>OY720208.1:7828185-10228185 GCA_963082605.1 Rhodophaea formosa | reverse complement strand
CTATTAAAACAGTCAGATTTAGTAAGGTGTAGCTAAGTTGTAAACTATACTGAGTAGTATGACACAATGGTGTTAAAAAAATACAGACAAAATCAATTGTTCTTTACCTTTTCGTCAAAATCTTAAAAATATGGAAATGTAAGAAAGAAATACGTGGATGGGTCATGTTGTAAAAAAGATATCAGTATATTTACCTTGTCATCTGATGATGTTGTTTTCGTAGGCTCAGTTTGTGATTCAGAAGTGGTTTTATCAGTTGGTGATTCAGTAGTAGTTTTATCAGATGAAGACTTTTCAGTTGAAGTTTTTTCGGTAGTAACCTGATCAGAAGTGGTCGTCGAAGATTTGTCAGTGGATGAGGAGTGCTCTTCTCCCATGAAAGTAATTCGTCCAGGACCTCGTTCTTGCGTTGATGATTCTGTTTCAGCAAGCATACCAACTCTAGAAGTATAAATTGTGCCACGTTTAGGGTCCGTTGGCAGAGATCGTGTTTTTATTTGAGTAATAGACATATGTCCCTTGGCATAGTCTTCAATGGTCTCCGCTGTGGCTCTGGGAATACCTCGCTTTGAAGGCTCTCCCTCTAGACCAGTTTCTTCAGTTTCCTTAGGGCCTTTGATTCCCTTTCCTCGCGCAGGTTGACCAGGCGGTTTAACTAAACGACGTTTCTTTTTGATGTTTGCTTGTATTTTGACTTCAGTAACAGATAAACTAGAACTAGATGAATAGAAATCCGGGTTATTAAATAGTTCTATTTTAACCCGTCTATCTAGTATTCTTAACTGTTTTGCTAGTATGATCAATACAGCTTGAATTAACTTGTGATGAACAACATTTTTCTGAAATAATCAAAACGACACAATAAAATTTCTCTGAAAATTACAGTGAGCATTATCCCGACGCGACAAGACAAGACGTTACGCGGCGCGATTATTATTTTAATATTATTAATACATAAGTATCATTAAGAACAATAGTCGCACTGCATATCGCCGAGTCTCGACACGAAAAATGTGCGTTGACTTTTAAAGTTGGATTTAATAATTTACATACTGACATAAACGAATCCTTCAAGATCTTGGTTTTGCCACAACAATACCCCTTTGTATTATAAGAAAAGTCAAAAATAATGTCTGATTGTGGCGCTATACGCCGGCAGAAGGTAGAGACCCAAGAAAAATTGACTCAATTTCGTCTAAGAGGTTTTGAGTGCAAATAGTGGAGAAAATAATTCAGAAAGAAGACTCAGAACCATCATTTGAGCATTGAGAGTGAAAGAGAGAAGTTAATTTAAGATATTAAAATATTTACATAAAACCACCACCAATAGGTTATTTTTAGTATAAATGTTGTGTCTCACTGCTAGGTAGTGACCTCCCCTTATTCCAATGATCCCTATCTAACCAGCATGCAATCAATTTCTTAAGAACTTGTCGATGTCACCTCGCTATCGTATCGTATTTATAAATTATGGTGGAATATCAATCATAGGGTGGAATCTTAGGGTGGAATAGAGAAAGTCACATAAATAAATAATCCAATTGTGAATGACTACACTGGAGCTATGATTTAAGGTGATTCAAAAGAACTTGGTAGCACTCTTCGATGAAGTGAAAGCAGTACCGTCGAAAAAGTAGCTTTTGGAGAGAATAGAACACGTGGTCTGGGATACAAATTCAAACTCAATTGACTTTAATTAAATACAAGTACATACGTACATATTTTTAACCGACATCAAAAAAGGAGGAGATTCTCAATTCATTTGTAGTTTTTTTTTGTATGATTGTAACGTGATTACTCAGTCAGTTATGGATCGATTTTAGTAATTCTTTTTTTGTTCGATTGGTATGCTCCAGAGATGGTCCCATAAAATTTTTGTCGCAATATATCGAGTACTTTTTGAAGAAATACACAAGAACTAAAAAAAATTGTCAAAGTATGCCGTTCGGTTTAAACTTATTTGTATTTTATTTATTCTTATGCGAATCAAGACAAATTGATGAGAACATTACTCCTCTGTTTTGACTGAACTCCGAATGTGGTCCTATATTTTTTTTATCAAAATGTTTCCAGAGCTTTTAGAAAAAATCAACAAAAACAAAAAAAAAATTGTACAAGTATGCCGTTTGGTTTAATTTTATTTCTGTTTGATTTTTTCGCGAATCAAGATAGTTGATGACGACATTGTTCCTCTATTTTGAATGAACTACCACACCCACTAAAACCTTATTATTATACCTTTACGTATAGGGTTGAAGTTGATTTCACATTTTTGTTAAAAATAATTATTAATCATCTAAACGTTATTCCGTTATTCCAATGTTTTATATGGTCTCTAATACCTAGAAAAAAATGCAGTCGGTCATCTGATACTACTAATAGTACCTATCTTCTTCGTAGTTTAAGAGTCCCACGTAAAGCCGCAATCCCATACAAACGTAGTTTCGTTTTAGTTTTACAACAGTTAAGCCAATCTCAACCAAATTTTTACAAGTTTTCGATACGAAACTTCAACTCGCTGTAATTTTGTATAGGTATTGTTTTTAAAATTAAAATCTGATTATAAACATCAATATCAGTATCCGGTCGTATGTACGAAATTTGGTTGAGATTGGCTTAACTGTTGTAAACTAAAACCAAACTACGTTTGTATGGGATTGCGGTTTTACGTGGGACTCTTAAGAGTAATTATTATTGGATTATTATTATCGTATTTATTTTTGGAAGATTTTTTATAGCAATATGAAACAAATGTATTCAATATGCCTTTTGTGACGGCATGTTCGTTTATACTACTCAAGTAGTAAAATAATACGGATTTTTTAAGTCGTTTTCCTGCCTGATCGGTGCCTTCTTGGATAGCTTCTGAAGTGCAGTCAAATACCTGCGACAATAACCAGCTTGTGTAGTTTTGAAGCACATATTCCTTTGATCGTGACTTTTGGCATTCCATGAGTATTAGACCAGAAGTGTGGATCAATTTCCAGTTGGAACGGAGTAATTGAAAGTCTTTAGTATTGATAGTTTTGACTTACTTCGGGATCACCAAATGCTGAGTCTATCATTTGACCAATTGTCACAATATCCGGTATCGAAGACATAATGAATTATTCTAAAATCCTACACTTTCTCTGAAAAAAATATATAACAAATATAGGTAAAATTGTAACTAATCTCGATGGTTCACCAATTTTTGATAATGCATTGATTTGAAGTGTCAAACATTTTTTTAAAGTTTGTGCGATATAGAGATTTTACTGTCTTTAGCATGGAGATATATGTAAAAATGTCCGTGGCCTTTAATAAGCAAAAAAGTTTTTTCATGTCTGTGGGTCTTTACACAGAACTATAACCTCAGGTCTTTAGCTATTTTAGCACTGTAGATAAAAAATACTATGTAGTTCATAGAATTAAAAAAAAATTCGTCTCATGATGTATTTCTTACACCAGAAGTAGTATATCTGTGGTAGTAACACAGAACTATAACAGGGTGTGGTAGTAACCTATCTGTATGAGAACTTCTGTACATCAGAATAATGCTTGACTTATGGTTCTGTGCTTTGTACTATTTTTTATTTTTCTTCAGTACTTCATCGGCTTAAATATCCAGAGGATCAGATAGTTACAGACCGACGTGGCCACTTGCAGATTATTCTTTTTTCCATGACTGTTGTACTTTTCGTTATCTTAAAATAAGTAGCATTTGATAGAGGTCCTTTGTGATAGACGTCACTTCTTTTCAATCCAATTAAAAAATACACGCCTATGAATTTTGTTACACCATACATAATTTTTTAAATTATCTGGATATAAGAAGTATCGTTGATTTCGAGCCACATACGAGTACTAATATTTATACACAGTTTTATTCCTCTGAACTAATATTACTAGTGGTTCTGTGAGCTGTAAACCTTTATTACTTGTTTTTGTTTTGTTTTTCGCATGTGTAAGTGGCCAACACTGGTGTCAGATTTTTCAAGCTGCCTTAAGCTAACCTTTACTACTAATATTACTAGTGGCAAGTGTGAGCTGTACTTTGTCTTCGCGTAGATTAAAATTGAAGAAACATTCATCACGCAAGAAAATTAGGAATATACACGATGACAGAGACATGCTCAGCAGTAGGGGGAAGACGGTCTGAGATTATGATATTCTCTACATTTTTTGCTCTTAATTACCAAATAAAAGTTTATATTAAAAAATAAAACTTACTCAAAAATTTAACACCTTCCGCGCCTAGAGTCGATTTACGTTGTGTGTATATTTCTATGATTCGAACTCATGATTCTCTCTCTGATTTAACTGTCTATAAAATAGATTTAAACATGTAGATATATGTACTACGTACAAGACTGAATCAACAAAAAAATATTGAACGCTAACAAATGTTTACTAGAATCTATTGAGAAACCTGTAGAGGAGAATAGCCGGAAACACGTACTTCATACATTTTGCTCAAGCTGAAACAAAGACGCTTCGCGCTCGCTCGACAAACATCTATATAAGCTGTCACAATAAATGTGACAGCTTGTATAGCTGCTACTCCTTCACCCTCAAATACTGAAACTGAAACTACTGAATGGATTTTGATGCAATTTCTTTAATATTTTAGGTGTCAAGATGGCATGAATACACATATTTTGTATCAGCAGCCATGTTCTTTATAATATTTTCATTGACTTTTCAATGAAAAAATAAATCATGTGAAGATTTTACTTTTCATCAAACTCCAAAAAAATAGAAGGTCCTGAGTTCTCAAACAAAAACTGATTTGAAAATTTCTAATTATATTTTTAAATTGGTCCAATGGTTTGGTTTTTAATTTATCTGAAATATTATCGATTATTTGCAAGCTTCGCAAGTGCAGTCCGGATTCTATAAAACATGGAACAACCGTTTCAGTAGCTGTAACCCAAATAAAGGACAATCATTTTTTTCTATTCAGGTATTTCCTATTTAGGTTTGGTAACAGGAAATTGAACAAATGTAAGATAAAAATGATATTCATATTGTATATAGCAACGTAATATATATTTTATGGTATTTACAAGTATTGTTTTTTCTATAAATATCTCTAAATTTAAATCAAACACGTTGAAAGTACACACGTTCAATTAGTTGATAAAATATTTATTTACAATTGGTAATTTATTTGCCACGCTTTATAAATACACTAATATTAATACATTACACGCAATATGAGAATAGTTTCTAAATATCATGACAATTCTAATATCGCGTGGAAAAATTGTTAAAAATTCTCTACCTATCTAATTATGAGACTATCTATGTATTGTAAAGTGAGCTAATGTTAGGCACGAGTCCGACAGTCAGAGTCGCGCGCGGAAGCGCAAGCGGGCGCCTCGAGCGGCGGCGGGTGCGGCGGCGAGGCTGTGGGCAGGGTCGCACTTGCTTCCGCACTTTGACTAGAGGTTGTCTGCGCTGCAGATTCCGTCGGCTTGGACTGCTCTATTTGACCGGCTTTGGACAAATCACCTCGATGAGTCTTATTTTCAGGCAAGTCATTACTAGACTGTCTTTCTTCTTTTCTCAATTTATTTCGATCTGGTACCAGTATTGCGAGGGGTGGTACTGGTGGGACGTACGCGTGTGGTTCGTAATTATCATCGACATAGTCGTTCGGATTCCAGGCGGCTGTCGTTGTCGTTGTAAAACTTGTTGTGATTGTAGCGATTGCTACAGTTGTTGGTCTTTCAGTTGTTGTTGCTCGAGATGTTACTGGTGGTGTAATAGATGTCGATTTCTCTGTTGCATACTCATTAGTTACTGTAACCGTTTCCGGAACAGTGAAAACTTTTTTATTTCTATAGGATCTATTCTTTCGTTTCTTTTGTAATTTTGGCACATCAAGAAAGAATGGATCAAATAGCAAGTCCGATTCTTTATAATCATCGTAGTTTATTTTTACAATTGGCTTTACGGCACTTACAACATTACCTACCGTGTAATTTAGTCTTTTTCCATTGCTATCACTGACAGAAGCACTAGCGGTAACAATCACTCGAGGTGGACTTTTTGGTTTGCTAGGAGGTTTTTCGGTAACAGTTGGAGGTGCCACAGATCGTGGTGATAACAATGACTCATCTTCAGGACCTAAGTCATCACTTCGTTTCCGGTCGTAATAGAAAGAATTAAAAGGTAATGGTCGTTGTTGTGGCAATGAAGATGGAAGTTTGTGTTTTATGGAGGTCTCATGTCTCTCAGAAGGTTGAAACGTAGGTCCCGGACGTAACAATTGATCTCTTGGATCCAGAGTAGTGGGGCGGAATGGAGCTGGCTGTGGTCGCTGTACAAATGGGGCGGGTCGTGAAACTGCTGGACGTGGCGCAGTTCTTGACGACTCATATTGAAAGTGGTCAAACTGCTGCGGTGGCGCATGAGTAATATAAACTCCGTCGGCTGGCCGAAAGCTTTGCCGCTGGAATGATATTGCTTCTGAACCTGGTCCTCGATGACGATATATAAACTCTTGAGGTGAAAGAAGTGACGGATCTAAAGTTGGCAACGAAGAAACTGACGGTGATATTGAAGAGTACGATGGTGGTGACAAAGAAGACAAAGTTGGCGTAGATGAAATCAAGTGAGTTATCGGAAATGGACGAAGAGACGATGGCGGTGATGCTTTTGAAGTTGTTGATGGTGGTTTTGTTGTTGTGCTTGTTGTTGTTTGTCTGGTTGTCGTTTTTGTTGTAGTAGTTGGTGGTGCCGTAGATGTTAATATAGAAGAATGAGAGTAATCTTCATATTCAATTTCCTCGTCTTCTTGATAATCTGAAATTAAACACTTAAATTATAGGCATATACTTATTCTAAAATGAATATCTATATAAACGTAAATAAAATTATTTAAAAAAGTTTTTTCAAACAGTTAAATGTCAGCTCCGTTTGAGTATCTTGAAAAATCTGACTCTTGTATTGGCCACTTTTGCATACATAAAAAATTAACGAATTTATTTTACCCATATGTATGTATAAGGCAAATGAAATAACTTCAAAAGTATAACAAAAAATAATTTATACAGACCATAAAAATTACCTTCCGTAAGCTCTTCTGGCTCTTGAACTTGTATGGGTTGATGGGTAGGAGGACTTTGTTGATGTTGAGGTTGATCTCTTTTGTATTCCTGTAAGGAGTCTTCTGTAGAATCTGGAACTTCTGATGAGTGACTATGGGCTTTATTTGAATCAATCGTTGTAGTTGGAGATTCATCTATTGTTGGATCTGATTCTTGTTCGATATTAGGCTTAGTTTTTTGATGGGACTGTTCTGTTGATTGCGCTTGGGCTTTTTGATCTGGCTGTATTATAGGTGGTGCAGTGCTTCCATATAACTCTAAATTTAAACTGTAGAATTTTTCAGACTTTGTACAATCTACTTCGTCTACTCTCTCACACACTCTTGTCTCCTGTAAAGCATAAAATATTAAAATTACTTATATTGCCGGCAAAGAATATCGTCGTTTTCCAGGGTCTTAATAAGTAAAGGAACTTATTTTGCAATTTGGTGAGGTAGGTATGGAATTATAATTAGGTATGGGTTGCATAGCCACAAAAAGAAATAAAAAAACATTAAATTTAAATACTTAAAAATCTTAGCTTAGACTTTGAAACTAGCGCCCCCCTTTGTTTAATACGGTAGTTGCCTAATGTTAAGATTATATAAAATTTGTGTCTAATGAGACTAATTTCTATCTAAAAACACTATAAAGAACACTTTTAATTTGATATCGATTCGTTAAGTGATCTTAAAGCTTCTTTAAAGTTGGGCGAATAGGACCATTTTTTAAAGTATGAAAATCTTTAATTACAATTATACTGTATTTTAGTCTGCAAAATTTATAGCAACTTTTATTATGAAACCATTACCATAAACGAAATATTTCGTATAGCTACCAAACAAGGTTCTCACGCCACCCATACAAAATACAAGCTTGTGACGTCACAAATATATAGGCATTTCAGCAGCGCGTTTTCACGTCTAAAAATTTACGTCTAAAAACATGTGTCTTTAAAACTCTTATAACTGAAAGAGCTTTTTGTTCAGAAATGTATTTCTGTCACTATTGTGTTTATTTTTGGCAGGTCTTTACATAACAACATGAAAAAAAATTTAGTCAACATGCCCATTCTTTTACTCTTAAACCGTATCTACCGATCTAGTTGAGTATTTCTCTAATAAATTACTTGTAGTATTTTGGTTATATTTTTCATTAATGACTGATTCTGTGTGTATCTGTAAGTCTGTCTATGGGACCATAGTTCTAAAATGGGTAAACCGATTCAGATGTGTTTTTATTTAATTCCAAAGCAGGTTTTCTAGCAATCGTTCTGACATGTTTAAACAAAATCGGTTCAGCCGCTCACAAGATGGAGAGATTTTAGTGTTGGGGTTATTTCAATTTTTTTATATTTTTATAGTTTCCTTAGTAGTCGCCTGGACGCGTATGTCTCCATAGAAACGGAAATAAGGAACTGTGGCAATATTTGTCAATTTTGGGGTAAAATTAAGCATTCAATCAATTAATCTCATTATAATCTACGTACGTTTGAGAATTATACGCTTCTCAAGATTTCCCAACAAATTTGAAAAGGCTTGTGATTCTCAAACCATTGGTATTTTAACCAAGCTGTATAGGAACGTACGTAGATTATAATGAGATTAATTGATTTAATGCTTAATTTTACTTCAAAATTATCAAATATTGCCACGATTCCTTATTTCCGTTTGTATCGCGTCCAGGCGACTCTTAAAGCTAATTAGAATTAAGATGGTGCGAACCGTTCATACTTTATTTTACTTAGTAATTTGATCGTTAAACACGATGATACCTATGTATGAACCAATTCAAGTATGAAAATGAACTAGTTTGTCGCTGATTGAAGCTGCTATTTCATACTTTTGTTTGTAGCTTGGTTAATACTTCTTAACTGAGTTTTTATTTTAATCAACTGCGTCGAACTAAATGTGGAGAGATCATAGACTAAACGTAGGTATGTCTATTACTAATGAATAATTTTTATGGTTTACTTATATCTCGTTATGAAAATAAAATAAATATATTTTGCTGTTAAATGAAGCATGATTAATGTATTAAATACCTGATCAAAGACAGTGCCATTGAGACAAAGGAACTTGATATCCATGGGCTCATCTTGCTGGCCCACAGTGCAGACGTGGAACATTTGACATGAGGTCTCCAGGTCTGCATAGTAGCCGCCGATTACTTTGCCGGCACATGTGAAATTCGTCTCAGGGAGGTTATCGAAGTCCAAGTACTGAAATTGAGAGTAATAATAATGATTAGGGAAAAAACTTAAAAATTTCGTTTTTATTTTTAATTTTAAGCGCAGATCTGGGGCAAATATGTGCCACCTTCTAGTGCATAGATACTAAAAGTTAATCAAGGTAATGGTTATAAACGCCGCGCTGGTCTGGGAGAAAAGAAAAAACGTAAGTACAATGTGCCAGCAGCTTTTCTTCCCGCGCAGATCGTAAAAGCTGATCGAGGGAATGGGCGTCATAAATCATGTCAATAGGCGAAGCGGCGAGCAACACATCACTATTTTGATTCTGTTCATATCTACGAACCCACTAACATGGTGAACCACAGATATAAGGGCAAAACATTTTTTTTTCATGTCTTTGAGGTGGCTTTAAGGATGAGCTAGTCCGGAACTCGAACTCGTCGGCGCACGTGGTAATTTGCGTGCTATTTCGCTGAGAAAGGGATAGACTCGGTTATGAACAGTGCGGAACTATTTACACTGATTTATAAGCACATCGGAACTACTGTCTAGTGTGTGCAAACACAAAAATTGTTTAAATCTAAATCTTCGTCGTCTAAAAATTCGCGAGTATGCGTTTGGGAGAAGTGTTCTTGTGATAAAACAGCTGAATGTTTTAATTAAAAGTTAAGTTATTTAAATTTTTTAATAACCAAACTATGCTTGTATGAATTTTGTTTTAGACATTTTATATTCCTTCCGGTATTTAATTGTGCCCAAAGATGCGTTAAAATTACGTGTTGAAACGGAATGTTTCGAGACTCATAACTTTTGAAGTACTTATAATTTTACAATTATGATTCCATACAAGCATAGATAATGACAAGACAAATCGATAGAATTAAAAACTTTAAACAGACGATACCGAACAACGGAGTCATCACCCTACAGAATTTATATGGCGAAACAATTGACTAGCGTACCCTTAAGGTTTTACAGACTACTGCTGTGCTCTGTCTACACCGCAAGGGAAAAGTCGTGATAGTATGTATCTAAATAAATTTGGAAATAATTATGAACTAGCTTAAAGTAATCTCTTTCACACGTATGTCTTACTAGCTTTTTCCCAAGACTACGTCCCCGTAAATGTCAATAATAGTACCATGCTCAGTCATTTTCGCAAAAAGGAGCAATAATTCTCATAAACATACATCCCTAAAATTACGTCCTGTTAACAGGATTTGTAAAGGGCCACTCACTATTGCCTGACAAAAGATAATTGGAATGGCATGCATTCCATTAGCCTTATGAGTACCTTCGAACCGGGTACTATTCGGAGTGGAAAATTTGACAAATTTTAATTTGTGTTTGTGAGTGTGTGTGTATGTGTATGTGTGTGGGGAGTTGTTTTTTTTGTATACAAGTACTGTTTTTGATTATTGAATAAAATGTTATGAGTAAAAAAATCTCTTTCAAACTTGGTTTACTATTTTCACACTTTACGAACGTCAAAAAAATATGGTCAAACCCTCTTTGTTGACGAGGCGCGAAAACAATGATATACTATTTTAAGTAATAAACATTACTTGTGGGTCTGTAAGATCTCACAATTCTTAACACAGTGAACCCTGCGCCATTAAGCGCAGGGTTTTGAACCCAGCGCCATCATTCAAAAACATATCCAAAGTCTGGATTGACATTTAATTTTATATTATTAACGAACGTGCTCGCAAAATTTCACGACAGTTGGGAAATGTGATCTATAGAGGAGAACAGCGGGATAGACGGACGTACCAAAGAATTTTACGTAAGCTGATATAGATGAAATTTTTGGTCAATAATTATGTAATAATTCATGAAATACTTACTCCAGGCTTAATGGACCCAGATGTCACAAACTCATTTTGAAATATAAATATCAGCAACCACAGCCAAACTGAAATGAAACAAAGTATCTTATTAGTAAAATGATTTACCGACCCAAGCTGCTTATGTCCAAATAAACCCTTTCGGAATCATATTTTTCAAACGGTTGACAGAGAAAAAAAGGTTTGAGGAACCTTAATACCATTTTAAGGATTCCGTATCCAAATGGTAAAAACGGTACCCTATTCACGACACTTCGATGTCCACCTGTCTGTCTGTCAGGAGGCTGTGTCTCATAAACCGTGATAGCTAGGCAGTTAAAATTTTCACAAATCATTTATTTATGTTACTGCAATAACATCTGCTGAACGATAGCGTTCTAGGCTCAATACCCATAATATGACTCTTCAGCTTAAATTTTCCTCCACTCAAATTTAACGGAGGTCACCTAAAGTTGACAGTTTAACTAGTTTTTACAGTTGTTTCTTCGCCTCGATTGAGGAAACCGTCGAAATTTTTACTACTAAGCACCGATGTATAATATTATTATACGCTGTTGAGTAATGTTAAGAAAAAGCGTAATATTTATCTAGAGAATAATGTCACCTTGCAGGGCAGAGGCGGAGCGCACGACGAGCGCGCCGCCCGTTGATATCCGAGCCTGCCGCCTCATCTGGAAAGAGAAATAATATGATTAGACCATTTTTCTATAATATTTAAAAAAGGGACACTTATGTGCTATTTTGCTGGGATTGCCGACTATAGTTCCTAACTCATCAGGTGTATATTTTCTTTTCCTAATTGTAAAGTTGTGAAAATAACATTCATAATGTATAATAAGATATATAAATAGAAGTCTTTGATCATTATAGATGTTGACTACCAGGTCGAATTCCCGGTTTATCCTTAGGTTAATTTTCTTGAATTGGAAGAAACAATCTCTCAAATCCTAAAATAAATCCTCTGACTCTCAGGCTAATATATGGCTCTGGTAGTAGTAGGGTCGTGTTCCTGCAGTGGAGACTAAAAAGACCTGAAGATGATGATGATGTAAGAAACAAGCCTTGTCTTGTCATTCCTACTTTGAATTTATTTCGAATTGACAGTATATGTATTATTATACAAACAGATGGACAAAAATACAAATTAACTTTATGGGTACGTTTTGGGCAAGCCGATCATCCGGAAGCGAAGCCAAAGTTGAGTCGCGTTAAACATCAAACTTCAGCGGGGAAAGAGCGCCTATCTTGACCACCTAGAAAGAATTTAATTTTCAACAATTAGACCAACTAAGCTTTACAGATCATCTCTTATCAATGTTTACTTGGTTTAAATTTTACAGCCGGCCCAGATAACTACGACATATAGCGGAACAATGGAGGCCGCGCTATTCGCACGCGCGTCAAATCTCCACAATAGAGTTGCGACATTACAATTAACCATCTACAGTGAATTGTTCCGATATGCTTCATCCACACCTTGTCCAAAATTGCATAAGACAATTAAAAATTTCGATGTGAAAAATGCTCCACTTCTTTGGTATAATTAAGGAAGTGCACATGGAACTATGTTAGTAATTTGATAAATTAGTAGTATTTGTGTGTGGGAATGCTTTTGTAACATTTAATCAGTATTTTTGGCTTTTACATTTTTTTATTCATCATCATCATTTCGAGTAGGTGACACGGTCAGTCGACCATGCACACCCTGGGGTCAGAGTTTTTGGAACCGCCTCTCGGCCTCTGACGTGGTTCCTTTAACGTCTACCACATGACAGCCAGGACCAACGGCTTAACGTGCCTTCCGAAGCACGGAATCATCTTTCTTATCAGACAATCAGGTGATTCATGGCTGCAATGTCCTAACTAAACTGGAAACAACTTTACTTATGTATGCTTCCCGTGGGAATCGAACCCACGACCCCCGGGTCACCACGGAGGCTGTTGTTTAAATTATTTGGAATTAGCTTTCGGCCGCGTCTTCGAATCTATTCATCGAACAAAATATTTTTTTTCTTTAAGTGAAAGATCCTGTCACTTTCAGCATGACTGAAAATTTTAATTTGTATTTAAAATTTATGATGATTGCTTCTGTGATAATGAAAAAGAAATTGAAATTCCAGTACTACGGATACGTTAATTTTCCCATGGTAAGCAATTACCGCAAAATTTAATAAAAAATAAAACCGGTTACACCCTACAATATCAAATAATAGCTGTTACCCGCGGCTTCGCCCGAGTGAAATATAGCCTAAGTTCTTCACAGTACCCTCACCTATGTGTATGCAAAAATTCGTGAAGATCGGTTTTGTAGATTCGGCGTGAAAGCGTAACAAACAAACATACAAACTCACTTTCACATTTATAATATTAGTTGGGATTAGTCCACCTCTGTGGCCTAGTGGTGATCATGTCAGCCACATCACCACAGGTCCCGGGTTGGATCTCCGGTTCGATCCCCGGTCAGGCAATATGGATAATTTCCTTTAAAAAAAACATGTTTCTTGTATTGGACCCTCCTTCAATTTTTATATCATCGTTGTTCAATATTTACGGCCCTGTGACAGATGGACAGACAAACAACAGATGCTCAGTAATAGTGTTTTAACCCTTTGGGTACGGAACCGTAAAAATGACTGCCTGTACTAAGTAAGTGATAGTACTTACTTACTACAGGCAGCATTTAAAATATCACCTAGGATTAGGATTAAGGGGGTTAGAAGAGGCTATTTAAAATTCTGTAATCATTACATAATGTTTTGAAAAGTTATACTCTACTAGCTGTTACCCGCGGCTCCACCCGCGTGATATACAGCTTATGTCCTTCTCAGCACACCAACCTATGTGTATGCAAAATTTCAGTAGTAAAAGGTTCAGTAGATACGGCATAAAAACGTAACAAATAAACAAACTCACTTTCACCTTTATAATATTAGTTAGGATTAGGAAAGCTTATACACTAATTAAGGAAAGTTCAGCATAATCAAAAGCTAGCCATTATAATAGGGATTTAGTCCTACAAGTCCTTACATAAGTTTACGTAGCAGCCAATCATTGCTTCGTATCTGTACTTTCCTACCTTAGCAATACTATTTATAGTTTGATTGATGTATTGAACGTTATTGCCTTTGTGTGTTCACCGCTATAATGCAATTTGATTAGATTGATTACGTGGAATGCTAACAATATTTATTATTATTAGTCAGATGAAATAATTACACACCTCTACCGAAAGCTCACGCAACGCTGACAGCCCATTAGTTAAGTACAAAGCTATCGCCTCACAAATTTTATTTATTGTTATATTGCATACCTTCTGCGGTCTGCCAGCATCTATCAGAGAAAGTCTCTTGGTTTTATTGGTCCCTTTCTGTGCCAAACCATTAACGAGACCATTTGTGTTGTGATGTAACTTCTATTTAAGTGTAACGCGATACACTCATCTATCGAATGGCAATAGTGTTTTATTTAATGGCACAAGTTTATCATTAGTGATCCGTCGTCAATTATTTTGTTTTATATTAGTTCGTTAGATCAGGCGCTCTTAAGTTAATTTAGAAGAAATAGTTACACAGAGCTAGTAACCGAATTTTTAAAATGTCTTCCGCTTGATTTTTATTTAAGATACGACTTTTGACCAGGCCGCAATCGGTCTATATAAAGCATCTACCAACTGCAACAATGGCTTATTCTTCTAATGTTATCGAACACAGCATTCATAGAAATATAGCAGTTTTAGATTTTGCTGGTGTATTGGTCACAACACATAATAGTAAACGTTATCCGATATCGTGAAAGCTGTTGCAATGAGTGGTTGTGTCAGATTGTCCTAGGGCGTGTCTGCCTCGACGTAAGACCGACGGTCAGTGGACCGGCACGAATCTGGAGCAAAACAAGCGAGGCGAGCAACGCCGCGCACACGCAACAAAGCCTTAAGTTATGGCGACTGGGTTGACCACAACTAGTTATCAAACAAAATAAAGTAAGTTATTATTTATTTAATAAGCAACAATAAAGAAAGTCAATTTAGTAAAATTAAATTATATAATTGGATTAAATTTTCCTACTGTTTTGACAAATATTCAGTACTTAACTTCGTTTTTTTTCAAGAGTTCAAGTTTGGTTTCAAAGTAATAAATAATTGATTGTATTATGTTTAACACTAGGTTTGAAAGATAATGAAAGGCGGTGAGAATTACTTGTACGTTCATTTTTTGAATTTTTTTTATCCTACTCCGTTTTCAGATTTGTTATTGGCTTGATATCTAATATAATAATACACGGGTAGGTTTAATTTCTAAAAAAGTAATATATAATGTCACGTTATTGTGACGATAGGTACTTATAAGACAAAAAATGTAGAACATAATGCGACTAATAAAAATGATTTCTCACCAAGTTCGTAAATTAAGCAATCGTGTAAACATGTTTTGAGATAACGGTACCAGACGCTACATTCTCAGTTGTTGAAATGTACCAGATCTCTAATTACTCTTCTATCAACAAAACATGTCGGTTTACATTGTTAGTAGTTTCTCTTTCTTTGGTTATCGAAAGCACCTCTGTAATTACAGACTTGTTGCGGTAATATCGCAAAATTACGCATATTGTAGTTCACTGCTTGAATGTAATAATTACTTCAATTAAATACTAGTTAGATACGCATGAATTATGAAATGGATGGATGTGCCCAGCTATGTCTTTTCGCAATGAGTGCTCCTTTCTTTCGCTTCTATGCCAGTGTGAAACTTAGATTTAACGGAGATTGGGGGCTTTTAATCGTTTTCAAAGGATTAGATACTATCTTCCTATATATTAATCATCACTTATACATGGCGAAGTTTTTATCGTTCTGGACCTTTAAAGTTTTTTTTTATTCAGCCCGTCAATATGAAAAACTTTTAATATGGGACCAAAGCTGGAACTCAAAAAAAAAAACTATATTCTCATACAAATTGCCCGGGCGGCTGAACTCGTTTGTATGAAAATAAAGATTTTTTTAGAGTTTCCAGATTTTTAATTGAAAAGTAATAATTTTAGGCACAAAAATAAAAGTTAATGTTCTGTTATTATATCTCGGTAACACACAAATGCATCTCAAGTTACTTGCCAATATATGATAGCTAACAATACCTTATTTTGGTTACTACGACTGTCGTAGTACGATATAATTCTCCTTAGTATTTAATTTTATCTATAACAAAAATGAATGATATTTAGTTAATTGACTAGGCGTGACATGTCGTGAATATAAACGCACATTTAAATGAATTTATGTAGGTGAGGACGAAACTATCGTGAGAGGTATCATTGGGTAATCTTTATTGCCATATGCCTCTAAACGACTCTTTTGAATAATATTTTACATATAACTTTGTCTTAATGTAGATATACTTATAACGAGACTCTTGATATTTATTTTTATTACCAGACGAAGAATTAAATTATACGAGTACTTATCTATTATACGTAATATATTAAAATATATAATAATAAATGCGCAGATTAAGTATGGTGCACCTAGAACCTATGTAGTACATATCTCCATGAACTATTCCTAAATTTTGAAAAGAACTTGGCATTAGATTTTTTAAAAGTATAATAAATAATTTCATATTTTGGCAGTGTTTTAGTCAGACGGATGGCTTCCATGATGCAGTGGTTAACACGCCAGACTGCTACACAAGGCGTTACAAAGACCATCATCGGGGCGAGTGATACCCCTGTCACGCGACACCTATAGCGACACGACGGTTACGCTTCCTTCAAAGCACTGAGGGCCGCCTCGTGCGTCGCGTCGCCCCGATGATGGTCATCCCAACAGACTGAAACTAGACGGTTAATCTGACAAAATAAAACATGAGTATGGCCGGGTTTTCATAATGACTGTATCTCGCATAAGTTTTAATATTATTATTCTTTTTACACAAAGGTATAATTTATTCATAATACCTATATTAAAATTATTGGATGTTCTTATTAGTATGCTGTTGTGATTTTTGAGACAGTTTTGTAAATTCCGCATAAATCAATGGACACACAGACATGTCAAGTCCAATACGAGTGGAGTAACGGGCCGCGTACACGCAGTCCGTTATGTCATCAAGTGTGTCACTGACGCAACCGACGACATCTTTGTGTCCTAGAGATGCCGTAGCCTTATTACAAATAAGTTTCTTTTCAAAATTTTATTTTCGGGACAAAATGATTTTACGAGCGATTTGTACTTTAAAGTGCTTGCTAAGACAAAGCAAATGTGCCCAAATACGATGTGTTAATCTTTCTTAATTTAGAAGTGCCTATGATCACCTTCCGACTCTATCATCAGACCAGGTCTATGGTACAATAATATTGTATTGTTATTCGACTTACATTTTAACTCAATCAGTTAAGAGCAAGGGCTTTAAAATTGAGATGCAAGATACTACTGGGACAAACACACATACATTAGAACTTAAATAAAAGCTTGTATGATGAAATAAAGCGCTTATCATTCACTGTATAATCATCGTCGCCTGAGCTATTTAATTTTGTATACTGCCATCATAAAACCTCATGTATTTTTCTTAATTCATAGCACACAAAAGACGTTGCTAACAGTTAAAAGTAATGTGATAGTATTTGCAAATTATTTCTCAAAATTAGCCCTATCCGAGGATTAATTCAAACTCTTAATTACATTTAAGTATTTTGTTTAAGACTTTATATGACACATTTTGCCATAACTTGATAATATAATACCAACTTTAACTAATAAAATTAAACTTAACTTATTTATCAGTACGAAAAAACAATATAAGGCACTATCAAATAATTTACCTAAGAAGTTAATTTGAAAATAGTATAAATGTTACGTCTAGTAAAATTCACAAGTCGCTGCTTAAGCCTAATTGCGTGGTCTGGTCAGCGTGTCATGAATGGTGACTCCAAGCTCCGGACACAATAAATTCAAGAGACTGATTGATGTCCATTGATTTTTGCACACGATTGATAACGGGTTTCAAAAATATCAAAAGTTTATTACATCTAACAATATCCTGTAAAATTTTGGTATAAAATTGAACTTACTTCGTAATGCTTCTCGGTAATGAAATTTACCGATTGTTGTGAGAAAATCGGGGTCAAGAAAGTAGTCTTAGTTTAATGGGACAATGTATAATGTTTTAATATTGTTCCGCTTGGTTGGAAAATATCAGTTTTTAATTGCAAAATTCCGTAAAGAACGTGACTGACACCGGCAATAAATGAAACAGATTATGATTGCTATATAAAATCTCTACCTAGATTACAACTCTGTAAAGCAACCAACAGCAACAATTGAAATTAAAACCTACACCGACACAGCGACCGCTCATTACGCATGTTGCATAAATTATGTAACACTGAGACGTATCTCACCTCGGAACGAAAGGTCAGGCAATGGTCATCACCGGGTCTTTTGTGTCACGTCGGACTGCGGCTGACGGGCCGACAATATCGACGAGAGACACTCACGAAATCAGATCAATTTCGAAGCTTGATCCCTTCCCTATGATAACGCATATTGAAATGTCATGTTACAAGAACTATACTGCCAATCGTGATGGGGAAATTGGAATGTGTTATAAAAGTATTGTTTGCTATCGGTATATTTTAATCAATAATCGTTTTGAATTTATTACTCCAACTGTTAAGTAATCACGGTGTAGTCAAATTATCATGGTCCGCCTGTATCTCCACGTTGTTATTGGGGTCTCGTATTATTACACCATAACAGAATAAATAAGGAATACGCCAAGTCTAGATAGCACATGAGATGCACGTAACAAAACCAAGAACAATGGCTCCTACTCACTAAACAATTAAGTTAATAATTTTGCCCTATGTCGACACACGTGGCGAGTATTATCTCGGCCATATTAGGATCATTTAACTACTGGTTGTGTATTTAATTCCAGCCTGATTCACGACTCGATTATGCTTATCACTAACGCGTCTCTCCACCCACACTGTGCGATTGTTACCTTTATGGATGCAGTTCTTAAATCACGTCTCGCCATTGCGACATGCTTGAGTCTGAAATCTTAGCAATTGTATCAGTGCACTTGAAAAGCATAACGTACCTGCGTCGGATTTGCTCAATTTGTTTTGCAACCAATGTGGTGGCTCTGAGGTATGCTAGGTCAGATGTGGAATAGGCACTGACGCGATTCTCTGCCCTGATATAGCAGCAGATAATAACATAATCATGTCTCGTTACAATATGAATTGAGCATGTGTCATGTTTGGAAGTAGACGAGCAAATGAAGCTGTGCCAAAAGTACTTCTACAGATAAAAATGATTCACATTTGGCTTTCACCTGATGTCGGTGTTATGGGAAGCACTTTATTTTATTATGACCAATTATAAGGACAGTATCGATGATTGGTTTTGATTTTTATCTCGTTATATAATAAAGTTTTGATAAAGATTCCATTTATAACACATCTTATCTATCTCTATCAATCTGTGCATTACATTAATGAGATTGGAGAATAAAATTAAACAGGTGTCATTAAAGCACTTAGACCGTAATTTTATTCAGGCTGAAGAAATCATAATCGATTGAGATGTTTGAGTTTGAGTTTGAATTTGTTAATTTAAATTGGCTGTTAACTTTAAAACCGTCATCGGCTTCGATTAACCTTTTTGTTTCGGTGCTGAACCTAACTTGTGGTATTTAGCTAGTATTCATTGAGGTCGTTGCCCCCGCGGCTGTCTGAATAAATAGTGCGTATCCTGGCGGCTTGAGTCCGGGAGACGGGATGCACGTGCACGCAACCAGATTGTGGTAGCACGCAAGCGTGGGCATTGCGATGTCATTTGGATCTTATTTTTCTGCAAGTCATAGACGTAAGCGTTGTATTTTTTGTTAATTATAAAAAAACCCAAACGGGCCACATTTGGGGAGCTTCGCAGTGTCCTTACTGCCTGAAGTCGAAAATTTTTGATCAAGTGATGACTTAAGGATCCGAAACCTATTTCCTTACTATCAGCCTCATAAGAAAGCTCAAGATCGCTCAAAGAGCTATGGAGAGGGCTATGGTCTTTGTTTCACCACAAGCCCGAACTAGCAATGAGGAAATCGTTACAAGAACAAAAGCCACCGATATAGCTTAGGCGATTAGCTCCTTGAAGTAGCAGTGGGTGGGGCACACAGCACGTAGAATTGATGGCCAATGGGGCAGAAAGGTCCTCGAATTGCGGCCACGTATCGGCAATCACATCGTAGAACATCCACCGACCAGGTGGTCGGACGACTGACCATGATCGCAGAGAAACGCAGGATGCAGGCCGCTTCCAACCACTTGCTTTCATGCTGCACTTACTCGTATGGTGCTTGCTTGCATAATAAATAGTTGTCTGTATTATTTGTTGCTTACATAGTTACTGTAGTATTTTGGTCAAATAATAATGAAACAAAACAAATTCACATTTCAGATAGTTAACAAACTTAAGGTTAGTAAACTAATGATGATGACATTTGTTTGAAATGGAGAAATAAATTAAATGGTAGATCTGCTAACAAAATTTATGAACTCAAAATTATTGGTATAGTCAAAGAGTGCATGTGCGTAAACGCTTTTTTCGTGAGTTTGCACCAAGTGTTAAATTTTGCTCATCTCTCGGACGTGGCATCCGGCAGCCGCAGACGTCCCGCCTCTGTCACATTCCGAGACGCTTCCTCTATCACTCATAGACGTTTTTTATTGTTTGTTCACCTACAGTGATGAACGACATTTTGATTGGATAATAACAACTTACGCAGTGATAAAAATACTGTTCAAAACAGTCGGGTGACACACAGCATTGTGGTATGTCATCACTTCCTCTCTATCTTCACAAGTAACTGATTCTCCATTCATGTTGATGCTCTTAAGTTTAAATACTCCGTTGCTCTTAAGTTTAAATACTTTGTTGAAAGTTCTGAAAGAGTGAATGCTTTGACTATAAATGTGAATGTTGCACCAAATTCCATTGCGTAAAAAGACTGTGCGATCCACACTGCGATAGATTTGGTGTAGGTATAGTAAATAGCATTTGTATTGAAACACACAAAAGCATGATTAACAAAAGTACCTTCCTAAATTCCCAAAGGCCTCATTTGTAAGGAAAATATTGCTCGTAACTCTGTATACATTGCTTGCTTAACATACTTTGTAGATACGTGTTTAGCCCCACGGTTGGCATTTACATCTGGTAGCAATTTCGACAGAAAAGTTCCCATGCGTTTGCCGACGTTATATAATATTGAGCAGAAGAGCGCGTTACCGTACGACATTTAACCTCTGCGAGCAATACGCGAGGTAAACTGATGTCCCCACTCTATGGGAACAAGCACGAACTTAATAAAATATATTCCAATAGGTCTTATTTGTTAAGTCCTAATTAACTCTAGTCTCTTTGGATCTTCTCTGTTTTGCAGATATTTATTCATCTTCTAAACGTTGAAATATTCGACTAATAAGAGTACTTCATTATTGAATTCAAAATTTGTCTTCCATGCTGGTCTGGGAGAAAAAAATGTAGATTGTACATATATGATGATACATATGATACCGATTGACTTAAAAGCCGATCGAGGAAATGGGTGTCAGAATCATGTCAATAGACGATGCGGCTAGCAACCCATCACTATTTTTGATTTCGTTCACAACCTACCAACATGCTTAACGTGGCCTAAAGGTTTTATAGACCTGGGCTCTGTCTACACCGCAACGGAAAAAGACATGTACTTTGTTGAAATTTGAAGAAGGAAGGTGCAGAAATATTTTGCAGATGTTTGGTATTCATCACAAGTCACGACTCAATCAATAAACGGATACCTGTCATACACCCACAATTCAAACTATGCCAATCTCAATCCCAACTATAACAATATTATAAATGCAATAGTGAGTTTGTTAGTTTATTTGTTTGTAATGATTTTACGCCGTATCTACTGAACCGATCATCATGAAATTTTGCATACATATAGGTTAAGGTACTGAAAAGAACATAGGCTATATATTAATATATTTTTGTTTCCATAAAGATACTACGCTGATCCATCTAGATGAGACACCCACCCTATATAGAGTAAACAAAGTTTACTTACGATAGAAATTCTTTCCTTTAATCCAAAAAATTATTTAACTTAAAAATTCTCTTTAAACCACTATTATTAATAAGACTAATTTGGCTTCTGTAAGTAGTAGACAATTTTTTTAAATGAGTTTCAATGATATTTTAGTCAAGAAAAGTCTAGCCTACACTACAACTACACTGAAATTTCTAAAATGACCAAAATCGTTTGCTTCGCTTTGTTTCGGTACTAGTTATATACGTACAAAATAAAAATATATTTTACATATAAAATAGCTAATATTTCTTAAACGAGCGCGTTAGTTTGGTGGGCGTAGTTTTGTAATTCTAACGAGATGGACCGGTGTTAAAGGGGCAGATGTTACCTGATGATAATCGCCATTTACAAAATTATAGACATCCAAATGATTACTATTACGTATATCGTCACTTATCAATATTATGAAATTATGGGAATATTATAAGAGCACGAATAAATAATCACTTAATAATTTGAGATACCTGTTACTAACAATGACATTGTAACCATAAAATTAAAAATAAAAGGATTATATTTTTTGCGGTTATATTGGGCACCCTAAGCAAATTTGTTATTATATCCCGAGTGTGTTCCAGAAGTTTTTGCAGACACAAGTTGTAGTCGCATTTTTAATTAGAGATTAGATTCTTCAAGGAAAACAGCCACTGTGTTATTGTAACATAAAACTGGAGTAATCGTTACGACTGTGGAATTTCAAACACCAACATTAGAATAATTGACCAACTATCGGAACACCGACCGCCATAATTTTATTTTAATTCGCCATGACGCGTTATGAAGCCAAATCATAGAAATTGTTTCAGATTGCTACATTGCGAACAGATGCTGCAGCAATAACCTTATGTAACAGACAGACATACATATATTTCCTATGTCACATTTTACTGGTGCTCAAGCAACAGCTTTTGGTATACGCATCGTAATTAAAATTTATTTTGTCTCTGCATCATGATATTCAACTCCTGCGCAGACGTATTCCCATGACCTTTTGTTTCTTGGCCATATGTACGCTAATCTTTTTATTTACCTTTTTAGTAGTTCCGTAATGTATTTCCACGTGAACATTTTAATTGAGTAATAGATTACCGCGCAATACGTAATTACCTCAATTTGTACGTGTAATGTGATTGAGAATACTTCGATAGGCCGAACTACATAAACACGATACATTACGTGCTAAGGGAAACAGTTTTAATTGGTACAATTTGCTTTTTTCTTCATCGTATGTGAAAGTAGTTAAACTAGTGAATCTTTACATTTCTATGGGTACGCTTAACAAGTTTGCGGAGAACACCATAAAAAGAAATGCTCGGTTCCGATAATTATCTATCCAAGGCCCAATTTGGATTGAAAGTAAAATTTTAACGCTTGAAGGCCTTGGATTAGACGGAGTTGGAACGGAAATGACTTAATTACTCGGATGCTTGATAATGTTGGTAAAATCGGTGATTGCTGCAAGAAAAAAAAAACAATAACTAGTTTTACTCAATTAGTGAAAACTGACGAATGGAAATGTTATACAATAAAATATTTTTCTTTACTTTTGTGGTACACTTAACTTAATGTTAGATGGTTGGATATTGGAAATTGTTGTAATAAATACCCTGTTTACATACAGGTAAATGACAGGTATCATTGTTGTTCGGTTTCCAAAAGAGGAAACTTCACGAATTTGCATGTTTGGCGAGAGCACTATGATGAGGGGGCTGTCTTCCGGCTGTGCATGCGATGTGCATCTGATGCACGTCGGGTGATACGAGGATTGCTCCATTACGGACTGTTGGAAACTTCCTGAACATTTTTATACCTTACCTACAGTATCGGATGAATAGGTTGAATGGAAAGTCAGTTTTGACTTAAAAATTAAATTCAACCGTTGGTTTTTTCTACCATAGCGGATTTTTTTCGTGCGAAAAAAGAATAAAAAATAAATGATACATAAGAAGATATTTGCCCTTCTTTCATCAGTGTTTAAAAGCATCAAGTTTATGTTTTTTCAAACTGGGTAAATCTTGTGATTTGCGCATTTCGCTGATATATTGGCCATATTAACCCCTTGTATGCAATCCACCCACAATCCTAATCCTAACTAATATTATAAATGCAAAACTGACTTTGTTTATTTGTTACGCTTTCACGCCCTATCTACTGTACCGATCATCATGAAATTTTGCATTCACATAGGTTAAGGTACCGAGAAGAACATAAGCTGTATATTACGCGGGCGAAGCCGCGGGTAACAGCTAGTACTTATTGTAAATGCGAAAGTGAGTTTGTCTGTTTGTTTATTTGTTACGCATTTCGCTGATATATTGGCCAAATGTTTCCCTTGTACGCTCGAACACCGGCCACAATAGTTAAATCATGCACTTGACGCAGATCTGCGCATCGGCATACGATGGGTTTATCTCTATTAATCTGATATGTTGTTTATATGTTTTTGGAGATTGTGCTTCACAAAATTTGATAAATACCTAGATGAAGTTATCTAAAGAGCGTGCTATTTAATAGAAAGCGTTCATAAATATTCATTTATCGATTAAAATTTAAGTTATGATATGAACCATCAGACCACACAAGCTCATACAATAAACCTCCCTCAAAACAATAAACAAACAGAAGATTCATACAACGATTTGAATTACAAAGAAGTGATTTGCAAACTAGTAATCGTTTATTTCATAACAAGGCGCTCTTCTTATAATAGACTTGAGCTCATATCCGATGTGTGGGGCGTTGCTCGCGTTTACCGACAGACTGACAGCTCCTGCACTAGTTATTAACAATGGAGAAAGCAAGCCTCACTTTAAACTATATGTTGTTGATCTGCTTTTCATCATTGATGACATAAGACAACTTGCCGACACAGTGTGTAACTTGACGTAACGTAATAAAGAAATGATGTCAAAAATAGTAAATTCCTTTTAAAATCGTAAAAGTTTGTTATTAGTAATAATAATTAGTAATTTAATAATTTTACGGAAAATAGTGAAATAGAATAAGGTTGCTATAGTTGCACCGGAAAAATCTTGTTGCATTTGGTCTTCTACTATAATCTATTTATATATTATTATAACTCGCGTTACATTACAAAATCTTTGATTATTAAAGTAACAATTGGCGTTTGTGGTTCCTTTAATTCGATTAGGGCGCCAACTGGTCACTTAATTGTTCCACTTATTCCCCTCAATTTTACTACGAACATAACTTAAGTGAAGACATAAAATACTTTTAAGAAAATACCTAACCCATAAAACACAATTTAATCGTAACTAATATTATAAATGCGAAAGTGAGTTTGTTTGTTTGTTACGCTTTCACGCCGTATCTACTGAACCGATCATCTTAAAAGTTTGCATATACATAGATTAGGGTACTGAGAAGGACATAGTCTATATATCACGCGGCCGGAGCCGCGGGTAACAGCTAGTATCCTATAATTTTCATTTCTACGTCTGCACATAGGCCATGATCATTTCGGTCTGATTTGTATTCTTCTCAAATTTCTAAGTGTGTAGGTTTACTATTATTTATACAATTGATGTTTTAATAAAACTTCTCCTATAAACTCCTGCTTCCTAGTATTATCGAATTATAATAATCTGATTCCCCTTCGCAATATTTTTTAGCCATATATTGGTATGATGACTTAAGAATATTTTACAAGTACGACTTTAATCGGCAAGGTGCCGATTAAAGTCGTACCGAAATGCCTAAACAAAAGATGTAATAAAACATTTTTTCTCGATCGAATAATTTAATCAAACAATCGATCGAATAATTTATCATGTGCTGTCCTCAGTCCTCACTCACAAAACGAGAAGAAAACGTGGATTAATGATTAATACGTGTCTAAATTTATTCTTCGTTTTTTTTGTTAAAGTGGCTATCCTACTCTAGTTCTTTTATTCATATGAAAACTATTGTACAAATTTACTCCTAGCAAAATACTTGTGGTCAGTTATAGAAAAGTTTTCTGCATCAAGGACCTTGCTTTCACATATTTCTGATTTAATGTACTCTGGCTTGAAGGAAAAGAATAAAGATGGACACTACTGGGTTTTAGAGTTAAAACCTCACTTCACTGGACATACAGCTACTCTACGAATAAATAAACAATTTTTATTTCACCATTAACCTAATTTGTAAAATGAAAACTTACACCCTGATACAAAAGCGGACTTACCACTAAGCGATCCATTCGTGTCAACATAGGGTATTACATTTTTTTAAAAATTTTATGTTGAATAAAAATTAGTAAAGATGACACCTACTTACTATTCTGAACTTCACATTGTCTTGATAAAAACAGAATTATTGAAGTGTTTGACACATGACCGTCAGAATTAATGATTTACACCTTCTCACAACAAAGATGACTTTAGGAGTCTTCTGTTTGGGATTATAATGAATGCATTCCAATGAGTCATACGCCGATGCAAAATTGGCGATAAGTGGGCGGTGTGTACGTGCGTGCATCGGCGATCATTGTTGTAGCGAGCCAAGGGCGTTAATAAATGTTTTCCATGGTTTGTCTAATCTTCAAGGTAAGTTTTCCTAATAGACGCACGCAGATTGAAGATTACCCCAAGAAGTACTTCCCAATATATTTATTTTTTTATTTTTATAAATTTAGGCTTTTTGAATTAACAAATAAATTTGGATAAACATATGCTTAAATTACGATGTCTAGTTCTCAAAAATCAAATGATCATATGTACCTCATACCTGTATAGTAAGTATAATGGGGTAAGTACCTTTTAATTTATCTAGACAATTTCTTCTTACAAATCGAAATCTGTAAGTCATATATATATGTTTTGGTGGAATATAGAAACACAAATACACATTTACGCTTACTTATATACAGAATTCTAAAAACATAACGTGCCTTTTTTAGGTCAGTCGTTTTAAAAATAAGTAATTAGTTTTAAAACGATGGTGGCTATCCAAACTTAAAAGCCACCGGTTAGTCACAAAGAAATATTAATGAAGCCATTTTAAAATGAAATAATGCCTTATTGAAATGTATTTAACCAATGTCACTCAATAAACACGTCGTTCACACGGGACAGGTTTTGACAATTTGCAATAATACGGCTATACCATTTTTAAATCGATCGTTCAATTAAATTTGGCAATTAAACAGATACTTTGAGTAAATTTACAAAACGAATAACAGGTATGTGACCTCCATGCAAAGTCGCGGCGGTTTTTGGTTGACTTCTGTTGGGGCGGCGACTGGTAGGGTTACCAAAATACAAACGTTATTTTTTAAAATTTTCAAGAAAGTGGTAACCACTACAAACGGAAACCTACTTCCTGAGATTATTA
Organism: Rhodophaea formosa; assembly: GCA_963082605.1. NCBI lineage: Eukaryota > Metazoa > Arthropoda > Insecta > Lepidoptera > Pyralidae > Rhodophaea > Rhodophaea formosa. The sequence continues at coordinate 10,200,596 of OY720208.1, read as the reverse complement.
TAAGTCCTGTTTATGGACAGTCTGCCGGTCACATTGTACAAGAGCATCAGTGGCAGTCGGCCGTTCAAAAAGCCCTTTTCGGCCAGTTGGGTTTTCTTTTAGACGATGACGACCACACGCTGCTGAAGTAAGTTATGTAAGTTAAGCATTAATTATTAAAGCCTTGAATGAATAAGTAGTTAATTATTTGTCTAAATTTAACTTTCTTTTCTTATTTTTGCCATCGGATGAGTCTCCCAAGGGTAAAGTTACCCCAGCAAAACCCCCTTTGACAATCCTACTTATCCAGAGGGATAGAATGCTTCTTGATTTTACGCATTGAAGAAATATCTTTCTGTTTATGATTGACTGAGTATTATATGGTTGTAGGATGTTTCCTAGGTAGCTTTGATGAGAAATAGTTGATGGAAAAAGGATAGTCCTAAAATGAATGGAAAATACATAAAAAAAAAATACCTAGATACTTTTTCACAAATAAAGCTAAAATTGTAAATTGATCGAAAAAAAAACAGTTATTTGAAATTCACGTGACCACGAATGGCAACCCTATCGGGGCGACGCGTGACGGCGCGGGGCGCGCGGCGAAGCGTTGCGCAAGAGACGCACACAACACAACCCGCTTTTACCCGCGGCCGCGGTTCGTTTACGTGGAGCGCGTCAATTACGTAAAACTGTATCAAAAAACGTATTCGCGTAGCGTCCACTGTTTCTTGTATTTTGTGCCGGAATGCAGGTAATTGATATTTAATTTGCTGTCTTTGTCGTTGCTACAAAGTCGCAGCAAAATTGTAGAGCTCGGAACTGCTGTTACTAGTGTAATTTACATGAAATGATATGTATAAGTAGACATTTTAAAATGTAATGTAAGTGGATGAAAAAAAAAAATGTCCAGGAAATGGCACGCAATAAGTGCCGCGGTGTACTTAGCACCAATCTCGGGCATGTGGCTTTTAATGCACTCATTTGAGGTTGGTAATTTATGTTACACAAAGGAATGTGAGCACTCGTATCTGTAACAAGTTATCTGAACACAGATTCTATGAACCTTTAAGGTTTTACTTATTTAAAGTAATAACTGATTTCCTGTCGAAAAACAAGCTAAAAACATGGTCGCACTTATCTACCAATCTACAACAACTCTACTTACTACTACTAATATATAGCTAGTCGACTTTTATTAGGTTGCAAAGCATTTAAATATAAATACAACTTTTTTATTGCCTGTGCTCAATTTTCATTATTTTTTATCGATCTATAAATAATGTGTTGGGTAAAACTAATAAGTATTATTGTTTTCTAACTTTTTAACAACGTTCACAATAACTCTGACCATTCTTCTAAATAACTCAATAACTGGGCCATAGTCGCTGTTAACTTTTGATAATAGGCTTTATATGTAACAAATGATATTGTTACAACATTGAGACCGCGTGGTTAATTCAGAGGCGTTATAAAAAATTTATTTGTATCGTGTTAGTGGTTTCTTATTACCTCACGTATATTGTGTGAAGTTCAACTGGTGCGGAATAAATAACATTCAGGCCTGTCGAAAACTCGATACGCATAGATTGACATTGGCCCTGATATTTGAACCGTCTACGGCTTAGTTGCTGGTCTAATTTCTGTAAATTATTATATTTCACATTCAGGTTGCAATTTAATCTTGGTAGTAAAATAGTTTTGATTAATACCGATAAAGTTGTTAAAATTACGTGATAACGTCATTAAACTGACAATACACGATTAAATAAAAGCCGGAAAGCGGACCCCGGGCTCCGAAGCACCCCAGCTGAGGATGCAACTGGGACAACGCTCAGATGAGAGGGAGAGAGAGACACGATTGAATAAAAATAAATAATACAATACGTAGAGATCTGTCTCTTTTCGAACAATAACCTAATAAGTTTGGTGCTAATCTTACCGTCTTGTTTCTTTCAGGTTTAAAGTCACTTTGTGACTACGCATTATTGAAATTTTGCTAATGCTCACAGTTATATATGCCGCTATTATTGTATTGGACATTATTCTGCTGGAATATTTTAAAATTCTAAACAAAAATTGTGGAAATCTGATTTTAATCTTATCGTTGCATGCGTCCATCATTGGGGTATTTTCTAAATGGGGAACAAATTCACATTCTTCCGACTCAGCCAAACTCGTTCTTTGAAAAGATTAGACAGTTGTGACGTTACATTTTAATATTTTGTACGCGTGATTGGAGTACATTGTTCCGCGCTTTTGTTAAATATCGCGTTTATGGGATGGACCTGTCATAACAAAAGTTGCGATTAATTTAAGGGGCAAGCATGCATATCTCCTTATAAAATTGACTTATCTTACCAATTTAAACCTAAATTAATATTTATATTTAAAAGTATGCTCAATTTTTTTTAACTTGCTTACTTTTTTATTAGTTACATCTTTTTTTAGCACGATGTTTATATACCTAAGCATAGATTATAAAAATAAAGTATCGTTCAGTTAGTATAAGCAAGTCACAAGTTACGCTTTACTGTAGGACTGGCTCAATCTGTGTAATAAAGTCTTGATGCAAGAAATATTTTTACAATTAAAAAATTCATTGGCCTCCGACAAGGAAAGGAACATAAATTTATATAATTCAGTTTAGACCAGTTCCCCGTTTAAAATCATAAGTCTCTAAACCAATGTATTCTTAATTGATAAATTACAATAGCAAAATTTAAAAAAATCCTAAATGTCAAATAAATGTTAGAAGAGTCTCATCTCGCATCGTCGTTGTTGTAATAATTTCTCGAGCGATCGCGGTTAATGGCGTCGCTCCGCCCTTGACATTTGAGGATACTTCTCCGGTCGTTCGGATCGCATCATTTAGACCTCCGCCAGATTTATCTTTATGTAATGAAACGGTAGAATTTGCGTTTCAGTATAAAATTGTAAACGGGCTAATAAAAAGAGTTATTTAGGTAAACAAATCGTTTTTTTTTCGTTTGTGCCACATCCACAATTGCAGGGTTGTAGCTAATAAAAAAAATAACTCAGCCTTCATAGGTTTCATTGAAATTCGTTAGTAGGAACAATATTTATATATTACTCATATATTGGCAGCTAGAACCTAAAGCCGTCTAATGTATTAATAGAAAATAGAATCCATATAGTAATACTGATATCCTTACCTCTCTGTTTTGACTGAATTTCAAAGGTTGTCCTATAATTTTTTTATCGAAATGTATCCTGTGCTTTTAGACAAAATCAACAAAACAAAAAGAAAATTGTACAAGTATGCCGTTTGGTTTAATTTTATTTCTGTTTAATTCTTTCGCGAATCAAGACAAGTTGAAGACGACGTTGTTCCTCTATTTTGATTGAACTACCACGCCCACTGGAACCTAATTTTTAGTTCCAGTTTGTACATTTACGTATAGGATTCATCCTCAATTCGGTCGACTTCTGCGTGCGAAGTGATGTAGCTGGTACATTCTATGTTTTTACTTTTTCCAGACCAACGTGTATGAAAAAAATATTTTCATTTAAAACACCTACATCGTCACTGTCTGTTTCCCTTTGTGCTTAAATGATATCCATATTTACTCGAATGAAGTTCCATACAACCAGCTGGTACAATAATAACTTGCGGCATATGGGAACTTGATACGCGAGTTTGTAAAGGGCGTCAGTAACTTTATACAACTAATCTGCCATATGTAATAGGTATAATGTATTCTCAAATTTATAAATGGATTAATAGCTTTCGTAATATACAAAGTGGTAATTTTGTAACTAAAGGACAAATAAGTGCTGTTTATAAACTTCAACATTTATTAATAAATCCTTGATCTATATATTTGTTTTGACACTAATCATTGATATACATCATTTGTGTATGTAGTTTGTGTATTTACAAGGGACGGACCGCATCAAGGAGAATTAGAAGGAGGAGTGACTGCTGGTGACCGGGTAAATAGGATTATTTTATGAATAGTAGGAAAAGGAATGTATGAATGGTAGAAAAAGCGCGATTTGCTGTTTATGAAAGAGTATCGATACGAACTCTTATGTATGGCAGTGAAAGTAAGTTATAACCGAAAAGCATGAAAGAAGAATAAAACCAGATAAAATGAGATTGCTAAGAAACATGTATGGTACAATTTTGAAAGATCGGGTAAAAAATAACGTAGTGCGAGAGCAATGTTGGATGAAAGATAAGCAAAATTGAGAAAGGAATGTTAAGATGGTTCGGACACATTGAGAGGACAGATTAAAGAAGAATAACGAAGAATATATTTTGCCTCGTCAAACGTACTGCGATCAGATTTCAGACGTTCTTAATGCATGAAGAGAGTGATGAGTGTAAAAGTTTGAGAGATTTGTTAGGATCGTAGCTAGTGGAGATCCATAGTCTCTGCCCACCCCATTGGAAAAGGGAAATATTTAAAAAAAATAATGAGTAGGGCTTCCCAGAAATAGAAATTAAACTAAAACACGTGCGGGGATTTCCATAGGTAGATAAGTCTTTTAAAATGTCTAAAAAAATGTTTTATTAAAATACAGTGGCACTCTGGAAAGGCCTATAGAAGTGAAAACACGAACAATTACGTGTGTGTTTTTTGAATCGTCAGGAAATATTATATTTTGCAGGAAATACTTTTATATATATTCAGAGGTGTCAGGTTTTTGGTAACGCAAGTTCAATGGTTTTTTTCAACTCAATAATACTCAAAGCGCCTAAAGAAGTTTTCACTTGAATTATGTAGTTTGCAGTTATGCCTTTACGTAATTACCTTTTTATCGTTTTGTACAGTTCATATATAATATTATACACTGACGCTATGTCAACAACGTCAGTAAATATGATATTTAAATTTCTTATCCACGTAAGACTGGCTGCTTGCTTCTTTAATAAGGATACAGCTAATCAGGTTCTTTTTTGTATTGTAAACTGAGTATATGTAATATCTATACATGCGATAGTAAGGACAGTAGCGTGCGTTCCGGTAGCGCTACAATCGAGCTTTCAAGGCCGCGGTGCGCCGGCGCCTACGGCCCACCGAGCTGTCACTCATACGCCTCATGTGTCTCAAACCTTCGTATAAAAACTCTTCTTTGATTGATCCATCGTAAGAGAATAAAGGTTACTGCGTTGTCAGGGAGAGTCGAGTTTGATTTTGACAGCCATTTTAGATAACACGCCAGCCTGCGCTATGTGGGTCCCGGGTTTGATCTCAGACCAGGTCATGAGGGGAAATGATCTTTTACAGACTGGTCTGGGTCTTGGATGATTATTCAATATGTGGCGGCTCGAAACATCGCGCGAATCGATGCGCAGTACACAATATTAGCGGGGCGCGCGAAGGGAGACGGGGCGCGTACTGCGCAGCTCGCAGCTAATATAATATTATAATTTCTTTATTGTCAGATAACTATGATCCATATAAAGTTTGATTCGGACTGTAACGACACAAGTTCATAACTTACTGTGGGGGTAGCTCAATCTGTGTGATTTGTCCCTATAATATTTATTAATGTATTTAATGTTATCCTTTCTTTAGCGTGTTTATACACAATTAAATGGGAAACTACATGTACCATTTTATGTTACCCAGTTGCACAAGGTCTAGGTCTAGGTCTCAATTTTGGATCTTTGGTTGGTTATGTGTTAAATGGTCTTTCTTTATTTTTTTCTAATTATAGGACACTTATCACGAAAAAGGGGGAGGGCAAAGCCACTATAGATAGGTGCAGATATTTTAAACAAATTCATGAAAAAGAGGGAAGGATTTCATATCAGGATGTTAAAAGACTAGCAGACGATGGAGAGCTCCACCGTCAAGTGCGCCGCTCTTAAATTTTGATGATGATATTCATTTTAAAAACATGTGAGTGAATATAAAAAACTGCTAAAAGTACTTGTGTATGCATAAACAGTAGCAGGCAGTATAGTCTTCATTGCATAATAATTATTCAATGCTTGTACCGTTTGAATCGCATTAAAGACGAATTTTAATCGAGTATAGTGATGTAATTGCAAAAAGAAAGATAAAATGTAATTAGGCAAGTGTGCAATACATAAGTATTCCGAGTTCCATGTATTAAGATCAGATCTATCGAAGGAGACCAATTTTTGACTAGAGGCTCCCGAATTCTTTTGAGTCGTTGATACTTGGTATCTTATTATAATATTACTCCCCTACATACCACAATTATTAAATTTGCTATCGTGGATTCTTCAAAAGCTTTAACTATCCCTAGGATGAATATGATTCAACACCTACCGAAAAAGGATGATTTAAAGTTTTAAATCAGACCGGAGCCAATCAGATTGGAACCAGAATCTCTCAGCATGGCAAAAAGGTAAAAATTTCAGAAACTAATTCACCGATCAACTGGTCAAAATTCAATAAAAAATATTAATCTTTACACTTTTATTTTTTTACTTTTTTACATTTGACTTTTTCTTCATGATGGTGAAATTTTGTTCGTTTTGGAACCAATGCCGAAAACACTAAAAATATTGACATTTCCTTACAAATTGACTGGGTTAATGAATATTTTTGTATGGAAATATCAATTGATAGAAAATTCATATCGTTGGAATACTGAATCACCCCTTTAAAGGTCCAAAACGATCAAAATTGCGCCATGTATATTCTATAAGGTATTCCGATTCCGACATAAAAATATTACCAGGGAGTTTAGAATCACTCCATAAGAAATTCAATCCAGTATTTTGTAATGTTATGTCTACAACAATGTGTAGATACGGTGACGAAGGAAAACAGAATAGCTTCATAAATTATGTTTAAATAATTCATGATAAAATATTTAATAAAATACATTATTTATTATAAATGTATAAATTGGCAAACTGTTTTAACGGCTGACATTGCTCTAATGATGTATCATGAACACCTCAATTTATTGTATTTCTCGTGTCCATATTTATCATTCATATATCCTAAAACAGCAAATTTATTATAAGTTCACATAAGTCAAAACCCGAACTCACCCTTTTAGCTTCGCTGCAGTCGGGTACAGAGTGATAAAACAAACTAAACGATACATACAACTTAAGTTATGATTTATGTATTCCACCGTATAATTTACCCTGACCGTAACTAAAGTGAATACCTAAGAGAAATTAGTACAGAACGAAACCAACGTCTAGTTGCATTAAGTGTACGCACAATATTCTATGGTGTTTTTTTATATTAATAAAATTGGTTGATACGATTGTGAAGAAACTTAGAAATTAGTAAATCAAAACGTTTACTAAAGTAAATGACTAAGATAATTTCTATTCCACGTACTCGTAAATTATGTTAGATACAAAAATATTACAAGGGAGTTTAGAATCACTCCATAAGATATTCAATCCAGTATTTAGTAATGTTATATCTACAACAATGTATTGTAATATGATGAGGCATTATGTGTGCGTGTGTAGCTATTTTTATTAATTGCATGTCTATGTGACATTAGTACAGAACGAAACCAACGTTTCAACTTTATGGAGTGAACTGTAGTGAGTGAAAGAGTTTAAAAAATCCTAAACAAACCTCCTTACTACAGTACGCACAATATTCTATGGTGTTTAATATAAACAATTAAAATGAGTAGAAGAGATTGTTAAGAACCTGATTTACTAAAGTGAATGACTGACAAAATTTTCATTCTAAGTTCTCGTGAAATAAAAGTCATGTTAGTCATTTGATATAAAGCTGGTTTTATTAATGATCGTTTTGTGACACGGGTAAAATGAATGGTTCTACTTAGTATTTGAGTCATACGTAAAACGGACTTCCCCTTTTTCGACATATTGATAGGCTGAAGAGAGCGTCAGGTGACAAATCTATTAGAACTGACGACTCAATGACCTGCGTGTACTTGGTCAAGTTATGGACAGATACACTAACAACAATATGTGAAAAATTTCACGTACAACCACGTTCAAGCAACTTTCATATTACCTGACACTTAGCTCTCTAAACTAGAACGCGTTTTTTACAGATGCGTCTGAATAGTAAACTTATCTCGATGAACTTGTCAGAAGAAATTAAGCTTCATGAAATTCGGCACTTTCGAATCCCAGAGAAAGGTTTGAGTGGAAATAAGTAGGTAAGTAAACCTTGTTCTAGCAACTAATGTATTGGAGATACTGTAGAAGTGAACGTACGGGCGATGAAGCAAAAAAAAAAACATTGATTCAGACGAAATGGAATGCAGTACAGACATGTCATATGTAGTTCTTTTCCTTGTTTTTATCTTCTTGTAAAAACGTCTGATATTTAACAACCAGTCTTAGTTTCCTGTTGCGTACTGTTAAGTGTTTTATATTACCGTTTTACCTTTAAAGTTTTTATTACTTTAGTTTTTACTACAAAGATCTACGAAGTAACAAGCAAAAGGTTACTCAGAATTATAATAAATTGTTATTAAGTTTAATACTTATATAGCTTCATACACTATGAATAATTTTAACTCTTCAGTAAATTTAATGAGTCATAAAACAACTCTTTCACAGAGCGCACGTATCTATTGTTTAAGTTTGTGTAATATTCAATATTATAGATACTTGAACTAAATGCTATGTAAAATATCATGCCCTATTGTTAGTTGATGTGCCTAAATGATATCGAGATGATGAATATAAAGAACTGTAATAGCAAAAACTCGAAAGTTTAAAATATAAATTGACGGATGTAGGTATTTATTATCCGGCCATAGGCATTTGATTTAGTGTAAAATAGTTGATCATTCCTCAGGAACCAACCTCGGGCTCCAAAACATTTCAGCTGAGAAACCAACTGGCAACACCATCGGTTAAAAGAAAGAGAAAAGAGAGAGAAAGTTGTATATTTTTGAAAACTTCGAGATTGCACCTAATATAAAGATAAAGATACTAATGTCTTTTAGTCGAGCTCCGTGGCGCAGTGGTCAACACGCCAGCCTGCGACTCGGAGGTCCCGGGTTCGATCCCCGGCCAGGTCAAGATGGAAAATGATCTTTTTCAGATTGGCCTGGGTCTTGAATATTTATCTATATAAGTATATATTATAAAATGTAGTATCGTTGAGTTAGTATCCCACGACACAAGTTCACAACCTACTGTGGGGCTAGCTCAATTTGTGTGATAAGTATGTCTCTATATATTTATTTATTTTACCCTGGTAAGGTTTTCGATCAATAACCATTAAATTGTCTTCTTCACAGCATTATTTTAGCTTCTCGTAAACATAGGAAAGTAGGTCACACCCAACCATATGGTTGTGAACATCTACAGGGTGTCATTAGTGACTCGTACCGTACAATTCAAACGAGTGATCGATGATTGATGAGTATCGATCATATTGCAATCAGATGTCTCTTGCAATACGGTAGAATTAACATTTAGTGTTTCCATATAAATGCAATAAGTTCAAGTGTAGACAAATAAAGAGTTACAAAATCTATGGTGCAAGCAGTCGACTCCGGTCACAGTGCAAGTAATTTGAATAATATTACTTTAAATTATAAAGGTAGTATCGCCAGTCATCTCATATAATTATTACTAAGGTGGCCTCTTATGAGATTGTAAATATATTTTTCTGATGTAAAATTTGTTACAAAATTTAATCGGGAAAAATGTTCTATACGAGAATGCACTACCGATGGCCGATTCTGCGTCGTGGCAATGTTTTAATCATAGAATAAGAATTTCTATAAATACAGAATCGCAACAAAAAACGTTAAAATACTCATTAAATAGTTGTGGTAATTATGGGAAGTTTCTTTTTCCATTTTCCATGCTGGTCTTGGAGAAAAAGAAAACGTAGAATGTAGATGCTTCTCTTTCCCAGCAGATCTTAAAAGCCGATCGAGGGAATGGGCATCACGAATCATGTCAATAAGCGATGCGGCTAGCAACTCAACACTATTTTAATAACGTTCTCACCTACAAGCCCACCAACATGCTAAGCGTGGCCTTAAGGTTTTAAGCACCTTGGCTCTGTCTACCCCGCAAGGGAAAAAGAAAGTGATTGTATGTATGTGTTTTTTATCCGACTTACCCACCCAGAAGGAGGGTAAAGTTTTTCACGCATATTATGTATGTACCTAAGTATATCTGTTCCTTTGTTGTCTTCTGTAGCCTAAACAGCTGGAATGATTTTGGAGTGTGAGGTGCCATTATATTCGTACTAGCTGTTACCCGCGGCTTCACCCGCGTGATATATATAGCCTATGTCCTTCTCAGTACCCTAACCTATGTGTAAGCAAAATTTCATGATGATCGGTCTAGTGGATACGGCGTGAAAGCGTAACAAACAAACAAACAAACTCACTTTCGCGTAAATAATATTAGTTAGGATTAGGATTCTTTCCAGAAGTGCCATAGGCTATGTAACATCCGCAAAAAATCTAATGGCGGACTTAAACTGTAATAAATGGCGGGTCGAGTTATTTTTTAATAATGCGACTTGATGCCTAATGACTAATGTTCTATTAGTGATCTTGATACCTATCGTTAAAACCAGACGTTATAATACATTTTCCACGTTTTGAATATTTAGCTTGATTTATATTTATTAAAAAACTTGTTAAATTAGCTAATTATATCATTCGTCTTAAAACAGAAGGTCTCTAAAGTAGGGTTTGATTCAATTAAACGTCTTGGTATTAAATGGATCTCACAACTTGTTAAGATGGAAGAACTAAGTTGCAAGACTTGATTTTTTTACAAGTTATGTTTTTGATGGCATATTACTACTCTCCTACATGTTATTATATGTACTCATTATTATTAAAAAATTACTTAACATTTAATTCAAACAGATGTTTAACTATTTTTATTACAGTAATTACATTTTTGTAAACATTTTAAATTTAATCATACGTGTTTAATTTATTTCATGTGACAGATGACATTCTCGTCAATAATAAATCAAAACATTTATGTATGTTTAATAATTAAATATCTATTTATTACGTAATAATCATAGGTATCCTTTTTAGGGTTCCGTAGTAAACTAGAAACCCTTATAGTTTCGCCATGTCTGTCTGTCTGTCTGTCCGTCCGCGGTTTTACTCAGAGACTATAAGTACTAGAAAGCTGTAATTTGGTATGGGTATGTATATTATTCATGGCAAAAAGTGGTAGAAAATAATGGAAAAAAATTTTTTTTTTAGGGTAGCTCCCATACAAGTGAAGTCGGGGAGTAATTTTTTTTTCTCTACTTACCCAGCGTGCGGGGCATCGTTAAAAAGGTTTTTTAAAAAATATTGTGAGGTTGGGAACACCATTTTTCAATTTAGGGATCCGTTTCCGAAATATTTGGTTTTAAACTGAAAAATTTTGTTAGAGGTAAGTGTCCCCCCCCTCTATCTGCTAAACGGTTATTTAAATATGGATACGTGAAAAAAATTACAGCAGTAGTATAAATATACTGAAGTTGAAAAGAAAACTATCAGAGCTGAGTACTAAGGGCAAACTAAAAAGTTATAGGCAACCAATTTATAAAATGTACTTGAAAATGTAAAATTTCATACAATCTTTATTGTTAGATGTTTTTGGTCGTTAAACTGTGAGGTGCGAGTGTAAACAGTGTGAACTCAAAGTTGTCATTCGCAACTACGGAACCCTATACTGCGCGTGGCCCGACACGCACTTGGCCGGTTTTTATTGTATGATACAAATTTGTAGAATGTAAAGGGAATTGGGCATACTAACTTTTTAGAAGGTTTTATCTTATTTTTATCTTTTTAGGTGGAAGTAAACATTATTTAAAAAAACGAATTTTGATATTTCTGCAAGTGACGTCATTTCAATTACTGCTTTAAATTTTTTTGTGTAATTTCAACGTTTAGCTCGAAATGGTTTTGTATACAGCCAGTTAAAGGAAAATTTAGCTAAGTGAATTACCTGATAGTTTTTGCCAACTATCTTATCCGTTGTGTGTGACCCACTTGATCTTCCAATAATACATGATGGCTTCTTTGACAAGTCTGACAGTGTATCAATATGAAATGGTTTTCTTATCAAGCTGCGTTGGTGAGCGGCGCTAATTTTAGAACGGCTGGCGCCAGCGCAGCGACCTATCAATCGCAATATTTTGCTGCACTTGTTGCCAACGTCCGATTTCAATCAATTGCATTTTAATTCGAAACCGTTTCTTTATGCACGAATTTGGAAATGCTAATTACTAACTAGTTTTGATATTACATTTACTTTATTTGTTGCATTTCTCAATGTTGTACTTGACGATTGTATTGACAGCATTCATTGAAGAGTTTGTTGTTGCTTTCTCAGTTTATTTTATGCTATTTTCATTATTTAATATCGGTCTGTGGCAAGTCTGTAGGTCATAGAATAGTTGATAGAAATGTAGTTTTGTTTGATTCTGGGATCGCACTGGGTTCTAATACGACTTGCTCTATAGCTTTTCATTAGCGTTCACCCGCCGTTTCGCTAGCTTTAATATCGATCCGTCTAGAGTAAAATAAAATAAAATGAATTTTATGTAAAATTACAAACTAAGAAATAAATAATTATAATGTCAGTTAGCAAAAGAATTGTTAGGAGACGCAGAAGTTAAAAAAAAAACCCTTAATAAGATTAGAAGACCTCGATCGTTTTTGCTTTTGGGTTTTCCTTTACATATCATCGTATGTGTTACTGTGACGAAACAGATCCTCTCGTAAGAGAATACTTGATAATTGGTGAACGCCAAATAAAATCGCGACATTCCGAAAATTTGTAAGCGCAAGCGCAGGCCGGCACTGCAAACTCTCACCAGATGTAATATCAATTTGTCCGGTGGCCTTGACACACAAGTATTAGAGTTTCACTCGGCAAATGAGGGCACAGCTTTTTGTTCATAACCAAAGAAGACACGCTCGGGAAAACCTATTTACGATGAATTGTTTTGCATGCGACACGTTCGCCGATCTCATTCAGTTCATAACACGCTCGTCGCCATATTTGTTTTAATTAGGTCTTTGGATTTGGATGTGAGAACCGATTCGTGCATCATCACGAATTGGTTATAAGTTACTCGTAGTCAATAATGTAATGATATATAGTGCACGTTTTTAATTTTCTATTTCATTTTTTATCAATTTGAATGAAGATTTTAATGTAAAATGATGTTTTAAAATAATAATTAGTAATAATGAAAATTATTTATGGTGAATTGAGAGCTATGCACTTGCAGCTAATGATTTAACATTAATTATGAACAGTAAATTGAACAATGTTTTGGTCTTTAAAGAAATTGATTTTTCTAATTTTCTTATGCGTAAAAACTTTGATACATAATTTTTTTGTTGTGCCGTAAATATGACCATAATAAGCCAAACTCAGCTTTATTGAAAAGTTCTTAATATAACTTCACAAACAATCTGTACCTACCTGGTTACCACCAATAGACGTTAGATAGACAGTTGATGCATATCACTAGCACATAGATAAATTTAAGTGATTTTTAGAGAAAAATATATAAGAACATAAAAATCATCGCTATCAATACAGACTAAATTTGATTGAAACCAAGAGTTATATTGAAAACTTGGAATCAAAATCTTTTATGGAATATATAAATGCAAAAAAAATTTCTCTTACAAAGTCGAGCGAATTTCTATGGGAAGGAATGCAATTCTGTATTCCACTTGGAATACTGCTCCCGAAATTTTATTATAGCCTATGTATATTTTTGCAAAATGCAACATATTCGACCTAAACTAAAAAGTCTTTTGATTCATGGCACGAGTTCAGAAAGTTGACAGTAAAAAGGAGGAATATCTTGCATTAAATGTAAAGCCCGGCAGAGTAAAATAGGATCACTCCAATTCTTCCCGTGGATATTGTAGAAGGTGACTTGGGTAGGTGAGGTTTAGAAAAGCTTACCACGAATTTGTTTTTATCCTCAGTAATAAGCTGCTGAGGATTGGATCTAATAAAACTCGCCTTACTCTTCACAACAATATGATTTTAAAAGCAAAGATCTATTTAAAATTTTCATACTAGATAGCACAAACATTTTAACAACGCTAAAAAAGTTGGGGTTTTGCAACAAGTTGACAACACTCGCTCGTTTCGCTCACTTGCTCTGTTTTGGTGGTTATAAGGATGCAGTACGAACTTAAACTAACTTCTGTGACCAATATGTTTTTTTTTGTCATTTTGTATGTAAAGTGTGAAAGTTTAAGAGCTTATAATTAGAAAATGGCTCGACTCCGCGCCTTTAAATGGTTTCTTTATAGATTCCAATCCGCAGAATATTTAAATTCGTGTTATGCTATTCTAAAGCCCACCCGGCGACTTAGGCAACACAAGCTAAACAAAGCTTATAAAAATCAAAGAGACTTCTCCAACCCGTATCACCAGCGTGGAGAGTATATGCCAAGTCCTCAGACTGTTCTGGAGACTTAAAAGACCTGATGATGATGAAATGTATCTTTGCCATGTGCTCACCTCAACCGATGCTGGGAAAGAGCGGTGCAGCCGAGGAGGCTAGTCGGTGTCCGCAGCAAGGAACGCCAGCATGCTGGGCGCGTGGCCGCTGCGGCACCGCATGCCAGAGACGCGCTAGCTCCGCACTTCTTGTTGCATATCCTGCAGTAGAATAAAGATTTAAAATTACTCACGTGAATTGAAAATTTTGAGAAGGTCTGGTCCTACTTAGTTCCATTTCGAAGCTGGCTTTAATACGGGAAAAGAAAAAATCCATTTCAAAACTGGCTTCTCAAAGGGAGTAAAAATAATCCCATTTCGAAGCCGGCTACTAAAGAGGACTACTTTTACCCCCAATAAGAAGCCAGGTTCGAAATGGGATATATTTTTCCCGTTTTGAAGCCAGGTACGAGATCTAGCTACGAAGTGGTCCGAAGGAAATTCGATGATGAAGTGAATATAAATAATTGGGTTTGTCACCAACCTCTCAACAAATCAAAAACTATAATAATGTTACGGGTTTTTGTTCTATAAACAGGCCCAGAATTAAAACCCCCTGGCAAAATTGTAATCTCAGAATTACAATCTCTATTCAATTTTTATTTTTAATTTTTTTAATTTTATATTCTGGAAGAAAAGTACTTCCCGCGCAGATCGTACGAGTAAAAGCCGATCGAGGATATAGACGAAAATAACAACACTAGATTAGCAGCAACCCATCACTACTGTTTCTGTGATTCTATTTTCGTGGACGTGGACATTAGGTCCTGGTCCTGGACTTTGTCTACGCCTCAAGGATAAAAGACATGACAATATGTATTGTTTATCGCAAGAGAAAGAGCCAAAATTACATTTAATCTATTCGATATATGTAAATTTTGGAATAGAAACAATACAGTAAAGGTTATGCTTATCAGTTACATACGAGGAAATATTAAGTACTCACTTGTAATTATTTAATATTTTCCTGAGCTGATACTCGGTTACATAAAACGAAAAATTCCTATTAGTTGGATACCAGTATCCTACGACGATCATTTTTTCTTTGTATGATACCGGTTACCAAACTCTGGTATCATACACGGCCGAAGGGGTTTTATTTTGTTGTTATGAATAAGCTAAGGAATTATTTATCTATTTTAAAATTTTGGATTTTTATCACAAATCAAAGCACAAACTGTTATAGTCCTACAAAGAAATAAATACGTCTGCTATAACATAATCATTATTTTTATTATTACTTGTTGTTACAATATACTGAAACAAATAGCCTCAATAAGAGTAACAAGCACGTTTTTTCCCTCAAAAATTACCACTTGCAAAAAAGGCAAAACACACTAAAACGTTTGTGCTTTATTTCTCAATCTCATATTGCAATAAGTAGTACATTATAACTACTTATTGATGAAGCTGTATATAAGAAGTTTTCGTTTCTGGGTTGGGTTTTTTGCCATTATCGCAACTAGTGAAGGTGAACGGTGATAGGCTGGTCATCAACGTACTGTAAAAACAGTTTTCCGGACTTTCAGTCGTTACTGCGCGTAGATCTCTAATACTAGACACGCCTTATACCAACAGCTATTAATATTCATCATTAGTGCCTACCACGGCATTCCACGATTATACTTATATAAGGCAATTACTTAAAAATGTGTTACCAATTATACGATTGAGATATTGTTATTAAATGATTATATGTATCAATATATATAGGAACGGACGGAGTATATTATTTGTTATATGAAGACAAAAGTATAATTAATCATTATTTTTTTCTGTACAAATCAGATGTTAATTGATCTTACTATAGGTACAAATTGTCAGGTCAGTTAGAGATCGTAAAAAATATTTCCTAAGATTCTGCCTACTTGTGCACTTCATCATCTTCATCAGGTCTTTTATAGTCTCCACTGCAGGAGCGCAACCCTCTTTGTACTACCAAAGCCATATATTAGCCAGAGTAGTCAGACGATTTGGCCTACACTCTCCACGCTGCTGGCCAGATTAGTGCACTTAACATTCCATGTGTGTAATCTAGATGTACTCTATGTAACATGTTATTTTCTTTAGTGTAACCTATGATTAAAAATGAAATATGTTATCATTTTAAGAGTTCTATAATAAAAAAGTGACCCTTATAGTTTCGCCATGCCGTCTGTATGTCCGTCTGTTTACCGTTATAATACCATAACAGGTAGTTTCATATTTAGTTGCAGTGTTTCCAAAAGGTACTTTCCAATTTATAAATATATAACATCTGGGTTTTCTCAGTATTTTCATCATCATCATTATCAGGTTTATTAGTCTCCACTGCAGGAGCACGACCCTCTCTGTACTACCAGAGCCATATTATTAGCCTGAGCAGTCAAAGGATTTGGGCTACACTCTCCACGCTGGCTAAGCGGGTTGGAGAGGTCTCTTTGATGATTATAAGCTTGTTTAGCTTGTGTTTCCTGAGTCGCCTTCTACGACATTCACGGAAAGACTTGGAGTGGTCCTATTCTACTCAGCCGGGAACCATACGGCTATCTAAATTTTTGTATAAGACGATCTTACTTAATTTTCTGATGTTATCAGTATTTTATAACTGTTTAATTAGTTCTTTAAACCTTATAGCCAAATAGCTTGAAACTTTTCAGAAAAAGAATATGAACGTTAGCTAACTTATCTCCGGGTCACAGTGTGACACCGTTGCCATATTTTGCGCCGGCAAGGTTAAATAAGTTGGACCAATACACTGGCTAACTTATTACTCGTATTTGTGTTACTTTCTAATATTGTAGACAGTACTCGGTAATTGATGTAAAACCTTCTACTATGATAACTATAAAAGTAAAAATTTTAGAAATTAAAAATTTAGTAATTTGCATTGGTTATTTGATTATGATTCTATCAAAATCTTAATAAGATTTATTTTAGATCTTCTAAGATACAAAATCTACATTTTTGTATATGACGATCTTATTTAAATTTTTGATGTTATCATCTCATTAAAAACACTCATTATTTAGTTTTATTTCGTTAATAATATATAATAAACCTGCCTTATCGGGTACTTTTCGTTCAAATATATCAGATTATTGGATACCAATCGATTATATGTATTTTACTACCTATATGAACTTGGTCTGGTAATTTTTACTTGCTTTATCAGTATTTTGATTAATTGATTCAGAAACGAAAGTCAAATCAATGGTATTTTTTAGTTGTAATACAGAGAAAAAAATGTTACAAGTAGAAGGTAATTCTACCTAGGATTCTTATATGAATTTTAATACTTTTGAATGTTCTATGTCAGTAGTTGTAAAATCTATGATTAATGTTCGCGTACGCGAATTGAGTATGACAAGTACCTATTACTTAAGGTAGCACTTGTTTAATTCTACACGGCACACTTGTGCACAAAGTAGCTGGCATGGTATTGCATGAATGAAAATGTCAAACTTAATCAATGTTATTAGGATTAATTTCATATTACTATTCAAGAAATAGTTTCCATGATAAATTTTCGATTTCATTAATTACTATGATCGCAGACACGGTGTATTATTAAAAGTTAATTCGCGTGTCACACAATGACGAATGTGTTTTTAATAAATGTTAATTGTCAAGACAACAATAGCTATAGTCTGTCAAAGAAACCGTTGAATCGTTCGACGTTATCTGAATTTACATAACGTTTATTCGCCATTATTAAAAAATAAAAGAGGCAATAGATGTGCATAGAGAAGTCAAAATTATGTTGAGAAAAAATCTATATGAAATACAATAGTTACTCGCACAATGAATGGGACAACTTATTGACAGGCAGATGAATCAGTAGACTATCTATTAAATTTTTTGTTCTTAACAACATGATTTTTCTTCCACTTTTACTAATCTCATCCAATATTTTGAAAAGTAAAGTTTAGTTTATGATGCTTTTACGATTACACTACAAATCTAATTATCACGGATTATTGAATACCTATATGTTATGAGGGGCACGGGATAGAGCTTTTATACTAATATAGGAAGAAATTTCACGTAATCTACATTAATTCGAGTAGACCAACTGGTGAAAAACGATCAAAATATCTTGTATTCGTTATATTTTAAGGCGAGTACTTCAAAATTGTGTAATTTTGGCTTTAGGTCACTATTACCATATACAACTAATAGCTTAGAATAGAGATTGAACTCAAAATGATTATAACTGTAATACTTTATCAGTATATTTCCACCAATTTACACAAAACTTATAATACCTTGACTAATTATATTCTCTTACATACCTTTCTGATGAATAACTCTATTTATTAGCAAAATTCATACATTACTTTTCGAGATTATCGCCAACACGCACACAGACGGGTTCTGTTTTATAATATGTAGTGATAATGATACAGAAACTAAAGTTACTTTATGTTAAATTTTCTAAATTTAAGCTGCATGTTGTGCCAGCCAAATTAATCACAAAAGTCTTTACAATATTGAACTGAAAATTGTTATCTGAAATTCCATAAAAGCCGAGGTGTTTACATCATAGGCCAAATGGGTTATTCATTTTATGTCAGTTACGGAAATGTGAAATGTCAATCTTTCTATAGAATGGAATTCATGACACTATTAGGAACGTTTAAAATATGTGGCGAAAGAGGTGGGTCTTCTTGTAGAGGTGTTCGAGAATATTAAATTTGATGATAATTGGTTGCATTCCAACCGACCGGTTGCGTGCGTTCGCAGAGGCTTACTTGATGATATAATTGTTACCGATACATAGGTAAGTCTTTGTTTTGATTATGAAATTATATTAGGCTTAGGACTGTAGATTTTGAGTTTTTTACCGCTATGGGTTTATGCATTGAAATAAGAATAAACAGTATTTTAGGGTTACTGACTAAATCAGTACAAAGGACGAAAAAGGTTTTCGAATAATGAATATGCATCGGCCTGGGGTACTATTTATGAACGTATGACCACTCGGCTTCGAATGATTTTAGTAAGTAAAAACCGCTCGTTTTCGAAAGGCGAAATTTAAAAATCGAACCCCAGCGCAACAACGGCCTGTTAACCTAACCAGAATCTTGCAGATACTATGGCGTTCCAGTATATCGTTAGAAATCATAGACATATGCATATATATAGATTGACAGAAACAGAATCATACGGTAAAATCACGATCTACGTGGTTAAGTAAAGGTAGCGTCGTACAAATTTTGGCTTTTTCCCATAGTGGTGACAGATGGTGTGTGGACTATGTTTGAGGGTTGGAGTATATCCATTTGTTGAGACACTTAAACATAGTCCATATACATAGGTTAACAACATACGTTTGAAGAAGAAACAACTTTTTAATAAAAAAACAATCTAAAATCGGATGCAAAAAGGTCAAGAAAAGGTCATCCGATTGAAGATCAAACTCGTTTACACACCTTCGCTCCGTGCGTATTTATCCTTTTACATATTTACTACTTGACTCACTTTAGCAATATTTGTCATGGCTGGAAAATCTTTCTCACTAATATATGAAATTATTACTAAGTGGTGACTAGAGCGACACTTTAGGTTAGTAGGTTTTGCAACCTGTTTTATGTAGAGGCAAAAAGAAAATGTTACTACTATACAGAAATATAACACGTGAACAAAACACCCTTACCTTATTTGTAAAGTAAATAAATAAATAGGGACATATCACACAAATTGAGCTAGCCCCACAGTAAGTTGTGAACTTGTGTCGCAGGATACTAAACTCAACGATACTATATTTTGTAATATATACTTATTTAGATAAACATCCAAGACCCAGGTCAATATGAAAAAGATCTTTTTCCATCTTGACCTGACCGGGGATCGAACCCGGGACCCCCGTGTCGCAGGCTAGCGTGTTGACCGCTGCGCCACGGAGCTCGACAAGTAAAGTAGAAATGACGATTGTTTGACAGTTGTAACAATCACAAATTTATAAATAACCTTTATCACATTAACTAAGCAGGTGAATGACTAGGCACGCACTCTCAGTAAGAGTAATTAAGGGTTTGATATAACAAGGCCGAAAGCAACAATGCATTACACTACGGAACTGGCGGCGTTTTTATCGCTATCATTGTTCTCATATGGTAGCTACCTAATTAAGCGGGCCCGTTACACCGCGGACGAAAGCGTGTCTAGTTTTTTCTGGGTGACCGGGCTATTATCCGCTCCGGTGCAAAAACGCTAAGTCTCAAGGCATAGCGCGGGGTCGCGCGGCTCACGCCCGCGCTGACCTCGCCTGCCAAAATAATAACCAATCAGACAATGCGATAATTGTTCACCCAACGTGATCGCAAATCACAGAATAACCCGCAGTCGCTAGAAATTACACTCGCCTCGTTCCACACGCACCGCCGACAAAAGAGCCTCTCTATCACTTGGTGATTGAGGGGCATGTTTCAAGTACAAGTCTTATTTTATAAAAAAAGCACTTACGAGTAGTTGTAATTATTTCTGTAGTTGTTGAGGAAACTAAGAGGTAACTAAGAGTTTTAGGGTTCGTACCTAACCTATTAATTTCTTTAAAGTCTATTCAAAAAAATGTAATTTGACTTATAAACCAAAGTTATCACTTATGACGTCATTTTCAGTAAACATATTTGCTTTGAAAACTGTCGTATTTCATTCCACTATGAATGTTTGCCAATACAAATTGAAACAAAAAGAAAGCAGTTCAACGATTTAGAAATTTAAGTGTCACCCAAAATATTTCTGATCTTTTTGATAAATACATACGGACAAATTGCATAGATTAAGCCCTAAAGTAAGTCCGAGACTTGTGTAGTGTGTGGGATACTAACTCGAAATTTTTTTTAATAACAAATACATATGTAGATAAATATCCAAGACCCTCTAGATCTTGACTTGATCGGGGATCGAACCCGGGACCTCCAGTGTGTTAGCCTGGCACGATGATCATAGAGGTCGTAATTTATTGAAGCAAAAATACTTTTACAGATTAAAAGCTTTTATAAAATGATTTCAGTTTTTTACTGGCCATATTTCGGCCTTTATTTCATCCAAATATATCCCTTTCCTCATCCCTTCTGAGTCTTCTTTTCCGTTTTTTTGCGTCGATTTTTCTAACCATAATATTTTAAATAAATTGATCGTGTCGTACAAGGACGTATGTAGTGAAAAGTGGACATTGGCTTTTGAAATGTGTTACTAGAGATGTATGGAATATAAGTTGGACACAGATTAAGATGGACGAGAAAGTGTTGGAAATAGTAAATGAAAACTTCTGAAAACGATTGAAATAAGAGAAGAAAGGATGTATGGTCCACATCCTTTCTCCTCTTATTTCAATCGTTCTTTGGATTCAATCTTCAGGATTGGTTCAATCTGGAGACGTTACTTATAGTACTGCCTAAAGGTGCAGTTGTGTCATATAGATAGATCAAGAGGATGGCTGAGAGCCGAGAGACATGGACAGTAGTAGAATACCCACCGACAAGAATATAGTTCTTTAATTATAGTTAGATAGATCCTGCGGTCATGTTTAACTATCAAATAAAAGACAAAACTAAAAAAAAATTGCAAGTGTAAACCACAAGTTCACATATCTAATGAGATTTTAAAGAGATTGTGCTAAAATAGCTAGAGATTAACGCGTATATAAATCACGAAATATTTGATGGTCGGTCCATTAGTGGAGCGAATCGTAATCTGTAATGTTAACACATCGCAGTTATTGTTTTACAACTTGGGAACCTTGACAGAACAAGATTAAGGCTGTTCTTAGCTGGATTCGGAGTATCCATTAGATCTTCGTGGTTCCGCGTTTCGAAATTGAACAATAACGATATTCGTAATACCAGAAGCTGTATGGAAGGGAACTTATTATTTATTTAGTTTTTCTGGATTTCCTTATTGAATGAAAAATATACGAAAAATCATTATATTTCTAAAATAGATTCGACTTCGTCCGCGTGGACTTTATGACTCCGGCATATTAATATACCTCAATACCAACTAAACATACATAAGAAAATACTTGTAGCAGTGTTATAAAATTGTGTGGCATTGCATTGGCTGTTGCTAAATACTAGAGGGATAAAATATAGGATTCTTTTAGACTTTTTGAGCCACCGATACGATAAGAAGAAGACTATACTCCAAGTAAGCTAGCGCTAGTTTACCAAACTTTGAGGTATGGGCAGAGTGCCCTCAACCTATCGCACATCTCCAAGGGGCCTTCGGGAGGGACAGACCTCGGCTTTAGGTGTAGCCTGTGTGTTCAAGGCTTAGAGAGACAGCAACCTCTCATGTTTTGCGGTATGGGCTTAAAACTACGTTGCCAAAAGGGGCACCGCTGGGCGGTCACCATTAATATGATCTAATCGTACTCTACGCACTCTATCCCAGTGGAGAGTGTGACTCTGTTAAATTGTTGATATAAAATTTGACATGGTAATGTATCAGATGTTCTTAATCTTCGATTTTTATACCTCAACCAAAAGTACTAATCAGGCTGAACAACTTTTGCTACAGCGTCATTTTTATATTTCCTATAGTTTACCTGGACCATTTTGGTTTTGCGTCAGATGTTCCAAATCTTCAAATAAATACTTCAACAAAAAATGCTCATCAGGTTAAATAACTTTTGCTAAGGCTCCACTTTTATATTTCTTATAGTTCAGCTTGGCCATTATGATGCTGCATCACGTGTTCCATTTTTCAAAATTATTTCTACCCTATATGTTGCCCCGGTTTAATAGCTATAAAGCTAAAAAAGTTTCATTCGAATCCGTCCAATATTTCCGGAGATAAACGTGATCATACATACAGACAGACAGACAGACGGACAAGAAATTCTAAAAAAAATTTTTAGGTTTCCATTTATCCATTTCAGTCAAAAATACTTAATGTACATGACAAAATATTTTTACTGTTTTAATATATATATAGATTAATTGTTTGATTTGAGCCTCACTGCATTTGTTTTCTTATTTGTCTTTCCTTTACTTGCATCGCTTTAGTGGATACAGTCCAGATATAAATGTTTTTGACATTGTCAGACAATCAAAAGTATCTCGCTACACCTTCTCCTTATTTTACATCTTTGCCATACATTTTATCATCCTGTCATCATCATTAACCATCTCCCAAAGAAAAAGCACCCTCGCATCGCTCCTATTTCAAACGTAGCCTCACACGTCTTGTAGAAAGCTTCAATCAATATGTAAACAAAAAATATCTGTAAATGAGTTTCTAAGTTAAACTTTTGTACAAACAACTGCAGAAAAAACGATAAATAAAAGAAAATGAATGATAATTTGAATTTTCTTGGTTTAATATGCACTTTAAATGCAATTAGTAACAGTACTCTATTTCGTTGCTCGTGACAGAGCATTAATGCAATTAAATGAAATCGCAATTACTGTCAACGAACTCTTTAAATGATGTTAAGCCAGGAACTTTTTGGTCACGACGCGTGTATGGAAAAAGTTTTTA
The DNA here is from genome assembly GCA_963082605.1 of Rhodophaea formosa. Classification (NCBI taxonomy): domain Eukaryota; kingdom Metazoa; phylum Arthropoda; class Insecta; order Lepidoptera; family Pyralidae; genus Rhodophaea; species Rhodophaea formosa. Next base: position 10,176,724 of record OY720208.1, on the reverse strand, counting down.
TGATTTACTTATTTGCGTGTTTAGACGAATAAATGACTAACACATGAATTAATAAATATATCACACATGAATTAATAAATTATTCACTTTTCGCAAAAGCTGAATATTGATAAATATTCACTTTTTGCGTCAAAATTTTAACACAAAACTACGATTAATGACTTGGAGTAAAAAATAATAGGCATATAGGTAAACTTATAAAAATATGCAGAAAGGTTCTTGAATGGCGACCACGTACCGGCAAGCGCAGCGTTGGACACCCACCGACCAGGTGGTTGGACGACCTAATAAAGGTCGCAGGAAGACGCTGGATGCTGGCCGCTTTCAACCGGTCATATTGGAAATCCTTGGGGGAGGCCTATGTCCAGCAGTGGACGTTTGCGGCTGAAATAATGATGATGATGATAAAAATATGCCATTTTTTCTACTCAACATTTTCCTGAACTTTATGGTATTTCATAGCAATTCCTACCTACTGAATTCAACATTAGTTGACAACGTGTCGCGGTGTAAATAAGGAATAATACCCAAATGCAACTAATAATTGTGTATATTTTAATAATATGTATATGAAATAATTGTTCTTGGATTACCATAATGGTGATTAGGACCAATTACTTGTTCTTTAACTATACTAGAATTCGCGAGGTTTACAGTTCTCAGAGCCACTAGTAGATAAAATTGGCTAGCTAGAGATAGGCTATATACAGGAACCATTCTATCATAACCTACTATTTTGTGTAAGAAGTCCTTAACACTTGATAAGTCGAAACGATAAGGGACAAACACGTGATAAATTATGAATATTCACTTTTATTTCATGAAACTAAGATTCACTTCTCCTTGCGTAATGTTCAATCGTTATACTCAATACTGTTTCGATAGTCGGTAATCACGTAATTACAGTTTTAAAAGCAAAGTGGTAACATGTGTTCTTGAAAATTAAAAAGCATTATGAATCTACCTATATAATTGCACGTTTCCTTGAAGCAGTCAAAAGCAGTTACGTTTGAAATGGTTTTACTGCATTACTGAATTGGTTTTTTGTTTACTTTTACACTTTTTTTATAGACATGTTGTGTGCAATTTTATTTTTGTTACACCAATGTCACCTAATGTGTTGGCAGGAAACATTAATTATTTAAAAAAAGAACCGAATTATAATCGAACGCGTTGATGTCTTTTACACGGCTCATTCATGTCGTAGCTCCAAAGTACGTTACGTGTACGTAGCCCGAATTTTTAATTATTTATCCATTTTAGAACACAATTTCTTACTTAATATTTTTTCTTCAATTATATTTATGATCATTATACAGGGTGTTTTTGAATTATTGGTATACTTTAAAATATAGTCTATACCTATGATTCAATGTTAATTAGGAATACTTGTAAGTAAATAAAATTTAAAAAAAAAACACCACAAACGTTTTGGTTAGAGGCCATTACTTTTGATTAAAATCAAAAATCAAAACAGGAATGAATTACCTGTCAAAATTAAAATATAAAAAAAATCAGATTCATTTAAACAGTGTCAAATTAGTCGGTCAGCAAAATTTACCCAAAATGTATGATTTTAGGCCGGTGCACCTACAATTTAGTGCTGACGCAAGAAATGTTTTTACATGTAAACATTTTTTGCGGATGACAATGAATTCGATTATCCTGTGTACATAGTCCTGAACAAGACCATTAAATATTGTCATTAGTTTTTATTTTGAGGTCATGAGTTTTAAAAGCATTCCATAGACATAAAGCGCACAAAATGAGAATTTTAATAGACTATAAATTTGGATAGTCCCATAAAGTACGAAAATTAATAAAAAAATACTTTATCGTCGTTTCTATTTTCAGATGTTTTTGACATAGTACTAAATCTTATTTTCATTGATACTCTAATTAATACTCCGCTCTATCAGTGGAGTAAAGCGCCACGACGGTGCCTAGTTAAATGGCAGTTGCCAATCTGAGTTATGGTGTTATGCAAAGCTTGCACAATGTGTAAACATGATCAGCAAACCACTGGTTTGCCGGCAATCACTTCGCACGCGAGAATTATCTGCTTCTCTCAAAACTTGATCCCGTTTATGAGATTTGATCATTCATCATTTCAATGATTGCTTTTTGTTTCTGAATTAATTTTATTGATATAGAAAAAAAAGTTACTTATAATTTTCAATTTTATTTAGAAATTATAGCTAAAAGAAGCCGCTTAACACCATATTCTACGTAAATAATAAGCACAAATGGTTACTTAGAGCAAAAATAATGTGGAAACCCTTTTAGCATGGTTTATTCTATGAGAAAATTGCAGAAAGAAGACAGAAGATAGAAAGAAGACAGACAAACAGAAGACAGACTTTGAAATATAGATACAACGTATTTAGATTGATTGATGTGAGTCGTTGCAGAAGTATTTGTCATGGTGTGTTAAAACCAGGAAGATGAAACGACGCACTACTGGCTTTATTTCACGACTTTACTGTATAATTTGAAAATTATTTGCGATTATTCACGCTACTGTTTATATCAGACTCGTGTCTATTTCAAAATTTAATGCCAAGGATGTTTTCAGGGTCTTCACACCCAAGACTGTTTAATTTGCATAGATTCGACGCGCTTTTGAACTTAAATGTTCTAGATACATAATTTGATTTAAGGCTTGTGATTCAACCACCTGCGAACAAGTCTCCAAGTGGGGTGTGAGCTTTAAGATAGATTACCTGAAAATTTTCATACGACAAGCGATAACGCTTCCCACCCCTTAAACATACTCCAATTTAAATATTTTTTTTTGCACATAGTTGATATATTGGAGAAGTTGGGCTGTGCGTCTTAGTAAATATCCATATTTTTTACATTAAATATAATTTATTTAAATTAATCTAAACCGAATCAAAAAAAAAAAAAAAACGGTTAGCCCTAGATTAAAGTGTGCCAAATCGAATGCAAAATTTCCTCATTTCGTAAAGGTTAAGGGAGGTGGAAGAGTTATCGCTTTTTGTATGAAAATTACAGGTAGTCGATCCTCTTAAGCAGGTTAAAAGTTTTCGAATAGAAGAGAATAAAAGTTTTATTTAGTTTAAATTACTAAACTCTTATATTTACAACTGTAGACACCATGTTTATAAAATATACGTATCTAAATAAGCACAAAAACAAATATTTTTATTTAGAAAAAAAAAGCATCTAAATTATAAGAACGTCGTCGTATAAATGACGATGCACATTGTGTCATTTTAAAGGATCCGCTCATCCTTATCATAGGAATAAATAAGAGAAAGAGTTAGCATTTTTGACAAATGGCATAGCATTTTTTCCTCTAAGACCAGCAGAAGATCTTTAGGCACTCCATCATCACCATGGGAGCGTTTTTTGAGCGTTTCGAGCTGCTCCTACGATATGGATTGACGAAAGTCCGCTATTATTACAGCTTGCATGCTATGATATGACTAAGCGAGAGTTTTTACAGCCAGCTGCCTACCTGATGCCAACCCTTAAATAATTAGAATGTTTTTGAGTACTGTTCTACGATTAATCTAAGTAATCATGAACATGTCGTAAAATCAAGGTGTATTAATTACTATTGCATCATGTCTTTAATGTTATTTCAACACGCTGCTTTCTTGTTCCTGAGCTGAAATCAAAATTGTAGGTTAATTGTATTGGGCTCAGTCGATTTGCGAAATATATGAATTCACCGCGGATAGCTTACTTAGCAGTAAAAAACCGGCCAAGTGCGTGTCGGGCCACGCGCAGTATAGGGTTCCGTAGTTGCGAATGACAACTTTGAGTACACACTGTTTACACTCACACCTCACAGTTTAACGACCAAAAACATCTAACAATAAAGATTGTATGAAATTTTACATTTTCCAGTACATTTTATAAGTTGGTTGCCTATAACTTTTTAGTTTGTACTTAGTACTTAGCTCTGATAGTTTTCCTTTCAACTTCAGTATATATACTACTGCTGGTAATTTTTTTCACGTATCTATATATAACCGTTTAGTAGATAGAGGGGGGGGGGGACACGTACCTCTAACAAAAATTTTTGCACTTTAAAACCAAATATTTCGGAAACGGATCCCTAAATCGAAAAATGGTGTTCTCAACCTCACAATATTTTTCAAAGACCTTTTTAACGATACCCCACAAGATAGGTAAGTAGAGAAAAAAAAATGACTCCCCCACTTTACTTGTATGGGAGCTAGATTTTTTTCTACGACTTTTTTGCCATGATTAATATACATACTCATACCAAATTACAGCTTTCTAGTACTTATGGTCTCTGAGTAAAACCGCGGACGGACAGACAGACAGACAGACAGACAGACAGACAGACAGACAGACATGGCGAAACTATAAGGGTTCCTAGTTTACTACGGAACCCTAAAAAGGTTTCATATTAATTATTAAGGTTCCATATGAGGGGTTCATATGCAATTTTGTTCTTTTTTGTAGTTCCTTCGTATTGGCTATAGGCTCATGTAACTGAATCGAAGTACCGAAAAGTTGCAGACCACTATAATCATGATGATGTACAAACATCAATACATAAATGGCATAGTCTAGTTATCAAGAAGAATACTATAAGATACTATTTTCCTCGCTACAAAGTGTGATGATTATGTATGGTACGTATACCTGACGTAAAATACAATCCATTTAAGTTAGATAATGTGCAATCAATTAGAACTATCAAAACGTTTTGTGAAGGAATACAATTCACTTGTTACGTGTCATCACGTAAAGCTACGCATGCAACGCTCTGGCCAGGCGAACTGGCAGAAAAACGTAGGCCATTTCTTAGAATCAAAATGTTGAACAGAAATCAGTATAATTTTTACTTATATTTTTTAGAGCTCTCTTTAAAGTCGGTTTCTTAGTGCTCACTAGTGTGTCACTTTTAATTTTACTTTAATTAACATTGTAATAGCTCAATATTGAGTCCATTAATTTTAACAAATCGGCATCAAAATTATCATAGGATTGTCAAAATAATTTTTGTATATTTTAGTTCGGTGTTGGATTATTTTATTAAGTAAAAAGAATTCGAAAAACTTTAGTGCAACATTTTTTTCTTTTAAAAAATTGCCACCGATGCGTAAACATCTACAAAAGTAAATAAAAATCTGATGAAACGAGATGTCATCAAGTTTGCCATCTACTGCCACGGTTGCTACAATTTCACTAGATACGAGTCACGAATTTAGCTTCTGTTAGTCGGTTTTTACTCAACATTAAGAGGGTTAACAGAAGGATCACTTGTGAACATAAGTACTCGTAAATTGTTCGTTAATTTAAAATACATAATATTTGCCGTACAGCCGTTTGGTTCCCGGCAGAGTAGAATAGGACCACTGCAAGGTTTCCCGTAAGGCGAGTTAGGAAATACAAGCTAAATAAAGCATATAAACATCAAAGAGACATGTCTAACCCATCGGGCCAGAGCGTGGAGAGTGTACGCTAAATCTTCTGACTGCTCTCACTAATATATGGCTCTAGTAGTGCAAAGAGGGTCGTGCGTGCTCCTGGAGTGGAGACTCGAAGGGACCTGATGATGACACAATATATCAATGTGATCATCAACATAGTCTAGTTTTCGGTCTACTGCTAGAAATAAGCCTCCCTTTGTCTACACCTTACCTGTAGCTATTAATGTCGCTTCTAATCTATATCTTAAACAAATTGACTATCATGTACGTTTTTGACGTCGATTATATGGGTGCGTACATATAATATGTGTACTCGAACGTATTTGAAGAAGTGACGCATTTGTTTATACCTTTAATTTACGTTTCTACTTTTTGTGTCACCCAGCGGAAGCCTGCCATCACGATATAACTATCATACTCGAGAGACTATTATTACGTCAAGTTGAATAATAAGTCTGATACGCCTATCTATCCACGGCTATCACGGACACGGACGTGGGGTATTGTACTCTAATTTAATTAAAGACACCTACTACTACTACCTTTGGAAACAATGGTGTCTGGGTGTTTATTTAGTACAGTTAATTTTCTTCGATAATTAGTTACGCTCATTTTTTTTTCAATGTTATATTAGCTGAAGGGTATCAGCTGATATTACCAACTTGTACCAACTTGTAAAAATGTTGATAATAGCGATATCATTTTCTTATTATTATCGATAATTTTAGTTGGACTATTGACTATTAATAATACATTTTATGAGTTTTATTGTTTATTGTTTTTATTATACTTTTTTATTGTTTATTTTTTAGACACATAGGTAACTAAAATACCTATGGGTCATTGCAGATATAAGTTTTATAACGGCTGTAATAAATTTAAAAACATATATCGTAGTCTTCTCTATTTTATTACGATATCGGTAAAGGATTATTAGGATGTTTTTTGCGATGATATGTTACAAAGGGATGATTTTGTACCCGGAAGGTACAACACTAGAAGAATTCCATCGTGTTAAGTTGACGCCGAGAAACAATAGAGCAGAAGCGAATCGCGCGAACACCGTGTTAAAACATGGAATGCGGCGCCGTTTTGAAAGTGGCACGTGCAAGGTCAAAGGTGCAACCAGACTGGCAGTTGTGTCAAGCGAGATTAGAGCGGATAATACGTCTGCCCCTTAATCATTTTAATTTTGCAACAAACAGTTGTCCCGACGGATTGCGGGGTATTTTCATTCGAAACATGTGATCCTTGTGATTAAAAGTATATCGTAAAACAGAGTCTGTCCTCAGATTACTATTCCATGAAATTTATTGAACATGATCATGTGATTTGTCAATCTTATTTTACAATAAAAAATCAAATGGTGAATGGATATTTGAGAGGTTTAATCAGTTAATCAGTTTAACAGCTAACCCAGAGGATATACATCGAAATACGAAAAAAATTACAGTTTGGATTTACAGGTTGATTTTATTTTTTCCCTATTTTGTAGATTGTCTCCTGAGGAGAGATGTTCAATACATTTCTATTAAATTTAAAATGCCGACGTTATAATTTACGTCGTTCTCTGTGGCGCAGTTGTAATGTACTTACCTCTCAATAATGAGGTGTGATTCCGAACTTCCTGGTTTATACTCTAATGATGAAACTATAATCCTGAATAGTACATATATATATTTGCAAGGATAAAACAGATAAAAAATGCAAAAAAAGAGGATATGAAATAGTTTTGGTGCTTTTGGATCGTCTATATTTTTTTAATTTTTACCTATTGCTTGTCTAAGATATTCAATATTGACTGATTCCAACATTTAAAAATTGTCAGGGACTTCCGGATCTGTATGTATGATCCGTTACCATATATACATACATAGTTAGTTATATTATTAATTACATTGTACGTATACATATGTAGTCCATTTCCAAAAGATTCAAAACAAAAAACTTTAGCTTATGTGTCTCATAACACTAGTGGACATCCCCAAAAAGCATATTGCCCGCGAAACATAAACAAACATTACTACGATATTATCGACTGCCACAATTATGTAGTAACTTTATACTAACAACTCTAATTATGACCATATTTGTCGAGTTGTTACATTTTTGTCAAGAAGGCCATCTAGCCGTGAATGAGAATAATAAATTAAGCCGCGCTGGCTACACATTCGTTGCTTGAACGTAGAAAGTGATCGGTGATCGGATGGGTTGTCTAAGTGAGATCGTGACCACGATGATGGCGATAACTTATCACGTGGACACTGGTACAATCAGACTACGCAACATGTGCGAGCACATATCGTTACGATTGGCGGCACTCAACCACTCGACCCTTTCAATGCGTTCGTGGTTTCCAAACGTAGACAAGTGATTGCATTAGTTACTGTACCGTTAAATACATAGAACGATGAGCTGGCTTAAGGACGAGTATTTAATTGTATGTAATTAAATATGAAGTAGATAATTTATAATGACGATTTTATTTCAATTAAACAATGAATAAATCTAAATGCCAATAAATATTTGATATAATTGAAAAATACTTTAATGCTGTTCCGATAAAGTCTTATGTTGGATGTTACAAATTAAGTGTATCTATGATAAATCACATTATTACTAGTGATATCCCGGTGATTTTGTCCGCTTAAATTAATGTCTATATTACCCGCGTAAATAAATTTTCTATATGTGAAAAAAAAAATGATAATCGGTCCAGTAGTTTCGTTCTCGATTCAATGCAAACAAACAATCAAATCTTTCCTCTTCATATTAATACTAAAGATATATTTTCCTATTGACTTTTCCTGAATGCAGTTGTATGTATCAACTTCATTCATTTATATTTATAGTTTTATGCATTACTTAAATGTAGGGTATTTTAGAATTTAAAATAATGGTTTGAAGCTCAGGGTTAATATTTAATTATTTTAAACCGCCGTTTGGTTCCCGGCAGAGTAGATAAGACCTGTCCAGGTCTGCTCGTGGATGTCGTTGAAGGCGTGTAGTAGTAGTATGAGTGTAGGTCAAATCCTCTGACTGCTCTCGCTGATAATAATTTAAAATATATGGCTCTGGTGTTCCTGCAGTGGCGACAAAAAGACCTGATGATTATGATAAGTAAAGAGTAAAAAGGAATTGTCCGTAAGCACTAACATTACACAGAGTCGTTAGTATGCGAATAGGATTATCAATGGAGCCAATAAATCAACAATAGACTCCACTATATTTAATCAATTGGCTGTACATAATCTTTTTTGTGCACCCAAACGATGTGACAAGAAATAACCAGCGCGGAACATTCTAGTGTGAAACTAGTTTGAACCACTAGCAAAAAGTTGTTGTGCTTTACGAGTTCCGGAAGCAGTAGTGTCGCAGAGTAAATGGTAACATTTCGAGCTCTCAGTTACAACATGCCTATTACTTCTAAATTCCACAAATAAATTAGGTATTTATAATTCCCCACGTTGAATATCAACCTCAAGGGTCAAACTGGTTTGTATTATACACCAAACTCACTGACATAACATTAGCTAATCGTTTGCTGATTTAAACGAAATCCTAAAGATTAGTCGCTTAATTTAATGGGGCGACTAAAATGACGAAGCGACCATTCCACTTTCACTATCTTATGGAGTCTACTTATGTCTACCGCGGCTCTATTGACTGTCGTCAAAAGTCAGTTCGGCAATCCAAATAAAATAGAGAGTAACTTCAAGTTTGCAAATAGAGCTGAAGGTTTAGCGGAAAAATGAACTTATTTGTAACGACATTAGTTTGCAATTACGTCGTGTGTGTTGAAGGTATGCGGCGTCACCGGTGGAGTATTCACACATGGGGCGGGTGAACGACCGCGCATCTGCTGTCGCGTGAGCAACCGTGATTACTTATCGTTAGTTATTAATAGCGGAGTAATGATACTGCAAGTAAAGCGCTGCCTGGCCATGCGAGTAGGTATTGAACGTACTTACAATTCACATTGTTTTCCCGTCCTTGCTCATAAATTAATATTATGGCAACGTATACACACGAAAAACTTATTAATGCTTTAAGCATTCTAATAATAATTTTTTTTTCAAAAAGTACAATCATTTTCCGTTACTTGATACATTACACTGCTTTCGAAAAATTTACATTTTTATTAATAAAAATTTGAGCTGAGTACGAGGAGAAATTTTCTTAGTTTAAATTAAATTTCTGAAAATTAAATCAAGTAACTTATTCCGATAAAGCTTCAATATTCAGCATTGCTTGATGATTTTAAGCAACACATTTTTGTTCTCGTTGCTGGAGTAACGTACAGGTTATAACTCAAAACGGACTTGAATATTGCATGCAAAATATATTTAAACATTAACATAAAGGATTAAAAAGGTCGAAGAATTTGATATAAGAAATATTAAGAGCTTGTAATCGCAACCTGTTTCAAGTGAGGTAAAAAGTTGTGGGCCCGGTAAAATGCAACTTCGAATTCGTCCTTGTGTCTCCGCATCTGTTTTGCACGACACAAATTATTATTTTCGGTATTTTGTGGAATAAATATATAATGTAATAATAGTTATATAAGTACCTAAATTAATACACATTGTTGTCATTGAAGAGAGAGAGAGATATCCTAACACAAGTTATTATTTACTTAAATAGAGATTGCGATCATAAAAATTTTATTGTAATATTAGTAGCCGCTGGATGCAGGCCGCTTCTAACCGGTCATATTGGAAATCCTTAGGGGAGGCCTATGTCCAGCAGTAGACTTCTTGTGGCTGAGATGATGATGATTATGATAAGTATGCACAGGACAAAATAATTATTATTATAGAATCACTATGAATACAAAACATTTAAATTCATTTAAAGAATGATGTTTTTCTTAAACGATAATGCTTCACTGATATGTTTTATGATTTCAAATATTGACCTTTAAATATTATGCTGGATCAAAGTCCGTTAAAAATGTTGCATAAAAAATTATGAAATATCATACTCTACATATACTCTACAACTATACATTAATTTCATACAAGTATTTGCTTCCACGCTAGACTGGGAGAAAAGAAAAAACGTAAAATATATCAGCTGCTTCTCTTCCCGCGCAGATTGTAAAAGCCGATCAAGGGGATGGGCATCAGGAATCATGTCAATAGGCGATGCGGCTAGCAACCCATCATTATTTTGATTCCGTTCTCACCTACAAGCCCACCAACATGCTGAAACCTTGGCTCTGTCTACCCCGCAAGGGAAAAAGACGTGATAGTATGTATGTATGCATGCAAGTATTAATTGTTCATTTTTTCAATATTTTTTAATTAACTAGCAACTTTTTACCCGACTGTGCCAGATGGAGAGTTAAATTAATCGCGCGTATGTTTATTGTACATATAGGTATATTTCTTTGATCTACGCTCTTTGCCCTACCCGCTCACTGACTGCTCTGGTAGTACAGAGACTAAAAAGACTTGATAATGCTGATTACGCTCTTTACCCTAAACAGCTGAATAAATGAAAGGTTGAGATATGTCGTTAGATATGACCTAATTAGTTGTGAGAGTGATCCACACACACAAACGCAAATCATGCTGGGAGCTTGAAGCGGATATGGATGTAAAATACACATAATGACTTCCTAGGGCATTTTAATGAAGCGTTTTGCCATTCTCAGCAAGTTTTTCTTTACCGGATATCTCATCCGATTCTCGTAAATTTCATGTGCACGTTCGAAACTATTTTTTTAAATGTTATATTTGTAATTTTCTTTATATTTTCAAACGTCTCATAGCTATTCAAAGATAAACTCGCGGGGCTAATAGGTCACAGAGTACATATCATAGGTAGGGTAGGCATGGCCCTTTACAACAACTTGAAATATTTTTTTCACTTTTTCGTACTAATTTCCTGGGCTATAGTGGCTGAACACTTTTTGTATGAAAATGTAGAAAAAAATGAGTTTTCAGAATTGATCCATAGGAAAAATGGATCATATTGATGGGCTGAGTCACCCCTTTATGGGTATGTTGAGAGTCAATTTACATGCTGTATAAGATACGTCCATAAGTTTAATGATATTTAGTTTAGACGGTCAGACGGATAAGTAAAAAAAAAAAATAAACGCTTTTATAAAATGAATGAGGATTGGGATTTGGATTCCAGTATTCTAGTACCAAGCTACCGAGGTTGTCCATCACCGCTTATCTATCTATCAAATTATCAAACGAAACCTGAAATGATATTTTGTATGTCGACCTATATACAGGCTGACTTTTAAAACACTAGCTAAATTTTAAAGCCTGTTCACCCAATGATACTGAACTTATTTTCATAAATACAATTGGTGATATGTGACAAAAATTCGCAGTTTCGTAACTAGAGCCGATTAGCTAATCGGCCTTTCCATTTTTGGCAAATGTTTCTATGGAAAGTATTTCAGTATCATGGACTGAACAGGCTGTTAAGATTTGGTATTTAAAAGGTCACCCAGTAGTATATGATTTATTTTCAGCACATAACTAATCTAATGAGTTAAGTGTTACATTTTAAGAGAGAATAAGTAGTCGCCCAAAGTTATTTCAAAGTTTAATCTGCTTTTTGTTGTAAGACAGTTGATCTAGCAAATCTTCAACAATCATTAATGGAAGTGCATATTTATGTTGCGGTCACTAAGTATAGTTTTCTCAATATAATGAGTAGGTTTTTATGCGCAGTTGAGCCATCGGCAGATCATGAATCATGATAGGATACATTGCAGGCGGATTGTAAGTACCCTTTAGTCCCCAATGCTCGTAAATGCACGACTTAAGAAATTAATGGTTCTGGCGACCTAGTCTGAACAGAGTTCTACTAGCCTTTCGTCGAAAACGATTAAACTTGAATTTATAGTCGAACGCAATTGTCACCACTGTGCTATGACATTTAAATATTAAAAATTCTTTCTTTTACAAATTCTTTTGAGTTTTTGGTGGGAAATGAAGAAGATTAGTTGAGGTTTGCCATGATTTTGCAAATTGATTGAGTGGATTTTATAAATTGGTGTAGTTTAGTATTATAAATCGTTCGTTTCATGATCAATGTGTAAAATAGTTAGACTGTTATATAGCCCGTCTAGATTTGTCACCAGAAACTCCCATTAAGTAATCAAAGGACCTTTCTATCTTTGATTGCTACTTGTTAAACCTGTTTACAGTACAACACCAATACTTTGTATATATCTTTAAACTGGACATTCCAGAATCAGCGAAACCTCGATGAAAGCCACAAAATAAAAAAATATAATAGAAAGTCTTGTTTATTGATTTCTGCACTATTTTACAAATTCGACTCTACTATGATCTAAGACTAAATATATTTTAGATTTTTTCCGGTATCGGCACTAAGTTTATAATTAGGGTGTTATTCTCATTTACTAGAGAAATATTGTGAAATTGCGTATTTTTGTTTATTTGACTTAGGTGGTCCATAACCTTAGTCAAATAGTAATACAATCCATTCCAAAGCTTAGCCTTCTTAACGGAGTGCTTAAATTTGCGAAACTTTACATTTCGCAAATTTAAATACTCCGTACTTGCCGCAAAGACTACTGAATTTTTGACCGTAATTGGCGCATCTTCGTTCATTCGATTCCAATTACGACCAAAACGGTTGTAAAAGGCTTTAAAGCGGGTGCAGTAAATAGGTCGTCATACAAAGCAGTGGCACGTCGCCTCGTACCACGTAACGTTGCAGTTGCCACACTGCGCTTGCGTCACGATATGCACGCGGCGTGGGCGCATCGCGGGGTGTCTTCCGCGCGACCCGCCGACCTTCATGACTAGACGCAAATTCGGCGACACCAATTGCCTGATAACGTTCGTTGCGCTGTCAAAAATATTTTTCTTCAGCTTTGGCACAATGTTGTACGGATATATTTTGACTTCACGGAAACTTGTACTCTTCTACTTTGTGTGTCAACTCGGACAGTTTGTATATATGTTGACCAGATCAAAGTATCCAGTGGGATACTTAGATCTGCAATGACCATAAACATATTTACTGTGATTGCATGCGCAGGTTTTATCACAGGCAGGGCAAAATTAATAGGTGTGCTTTGGTCTGGGCAGAGTATAGGCGATTTTGGAGATTTTCTGTTCATATTTTCTTTAGTTTTCGTTCTTTGCTTCGGCCGACTTGAGTCCGAAGTCGATATCTTGTACTCTCATCTTAGTCGATAGTCCACAAGTGATCACAAGTGGCAATTAAATTTTGCTTGGTACGTTTACTTTTCAATGGTTGAGAGTATAAATATAATATACATTTATAAAGATTAAATAAACGTGTCTATCTGTAGTACACCTACTACAGATAGATACGAATATGTATAATAGGTTGATAGCTGTTAATCACAATTTATTATTAGTTGCTTACACAAGACAATCTTAACGAAACAAAATAAGTATTGTATTGTTCAAAAATAAATAACTTTTATATTATACTCTATAAAGTTTGAATTGTCATATTAAAACAACAAATACAGATAGCTCTTAAAACTTACGTAACTATGCAGCAACTGTCTAGTTTTTATTAGCTTCTTTGCTTTTAACACCTGTCCACGTTCTTAGACATCCGCTGGCATATCTGTCAAGTTGTTTGTGCAGAAATCAGTCGAAGGTCGGGATTAGTCAAAGTCATCAAAGAAGCAAACATTAGAGAGCCCAGCCGAGGCCGCCGCGTCGTCGCATGCTAAACAGCTGTCGAACTGTTGTAACACCTCATTATCCAATTGCCACTAACAAAACACATATTGCACTACTGAAAATAGCTGTACTATTGTTTATGAATTATTAAAATGTCACAAGTACCCTAGGCCATTGAGAACTTGGTGACATAAATGCATAAATAATTTAGTGTGTCACTAACATTTTTCATGGAGCAAATTCTTCGCCGCTAGTAGTCATAACATTCCACCATTCACGGAGGAATGTTATTCCGATGTAATTATTTTATATTTTTTGGTAAATAAAACGAATTGAATTTTCGAAATACTAATTCTATTCAATACCAATTTTACGAAATTATTTTTTCCTTAAATTTTTACATAAAAGTGAAATAATGTTTGGTAAGCGCGGCACCTTTAGTTCTATTCAATCGAGAATTTGAAATGAATTATCAAGGTGATATCTGAAATATTTCAGGTCGAAAGTGAGGCTTTCTGCCGCCGCTGGGGTCGTGGAAAGCGGCCGGTGAACCGAGGCGCGGGTGCGCGCGCTTTATTAGTTGCGCCACCCAAGTAAAGGTCGAACACCAATGATTGATTAATCGAAATAAAATGCTGTATTATATTTAGTATGTTAACTGTACTTACGCTTTTTATTAATTATTTATTTCAAATATTGATTCTAAAGAGCAAGTGGCATCGTTAACCTAATTTGCAACTTATTTCTTGTAGCTCGTCAAACGTTTCATAAGTCGAGTTAGTAGATTTTGCAATGATCCACATACATTAGGTGCGAGTGTTTCGTACAGCTCGCTGAGCAATATATCACAATCTTTATTTTTTTAACTACATTTCTTTAGGACGCCTCTACGACGATAAAGCTTTAATGCACATTAGTTTACATTCGATATCCAGTCGGATCAAAAAAAGAAGATGATAATTTCCAAGTTGCCTTTGGTGATTTCGTGTTCAATATTATTTTTATGGCCCAAAGTATACGATGGCGACGTTAATTGATTTTACCTGGTAATATCTATGGTAATATCTAGGACTATTTAGGAATAATCGGTAGCTCAATTGTGTGATTTGTCCTTACGAATATTACTTATTCCTCCATTAACTCTATTTCTCTATGTAGGTAAACTTAAGCAATGAGATCTATAAGAATCATATTGTCTGTGGTCGATGTTTATATTGGTAATTGGTCGAGAAATAAAATAAACAATAACATTTTATAACCGCGAATGTTCTTTACTCGAACATCGATGTCACGGAATGTTGTATGGTTATAAGATCGAATGTTTAGTGGTGCGCGTGACTTGAATTTAGAATGTCAGATTGTACTTGCGGTGGAAGCATCCTCAATACATGGAGATACCAAACTCAATGGGACTATTCAGAATATTATTAGTATGTGACTGGTCATTTCATGTCTACGGCACCGTGTTATTAATAAGCCATTTTTGGGGAGAGAAGCAAATCAATGGAGCTAAAAGAGATTTGACAACATTGGAGTATGATTTTTAGTAGTAATTTGTATGGGAACCCTTAGATGAGTCTTTTTTTTATTCGTGTATTTTGTATAGATGAGTGCGCTTATCGATATTTATCACAAACTACATTGGTCAAATATAGATATTCAGTACTATGCGAAATACATATAACATGTGCATTTGTACAATACATTTCATGCTTTGGATTTTCAGGTACCTATATCAGTGCGCTTACTGTCGTACGATCTTGACTGCTATGAGTAGGTTTATGTCTGATGTCTAATAAGTGTTATTTCCATAGATATACAAACTGTGAATAGTATGCAAAGAGAGGGCCATTTCAGTGACATATCTTGGTGGCTATAGGATATTGACGTTCCATATGTATGAAGGAAATAAATTTAAAAAACGCCGGTGTTTTGCTTCTCTAAGTAATATTGTACCTTGAATTGCAAATCAGAGAGGGGAAAGTAAAATGTACTCTATTGGAAATTCGTGAGCAAAATACGGAGACCATTCAATAGACTTTCCATAGCATGTATGATCTAGGCCCCTAAGAGACCAGTGCTGGTAGAGTTACTTTATTTGCACAAGCATCGCCACAGACTTATCGCTTGCAAAACCGGTGATTTTCATGATATATTTAATTGCCTTTGCCCATATTTGCATTAATAAGTAATTTTGAAGGACACAACTCTACTAAGTTGTTTTGCATTACGTAAAGCTCGTGAGTGCTTGATAAAAGATTAGACACGATAAATGACGACGTTCGTATGTTAAATAAACCTTTCTTTTTTCTTTTTTTTCTTGTGTCAAAGTGGTAAAAACTTGGACCTATGTCAAGTTACCCAAAGGAAATTTGTCATTGCTTGCTATCTAATGCTGACTACTTTATATAGATAAATATCCAGTATAAACGGTGTGCCTCCAGAGGCACTAAGGACCTTAGAAAATTTGAGACAACTGGGGGAAGATACACCTATGCTAGTAAGACCTACACCCGCGGTCAGTTAACAAGTTTATGATTAGTAATAAACAAATAAGCTGGTAAAGCTAAACTCTAACTTCAGCAAAGCGTAGCGGGACAATTAGTACTTCGAGAAATAATGTGATCTTATAGATACGCATATCAATTTAGTTGTAAGGGGACACGTGTTTACAATAACTAAACCCGTTTTCATGATCCAATTGCAGTCTGGCCCAATCACTCGCTCACCGACTAGCCGGCTGACCACTTGCTACCAGTTGCCACCCACCTGTGGGCAATACACTATAACGATACCACTTTCGTCACCTCATTAACAAATCACTCTTATGACGTAGATACTAAATGATTTACCCAACCATAAACCGTCGTAGCGATGAACTGAATAATAATAACTTAATATGTCTAATGCCAATATGATAACACATGTTATTATTCCAGTAACTTATAGTACTATAGTATCGAAGGTAAAGTTTTGATGATGAAAGTACAAATAATAACTTAAGGAAACGTGAAAAATTGTAATTTTATAGTAAATAATATAAATCTCAAACTTACGCAGTAAAGAGATAACATCCAATATACCCGGCAGTCTCAACAACTACAGAATTCTCAAATTCTCGTGAATGCCAAGGAATTCAGGAAAGTCGTACAAATCACGTATAGAAGATCACAAGTTATTCAAGATATCCATGGCGATTAGTCCGTTAAAAATACGAGCAAGAAACTTTCAGATGGTAGAAACGACACTGGTTTCGGAGCCGAGAAAAACCGAGAGAGCGATACGTAGCGTCGCGCGTCGGGAGTTGGCAAAACTGACGTACGTAGCGCGCAGGCGCCGCCAAGGTATTGTTAAAAGTTACTTTTACTTATGAGACTTGCGGCGTGCTTGGGCTTAGCAGTTCGGTTGAGAGACCTTGCGGTCGCCGCCTCGTACGTCCACTTTGCACGACAGGGAAAGAGAAAACCAGACGTTTCACACTTCCTACTAGCAGGAAAATTTATTTTTGCAGTATTCCTAAGACTGCCTAGAATATTTGTGCAAGATTAAGGCAAATTATTGCTATGCAAAGTATTGGTCACGGTTCATTGAAATTTTAGGTGAGTATTGCCTTATTTCCTTGTGCAGCGTGTATGCAGGGCTGCATGGATCGGAAAAATGCTGATTACTTCGAGTGGGTCAACCAGGAATTTACTATTCTTGTAGAAGATTTCTAATAGATAACTAATATAGGTATTTTACGCTGATCAGCATTTTTAATTAGCTTTTAGCTAGATTTACCTTTTTAATCATTACATCAGGTGATTACTAAAGTAAACAAAATAAAAGTAAAGTAGGCAAGCTGAACCTTAGTAAGTATACCATTTGGAACAGCTTTAACTAAGCGCATATTTGTGAGCATTTTCTAATTCTCAATATTTGTAAAAAGTGTTACGCATCCCCATTAGACTTCAACATCGACAATGCGGACTTGGCAGGCGAATCCCTCTGCCGGCCTATTTATTAACTAGGATGACAGGTGTCGATGCCTATCAATCTAGGATTTGCTGGTACAATGCGGTTTTTCTATTTCAAATAAAAAGTTCGAGCAAGTAAAACCCGCATTGTAATTGTAAATTCTAGATTGATAGGCATCGACATCTGTCATCCGAGTTAGTAAATAGGGGGGCAGGTAATGCGAGCGTCAAATTCCAATGGTTATGGTAACCACATACAACGAGGGGCAGTATGACTGTTATCATACTTAGAGGAATATAACTCGCAGTAATTCAATGCAGATACCAAGACAAAATTAAGTAAGTATATCAAAATGAATTGGATCAATTCAATGGGAATGTATCACTTCTAGCACGTGCTTGTGGCAAGGTTAATCAGCTATCTAACGCTTAAACGCCAAGACTGTATGGAATTCATGTTGCAACCTGTGCTCAAGGGTTTGCATCAATCGTATTGTCTATGAAGTGATGGAGTGGTAAGTCTGGCGCGGTCGTGTTCAGCGCGGCCTCGCATGCTACCCAATGATCTGATTCAGTATGCTTCGATTAAGAAACTATCAAGCATATAGGCCAATTTACAATTTCACCGATCAATCTTATCGATAACTTTTTGAGGCCGTTATAATAAGAGCGGCAGGTATTGCCTATAATATTACTATTGACAGATCAATAGTTGAATTCCTAGGATGGGAACAAGTGCATACTCCTGGTCTAGGTTAGATCGCAAAGGTCACATTGTTTGAATTAATCGTGCGCGATCTCAATTACATATTTTATTTTAGAATATTATGTAGGGATTTTGTAACAAAGTCGGATAGCCCAAAGAGTTTGGTGTCAGACCGCCGACAGTAAAAACTTTTCCAATTAACTTGACAGCTTCATAGTAGGCAAATATTAACATGAAATAACTATAGCTGAGAATGAAATCGGGAACATGCCCAAATGAGATCAGAAAGGCAGCATTGCAAAACCATAAATAGAAATCGAATGTTACTAAGTACGAAACGGGTATGCAAAATGTTCAATATCACTTCTTATAATATCCTAGATTTAATCAAACGTCAGTACCTACCTATGTCTAATGTGACAAAATATACTTAAGTAAAAATAATGATCATTTTTAACTTAATGTTGTCAGGCAAGTTGTCAAGGACCTTTACATTCATTACAAGTTTAGCTTATGATTGGTCGGCGTACATTATAAATAATCAAAGCGCACATAATAGTATTGGGCCTGAACTTATTATTTTCTTACAAAAATTCAAATAAATCAGAAGGTAATTTCTTTTATTGAAACTTTATAATGTATCCATAAATACCTAGTTTATAACCTATATCTAAGACTAAGGTTTTCCCGCGATTTCATTTGTATAACTGTGTTTTTCTGAAGTTCTTTTATTTTGTAACATTTCATTAATATCCGTTTAGTAGTTTTTGTATAAATATAAATGTGAAAAACATCCTCACATTGTCGCATCCATTAAAACTTTCATATTTATCATATAAAGGTAGTTTATTAGGGAAAATAGGAAGTTTGATCGTGTTGATGATTATTGAATTCTAGGATTTAATATTGTCAACAAAAAATCCAGTGTCTACAGTTAAAAACATAAATTGACAAAAAACGTGTTTTTAAGACTCAAACCTTTACGTTGCATTCGCAAACAGTAAAAGTTTATTATTTTCCTAGTCGAAAGTTGGTAAACCAGTTTGCATGTGTGTCATACGATGGTCAGTGGTCATTGGCGACAGGAGACACCTGCATCGGGATACCTGTTGCAACCATTGGTTGTGGGACTGGTACTGAAATCTTTATGTTTTGGCCTCGACTTCATCTGCGTAAACACAAAACTTAAATTAAAGAAAAAAGAAATAGCGACAATATAGATAAGATATATTTTTTTTTTTACTATATCTTCTCTTTTTAAATAAAATTACGTTAGTACTGCATCCTGATTTAGTATCCTTTTGTGTCCTTTATAAATTTTCACGTCTCCGAAAACATAAATTATATAACTGATGTGAAAATGGATGGAGAGCGACGCCTTTTTGACATCAAAAACGATCTTTATGATACATTAAAACTTTCAAGATATCTGGGTAAAATAAATATTAGTACAATCACATTAATAGGTTGAATAGACCCCTAACAATTGAAAAAAAACTATACTCAAAAAAGAAGAAGAATAAGAAATATAGATCATAATTAAAGAAAACAATAAAAGGATATGATAGTGTCTTCGGTCAAATATGGGAAAGACTGGTGTAAAATACGCTTTAATACGCACTACCTACAGACACTGGCTTACTCTCACACCAAATACGGGACACGTGCGTCTTCGGTGGCGGCCCGCACGCTACAGACTACCTGACGTTTCAAACGTACCGACCTGTGCGCGTGAGACAGCGTATTGTATCTATGAAATAGATACAAACACTACATCCCTTCCTTGTTATTATTTATTTTAATTATTTGGGTATATTCATATGCATACATTTACAGGTAATTTTATAAAATTTTACTTATCAAGTTTATGTTTACCTCTTTATCTCACAATTAATCACTTTTATTTGTTGTGACTCTCATTTTCATTTTGAATCTGTTGTCATTTTCATTGTTCTGAACCATTTTTTCTCCTTCTGATATTGTTCTTTCCTATGCTTTTCTTTTCATATTCTCACAATTTTTTTCCTTTTCCTTTTTTTCTTTTCAAAAATAGCTCAGATATAGTGTTTTTCCGGTCACTAAATGCGGTGTTGAGTTGCACATCATCACATATTCCCAGACGCTCTCATACTTTTTTTTATCAACCCGGCTACTTTGTAATCGTTTTAGTATGTCACGATTTTGCTTCTTCCCCATTTTGCTAAAGCCTTGTACTACGAATTAATAATATGCCCTTTGCACGATCATGAAAAAAGCAAATTTAAGAAAACTCAAACAGATGTCATGTATGTATAGTAAAGAAGACTGGGCTTTGCCTCAGATGTCACAGGGCAGACACTTTGCTGGCTGGTATGGAGTGGCATCTACGCAGCAATACATATCGAACAAAAATTGATATAAAATAATTACAATAACTAATGATGAACGGTTTTTCTATCGACAAGTACAAACTAAATTTAACCAATCCCTTACAAAGAGGATAGATCTTAACAATTTCTCAAAATCAGACATTAAAAGTTTGAATCAAACATAAATGTCATGAACAGTTCATGAACTATGAAGACGATAATACCAAGTAGTATTGCTGCAGGTGAAATCTCGGTTAAATTGTACTCCTGTACAGAATCTTTTTGGTTTTACCAAAAAAATCATAATAATAATGATGAACGGTTTTTCTATCGACGGGCCGAACTAAATTTAGCCAATCCCATATGAAGGGGAGAGATTCTAACAATCAGACATTAAAAGTTTGAATCAAAGATAGATGACATGAACATTTCATGAACCAAGTAGTTTTGCTGCAGGTAAAATCTTGATTAAATTGTACTCCTACACAGAATCTTTTCGTAAAATTCTGGAACGAAATATATGTGTTAAAACAACCGATACATCTTACCCCGCAATAGAAATATAACTCTTGTGTCGTATTTCTCAGCGGTCAAGAAAGCAATGGCGCAGCCGGTCGGCACAATGCAATGTAACGGCGAAGTATGATAGCCAACACAAAAGCTACCCACTTACAGTATAGTAATTATGCCATAGCAAATTCCAACTTATACTGGAGAAACAAGTTCGATTTTTCTAATTCCATTAAATACTTAACGATAGCGAATAAATTGTTTCTTTGCTTTTTTTTTACAAAAGTAAATCATTTCTTAAACGAAATAAGATTTATTTAATTCCACGATCTTATATGAATTTGTTTTTTTATACGTATCTCTTACAGTCCTAAGATCCTTGGCCCCGTCCATTAGACGTGGTAAAATCTGGTTTGTCATGCCTCCAGTATAATTAATTAATCGGCCATTTCATATTATATAGCCTTCTATGCTTAGCTTTCTTTCTCCTTTTTCTTAAATATTTTTTTTAAATTGCGGTATTTGTTTTGAATAATAGTAGTATTTACTGCCTATTTATGTCTATTTTGTAACCACGAATGGTAAGTATTCTATATAAATATATAAAGTTACAAAAATTATCCAATTATCCTGCTGTTTAAAGCATCGTAGACCTCAAAAAAATAGAAAATGACAACCTTCGGTGACTTGAAGACATATTTATAGTTTGTGATAAACTTTAGTATTTTTTTCATTTTATTCAAAGAGATTTTCATTGATACTTATCATATTTTATTACTCCCTTTTTATTATTGACATTCATCATCTCTGAACATCTACAATATGTAAGATAAATCTCTGAAGACGAGGAGCAGGATAATTTTATGACCAAACGAACTTACTTGAAGTGAAGTTTGATCTTAATTTTCCTGTCCTCGTCGAAGAGATTTAGTCTCCCTCCCTCTCATTTTTTACTGCCCTTATGATGTCAATCTAGAAAAGGGAGACTTCTTACTATGCTTTTCTTCTCTAAAGATAATAAAGTGAGAGGGGCCCGCCGGCCCGGCATCGTGTGATGGAGTGCGGGAATTTTTTTTCTCTGTCTACGATGCTTTAAACTGGTGCGAATAAGTTCGGCGCGTAGCAGGGCTACTACAATATGAAAAATAAATCTCTTCGACGAGGATAGGATAATTAAGATCGAACTTTACTTCAGATCATTAAATTCTATAAAGATATTCAACATACGTTCACAACTATCGTTTAACAAATCATTGAAACGTAATAATCTCCATCCATCAAAATAACTTACTTTTTACCTCGTAGCCACTTGTAAAATACGCTTTAATACGCACTACCTACAGACACTGGCTCACTCTCACACCAAGTACGGTACACGTGCGTTTTCGGTGGCGGCCCGCACGCTAATAACTACCTGACGTTTCAAACGTCATTACGTCAGGTAACACAATCGTCATGTTTGTGATAAGTACCGACCTGTACGCGTGAGCAGCGTATTGTATCTATGAAATAGATACAAACACTACAACTGGCATAGGACTGGGATATAGAGATTACAATAGCCTTAAAGTTTTGATTGATAGAGTGAGTCGTTAGCTTAGTCAGTAGGTTTCAAAATGCAAAACAAATGGCAAATAGTCAAGGTATTGTTAGTCATGAAATATTGTGTCTAATCATATTTTCTTGTCACAGAGCGATTGTTAATTACGGTTATAATGGGAATAACAAATAAAAAACGTGCAATAGTCTCATATTCATTGCCATGTCATATTAGGTGCAATTATGTATGTCAAATGTTAAAGCCACGGCTCCATAGACACGTTATTATCGGTTGACAACAACAAAAGTGTTAAAACATTCTATTTATTATTATTTTGCATAGATTTAAAAAAAAAAAGAAACGATTTTAGGTATGTATTGTACTTAATATTCCTGGTGTTGGCAACAAGCACTTACAAAAATGTTCCTACATTTCGAACAATCCTAATACAAACTTAATAACGTGCGATAGGCAGAAACTTGTACCACAAGGAACAATCGTCACAGAAATTCTAACGAATAAAGGATTATATCACAATTCCTGCAAAAGCAGACTCTATAGTGACGCGCGGATGGCCGTTTATGGCTATTTTCATTTTATTCTATATTTTAACTTAAATTAAAATTTTAAGAATGTTGGGAATCATCTCTACATATTAAAAAACAAAGTCCTCTGCCGCGTCTGTCTGTCTGTCTGTTCGTGATAAACTCAAAAACTACTGCAACATTTTCAAGTAGCTTTCACCAATTCATGAGGAAGGTTTATAGGTATAATACATACCCGGGCGCAGCCGGGGAGGCCTGCTAATAAAACACGGGTGGGACACCTTAAAATTTGAGGACAGGACATTGAGTTTTTTGTTACAAAAACTACAGTACTTGGAAAGACAAGTATAGCTGGTATATGAGTATACAGATAATAATTATATTTTGTGCCAGTGTGAGAAAAAAGTACACATATTAGAAGTTGGACCACATGACTTAGTTCAACTACAAAAATATTTAACAAAGTCAAAGACAGTATAATTTCTGGGATACGAGCTAACAAATATACATTACACTTATAAATTTTGGCACTAATGTTTAGGAGCTGAAAATATGTATAACTTATATTGATACAGGTTAAGTAAATTTGAAAAATCCTGTTTTAAAAGTAATTTAAAAGACGGATAAAATACGCTTATGTTGGAACGCTTTATGCAAGTCTCGTTTTAATGAGTTGGATATCATAGGCCAGCCCATCGTGACATATAAGTTCGTTCATGACATTTCGCTAAGATCACTTGGTTCATTATAACTTAGCATATGCATATGTTTCAATAGAGCTATTATTGGAGGTAGATGATTTAATTAAGATAGGGCAGTCTATTTGGTTTGTTGTTCGGCAATAGTAGCCATAAAAACCAAATACAAAAAGGTAAGTTACCGTACCAGCAAATAAATAATAGGTATCCCTATATATTTATTTATTTTGTTAAAAAAGGCACAAGTATCCTAAAATCCTGAAGAAAACGACGCATTGAAAATTCTAAAATGGTTATAGTGTCATCAAAATTAGAACATATTAATATTTTCAGCAAAAAATATCAAATTATGTTGGATTAAGTTACAGAAACGATAGAGTCAAAAATAGAGCCCAGTTTTTGGAGCTACAATGAACTCAGCGTAAATAAATTATTAAATTCGGTTCAAATAAATTAATTTGAACGTACCTTTGGCCAATTGCGAGCTGGAACCACACTAAAGTATTATTAATGCACATTATTTAACTACAAAAATGCTACAACAACATGTTTCTTGTTTGAACTTATTTTTATTAAATTTTGTGTATATATTATATATAATATATAATATATGTATAATATGGTAAGTCGGGTAGATAAAGCCCTGTGGCAGACTTATGGATGGATGGACAGAAAACTAGTCCCGTTTTTTTCTTTGGGTATGTTACCCTAAAAATAGAAACATGTTCAATTTCATATACGCTTAATATTTCGAAGAACATAAATTAGTAGAAATATTTAGTACGTGGTAGATACGAGAAAACATTATTTTAACGACTTCATAAAATGACTATTGTCAATCACAGTAATAAAAATGAAAGGAACATACCTAGAGCAAGTAGGAAATATCTCGTTAAGCAAACAAGCTTCAATTACTAACGGCGCAAGTAAAGGTTATTAAGAATTGCCTTCAGAGTAATAGCACTCCGACCCGCGTGTAATTGTGCTGTCAAACACAAGCTTTACGGATCTATACGAATGTATACTGAGCTACATATAAACACCAATTTTGTGCCGGAACCTTTATTTTTGAAAAGGTGACTTTATACACGACCTATTTTGTTATATAAAATACACCAGAAAAGTTCGTGTCGGATTCACGGAGACACACACTCCCATCGTAACACTAATTAACTAACACAACTACGTTTTTTGTATTGGCATAAATATGAATAAAAATAGATAACTCTTAACACCTTCGAGCAACACGGCCTCCGTACCGGACGGAGGGAGTGGGCAAAGCGACAATTTACTATGACAATTTTTCTGGCGTTTTTTGCGGGGGGAAATGTGCACACAAGTTTAGTTCCGCACACCTACATACAAAACTTAAACTGTCACTTGATAGTAATTATGACATTGTCACAAAAAATGACATAAAAAAGAAAAAATAATTTGTGTACAGATGAGTCACACACAACTAACACATAGACATGCATATGCCTAATTTTGGCTTGTACCTTGACAGAGGGGAATGCAGCGTATGGCTACTCCCTTTCCTTGTTGCTCGAAGCTTAACACACAATACAACATCTTCCATGAGACCTCTTTTGTGAGGTTAATTAACTAAACTCTTTCTTGCATAGACACTAAATATTATTTTTCTTAATTATCTGTAATAAGCTTCTCATTTTTTTGTGTGGCAAAAATTGATTAAAAAAATACGTCTTGCGCAAAAAGTTTTTTGCGCAAGACGTATTTTTTTAAACACACAAGTTTTTTGCGCAAGACGTATTTTTTTAATCGATTTTTGCCACACAAAAAAATGAGAAGCTTATTACAGATAATTAAGAAAAATAATATTTAGTGTCTATGCAAGAAAGAGTTTAGTTAATTAACCTCACAAACATAACGTCAGCTTAGTATTTATGTATTTTTTTTTATATAAAGAACATACGCCAGCTTTGATGCTACTTGTTGCAACTTTACCGTACAACACCGATACTTAGTATCTCAATTTACTAGACATTGGCAGAATCACTGAAATCTCGGTGGAAGCCATATTATAAAACAGAAGAAGAAAAAGAAATAAAGGTCAATTACATTAATGTCAATTTTTAAAAATTTCTTAGTCACAATTTCATTATACAACGTGTTAATGAATAAGCGCAAAACCTCTTAGGTGGTGATTGTGCTTATGAATATGATCAATTTTTACAATAAGACCGACTCTGCAACTCAACAAAAAAAAAACTGATATTCCATATATTCTCGTCGAGTAGGTATTGACTATTTGTATGAAATAGCAGATTTTTCAGCTTACTTCTGCAGATCACCTATGAGACTGTAACGCGACGTCAATTAAACATCTGACACTAGACAACGAAATTATTGCCAAAAAAACTTAAATTTTAAGTCTTTTTTACACGACTACCAAAACAGGGGTGTATTGTCTATCAAGTTCATGTATGTACAGAGGGAATAACACTCGTATAATAGTACCAATGTATGGGGATAATATAATTTTCTATGTGCCCCTCATACCCTCGGTGGTATGTACGTATGAGTTCATTTATTCCATCATAACTTCTGATTTGCACTTATCGGGTAGTATCATTAGAAACGTTACACCTTATCCCGATTTTTAGGCTAGGTAGTTTTAATACGCTTTTTCTTTGAAAAAACATGTTGGTTGGATCTTTAGCTGTGGTGCATCGGAGCCTGGGGTTGCTATTTATTATAATGCTCTTAGTCAGCAAAGTGCCAATCAAATTTATTTGGTGGAACTTTTAGTAATGTGATCTTTTACGCTTGACCGCAGTAAATGGGTCATGAGCCAAGGGTCAGGCTGCCGTGCATTTCGCAGACAATGAACAAATCGTGACGCTTTGATCATTGATCTCGTTCAATACGGTCGACAAGACGAGCAACAACTTCATACACCATTATTGCTATGTTTTTTTTTATTTATTTTGTGACTAGCTGTAGCATGCGATTCGACTACATAGCTTTAGATTTTACATCTAAATGACGATATTTTATTGCCTTTAGGCTATTTCAATGAAACAAAGTGTACTCGTGCGGTCATATAAAAATCATAGAGGGCGACAAAAAATAAATTTTAAACGACTCAGATATAATACTTTAAATGTTAAAGTAATTAAACACACTTTTATCACTTCCAGTCAAATTTTGAAGTTTCCTTCCTTTATATCGAAATAACTATAGATTTTAAAAAATGCGTCCCTACTTCTATGAAATAACTTAGTTAATTATAACTGAAAATGTATTTCGCATTATAATTAAAAATATCGGTAACCTAGTTAGAAAATTAAATAACAAATTATAAGTTCTTTTTTACGACAGTTATACGACAATAAATAATTAATTCATTTACATTAATTATTTGACTATAAAGTATTAGAGTACGATTATAAAATTAAAAACTTACATAAATTACAAATGAATAATGAATATATGCTAGGCACACCTGTACAATATAAGTACATACATACTAAGTCTGAACCCCTTGGCAATATTTTGACCGGCACCAGAATCCTATAAAGAACACGGAATCGCAATCGCAAGTAAAAAACCAAAGTATCCAAAAATAAATTAAAAGGAACCATAGAAAGTCTTGCTAAGACTTTGAGGCTCGCGCGCGACTTGTTGTTCTCAAAATAAAAATAAAAGGTATCTTAAATGAAAGTTATGAATGAATAAAATTTTAAAATTTTATAGTCCCGATGGAGTAAACACCAACTATATACTGTGCACAATCGGTTACTGATTGCATATCGGACTTTTATTGAGGTAGAAGCCAACTTTAGTGGTGGGTTGCTAGCTGTATCGCCCATTCCCTCGACCACGCCGGCCGAAGGGAACAAGCGAATACGGTCTATTCGGGAAGGCAGCTGGTACATCCAACATTTTTACCCCTTACCACAATGAAATATTAAAAACTAGCTGTTACCCGCGGTACCGCTCGCGTGATATATAGCTTATGTCTTTCTCAGTATCCTAACCTATGTGTATTCCAAATTTCATGATGATCGGTTCAGTAGATACGGCGTGAAAGCGTAACAAACAAACAAACAAACCCATTTTCGCATTTATAATATTGTAGTTAAAAATACAGGAAAAGTGATTAAAATACAACCTTTGGCATGAATAAAACAGGATCATTATAGTAATGATTTATTGTAGTAATCCGGGTGATACTTATTTTGACAGCCTCCGTGGCGCAGCAGCCTGCGACATGAGAGGTTCCGGGTTCGATTCCCAACCAGGTCATGATGGAAAACGATATTTTTCAGATTGGGCTTGGGTCTTGGATGTTTATCTAATACAAGTATCTAACATAAAATATAGTATCGTTGAAGTAGTATCCTGCGACACAAGTTCAGAACTTACTGTGGGGCCAGCTCAATCTGCGTGGTTTGTTCTTATATATTTATTTATTTTATACAATGTTGAAGGGACATACCCGTAGTAAATCGAACTACGGTCTATACTAGTTCATTATAGTATAATGAAATTAAAATAACAGCTATCATCATCATCAACAGGTCTTTGTTAGTCTCCACTGCAGGAGCACGACCCTCTCTGTACTACCAGAGCCATGTATTAGCCAGGGCAGCCAGAGGATTTGGCCTAAACTTTCCACGCTGGCCAGACGGGTTGAAGAGGTCTTAAACATCAAAATAACAGCCAAAAAACAAAAATAAATTTCGGCAATTCCATACAAAACTGTGTTGGTTTCGACTGTTATTTTATTTTTATTACTAAAGTGATCTAGTATATTAAATTTATTACGGGTATGTCTCTTCCACTTTGTATATTGGCATGTCATTGACACATATTTGGCTAGTTTGCCATATTACGTTTAGTATCTTAAATTTTCATCTTAAACCAATTAATAATATCAGTAGCCATAAACTAGTTATTAATTGTGAGAAGTGTTTTAAAATGAGCTCATCCATATAATGAAGTCCATAAGTAATTATTTATTACAAAATGTTGCCCGAGGCATGGTCGATTGGTCTTGTTGATGTTTATAAAGTACAGTAATAAAGTGGTTCTCGTGTAAAGGATGGCCATAGCTATTCAGCGCGGTAACGCAGCATGGGTTTGTTTGTTTGTTTGTTACGTTTTGGGCACTTTTGCGCCAAACATATTTACAGACGGGTTAAAAGGGCGATTATTTATAGCACGGGTTATAGAACGGATGATCATGAAATTTTGCATAAACATAAGTTAGAGTACTGAGAAGGACATAGTTATATATCACGCGGGCAAAGGCGCGGGTAACAGCTAGTAATATGTATTTTGCAACAAACTGTTTTAATAACTTAAATGTATGTTATAAATATTTGTTAAATTAAGTGGTATGGAATGATTTTTCAGTTATTCGGAGTTTAAAAATTAATAATGACGGTAAAAAAATTACATCATAAACAAAAACTATGAATTGTAATTTGTAAAATCAAATCTTGCCAGCGCAGCCGCTATATTTGTTTTATTACCAACGACAAAATATAGCTTTGCCGTACAGATATATGATAAGTAAGATACAACATGTAAGGTTTATGGCGTGTTTAATTCTCCAAGTCCAAAATGACAAACTTGCAAACAAATTTGTTATTCAACTTGATCAGAGAAATATTTATTTTTACGGATTGTGCATCGCTGCAAATTGCAACAATAACAATGAACTTTTTGAATGGGATACATAGAAATTTTCAGTTTCTATATAAACAAATGTTTATACCGAGTCTGTATAAAGCAAAAAAAATATGTCTATCGTTTAGGTGCAACTTTTGGTTAAGTTTAATCTTTTTATACAAAATAATTAAGTGAATCTGATCTACGAGAAGAAGCTTTTGAGACAAGATTTATTTAGTGTCTAAAGATTAAAAATGTGGGTTAGCTTCGGATCGTGGCTGGCATTAATACATATCTTGAAAGCAATATTCTCGCTTCTTTTCCAACATGATTATGACAAAGTTCAAGGTTGTTGGTTATCCCAATGCCTCGATGCCTATTACACAATTAGTATCTATGTAACCTTCTAAACTTTCATGCATGTTGTTACAACTATTCTTCTTTTTCCTTTACTTTTTCCACTTTTTTATGAGGTGTCGGCACACCATGCCAGTGCCCTCAATTTTAGTTATAGCTGTTATAACATATGATAGATAAATTATTTTGATGATATTATGATAGATAGATATTTATTATTACTTTTTTCACCGTGTCATTTTGTTTAACGTACTTTTTAACCTAACGATTCAAGTTATTATTACTATCACTGCATATTATATCATTAAAACTAACGTGAGATAAAGACATCATATATATATATATATATATCAACGGGTCACTCACGTGCTATTTGTCGGGATTGCCGACTATAGTTTCGGACTCGTCAGGAGCCCATTTTCAAGGCGATTGCGGGACGCGCGGCGTTGGATCCCGAACTGAATTCGGCAATCCCAACAAATAGCACGTGAGTGACCCGTTGATATATATATATATATATATCACTGCATATTATAAAAACTGTATGTCTGTCTGTTCGTGATAAACTCAAAATAATTACACGGATTTTCATGTGGGCTTCACCAATAGGTAGAGTGATTAATAAGGAAGGTTAATTAGACGCAGACGGTGGGCGTATATATAGAAAAGCTCATTTAGTACGTCTCCTACGCCTGAGATGTGATGAAGCAGCATTTCCAAGCTCTTTCAATGAAAAACACGCGTTAATGCTGCTCCAATACGACCCAGAGTGTGACGTGCTGCAGTAGGGTTTCCAGTGGTATAACGCACACCTCAACGTAGGGTTTATCCTAGTTCTATCTATTCGTCAACGGGAAACTGGTAAAGGTTCACAAGGATTACTTAATCTGCTTAAACTATAGAGCAGCACCCGTAGCATGGCACGCGTGATAACGTTTATCAACTATCGCCATCTTGTTTTCCGTAATATTAAAGAGCGAGATGTGAATAGCTTATCGCGCGATATACCGGTGTCGCGGGCGTCATGGTACGGGTGCAGGTACAATTATAATATACGTGATAAATAAAGCAAATACAGTACAAAACAAAAGAATAAACGTTTATTTAGAAAAATATTCAATGCTTGTTTGCGCAAGGCTGGTTATTATTTATATTAAAGGCTATACAATGGGATCGCTTGTTCAGGCATAACCTATTTTTCAATTGTTTCTTCGTCAGTCATATTGATTTTTTTGAAAAAGATGGCGTCACTTCTTTACCCTGTGCAAGATAGGAAAGTTCTTTGCGATCTTGTTTAGACACGTAAAGACTGTTTAAACGTGAACCCGTATTGTTTCTCTACCAATAATATATGTTTGCAAAAACGAACGAAAAAGAAATCGCACCGCACGTGCCAAGTGCAGAGATGATCGGCGCGCGCAAAGCCGAAAACATTATTGTGTGCGTGAAATAGCAATATCTGCATAGAGAGACGTATCGCATTAGCTTTTCTAAGACAACTTTGTGATTTTAGCACTAGAAATCCTACTCCAATATGTCTCCAGAGGGTGACGAATAAGATGAGGGTTTCTAGTATATTTTATTGCGTTTAAACTTAGAAATCCTACTGCAGTACGTCACCCTCTGGACTACGTCCTACGTCTACGTCTGGGACGTATTGGCACAGCATTTACGTGTGTTTTTCCGTTAAAAGAGCTTGGAAATGATAATTCGATTTGTCTCAGGTGAAAGGGATGTATTGAATGAGCTTTTCTATATACGCAGCCGGGGGAGGACTGCTAGTGTAATATATAATTATGTAAAAAAAAAGTATGTTGGTATGAACATATGAATTTAAAAAAAAATCCGCTCAATTTATTTCCAAAACCAACAGCTTATCACAACCTTTGTGTTTTTTTGACCACATGCTTCGCCTTGTATGTGAGAGTTAAAGAATTCACTTCTTCAACTCTTTCATACAATATTATTTATATTTTCGAACTGAAAGTACCAGATATAGACTTCAAATAAAACTAAGGTTGCATAGAAACCGTTCTATTTACGGTTTTATGTAGCGAGGGTACGCCATATCGTTGGTATGCTAATGCTACATCTAGAGCTCACTTTATTCACTATGTACACTGCATCGATGGCGCACAGTATCGATAAGACGCATTTTTTTTTAAATCTAGGTATTGATAGTATGCCTGCTCTGGCTAATACATATGGCTCTGGTAGTACAGAGAGGGTCGTGCTCCTGCAGTGGAGACTATCAAAGACCTGATGATGATGATAGTATGCCATCGATGACGCTAAGTATCGATCTAGAGTTGCCTACTAAATGTTCCAAAACAAAGTGATAGAAATAAGTCTGTGTTATTTGATTGCCTACTTTGTAGTGATGTGGGATTCTGGCATTTATAGGCAGACAAATTAGGATGTTGAATATGTCAGTGAACGTCAAGGTCGCCACGATATGTTAATTTTTTTAGACAAAGAAACAGTTAAAACAGCCAAATCTAGTTGGAAGTAGATCAATTTTGTGTTACCTTTTATGTTTGCGAGAAAAAGATTTTAAATACGTATCTATACTCGTGATAACATTGATATAAATTACAAGTTGATTAGTAATCCTACAGATTTTAGATTAATAAAAGTATCACAATTTATTTCAGCTGATAGGTGAATTTGTATATATTTTGCATTCTATTATTGACTCTGTGATGATTTGGGTTAAATGGTCATGTCGTACTATATCAATCATTTTCAATTATGTTTTTTTTCCTCGTTTACTTTTTCTCGCTTTAGAAGCGTAGGCATGGACCAGAGAAGGCCAATGTCGTGGCCTTAAAAGATGTCAAACGGAAAGCTTGTGTATCCTCAGCTTTCCGTTTGACATCTTTTAAGGATGGATTTAGTCATTACTGCACGGACAAGAACTTAGTTATATTTTAAATTTCTATTTTTGTATTAATATTAAATAACGGAGCAAAAAACTAGCCAAATGTTCAATGGAGTATCAGTTATTTGCGATGTTAATTAATAATATTTTAGATTCAAATTAATTAAAAGTAATTATTAAAATACAAATACGTTGTTCTACTTGTAAAATGAAAACAAAAAGTTATGTTCCATGTAATTAAGTATGTTATATGTATTTATATAAAATATATTTCAGAATGTTCTGAATTTTAATTTTTTTAAATAATACATAAATTAAAATTTGATGTTCATTTGCCTAAAGTAGAAGAATCAAAATGACATCTATAGATAGATAAGTTTTACCACAAGTAAATCCCGGTAAACTCACATTAATTTTATCAATATACTATATAAGTATATAGTCCTGTTAAAATTATTACAAATAGCGCCATCTGCCCAGTTACTGGCTCTATATTTAGTAGAATTCAGCTCTCCAGCGGGCTGCCTGGCTTTCACTCGAAACACAAACCTCTAGTTCTCGTAGTACATTCTGCAACTTGACACAGATGTCGCTAAAGGCTACGTTTATTTTATACTTCATTCAGTACTAAGTCTGTCTACATACCATAGATATCAGAATATTTCTACATACCGTATCGTTTTTACTACGTGCAGGACATTCATTAGATTTTTAAAACAAATGAATGCACACCATAAATACGCCTATATTATTTTGTTTTTAAAAAAATATAAGAAGTTGTTTTGATATATTACCCTATGTGTTAAACAAGTCGTGACTCTGTTATATATTTTTCGCATTCATTGCAATAACTTTCAATTGGTAACATAAAATAAAATTAAAAAAAATTACTTTTCGGTTGCATACTTTACGCTTTTTAGCGGGCGATATATTGATTGAATCTTCTTGTGAATTTAATGTCACGTCATATTGTTTACAACCAGCGGACAATCAAGACGCTTTTAACTATCCATTTTGTTAAATCTATGCTTCTAAAGATGTCACTTGTTTCGTGTCCTCTTCTTCCTCACTTTTTCCCACTTTATGTGGGGTCGGCACAGCAGGTCAGTTTCTTTCACCTTACTCTATCGCTGGTCATATTCTCTGGCACACTTCTTACGCATTCTATTTGCCTTTTCTTTGGTTTTCTTTTATTTCTACGACCTCTAACTTCTTTTGTGTATGCGTTATAAAATTGTGTTGTGTAGTTTTGAAGAAATTAGCATACTTAACATACACAAGGAATGTAATGTTATACATAAGTAAATATATTCACACATTTACTGACAAAAATCATCCTACACTCCTTTTGGCTTCACCGTTCTGTGGTTACTATGAACATTTTTTTCCAGAATATTTTATGAAATTATGTACATAGAAATTTTAAGTAATAGAAAAGTGGTCTAGTTCT
The DNA here is from genome assembly GCA_963082605.1 of Rhodophaea formosa. Lineage (NCBI taxonomy): Eukaryota > Metazoa > Arthropoda > Insecta > Lepidoptera > Pyralidae > Rhodophaea > Rhodophaea formosa. The sequence continues at coordinate 10,141,989 of OY720208.1, read as the reverse complement.
CTCATTACATCATTTAAAGTAAGATTTAATGGAGTGGATTCTTAGATTGTCTGTGAAATGGGATAATCTTGAGCAACAATAATGAAAGGTCTCTAGATAAATGAGCTAAATTATTATAGGTAGATAATACAGAGTAATTTTCAATTTTAAGCTCATTAAATTGGTATAATCAGAAAAATTCAATACACAGTATCTCAGGTCCCACACATTGCAATAATCACGGCACAGGATAGGCCTGACATGGATGTTAAAATGTAGGTACATATTAGGAAGATGACAGTATGCTCTGTGAAAGAAATGAAACAGGACACCACAATTAGGTACTATATTTAATATAATTATAGATATGTATATATCCCAGCAGTTTACTGAAAGAGATTTTTTTAAAATATAAATATAACTTGTTTGTATTAGGTAGCGGCTCTCGCAACCTAAGAAGTATAATGATATGAAAAGGGCTTGGATGAAGAACTTAAAAATGAAGTTTCTAAAGGGTCAGAAGAATATGAACAAGGAGTGAGGTGAATAACAACATGCAGCACAAAGGGGACTTTCAGTATCATTACAAGTATGTCCAGGATTAGGTAAAAGTCTAAATAAAATAGAGTTGAAATTTATATACTTTTTTACAATTTGTCTTTTTTGTTCTACGTGAGTTTTTTAAAGCGAAAACAACTTTTTTCTTTCATACCGCCACGAAATAATACCAAACAATCTTTGATGGTCGCTTACAATAGGGTTGCTCAGTGGATAAATAAGGCGCTATAAGCTACGAGAGATAAATCTAAATTCGTTAAATGTTTTTCCTTACCTCCAGTGACAGGAACAGTAATCTTATTAGCCTTCTATTGGATACTTATTTCTAGGCATAATTTAGCGTTTTTTATATTAGAAAACCGTAAGAAGATAAATATGAAACGTTAATTATTTGTTAAACTGACATCTCTATCATAGTATTTCGTTCTACGTTATTTGTACAAAAGTCATCATCGTTCCTAACTAGATTATAATTAATAATGTTTTAAAGAGTTACTTTCATCATTCTCGTTTAAAGTATTATTTTTACTCAATTTTTTTTTTATTTCAATATTACATAACATACTTAACACTACCAAAAAAATTGTTAAACATTGAAAAATACTTTGTACAAATGCCGGATTTAGCTGATAGAAACTTTCTAAATGTAAAACGTCGGATATCCACTTGTTTATTGACCACTAACTTTCACCCGTGGCCCCACCCGCATTATTGTCGATCCCTCGGGAACAGTACTTTTCTCCGGGATGAAAAGTAGCCTATGTCCTTGTCTGTACTCCAGACAACGTGAATGCAAAATTTTCTGATGTTCGGTTCAGTAGATACAGCGTGAAAGCGTGACAAACAAACAAATAAACAAAACACTTTCGCATTTATAATATTAGTTGGGATTGGGATGGGATCGCATAATCAAATGAAATCGCTATATGAATGCTTACAGTACAAATAGGCGTAAAGAATAACGAGAGAGGCGAAAATTATTTCACGCGTGTTTCCTACCTCGAGTGACAGTTACAAATCTAAAGTCATTAGCCTTCCATTAGATATTTGTTTGTAGGTGTTGAAAAGACAATTTGTGACCCAATGGCACATGAGGCTGAATAAATTATTTCTTTTAACGAGGCTAGTGTTTGTGGGACTACCTATAAGTAACGAACCAATACGCCGGCCTGCAACACGGATGGTCCCGGGTTCGATCCCCGGTCAGGTCAAGATGAAAAATGATCTTTTTCAAATTGACCTGGGTCTTGGATGTTTATCTATATATGTATTTGTAATAAAATATAATATCGTTGAGTTAATATCCCATAACACAAGTCTTGAATTTACTTTGGAGCTAGCTCAATATGTGTGATTTGTCTGTATATATTTATTTTATTTATATATAAGTGCATTTGTCATCGTAAATATTTTTACACTTATCATAAGCATGAGTAGGTATGAGACGTAGGTAGGTTATATTTTTAACGTGGGATTTTATATTTTATAAACTTATTGTTTTTAAGGTCTCGTAAGACTGAGTGACACAACGGAACCCTTATAGGGTCGCTCGTGTGTCTGTCCGTCTAACACAGTACCAACTAGACCGATTAAGTTGAAATTTGGTGCACAAGTAAATGTAGTTGTAGGTATGTCAACCCAAAGTGCACTCGTTGCATAAATAAATAAATATAGTATTCATTAAGGTCACAGGCCGAATATGAGTAACACAATAATAGCTTGAAAAATATACCATGTGGCCTGTCTAGTAAGAAAAACCTTGTTATGATTTTCTCAATTCATTTTTAAAACATATAGTTTTAAAGATATTCAAGTCACAATCATTCAAAAGAAATTCACTGTGTTACGCTATCTTATAAATTGATTTACGTTTATGTTTTCGATAGTGAATTAAGATATTATTTACCCCACTCACCTTCAATGTCGAATTATTCAGAACTAGCTGTTACCCCCGGCTTCGCCCACGTGATATATGCGCCTACGTATGCAAAATTTCATGATGATCGGTTCAGCAAAGAGGGCGTAAAAGCGGTACAAACAAATATACAAACAAACTCACTTTCTCATTTATTATGTTAGTTAGGATTAGGATTTCAATGACATTCGCTCAAGTAGCATAAGAAAACATTAAAAGTAAACTATCATTCTTTCGACGATATATGTAATAATAAACTAAGACGAAGGATATGTAATAAATATACCATCTTGAGAAACACGGAGCTAAATTTGGCAAACGAAACATTGTTCATTCAAGGAAACCACAGCAAGTGTAAATATTACATCACGATCTTTCTTAGAGGAAACTTCCCCAACATTTTCCATATGTAACGTAAGAGTCGCGAAGTTGGTATACGTTCCTTGAAGCGGATGACGTGATCGATCAGCTATCGCTAACTTCCACAGAATGACATAAGTATTATCTTTTAACATATTATGTATGAGATTTTTACACTGACGAAAAAGTTTGTATGTAAATAATTTAAGATATTTTTAACAAAAAACAAAAACCGACTTCAACGCCATCAATTTTTTTAAAAGGCGTAAGTTGTAATCCGACGAACGGCATACCTGTAAACATTTTTTGGTTTTTGCGTATTTTTCCAAAAAACGCTCCACACATTTCGATAAATATTTAATGGGACCATGTGTAAAGTAACCTATAGAACAAAAAAAAAATCTTAAATATTCTTTATAATTTGCATTGAGAAAATTTGGAAAAATATGGAACCTTTGATGATTTCTGTGTACACTGGGTAGAAATTAGATCGTAGAGATTGGGAGATGGGGCAAAAACACATTTTTGCACGTAATTACCGCAATCATCCTCAAACCAGAACTCCAATTAAGATAAAATTTGGTCGAATGTAGATGATAATTTTTAATTTCACTGGACATCAAATGGGCTCAGTATTCAATTTTAATGAGAGTGTTTATAGGAAGCTACTAGTTAGTACATATGTCTGAAAACCATGTAAAATTTTATTAACGGACGACGGTCAGTGTTGTGTGAAAACTTGTTCAGTAAAAAACTTAGAAAGCCCGATACGGTTGCCCTTGACAGTCCCAACATCCACCGCAGCTGCAAGCATGTTTCCGAAATTTCAGAATAATCTTAAAAATAATCGGGGTAGTTCCCGTCGTGATAATCATAGAAATTTGAGTAAATCACTGTTACTTTTATAGACTTGCATTTGAAATGTAAGTCGCTGAGTCTCACTATGTCTATATTTTCTTCGTTGGTAGAATAAAGTAAAATATTTCATTGGAACTGAACAAATAAATACTCTGTTTTACTTCCCGAGTACTTTCCTTTTACATGAAATTTTAATGCTTACACGTTCTCCTAGTTTACGTTCCAATGAAAATATGTGTAAGTATATTTTATAGCAGCCCAAGCTCGTATTAAAAGTAGAATTTATAAAAAAAAATCGTATTTTATTGAAATGTCGGAGAAAAGAAAATACATGATACTCTATTAAAAAAACATTAAAAGTGGGAGGCGACCAGTAAGGCCGAGTCATATCTATCCAAAGCAAGTAAAAAAAAAAAAACAAAGTGAATCAACTGGATAAACAGAGTAAAAAAAAGGAATAAAAAATTGGACTATCGAGCAAAAACCCAAAAAAAGAAACATTTCCTTTGTAATTTGGAAATGTTTTTTTTTCCCCACTAAAATATTTATTTTATTCTATTTTTGGAACTTGTTGTAATAGCAACAACAGAACTAACGAACGAATCTGTGTATAGTTCAACTGTATAGTTATCACCGTTTATGAGGTACATCCTGGTGAGAGACAGACAGACGGACGGACGAACTGACAATGAAATCTCGTGAATGTGGTCCTGTTTTTATCCTTTGAGTACGGAACCCTAAGAATCGTCACCCGAAAGAGCACACCTTTTAATTATTTATGACGATACAGTGATTATATTTATGATAGTTGTGGTTGTGTTATTGTTATCTTATTCATCATCATCATCATCATTTCGTGTAGGTGACACGGTCAGTAGACCATGCACACCCTGGTGTCAGAGTTCTTCGGAACCGCCTCTCGGCCTCTGGCGTGGATCCTTTAACGCCTACCAGATGGCAGCCGGGACCAACGGCTTAACGTGCCTTCCGAAGCACGGAATCATCTTTCTTATCAGACAATCAGGTGATTCATGCCTGCAATGTCCTAGCCAAACTGGAAGTAACTGATCAAAGTATGCTTCCCGTGGGAATCGAACCCACGACCCCCGGGTCGACAAAGCAAACGCCTTAACCACTGGACCACGGAGGCAGTTATTCATCATCATCATCATCATCAGCCTATACTTGTCTACTGCTGGACATAGGCCTCCCCAGTTGCACGCGATCGAGATCTATCTTATTCGTAGTATCACAAAGGAAATAAAAACTACTTTCAAACGTAAATTGAAAAAAAATATGAAAATCACCTTATATTTGTAGAATAGTGTATTTTTTATTTAAATTTTGAATAAACGCTTACTCATTAATTCTTGATCGTGTCCACTTAATTATACTCTGAGTGTCGAAGTTGGTAGGATCTGCACTGTAGAATGAACTTACATCACTGGGAGCTCAGAGATAAATAGAAGCCCAATTTATCAGGACGACTTCGGCGGCTCTTGATTTGGCTCTAAATAATAATTAATGTATTAACTAGTTTTATAAATGAATATATAGGAACATATCTCATACATTGAGCTAACCCCACAGTAAGTCGTGAAATTGTGTCGTGGTATACTAACTAAACGATACTATATTTTATAACAAATACTCAATAGATAAATATCCAAGCAATCTCCAACATATCTTTTTCCATCATGATTGATCCTCACCTACTACACCGGTGATCAAACTCGGGACCCCTCGCGCCTTTGAACTAAAGTGGCCCTCTCTTGAGCTTTGTGACATTCATATGTTTGATAGTCTAAAGTTGTCTAAAAAAAATTCTAAATTGAAGACTGAAAGCATGGGAAAATATTTAATTTTATTCTTAAATATCTCTTTTACCATATAAGCAAAGAAAATTTGTAGAGAAGAAAAAGTCATCTATTTAAAAATGCTATCTACTTCCAACGCTCATAGAGTCAAAAATTTCAGCAAAAATGGTGACGATGCTTGCAAGGATCTTAAGATTGCCACCCATTTACTTGATCAATTTTTATATTCTGGAAGTTCGTGGAAGAAGTATTGTAAAGTAAAGTGGAAGTAGGTTGCTAAAAATTAAGGTAAAGCGTTTTAGGTAGGTATATATTTTTGCTCTTACTAAAAGTTGGTGTTCAAAATATTAATATTATAGAGTTATTCCAAATAAATTCAAATCATGAAAATTCTCCATTATGATAGAATTTAAGGAATTATCTTTTTTAGCTACTACATGGAATCAAACATAAGAGATCCGATTGTAATTTTCCGCTTGGGAACAAAATCGAATGAAATGCTTGACCTACTCTAAAAAGCACTTAAATTAAACATATTCAAATGTTTATTAGAGTAGGTCACCGAACTAATTGCGTGTTTGTAAGCTCATCCGATAAAGAAGGGATTGGGCTAAGGAATTATGTCAATAGGTGATACGGCTAGCAACCCATCACTATTTTGATTCCGCTTTCCACCTTAACGCCCACTAACGCGCTAAACGTGGCCTGTAGGTTTTATGACCTTGGGCTCTGTTTACCTCGCAAGGGATAAAGACGTGATAATATGTATGTATGTATCCAAGAAAGTTCATCTTCTTCATCTTTGTGAGGTCTTTTTTATATAAGTAATGTCGGCTTTTTGTATGTTTATTAATCACTTTTAACTTTTTGTTTAGTATAAGTATGGCTTTCGCGGAAGATCAGCGTCATGGTAGCCCCATGACAAAATGCTGAGCGGAAACCATTTTTGGTACTATGCGTGTAATTTATAATTGTTATTGTTCTTTTTGTATTTCATGTGTGCAAAATAAACAAATTTTCTTTCTTTCTTTAGTCTCCACTGCACAAGGAGGATCCATTCTGTACAGCCAGAGCCATAATTAGCCAGAGCAGACAATTAAAAAAAATGTGTCATCATTCCAATACAAAACAGTTGTTTGTTTTGTACAAATATAATGATACGATATGCAGTGTTTGCATATGGTAATGTACAAGGGAATACATGAATTAAGAAGTACGACTACCTCAAAATGGTAGTATTTGGATTTAATTTATTTTACGACCAATGTAGATCCAGATTCAAGTGTGTGTGATAATGTCATTTGGGTTGTTTAGTAGATATTTATGTATTAACATAAAATACGACAATTTATGTGAATCGCTTGTGCCAAATATATAATTTTACAAGTGTTAATCCAGCTTAAAATGTATTTTCATACTAGCTGATGCCCTTAAATTCGTTCGCGTGGACTATATGACTCTGGCGTATGAATATATCTTAATACGAACTAAACATACATAAGAAAATACTTGTAGCAGTGTTATAAAATTGTATGGCATTGCATTGGCTGCTGCTAAATACTGGAGGGATAAAATATAGGAACCTTTTAGATTTTTTGAGCCACCGACACGATTCAAGATTAAATCGTTTATTGAATTGAATATAAGTTTCTTTGAACACTTATTAAGTGTCATATTTGTATTTACAATTTTTACAACAAAAAAGATGCTGCATCAGGTGTTCCATTTTTCAAAATGATTTCAACCTTATATGTTGTTCCGGCTTAATAGCTATATAGCAAAAAAAGTTTCATTTGAATCCGTCCAATATTTCCGGAGATAAATGTGATTATACATGATACAGACGAAAAGAAAGACAAGAAATTCTAAAAAAAATTTTTTGCTTTCTTATATCTATACATATAATAAAACAGTAAAAATATTTTGTCTGCACATTTAGTATATTTGACTAAAATGGATAGAGGGACACTTAAAAAGAAAAAGAGAAAGCAAAAAAAAAATTTTTTTGAATTTCTTGTCTGTCTGTCTGTATGTATGATCACGTTTATCTCGGGCAATATTAGACGGATTCAAATGAAACTATTTTTGCTATATAGCTTTTAAGCCGGGGCAACATATAAGGTAGATATAATTTTGAAAAATGGAACTCCTGGTGCAGCATCAAATTGATCCAGCTGAACTATAAGAAATATAAAAGTGGAGCCTTAGCAAAATTTGTTAAACCTGATGAGCATTTTTGTTGAGGTATAAAAAATCTGAGATTTAGAACACCTCATGCAGAACCATAATAGTCCAGGTAAACTATAAGGAATATGTAAAGTTATTCCACCTGATGAGCATTTTTGTTGAGGTATTTAATTTGAAGATTTGAAACACCTGACGCAGAACCATAATGGTTCAGGTAAAGTGTAGGAAATATAAAAATGACGGTGTAGCAAAAGTTGTTCAGTCTGATTAGTATTTTTTGTAAAGGTGAAAAAATCGAAGATTTAGAACATCTGATACACTAAGTACTATGTTAAATTTTATATCGACAATTTAACAGAGTCACACTCTCCACTGGGATAGAGTGCGTAGAGTACGATTATCTCATATTACTGGTGACCGGTTTCCCTTTTGGCAACGTAGTTTTCAGCCCATACAGCAAAACATGAGAGTTTGCTGTCTCTCTAAGCCTTTAACACACAGGCAACACCTAAAGCCGAGGTCCGTCCCTCCCGAAGGCCCTTTGGAGATGTACGATAGGTTGAAAGCGGTCTGCCCATACCTCAAAGTCTGGTGAAGTAGCGCAAGCTCACTTGGAGCTAGCTATATAGTGTTCTTCTTATCGTGTCGGTGGACATTGCACATCTCTTATACATTTAAGATGAAAATGTAGTAACAAAGTGTTTGAGCTGATCTTATGTAAAGAATTCCTTAATACTAAATAGTCTGACCATAAATGTTTGCAATATAAAATATCTTATAAAATAAGCGTGCCAAAAAAAAGAAAATTAACAAAGTAGTGCTTGCTTTGCTTACGCTTTATTTAATACAGATTTAAAAACTATAAAAGTATAACAAAATTATCCTTAAAACTAAAGGTATACTCAGGTCTTATCGTGTGTTGGCGTGCACACTCCGTCATGGTGCTCAAAAGTTAAGCAGCGTTGAGTACGGTCAGTCTCTGAATGAACGACTATTTAGTTGCGATTATGTTAAGCTTTTCCACGTAACAGAGGGCGCTTTAAGCCCTCGGTCTCAATTTAGACATTGGTCGTAAATTTAAATCAGGTCTTGGCCAGTTCTGACCGCTTACTTTTTCAAATTTAATACAGATTTACCTTTTTAACGGATTACGGATTCTATGTAAAGTAAATATATTTTTAAATGTCTTCAAACATTGTTGTGGCGTGTCATTGAAAGATCTCATAGAGAATGTCGGTGTATGTACAATTTTTTTGTAAGGTATCCGTTTGTAATATACTAAGCGTCAAAGTGCTAATTTTCTTATCTATCAGCCGGGCACGTCCACTGATTTATATAGGCCTCCCTCAAAATCGCTACAAATTGTGGTCTTGTGCATTCAATATGCAGTGTCCACAAGACCACAATTTGTAGCGATTTTGAGACCACCGACTCTCGGTGACCCTAATGAGGTCGTCCGACCAGGTGGTCGGGGGCCGTCCCACGCTGCGCTTCCCTGTTTGTGGCCGCCACTCTTTGCAGGACAGAACTTTAATGCCCCAACGAATACGAATAATTTTCTTAGTTTTGGCCTAAATCTCATTAGGATTGGTGTATTCACAGTATACAATTTAAACATACAAATAGTTTTAATGTTTATATCGAAAATTATGAGGAGCTTTAAGCCTTATAGTAAGCTCTAAAAGCTCTCGGTCCCACTGCTGAAATTGGCTATAAATCTAAGACAGACGGTTCAGCTACAATACAACGCCAGTTATAACTGCTCAACGTTCGCCCGTCATCCGCTGTGACCGCATAATTCCTCAAATTCCATTATTATTTAACACAGATTCAGTTACTTTCATGCTGGTCTAGGAGAAAAGAAATAAAAACGAAGAATATACCTACTTCAGATCAGATCTTACCTCACAGATCGTAGAAGCCGGTTGAGGAATAAGCAAATTTATAAATAATGTGATTAAGCGATGTGGCGAGCAAATAATTATTTAGGCAGCGAGACATTTTTTCCAAATCTACGATGATAGCTATTTTAATTGTTTTTGGAAGCCTAATTTCGAATCTAGGCAGACGGTGTTTATTTTCGGGTATTATTTGTAAGTTTCCTTTTTTATAACTTGTTTTTCAATTAACAATTTTCGTATTAACAGTTGAATCTCGTCATAATGCTCAAAAGTTAAGAAGCGCTGTGTACGGTCGGTTTTCAAATGAACGATTATTTAGTTTTGATTATGCTAGGATTTTCGTAACAAAGGGCACGTAAAGCCCTCGGTACTCGGTACCCTTTCAATAGACAGTAGCTATAAATCTAAGTCAGGTCCTTGGTCATCTAGGGCTAGCTATTACGTCTGCCTCTGTCGGCCGCAGGGACCAACTCACCCTAATTCCTCAAACTCAATCGAGTGAGTAGCACATTCAAAGTATAAATTCTATTCAAAGATAGAATTGCTTTGGGTTTGCAGTAAAGCAATAAGTACATGAATAAAAAAGGGAAAAGGAATGTAAACTTATGTTGGTCTAATGACGATTCTGGGGCTCAGTAAAACTACAATTGCTTCTGAATCACAGGGTCCAGTCCGCTTTCTCAGATAGGCCTGTGTCTTAGATCTTTGTCTACATATTATGAATATATTTTAAAATATAGCATCATTGAGTTAGTTTCCCACATCCCACAAATACAAGTTCACAACTTAATGTAGGGCGGGCTCATCATCATCATCAGGTTTTTTTTAGTCTCCACTGCAGGAGCGTGACCCTCTCTGTACTAACGGGGCAATTATAAGCCAGAGCAGTCAGAGGATTTGGCCTACACTCTTCACGCTGGCCAGACGGGTTGGAGAGGTTTCTTTGAAGTTTATTATGTTTTGTTTAGCTCTTGTGTTTTATTATGTATCTGCGCTGCATATTTTTTTCAAATTCTTGTTTGTCTATAATGCTCACATTAGTGACTACTTATGTTTTGTATTCTATTCTATATATTTAAAAGGCTCGTAAAACAATTCCATCCAGACTGCTTTATGATACAATAACGACCGTGAGATGACAGCAAAACCATTGGGAAACAATGAATGCAAACGACGTTCAGACCGAGGAGAGACATAGGCAGAACAAAAAATAAATAGGTCACTTGCTAGGTATTCTCATATCGGGATGTATTTATTTGATACAATGAAACAATACAAATGAGAATAATAAGAACATTTTGAGATTTTCCTTGATAAAACTACGATTTTGAAAGAAGCTTAGTTGCCATTATTCATATCTTCACAGAATAACTCGGAGCTTAGGTATTAGAAAATAATTACTAAGCGAGACGACATTTCATGTTATTTTACGATTAAGAGTTCATAAGAAGAAATTACATTACACAGCTTACTTTCTTTTTGAATACAATAAGTTGGACAAAATCGGTATACCTAAAGAGTGCAAGCTGTGGTGTAAGTTTGACATGCGAGGTTGCTACGAGACAAGTTTTAAATCAAATTTTGTTTCTGCTAATCTTTGACCCTATACCTTAATAAAGATACAGTATATGAATCGGAGATCTCAGAAAAGTTTATTCATCACTTAAAATGTAATTTGAATTTTTTTTTAGATTGTTTTAATAATTTTGCATTCTTATAACAGTTATGATCTAAAATGCTTTATATACGTAGTTTTAATAATGAATATTTATAAAATACATATAGCACTAGCCTAATACTAACACTAGCACGCCATCTTTGCTGCGCTACTCTTGTTTGTATGAAACTTTGTGGACACGTTAAAGATGATACCACTATGTAGTACTTACCGTCATAATAATATCTACTTCAGAAAACGCAGGTGTTATACACTCGTAAATATCAAGTGTCGCAGTCGCAGCGAAAATGGGGCGAATTGCCGTACTATGTCTTAAGTGTCGGACTAACGCCTCTATTGTGCTCAGAATGCCAGTGGGACGCGAGATGCTTCACCACCTCTCAGTGAGACTCTTAAATTTTTCCACTTTTACGAGTGCCTTCACAAAAGGGGTTGTATTTAAGCAGATGGGCGCTTTGAATTATTTGTCAATATAAGTCTAGGAGATTGTAGTTTTACTAGAAAAATCTATTTAATGACTAGGTACGTAAGTGTCTCACTTAAGTATCTAGTTACTAAATAGATGAGTTAAATTATTGGTATGTTCGTGTTGCGAGCAAGTTGTGATGCAGGTTTTACATGCAGGATTATTGCAAGCCAAAATGAATTTCTTTTTATAAAAGTTTCGCGTAAAATACTTCAGAACGATGCCACTTTATTAACCTTATTTAAAGAGGATTTTAAAACCTAGGCTCTCTCGTTAGATCCATTTAGAGCTTCTTGTATGCAAGAAAAATAAATTTGAAATGTAAAAAAATACGTCTAAGAAAACAATTTACTTACATTTTTGTCTCCAAATAAAAAAGCACGCGTTTGTGTACTGTCAAACTACCATTCCATAAAACTCACTGATAGTTTCCTATTTGTCTATGTGCTCTAAAAAGTAACGGCTATTGATATACCATCTTATAAGCTTTAACCCCGTCGCAAAAAAGGCAGTCAGCATAATATGTCCCGATACAGAGAGAGGTTTAACCCATTACCCTCTTTTACGAAGTCGCCACTTAATCTGCTGGATCAACATGGCTTTATATCCGGCTCTGTTCGAGTGCTATTTAAAATATCACCTTTTTGTCGGATAAAGTTTTAAACTACTTTTATGATACATTCCGTCTTCGTTAAGCCGGATAAATTGTCGCCTAAGATATCTTTGGTATACTAATCTATCGTAAACAAAAATTTACCCTACGAAGAAGAGGGTTGACAGGCAGACGGCAAGTTGTATTTTTATTTCAAAACTATTTAAATAGCTTTGAAGTCCCACATCTGGGGATTCAACCGAATATACGATCAGATTAAACAAATCTGGTTTTAAAAAAATAGGGGATATGCTATAAACTTTATAAAGAAGGGCAAATGGTTTACACACCCCTATATTGTAAACTTTTATATTTATTTACATTTAAAGATATCCGGCTATGCTATGAGTGACTATCCAAAATATCACCGCTGTTTTGGTTTAAATTGATAGTGAGCTGATACGTGCAACAAAAGCGATAAATTTAAAGTCTTTATGGTTTAGGTAGCATCGATCAAACCGATTTTTTAAAGAAATGAAAAATAAAAATTTTGTATAACTTTGCCAACCCTTTTAGGGTGGAGTAGTTACTTCCAAACTAATTAACTTAAAAGAGTCAAGAGAGACGTCGGCCCACCTAGCTGCCGGGCGTCTAACTCTTCGTTTCCCATTTCTAGCTGTAATACCACTTGGTGACAGCCGGATTCCACCTTCCATCGTTTCAGCCAGGAGTCTTTCATAGTTCCATTTAGAGTTGCAAAGAGTACGTCCTGATTAAACATGCTGTACTTAATCATTTAAAGATCTGGGTTTACGCTGTTCCTAAGGGTACATTTTATATTCATAATTAAAAAAGAATAGTAGTCAGGTGTATCATCCGCGTCATCAACTGTCTATCCAGTAGTTGCAAGGATGGCATCGGGTACGCGCGCTCTCCCGGCCTGCCGATCTGCTACTTTCTCATCCATGTCCCATCCGAGCAAGTAGCATCCCATACCTTTATCCCGTCAAAGAGCTCCTACCTTTCCCTCACTTAAAAACCCGGTTTCGATGGGCGTCGCAACCAATATAAGCCAAACAAGCTGCGCTCACCATCCCATCTGTCAAGTGCTGTCAGTATGGCAAGATCTTACCATAATGTAATTTTTTGGGGGAAGGCCTATGTCTAGCAGTGGACTTCTTACGGCTAAGATGATGATGAATTAAAACAAATGCTTATCATACAACCATAAGACGCAAAACTGAGACAAGTTGCGAATAAGAAACGAATGTTTTATCAAGACTCGGAGATATTACATATCTCTTGTGGCTCCCGCCATCAGACATCACCAGTAACGGATATTAATCGTTCGTTGCATTCCTGGGTGCATTTCGAAGTGGATATCGCATTTGCGTTCCGAATGTAATCTAGAGTGGGTATTTTGGCGATTCTGTGTTTCAATAGGAATCTGGAATTATCTCTAGTAATTTTATGCGTTCAAATCCTCATCCAATCATTATTAATAAGATACATAAAAATAAAAATAAATCCATACGTGTTTTGCCTATATACGATAAGAAATCGACGGTACCCTTACTTATTTTATCTTAAAATTATGACAGGTCCTTGAAAAACAGTCACATATACTATATAGGCGGCACATATACGAATAAGGCAGGTAATGATTTTTATTATTATTTTGATTATGATCTTAAAAAATTAAAAGTAAGGGTTTTTTACTTTCATTTTTAGATCATATTTATATAGTTTGGTATTATTTAGTTTCTTTATAATATGTTACTAATTAAATGTAGTACAACATATTAATTTGTAGTTTTAAAAAGTTAAGGCTTTAAAATATTTACAAATTATATAGTCCCTGCAAACCATCACCTCGCGGTAACGTGCCCAAAAGGCTGGCAGCATTGCCACGTTGGATGGCAATGCTTATCTTTTGTGCCAAGTAATTGCCAGCCCTTTGGTCACGTGATACCTCGATAAGCCTCTTTGACAAAAAGTCAAAGAGACGATGGGCATAGACCCCACGGACCCATGGTTTCAACCCCAAAAGGGTCAAATATGTAGCTATTCCCAATACTAACATATTTGCGCCTTTTGAGGCGTTCTGCCGCGGCTGCTGCTGTACCGGCCTTTGGCTTTAAACTAATCCTACTCCTAACTAATATTATAAACGTGAAAGTAAGTTTGTTTGCTCATCTAGTGAACCAATCATCATGAAATTTTGGATACACATAGGTTAGATTACTGAGAAGGGCATAGGCTATATATTACGCGGGCGAAGCCGCAGATAACAGCTAGTCCTAACTAATATTATAAATGCGAAAGTGAGTTTGTTTGTTTGTTACGCTTTCACGCCGTATCTTCTGAACCGATTATCATGAAATTTGGCATACACATAGGTGAGGGTACCGAAAAGGACATAGGCTATAATTTACGCGGGCGACGCTGCGGGTAACAGCTAGTAATTTATATATTACGCTACAATTTTTGAAATGTCTTATTTCTTATTTATACTCATAAAGTCTTTTTCAATTTCATTTTCAGCCCATCATAAGATAAGAAGATTACTTAATTACTCGAACAAATTTTGTTTACGCCGCCCGCCGAGCCGTGGCGGTCTGTCCCGACTTATGAGTCACGGTCGTAGACGCCGGAGCGAAATGAGAGTCGGGGGTAAGCTGGGGCGGCAGTGTGGCGGTTCCCGTGTGACGTCAGCGCTCTCCGGGCGCGGACTAACAACGCATGCGTTCTCCAATATCGCCCCGGTCGTCCCCGGCCACCCCGCACGCCCCGCGCTCGCCCGCGCCCGCCACTTCTCGGGCGGCGCGCGATACCTCCACTCGCTCGCCCGCCCGCCCCAACTTTCGCCTACCCGCGCCGATGCTTAAATATAAACTTTCCCAGTTTACAATAGTGCGTGCAATAAGAACTTGGACTGAAAACATTTTTCAGTGACTCTATTGCATTGTTGCGGTGTCAAAAGTTCGGATGTAAAAGTTCAGGTAAGGAATAAATGTTGTTGTAGAGTTTGGAGTTGTACTTTTACTTTATAGATGTTACGTAGAAACAGTAAATTTTTTATTTAAAAAAAATGCCGAAAATTGCGCTTTTTTAATGTTATGGCTGACATGACACCGATACCTAAATAAACATTGTATAAGGTAATACATAAATCCGCTACTTGTAGGGGGTAATTTTCAAAGCGCATGTGAAAGACACACGAAAAGGTAAATTACATGGCATTGAATAGGATGTCAAGTGCATAGAGTGCGGTGGTTGCGTAACTGGCTGCGCCGAGATCAGATTCGCTATCCGATGTCTGTTAGCTAACATAAGTGGCGCTATGGTAGGGGATAACTACCCGCAGCGTCATAACGACGATTTTTATTTCATTTCCGAATAATTCAACTTCACACGAGTAATTTGCCTTCGGATAACTGGTGGCTGATAAAAATAAAATTATGGTTGAGAAAAGCTGAACATCGCTATATGCGGCAACATTCTTTAATTGTCCTATATCACTTTTAATTTTTTGCAACCTTCCGTTGGTGGTTTACGGGTACCTATAAATGCAAAAATAAAACTATGGGCGCCATCCTCCTATAAATTTAGGAAATGAAAAGTACTTTATTGGGGAATAAAAAGAGTGTATTGCAATAAATGTTAGCCAATGAAACGATCCTATGTTATCAATTATTATCTTGTCTCCAGTGGGTTTATTCAGGACAACTATTCGTGTGACATGTGTTATGTATTTTAAGTTTACGGTTTAATTATTATAACCTTAAATATCTCCTGTTTCTTATACAGTAACGATGATGGCGCTTGTGGTAACTTGTACCAGTATTTCAAATATTTCAAACATTAGTACGCATGCGTTTACATTGTGATAGCTAAATCTCAATCTTCTAACCTAATAAAAAGGATATTAAGAAAGTGGTACATTCGTATTTTGAAGAAATATGAATTCATCTTTGAATGGATCATAAAAAAATCCTACCATCAAGTATGTTACGTAATGGCTATGTAAAGTGGGCATACCTACCCAGTATTTTCTTCGTTTCGTGGAACAGGCTTCCACGAATCTATTTAACGAAACCTTAAGTAATTTAGATTTATATAATTAACTTTCATACCTACACGTAAGTAACGTAGTTAGTTCTATCTTGTGTTTGCTATCTCTAATAATTTAGTACTTACTGACGTATTAAACAAAAAGGATTACCTTTGTATAAAAACTCTTATATTACTTTATATTTAGTCAAGAGAAGACCAACTACTATAAGTTTGTTTTTTTGCATGTAAGTAATCAACACTGGTATCAGATTTTTCAAGCTGACTTAATGCATCTGATAGCCAGAATCAACGGTTTTGCGTACTTTTTGAAGCAAGGAGAAGCTCGAGTTATGCCACTTGTGGTCACCCATCCTAGTCAGTACTTCACCCAAATTTGCTTTAATGCGTAAGGACTAATAATGCTTATGCCTTCTGGGCCATCGAGCTCATAACTTGACGGTAACTTAAACATTCCCAAATTTCCATCACCTAAAATTGTTCATTTCCTACCACACAAAATGCTCGTGTCAAATGAAATAAATTCAATTAATTTAAATGACACATGCATTGTCTGATATTTCAACGGGCAAATTAAAGCTTTAATACTAATTATTCTCGGATCATTATTTCCGCTGTGGTATTTTGGGATAGCGATGGAAGCTTCACAAACTTGAGTGCTCTTTAGGTTAATCACTGAAATAAATGAGCCATTTTGATTGAATTCACTCTATTCATGAGTTTGAGGCTGTGTTGGGTGATTTGTAAGTCTATAATCATCATCATAATCATTATCATCAGGTCTTTCTAGTCTCCACTGCAGGATTACGACCCTCTCTGTACTACCAGAGCCATATACTAGCCTGAGTAGTCAGAGGATTTGGCCTACACTCGCCACGCTGGCCAGACGGGTTGGAGAGGTCTCTTTGATGTTAATAATCTTTGTTTAGCTAGTGTTTCCTTAGTCGCCTTTTACGACATCCACGGGATGACTTGGAGTGGTCATATTCTACTCTGCCTACCGATCAGTAGATATATGTATTATTCGTGCTCCTGCAGTGGAGATTAACAAGGACCTAAGATGATAATGATGATGATGTATTATTCACATGCGTACAGGTTGTACGTAGTATTTTTTTACAATAGTTAATTAAATTCAGTTACAATTGATAATTTTAAAATAAGGATATGATGTTTTGTTCAAAAAAATCTTTTTACCATCTCTCTAAAAATAGCGTTATTTTGAAATTATTAATAATTCTACAAAAGAAAAAAAAATGAACCATAAATAAATACCTATAATAAATTATTACTAGTAGTTTTCCGTGAAATAGAACACGAAGAACTACTGTTACAATTTTGATGCCCAAGGAACTTGAAAATTGTAAAAAATTTACATTCACACATTTCAGAATTAATTTTAGCAGAAACATTTGTTTGGAAGTTATCATTTAACTAACATACCTACAAATAAAACCTTAACTTGTTAGCTTCGCTTTGTTGTGTTCGTGAGATTTTACCTGTTTTTACCCATTTTTTTCTTAAATGGATATTTCATATCGTTACAATAATTTTCCATCTTTACATACAAGTTTTGCAACTTCTCTTATATAAGCTATTTATTGTGCGATAGTTGGAATAAATATAATTTAACTGCACTGTATAGGTAGGTAAATTCAAAGATAAACGAGCTATTTGTAGAGATTCAGCTTGGGCTCGCTCGATGTGACCTCAAACGTTTTGAGGTTCAGTGATTGCTCGTGATTTGTATTGTGTTTAAGAGGCTGTTACACGTCCTAGTAAAAAATAAAAAATAAAGCATATATATAAATAAATATAATAAAAGTTTTATAGTCATTACCGAATCAGTTTTTTTATTCTACTTAAATCCTTGTGATCAAACAAAAATATTTAATTAATTTGAATGTTGTGGAATTCATATGATTTTGGAGTACTTATTTCATGACAGTGGGTTAAAGCAAGTCTTCGCATTTTGCAACAATCATAATTTTTACGCTTCTGCATAAATAGCGGGTGTTATGTTTGCAGAGTTCATGTTTATATGATAGTGAGTATGTATTCACTTATATGTGAGTTTTTTTATTCTATAATAAATTTTGTGGGTATGAACCAAAATACAGGCTTTATCCCGAGGGGCATAGGCTATATTTTTGGTATGACAGACATACTATTTTTATTTTAAATTATTATTCAATTTTTATTACCCGTGGTTATGTCATATATCTATAAAAGAAATCAAATTAGCACGACAAGTATAATGTAAGGCTAGCAATTGGCACTAAACCCTGTATGACATACATGTTTAGTTAAACTATAACAAATTTTACCTTTTATTATAAACTAGCAGCCCTACCCGGCTGCGCCCGGGCATGTATTATACCTTAAAACCTTCCTCGTGAATCACTCTATCTATTGATGAAAACCGTATGAAAATCCGTGGAGTAGTTTTTGAGTTTATCGCGAACAGACAGACAGACAGACAGACAGACGCGGCGGAGGACTTTGTTTTATAATATGTAGTGTATACCTTAAAACCTTCCTCGTGAATCACTCTATCTATTGATGAAAACCGTATGAAAATCCGTGGAGTAGTTTTTGAGTTTATCGCGAACAGACAGACAGACAGACGCGGCGGAGGACTTTGTTTTATAATATGTAGTGATATTTCAATATTATATTTTATGTCGTATTCTGCCGCTAGTGGCACTAAGCTTCTCAAAACATTTGACACTACAATCGCGCACAAAAAAAGAACAAGTAAAAGTCAAAATGGAATACATTTAAGATAATAGGCACCTTTAACTAAACAACTGTGACAACAACAAAGACAACTTCGCCAGAACGTCGCAAAACTTTGGTCTTTCAGTATCACACAATAGCAGAGGCGTTCACAATTTGCCCATGACTCCCGATATTTAATGTAAAAGTTGAAAATTTAGCAGTGGCATCGCTTGGAATATGATCCCTTGTCGTTTTTTTAATTGAGACGTTTTATGTTATTGAAAATTGTTATAGACATCAATTTTTACAAAACCGAGTGTCATGGCGACCAATACGCCGTTAAAAAATAATATCTTAGAATGAAAGTTCTGTTTGTATTACAAATACGTAGGTACATAAAAATCTTTGGGATTTCATATGGAAAGAAAAATCTTGTAAAAATAGATCAAAGTTACTGTAACAGTAAGATATTGAATAAGTTTAGTATAAAAGAGGGATCAGATATTATCCTGCGTATTACAACTCAGATTCAAGCTAATATTTGACGTCTCAAAAGAACCGTATTTGTGTGACTTGAAGAACTATGTGTTATTTATCTCACGCACACGCAGAAAATCTTTACTACAGAAAATATAAAAGGCACTTGTGAGACGGTATTATATTACCGAGCCCAAGTTGAATTGAATAAATCTTGACTGTTAGATGTGAAGCCTTTATTTGTTCGGGAATAATTGAAATCTCTGTATTTTTACTCTTCTTATTCAAAGCTTTAGAAAATTTTATTGAAAGAAAAAAAAACTAATCTTTACTCATCCATCAGTCATCATCACATTATTTGTTTGTTAAAGTTTGTATAAGGGTGGGATGAATACTTTTTTCGATATATTAGTGGGTAAAAGATAGTCAATATTTAAAAGTAAAAATATTACTTTCATCTTCATTAAAGCTGGAAAAACGAACGTTATTAAAAAGGCTTTGCTGGTGTCATAAAAAGAGTAGGTACCTACTAAATCGTTTGGAAAACCAATTTTGTTAAAACACTGTTTTTAAAGCGCTGCATTCCCAAAACCTCAGTGTCTGAATAACCGAAGTCTACGAGCAGATAGGAGTGACTTTCCCTATTCGAGCGGTATGCGGTGTGCTCTTTAGTCGGTTTAACTATCTAGAATTCAGATTTATTTCTGCAATGACTTTAAAACTTCGCAAATGGCTTGTATAAGTTACGACCGCATTAAAGTAAGATCTAAAATTTTTCATATTGGACACTATGATCCGTAGATTGAACATGACTGTAAATATGTATAGATCTTACGCTACTACTACCAACGCTTACTTTTCAAAGTTACGGTGATTATCTATACAGCGCTAAATTGAACCTCGACATTCCCTTAAAGGGGTGAATCAGACCGTCAATATGAACAACTTTTACTATGGGATCAATGCTAGGATCTCGAAATATGTTCCCGGTTATGAAAGTTTCTGATTTTCAAAATAGAAACACAGAATTTTGTGCAATGCCAAGTAATCAAAAATAAATTGGTAACCCTTATGCATCCTTATTTTTTTTTCTAAGATACCCATAAAACGGTAGAGATTTTAAGTCCGTAGAGAAATTTTATTATTTTTCAAGTCATTGCTGTGAAAGTCAGTATTTGACATCTCAAGTAATTACCTTAACGTAACTTAAGGTTTTTGAAAATTCATGCCTTGAAATGGTTAAATTGAGGTGGGTTGTAAGTATCCAAATTTTATTATTTTTTAGAAATATTAAGGTAATAATATTAGACACCTTTATCTCATTACTTGAATAAATATTTTTAAAACTTCATCCCTGTAAAGAGTTAAATGAGGGGTAGTAATTTGGTAAGCTAACTAATAACTTTTAGTAAGTTCTAGAGCTTCCATACCAATTTATCACGTTATCGGTTTATAAATTAAAATAGTAGTCAAGGTCAAAAGGTACGTTTCTTCCGGAAGAATTATTTCAGCGGGACCTTCAAAACTGCAAGCAAAGCCGCAGACAAATGATAGTACTTTAATAAACAGCATTGTGCATCATTTTTCAATATCAATACATTTCAATTATTAACTTAACGGCAACGGACTCCGGGTTTCTAAATAATGGGGTAATAGAGTAGTAAATGAATTTATGGTTAAGTTATAAACTTAAAACGTGAAAACAAAACACTCTTTTTGTTTGGGCAATATTGTTAAAATGAGTTCAGTTCAGTTCAGTTCTGTGCCCGCCCAGCCAGCGGTTAAGCTGCAAGAGCGTAGGAAGGAGGTCCACTACGGAGTGTGCGTAACTGCGCTTACGAACTCGAGCTTGTCAGGTTACTTCTAGCGCACCTACCACCCTCCGCCTTGGATCACGAATCCTTACTCGAGAAACCAGTTGGGCACGTAGATAGGAATGGGAGTGCAGGGCGGTGCAGCCAGGATGGGGAAAGAAAGGAAGTTAGAACCGACCGAATACCAGCATCAAATCAGTATGGGGAAGATAGATACTATACTTGGTGTGTAATATATAAAAGAAAGGAAAAACAGGCTGCTTTGCTTGTGTTAGCTTCTTCATTCGATTCGCCGTCTGCACCCTTTTGTTTTACCGTGTTGCTGTTCATCAGCTCTCAATGACAGTATATTCTTTTAAAGGAGATATGTTTTTTCTCTCGGTGAGTCACTGTTGCTGCAACGATGTCATGAAGAACTTTGTATGCGCAATCGATCTGATGTTGGGGTCGTCGATCTTGTCCTTTGCGCCCGCTACTTCTGCAAATGACGGCTGAAGTGAAGACTGGGTGTGTGGTTGATTTAGTATATATTGCTGAAATGATATTCTTCCTTAGTTTTACTCATGAAATTGGTAATATCATGATATAAAGAGTCTTCCTATGACATGATAGTATTTGTTCTCATGGTGTTGATTAACTGCTTTACGCAAGTGTGAGATTGGGCGTTGTAATATGCGAGCAAATAAAAAAAAATATTCGAATCTTTAATTCCCGCGTCAAAGATTTCTCGAAGTATTTGCCGCTCGTATTTTCTTAGTATCGATTGGTATCTCTGTGACGTGCAATAATATCAATAGTCACTGTCTATCGAGCAAAGTTTACTGGGGTCTAGTTAACTGCAACGCAGGTCCAGCAGGACCTATTTCAGGAACTAATCTCTTCATAAAGCCTACAATGTTATTCAGAGTTAAATAACAGCGTTAAGAAATTAGTTCTTTGTATCTAAGCACACCATTTGTAAAGAGAAAACAAACGTTTATTATAATTTTATTATTATTAGTTTAACCCGCAAAGTCAGCACGCACGAAGAACGCAAGTCAAGATGTTTCACGCTATCATAGGAGAACATTGTAAACTGCTAGGAATATGCATTTGTAGTTGTATCAGTAAAATCTTTCATTGACAACACACATGCAAAGTAAACATGGATGTATGCGTATTTTTTTTATAGGGGCTTTTGAGGCGTTTGTCGACGTTATATTTCTTCAAGCTAATAAACGAGAAAGCAACAGAAAACAATATCAATTAATTTTGTCACTCGTCCATATTTTTCCCGAGATGTAAACTATTGTCTAAATAATGTCATATACCTACCAATAGCATAATATTATTTGATTTTCTGTGCTATTGGGGGGCTGAAAAGGTCGCGTACAACTAATTTCGTTTACGTTTGATTTATGATAAGCCGATGACTTTAACATAATATTAGTTTTGCCGATAAGCCGATTTTGACAAAGTTTTCTCTCCACACTGCGATGAAAGTTTCCCCAAACCCAGCAATGGTCCGCCCCATGAACTGCTGTTTTCATCCACAAATTTTCAATTGTTCAGTTGCTCCTTCAATTTTTCATACTTCTTGCATATGTATGTGTGTATATTATGAGGAGCTCTTCCTATTTGCGAAGAACGAGATGTGGGTTTAGCTGGAACGTGGCATGTAATTATGAAAAATATTTATTGGTTTATTGGTATTGCCTGATTTCAAGTGCAGGTATACTCCGAGCACGTCCAAGATTTCGCAATTTATCTGAATAGTGTCATATTTATTTTTATTTAGCGATTTAAAAAAGGCGGAAGTTTTTCAATTCGTTGGAATCTTCTTTTTATATTAAAATGGCTATAATATGTATACTATGTTCTTGTGATTTTTTTCCTGCTAAGATTCAGTTGTAGTGTTTTGATTTCAATTCTTCAGTTGCTAGAAGTGTTTCTTGAAGATCCACGATAGTAATGTTGCGATCTGAAAGGGCTTTTGTCAATATTTATTTTTATGGCGTCTCTGACCGCAATGTAGCGTATGCAATCTCGTTGGAAGGAGAAGAGAACGTAGCCTTTTGGAACATATGTATGTGAGGTAAAATTTTTTTGTCGAATGCCGTACTCAAAATTACCTTCGATGTCATTTATGTTACCACGTGTTTTTCTAGACTCGTCTATAATATTGTTGCAAGTTGGATTATGCTATTGTAGTGAGTGCTCTTAAATTTTTGCCATCTGCAGGGCTTTAGATGATCGGATTCCAGAATTGTCTGTCCATATATGTAAATGTTGACACAGTAGTACTTGGCAGCCGCTATAATTGCGACATCTCCTCCAAAAAATCCGTAATTGAATTGTTTTTTCACATGTTTATCTATTTCTTTTTAACTCTTTCGTTGGAAAAGTCTGGAATATGCGATAATTAATTGAGTAGATTATTCTAACGTGAGATGCTAAGACCCGGCGAGTCATTTTATGATCTGTTGTTTGTCGCCCCCAATACATTTTTCATTTGATCCGCTATTGCTCTGAATAGGCAGTTAGGCAGTTATCATCCCCGGCCAATTTCTTGACAATGACGTCTGTAGTATCTTTGTTGCGTAGAAGGCTTTGCCCGGCCGATCTTTTGTTTTCTTTCCGTGTGAAAGCGAGAAGAACAATTGATTTTGGAAGGGTATTTTGGCAGTTTTTATGATGTCCTTTTTATTGCTGCACGTGCATGTCCGCACGACTATGCGTATCTTTGTTTAAGTAACGTAATGGTTCCTTTTATACATAGTTTTTTTTTTCCTGTTCTTAAAATGTTTAACAGTTTTAACTTTGCATTTTTGGGCGATTGTTTTTAGTCATAAAACCTAAATTACCTTCAATAAAGTACAAATAACTTTTTGCTTTAAAAGTCTCGGCAAATGCTTTTGAACAGATTTTATTTAAGAACATTAACTAAGTATAGCCATTTGCTATTTTTGCTAATTGTGTAATAAAACCTAACAGCTGTAAACCTATTTTTGTTGTATAAGTAGTTTCAAAGCAATTGTGACTTAATCGTTGTATTGTTTCAGAACCTCTATTAGGATAGGCTTTACTACTCTGTTATATCTATATATTTCTAGATCAGTAGTCAATTAGCTGTTTCCAATTATAGCAAGATGTCAAGTAACGTAGCAGATCTTCTCTTACCAGATAAATTTATATTATCTTGTGCTCAATGCGAGACAGTTTTGTTAAATCCGCGTATTCATGTATTTTGTTGTTTACAAATGTTACCAAAACTATGTGACCCGATATGATTTTTATACTTTTAGCTCATCTGTTACCAATTTAAGATAGGTAGGTTAGTTTTATTTTGGGTTGTCAGACTATTTAAAGGCTATAGCAAGTTTTCCGCGACCTTGCCCGCGCAAACTATCTGATAGACCATATCGCCCGCAGACGAATCTATAGGTGAGAGATCCTTCAAAATCGGTCCAACAGTTCCGGAGCCCATTCAATTCAAACAAACACAATCTATCTATCCCCTCTATAATATTAGTATCACGTGTTTTTATTGCAGCTGTTCTTACGACCTGGGAACTAGAATCGGTTAGTCGGTAGTAATTCTGAGAAGATTTCGTGAGGTTTATACTTTAGGTTTGATATTAGGCTTGATTTTTAATATAATTATTTTTTCTTTATCATTAATTAAGCCATTTAAAACAGAAACAGTGCAGTAAACCGTGAGTATAACGTTTATTTTTATTTTAACTTGATTCTTTTTATAGTTAGTGTATACTCTATAAATTTAATGTTGTTACTATATAGACTTTACTTAGTAAAATAAAACGGTTATGAATAACTCGATCTATATTTTACTTCTACAACCTAGTTTTATATCTATAAACAAGTACTGGTTTATTTAAAAAATAATTAAGCTTAAATTTTAAGTAACTCTAGATTTCTTGTTTACTAATTGATTAAGGGGTATCAAGTACAGAATTACTTGGAAGGAATAAATATAAATTAAAATTAACAATACAAAATATGGATTTTCGCTATAACAAAAGTAATAAGGTAATATTACCAAAGTGTATTAGATTATGCGGCATGCGGCAAAGTTAGTACACCAGAGTTACTATTTTACTATAATCATTATACATTGAATGTTAGTATTAAATGATTTGAACTGCATGCGTGTAATTTGGATTGATCTCACCAAGTTTATCAGCGCCATTTTCTCGGAGTTGGAGGCCTAAGCTGAACGGTGTCACAGATGTTTTATTAATTCGCGACGTGATTTGGATTGGTTTCATCGAGATTTTAACTAGGCACTTTTGTTTACTTTGTATCATCAACAACAACAAGACGGCACTGGATTTTAACCGATGCGTGATGTGCCCGATCACAAAAAAAGGTTTTATGGTTTAAACAAAAGAATTCCCAGGGGCTGAGCGGCCCGCAGCCTTTACGCGAAAATAATAGAGCGCACAGAGAGCGACGTCCGTCCGGGTCCAGAGACCAAACAGAACTCTCTTGGGCAATATTGTTAAAATGAGGGAGATTTATTTTTAATATAACAGGCCATCTTGTTCTTTGTTTTAATGGAAGTCGTGTTTCCGTAGCCGTCCCTCTTGTCCTTTGTTAAGAGTATTACTTTATTCAAACTTATTAAAAATGGTAATTGTCCTTATTTTTTATGTTAAATAAAAATACCTAATGAACTTATTCTTATTATTAATTTTTGATTTTCAAATATTTATTTTGCTCATAATGTTATATTTCTGCTATGATGTAATACTAGAAATGTCATTTAGATCCTCTCTTTGGAATTTGACTAACTCATTAGGGTCGAGGGCATAAAGATTCTTCAATATTTATAAAGTAGGCAGAGCAAACAGCATGCTAAATAATTAGCGTGGTACAATCTGGCCATCGTTAATGTATAAAAAATAATGTTTTCTAATATCATATTTCCTCAATATCTGAGTTCATTCTCAACATGGTAGTTGAAAAAAATATTAATTAGCTATATAAATATTTAGTGACGTAAGTTCTTATACTGAAATATGCTTTTCGGACGTTTTCAATGCATGTTCAAGTTGTAAAAACATTTAAAAATAGCATTTCAATCATACAATGCTAGTATTGTTTTTCATTTTTTACTCACAAACAATGGATGGAAATAAAATGTGCGGTAACCTGCGGCCGTCGCGGCATGGTGCGGCAGGGTGCTAATAAACAGCTAATTGCTCTCTCATGCGACGGCTGTGGTGATAATCTGTGCTGAGTTACCTATTGCCAACTGCTCTACTATTGCTTGTTGTATTGTTTATTTAATATAATATATTAAAATGAAATATGCTAAATAGAGTCTATATGCACTAATTATCAAAACAGAACAATGACATTAATTAAAATAAGAATTATTTTTACCAAAATAATAAAACCGACTTCAACCCTATACGTAAATGTACAAACTGGAACTAAAAATTAGGTTTTAGTGGGGGTAGTAGTTCAATCAAAATAGAGGAACACTGTCGTCATTAACATTTCTTGATTGGCGAAAAAATTAAACAGAAATAAATATTAAACAAACGGCATACTTGTACAATTTTTTCTAAAAGCACTGAATATATTTCGATAAATAAATTATAGGACCACCTTTAGAGTTTAGTCAAAACAGAGAAGTAACGTTCTCATCAACTTGTTTTGATTTGCATAAGAATAAAATACAAATAAGTTTAAACCGAACGGCACACTTAGACAGTTTTTTTGGGATTTTGTTTATTTTTTCAAAAAGTGCTCAATACATTGCGACAAAAATTTTATGGGACTACTTCGGGAGCAATACCTATAACAAAAGAATTATCACAAAAATTGATCCATAACTGACGGAGTAATCGCGTAACACGCATACAAAAAAATAACCATACAGACGAATTGAGAACCTCCTCCTTTTTGGAAGTTGGTTAAAAAATGTCTCAAACGCTTGTAAGATAGTATCGTAAGCATAGATTCGAAGGAAATAAAGCGCAAAAGGCAAAATGAAAGAACACAGGAAGAACAGAAATATATTATTTTTTCAAAAAAATAATTTTGAGACTAGCTTTTATAATGAGCGATTGATACTGTAAAGTGAAATCTGAGACAAATCAAATAATTCAACATAATAGGTTATTTAGTTTAGAAGTGCCCGTGGCTACCTCCCGATCTCTTCTCTCTGCTTACATGAAAACACAAAATTAAAGCTTAATAGTAAAGGTTAAGTGCTTCAAATTCGAGTTATAAGATTTGACTCTTACAGTCAAACAAACAGATAAAAATAAACTAATAGGGCATATTATATAAATATAATAAGCTTGTGTTGAAAATGTGATTGAAAGTATCAATTAATAAAGATTAGTTAATTATGTATACTTTTATTGAGAAAGTGAAATGGAAAAGCTGTTGTTTGTGGTGGAATACGGGTAAGAACGGAAAAAGCTAAAGTAGGATGCCATCGTCACGGCAGGGGTCGACAGTTAATAGACCTCCCAGGGAAACGGCTGTGACACTAATCCTTCGTTATCTACTGCTAACTATTAGTTGTAACCTTATTGAGAGATTGCAATTTATGGCGCAGAAATATTAAAGTAAAATAGTTTTTATTTGCTCTGTATGAACGAATAGAAAGTATTTAGTTGAATTGAGATGACGATTGAAGCCGATTAAAGGCCAAGGATTTAAGAAAGAGAAAAATATTGAGAACATAAAACTTATACTCTGAATTATCTTCATGTTGTTAGAATAATATGAATCCCAATGATCTTAAAACTGAAGATGTAGAAGACCGTGCCAAAATTACTTCAGCAGATGAAATTGGGACAACTATCAGATGAGAGATAGAGAGAACTGAGAGAAATGGTTAAAATATGGAACATGAAATAAATTTGAAACGGAGAGTAGGGGTTCAAAATTGAGACCTAACACATATGAATACATATAAAATCATAAAATAAAACGATAACTCACGATAACATACACACAGGAATGAATATATAAAGGCGCAATTCGCAACGGTCAAAGTTGGGGCCTAATTACGGGCAATATAAGACATTACAATATGAAGCAGGAAGCACCCGATAGCATTTACGAGGTAATTAATGGAAGTTCATCTCCTGCAACGGTCTCAGCCAGGATCTAATTGAGGGCGAGTTATCTACTGCAAACTTTTGTTACTAACCCTAATTCTAACCTCGCAATTTGTGGGTGGAAGCATTGCCTGAAAGTGAAATGGAGCAAATATAAGACATTTTGACGAGCTCTGTGGCGCAGCGGTCAACACGGATGGTCCCGGGTTCGATCCCCGGTCAGGTCAAGATGAAAAATGATCTTTTCAGATTGATATAGTATCGTTGAGTTAGTATCCGATACCACAAGTCTTACTTAAGAACTTACTTTGGGGCTAGCTCAATCTGTGTGATTTGTCCGTATATATTTATATTTATTTATATTTATTCTTCCATGACACAGTGAGACACGGCATAATTATTTGTAATGCATGTGGGTAAAATTCGTGTAACGGTCATAGTAAGGGTCTAATGGAGGGCAAGTAATCTACAGCATTCTTTAGATTGTTACCCTAATTCTAACATTGCAATTAGTAAGGTGGAAACAATATCTGATATTATTATTTTATCGTCAGATTTTATAATTAAACTATAAGGCCTGAAATAATTTACGAGGGAATCATTCCTTGGATGCGCAACTCTTGCAATAGTCACAGTAAGGGTCTAATTGAGGGTGAATTAACTACTGCAAACTACTGTTTGTAACCTTAATTCTGACCTTGCAACAATTTGGGTGGAAACGTTGCCTAAAAGTGAAATGAAGCAAATATAAGACATCTCGTAGTGGTATTTACAAGGAAATAAATGGAGGCAGAATTCTTGCAACGGTCACAGTAAGGGTTTGAACACGGCAAGTTATCACCGCAAACTATTGTTTGTAACCCTAATTCTAACCTTACAATTTTGGGCGGAAATATTGCCTGAAAGTGAAATAGATCAAATATAAGACATTTACAAACAAATAGCAAAACAATGTGGCATTCACAAAGGAATTGATGGGGGCGGAACTCTTACAACGGTTAAACAACAATAGGAGTCTAATTGAGGGTGTGTTGTCTTCTGCAAACTATTGTTTGTAACCCTAATTCTTACTTTGCAGTAAGTTCCTATATTGCCTAAAAGCAAAATGAAGCAAATATAAGACAAAGTGCATTAAGGAGAAAATTAATGGTTTCTTCACGGCACTTCCTGTAGAATTTATAATGGTTTGTCATAATTTCGAAGAATTTAGTACAGCAATTAATAAATCTTTGATGGATATTGGTTTTTAAAACGCCAATGATGTAGCAGATAATAATAAAAATCTTTTAAAAATGAACTTTCTTTTACGAATATAATGTATATTGGTAAGGAAAGAACTAGGAAAGGACTCAAATTATAACTCAGAGATGTAAATTTTTGTTTTATTTGGTTTTACGAAAAAGTTTTTAAAGCAAAGGCGATATACAGCTACATGATTATTTTCCAATTATAATCTTATGTGCACAAAATAAGGAAGATTATAGCGTAGTATTTTTCCTTTTCTATCACATATTGCATTAGGGTCTTTGGCCCTAGGCTCTATCTATCCCGTAAAAAAAAAAAAAATCATTAATTTTTATCCTTGATTTTATTCTTGAAAAATTCAATAATTAAATAAATTTAAATAGTCACATACAAAATATGATGTCTTTTTTTCCTTGCGGGGTAGACAGATCCCAGATCTGTTAAAACTTAAGGCCAAGTTTAGCATGTTAGTGGGCTTGTAGGTGAGAACGAAATGAAAATAGTGATGGGTTGTATTGACATGATTACGCCCTGACCTGAAATAGTCACAAATAGGCTAACAATTTATTTAACATAAGTGGTTATTCGAGTAACAACGTCTACTTAAATAATTATTAAAAAAAAAAGTAAAACCGACTTCGACCCTATACGTAAATGGGTGTGGTATTTCAATCAAAATAGAGGAACAACGTCGTAATAAACTTGATTCGCGAAAGAATTAAACAGAAATAAAATTAAACCAAACGACATACTTGTACAATTTTTTTTTGTTTTCGTTGATTTTTTCTAAAAGCACGATAAAAAAATTATAGGACCACTTTTGAATTTCAGTCAAAACAGAGAAGAAACGTTCTGATCAGTTTGTCTTGATTGGCATAAGAATAAAATACAAATAAGTTTAAACCGAACGGCATCCTTTAACAATTTGTTATGATTTTTGTTTATTTTTTCAAAAAGTGCTCAATACATTGACATTCGACAAAAATTTTATGGAACTAACTCTGGAACATTACCTATCGAACAAGAAAAAATCACTAAAATCGATCCATAACTGACTGAGTAATCGCGTAACATACATACAAACAAAAAAAAACAAAAAAAAACATACATACGAATTGAGAACCTCCTCCTTTTTTTGAAGTCGGTTAAATCAAATCAAAATCAAAATCAAAACGTTTATTCAGAAAATAGGCCTTTGCAGGCACTTTTTCACGTCATATCATATTTAAAATTATCTTATTAGATAATATGTATTTATTAATTGTTCAAAAGCTACAGACTACTAGCGTTTCGGAACCGACCACTGCAGAGAAGAAACGCCGAAAGAAACTCTTATCAACAGTTTTGGTCGCCTACTCGCCTGAAGGGCTTTATATGATTACGAATATTTATTCCTTATTGTCTTTTTCTTTCTTTTCTTTTTTCTTTCTTTTTTCTGTTTTCATGTTACAATTTCAATATACATAGATTTATTATTTTTGGAACATGTTTATGTTAACGATCGAGTGTGTAAAGATAATAAACAACATATGATACTTAAAGTAGTCTCAAAGAGGCCGAGCAGACCAGTCCCCCCTGACAGCACCCGTTCACGAGTTGACGTGCGGATCAGCCATCGCTGAACTCAACCATTAAAAACCGGTTAAAAAACAAAACTCAGAGTAGCGACATAATAATGTTCGGGGTAATTTACAAGGCAAACAGTGAGGAGATACGTATCTTAGTGACCAACACCTCATTTTTTCTCCTCTTCCACCCCGAGTTTTTGTCGTCGCTTATTATTATTACACGAGAGATAAATGAACAAAAAATTGAATTGAACTTTTTGATTCCGTTTGGAATGGTTTCAACATTTTGTTTTCGAATTATCCATTAGCTAATTACTTTCAGAAACGGTATTTGATTTCAATGTTTTTTTTTTTAAGATGTGTTATGCAGAGGTAATTTAGAACAGAAACGAATCACTTTATTCTTCCTGTATTCATCCTTAATGTATTCTGTCCTAATATTGAATGCCGGGGTCCGACGCACCACAATTTAGAAATAAAGAAAAAGAAGGATTAAAAGACAACTAATGCTAGGTATATTATCGTGCGTTAATCCAGCCAACAAAATAAATAAAAATACTTCTTAATCTTTTTATAAAATTTCAGACAGTAACGAAGTAGCGTTAATTTTTGAAGTATGTTCACTATGGATCATCAATACAAGGCAAGAAATAAACGGGCGCTCGTTTGCAGTTGCTGAAAATCTTCCACCAATTTATGAATTGTAGTACTGTTCCACGAATATTGAAGCTTATTTTATATTATTCATAATTTGAAAAATATTTTAAAGTATGTGCTAACTGTGTCTACTGTGGACCATTAATACAGGGCAAGAAATAAACGAGCGCTCGTTTGCAGTCGTGAAATATCGTCGGCCGCCTATGTATGTAGCTGATAGTTATAAGTTGTTACTTTGTTCCGCGGATACTCAAACTCAATTTATTTTCTTCTTACATTAAAGAATATTTGGACATGACTGCAAAATATGTCCAATAAGGATCATTAAAACAAGGCCAGAAATAATTAGGCGCTTATTTGCAGTTGCTAAATATCATAACGACTACATACCTACTCGTAGGCATAATGATATTCAGCAACCGAAAGAAAATTGAAATCTATTAACTGCCATTCCATTGAGTTAAAGTTACTTTTGTTCCGCACTTATTAGAGGTTATTTTACATTATTCATACTTGATAAATATTTTATTTTCATGCCAAGGTAAAAATGTGCAATATTGACCAGTAATAAAAGACTCGAAAACTATGGGCTCTCGTTTGTTGTTCCTGAATGTTGTTCTGCCTATATATGCAGTATAGGTAGATAAATTTCACTTAGGTCCATGTATATTAGAGCTCATCAATTATTCTTCATACTTCAAGATTACTTTATTTTAATGCAAATGTGAAATATGTCTGGACCAATACGAGGGAATAAATGAACAGGCGTTCGTTTGCATTTGCTGCATATCAGATTTAATACTTTTACTTTTGTTCCGCGTATACTAGAACCTATGTTCTTCTGTTTTGAAGAATATTTTAATGCAAGTGGTTAATGCTTCTAAAACTACTTGGCAAAAAAGTATATCTACTTGGCAAGAAATAAGTAAGCGCTCGTTTGCAGTTGCTTGCAGAACCCTAGTTACGTACGTCAGTACTATTATTAATTCAATGCTCTCGGTCCGCTACTTAGTATGACAGTGACTGTGATATAATTTGGTCAAAGTTTTTACGATCAGATGCCTGTATGGCACAAAATTTATTTAGGTATCTTCAGAACCAAAGAATATCTGTGAAAATTATGCACCCAGGCGCTAGAAATCAAACCCGGTGCCTCTCATGTAGTAGGCTGACATGTTAACCACTTCGCTACGGACGCTGACAGCCCTAAGATCTAACAGTACTGATTAAAACAGGATTGTATATCATGTTTTCTTATGTTTTCGCGATTGTTACCCATTTAAATGAAATTATTTTTATACGGTTTTTATCGCATATTTATACACCTAAACCGTATTAAAATAATTTTATTTAAAAGATTGTATATCTGTTTAATTTACAGCCATTCAAGAGACATACGACCATTTTTTACACAAAAATTGAAATCTTAATGTTCTATGATACTCTCATTTTTGAAGCAATTAATCACAACGATTAGCATAATACGAGGGACACAACCCCGCCTACTTGAAAGCCTAAAGAAATTGTTTACTTTGAAATTTACATCCCCTTTAGTCCACTGATATTATGATTTCAGAAAGTGTCGAGTTAGCCGTCTGCAAAAATGTCTAGACTTTCGACTATGTGTCCTGTGAGACTAGGTTCAGCAGTCAGTGGCGTTTTAGTGGCCAGATTGCTGTTTTAGTTTTAATCTGGTCCCCCGACGCTGAACAAAGCAATTCTCACTGAAATACGGTTTTACCTAAGCAAGGGTACCTCAAGACTATATAAAGAAAGTCTTGAAGTAGCTTGCTTGAACAGGTAGATTGCATTTTTTTTGTGTTGCATTGACAGAGCACATAACTTCATACATATATTAAGTCAAAGTAAATGGTAGAAAGATTTGTATTCTCAACTTTGGCAATTTTTGGTTACTTTCAATGTTAAATATGACAAGAAAAGTATCTAAAAACATTATAGAGACAAAATTATATGGCCAATAACTACTTCTTTAAACCGTTTACGACATGTTGTTAGCTATTTTAAGTAGGTACGCTGGTATTTTTGATACTTAGGTTAATTTAAGATTTTAAATTCGGCAGAGATATGATATCCGTACGAATATTTGGATTCAATTTCGCGTCGCATACCTATTTTGCATTGACCTCATTCGGATGTAAAATTTGGCAAGCAATTCGAGCTGTATTTTTTTCAACTTTCGCATTGGTTTAATTTGTCTGTTTTGTCATAACTACGCTTAGGGTTTAACTTTATTATAAATGTAGGAGTAGGTATAAGAAAGGATGTAACTTTAAAAGACATCCGACTAGATCTTCTGCGAATACCGTATTGATCACAAGCTACGAAGGAGACTGTGGTTTTACTGAAGTCATGAAATTTTTTTGTTTATCACAGATTTTTTTTTCATGTCTTTGGTCATTACAACGTAGGTCTATTCGATTATCGTCATAGGTATGAAAAAAGATATTTTTGAAAAAGAAATTACAAAGTAATACATATGTGTAAGTAAATTGCTCGCTATTTTGCTAAATAAGTACTTACACATAACTTGATGGTATTAACACAGAGCTTGGATAAATTTGTTGCACCTATATTTGGAACAGCTTTGAATTTGAAACTGGCTAGTTAAAGTTGTAAGCTGGGCTCTAAATTACGACCAGAGACGTTTTACTCGCTGCCCGAATAGTTGGTAAACTGTACCTTTGTGCACATCTTCTTTACAGGATGCAAATTGCAGAGTAAATATAAACTGCCACACTTACATCGCTAAAATGTATTGTCCGTTGTATTTGTGCGAAGTTTCATTTACTAAGAATTTTAGATGTTTTATTTTTCGTGTGTGTAAGTGGCCAACACTACGTTTGTGCAAACTTTAATTTACTTAGAATTTTAGATGTTTTGTTTTTCGTGTGAATAAGTGGCCATCAGTAGTGTCAGAATTTTATACATTTCGATGAAGTTTTTTGGTTACGGATAATACAAAAACCATACATTAAAAACAATATCTTTTAGTTGTCTGCAATGCCAAAAGTGTATTAGTCATAACATTTATACATGGTAACTAAATACGACTATCAACTCTTGCTAATAACGTTCATACTCATACCTGAATAAGCTAATCAGGGCAACATGGTAAGAGGCAAATCTGCACCAAATCTCCCGACTCAGTTGAGGCCCGGCTTTCAAAGAAGCTCAATTACAGAACATTTAACATTACGACGTCTGGCAAACAGCTCGTTTACTCCCAACGTAGGAAGCGAGTCACTGACTGTAAGGATTTTACTAGTTATGTATTTAGGCTACTACGTCTCAGTACGTGAAGTTCTGCCTCGAATTTCTTGAACCCGTTAAAATTATGTCTTCATAGAGCGACTTCGGGCTGTAGATTCATTTTGTTGGCGAAGACATTTAAGCTTGCTTGCATTACCGTATGTTGACTGCTGAAATTTTGAGTAAAATTTGGAAAGAAATGCTACTTTTAGCAAATATTATGTGGCAGTTTAATTAGGTTATATTTACAACTCTGATTTTGTGAAGTTGAAATTCTTCAGGAAACATTTAAACAAATACGAAATATGAACGTTGGTGTCGAATCCATATTTTAAATCCGGCGTACACCTATCTTTGTCGGACTGACTGAGGTATCCTGGGACCAAAAGACTAGTAAGTATATGGTCCAAATTTGTATGTACCACGATGCTACAATCCTGCTAGACTTTACGGCTTAAATTACGTACTACGTAACGGCTAAAATTGCGTACCCACGCAATTGACAGAGCGAGCGCCAAGCGCGAGCAAAGAGTGTCCGTTTCAGCTTAGGATTTTTTTTTTGTATGTCTGTCCGACAGATTTCCTCTATAGATAGCGTTTTATATTTTTTGTTGACACAATTATTGATTTTTTTTTCATAATTTTGATGTTGTGGCAAAAGTCCTAAGTGATTAACCTCGGGGTTAATCGTGCTTATGATGATTGGGAGTTTCCAGGTCTTTGTATAGCAAAACTGAAAGATGTATTATTTTATTTTTTCATCGACAATGCGGATAACTTTACTGACAGCGTTAACGGCATATAGCTATGAAGGTTAACTATTATAACGTTTTTGGCAGTTTTGAATTTAAATTTTAGATCGGACAGTGTTAAATTTTACCTTCTAAGTTATTTTTTAATTTTTAACAAATAAACCTCGGTCATGTTTTATTTTCAGGTTTTTTGGTTCATTATAATTTTTGTGACATGACAAAAAAAGATCCTATATTAGTCAACATCTTTAAGCTCTTTGTTTTAAGGTGCGTAGTGAACATTTATTCAGTTTTAGCATATCTAACAGGTCAAAGGTCTACAGCATGCAGATCCACTACTTTTTATCTTTTTTATGGTCTGATTACCTCATCATCATCATCATCAGGTCCTATTTACTCTCCACTGCTGGAGCACGACCCTCTCTGTACTACCTAGAGCCAATATTTTATATTACTTAGGCTGAGCAACTGATTACCTATTTAAATCTAATATCAAACAACTTATTTTAAATAAAGTTCTGTCAATATCATGTTTGAAGTCTTTATTCTGTTTTACACAAATAAAACTAGCAACGTGATTCAAATCTGTTAGGGTCCGGATGTAGGGCGTATTGGAGCCACCTGAGCGTAAGTGATCACGTAGGCCGCGGCGTTTTTGTGAAACAGAGCACGCGCTGCGTTGTCGCCCCATTCTTTTGACTAAACGTCCTGTTTGCAGGGAACTCGAGCAAAACGCAATGTATTTTAACTGATTGTATCGGATGTATATTAAACGAGCAATTTTCCCGCGACTTCGTACGTGTTAATTTTAGGTTATGTCACCTGCTGATAAATTAACTTTCTATTAGTCAAAGAATTTTGAAAATAGGTTCAGTAAGTTCGGATCCTATTCGTGCAAACAAACAGACAAACAATCAAACGTTTTCTCTTTTTTATATTTGTATATAGCAGATATAGATGAACTAATGGTGCGATGAGCTCAATAACTACAGCAAAGAATGGAGAACAAAAACGACAGACAGACAAAAATGGAAAGGAGAGAAAGAGGCCTTTGCCCAGCACTGGGATACTCAAGGCTCGTAATAATAATAATAATAGACAGGGCCCGATGTAGATCTGCTTGCGTCGGTAAACTGGCTACGATTCGGGGACCTTTTTGGGGAAACCGAGGGCTTTGTCTGTGCAATTGCTGACGAAGTCATGATGACGAACAACTATCGGAAGTATATCCTGAGGGACGGTACGGTCGACATTTGTCGGGCATGCCGCCGTCCCGGTGAGTCACTCAGGCATATTATTTCCGGTTGTTCTCATCTGGCTAACGGAGAGTACTTGCACAGACATAACCTTGTAGCCAGGATTATCCACCAGCAACTTGCTCTTCGATATGGTCTTGTGGAATCTGAGGTGCCGTACTACAAGTACACACCGACGCCGGTTCTTGAAAATGGTCGTGCAACGCTCTATTGGGATCGATCTGTTATCACGGACAGGACTATTGTTGCCAATAAGCCTGATATCGTGCTGACAGATCGATTGACGCGCCAGGCAGTGCTCGTTGATATAACCATCCCGCATGACAAGAATCTCGTGAATGCCGAGAAGGACAAACTTAGTAAGTACCTAGACTTGGCCCACGAGGTGACCGCCATGTGGGATGTGGATTCGACGATCATTGTCCCAATAGTCGTATCTGTGAACGGTCTTATAGCGAAGAGTCTCGACCAACATCTCAAGAGACTCTCGCTGGATGGCTGGGTCAAGGGCCAGATACAGAAGGCGGTACTTCTAGACACGGCACGTATTGTTAGAAGGTTCCTCTCTCTGCAGCCTTAACCGCCGGTAGCTTGAGCCCTGCCCCGCTGCTGGCGGCGAACTAGGTTTAGGTTTTTAGAATGTTTTTATATTTTGTATGATATTTTTATGTTTTACTTTTTATACAAATATTGTAAAAGCCTACACCTGTGATTAAAAATAAATAAATTAATAATAATAGATGAACTAACAAACAATTGTGCATTTAGTATTGAACGATAGTCTCTCATATCTTAGCTGCGCAATTTAATTATTGACTGACTTGAATCTGTGGCACAGTGGTTATACCTCACACGATCCTGATACACAAATGGCATTGGGCTTGATTACACGTGCAGGAAACTTTAATTTTGTAATTATTATTATTTTTTAACTTTACGTATTACGGCATAAGGCTTTTGGCTAAATATATAATAATAAAGGTTTATTTACAGCTGATTTGAGGTTTCCTTTTTTAGATACTAAATTTATGATTAAATCATAAAAAAAAAATCAAGTACACAAAAACATTCTTCCTAGGATAAGATTTGGAATTATTGTTTTAAATGTTACATTTTATTATGAAAGAAGTGCTTAACTAACTGTTACTAAAATGCTCTCAATTAAACCAACCAGTTCTAGCCAAAAAAATGTAGGTAGGTATTTTAAATTCTCTCTTCTCCCTTAATGGAATAACATCTGAAACCACATCATAAAAAACTCAACTCCCAGCGGCGCCTGAGGGCAACGCAAAATGGCGTTAGGCAGCGTAATAAAGTTAAACCATTGTTTAATTTAAAAAACCGCTCCCGCAGTTAACAAACACTTGCGAGCCTCGTGACGTCATACGATACGGGCTAAAAGCCCGAGCCTCACTTGACAAGCCACTCTCAAACTTTTAATATTTCCACCTCGGTTTCCTTATACGCTTGGAACGTATACAATAAGTCGCTAGGTTATTCTTATAAGTTTTTGGCAGCTTATCATAAGAACTTTTTGGGTCGTAAACTTTTTAGGGTTCTTTATCTCGAGAAAGGAAACCTTGTAGTTTTGATGCGTCCCTTGTAAAAATCATAAGTAGGTATGGGCGATGATTAAAACTCGTATGGTACATCCAGCTTGAGTGTTTGTCATACTGAACGATATAAGCAACGCTTACGGGCCTAACACACGTTCGGCCATCATCGCGCTGATTCTCTGTACAATGCTGTGTGTGTGTGTAAATAATGTGTATATAAGGCTCGCAACGATAGCTCAGTGAGGGCAGCTGAAAATAGGCCAAGTGAAGTGGTGAAATTCATAGGATAATAAAAAACCGGCCAAGTGTGAGTCAAACTCGCGCAATGAGGGTTCCGTACAATATGCGTCGTGTACACACACACAATGTGCAAAAATGTTTTATTCAATTGACTAGCGCTATCTAGTGGTGTTTTAGTGAACTATTTCCCTAGATGAACTTATTATAGTGAGTTTACCACTTTATTTTCAAGTGATAGAATTCTTATTATTTTTCCTGTAATTTTCAAGTAATGAACTACATTTTGTATTTTTTTCAAAATTTTCGGCCCAATATTTTCGGAGATCAGGGGGGGGGGGGGGGGAATGGTAAATTTTTGCCTTCTTTCGTGAATGAAATCAAAAGTATTGATTTTACCGGAACAAAAAAAAAATTTTGAAATCCTCATAATCAGCCCTTTCATTTGATATATGGCACAGTAAGGGTTGCAAAACTTTTTTTTAAATTTTGTTATTGTGCCCCTGAAAATGACCCTTATTTCAAAAAAATCTTTATTTACTATGCACATCCGTGTTTGGGTCATAGATTTACACCATCTTACCAAATTTCACTTAATTTGGTTCAGTAGATTCGGAGAAAATCGGCTGTGACAGACGGACGGACGGACAGACAGACGCACGAGTGATCCTATAAGGGTTGCGTTTTTCAGTTTTTGTACGGAACCTTAAAAAGGAATTCGAGGTTCTCAATTTGACTTTTTGTTTTTATTAAGCCTTAATTTCGTAATCATCATCATTTCGAGTAGGTGACATGGTCAGTCGACCATGCACACTCTTTATTCATTAATTTCGTAATTAATGAAACCAAACCAAAACTAAATATATATATCTATATATATATTTGCAATGGTATATTTTCAATTTGGTCCCATTTAAATTTCATTAAAATCAGTTCAGTAGTTTGGTTGTAATTGTTTTTACATACGAAAGATTCTTAATTGTTAATGTTAATTATTTGTTTGTTTTCCGGATTTTCGACTTTAATATTCCCAACCGAGTCCGGGACAAATTAATCCTGTTTTCACCTTGCTTGGTGTTAATAATCCCTTTAAAAAGTTAACGGGTCCTAATAAAGTTGTTATAGTACAATGAGATAAACACAAAATTATGTTTTGGGAAGAAGCAAATAAGCTAACAAAGAGGGACGGGACAAACAAAGAGAGCCCGAAGGAAGGCGCAAGGCCTTTGTGTGATTAATGATGAGGGACTCTGCAATTTATTTCCAAAAAAACATTTCATCAGTCGATGTCATTGAGTTTTTAATTAACTCTTTGCAAACATTAGAAGACAATTCAAACATACTAAGCAAAGCACATCTTTATTTCTTATAACCAGTAAAAAAAACTTTGTTCCGTTGCAAAATCATTATCTTTTAAAGCCTTTCGTGATATTTTCTCATTGTTTAAAATCAAAGTAGACATAAAATCCAACAAAAAGAAGAGCATAAAGGCTGGTCCAGCCGTTCTGATTAGTGATTGACATATCAAAGCACAGGCTAAACCACAAGGACTGATACCTGAAATTTTTCACAAAAGATTTTTTATAATGTTATTGAGCACTAATCAAAAGTAACTTGTGGAAATTTGAATTATAATTTGTATATACTTTGAACATCAACTCATCCCGATAAAAGCTTAACATTTCGGTCGAAATTAGGATATTTATTCAAATGATCTTTGAAAAAGAAATGATTTAATTTGTTGAGTATTTTTGCTGTTGCAAAATAATGTAATTGAAAAAGCTTCTACAAACTTTTATAGCAGTTACTAAAAGCAAATAAGCTAACATAAATAATAATCTTTTCGTCAACAATTCTACATACGGAATATATCTACAAATCAAACGTAAAATAACAAGTCTTAATAAAACAATAGCAAAAGAAACATTTTGATTCAGTATACCAAAAGGAAATACCAAGAAAGTTTGTTACTACATATTTTCAACTCATGTAAACAAAGCAATTAACACAATCGCAATGGCATCCTCTACTTCACAGTTATAGCTCTTAAATTATGTGGCAGGGTCATAAATTCTTATGACTTTAGTTACAGAAATATTTACGCTATAGAACTAAACATACATACATACATACATATTATCACGCCTTTTTCCCATAGGGGTAGGCAGAGACTATGGATCTCCACTTGAACAAAGAACTAAACGACGAATAATTAATGAAATCATGGATTGGAAAAACTGCGTCTCAATTAAATAAATCTTATTACTAAGTCTTTAAATTACTATTAGGCTGAAAAATATAAAAAAGAGAAAAATATATAGCCTAGGATAAATCACAAAGAAAATCTACATTGACTGTCTCGAGTCACTAGAATAGTGCCAATATATTTTATTAATCTTTAAAGGGTAGGAAGCAAATTAGTTACTAAATTAAAACTAAATAAAGAACTTCTTCTTCTTCTTCTGTTTTATAATATGGCTTCCACCGAGATTTCAGTGATTCTGCCAATGTCTAGTAAATTGAAATACTAAGTATCGGTATTGTACGGTAAAGTTTTAACAAGCAGCATCAAAGATGGCGTATGTTCTTTGATGCCTCGTGGTCGGAAGGTTATGGTGACAAGTCTATACGAGTCCATATAACAGTCCACTTTAACTATTTCACAAATTGTTCAGCACGAGCATTTACAACACCAAACTACACCAATTTCATATTATAAAGTCCACCAAAATCAATTTGCAAAATCGTCCAATGCAGACCCTAAATGCACCCCTTGACTTCCCACCACAAACTCCCTAAAGAACTTCATTTTACTGGTAAATTAAGTACATCGTATTTTTTTTGTCATGGGTTTAGGTCATTTGTATCTTTGAAATCAGACCTGTGTCCTCGATTTATATACTATATTAACATACAAATGAACCACAAAAGGCGTATGTTAAACAGCCATAGAATACAAGTACTGGGTCAAGCGTCGTATGCTCTAGTTACGAAAACAAGTCGGAAGCAAAAAGCGAAATGTAATCCCCGGTACGATTCCTATCTGTCGACATTATGTCTCCCCTCGTAATTACAAAAGGCTCTGATTTCTGGAAATATGCTTCCCTCTACATAATGTATCGATTTTTCCGCGGAAAATACCAGCTTGCGTTATAAGTTTTCACGGCAAGCCCGGGTTTATTTAAATTCTTATTTTAAAAGAACTTTCAAGGCCTTTTGAAGTTGGTTTTGTGTTATTGGGTAACATTTGGAAAGGAAATTTTGAAAGGAATGGAAGGCAATAAAGTTTATAAACAAGAATATACTTACTTTAAATAAGATGTTATATTAATGTCTAAGGTGAGTACCTTAGACATTCATAAGTTTTTGAAAGCTAAGAGGTTCAAAATTTCTGTCATTTGTAGTGAATATCTAGAATACAGACAATAGTAGCATGGAAGATAAATAACGATGTGCTTCACATTACAAAAACTAACAAA
Source organism: Rhodophaea formosa (assembly GCA_963082605.1). Classification (NCBI taxonomy): domain Eukaryota; kingdom Metazoa; phylum Arthropoda; class Insecta; order Lepidoptera; family Pyralidae; genus Rhodophaea; species Rhodophaea formosa. The sequence continues at coordinate 10,099,487 of OY720208.1, read as the reverse complement.
GTGCACTGGGCGCTCTCTGTAAACTAATTAATTCAGTGTTTGTGCTGTATTCTATATCCATTATAACTCAAAACCCAAAAGCCGGTGATGTTAAGCATATTGATTTAGATAAAACTTAATCACTTCATAATATAACGCATAAATATTAAATCTGTTGGTCAATTTCCAGTAATGGCTACGGAATTAAATAAATACTCAATCCATTCGTAAACCGTCCCTGTTTTATTCACTACGTACAACTTTTCCGCTGGCGAACATAAAAGTTATCCTTTGATCTTAAGCCGGAAAGGATTTTTACGGTATTCTGATGCGAAACACGAGTAAAAAATAATGTAACTCAGACGAATTCTTTTAATGTTTTGATCGCTTGAATAGGTCAGTGAGATGATATGCCCAAGCGCGAAGCGTCGTCTGTTTTAGCGTATGCAAAAAAATTTTTGTATGTTGATCTGTCCCGCTAATATCAGGTTACATTTTCAACCTATTTTGTGAGCAGATTTGATTATCACATAGATTTATATATATATATATATATTATACGTCGATTCAGTTTTTGGATTTTTGCTTTCAATATGGCGGAATAGGTGTTAAATGAGTCGCGAGCTCCAGGCTTACTTCTACTAGTGACAATAATGGTTCAGGTGACGGTGTAGTGATAAAACGGATATTCCCAGTGATTTCTACTTATCACCTGAGTTCAGTTTATGAAAATAGTCTCGAATAGAAGTAAAATGAGAAAGCACAAGTCACTGCGCGCATTCACCAGCGCCATAATCCGAACTTGATTGGACGATTTCGAATGCAACGAACCGAGTTTTCACTTCGCCTCCACGAGATTTCAGGAATTTCTAGAAATCACGTCAAATAACTTAAAGTGCATTGTGATTCTGATACCTTAGAATCGAGCTTTGAGAATTTTATATTCACTTTTACCTTTTCAAGATGTTTGCAATCAAACCACAGATTCAGAATCACGTTTTAAGAAGGTTTTTTCTCTGTCCTGTGGGTTTAATTGACTTAAACTGGAGCCTGTTTTTCGGATCTTAAAGATCGATTGAAATCAGTCTGCTAATCTTGGTTATCTTGTTATTGTGACTCTGTTATTACAAATCGGTACACTATTTTCGATCTAAATCTTATTCTAAAATTTATATTCGTGACAAAATTCCTTGAAAGAAATTAGGTCAGGCGATTAACAGTAAGTGCCAAAAAAACAGCATAAAGATTTTCAATTTGGATGTTCTCTTGGTCGCGTTGTTGTGTGACGTTGTAGATCCAAATAAGCCAGGTAAAGCCTTGGGATGATTGCACAGTTGTTTCCCAGTGAAAATGGGATTTGAACCTTCATGTGCGAGCCTCTATTTTGGAAGTGTAAGTCTCTAAAACTGTTCTTTCTATTAGTTTATATTGATACAAAAAAAAAAATAGAATTAGAAGCACCTTGTATTGAGAGTTGTCGAACCTGACTGAAATAAATGAATATATACGGACAAATCACACAGATTTAGCTAGCGCTAAAGTAAGTTCAAGACTTGTGTTATGGTTTACTAACTCAACGATACTATATTTTATAATAGATACTTATATCGATAAACATCCAAGACCCAGGCCAAATCTGAAAAAAATCATTTTCCCATCTTGTCTGACCGGGGATCGAACCCAGGGCTATCCATATCACAGGCAGGCGTGTTGACCGCTGCGCCACGGAGCTCGTCTAACTAATAAAATATTAAGTATCAATTGACAATATTGTGAAATCAAAATGTTTATGCTCGTATTTTTATGCACCAAGCATGAAACAAAAGTGGTAGATGCTTTTTTGTTTGAAAAAACTGAGTGATAATATAGGGTATCGTAGTTTTAATTTCTCCTTAGAATATAGGTACTTAGGTAACGCAAAATGTTTCTCGACGAGGATGGGATTCGAACCCACGCGTGCAGAGCACATTGGATTAGCAGTCCAACGCCTTAACCTCTCGGCCACCTCGTCTTATGGCACTTTAGAGCTAATTAAGTGAAGCCTTAGTCTTAACAAAATGTTTGCACAGTTGTAAAAATCGTGCATGTTGCAAAGAATGCAAACTCTTTATATTGACGAAGTGATAGTTGTAGATACACTTGCAGAGCATGTAGAATAATAATGATTAATTTTATTAAATGTTACACACAGTACGATCACTTTTTAAAAGGAATGATCTTACTTATGTAGTTGTTATTGGTATCGCCAATAAGATTCAGCTTATTTAGAAGGCCAACTCTTATGCTGACAAGGAAGAAACCTTTTGCCTGCGAAAGTACGCAAATCAATGAACAGTATGGATGGACCACTAGATCACCTTTTTTCCCACTGCTAATTAAGATGAACATTAATGTCTCAAGTAAGTTTATACACACTGGTGCACAGTCGAAGAAACATGGTCAAACTTTCACGAGAAGTTTATATCGTCATCATTTCGTGTGGATGACACGGTTAGTCGACCATGCACTCCCTCCCTGGTAACTGTATATAATTCCCGTCGTGGATAGGATTCAAACCCACGCGTGCATGTTGAATTTGCAGTCCTACGCCTTATCTTGTCCTGTACTACACTACTGCTAATTAAGACGATGAATAAATATATAGATGCGTATAAAAATCCAAGAAAACCGTATTTTCAGATTGGCCCAGGCCAATGGTTATGGTTTTCCATCATGACCTTGCTGGAGATCAAACCCGGGACTCTTCGTGTCGCGGGCTGTCATGTTAACCACTGCGCCATAGAGGCTATGTCATGTCATAATCCTTTAAGACTTAACGAAATGTTTGCACAGTTGTACGAATATTCTCCTAGAGAAAATAAATAGCACATACCGCATATTTGATACAATTTATATGCATAATATCTTCATAGTCTCTCAAAGTTTCTTGAAAATATATCTCCAAAATAGACAATGTAAACTGCTGCTGCTGCATTTTGACGAAACACATAAGTATGTGGCAAAAAATAAAAAAGTATTTAAAGCTTTAACATGAAGCTTGCTTAACTTTACTTCAAATATTAATTTAAAAATGGGGGCAGTATTGGACGTAGTAAAATTACATATACCTATATATATATATATTGTCTTGCATACCAAAAAGATAAATCAGTTTCTTACAAATACATACATTAGAAAATACTAGGTTAGAATCCCATGCAACCGACGCTCAAGTTTACATGAATGGAACAGTTCTTCGGACAAAGTTCTAAAGATAAAGTACAGCGGAACAGACTACCGTTGTAGAAAAGTTATCGGGTATCAAAACTACTGCCACTGTAGAGCTGAGCATGTAAAACTTACACTTCATCATATTTTTAAATAGTTTTTTTTTTAAAGCATCCTTCTAATGTTCCATCTGGTTTCAACATAGATTTAAAAAAGAAATTCTGTTTCAATGTTAGTTTTGAAGAAAATAGGATCTTGATAGCCGAATCCCAACTATGCTTCCCATTTGGAGAGCCTCAAGTGTCATAAAATATTTCGAGTTTACCATTAAGGCGCTGTGGTATTATCAGACAGCGCCACCCAGCAATTAATTCTATAAATCCTAAATCATATCAAATTAAAAAAATCTAATAGCTGAATTCCCTAGTAAATTACAAGTTCATAAAACCCAAAGGCCACATTAGCGTGTTAGTGGGCGTTAAGGTGGAAAAAAATAGTGATGGGTTGGTAGCCGCATTGCCTACAACCTAATTCCTTAGATATTCGCCCAATCCCTTATTAACTTAGATTATTTAGTAAAATAACTTCAGTAACAAGAAATCAAGAGATTTTCTGAAAAAATGTTTCTCTTTTTCTAAGCAATCTACTCTCAAATACCTTTTAGTAGCAAGCAGGCTGAATAAATTGTCGTTGTGTTTACTCAGTTGTTAAAAACTTGATTACGTGTTTACGCGAGCATAACCCGTCTAAAGTTGATGGTGCAAAAAATGTCTTCACTACGGAGGAAAAAAGTATTCCCTCTGGAACGACTTTGCTGTAGCTAGTTATCCGGTGGTAAGCTACTTGCAAGTAATTTTAACACATTTTTGTTTTGGAAAAATAGGTATTTTATTTTTTTTGGAGTTAGGTACTTTGGGATGCGAAACCGTCGCGTCCTTACCCCTTACACTCGCCCCGATGATGGTCTTTGTAACTTAAAGGGACTAGTTGGCAAATTCGACAAAAATAATTAGTGAGTAAACTTTAACCTTTTATTTTCGTCAGATTCGCCAAAAATTAATTATTAATTAATTATGAAACCCGGCTGTAAAGCCGAGTTCTATAATAAATGAAATGAAATGAAATGTATGTGAAATTTAGCATAAACAAAGGTTAGGGTTCTGAAAAGGACATAGGGTACCTACCTACCTTTCATCTGAAAAATACTGTTCCCATGGGATTTGCAATAAACGACTCGGCAAATTTATAAGGCACAATTATATGCCAGTGAAGCTGGTGGTATAACCAGTTAGGTTTTTACTTTAAAAAAGAAGAAAAAAAATTGTGTACCTTTTAAACTATTGTATAAATATCATCGCCAAACAATTTTATGTAGATTAACACATAAGCTAAGGGTTCAAGGTTTATACCGCGCAGTAGATATTTTTGTGTTTTTCAAGTACCTAACATAAGCAAAATATTTCTCGAAGAGGATGGGATTCGAACCCACGCGTGCAGAGCACATTGGATTAGCAGTCCAACGCCTTAACCTCTCGGCCACCTCGTCCTGTGTTCGCAGCAGTTAATTAACGAAGCAGTAGAAGATGTGCTCATAAAATTGATATGTATTTACTCAGCTGGACATTAATTAAAATCAACATGGCCGTCATTTATTATATATCATGTATTTCAGATTCAACGAGCCTGGAGACTTTATCATTTGTAAGAGACAGATTCGAACCAACGCTGCGGACGAAAATAAGGTCACATTGTAAAAATTTAAGCCTCCATGTCAGGCTCAATAGTGTACAGTTTTAATATGTCAACACTGTTTTGTGGGTATATGATTAAAACATTTATAAGACAGGCTTGTCTGTTTGAGGTAAATAAAAACATACTGTCACGTCTTTTTCCCTTGCGGGGTAGGTTCTTTGCCCAGCCCAAGTCAGCCCAGATCTTTAATACTTAAAGCCACGTTTAGCATGGTGGTGGTGGGGAGATGGGAAACGGAATCGAAATAGTGATGGGTTGCTAGGCGCATCACCTATTGCCATAATTCCTTGGATTTTCGCCCGAGTTTAAAGTTAGTACCTCTTGCATGGTGCAAGAATATACGTCATATAATCGACGTACTGAGAACAATGTCATTGTAAATTATATTAAAACTCATGTTAATATAATTTCATAATTTTAACGACTATGTTGCATGTTAAATATTTTATATAAATAATACATACTGTCCAATACTAAAAATACCATAACTTACACCATAAAATCATTTTTTTTTGCAAAAATTGTTCCATATTAATTCATAAAAATCGTGAACATAAATCCACACCCAAATCACGAAGCGGACAGGTCTTTGCATGTCCAATACGTAGTAATAGCCAAACATTGACAGGGCGGAGATGAAAACGGAACCGTTGGCAGATTCGAGACAAATTCCTTATACGTTCCCATAGGTATACCAAACACACGGCTCACTTTCCCAACATACAGCGCTCCGTGAAGTGCACTTGATGTTTCAGAATTTTAATTCAACACAAACAGAAAGACAATGTTTCTTTAGTTAAGAATATTTTTGCACCACGACGAAATCTCAGTTTAATAACTGAGATTTCGTCGTGGTGCAAAAATATTGTAATAAAGAAAGATTATTATTGATAATGAGAGCAAACAAAGTGTCGCTAATGATCATAAAAAGAGTTTCTTTAACACATTGTTTACAAAACTTTTTACTTAGGTTAAAATTGTGCGACCAATTTATGAGAAATTTTGAATTGAAGCTATGAGGCAAACAATTTATGTGAAAAATTAAAGATGCAAATCAATTTATAAATAACGAAAACAAAATCACTGAATTTTGAAACCCATATCTCAGTGAGCGGACAGGTCATTGTATGTCGAATACGTAGTATTAGCCAAACATTGACTAGGTGGAGATGAAAACAAAATCATTGGCAGATTCCAGATAAATTCCATATATATTACCATAGGTATACTCAAAATAAGATGCTCCATGTAGTGCGCCGGATGTTTCAGAAAATTATATCGGCAGTCGTAACAAACACCAGCACCACAAAAAATTCTCACGTATCATTCGTGGTAATTAGAGAAGTAACAAAGTGTAGTTACCGTGTTGTTGATGATGATGATGATGATGACGTCTATTGGTTTACATATTAACTCCTTTACACATTGACCAGAGTACATTGTCCCTATAGGTATACCCAGTATACGGCGTCCCATGAACTGTGCTCGATGTTTCAGAAATTCGTATCGTACAGAAGCTCTTTAGCTACCAATATGTACGCAGTACAACGAATTCCAAATTATCAATTCGTTGTAATGAGAGCAGACAAAGTGCAGCTATTGATTTATATATAATACAAAAGGAGTTTCTTTAAAACATTATTCAGAGTATATGTAATTTGTATCAATATTGTTATTTAACATTAACTAAAACTTAATATCAAAATTTGACGAGCTCCGTGGCGCAGCGGTCTACACACCGGCCTGTGACACGGATGGTCCCGGGTTCGATTTCTGGTCAGGTCAAGATGAAAAATGATCTTTTTCAAATTGACATGGGTCTGGGATGTTTATCTATATAAGTATCTATTTTATAATATAGTATCGTTGAGTTAGTATCCCGTAACACAAGTCTTACTTAAGCACTTACTTTGGGGCTAGGCTCAATATACTTATATATATTAGGCAATTTATAAGAAATTAAAGATGAAAACAAATAAAATCACTGAATTTAGAAACCCGTATTTCAGCGAACGGACAGGGCATCGCATGTCGAATACCTCGTAATAGCCAAACATTGACAGGGCGGGGATGAAAAACGAACCTTTGGCAGATTCCCGACAAATTCCTCTTATGTTCCCATAGGTATACCCAACACACGGCGCTCCGTGATCAAACTTACTTAGGTGCGTTAAGTGCGTGTCAGCAGGGATTAAGAAGAGCAATAAATTGTCCCGTTTGCCCAATTTATTTTCCCTGATAATCCCTGGGAATTGCAGTAAGTGGGCATCAGATGACAAAAGTTCCACTCGATAATACTTATCTTATTGTCAACAAAATAAGGCCGCTTTTTGTTGGATGTCCTTATCCCGGAATTGGATGTAAAATTAAACCGAACAGACAACTTCTCGATGAATAAATAAGAGAATTTTCATAAGACTTTGTGAGCTCGAGAGATTCAATTTATATTTCAGCATTTATTTGTACTTCGATATTTTTACATGGAAATATAAAATAGTTTTACAAGTGTTAAAGTAGATCATTGGCGAAAAAAAAATTTTTTTTACATTATAATTAAACTATAAAAGTATGGAAATCTTAAAATACTGTAATAAATTCATCTAATTTTATATCAACTCTTATTATGAAACCAGAAATCAAATAATTAATATAAAAGTAGCTACTATATCAATCTCACGCCACCCGTACAACAAAATATTTACGTTCAATATTCACGAATATGAAGGCATTTCAGCAATGCCTTTTCATAACGTCTAAAAGTTTGTTACTTTTAAATCTGAAAGAGAGATTTTTTTTTCGCCATTTTTTTTTTATATTTGGGAGTTCTTTCTAAAGCAACACGGAAAAAATAATACATTCCACAGGCCTATTTTCCCAAGTTGTTTAAATTTTTTAAGTTACTTTATATTGATATATTCTAATTGCTTATCATAAACCCTTTAAGACATAGAATCTCTTAATCAAATGCACCTCGTACTCGTAAAGCCAATCGAAAAGCCCAGATATTTTTCATACTCTTTACCTTATTAAGGAAGCCTACCTGTAAGATTTATATGGGTCTTTATCTAGAGCACGGCACACTTGTTATTCACCTTGAATCTCGTGTGTAAGGTAAATTATGTACGTACACTTTATCTTAGTACCTACGAATGATGTAGACACCAGTATAATATGTGCGCTTCAGGTGGGTAGGCAAGTTACGGGGTTTTGTTTACTTATTACGCGAGCCTATGGTTTGGTTAGATTAGAAAAATCGGGTTGCTTTTCGGAACACAGGTAGGCTCCCATAATAAGATAAACTTCCTGTAATATTTCTAAGCGTCTTTATCTACAGCAGGGCACATCTGTTATTCACCTGGAATCTCGTGTGTAAGGTAAATTATGTACGTATACTTTATCTTAGTACCGTATGATGTAGACACCTGTATATGTGGGTTTCAGGTGGGTAGGCAAGTTACGGGTTTTTAGGGTTCCGTAGTAAACAAGGAACCCTTATAGTTTCGCCATGTCTGTCTGAGTGTCCGTCTGTCTGTCTGTCCATCCGCGGTTTTATTCAGAGAATATAAGTACTAGAAAGCTGTAATTTGGTATGGGTATGCATATTAATTATGCCAAAAAAATGGTAGAAAAAAATCAAGAAAATATTTTTTTTTGTGTAAGCTCCCATACAAGTAAACAGAGAGTAATATTTTTATACAAACCCATCGTGTTGGGTATTGTTAAATAGGTCTTTAAAAAATATTGTGAGGTTGAGATCACCATTTTTCGATGTAGGGATCCGTCCGATATATTTGGTTTTAAAGTGCAAATTTTTGTTAGAGGTAAGTCCCCCCCCTCTATCTGCTAAACGGTTATATATGGATACGTGAAATTACAACAGTAGTATATATACTGAAGTTAAAAGGAAAACTATCAGAGCTGAGTACTACGTTCAAACTAAAAAGTAGGCAACCATCATAAAAAATGTACTCGTAAATGTAAAATTTTATACAACTTTCATTGTTAGATGTTTTTGGTCGTTAAACTTTGAGGTGCGAGTGTGAACAGTGTGGACTCAAAGTTGTCATTCGCAACTACGGAATCCTACAGTGCACGTGGCCCGACACGCACTTGGCTGGTTTTTTGATTACTCATTACGCGAGCCAATGGGTTGGTATAAGGTTAGGTTAAAAAATCGGATTTCGTTTCGGAGTTTGTTGCTCTCTGCCATACGTAATCTCATCTCCGAAAAAATATTTTCTTATATCTTATCTCTCAAAAGATTGTACCTCTGGTCTTTTGATTAGCTTACAGTTAAACCACACTGGCAGAAAATCTTTAGTTCACCATTACGCTTAATGACTCTTTATAAAGTTGTATAAAACCAGAGTTCTTTACAATCAGTTTTGTGTGAATAAAATTAAAAAAAAAATGGGCTGAATAATTTATCGGTGTACGCATTTATTTTGGATTCGAGATATATAAAACTGATGAAAATTCATCCAAAAATTGACACCGCTGCAGAACGCCAGCATAATACCCCTTCATAGGTATTTCATCGCGAGCTGAAAATATTTTAAGCTTTTCACATTATTGATTTATACATGACAATACCTTTCCAATACTTCAAAATTGAGCTTATGTTGTTTATGTTATTATATATGAAGTAATTGACTCAACTACTTCTTACTTTGGCAGAAATAGTGGAGTGATTGGTTTTGGTAGAGGTTGGAAATTACTATACTTTTTTTACTACACAAATATTGAAAGAAAATCAGTGGTTGATAAGACTAAATCAACCTAGCGACATTTTATAAAAAGACATTTTTATTTGGTGCATAAAATCAACAAACATATAGTTAATTATAGGAACACAAACAATCACAAATTATGTACTAACTTTAATTGTAAACATAGTTTCATTTGTATCAGCTCAGCGTTTTGTAATATTGGAATCAGAATCCCAAATAGAATAAAGGTGGAGCTACCATATATTCTTCAATCACCTAAATATTTTTTTTTTCTGTTTTTTACTTTTTTTTTAACACGCTTTTACTAGCTTCACTTGTATGTAAAACCATTTGGTTTGCTTTCTTTGACCACCAACGCCTTTGAATTTACAACTCAGTCACGTCAATTTGACCCGCAATCGCCTCACTGGGCGATTGCTCGATCGATTTATCATTAAAAAAGTTGACGCGACTGTGTGGTATAAAATAAAACGTTGAAAATATTGCAACTGTATAGCATTTGGTTTTAAGTAGCGTCTCGCTTTTAAAGAAGCCCGCAATTTAGCTCCGTAAGGAAGGATTGAAGAGGTTTCCATTATGTCAGTCCCACGCAGCATGACCTCAGCCCTATAAAACGGAGGGAAATGTAAAGATAATAACGTTACAAGCCCTCACGTCACTTACGTTACGAGCCTGCCTTATATTGTTAAGGGCTTTATGTATGTGTATTTTTCGCTTGTGGTATAACTAACTAGAATTAAACTTTCGTTTGCCGTCTTATGACATAAAAAAAACTAGCTACGTATATAACGTGATTTTTTTAAAAAACGAATATAAGTCGCATATAAAATAACTATAATATGAAATTGCCGTTATTTTAAGGAGAAAAATGTAATAAAAAAAACCTTAAAGTATAAAACATACAATAATTTTTCGTCATAAAATATTAAACATAGGTGTACTAAAATTTTGTCATGACTAAAGTGTGGGAAGTCGTAGTTGCTATAATGGACACATAGAAGTATGCATAAAATGGCGTGAAAACTTAGCAAACTTCCGCACCCGATAATGGACGAAACACGATATTTTCCACAAGACATTACTTTGCGTCTAATAATACACTTACTTCTTGCTGGCATCATGTTTCTGAACGAAAACGACACCCTATTTGGTTTTATATAGATTTTACTGCGCTACATTGGACTCCGAACCGACTTCAAAAAAGGAGAAGTTCTCAATTCGTCGGAATATTTTTTTTATGTATGTTCCCCGATTTCTCGAAGACGCCTGAACTAATTTAAGAAATTCTTTTTTTGTTCGATAGGTAATACTTTACAGGTGGTAAAATTTTTATTGAAATGTGTCGAGCGCTTTTTGAAAAATACACAAAAACCAAAAAAATATTTACACGCATACCGTTTGGTTTACACTTATTTCCATTTTATTCTTATGTTTATTCAAACAAATTGATAGGGTTGAAGTCGGTGTTAATAGTATGTTAAATTATTTGTAATTTGTAATATAATATTTGTTTAAAAATAATTATAATGTTTATTGAAAAATTATGTTAAAATAAATACCTAAACTACTGAATAATAATAATTAAAACTACTTAAAATTAATTAAAATATTTACAAATTATATAGTCCCTGCAAACCATTACCTCGCGATAACGTGCCCAAAAGGCTGGCAGCATTGCCACGTGGGATGGCAATGCTTATCCTTTGTGCCAAGTAATTGCCAGCCCTTTGGTCACGTGATACCTCGATAAGCCTCTTTGACAAATGTCAAAGAGACGATGGGCTGATGGACCCCACGGACCCATGGTTTCAACCCCAAAAGGCTCAAATATGTAGCTATTCCCAATACTAACATATTTGCGCGTCTTGAGGCTTTCTGCCGCGGCTGCTGCTGTACCGGCCTTTGACTGGGTGACCTGAAGATGGGACGACGATTTGTTTAAAATAATTAAAATATAAGTTCAATATCTAAGGTACTTAAGGTAAAAAAACAAGAACTTTTTTTACTGTTATTTTACAAATAGTAAGTAAAATACAAAAGTAATGTCTTGACACGTTAGATTCTGTTCAACCCTTTTATGTGTACTACAGTGTGTTTAATTGTAAATTTCGGGATTAATATCGTTGCTTTAACAGCACAATAAAATGCTTTCATTGTACATAAGTTTAGTAAGTATTCTCTATAAAATATATATCTGTTGGAGATATGAACACAGAAATCCATTATAGGCAGTCTAAATCGTGTCATGTAAATAAAAGCATCGATACTCGTTTAACGAAAATTACAATAAAAATAAAAGCTTTTAGGAGTGTAGACAACGATAAAGCCGATGTCGATTGGCGAAACAAATCTTTTAGACAAAGATTTATTGGAGTACAGCACTTTGCGATAACGAAATTTGTACTTCAATGTCGTATGTAACGGGATATCATTGTATATGTAAATCTAACCAAATACACCCTCATTTTAAATTCAATACTTACACAAAATTTAAGAGGTGACCCAGCCCATCAACATGAATAACTTTTCTTACGGGACCAATACAGTATTAAAAGTACTAATTGTTTTGTAATTGTGATTTTTGCTTGTTCATTTCAAATAAAAAATAATTGTTTGAATAATAAAACATGTTCAAATGGAACAATATGAAAATTTAAGTTCAGGTATATTTTAACATTTAAATGAAAGTGTCGAATTATAAGGCTCATGAATTGATCAAGATCGCCTGCTAAGCAAGTTAAGCCATTAATCTAACTGGTCTTAACCAGTACCCTTTATCTGTCTGTTACGCCACAACTGTTCAGTCATGGTTATTGTTCTTAGAATTATCAGTTGGAACTTGTCAAAACCCCTAAACTTCAGCTCAGATACGAGTATTACATAGAATGTCTTATACTATTTTAGTTAAAGCAGGGTATTTGTAAAGTAAATCGTGATATATATACTGCGTGTAATTAGAACCTCGACATTCCCTTAAAGGGGTGACTCAGACCGTCAATATAAACAACTTTTCTTATGGGATTAATGTTGGAAACTTAAGTATTTTTTTAACTTTCTCGTTCATTTTTCAAGGCCGGCACATTTGTATGAAAAATTGAGTTCCCAGAACATTGGTCCCAAAGTAAAAGTTGGTCATTTTCATGGGCTGAGTCACCCCTTTAAGGGTATGTCGAAGGTCAAGCTATAAACTGTATAGGCGATATTGACACTAATCTGATTACGCTAAATAGGTACATAAATAAGCTGACAAATATAATTTATCATATTTCATTGTTTTTTACAGGTACTGCGTATAATCCTGAGTATAAGTTGTTTATGCTTGTGAAGTACTTAGCCTTTCAGTGAGTCAGTTATTAGTAACATATAGCAAATACTAAAATTGAGTAATTTTATCTTCAAATACACAGTAATTTGGTTATCCTCGTAAATGGAAATAATTCAAATATTTAGTTTTTTGTATATAAGAACAATGCACAACAAGGTGAAATAATATAGTTATCTTTTATGTTGTTTGTCTATTTTGTCTCACAATTTTCTCAGTGCGTTTTGTGGGCAAAATAAAAAAATACATTTACTTTTACACTTAAAAAGTGCGTCCAGCACCGAAGTTACTAATTAAACCCTTCTTTATGCATTGATTTTTCTAATTATAGATATCTTCACTAAAAACCTCTTTAAATATACTCGAATAAGCACCTATAGTTCACTTCCTCTCCTCCGAAATATCTTAATTTCTTTAATAGGTACACGAATTCGCAATCAAAAGTTTTCACGTAATCTTTTCAGAGAGTTATATCGATAATTTCAGGGAGGCGTCGGACTCGCATAAATCAAAGTGGAGCTGAGCCGATAAAATCGATACGTCAAGTCGAAAGGAATCGAATAGAGAAAGGATGGGGGATATGCTGATTACAGCAAAAGCATGTGAGAATGAATAAAAATACTTCGTATGTATTTTTTTCGGAAATTGAACGCAGAACGCGGCTACATTTTCTTTTGTAATATTTGTCATTTTGTTGATTTTCAACCGACAAAAACATGGAGGAGATTATCAAGTCGAGGTGTATATATTTTTTAGGGTTCCGTACCTAAAGGGTAAAAACGGAACCCTATTCACGAGACTTCGATGTCCCTCTGCCTGTTTGTCTGTCACCAGGCTGTATCTCATAAACTGTGATAGATAGACAGTTGAATTTTTAACAGATTATGTATTTCTGTTGCCGCTATAACAACAAATACTACAGTATAAAATAAATATAAAGGAGGGCTTGCATACAGCAAACGTGATGTTTTTGCCGTTTTTTGCTCAATATTAATAAAGGTAGCATTGAAGTACTCCCAGAATACTTAGTTGTATATTAATTAGCATTAAAAAAAGTTATTGAATAAAAAGAAAACATATGATGATGATGATTTTTTGCTGTTTTGGTCGAAAGTCAAACAGTGGTAAGAAACCCTTCGTGCGCGAATCCAACTCGCACTTAGCTGATTTTCATGCTTTGCAGCGGTTTAATTTTTGCGTTCAAAAGAGTTATTTAAAAAGGAAAATAATAGTACCAAACAGCGATTACCGTATGAAAGTAACAAGGTTTTACAACAATTTAATCCCTTAGATATATTTGTAAGTCTCTTGGATGCTCTTGCAGTCAAGCAGTCCCAAGACTTAATACTTTTTAATGTTTTTGTGATTATTACACATTTTTAATAAAATTCCTTGTAATGCGGTCTTGAGTGAATATCACTACCCATCCCTCACCAAGTCTCTGTCTCAATGACTCAAAGGTTGACAACCACACTTAGAGTGACCAGACATAAGGACTGTAATGATATCTCGTACATCTAACTCTTTTTGGGTAGTTATATTATTTTTCATGGTGAAATATATATCACAAAAACGTAATAAACTTTGCAACAGTTAAAACTCTTATTTTAGGCCTTTGTCTCTTTCCTTTTATAAAATAAATATTTCTTGCTTAATATTGCGCGTTGTCAGACAAATGTTCCAGAAGTTAATGAAAACAGATGTTTGTTAATTTATGTATGTAGTTTTACACATACCAGTACACCAGACGCAAACCCAATAGCGGAATGCGAGAAGTTTCTTAACGAGTATAGCAGTTACTCGTCTAATGTATAGGTAGATAAACTTCGCCAGAGTTAGGAAGACACCACATAGCCACGTCTGGCTGTGAGCTGACACTTCGTTACGCATTTTTACTAGTTAGGTGATTTATTTTATAGGAGTAAATATTTATAGACACATAACCGTACAGAAAAGATAAATAAACCAATGTTATTTATCCGTATATATTTATTTATTATTATTTAAAGATGTGCCGTGTGATTTCATCTTTTTATGATGAATAAATCACTTTCTACAAAAATAGAGAGAGTTAAAGGAATCAAGTTAAAGCATTTGACATCGTTCAGAATCAAATTCAAAGGCAATTGTCGACAAACCTTTGCCATATCATTGTATTACTATCAGAACATGCTCTGGAGGTCTATTTTAATTCCTAATGAATTTTTTTCTTTTATTAAAATTATTTTCATTAGTGTTACCAAAGTTACCAAAGTAAACGTCACTGTTATTTGAAGCTCAACATAATAAAGTACTGGAGCTGAATAAGGCCTGAAATATAATAAAACCTGTCTGAAAAATAATGGACTTGCAACAGTGTAAACATCTTGGTTATTAAAAGAACATACAAAATGATAATAAAAGCTGACACCACTTCACTACTTAAATATAATTATATATATATAAAAAAAGGATTTTTAAAATTGCAGATAATAAGGCCCATGTGCAACGCGCAATAAAACCTATTCCATTGACAGAAACCGATTTTGTTGAAAATGTTGTTCATACATAAATAATATACCTAATTTAAGTAAACAACGATGAGAGCTTTCAGTTTAAATACAATAAGTAAATAATTTCTTATGGTTTGACACTTTTTCGAAAACACGAAAATGTATAGGGCTTTAATAAAGTACCCGGGACTTAGACTGCCTTGTACGTGAATTTTGTTTAATTTGTAGTAAAAATTATGAAGCATGAACTCATGTATTTTATTTATAAACATGTTTAAATTTACAGAAAGCATTACAAACTGATCTCAAAATATGGCTTTTTTCAAGCAATAATGATATAGAGTGGTTCGAAATTAAGTAGACCTTATTTGGCTCCAGTACCTTATATGATTTCGTCATTGGAATTAAAATTTAGGATAGTTATAATATTACAACAAGAAGTGTAACACTTAAGAATAATAATTTTTACGAGAAAAATTCTAAGGGCACAATTACTGCTGCTCGTACACTTATCACAACAATTACCCTGTTTCATTGCTTGCTAATTGCTTTGGCTATTCAAGAAGATTTAATGAGAAACAACGAGCAACAAAAACGATCTTAAAAGTGGATTGAATGCTGTTAATTTCTTATGATCAATTTTACAAGCCCCATTATATGACACTTTTGATTGAAACTAAAATAATTATTTGTCATCTTTTTATTTAAACATGTTAATTTGATGCATATTAAGCCTAAACACCATTTATTTTATAATAACACGTAGAGTTGTAGACTTAAGGATATTTTCTTATATTGAAATAAGTAGACCACCTGCCGTGTTATTTATAGAAAAGTTTAGTTTTAAATGTATACTTATTGTTTGAACGTGAACGTAACTGTATTTGTTACTTATTCAAGCTTATTATTATACAAATTAATTTCTAAAATAATTTATATACAAATTTTCTCAGTACATAGTTTTAGGCAAGGAAAAGGATACCTATCTCTTTCCGCAATACCAAGTTAGATAAGATAGAAAAAACTAAAACAGTAATGCATAAAATAAGTTTCTTAAATAGTCCTTTGGTTTTCAAATTAATTTTGCTTTCATTATTTGTTGTTATAGCGGCTAAATCTTTGCAGATTTATACTTTTTACTTATTAGAAATAAATAGATACAGCCCTGCAACTGTAAGATGGACATTGGAAGCTTAGTAATAAGATCTCATTTTACCTTTTTAAACCATCTGTTGTAGATAGAGTTACGGTAGCCACTAATCAAGGTGTATGTTGCTTAACATTTCGCACACGTTGGTTTCCGCTACTTTTTTCCTGTTTTCTCAAAATGTTCGCTGTGTTTGTTCTATAGACACAATCAACGGGTGTTTGCCCGTAGCGGCGGGAAAACAAACATAGAATTAAGGCCGACATGCTGGTTTTGCCCGTGTTGGTTACAAACAGTGCCACCGGGTACTTGCTAAAATAGTAAATTAAATTATTACTTCGGTACCAATATTACTAATTTATACATCTAAAGATATCTGAGAATGTGTTTTTATAATTAAATTAAATAACATTAGAAAAAAAGAGGGATGTTCATGTAATGCAAAATTTTTAATAGCTTTTATTAAAAACTTGCCCTGTTAGCTTGTCTGTGACGGTCACGTGTTTGTTGGTCACATCCTCTTTAATTTTTTGAGCCATCTAAAAATAGCGAGTGCAGATAATATTAAATTGCTTTTTACAAAATCTAGAATCGTCTAAGAGTATTACTAAAAGTTGCTCAACTTACTCTCCAAGTAATATTTTAAAATGAGAGTGTAACACTTAAAGCTGCCACTTCACAGGCAATTTTGACTCATTTCACGAATGAATTCTGCGAAAGGTATTCCGAATATTACTTAGGTGTTTTTACGCGGGTAACTTCAGGTGTCTCTCGGGACGTTTCCAGTGATGTAACGTCATAAATAAATAAGCAACACGCCCCAATTTTCAGTTGCGTAAACAAGATTGAGGTTTAGTAGGGTAAAATAAATTTGGTTACTTTGGCTTATATCCAAACCTTTTCGCATTAGTACGAATGTATTTATTCATGAATCAATAAAATCCATCTGCTATATGATAGCTTTATCGTTATTTTAATACGCATAGTACATATGTGATATTATTATTCTTTTCTGTTTATATAAGTTGTTATTACAGAAGGGGCCTAAGAAGGAGTTACATTTTCAGATTTTATATACATATGTATGAGAAGCGTATGTATGTTTTTTACTACCGACTGATACGTAAATAAATTTATATGTATGAAATATCGTAAAAATCCTTACTGATGGCCAAAACATTTCGACACTGGAAAAAAATCCACGCGGGCAGGATTTGAAGCAGCAGACTCTTTGTACGAGGAAAACCTTACCAATAGGCTCCTATCTTTGTAAAAAAAATATGGAAATACTTTTTGTCCAACCTAATAACGATACATAAAAGTCCCTCATATGAAACAATGTTTATTTATCAATTAATGATGGCGTTTATTAGTAAATTTATACGACGGCGTAATATGAATTTCCATTGCGACGGCCGGCGGCAGGCGCCAAACTTGACATAAATACGGTTTAGTGGAGTCGGCCGTCGGTCTGATTGCGACCAAATCTTAATATTGGTAACAAAATTGGTCACTATCTCTACATATTATAAAACAAAGTCCTCCGCCGTATCTGTCTGTCTGTTCGCGATAAATTCAGAAACTACTGCATGGATTTTCATGTGGTTTCATAAATAGATAGAGTGATTCATGAGGAAGGTTTATAGATACCATACACGCTCGGATGCAGCCGGGGGAGGGCTGCTAGAATGATTATAGTCTTTAATATGAAACAATGTTTATTTATCAATTAAAAATGGCGTTTATTAGTCAATTTATATGGCGGCGTAAAATGAATTCCCATTGTAACGGCCGGCGGCAGGCGCCATACTTGACATAAATACGATTTAGTGAAGTCGGATTGATTGCGACCAAATCTTAATATTGGTAATATACTTGGACTTTTATTACTAAACAAGGACTAACTTCAGTACCTGCACCTGAAGAATGGCGCCCGCGACGCCGTTTATATAGCTCGATAAACTATCTCCATCTCGTTCTTTGATATGACGAAAAACAAGATGGCGATAGTCGATAAACGTTGTCGCGCGTGCCATGCAAGGGCTGGTTTAAACTATGATCCAACTAAAAAAAATTGACAGTGACACTTACCAAATGTCAAAGTAAATAATTTTGACTTAATTTGGTTGGATATCACTTCTTCTTTGAAAATGGAAAATATATTTTTTGTATAAAGATAAATATACCATGTACTACAACTACTAGTACAAATATAGCCAGTGGTATTCGGGATGATGTTAGGGTTCACATTACACACAAAGCAGACCGTGTTGTCATGTTAATATTGATACTCGGCGTAATAATGTTTGGAAATTTATTTTTCAATTAACGTTGGTGACAAATTGGCAGTGCTTAATACAGTGGCGTAAAATGAAATTCCTTCGTGGTGACTTTTTTTTAAGCGAGCAAGGCCTTCAAGTCAAGTTGCGAGGAAAATACATTTTTGTATGTATGAACATATAGTTATTCAGATATAACTCTTGAACCGTTGCTCCAAATATGAAAAAACGGTTTGGTATTTTCAGAGATATTTATTTAAATTAAGTTTAAAGAAATACTAGTTATAAATAATATTTGTAATGGAGCTTGGGTAAACATATACCTGTCAAAGCTGATACATTATGCATTATAATTGAAAATTCAATTGATATCAAGAAAGGCTGCGTAAAATGAAATTCCATTATAGCGCTCACGGCAGGCGCGCCAAACTTGGCATAAATCACGTAGCAGTAGGGTTGCTTGTAGGTTTGTTTGCGACCGAACCTCAATATTCGTGTTTATACTTCAAAATACCTGTAATTACAACTAGGATATAATTTGACACCAATTTGAGATCTGACTGCAGCACAGAATGATAGCTACAAGTAAAAAAGTATGCTCAAAGGCAAAGGTAAAGGTAATTGGCAAACTCAATGCATTCCTCCATTTGTAGCATGCTACAAGTTTTCATTAGACAAACATATAGTTTGGTTGCAATTCGTAGCAGTGTGCTACGAAGAGTGTAGCAGTCTCATTTGTAGCAGTATGTTACAAGTCAGACTTTTGCTGTTAAGAGTCGCCTGGATGCGCATGTCTCCATACAAACGGAAAAGGAGAATTGTGGCAAATTAAGCATCCAATCAATTAATCTCATTATAATCTACGTACATTCCTGTACGGTTTGGTTAAATAATCAAATGTTTGAGAATTATACGCCTCTCAAGTTTTTCATACAAATTTGAAAAGGCTTGTAATTCTCAAACTATTGGTATTTTAACCAAGCTGTATAGGAACGTACGTAGATTATAATGAGATTAATTGATTTAAAGCTTAATTTTACTCCAAAATTATCAAATATTGCCACAATTCCCTTTTTCCGTTTGTATGGAGACATGCGCTTCCAGGCGACTCTTAAGCTATCAAAGTGATCAAAAACAGCATCCGTTTTTATTTTAATAATGCGACTTGTTCAATATCTTTTTTAAGATATCGCATTTAAGAAATAAACAAAAAGTTATGTACACTGACATTGAACTTTCTATAATGTTTTTAATAATAATTTACGACAATATAGCAAAATATCTAAAATCGTTTAATTTCCATAACAACTTCAACCGTTATCAGAAAAATGTTAAGAAAACAGATATGTTATTTTAGGGAACTATGTCAACCCGCCTGACTGGGGACGGATAAACTTTGAAGAGTGCCCGAAGGAATACCTATCCCTCAAAATATTTACGAAGACACGAGACGCCGATCTGAGACCCTGTTTGCTTATCTACTTGAGGAAGCGTTTTCAAAGTCGACAATTTGATTTTACTTTAGCAGACATTTAAATTTCCTTTCCATAGCGTTTTGTTCGATTTTGAGACGTGCATTATTTACATTTTTTTCAACGAAATTTATTAAATATTTTATGTTTTTTCCGCGAAATTAGAATACTCGTATAGGGTTGTTTAAATAGGGCGTTGGGCAAAAAGAGCGAAAAAGTTCCTTCAGGGTCGGCAAACCGCGTGTGGCACCCTTGGTATTGTAGGGCAAAGAGTTCGGTGCCAAGCTTTTGAACAGACGAGCTGTATGCCTGTTTCCCTACTTAATTGTTTAAAAAAATATATATTTTACAGTAAAAGGAGATGAGATTTTTATGATTTATTTATAGATATGATAAAAATGGCATACATGATATCAGAGCTAAAACAAAATCCAAATTACATGATTAAGGAAGTGGCTAAAACTTTAATCTACTTAATTTATTTCAACAGATCACATAAATTTTAATTCATCTGATCCTTATAAATTTTACTATACAAATCTTTATATGAAAAGAACATCAAACTTCAATCAAAAAAGAGAAGTATGAAACTTTGTTGCATCTTCGTGTCGGAATACCAAGGAATTTAAAACTTTTCCACGATTCGCTTAGCTCTTTTTACGGAAGAAAAAAACTATAACGCTTTCATTGAGTTGTATTAAAAGGAGGAAAGAAACTTTTAAATTGGGTTTGTGAGGTTTTCAAATGAAAACAATGCAGCATAACAATGCAAGTACTCTTTATTTCTTTATGTTGGGTGTAAGTGGCAACTATTATTTAGATCTTATTTTAAAAGTCGTCTTAAATAACGAGCGTTATTTTTACTATATATTGATTACGGCCGGGAAGAGTCGGTGAACGTGGGTTCCGAAGCTTGGAAGAGCTTAGAGCTTTGAACGTTTATTTATGTCACTGCATGTAATCACCACTCCAGGAGTTGTTTAACATATGAATTACTAACTGAAAACGATCGAAGCAGCATTTCTGCCAAAATCAAAATGT
This sequence comes from Rhodophaea formosa, assembly GCA_963082605.1. Classification (NCBI taxonomy): domain Eukaryota; kingdom Metazoa; phylum Arthropoda; class Insecta; order Lepidoptera; family Pyralidae; genus Rhodophaea; species Rhodophaea formosa. The sequence goes on along the minus strand of OY720208.1, from coordinate 10,078,066 downwards.
AACCTTTGCTTTGGGCCTCATTTTTGATTTGGGCCAAACCCAGAACCATAATTTGTTCAAATGAGTGAATAATATTAGTAGTAGTAAATTACCTACTAATATAAGTAGAATACTAAAATGCACGTAGTACATAAATCATTACCTTTGTTAAAGAGAAAATAAACATTTATTATTATTATTATTAAAATTAGCCAAGTGGGATGCGACTGTGGGTTCCGTACCACGGTACAAATGTATTGCATGGGGACTCTGATGTAGCTTAGTACACACGAATAAATAATTATTCTATGATAGTCTTTGATATTTGTGGTTTGGGCTTGATAACTTTGCCTTTTCTATACAAAGGTAAAAGGAAACTTACAGGACCTTCATACATATGGGAAAAGAAATCACGGGTGCAGGATTTGAACCAGCAGTATTTAGTCTTTGTATGACTAATAAGTCATACAAAGACTCCTTACTAATACTTTAAATGCGAAAGTAACTCTGTCTGTCTGTCTCACTTTCACACCAAAACTACTGAATCGTTATAAATAAAACACTGGTACACACATAGTCTAAGGCCTAAAAAGGACATAGGCTACATTGTTCCACGCAGGTGAAGTCGCGGGCACAGCTAGTATTAAGATACAGTAAAGATCTGCTACTAGGCTAGACTGACTATTGTCGCACGTGTCGCGAGCCCAATTCACCCGAACACGTAAGTTTTAGCGAGTCTGAAGGCAAAGACAATATGATACGCTGAAGGTTTGGCTGATTTTTATACAGAAGCCGAAACTGTCACCAAAACTCTATTTTTCCGGAAACTGAACATTCAGTCAGTCACTACTAATAAAGTAAAGTATTTCCGCACGGACTGCCTAATTTCAATATCGAATCGTGGTCGCATTAAATTATCATTTGTTCGTTATTCCGATTTACGCGTGAGGGTCGAGGCATCATTTCCATAAGGTGAAAACGTGGGTCATAAATGGTGTTAGGGAGACCGACATAGTTGGTGTTGGTTAACAACGTATCTCTAGGGACGGCAGGCAAAATGGTGTGGATGTGGAATAGATAGGACCCGTCCCCGGCGATAGTGATTTATTTTGATGGATGCTCCGTTTGGACTGAATATGCTGGCCCCTTTTCTAACCTTCTGGTTTTAATTTTAATAAAGATGTTTTGGGAGTTTCTAATGCCTCACCATAAGCTTATTGAATAGCTTTTTTGGGGTTGATATAGAAAGATCTCTAATAACATCATTTGTGAAAAAAATATCTAATAATCCCTGTTAGATATAAAAGTTATAAATTTCATTTTTTATGATATTTTGAAAACGCATTGCTGAAATGCAATAGACTCGAGTTTCAAGCTTTATATTCGTGAACCGTGAGAACTTTGTTTGGTAGCTATATTCAATGCTTATTTAACTTACCATATGTATTGCTTGATATAAAAAGTTACTTTATATTAGCAAATTTTGTGTGAGTTAAAATGCCCACACGACTTTAGATGATCATTAAGATAATTTTTTACAGTATTTAAGATAGATTTGATCATGATTTATGTAATCTTACTATCACTTTTCTCTAATATCTCTTCATAAGAAATAAACTTACTCGTATTTATATTTATTTTATTTGATACACACATTGAAATACCCTAAAGTTTGATACTTGTCTTTTGGAATAATAACTCAGTTTCATATTTTTTTAACAAATACATATATACAAAGACTATTTTTTAATATGGGCATGTTATAATACATAGTTTGTCGAGCTCCGTGGTGCAGCGGTCAACACGCCTGCCTGCGAAACGGAGGTCCCGGGTTCGAACCCCGGTCAGGTCAAGATAGAAAATGATCTTTTTCAGATTGACCTGGGTCTTGGATGTTTATCTATATATGTATCTATTATAAAATATAGTATCGTTGAGTTAGTATCCCATAACACAAGTCTCGAACTTACTTTGGGGCCAGCTCAATCTGAGTGATTTGTCCGTATATATTTTTTTTATAGGTATACCGATTTCCCTGCATTAGCCCCAAAGGAAAACTTGTTAATTTTCACGGACAGAGACGTCTTTTAAATCATATACATCAATAAAAGAGTACACCATGTATACATCGAAGATATACCTACATAATACGAGAATTCTTTCCCAGCTGAAACTATCTCAGTGTGTGATCATAAAACATATTTTATGACGGGCCTCTGTTTACAGCGTAGTCCACCCAAGACAGATGACTCAGTTGATAACCCTCTGCAAATGAAAGGGCGAAAAAGTATAGAATAGTAAACTGACTAGAAACAGTTCTAGGATTCGAGAAATGCGACGTCCGAGCAAGCTACTTGTGAAGCTCATAAAAAACACGGTTATACTCTATCAAGATAAAATCTGGACGTGACGCGATTTATTTAGGGTAAAACAAAGATGACATGCCAAGAAAAACGGAAATGTATGTTTTATTAAATGTTTTAGAAGTAGTTTTCTTAACTTGATCCGTTTTATTTATTTATTATCCTCTCATTTAAGTTATTATTTTCTTATGCAGCTTTTGCCTTTTCCCTTCTTAACTGTGATGTGACGAAGCCCGAGATCCTCTTTTACTAATGTATAATTGATGAATAAATTACGACTTATACCCATACCTATTTAAATGGAATAGTAAAATGCTGTTACAAACCGGAGGTCAGAGAAAATGTTAAAATATTAAAAGCTCTCTGACAAAACACGTGTGTTTGTTCAACATCATACCCTTTGGTACAGCCTCGCTTTGCAATTTGGGGAATATTTTTAGTACGCCGGCTATTTCCCTACTCTATGTTAATACAGTTCTCTCTCTATGGCAATTTTGTAGGATTAGAATATTACCCATCGCGATAGTGGATTGTATCATATAAAAAGTTTAGCTCATGAATATTGATGAATATTTTAGTTAGTATATTGCGTTTCTCTATTACAAACATTGCTGAAACTACACAAGATTTCCTTGTAGTAGCTCAAATATAAACTTTATTACTGCTTAATGTGATGTAATATCTGACTGTGGTTGTTTTCTTATATCAAGAGATTGAATTTGAACAAATTTACTTTGAACCGATTAAGCATTAAATTTTACATACAAGTGAAGTCAGGTGATAGTTCAATATTACCAATGTCTTTGCAGACTTTGAGACTCAGCGAACTTAAATAGTCCTAGGCATCGTGGACTCCAATGGCCCTATGTTTGTTGCAATTTTCAAGACTAAAAGAAATCCAAAAAAAATCATGACAATTGGTTTAGAAAGGTAACTTATACTATAATGGAAAAAACTGGATAAACTGCCGGACATAAGAATACATTTTTGTGAAAGCTGTACCGGAAACGTTTTGTTCGTGCTTCGCACTTGGTTGGTTAGTAAATGTCAAAATAAAGGAATAAAATTCATATTATTATTTATTGTATTAATTAAAGTAATAAAAAGTTAATAAACTGGGTAAATATAAATTATTAAATCACTCTGAGCATTTCTCAAGCCCTATTCCTTAGAAACTCATGTGCTAAATTATTAGCAATAAGACAGTGACTTTTTGTATCCTTCTTGAAACCAAGAATAAATCTAATTTAAGAAAGATTAAGTGCGCCGTAATTTTAATATACGGGAAAAGTGTAATATTGAAGTTGGAAGTCAAAAAACAAATATAACATTTTCCTGTTCTTTGGCACAAAACTTTACTTTTTTATTTGTTGTTGACATAAAAAAATACGTCCTTAATAACTGTCTTCTTTCAATTCAAGTGAGGAAAAATATAAATTATTTCATCCTTAACAAAGTTTCAGGTGGGTTTCATAATAGTTCAGTGCTACCCGGAAAATTCTTTTTATAAGAGTCGACTTCAATGCATTTAACGGAGAGCTGAAGTGTTTAAGATTTTTTTCCTTTTAAAGTTATAAGATTTTTAGAATTTGCGACATTGCTGCTTATTTTAAAAGGATGCAAGTTAACTGTTATTGGAACGCCAATAGTCTTTTATTAACGCTAGCATTTACAACGATTCCGTGCTAATGATGCCTTTTATTTTAATTGTTCCAAAATTAGATTTTCATGAGTTGCACTGATTTATTTTTTACTTTTCTCATCTAAAACGCTATTGGCACTTAATTTCAGATGCTATTCTGTAAATAAATGTAAAAAAAAATATAAAAGTTGTGTATAGATTTTTTTAAAACAATAACTTTAACCATTTTAGGATGTGCAGTACAGTACTTACATTTTGAAATCTTTTGAAATATGTAATCAGTCAGGGAGTATTGGCCACGACGCGAAAATAAAGTGACATTGTTCAAGTTCACTTGATCCACTAGATTTTAATGGATTAAACTTATCTATAACCTTAATTTATTATGTACCCTACTAAATCTTCTAGCTGTCAGAGTCGTCCTGGAAGGTTGGCGCCATTTTGCTCAAGGTCAAAAGTTCGTCGCCGTCCTGCACAGACACTGTAGTAGACGATGCTGGAGAGCTCTGTGGGATCATAAATCGTATAAGTAATTAAAGTATACCCTAAGCAGCAATTGGTATATTGCTTGTGTTTATTAAATTAATCTAAAGATAAAATAAACTTAAGCATTACTCCAAGTTTTGTTCATACCTCTGACGATTAGGCGGTTTCATATTCCCTTGCTTCCTTCTAAATATCCTTCATAATAACACAAAAATCAGTGTCGATTCATTAACGTTCATTTCTAGACTCGTTTTCCAGTTACTTGATCCGCGTTAATTATTGCCTATGTTATCTGCTAAGTTTCCTGTAAGTTCTAAGTAATTCAGTAGTTTTGAGGTTTATCCATTATATAATAAATAAACACACAAACAATAAATATCTATTCTTTACAAGTAAAAATATTTGATAGAGCATGATATTTGTATTTTTTCATACGAAGACTCTAATGTCTTTTCTATCTAATCCTGTACCTATAAACCTACGAATTAAATATCGAATCTACTTTTCACTTTTTACCCATTATTAATTCCTTGATAAATAATGTAAAAATGTATTTATTAGTATTGATGAACTCATGTTAACTCACTTGACTGGTAATTATTGAAAATCAATATTTTGATCTATCGGTGCATATGTATATTATGATAGATTTGTTTTCTATTTAATATTTAGTGAGTATCACTGCTGATGCAATGGAAGTTATTATCAATCTATCATCCTTGGAGTACTTACTTCAAGTACTTACCTAGAAAGTTTTGATGTACATGCACAATATTTCGTCTGAACGACAGACACAGCTAAATTCTAAACTCACGCAAGTGGAATAACCTCGTGTTATATCGCTTACGAGTATATTGATATTAAGTTACATTATATAAAGCCCAGATAGATTCTTTTGGCCTAAAAGCGTAGAAAAGTGTCCAACCCATAGCCTGTCATGCACACACAGAGCTACCAATTTGACGGATTTGACAGTCAGCAGTAGGTGCAAAGTCATGCCTCCCCAACCCCCCTCCCCCCATTCTTTCGCAGTTCAACTCAAGGGTGTCACTGCCCCGCTGCAGAAGGTCACGCTACGCCTAAGGGGCGGCAAATTAGTGTTGCACTTGGGCGCACAAATGGGTAGCGCCGGACCTAGTGTTGTGTTTCCTCTGTTGTAGTACTTTGCTCAAACAATTATTATTATTATTATTCATTTACTTAGCTGGCTAACCATAGGCGTATTAAAGTAAACTACAACTACATTCATGTGTGTTTAAAGTTTTACTTTGGACTGTATATTTAGCCACAGTCTTAAATAAGTAAGTTCCAAATCCCTAATTAATATACATACTTAGTAAAATTTGACCTTGTTTTGATCTAAGAGAGTTTGAAGTAGGAAGCCTAAGTACATATATGATGTGCCAAGTTTATGTTCGTTCGGAACATTCTGAATTGTTAGTTAATAAAAATTCTGATCAATCTATGTAATTAAGACCTTTGAAACAAAAACTTTACACCCAAGCCTGACAATATAATACACAGCTAAAAATATATTGTATTAACTTTTAAATAGAAAAGAAAAATATTGAAATCTGGGTATTGTTAATGCAATAATAGAAAATGACGAAGGTATGAAACAAAAAATAATAATAATAAAAAAACAGAGGGTGGTTTATGAAAAGGAGCTTCGTCAGTTTATAGCCTGATAAAAATTTGACACTTTGGGGAATAAAGTGAATATTACATTTAAAATTCGTTAAGAACCGCCCTAAAAAATTAAGTGTTTCCGGTTCCCTTTGTGTAATGTCTCGGAAATAATTACTTGAAGTTGTTCCGTCCACTCTGAAAAATACGAAATGTTTGCACATTAATGAAACACTCCACTGACTCTCAATTAGACTATGATTCGCACATTTTTTCAATCGTTTGAATTATTTTACAAGATACGACGTTACTTTTGATATTGATTTGTTATATATTTGTTTGTTTCCTCTTCACGCGTTATCTACTGAACCAATCTTCTTGAAATTTAGCATACACGTTCATAATGCTACGGAGAAGAACATAAGCTATATATCACGCGGGCAAAGCCGTGGGCAACAGCTAGATTTTCAATAGGCGTCATTATTCTGTTAGTTGTGTTCATCGCTACGAATATTTTTCTCTCTCCTTGTGAATTATGATACGCATGAATAATGTCACTTTAAAAAAGTAGAATTTGAGAGGACAGTTTCGTTCAGAATGAAAATCGAATCATTAATCACCGATTTAATTTTTTAGGCCGAACCATGGGATGATGGTGCGTGAAACTCGATTCGGTGGAAATGGACCGGCGCCAATTCCAGTAATTTGTTTCAGTCATACAAATAAACTGGCGGGGATTTTATCTCGTTTTAAGTGGGCAAATTCAGTTCGGTTAATAACTACGTAGTATAAAACAAAGTTGCTTCCCGCTGTCTATCCCTTTTTCCAAAATTATGCAACGGTTTTTAATACTAGATGGAGTGTAAATATTTTTCATACATATACATACCCGGGCATATACATTTAGTACTAAATGTATCGCAGGCGCAGTGCTTCACGGCTGCACCCGGGCATGTACTAAACCATCCTCTAGAGTCTAAAAGGCAAGCCTGATTGAATCACTGCCATTTATATTTTATCAACGTAAAGCTGAAACTAATGTACCTTGAAACTTGAAATTTGATACAGGTGCTTTCAAGGTGTAAGTGAGTGTTAAGAAAGGATTTTTACAAATTAAACCCCTAATGAGGATGAAAAAGGGTTAAATTACACGCGGACGAAGTCGCGGGAAAATTGCTATTTTGCCTATAAGAACTTTATTAACTTTCATCTGTTAGGTACTGACTGTACTGTATAAGTTCTGTGTAGTAGAAGACACTTCTTGTCTTGTTTTTGTTACATTTTCTTGTCTTGTTTTTAACGTCTGTATGACTTTATTGCTATCTGATGTGTCATATGACCTTCTCTCCAATTAAATTATAGAAAACTAAATTGTAAAATTAGGTAATACTGTATGACCATATTTAAAAAAACGCGTCTGTAGTTCAGTGTTTTACGCGTTTTAAATCATTTGTTTTTTCACCAACTTTTAATACTATATTATTGCACTAAGTTTAAAATAATTAGCAAAAAAACACCGAAAAAAATTATACAAATAAAGTCCATTATGTATGTGAGCTATCCTAACTAATATTATAAATGCGAAAGTGAGTTTGTTTGTTACGCTTTCACGCCGTATCTACTGAACCGATCATCATGAAATTTTGCACACACATAGCAGTTTTAAATAAACATGAACTGAAAGTTTAGAACCAAGTAACAGTTTAAAGTGATAAATTTTGTTAGCGGGAAACTCGATTAGAGAGTCAACTAAGAAAACTACTTTAAAATTTCCCGTGAAAACAAACTTGTTAATAATGGACATACTTTGTAAGACCGACAAATAACATATAAAGAAGAAACTTAGCCAAGTAACTTCAATACTTTTAGTGCTACTGCCAATTTAATTGGATGTAAGTAATGAAATGACTAGATTTAGATCATTTCACAGCATTTTGAGGGTTCCGTAGTAAACAAGGAACCCTTATAGTTTCGCCATGTCTGTCTGTCTATCTGTCTGTCTGTCCGTCCACGATTTTACGCAGAGACTATAAGTACTAGAAAGCTATAATTTGGTATGGGTATGTATATTAATCGTGCCAAAAAAGTGGCAGAAAAAATCTTGAAAAAATTTTTTTTTATGTTTGCTCCCATACAAGTAAAGTGGGAGAATAATTTTTTTTTCTCTGTTTACCCATCGTGTGGGGTATCGTTAAATAAGTCTTTAATATAATGAGGTTGAGAACACCACTTTTCGATTAAGGGATCCGTTTCCGAAATATTTGGTTTTCAAGTGCGAATTTTTGTTAGAGGTAAGTTTCCCCCCCTCTATCTGCTAAACGGTTATATATAGATACGTGAAAAAAATTACAGAAGTAGTATATATACTGAAAGTGAAAGAAAAACTATCAGAGTTGTGTACTAAGAACAAACTTAAAAGTTATAGTTAACCAACTTATAAAATGGACTCGAAAATGTAAAATTTCATACAATTTTCATTGTTAGATGTTTTTGGTCGTTAAACTGTGAGGTGTGAGTGTGAACAGTGTGAAATAAAAGTTGTCATTCGCAACTACGGAACCCTACACTGCGCGTGGCCCGACACGCACTTGGCCGGTTTTTTATTTCAATGTTTCTACGTCATAAGTTGCGGAAAATGTTATGTATTCATGTTTCTTATATCGTTTTAATTTTGCTGGAAATATAACTAAGATCTAAAAGAAGTGTAGGAGGTATAGATAGTCGACAACTTTTCGAAAAAAAAAAACTTGAGTGTAATTAGTGAAGGAATTGTAATAAAATTTTAAACTCACACCGTCCTTTAAAAAGTAAAAGCTCTAGTTACACTGGACGTTCAAAAATTTGTAACAACTTCTAATTCCAACCAGATTAATTTGACCCCGGCTCAATTTATAACTGACGGAAAGGTGAGAAGTGTAGCTAAATTCCTCGATCGCCACCATTTTAAACAGACACTGGCTGAAAAAGTGTCGTTACAACTTTTGGTCTTAATTTTTTCCGTCTAGCCCCCTTGCGCAACGCGCGATAAGGAACTTCGTTCCAAAAAAGTAATGACGGGACAGGACTTTCTGTTTGCCTTATTTTCAAGCTCATTATTTTGTTAATAAAGAACGTTTAAGAAAGAATCGTAAATTACTGAGACAATCGTTTTATTAAAAAGTATGACAGATATTTTTGCATTAACTAGAGGTATCTGATAAAGATAAATCAGCGCAATATTTTTACAATATTAAATGATCACATGTCTCTACCAAATAATAAATATCATCTACTCTGTTGAGAAAAAGTTTTATCCACCATATTCACCAATACGGACGCCCTTTGTGGTGCAGTATGAATACGTTAGTGTGTTGATTGAGAGGTCCTGGGTTCGATTTATTTTTGATAATTCTTTTGACTCCTTTTTTAGGAATGATAGAATTAAAAGTATTTCGTCTGCAGTTAGTCAGGTGGCTGGTTGTGAAAACTCTGCCAAATTACATGTTGCACTACAGCTGAGGACGTAACCGGGAAAAACTATCAGAAGAAGAGGAGGATCAATAGACATTCTATCAATTTCAATTAGTAGATCAATACTTTAGGAATAATGAAAAATATTAAGCAATTAGAGAAGAAAGCATTATCAAGTATCCCACAGCTGCGAATAACTTATAATGGGCTTCTTTGTCGGCGGCCGCAGTTATGTTTATGCTATAAACATTTTAGCAGCTATTACGTGCAGCTTCACGGGCAATAAAACAGATTGCCTTGTTAGGGTTCGTGGCGAAATTATCCGCTTTTTTCTTAGTTGCATTTTTTCCGATGTTATTTAAAACGAAGTTTCGTCATTGGAAAGGTCAACAGATGTAGTGAAACGAACGCGTCAGATATTTTAATTAAATGGTTATGAAATAAGTAAGTTTGCTTGATTAATTTCAATCAGATCAATCAGTGTTTAACTGTTATTTAGAACTGCCTTTTCTCTTCGTTCTCAACTTGAATTATTTTATGTAAAATTTCTCCTTACCTGTCCTGTCAGTGGAATGGATTATTGAAAAATATTAGATACGTATCTTTTCTTAAAAAATGATAAATAATAGCCCGTTATAATTCCGCATGACGTCTCTGACGTCTGACACTTTTTACCGATCCGTAAAATCATGAGCTCCCATTCCTAAACTTTGATGCGCTTACCTTTATGATCTTTTGCTAGATAGAAAAAAGAAAAAATACGTGTCTAATATTTTTAATAATGTACCAGACGGACTAACAATTTCTAAAATAATTTATATAGGAAACAAGCCCATTAGGTACTTATTTGCGAAATACAAATTTTAAAAATTTATAATAATGAATTATTTTGTAGTCTATGCTATGATCTTAAATATTACAAAGTCCTAGACTGCCGTTTGCAGACACGGTTGACAAGGGTCACAAAACGCTGTCGCAAAACAAAGAACTCAAATCGCAACAACAAATATATAATAATTTGTTACTCTTAACATTGCACACAACATCATTTTGTAATAACTTGTTAGTATGTAAGTACATAAATTGTGTTATCCGCGAGAGCTGCTGCCAACTAAATGGTTTGCAGTTTGGCAAATTATGTAATTATTGAATGTACTGTTTAAATATAAAATAAATTATTAAAAAAAAAACCTATTCTGGTGCCAAGGGACTACAATTATCTATTTTAAAAACACTGATTAACAGAATTAACCATTTATTATTGTATCAAAAAATAATCGTGAAATATTGTAAACCCCGCCACTTATCACTTTAGGGTATTACTATGTGAAATATGAGAGCGTTTGAGTGCCCGGCATTCGGCGCGGCGCCGGCAGTTATGTCCCGAATTAACCTCTCCCATCCCTCGGGTTACAAAAGGGGAGGAAATAATATCCTCTCCAATGTTTCCCAAATCTAAAATTAAAATATTTTTATTGCCATTACGGTTCGACATTTTAAGGAAAGAAAATAAAATGTTTTCTTACTGCTTCCCTTTGTTAAGATGAATGTAACTTCTTTTTTTGTTTTCATCAAAAAGACTTTGAGCAAGTTGAACTCGAGCACTGTGAATTATAAATACAAATAATATAAATAAGTAGACTGACAAAATAAAACTATGCACAAAATCGAACTTTCTCCAAAAAAAGTGTGATACAATCTTATAAAATGTTCACTATTATCAATATTTAAATTACTTAATGGTTTTTCACACATTGTAACAATATTCATTGATTGAAAAAGCTACTTACGTAAAGTTAAAATTTTCTTCTAATAATGCTGAAAATCTAGGTAATTGTGTTAATAGTGCAAATATTAACAGACTGTTTTGAAACAAAGTTACTTGTACCAACTACGAGTAAGTTAAAAGCCTCAACAAGCTCCCCACTAAATGACTCTGCTCTGAAGTACCTCAATAAATTACCTCCCACCGCAAGATGTATTAATTGCAGTAGTTGCTCTGATGATTAACAGCATGAGGTAATTGCTGTGATTATTAGCGTTATAAATCCAGAATTTACTCTAGTAAACACTGTTAGATAAAAAACGTTGTTACAGAAAATGATAATAATGATGAAAGTATACCTAAGTCAGTACCCGATGAGTCATTATTTTGGCTACATACATAAAATACCTACTTAATTGGAAATGTACCTAAAGTGAGATTTTATTTTAGTTACTATAAATGCCATTTTTCTGGTCTAAACCTAGTTTAAGTCTGGTCTTTACCTAGTTTTTAATCAACTACATATAAAAGACTCTAAAAGTCACCCAAATTATTTTACCAATGCCTTAATAAAATTAAATTCCTCGACTTAACTTGTCATAATACTTATTTAAAAACATAAATCGAATTTAAATTTAATCGTTTATATATTGCGGTTCAAATTTGCTTAAAACTCCACTGTTTAAACTCAAGTGATAAGAAATCTTGTAAAAATAGAACTCGAATGGAGAAAGATTTCTGTCTGAAAAACTCGCTCGGTGAACATTTGATCCGATTTAAGATATTCAATTCACGATGGTCAATCTGATTTTATTGTCGAAGTGACATGTTGTATAGCACATGGTTATACGAGATAGTGTAGCGTATCGTTTTATGAAGTCGTTATATTTCTATTGTCGCGTTTATCGCAACTTTTCGTCGATCCAGAAAGTAAAAGCGACCATAAATCAGGAACAGAGTTTGGATAGGATAAAATCAATAGGAAAGTGAGGCCGAGGCCTATGGAGGAACAAAAACTGATTATCGCGGAAGAAAATAAAGGCTTTAATATCAGGGACCTCTATCTCCCCCGCTTCTGATAAAGACAGGCGCTGTTAATGACTTTTGCAGGCATCCTTGGAAATTGATTATCTAATCATTGAGCTAGTTATATGCTTGGGGTGTTAAAAAAACTAGTGAAATTACTTTGCTTCTAGACTTAAAATTTTAAATAAGGTTTTAAGGGCTACATAAATTAACAAAAATTAAACAACCTTTGAGTAAATTAAATGTTGCCTACGTAATTTGTATTACACACAATGAGGTTCATTGTTACATAAAACCTTTTTGTATTAAAATAATATGCGTTTACCATTTGTAAAGAGAGTTGAACACCCATTTTGTAATAAAATACCTTTGTTTGAAATAAATACTTTTTAATTATCCCTAAAATTTCATTACATTGATAGTTTGAACAGTTTTCCACATTTAAACACAAGTATCACCAATCAAACCTCCATCAACGCGTACCTAAAGGCTTTACATGCTCCGAGTTTAATTACCGAAGATATATCTAGATCCAAATGACTAAACTGGGACATCCATTTTGATCCATTGATAATTATCTAAGGTTAACCCTGTAATGTAATCTTAAATATTTTTACAAACAATACATCCGCTTCCACGCTGGTATGGGAGATAAGAAAAAACGTAGAATGTACCAGCTGCTTCTCTTCCCGTGCAGATCGTAAAAGCCGATAGAGGGAATGGGCAAAAATGTTAGGAATAATGTTAATAGGCGATGCGGCTAGCAACCCATCACTATTTTGATTCCATTTTTCACCTAATGCCCACCAACATGCTAAACGTGGCTTCAGGGTCTTATAGACCTGGGCTCTGTCTACTCCGCAAGGGAAAAAGACGAGATACTATGTATGTATGTATGTACAATACTGCAACGCCGGCAAAAAAGGTTGATGTACGAATTAGAAAATTACTGTATCCTTGATTGCCACAATAGGTTTGTATTATGCCTTTTTTAAATAAGGTACGAAAATTGTAACAAAGTAGTATTTAAGTAAATAAAACATTTTTATTTGCAAACCAGTTCGGATTTGATAAGTTATAATAGATGGCAGTTGTGGAACAGTTGAAATGACCAAGGAACTACACATGTGATAAGCAAGAAAACTGCCAATAAAAGTGGATTAATTTAATATTTTGTCTACACGCACCGCCGGACTCACCGTGCAACGCGCTACCTCTCCTTAAACCATAGAAACTTACTTATCAGCGTTCCTACATCTACAATACGTTAATTAAATAAACCCCGTATTTTGTCCTTAAAGAGTGGCCCAATCCGTCAATAAGAACATTTTTTTTTATGGATCTAATGCTTAAAATGTTAGTACATTCCCATAAAAAATGTGTTTAGCGGGTCAGACGAATCGAACGAAATTTTTTTTTTTTTTTTATTTCCTACCATAAATAAAGATTTTCATATTGACGGGCTGAGTCACCCCTTTTAAAAATCGGACAGAGCTTTATTAACAATGTGTATATTAAACCTAAATCGTAAAAAATACTTATGGGAAGAACATTAATTAGTTCTCGACCCTCACCCGCTGATGTCGTGTTTGCGATGTCCAAACGGTGTCGAGTATGTAAAATTTTGGCACGAGCATTTAGATTACCGCCGGCACAAGTTATGAAATTGCGAAGTCATATTAAACCCAGTTGAAAACTTTGTGATGATAGTTATGACTGCGACCAATCAAAATAATATTATCTTGAAATTTAATGTAAATTAACATAATTATACTGTTAGTAGTAGTATATTGTTCAAATTGACATTAATTGAAATTTCATATTTTCAACGTACTTAATACCTATCTATGTTTTTTAAATTGGACAATATGTCATTTCAAGTGTTAAGATTTTAATGTCTTGTTTAATTATCTACCTACCATGATTTCCCGTTTCCAATCGGAGTACGTCAAATTTTGGCAGCGCAAATTGTGGAATTTCAAAGCCATATTAAACCCAGTTTAAAACTCTGCGATAACAGTTATGACGGTGACCTGCGCAAATAAAATATTTATAAGCTTTTTACGTAAATTGACCTCTCCAATTACAATTAAAAATTTTAATACTGTATTTTTAAAATTGGAAATAAACAATAAAATTTAACATTGACTATATTTGAATTGGTATCGTTTTGATAAATCAACTATCTACATTATAATATTGATAGTTCCATGTTAAATTCAACATTTTTGTTTAGTATTGGTTATGTCCAGACTTTTATTATTAATTAAATGTTTTTCTGCGCATTCAAAATGATAAAAGTACTTAGGAATAATATGCAATTAAGTCGCCCAAACCCATTGTTTACTGCGTTCAAACGTTGTCAAGTAAAAAATAAAAGTAAAATGAGCGATAAGAGCGCCGGTCGGCGCTAATTATGAGACGTAGTCATACAGTTAAGATCAGTACCAATAATACTTCAAAAGGATTTTCATGTGAATTGACTTTAATCATTTCAAAAACCGCATTATTTCGTTTTTAAAATAATCTTAATATACTCGTAAGTAGAGTATTCTATACTCATATCATATCTTTTTAAGTTTTTTATGTTAAATTATGTATGTCTGAATTTTTTCGCACCACCCAATAAAATATATCTCGGAACGGTCTCAAGTTTTGACTGTTAGAAAATACCTTACAGCATTAAGTCTACCTCTGCACTTTTTGTGAACAATAAAATATTAGTAAGTAAGTGTTTCTAATTAAAAAAAATTGTGTGAAATATAAAATTATTTTCTGCTGTCAACCCGCGCCCGCTGATCTTATGTTTGCGACGTCCAAACGCTGACGATTATGTAAAATTTGGCAGCGTTTAAAGTACCGCCGGTCTGCGCGAATTATGGAATTCTGAACTCATATTAAACCCAGTTGAAAACTCTGTGAGAGGTATTATGTAAGTGGGGCCAATTCAAATAGCTGCTTTAGAGTATTTCATTACATTTAAATGATTTATTTGCTCAACGGCCGGTTAAAAAACACAAACGACCTTTTCATTGTTGACAAAATTCGTAATATTTTCTATAATTAATCTTAATTCAGGTTTTTTAAATTGATAATTAGACCAAATTTCCTTGTTTTTGAGAGTTTAAGGGACTAATAATAAAACTTGTATCAGATTTGCAATCTCGATAAACATATTTCATCATTAAATGATCATCAGCTTATCGCCTGCTAAACGGATACTTACCAATAGTGAACTGGATTTCTCACAGTAGTGGTCTATAATGACCATGCACGACTTTTAATGGAATATAAATTCTGTATATACGTAAATAGTATTTACGAAGTAGAGGTAAGTATAAAATGCAATTATTGATATTCGAATCGCATATTTGATGAACAATTACCGTTTATACGTCAATGAATCGCAGTTAAAAATTAGAGGCATACAATATTTAATTTGTTGGAAAAGTTCTTATTTCAGCTATCTGAAAATATATTAGTATCCATAAATATGATAGTAACACTACCTCTATTTATTTGCGGCTCTCTGATTCTATTTAGATAATAAACTTCCAAATTATTTCAGGTTGACCGGCTATGATTTAATCCAAATCCAATTCGCAAACCCTATTTATTTTGCCGTAAATAACAGGTTAATCCTTAGGGCGACCAAATTATAGACGGTGATTGGTTTCCAAATATTGGACGAGAATACCTTACGTGTTGCCGAGTAAGCGCAATCAATCCAATACGGACCGTGTCCTGTCCCTGGAATTTATTAATAAAGGGTAAGTTATACTTCCCAATAAATTATTAAGTAGTGTTGATATCTATTAGTTTCAGGGTCGCGGGCAATTTAATTATTAATACGGTTACGGAAGTGCTTCATGATAGGACATTTCCAATTTTTAGTAGTTGTGCATGAATTAACGTATTAAGCAAAATATCAAAACATTTAAAGACTATTTGCATTTCTTTTCATATAAACAGTAAAATTGGATTGAACGGAGGGTATAACGACCTTTGACTCTATTGTTTCACCTATCGATTGATTTTGAACCCTCCGGCAATAGTCAGGAGCAATAGTAAAAAGAAGATTAAAAAGCAAAAAATAATAATGTTTTCTTATGTTTTCGCGATTGTTACACATTTAAATAAAATTATTTTAATACGGTTTTTATCGCGTTTATTACATTATTTATACACCTAACGTTTCGAGCACTTTACAGTGTTCGTGGTCGCAGGTAGACTAAGTTGACATTTGTCTAGTATTTTATAAGAACTGCAAAATCTACCGCCTAAAATATTTATTGATAACGTTCCGGATGTACGCAGTATTGGCTCACAGTGTCTGAAGGTCTTGCAGTCTTCTGCTTAGCTTGAGATTTGATTAAATTGATGACTGGATCCCAAGCTGGTGGTAACTGCCAACCATCCTCTCTATTGAAATTAGGATGTTTTTTAATTTCAATAGCCTCACGAAGCATTCTTGGAATGTATCTGTTTTCTTTTGCAAGGACTTGAGGATTATCAAAACGCATATAGTGGTTGGGTTTGTCTAGGGCATGTTCACAGACTGCAGACTTCGTTGAGCGCCTATGCTTCATGTCAGCAATATGTTCTTTTATACGGGTACCGATGCTTCTCTTTGTTTGTCACAATATTTTTTAAAGACCTATCTAACAATACCCAACACGATGGGTTTGTATAGAAAAAAAAATTACTCGATCTTTACTTGTATGGGAGCTACCCTAAAAAAACTTTGTTTTCAAGATTTTCTTCTACCACAAATTTCAGCTTTCTAGTACTTATAGTCTAGGAGTAAAACCGCGGATGGACAGACAGACAGACATGGCAAAACTATAAGGGTTCCTAGTTTACTATGGAACCCTAAAAATGGACTGAGCAGTGAAACAAAAGTGCTAATACATACTAATCATTATAGACTACTGTATAGATAATTATTGAACAATCGATTATCTTTAAATAACAAAATAAAACATAAGTACTTTAAACAAATTACTGAACTGATTTTGAAGAAAATAAATGGATTGATGTATGTACTTTTAAAAATAATAAAATATTTTATAAATCGGTTGATGTCTTTGAGTGATTGAGTGACATGCATAAAAAAAGGTTTCAAACAAATTGAGGAATTCCTTATATTTAAATCTCTTTTATTAAATTAAATATCTATTTTTATCATCCCTCGATTGTAAATAATAATAGATGACTCGGTGAAGTGCTTGAAAAAGCTGAAAAGTCTATAAATATTTAACTTTGGATAAAGTTCTCCGCAGAGTGATAGGTTGGTATTGTTTTACTTTGGTTTTGAATAAATAAGCACCTACCTACTTCAGTGACATCTTAAACGGGTGCGCTTCAATTCCACTGATAGAGAGACAGAGGTTACACTTACATAAACCTTCTTTTTCGTCGGGAGATGAAAAGCATGGTTGATACATAAAAGTTCTATCAAAATTACTAAATTTGTTGATAATTAGTTTGTTATTTTTAAAAACATATATTTACACATTTTCTTATTTAACTCATCGGCAAGTTAATAAATTATTACAAATAAATAATTATAATTATGTACGCTATTAAAAAAACGTATGTACAAAAGTAACTGAAAAAAAAAGGAAAAAAGCAATGAAAAATGAGAGCTAATAATTGAAATAAAACTTAAAAACACTTATAATTTAAAACTTTAAATCAAAATTAACAAAAAAAAATAAAGGTGGTGTCCGTGAGGCAAAGTGCCATGAACATTAGCTACATTGTATTCTACAATATTAAGTACAGTTGCTCAATCAAAATCATAATAAAATCTATAAACATACGTACCCTAAACAAGTGGCGAAACCAACAAAAGTCGCAAAATGGAACTCTTACTGTACGTCCAAGTAGGTAGCCTTCAGCGAAGGAAGTTGTTTGATTAATGAAGATAAGTTTGAGTGGCGTCGATACTTCACCGGCTGGAAGTTTTTAGGTCGCGAACATTCTTAAGACCGAGGCCACGAATGCTTGTTCTCATTAAACTTACGAAGCCACGTCTCAGTTAGTAGCTTCTTCTAAGGACAAATGAAATTTAGTTGCTCATAAAATAATTTAACAAATATAGCCCAGAAGGGTGGGCGTCAGGTAGACGTCCAAACATAAAGACTTATTTAAATCATATTACAGCAGGATTACTGTCTTAGCTGACTTTAGTCTCTAATGCACTACAGCGATACTATGAGAGAGAGAGAGAGAGAGAGAAAATATAACAGAAAAAAATAGAACTAAAAAACTGAGGAGTAAAAAAAATATCCCTTTCTTTCCGTAAACTACATTTGGCAACGGATACATAACTTTAAACACGATAATTGTTCATCCTTTTCGTGACATGCATGACTCCAAGGTTTTTGCTTATTTGCAATATGAGAAAATTGCATTCATTTCTTTTGGTTGCGCTATGAAAAGAGATCTCAAAAATAGAAAAATTTGTGACTTAAAAATTTAAATGGCTTACCAAACCAAATATCTTGAAAATTTATAAAGGTTACAAAAGCCTGTCAGCGTTAACGTCGCTTACAAAATACATCAGACAAGACATCACTTTTTTTAAATATTTGTATGGCCGTGTAAGATTTTGTCCGGCAGCTATGCTTAATATTGCGCTAATGGAAATGGCTTCTTAACAAAAGTTTCTATGATTTCAAAAGCTCTTACTTTTGAAATTAAGTTTTCAATTGTCTAAACTTAAAGTGTTGATACCATATTCAAAGTGTCTTTAACAATCTTTTTCAGCTAAACGCTAACATAATCAGACATTTTTCAAACTTTGCTTTTCAAGCAAGTGTCATTCCATTTCCTGCAGATCACAGCTGCAGATTTACAAGAATTCAATTAAAAAAAATGCAGTGGGAACCTACACTTGCAACTGCAAAGTTTTGGTGGCTTAGTCAATTCGATACGTATCGAATATTGCCGTTTTAGGGGCTTCTACGCAATTTACAAATCCACGCATGGCATCCACAAATGGCGGCAAAATGTATGTGGAGCGGTTCGCAGCTGCCGCTTTGACGGCTGTTTCAATCTCAGTTGAAATAGGTAAACAATGAAAACACGTAATCTAAATAAATTATAGTAGTTTTCTACAGTTAAACACACTGAATGTCAAAAAAAACTTGCGTAGGTATATTTTTATCAGGGTTTCTAATGATATCATGAAAATATTGCCAGATTGTTCAGAATCACCAGTAGGTATATATACTAAACGCACAAAAATATCGTGTGAAATTTGTGGATTTCTCGAAACTGATGGTCTCAACGGATGATCCGTGGTTTTATGCTCTTTGTCACAAACTTCGTATTGTTACATTTACGTGAATTTCCTCCTATGAATGGGGCTTACTGTTACCGGATTTGAATCTTACCTAAAAGCGTAAACGTATTTTGTAGAAGTTTGAACTAAACATATAAGATACAGTAATACCACTTTGTTTCTTTTATTACGGGTTGAATTTATTATTCTTTTAAAAACATATTGTCCGTGTATTTTTTTTGTAGTACTAGATGCTAAGACCAGGTTACTAAGTTTACGAGGCTTTGGGTCTAACTGTTTCGGTAACTTTGGTTTTTGATCAAGTTATTTTTTTTTTATTAAACGTCGTTCTACTTACGCTCACTGAAAATCAAAGTAATCGGCGTAAATATTCGCAATAAATTTTTTACCAAGCGAATCAAACGATTTACTACTACAGTTTTATGGTGCTATAAAACGTCGGTGATAGGTTTTACCACAGAGTGGGGCATTCGTATTTAAACCCGGTTTAAGGGTGTAGACATTGAGGAGTAAGCAGGAGAACTTTATCTGTAGTTGCTTTTAGAATTATTACTCTTATATAAAATGTAGCCTAACCTTTTCGGTCTGATTTATATTAAAGTAGAAAAGGCTTTATTTATGAATAAAAAGATAGGTTCTTAATTCGTTGGAATCCTTTGTTAAGATTATTTTCATTTTTTTATGTCATAGGACGGCAATCAAGCAAGCGGGTCACCTGATGGTAAGTGATCACCGCTGCCCATGGACAACTGCAACTCCAGGGGTGGGATGGATCTCCGGCTCTCTCACTCAACGTCGATTTCTGTGAGAGTGAGGTACTTCCCCGGACGAGCCGGCCCCCTATTCATGCTACTAGCAAAAGTGAATTTTGCCCGTAGCGTGGCTCTACCACAACTAAAACTACGCTACTTATCAATTGATCAGAACTTTTAAATTTAGTTTATAGGATTTCATTCATCAAAAGGTTGGTTCAGTAGTGTGGTAAAAGAAGAAACCTGAAAGATTATCAAAGATTTATTTAATCTAACTACTACTTGCTCCTCGTGTTTGTTTGCTTGTTCCATTGGAATGGCACTTTTATGAAAACAGAATCAAATTCTCAGAAACACTTATCAAAATAGAAGCTCACATATTGATAATGTGATGCTCGCAGATTCGAAACTCTTAGTAAGGACACGGATTGTGTTCAAAGTTGCATATAATAATGTTATCACTTTTCCATAAATACTAAATAGATTGAACTAGTCAGCAGTTGGAAAAAAATGTACAAGTTAATTATTTTTCAGTTAAGTGTATCATGTAAAAAAATATTTTATTTACCTTTCACCATGTGATGCAATCACGACACACTAGTCTGAATTTACAAAGCAATTAATCGTGTACTTAACTGAAGCAGAGTATCTAATTAAGTAACGATTCAATTGCTCGAGACTAACTACAATTACCCATTTTCTCCCACATCCTAATTCCTGCTGGTGTAATCGAATTAGTCTTGGAAATTGTACGTCTTACTCCGCTGTTTCTAGGATTTACGTAAAAGCTTTTATTTTCTTTGATTAAAATTAAGATTTGTATACAAATGTTCCTGTCCTCCCGTGGATGTCGTAGAAGGCGACTTAGGCAACACAAGCTAAACAAAGCTTTGAACATCAAAGTTACCTCTCCCACCTCTGACTGCTATGGCTAATACTCGTATATGACTATATATCTGGTAGTTCAGAGAGGGTCGTGCTCCTGCAATGGAGACTAAAAAAACCTGATGATGATGATATAAATGTTTATTTTTAATATGCATCATGTTTGTTCACTTTGAGGTATAACAATAGCTTCACAGTTTTATTCGTTAACTTTTAGGTATTTATATTAGGTATAATTAAATGTTATGCAGATTTTTGGTTGATTGCATCTCAGTGAAGTAAAAACTGTGACATACTCCAATATCAAAGTTTAAGAGCAAAATTTAAACATTGTATCTTTCTTTCTCATTAATATTTAAAAGTTAGTCTCTGTCAATTTCGTTTTTAATGTCAGACATCAAAAATAATTTTATACTTACCCGTTTGTCTAACAACTGTCTACATATTATCACATTCTTTTAATTACAATACAAAAGTATGTAAGAATTACAATTTAGACACGAAAATTTCTCCAAATATCGCAAGCGTATTACGTTTGACTATCCCATTCTCGTTTTAAATTAAAAGGAACGAGATCAAATTACAATATTACGTTTCCTGGCCGCTTGGCAGCGGGCACAATACCGGTATCAATAAACAACCCGAATCATAAAGAAGCGCCTTATGCATACCAAATGCCTGTCCTTTGCGGCTCAATTTCATATCACGCGAACCAAATTGGTTAATTCAATAGTACCAGATTGGTTAGTTGTTATATACAGCTTTAGAGTGTTAGGTATAATATTATTTCAGTTGGAATATGTGGGATAAATCGTCACTACTGAGATTTGAACCTACGTCCGTATACCTATATGTCCCTTGTGCGAATAAAAACTAGTGCTTATATTTATTGAATGACAGGAGTGTTTTTAAAACTAAAGTATGCATAATAAATAACTGAAAAAAGAACAGTTCATGACACCAATAAATCATTCTCAATCTATCAATTTTCTTACCCCATGTTAACCTTAAAAAGAACGAAATTAAATTGCCAAATAACGTTTCCGCTCGCAGGAGAAATATCGGTATCAATCACGTAGCAAATACATACATACTTACATATCATACGCAAAACAACATGAATCATAACGAAGCGCCTTATGCATGCATACCAAATGCTGCCGTCGTCGCGGCTTAATTCAATATTTTGGAAACGAAATGGAAACTTTATATTTTATTAAATCAGTCCAAATATAATTAAACACATGTTACAATATTATGGAAATATTAGCATAACCATGATATTATTACCCCATATAATACTTTGTTGGTAATAATTTCAACAACAAAAGAAATTCATGATTTTTTTGTAATGTATCTTACACTCATTTCTTAAAAAAATCAATCCAATTACCATGTTACTTTTCCGAGCCACTCGTGGGCGCAATACTGGTATCAATAAACACGCAAAACAACCCAGATCATAACGTGTTTTATGCATACCAAATGCTATCATCGCGGCGTAATGTTATAGGAACCGTACCTAAATTTATCAAACAATACTTTTTAAGATTAATATATTGAACGATTTGATTGTTTGTTTGTCTGCATTTAATAGGCTCGATACTTGTACTCCATTTTACATCTATTTTTCTGCGGTTGGTCATAAAAACTATGCCAAGTCTTATTACGGTCTTATTATCGTGCCACAGCTAAGGATGCAAACAGAAAAATACTGAAATGAGATGATATAGGCTGAAATGTGGCGACATTATATGTATTACGTTTACATTTTTTACAAAACCAATTCAGAGTAGATATCAACAATTATTACAAGTCAAATATCTTAATAAGAGAACATTTTCGTTACAGCACTTTATACCGAGTATGTTTTCATTACTAACCAGTTTTATTGTTCCAATTTGTCTCGTGCCATTTCCAGACTATTCTCGCCCTTGTTGAATAAAAGCCCTCCAATTTTTCAAACGCTTTCCTCTGTCCAAATGAATCCTATATAATTTACCTTTGTTAATTTGACTCTAGCGACAAAAGAATCCTTACTAAAATTATAACTGTGAAATTAAGTTTGTTTCTTTATTTGTCTTACTCTTATTTCTAATCAGTTTAGTACGCGTTGTCTGGGTTGTAGATATATAATTCTATCATATTAGTTACCAAAATAAATAGGTAATAGTAAAAAAAGAAAAGATAGAAAGAAATATAATCACACAAAGCCCTTCAGGCGAGTAGGCGACCGATTCTGTTGATATGAGTTTCTTTCGGCGTTTCTTCTCTGCAATGGCCAGTTCCGAAACGCGGTTTGAACAATTAATAAAATATATAGTACTAACATGATCATTTTAAATGTGATACGATGTAAAAATACATGCAAAGGCTTATCTGATTTACCGTTTTGTTTTGTTTTTTAAGTTTTAATATCGGTACTTTGGTTTAGGCACTTAAGAATATTATTCTTATACAAACGCAATCATAGCCCATGTTTGAAATTTTCAAGCACGCAACGGAACAATGACTGAATTTAGATACCCTCATTTAAATTCATCTTCAGCCCTATCTGCTGCAATTCGTTCATTGTGATCTTTTTAAATTAAAATTCCTATGCCGACGGTTTTCTGAGTTCATTTATTTCTGCCTAACGTTACTGTTGCTCTTTTATTAGCATAAAGACAATTTGATACAAATGGGTATTACACGAAGTAAGTACTTATTTGCTTACTTATCTTTTCTATTTGAATTTACAGAATTTATCGATATGTGTATAAATGATTCTTCTTTGATGTAGTAGAAGTTAATAATGTGATCTGAGGTTAATTATGTGTGCTTATTCATCTCATAATTTGTAATAATTCATAATATAGTTTAGGAAGAATTATATTTTTTTAAATATTTAATAATTGCAATTCTGATAAAAATAATCCATTGGGTTAAACGTATTAATTAAAATAATTTGGCACATTAAAGTCGGGACGGAGATTAATGTTGTATTTCCTAGCGAAGTTAATGAAATAAATCGTGTCATGAGACATTGTTAACTGCTCCTGCGATATTAACTCACGCTGCATGCAAAATAAACAGCTTCATACTTTTAACTCAATGTAAGTACAGTAACGGGTGTTTAGATTTTAGGAAGCTGAAAGAAAAACACTTCTTCTATTCTTTACTATATTTATTGTATTTCAATTTGATAAATTTAATTATATATGTATGATTTCGTGCAGCTACGAAAGACAACTGTCTCAAGCAATCGTTTTTAAAAAAAAAACCACCGATAATATTTTCTTTTGGAACGCATAAAAGACGCATCAAATATCCTAGACAAAACTCCCTGCTACATTACATTGAGTTGTGCAGTACTACTACATAATCTTAAATATTTCTGGTATTTTCTTATATTTTTTTAATACTTAAAGGATTCATTAGAATGTTCATTTCAGAGCAAAGAAAGACATATGAATCTGAGGGCACGGCAGTGCCCCCGCCAAGTAGAGCAAAAAACCGGCACGGCCGTACCATTCTTTCCTCGAAGCACTTTATTGTATTGGTCAAAACCGACCGCGATACCGTAGCTTTAAAAAAACATACAAAATTATAATTTTTGAAAACTTTTTAAAATTGAAAGAGTGTTATCTGTTCTCATTTGGCTGCACCCATTAAAAGCGTTTTAATATTAGCCTTTTATTCTTTGCTCTTGAGTTCACTTCAAATGGAAAGGTTACTGATGACAATAAAATTCAGGCTATAAATTTTAGGTCATAAATCTGTGTATACCTTTTAAAATAACTTATTTGAATTTATTTATATTTCAGGTACATTACATCATACTGGTAGCTGTAGATAAGTATATGATAGAATATTATTAGGTATTTAAATAACTTTATACAGCTTATGATGGTAACCATAGTGCAAAGGGAAATACGCTCATCTGTTATACCCAAAAAGCTGTAGATTTGATTCCTAGCGTGCACAAATACTAGTATATGTGCACGTTACAGTTACAAATGTTGTCACTGGTAAATTTACACGCATTTGGTCTAAAAAATAATCGCGGTTAGTCCCGTAGTGACAACAAATCAGTAATCAAAATAGTAAAAAATCAAAATATGTATCCCCATAATTAAAGCACATAAAACACACGCACAGACCTGTGACCAACAGGCCACAGGCAGGCAGCTTACTGTAAAACACTGCCAAATAAATAAATAAATAAAAAAAGAAAAGAAATGGCGACATATTGATTAAGACATCTAGATTTATGGCAAAGAAATAACTAAGCTTGTGTTTAAGTCAAATCATACTACACCTTTGATTGCTGCCATAATTGAACAGTTCGAGCTCCGACACTCGACAACTAATAATGTAACCGTGCGAACTCTCAGACAAAAAGAAGAATTTAAATAAATACGAAAAGGACTTCTTACTTTGACATTATATTCCAATCTGATTCAATATCTACCTAGTGGCTGCAATCATAACTAAAGACAGTTTTAAGTAATTATTTCAGCCACTTTCAACAAGTGATATTATGAAAGTGTACTTGATAATTAGATTAATTCTTGACTCAATTTGAGCCGCAATTGTAACAATGAAGAAAAACCAAGAGTTTTAGTTTTAAAGGATTAAAACCCACTCAAGTGGAACGAGGCTTAACAGACAATAACTATTTTATGATTGCTATTGAATTTCTGTTGGCAACTAATTGTACTAGAAACTGTCGTAATTGGACATTCAAAGTTTCATGCGATAAGTCAAGATTAAGGGTCCGAGCGGCCAAACAGGGCAACTTGCCAACTTTCTATGTAAATCCAGCTTTGTTACCACGATAGAGTTATGTGATGGACGTGGACGTATATGTTATACAAGTTATATTTTAGTGTATTAGGTTCCTACTTAAATAATACATGCGACAAATGCTAGTATATCTAGTGACCTTCAGAACTTTACTCTTATGCATCGTATTAAATACAATAAACAGTAAACAACAAATACCGCAAATAGAAATTATTCGAAATGGTTAGAATTTGATATATATAGTTCTATAAGTATGAATAATTGCAAATACCTTTTGAAGATCAGCAAAGCAAAAGTACAGAGATAGGTTCGAAAGTTATTAAAATCAAGGCCAAAATACTATGATTATAATAGCTTCCTAATGAAAATTTGTAACGAATTGAATTCAGATCATTGATTCCTGTATTTATCAAGGACGAAATTATTAATTTTCTTTTTTTATATAGCAGCATTGTAATCCATATAATAATTTACCATTTATGATTTAAGTGTGGTAGAGCCTCGCTACCGGCGTAAATCATTTTTGCTAGTAGCATGAATGGGCCGGCTTGTCCGGGGAAGTACCACACTCTCACAGAAAATCGACGTTTGAGTAGTAGCTTTACCGCTGCTATGCTTCGTTCGGTGAGTGTTAGAGCCGGAGGCCCATCTCCCTCTCCCCTCTGGGGAGGGAAAAATAAAAGGCCGGCAACGCTCCTGTGACACCCCTGGTGTTGCAGTTGTCTATGGACAGCGGTGATCACTTCCCAACAGGTGACCCGCTTGCTCGTTGGCCGTCCTCATCATCATCTGCCTTACCTTATCCCATTATCTGGGGTCGGCGCAATATTTTTTTTCCCTCCATATATTCCTATTCTGTGTCATTTCAGCATCCACTCCTACCCCCTTCATATCTTTGTTTACGCAATCCATCCATCTTTGTTTGGGCCTGCCTCTTCCTGTATACCCATCAATCTTCAAGCTCGTTGGCCATCCTATGACATAAAAAAAAATGTGTCAAATTATATCCGAAAGAAATCTTGCTTCTTAAATGCAATGTCGGGAATTAACGCGAAAACATACCGTTTTTCTCCAGACGTTTCGGCCGTGGACGTCTGGAGAAAAACGGTATGTTTTCGCGTTAATTCCCGACATTGCATTTGATAATCATGCGACGCGAAAGTTTAAAAGTAGTTAAATCTCCCTTCATTTTAGTCGAGCCAATACAGGAGTCAGTTACACACACACAGAGTTAGTTGGCAAGAGTTTGTATAAAGAAAACAAAATAACGGATTCATTGCATTGCAGGCGAAACCAACGTGACTTTAGATTTCTACGGTCTGCAATCTCGAACCATGCCAGGTTCATTTTACAAAATTAAATTGGTGAATCACTTATATCTAATTTCTCTTTGCCAACGATTATTTTTATTTTCCGTTTACTGGATTTTAATCATAAAGAAACCCCCAATATTAATGTGCAGCTATAAACGTGAAGCTACTCGTACGTAGTTATAAAGTGTGAGTTTTTCCATTTTTGGGCTGTAGGCTACCCTCGGGGTCACAGGTGGCGGATAGTGAACGTGCCACCAGATATGGTGGGCAGCTGCGAATATATTGAATAAGCAGTCCCCGACCATACAGCGACAGCGTTAGAGGACGTTGGTGGGAAGCTCGGTGGGCTGGGCTTACCTAAAAAGTACCAACAAAAGTCTGATGACAGTGCTGTGACATGGCGACTAAAGACCGCCATTAAATAGGTCTTCCCTTAGTGCTGCGCAGTGGCGGTACTAATACTGGCAGAGAGCCCAAGGAAAATGATTCCGGAAGGGTCTTTGCCGGACATTATCGGTTTCGGCCGGTATACCACGGTGTGGAAGGCAAATGGAGAAACCACTACACTACTCTTCTCTAAAAATGGAGTATGGAAATGTTGAAAAATAGTAATGAAGTTCTTGACAACGGGCTTCCACGATGTAACATGCCGTGGCGGTCTGAGTCCGGCAGGGGTAGGAGCAGGGCTACCCAGGTCGTCATCCCGCGAAATCCCTGTATTATTGCGACGTGGAATGTTAATACATTACTTATACCAGGAAAACTGGAACAACTAATATTAGAAATAGAAAGACTGAAAATAGATATTTTGGGATTGAGTGAAATAAGATGGGGTGGAAGTGGAGATTACTGGGAAGGAAATTATAGAATAATTTACACAGGGCAGGAGAAGCAAGGATCGAGTGGAACGGCTATAGTCTTAAATAAAAAAATGGGGAGAACAAGTAGAAAATACGATACATCACAGTGATAGGATAACGGCAATTAGAATCAAAACCGATAAAGTAAA
Organism: Rhodophaea formosa; assembly: GCA_963082605.1. Classification (NCBI taxonomy): domain Eukaryota; kingdom Metazoa; phylum Arthropoda; class Insecta; order Lepidoptera; family Pyralidae; genus Rhodophaea; species Rhodophaea formosa. The sequence continues at coordinate 10,049,670 of OY720208.1, read as the reverse complement.
TTTCGTAATTATCCAAGTTTATATGCCTACGAGCAGACATACTGATGATGAGATAGAAGAAATGTATAGCGAACTAGACTCAGTAATTGACACCGTCAAAGAAGGGGAGAATCTTATTGTGATTGGGGATTTTAATGCAGTGATAGGAGAAGGAGAAGAAGAAAATGTGGCTGGAAAATTTGGCCTGGGGAAGAGAAATGAAAGGGGTAAAAGGCTTGTGCAGTTCTGTAAAGAGTATAACTTGACAGCAATGAATACAACTTTCAAAAATCCTAAAAGGAGACTTTACACATGGAAAATGCCAGGTGATGGAGGTAGATTTCAAATAGACTACATCTAAGTAAAAAATAGTTACAGAAAATATGTCACAAATTGCAAAACATTACCAGGTGCCGATTTAAAAACAGACCATAATCTTTTAATAAGCGTACATAGCTACCAACTCCCAAAAAGGCGAAGAGAACAAAAACCAAAAAAGATTGATTTTAAGAAGCTTATGGATAGGGAAAGTAACATTTGTGTGCAATATAGTAATAAGTTAGGAGATAATCTAGAGCAGTATAAGAAAAGTATAGAAAATAATGTAGAATCAATAGATATAGAAAAAAGTGGTGCAATACTAGGAATATAATAATTAAAAGCGCAAATGAATGCCTAGAAAAAGAAAAAATAGTAGCAAGAAAACAGTGGTTGACGGATGATATTAAAAATTTAATGATAGAAAGACGAAAATACAGAAATAAAAATGAAGATAGCATAAAACTATATAAAATAATAACTAACAGAATAACACTACTATGCAAAAAGGCAAAAGAAGATTATCTCATAAAGGTGAAAATATAGAATATTTTATGAAAAAAGGTCAGATGGATGTAGCATATAGTATAATTAAGAAACATAATAATAAACATAAAACAAAAAGCACAGCTATTAAAGACGAAGATGGAAAAATTTTAATGAAAGAAACAGAGATAGTACTGCGATGGAAGAGATATATAGAAACACTTTACCAAGGAGAAGGTCTTATACGAGAGGACTTGGAAACTGAAGATGAAATAGAAAAGGATAGTCTAGGCCCAGAAATACTCAGAGAAGAATTTGATAAAGCCATCAATAGCATCAAAAATGGAAAAGCGGTAGGCCATGATAACTTACATATTGAACTTTTAAAATATGCAACTTGTGACCCCCTTTTGGATGAAATATTTTCTCTTATAGAGTATATGTAGAGAACAGGAAATATACCGAAAGATTTTGAAACCACCAAAACTGTTACAATTCCGAAAAAACTAAATACCTTGAAATGCGAAGAACATAGAACACTTAGTCTTATCTCACATACTTCAAAAATATTAATAAACATTTTGAAAAACAGGATGAATGTAATCTACAAACAAAACATAAGTGCCGATCAGTATGGATATAGAGATGGTAAAGGAACGAGAGAAGCCATTTTAGCTCTAAGATTAGTTACCAGCAGAAGAATAGATCTTGGTCTTGATACGTTTGTAGGTTTTATCGACCTGGAAAAAGCCTTCGATAAAGTAAACTGGAAGGGAATGATGGCCACCCTCAAGAAAAACGGTATAGACTACAGAGATAGAAGAATAATCTACCAACTGTATAAACACCAAGAAACCTTAGTTCAAGTGGGAAGTGAAACAGAGACAGCAAAAATTCGGAATGGAGTAAGACAGGGTTGCCCGTTATCACCAGTTATTTTTAACATGTTTATAGAAAATGCCATCAATAAAATTAAGGAGTCTGGAACAGGGGGTGTAAAATTTAACGGAAAAACAATTTATTTTATAAGATATGCTGATGACATAGCCGCTGTAGCTAAAAATAGTATTGAATTAGAAAGTATGTTAAGAATAATGGACGAAGCATTTAGGGAAATAGGATTGAGTATTAACGTTAATAAAACTAAATTTATACATACAACTAGGAATAAAACCCCCCCAACATCACTCATTACATTAAACAATAGGCCAATAGAGCAAGTAAATAAATTCAAATATGTAGGTAGCATCATTGATTCTGACTCCAGGTGTAAAAATGATATTATAGCTAGAATATCAATGGCAAAGCGCGCATACCATGATAAAAAACTACTTTTTAATTCAAAAATGTCACGTACAATAAAAAAACGCTTGATCAAAACATATATCTGGAGTATAGTTCTATATGGTTGTGAGCCCTGGGTTTTGAATAAGAAGGATAGAGAACGATTGGAGGAATTCGAGATGTGGTGTTGGAGGCGAATGGAAAAAATAAGCTGGACGGAGAAAAAGACAAACAAGGAAGTTCTGGAACTTGTTAATGAAAAGAGAACTTTATTGAACTGTATAGACATAAGGCGAGGAAAGATGTTTGGCCATCTTATACGACACGACGAATTTATTAAAACCATCTTAGAAGGAAAGATTGAAGTTAAGAGAGGAAAAGGAAGGCCAAGGAGAGCATTCACAGACGAAATAAAAGAGAAGGCAAAAGTCGTGTCGTACAGAGAGGTCAAAGAGATAGCGGAGGATAGGGAAAAATGGAAAATACTCCACCGACAAGAACAAAGTTCTTAAATATATGATGATGATGATGATGTGTAAAACAAACAATTCGAGCATTTCTCCCAGTAAAACATTTACTTTTATTTTAACATTTGTTCCCGTTGGTGAATCAGTTTTTGAGACATTTACAATTAAGACAACTTTTCAAATGAGAAAGTTTTTAAAAGTATTTTCGATTTTAAAACTATTTTCAAAACAGTGTATATCCTAACTAAAATTCCTGAAATCCGAAACGATTAAAGAAAGCCTATTTTAATTGAGAAGAAACGAAGAATTTCAATTGAGATTCAACAGCAACTCGATATGTGTTGAATAGTTTATAAGCTACGGAGGCAAATGAATATTCAAGCGACACACACGAGGTGCTAAAATCATAGCTCTTGCCTTGCTGTAGTCTCGTAATGGACTTATGTATATGTGCATGACGTTAATTTATCTTGCTGTAGTCACTTACAGGAAAAAGTTATATGAGCTCGTTGCACGAGCGAACTGTCTCTTTTTGGCTAGGGCAAAAATAGTTCGGAAGTATGTCCGCCAGTTCATCACTACAGGTCGCATTTCTTAACCGGGTCTCGTGAAATTTTGTGTGTAAGTACATTCGTTATTTTTTTTAATTTACTTATTTTTTAAATGACGGAATTATTACGATGGGCCCAATCACCTTTAGCCGCTTAGGACTATTGATAGTTTGCTGTTGATAAGTTTTCGCGAGGTCCTCATGCAGGCTATGAATATGTGAATACTATAGCAAACCTTTAAGAACTATTTATGAGACTGATAAAGTATTTAGTGCAATATTATCTCTTAATTATCATATCCACTATGCCTTTGAGCATATAAATATATTTTTTGATCAGGGTTCAATAAATAAGTTTTGTTGATTTAGAATGTGTAGTTACGTACTTTGCATTTCATAAGGGGCATCTATGTAGTCAACAAAAACAACTGAAATTAACGAATGAAATAAGACAATACAATACAGTTGCTAAGAACGTGGTTTTTGTTATTAATTACGTCCTACGTCTCTTAGCTGTTAACTTCAAATGCCAGGTGTGAAATTTTCTATTCCATTTACTCATCTTAATAATTCAAACACTAGTTGACATAAATATAAAAGACATAAAAATTGTCTTCGTCACTGGTACCGTCATTTGTCTTTTTCTTTCTTTCTTCTTTTTAATTATGGCTTCCACCGAGATTTCAGTGATTCTGCCAATGTCCAGTATAATGAGATACTAAGTATCGGTGTTGTACGGTATGTGGCATCAAAGATGGCGTATGTTCTTTGGCAGCCTCGTGGGAGATTTTGGCGACAAATCTATACGAGTCCATTTAACAGTCTACTTTAACTATTTCACAAATTGATCTCGAGCACGAGCATTTGTAACACCAAACTACACCAATTTCATATTATAAAGTCCACTTAAATCAATTTGCAAAATTGTATAAGGCAGATGACAACTGAACCCCTTGACTTCCCACCAAAAAAAACCTCATTGGTCTTTATTTCGTCGTAACTTTCTCACTGAGATATCTATACAAACTGTCAGCTGCGGCGGTGGTTTAAAAATTAACTTTTAACTTTGCAACAAATCGTGCCATAAGGATACAACTTTATGTAAATGAAATTTGTGTTTACGAATATCTTGACCGTTATTTGTGTAGGTATGGTAATGGCAACAAATTGGAGGGTGAGCTACAGGAATTTATGTTCCCCAAAGAAGCAAGCTTATTTAATTTATAGCAGGTTCGCGAAACTTTCACATGTAAATCGGGATGTAAATTATGTGGGTATTTAGATTTATTAGATTAAACGACTTGAACTTCTTTTATAGGGCTATTTCCATAAAGACTTTAATTCTTTGAACAAATGTTTGAAATTCTTAATACATGGTTTACTATGGCTTCTATGGGTCAGACTGCTTCCTCAGATTCTTTTATTGATATTGCACTTTTCTGCTTTTATTTCAATTCTCTATGGTGCCCTAGGTATGTATATTCACGTGATATTCCACAAGGTAGCATATCCTTCTCTTCCTTGATCAGCCACTTAGTTGTTTTGTAGACTTGTATTTACGCTATATTTTTTTATTTCTTGCAAGAATACCTACAAATAAATAGATTTTTAGAACCTTGAAACTATAAAATGGGAGTAAAAATAATCTCGTAAGATATGTACACTTGATATCTATACGTAATCAACAAAGCATGTTCTAGAGATATAGGTATGACATATAAAAACATTTCGACCCTTTTAACAAATAAATAACTCTTACGTTATTCCAAAATATTTTTCTAACAATTATTTATTGGTAGTTTATGTGCACGGCACGTATGGCAAAAATGCCTTTTATTGCGTGGATCTATTGAATTATGGCCCGATCTGTCCCACATTGCTCTTATTTGCACTGCGATGTCTTCCTTCCGTATTGTGGTGGATACTTAATAACGTTTACCAATAAACAAACCTATACAATTGTGGCTGCAAGAAATCACACAACAAGGAAAGTTAGAGGTTTTATTTATTTTTTATCATTCCCTTTGAAATGTTTATTTTATTCGCTGAAAACAGTGAATATGAAGCACTTTTTAATCACTATTTTGGTTAGTTGACTACCGCGGGACTTACCGCAATCATTTTTGAGTTTCACATTTCATTACCATTTATACTTGTATTGTATAAATAAAAAGTGATATTTCACGTCTGTGAAATAAAAAAAAGTACATGTTTTAAAGTAACGCAAAGCTACATAGTAATGTACACGTTAAGCTAGGTGAGTTTCCAGTCAAATACAAAAGTATCATAACTTTGATTAAACCTTAGTAAAATAATACCTTTTGTCACGACCTATACATACGAGTACATATAAGTAGGTATCCTTAGTAGGCCTTTGTTAACTGAAATCAAGTGGTCTTTTGTATGTTTTGTATTATACTTACAATGGGTGAGGAAATTAATGTTTAAAGCGTAGAATTTTCAGGAAAGGTTTAAAATATGTGGCTGTGTTCAATATTTTGATTAAATGATGAGAGTAAAAATATGGTATAAACCCTGTTTTTTTTCTTAAAAATACTATTATGAGTTTGGTATTTGACAAGGACTCATAATCATCATCATCAGGTCATTTTAGTCTCCACTGCAGGAGCACGACCCTTTCTGTACTACCAGAGCCATATACCTGTTAGCCAGAGCAGTCAGAGGATTTGGCATACATTCTCCATGGTGGCCAGACAGATTGGACAGGTCTAGGACTCATAAATTGAGTCTTAGAGTACTTTGCTGTCGTGAATAGTAATTTTACGTGTGTATTTGAAGTTAATATCGCATGCTATCACAGCGTGTTCCGAATGTACCGATTCATCACTCTATTGGCTCGCTGCGCGTTGTATTTACTGCAATCAGAGGGAATTTTGCTCGGTTAATCGTGTTAGCTTTCTGAAATAAACACAAATTTAACACGTGTACACATACATACTTGTACGTTTTTTTCCTTGTTGGGTAGACAGAACTCAGGTCAAGCCACGTTTAATATGTTGGTGGGTGTAGAGATGGAAAACGGAATTAAAATAGTGATGGGTTGCTAACCGCGTCGCCTATTGCCATGATTCCTTAGATTTTCACCCATTCCCTCATTCTTGTCGCTGTATCGTCTATAAAGTACATAAATTTTGTATTGCCGTATTAACGACGTTCTAAACCCTTGTTCTGACGCATCACTCTAGAACCTCCCAGGAAGGTGTAGTAACTACAATCAGAGTGGATGGTTTTTGGTTGGTCCTGCTAGCTAGCTGTAAAAAGAAAAATACATACAAAGTTAGTTTATTGGTAAACAATATGGCACATTAGTAATAGCAATATCTATTACATAATCAAACGTGGTGAATTTACTGCAATCAGTGTAAAAGCTGCTCAGTTGATCGTGTTAAGAAGATCGACTACCTGTAAATTTTCATACTAAAAGTGATAACGCTTCCCACCCTTTAAGCATAGGCCAATTTCGTTATTTTTTTACACATTATTGATAAATTGGAGAAGTAGGGCTGTACATTTTGATATTTAAGATATATTGCTTACAACAAAAGTTATGAGCATCTAAGTAAATATCCATATTTTTAACTTAAAAAATACCAAGGGCATTTAAATTTATTTAAATTCATCTAAATCGAATCCGTGGCGCGGCGGCCAACACGCCTGCCTGTGACACAGAGGTCCTGGGTTTGATCCCCGGTCAGGTCAAGATGGAAAATGATCTTTTTCAGATTGACCTGGGTCTTGGATGTTTATCTATATATGTATCCATTATAAAATATAGTATCGTTGAGTTAGTATCCCATAACACAAGTCTCTAACTAACTCAATCTGTGTAATTTGTCCGTATATATTAAAAAAAGAAAAAAAAAGAAAAGCGGTTAGACCTAGATTAAGGTGTGCTTAATCGAATGACACCAAAATTTCCTCATTTTGTAAACGTTTAGGGGGGTGGAAGAGTTCTCGCTTTTTGTATGAAAATTAACAGGTAGTCGATCCTCTTAACTTGCTGTTAAAAACACTAATTTTAAACTTAAAATATTACTTTATCAATAGTCTATAAGGCACATTAGTATTGCAATGTATAAACTGTTTCAATTGCGTGTAACAATGCATCACTCTATCGCCTCGCAACGCGGCGTGGTGTCTGTTTACTACAATCAGTGTGGATGGTGTTCAGTTGATCGTGTTAGTTTGCTCTTTGTAAAGATACGTTTGCTGGCGTGAGTGTATCTATTGTCTTTGATAATGACAAGTACATTAGAATTGACATAATAACACTAAGTTTCAAACTCGAATCGACTTCGAGGAATTTCAACTCAAATTTCATGCTTCACTATCGTATGGTAGCTCAGTATTTACTGTAAACAAAGTTTCGCCAGTTAATTGGGTTAGTCTACTAGAATGAACACAATATAGCTTTACGTATTAAGAAAATTGGTTCAACAATTTACAACTTTATGTTAAGAATTGCTTAGAATCTGGATCATACTGTCCTTATTTCATTTAATGTTTTAATGAACTAAAAATATAGGGCTTTTGAGTTCAAAAGTAGTTACTTCACAAGACAAATTGAGATCTAAAGATGCTTAAATCAAGATGACAAACAAAATATATTCGACTCAACTTCCTTTACACTTGCATGGCAAACTTAAACAAGTGCCGAATTTCCCGTCAACTAACATTAATATATTTTCGATAAGATACGAGAAGCAACGACCTATTTATCATGGATATCAATCCCAAGCAGTAAACAGGAGCAAGTCATCCGCGACGGCGTAAAGCGTCGGTTTTGCTCACAAAGCAACGGAGCCACTTAGCTCGAGCCGCTCTCGTGAATATGCATGCTTGGGCCTAGATATGCAGAGGTATAACTACCTACATAGCTCACGCATTAGCACCTCGCTCGGACGCAAATTGGGCGCAATGATATATATTATCGGACATTGGAACCATGAACTATATACCCATATATCGTATACATATCAAAGAAAAGCAATAAGCAGCAACAAATCGCCTGTGATGTCGTAAAGCGTCGGTTTAGCTCATAAAGCAACAGAGCCACTTAGCTTGAGCGGCTCTACATCATCACTACCTACCTAGCTTGCGCATTAGCACCTCGCTCTAACGCAAATTGGGCGCTATAATATACATACATATTGGATATTTGAACCATGAACTGTATACCCATATATCATAGATAGGTATCAATAAAAGTGAATGAAAGTAAGCAACAACAAATCGTCTGTAATGGCGTAAAGTGTCGCTTAAGCTAAAGCAACGGAGCCAGTTGGCTAGATCCGATCTCTTGAATGTGCATGCTCGGGTCTAGTTATACATATAATTACCTACCTAGCTCTCTCTAATAAAGATTGGACGAGATAATTTATACAGTATGGAATATTGAAACCATGAACTATATCAGATATGAATGAAAGCAGTAAGCGACAACAAATCGTCTGTAATTACGTAAAGCGTCGGTTAAGCTCACAAAGCAACAGAGCCACTTGACCCGATCCGCCGTCTTGTTTATGCATGCTCGGGCCTAGCATACATATAACTACCTATCTAGCTCATGCATTAGAACCTTGCTCTAATAAAGAAAAATATATACATTATGGGATGTTGGAACCTGACCTCATTATCATAGATATCAATCCCAAACAGTAAGCATGTACAAATCGTCCGTGATAGCGGAAAGCGTCGGTTTAGCTCACAAAGCAACAGAGCCACTTGGCTCAAGCCGCTCTCGTGAATATGCACGCTCAGGCCTAGAGAAGCATATTACTACCTACCTAGCTCGCGCATTAGCACCTCGCCGTCTGAATACAAAGTGGGAGGAAATATGCCAATACGTGTTTTCTGAAATGCTCACCATCAGATGGCAGCACTAAAGCGTTGACCTTAGTAATTTTCATTCTGAAATTGTAGACTATATGATCGTAGGTATTAGGAGTCTTAAAAATCTCGTGAATTAGATTTCGCAATTGCACATTGTTAAAAAAATGAAGATGCACAGGTGCAACTGTTTCTTTAAATCTTTGTTTAAAATTTATATTTAATGTTGCTTCGTTCAAGAACAATGATTTTGAAAAATTAAACAACTAACTACCTATCTCATTTTAACGAAGATTGTTTAAATGCAGTGGCTCAAGCCACCCGTTTGGCAGACTGTCGGGAATTCTTAGATTTTTGTAGATACCAGATAGCCGGCTCAATTGAATTTATTGTAGCGCTATGAATTCTACTATAAAGGTTTATTATAAAAATACACTTAAAGATTTTTATTTGCACTATTACAGAATGGGTTATATATCTTTTAACAAATATAGAAGTTTTTTGTACCATTTTGTTTTAACAACCTCACCATGTATTTTAAAGGGCATTGGTATCTTCATTGGCCGCATGAAGAAAAATGGATGTACCGTATTGATTGCGTTTCTTTCCACACACTCACATAAAGTCTTAAAATTTTAGTTCTCTGAAACAAAAGAAGAAACATGCTTTATTACTATTGTACTATTGCTTAGTGGGCGTATGTATTATTAACGTTTACGCATGTTAAACGTCCCGAACGTGGTCTACTTTGAGATTGATAATCAGAAGTGAAGAAAATATCTGTATGCTTCATAATTTGGTACTTTAAGCCGTCAATACAGGCTATCATCATTGGATGGTAAACAATATATATTTTCTGGGCAGTCGCGTAAAATAGACAATCATAAATATTTATGTAACGGATAGAATTCCTTCTAAATTTATTATGTCAGTCGGCCGCTATTTAGCCGCAGTTTTGTGGTTGCGGTCTGTCGCGGATTTGCTGCAGCGTTTTGGTACTTGTTTGGACTAAAATAAAGTATTGTCAAATATTTTATACTCATTTGTTTTATTTCAATAATAAAACGAATATGTGCATCAATCCAGAGTCTATCAGTGGTTTATCAACATTTATATCACCAGTAGAATGTATAATTTGGTAGTAAGTACACAATATGACAGTCGGCCGCTATTTAGCCGCATATTTATGGTTACGGTTTGTCGCGAATTCGCTGCAGCGTTTTGGTACTTGTTTGGACTAAATTAATGTGTTGCCCAATATTTAAAAACGAATTTGTTCAATTTCAAAATAAAACGAATATGTGCATCTATCCAGAGTTTATCAGTGGTTTATCAATATTTATATCACCAGTAGAATACAAAATTTGCTGTTAAGTACACAATATGACAGTCGGCCGCTATTTAGCCGCAAGTTTGTGGTTACGGTTTGTCGCGGATTTGTTGCAGCATTTTGCTACTTGTTTGGACTAAATTAATGTGTTGCCAAATATTTTAAAGCTAATTTGTTTAATTTCAAAAATAAAATGATCAAGTGCATCAATCCTGAGTCCATCAGTGGTTTATTAACATTCATATCACCAGTAGACTACATAATTTGCTGTTATATGATTTTAAAACTAATTTGTTTTTTTTTTCAATAATAAAACTAATACAGTGCCCGGCAAATAAGTTGACCTAAGTGTGAGTAGGACACCGCAATACATTGCCACTGATTAATATAGGTGTGTCTCGCTCACACTTAGTTTAACTTATACGCCGCGTGTTGTACGTGCGTCAATCCAGAGTCTATAAGTGGTTTATCAACATTTATATCACCAAAAGGATACCTACTTTACTGTTAATTACACAATATGAAAGTCGACCGCTATTCAGCTAGGGATTTGTATACAATTTTTTGAAGGATTTGCTTTAGGTTTTTGGTAGTTGTATGGACTAAATCGATTTGTTGTGAAATATCTTAAAACTGCTTTGTGTCATTTTCAAAATACAACGAATGTGTATTGTACATGAACGCAGAGCTCATGTTATTGCATTATCAATATTTATATTACCTATTCACACAATATGACAGGCAGCCGCTATTAAGCCGCAGATTTGTGGTTGCGGTTCGTCGCGGATTTGCTGCAGCGTTTTGGTACTTGTTTGGACTAAATTAATTTGTTGTCAAATATATTGAAAGTAATTCTATAAATACAACAAAATGAGGTCAATCGAGGGCCCATTACATTACATTTATATCACCAATGGATACCTAATCACACAATATGACTGGCAGCCGCTAGTCAGCCGCAGATTTGTGGTTGCGGTCTGTCGCAAATTTGCTGTTGCGTTTTAGCAGTTACATAATAATGTGAACTAAATTAATATGTTTTAAATATTTATAGCTTTTAATTCATTTAATTTTTACCGATCTAAAGCACATATCTGATAATTTATATTATTGTCTATCTGTTTCCTATGATTTTGTCCGCATGAGTTTCAGATAGTCACACAATATATCCGGGACCGTACCTAACCGTACGATAATGTTATCTATTAGTTAGGAGGTCCTAAGTACATACTTTTTGAGTACAAATTAGTGTCCATTTTAATCACTTTATAATTGAGTGATGAATTATTATTTTTAAGAACGAAGTGAATTTTATTCCACAGCTTTCAAAATGACACTGTTGTTGCTTCTTTAATAAATGCAACTTGCCGCAGTATTAATCTTGACAATGCTTACGCTCAGGGTGTTGTCCCAACAAGCTTCTTTATTGAAAGAAAATACGTGCCTGGAATGAGATGAGGACATCTCAACGAATTTAGTTTATTACTTCCGCCTTTCTAAGAGGTGGGTATTATAATTTTGACATTGTGTCTGTGTCTATCTATCGCATAAGCTAAGTTACTATTTTTAAAATCCAAACATTTATTCAGAAAATAGGCCTTTGCAGGCACTTTTTCACATTATATCATATTAAAAATTATCTTATTAGTTAAAATGTATTTAGTTAATTGTTCAAAAGCTACAGATTATAAGCATTTCGGGACCTACCACTGCAGAGAAAAAATGCCGAAAGAAACTTCTTCAGCAGTTTTGGTCGCCTACTCGCCTATTTCAAATTTGTTGGTTGGACGCCCACCGACCAGGTGGTCAGACGAACTGATAAAGGTCGCAGGAAGGCGCTGGATGCAGGCTGCCTCTAACCGGTCATATTGGAAATCCTTAGAGGAGGCCTATGTCCAGCAGTGGACTTCTTGTGGCTAAGATGATGATGATGATGGTTAGGTACTTAATTTGGTATTGAAAAACGAAATCATGCTGAAACGATGCCAGCGCCAATCCAAAATTACTGTGTACAGTAAATAACCAAGCAAAACACTATAACCTTGTATAAAATGTGAGTAAATGAACAAAGGGAGACGCTAAGCAGACTCCCATGGCCACTTAGCAAAAATTGCTTCAGCGCGGCGGCGCAGAGTACCTCACCGATTGGCTGACTGTCGGATAAATCCGAGCTGTTTACTGACTTTCATATTGAATTTAATTCAATTATAGTGCTGGTTAGTATTTAAAGTAATTAGGATTTACAAAACTAGCACAATCTATAGACCAATTTATTATTTTAATTCCAAAACAGATTCAATAAAAATCTAATTCCTCAAGTACGAGTACTTCACTTGTGAATAACTTGTAATATTTAAACTTCTTTTGTTATAATATATTCAGCATGTTTAACAAATAGGACTTACACACGTTTTTATAGTGCTATGATAAGATCTCTCTTATTCTACAAATATGACTACACACGTTTTGTAGTGCTAGAGAAGATTTATTTCTGTAAGCCAAAGATTCTTTAAGAAATGGCGAAATTGACTTGTCAAACCAATTATAAATTGAACAAAATTTATCCATATCATATAAAGTGTTCTATTGTAGTGTATTTATCCTTACATATTGACAAACATTTTTCAATCCTCTTTAATGCTAGTTTCTCAACGTTACATGAAATATACTGTATAGAATGCTTGACTTATATATATAGATTTTATTATTATTAATGAAAATACATCTTCATTTGTTTGAAAAGACATAAAAGCAGATTACTTTTAAAGTAAAAAAAAACAATTAAAACGTCAATATTGACATATCTACTAGACATGAATGGAATGTTAATAAAATACGGTTCCCCAAACATTTGTCAAGTAAAAGAAAACCAGGAAACTCGGGGTTTGAAATATAGCCATTTGAGTCGCGGCACGTATTTCTCTGTAGTAATAAAGACGTGCCGGATTGCCTACAGCAAGCGCCATTCTTATAACTACAACTGCTGAAAGAAAATTACTATGATATCATTTTTAATTGCCAAGTTGGACTTTTTGAGATTGGTGAAAATATAGCTAGTCGTTTGTGGTGACTGTTGTAGGTACAGTCTCAAGATAAAATCAGTTCGCTTATTAGAACAATAAACTTTATCAAGAAACATTTTTTAGGGGGTAAAATTTATTCACTTTTGGGTTTAAAATATATTTAAAACACTATAATTACTTATCTTGATTTGAGTTCTGATAAGGAACCATGCTTACCTTTATTATACCTCCTATAGCCTCCTCCAAGGAAATTGAAGATTGAAGGGTAAAAGAAAAAATCTGAAAATAGACCCTGACCTCCGAAGCATCGCAACTAACGATAATACGTATACCCACGAGAGAAAATTCTCATCTTGATTCTTTTTGACGATTAGCTCGATTGTTTTTATGCGCCTAGTATATGGTAAATGTAAAAATGTGGTACATTTATAATATTAGTAACGTTAAAATAAGGAATAAGAGAATCCAAGATAAATAACCCCTAGAAAAATATTGTTAAAATTTAAAGATGTTTATGTAGCATAATGATCAGTAATCAGTATTCAGCGAGTTGAATAATCCCGCCTTCCGATTTCCATAATCACGACGTCTGCGCCACTCCGAGGACAATCTTTGTCTTAATTCCTTTAAGAGATAGCCAGACCGTACTGTCTGGTGAAAATAAATTAGTACTTAGACATATTATCTACTCTTCTTTTACAAGTAAACCTACGTGATGACATTGTGTGTATAAAACTAAGAAAATAAGTCTCCTTATAATCGTTTTAGTTTGGTTTTAGTTAAAAATCTAAGATCCAGTTTCTCTAAGACAACAAAAGCCAAAGGCTTAAATAAACCAACTTAATAAAGATAATACAAATTACGATGAAAATATTTATATATTTTTTAGTCGTTTCAATTCAATTTAAACGAATTTGAGAGGGAGAAAGGTCAGATTTGTAAAGATGTTATTAAATCTAATTTGTTATTGTTGGTTTATATACCTACACATATTTTTTGTTCGCATGTATTTGTAATTTTTTTGATACATTATGATCGTATTTCCGAAAAACAAAATGGACTCCCTAATTAGTTGGGCAGACAAATTATGTGGAAAGACAAATAGTATCCAGTACAGATGGGGTAAAATCGGTTCAAGTTCAAGTTCATTTATTCATTAACAATATTCATTGTGTTTGAAAATAGTACATAATCATAATCTATCTAATACTTAATAAATTTACTATAGAGATTTACTATACAATACAATACAATAATAATGGGTAGGGTAAGACGAAGGAGGGTCGTATTTGTATACATATTTCATTGTTTGTCTGTGCTTATGATTCGCCTCCCACAGTGTTCATGGCATAATATTTTATTAATGATTTTTAGATGAGCGAAGACTGTAAGCATATAATATAATATTTCCACATTTGCTGAGGTTGTGTATGTAAATGTGGCATAATTATGTAAAATTACAGTTTTCTTACGACTTTTTTTGTGACGTAACTTTTCAACTTTATGGATTGAGGATTTCATAAATCTTAATTCTCTGATTTGTACCAAAAAGAGAGGTGCTATAAGTTTGACTCCTCTATGGATGTTTGTGTGTGTGTTTTTCTATAACACCGAAGCTCTAAAATAGGTGAACCAATTTCAATTTGAAAACAGTTTTTTTTGCGATGGTTCTTAGACATGTCTTATCGAAATCGGTTCGGTTCGCCCATTAACAATATGGAGGGATTTTTGTGTCGGAGTTTGCTCACAATTTTAAAGCTTAGGTATATAAAATGTTGATAAAAAAAAATAAGGTCGAAATACACTCGCTGCCAGTTGAGTTCAGTTATACAAATTATTTTTAAGTACTCATGTGAAATATTAAACATCCTGCTATCACAAACATTACGCAATGTCTAAAAGAAAAACAAATATTTCGATAAAATCTTTCGCAGTTTACTGACACCATTTACGCCAAGCCGAGAGATATAGACCAAATCTGTTTAAAGCAATATCACTCGAAAGCCCGGATGAACATGAGGGTTTTGAAGGAGAAATGAAAATTGAAAATATACATTCGGTTTTTACCGAGGGAAATCCTACTTTTGTTCTCCGACGTAGAGCACAAATACATGTATCGGTAATTGGAATATTTTTGCAAAAACAGTTTCCCTACTGCCAGCGATTTTGATGAATCTCCTGTGAGTCATTGACATTGCTTTTCTTTTTGATCATTTTATTTTATAAATGATTTCCTATTAAATTGCTTTCGACTCACAAGTTTTTTATGTGAAAGAAAAAAAAGTTTAACAATAAGCATTAATTTCACCTATTTTGCATTAACTTTGTATATGTACAATACATAAACGACGAGTTCCGTGGCGCAGCGGTCAACACGCCTGACTGCGACACGGATGGTCCCGGGTTATTCAATCCCCGGTCAGGTCAAAATGGAAAATGTCCTTTTTCAGATTGACCTGGGTCTTGAATGTTTATTTATATAAGAATCAATTATGATATATAGTGTCGTTGAGTTAGTATCCCATAACACACGTCTAGAATTTACTTTAAGGCTAGCTTAATATGTGTGATTTGTCCGTATATATTTATTCATTTATATATTTCATTAAATAATAAATTAAAATTTGAGATCATCCATCTACTAATTTCCGACAAATGTATTATTATGCTTATCTAGAGGTATATGGGATGGTCAAGAATTAATAGTATTTTTTTCATTGGAACACAGTAGCACTAGGTTGAAGTAGGAAGCATATTAACTAATAAAAGAAATAGTGAGACAGCAATTAATCTGAATTACAGCGAAAAAATTGTCCGCAACTTATTACGTCATCACGATGATGAACGAGACCCGAAATATCCTTTGGTGAGTAATAACCCAAAGTCCGACAATGATTAAACACCGCCGTATTTTTGTTCCCAATGGTAATGAGCGCCTAAAATGTTTTTTTTTAGCTCCATACAAATTGCCCTGATGAATTTTAATGGCCCTGATGTAATGGGTTATTGCGGACGATTTAATCATACATGAAAAGACGACATTTTATACCAATTTATTCAAATCCCTTTGTACAGTGTAGCAGAACTGCAATTTTATTGTTGCACTTTGAACAGAATTGGAGAAAACTCTAAGAAATAAAAGTGAAAATTTAAAGTTTGATCCCTCGTGGACGTAGTTTCTTGAACAAAGATACGTCAATCAAGTTCACTTCTATAGGTATAAATTTAACAGTATTTTATAAGAATACTAGGTATCGCCCGAGGCTCCAATCGCGTCAAATTTTTGGATAATCCTTTCTTAGCGAATGACTGCGTCATTTAATAACTTCTGTGTACTACATTCCATACGCGATCCGTTAAGTGGTTTGAGCAGTGTGCTCATAGATCAGACAATAAAGGCTACCTTTTATGTGTACATCATCATCATTATTTCGTGTAGGTCACACGGTCAGTCGATCATGCACACCCTGGTGTCAGAGTTCTTCGGAACCGCCTCTCGGCCTCTGACGCGGTTCCTTTAACGACTATCAGATGGCAGCCGGGACCAACGGCATAACGTGCCTTCCGAAGCACGGAATCATCTTTCTTATCAGACATCAAGGTGATTCATGCCTGCAATGTCCTAACCAAACTGGAAACAACTTAACAAAGTATGCTTCCCGTGGGAATCGAACCTACGACCCCCGGGTCAATAAGGCAAACGCCTTAACCACTGAACCACAGAGACTTACCACCTTTTATGTGTACAGATACGTCTTTCTATATATTATTACAGATGCAAGTAAATGATATTATTGGTATCCAAAAGATGCCGTCAATGCATTTCCATTGCCAATGAGGCTTGTTATTGATTCTATTCTCATTTTATTAGCGAGCTCATCATCAATCCTCAGAAATTTGGTAAAGGTAACTAGTTGAAGTCACAAAAAGATATCAAAAATCTTTTGAATCGTCTTTAATCTTTATTATACAGTACACGTATGGGTATAGTAAGAGCCATCTTATTGCCAATTACTTAAGAATACTTTTCTTTAGTAACTCTATAAATCTATATTGATGAGACACGTGTCTTCATAACGTATCCCAAAGATTACTCAAGTTTACTCGAAACATTCCACTCCAACTTCACGCCTTTAACCGTATAAAGTCATTTCCAAGTGTGCCAGGGAACATCACTACTTGCGGATTTATTGTAATGGTGACACATAAAGTTTTACGTTACTTTTATTCCCTCTATCGAACGTACGCTTTGTACCAAAGTGAATAACATGGATGGAGTACGAACGAGCTGGTGTGCAGTTTCAAAGATTTCAATTGAATCGCTTCGCTAAAGTTTTTAAACGTCAAAAGGACATGTGAGACTAGTTTGGAGTTTTAGTTACATGATCCTTTACGAACTTTCTTAATGGAACAATCCCAACACGATAGTCCTTGGGCGTGTATTGATGATAGCTTTTACTATAAACTACTTTGTTAATGCTAATCATTGTTGGCAATTATACCTCTTTGATGTGAAGAAAACGTGAATGCTTCGAAAATTTGCTACATAATAAGTAGACGACATATTCGTACAATTTATAAAAGTATCAACTATTAATAATCTGTCTGTAATGAAATACAAACGTTTTATAATACTTAGGTATAATACTAGAATACTAGTAGAAACTTCAAAGCGATTATTCATGGAAGTAACTTGATTCACGCGAACGCCTGTAAACGGGTTTCTGCATTATCTAGTTCCTGCAACACAACTCTCTACTTATCGGATCTAACTCGGCTCAATAGTCCATTGCTTGTACCAGTTGTACCAAGTACTGTTCTCGTAATGTTGGATGGTTCGACACGAGTTGCATCTATAAGCGTTCTCTGATTCGTTAGTACTTTCTATGTTAAGGGAACAGTAGAATATTGACTGAATTGTATTAAGATGAACTGAAATCCATTGTCTTCTATAAATTAGATCTCAATTATGGAATACAGTTTTCAAAAGGCTTATTAATTTTAGTCTATTCGGATCAAGTAAATTTGAACAAATCAAACATTCTGCCTACAAATATATAATTTAAATACACGTAAATTTCATTTGTTTTAATATTGATGTTTATTGAGTCGAAATGGCAGTTTAATTTAGTCTATTCAGACCCAATAAATTTGCCAACAATAATTTGTTAAAGTTGATAAATTATTAACTTTATGAGCATAACTCAGAGTAGTACCTATGTTACTTAGTTTGCAAGAAGGCATGCAAACGTGTTACTACTTTATAGAGTCGTGTTCCTACTTTATAGAGACGTGTTCCTACTTTATAGAGCTTCTACAATACAATTCTGTACTTATCGAATCAAACTCGGCAAGAGTCCTTTGTTGTTCCTACTAGTGTTATATTCTCATGACAATATGATGCTCTATTTAAACAAGTTGCATCACTCGGTGTAGTTGGTAACACACTTCGGGCGCAGACCTAAGACTCGTGGGTTCGAATCCTACCTGTGGCGAATTCTTTTTCATCACATATTTTCAATTTTAATAATTTACCGAGCATTGTTATGCTATTTAAAAACCATTTTAAGTTTCATCAATTGGCTTGATTTTTCCCTGAATACTCAATGCTTTCTGTAAGAAGCGACGATAACTGTATTTTGACATATAATAAATAGTTACCTTTTTATTGGTTTGCTCATCGTCGATACATGTTTATTTCGTTTTCTTATTGTTTTTTTTTTCGTGTGTGTAAGTGGCCAACACTGGTGTCAGATTTTTCAAGCTGCCTAAATGGTTCTGACATAGCATAACGACTGCCATCAATGATGACAGCCAGGCCCAATGGCTTAACGTGCCTTCCAAAGCATGGAGGAGCTCGAGATATTTTCATTACACTTGCGGTCAACCCTCCAAGTTGGGACTGCGCCTGGGGTCGCTTAACATGCGGAAGCGCTTATAATGCTCACGCCCACTAGGCCATCCGGCTTCTCGTGAAATGAAAACTAGTAATTACTGCCAAAAAATACCGTTTTAGGCGGTAATCAGTCGTTCTCTCAATGACTGATTCTCTTACAAACATGATTCCAAAAATACCTTTGGTTATTAACTAAGGCTTTTAATACTTATATTTTTTTGATTCTATTTGTAAAGTATTAGTTTAATCTGAGGTATTAGTTATAAATTTATTGGTGTCGCTAGTAGTGGACCTCATGCGATTTAGCAAGTTTACAAGCATAAGGTTTTATTCAGGCATTTAGCATTCTTGTCTTGAGCAATATGATTTTTTGCCAAACCTTATTTCAAAGTTATACAAAGTATAGAAGCTATTCTCGAAATAAAGTATAATAATATTCAGGAAGTAAGTCCGTCATTTAAATGTTACTAGAGGTATATCATTCATTTCAAAGTTTGTACAGCAGATCAGTTAGAGCATAGTTCTAGAGAAAAGGTTACAGAATTTGAAATTCTAGTAGGATAGGAAGTTCTAAGTGGTAATTTGAAGAAACTTAAGTTTGCATTGAAACTGGCAAGAAAGTTCACACGGGTCGCGCCGGTCGACGGTTTGCTCTGATTTTATTGAAGAAAAGAAAACTCGGTTCACCATATATGTTTTTTCTTCTCTTTTGGTGCTTGAATGCAAATAGACAACAACATTATAATAAACACTTGTTTGACTGCAAACACAATATTTGTAAGCGGTCTTTCGTCTTTGTATTTGTTGGATAAGACAAAGGCACCACTTTATTACTTTGGTTGGTATGACATTCTGCGTGTGCCAACTTAAAATTAAACGTATAACCTATACTCGGTACTTTCATTCCACAGCGACCTATGCTCCGCTACATATTATTAATAACATCCGAGCAAGTAGCATCTCAAACATTTTTGTCCCGTACCCCAGTACAAACAATTCCTATTCGCTTAATACTTAAATTGTTTTATTGGGCAGCTAAAGTAGCCATGTGGTCCCTAGTAGAGTAGAATAGGAACACTCAAGTCTTTCCATGGATGTCGTAGAAGGTTACTTAGGAAACACATAAACAAAGCTTAAAAACAGTGTGGAGTGGAGAGTGTAGGCTATATCCTATGACAGCTCTGGCTAATATATGGCTCTGGTACAGAGAGGGTTATGCTCCTGCAGTGGAAACTAAAATAGACCTGATGATGATGACGATAATGATTGGGTAGCAGCGCCGGAACCAAGATAAGCGAAAAAATGTGCGCTCAACAACCGGTCCGCCAAGCGTGGTGAGTATGGCAAAACCCTCCACGATGGAAATCCTTGGGGTAGGTCTATCTCCAGCAGTGAAGTCCATGCAGCTAAGATGACGAAAGGGACAAATCTCACACGAATTAAAACGCGGACAATTTTCAGAAAACTGCTAAGTGTGATAAAATATAACATAGGTATTTTTCGACTTGCATTTGGAATTCTTATAACTTGTTTAGCATAAAATTTAAAAAAGGCGCCAGTTGTAACCAATGCTCAGCGGTCTTTGCTCATATATCAACCGCACACACATGCGAGAGCAGTAAGCACAAGTCTCGGTCGGATGATCCTCAATTGATTGGAAATGTTCCACAGTTTGCCGTTTCCCTGCTTTCTGCCTGAATCAAATAAAATTCATATCATAACGTTGCGTTTTGTTACGACTTTGTTTTATATGTTTTCAATTGACTTCAAAAAGAGGTTATCATTTTGACCCGTATGTATGTAATATTTTCAGAATTGCTCAGTTTTTGTATCTATAAAATTAAATAAAATAAAACGTCAAATGTAACCAATGCTCAGCAGTTTATGCTCGCTCATATATCAAACCTTAACCGCACATGCGAGAGCAGTAAGCACAAGTCTCGGTCGGATGATCCTCAATTGATTGGAAATGTTCGACATTTTGCCGTTTCCCTGCTTTCTGCCCGTTTCAAATAAAATTCATATCTGCCACGAGTTTTATAACACGTTGCGTTTTGTTACGAGTTCGTTTTACATGTTTTTCAACTGACTTCAAAAAAGGAGGTTATCAATTCGACCCGAATGTACGTAATATTGTCTCAACTGCCCAGTTTTTGCATAGCTTAGTCTTTTTGAGCTTCTAAAAGTGTGTACCAAATTTCATGCCTGTATGTACCTGTGTATGTTTGTATATTCGTATGTTGTCTGCGCATACCAACAGAGAAAATAAAGAATGTTAATTATTTGCGGATAATATATACGCGGAAAAAGTCGCGAGGAAATTGCTAGTGCCTAATAAATATACATAAAAAACCTTTTCTTGCATTCAAACTTTGGGAACATTTAAAATAATCAAGAACAAATTAATGTCCTTTTGTTATTTTGATAACAAAAGACTCGATAGCTATATTTAATTAACAATCCATCACTGAAAGCGTTTCTTCCCTGGACCCGATCAATCTCATCTATCGGGTCCCGGCGCTGCGCAAAAACCTCCATTGTGGATCACTTTTTCCTAGACGCCCTACATCCGAAACTTTATCTTATCTCATGCATCATTTTGTCACGTAATCTAACGCTGATGCAGAGCTTCTTTTATAGCTGATAATGTTTTTTTTATTTATCTATGTGTATCGGTTTTACTAAGAAGTAAAGATATTGCAAATAAGAAGAATATATTTTTTGAAGTAAAAACTCAAATTGCGTTTACCGTTTTATGTTAAGGGAAAATCTTTGAATACGTTTCGATAATTAGTATGCACCAAGTCTGCTTTCAATGTTATTTATCGATACCACCAAACATAATCAGAGTTAGTTAAAATAAAATCATAGGTATTTATTTTCAAATAATCTTAAGTCAAAAGTATTAATTGTATTTTACCGGCTGCGTAAAAGCAAAAGTGAAACTAACCCATTAACGGACACTCAACATAAAGTAAACACATATACTTATTACATTCCGTGCCAACAAAAAAGTCCTCATTTGAAAATCTTAAACAAATTTACAGGTAACGTTAAGTGAAATCAATTTAAAAAAAAAACTTTTAAATTTAGTTTTTTAGATTTCACTTAACAATGAATGATTGTGGAGCTATTTGCTAAAGACAGAGTCTAGAAGTTTCGAATGTGTTTTTTTGAAGTACAGTCATTGATATAACGCAGGAAATGTTTGAAAATGCGATGAAAAGGGTTCACATCTGTGATGCTGCTAAAGGTGGACATTTGTCTGACATTATTATTATCTTAAAACTTAGTAAGTGTTATATTTCATAGAATAAAGTTACAAAACTAAAGTGTATACCTACCTGTTATTTGATCACTCTGTTTATGCAATCAAACACTCTAATAATATTAGCAAGGATGTTGAAGTTTGTTGTGACGTCTTTCGGTTCAGCAATAAAATTCACACGTTCGTGTTTCACGACTTGACGTATTACACGCCTTACGCATTATGTGGTTTATGTTTTTACCTGAGGGGAAATAAAAGGTAATACCTACTCCTGCATATCAATATGTTTCTATTTATTTATATAGGTTCACAATTTACTGGGGGGCTAACTGAATCTTTTGAGTCGTTCAAACATAAATATTTAGTTACTAACTTTTATTGTTTAAGAGAGTTTATAAACAGACGTTATAGTAGTCACGTTTATATTTTATGAGAAAGACAGGTCATAAGGCCAAAAACAATCAAAGGCCAAAAATAAAAACAATTAAGGGTTCCGTAGCCAATAGGCAAAAACGGAACTCTTAAAGGGTTCCGTTTTCGTCTTGTCTATTTCTCTGTCCGTATTTACAGCCGCTTTATTCCAAAACAATTTGGACTCAACTTTTGGGCCTTAGCAGGAATTCTTCGTTCTTCATACAATAAATTAAGACAATTCAAAGATTAAGGGAGGAAATAAAAATGGAAATTGAAACAAAAAAATTACTTTTCATCAAACCTATAATAACTGTGTGGTGTCCCTAGATATGTCTTTTATAACTACATTTAGGTTCCTAAAACCTATCAAGTAATCATAAAGTATCTCAAAGTCAACCGTGTAAAAGAAAAAAAAATCGATAATGGTAAAATATGTCCTCCCCCTCTATAATAAGAGAGTGTATAATCTAAAAAAATGTTGGTCTTAAGGAAAACTTTGAACGAAAATTGGTTTGAACGAGATATAATTTAAAAACACATTGTCATAAAGAGCAAGTATAAAACAAATACTATGAAAAATATTCTGCTGACTCTTTGAATATTTATGGTGCTGACTCTTTTATTTGCTTGAATACAACATAATATAAAAAGACTTTTATTTAGTCTAGTATTCAGCCTGTTTACAAGCGAGCAAATTATTTTAAGTACCATTACAATATTATATGATTTAATTAAACAATATAAAAAGCCGGCGGACAGTTCTCTAATTTGTGCTTGTTACTACGAAACCCTATATTGGCGAGTCTAGACTTTATTTGAGTATGCTTTCCCGTTATTACGGTACGTATTTTTTGGTATTCATAGTGACTATGGTAACTAAGTCACAACATTTATTAGTCTGCACCGTGTATTATAATTTCTTTTTATTCTATTTTACAAAAGAAAAACTACTATTTTCTCTAGTAATTACCAACCTCAAAATACAAAGGAAAAGAAATGTTCTTTAAATTTTGTCTTCCAAAGATTGAAATTTCGGAGAATATCTTCAAAGGATCACACGGCGCCAGCCCGTCATAAATTCAATATGATGAAAAACAATTTCTCTGCCAATCCCTGTTGATAAGGAGACTTTGGCGGTGTGATTTAAACGTTCATAATATTTGCTTCTTTTCGATTACGACAGCGGAAGACTTAATGTGTTGGTTTACAGAGGAAAACAATATTAAATACGTAAATTTATATAAAAAATTACATTTAAGATTTGGCGTGTAAATATAGTTAACAAAAAAAAATTAAAAAAATGTGCTGTTTGAAACTACATTAATATTTATTTATTTAGCTCGAAATAGCTCTGACTACATAGTAAATTTTGTTAACTTGTGATTATACACAACTGTTTCTTTTTTCCATTAGCAACAATATCTAATAATTGCTAAACAACCAGTTGATAGTTATGTTCTTTTTCTTAGGAATACTTAGCTTTTTTCTTTAAAAGCTTCATTAACTGTAAATCGATGTGAAGCTTAATCCCAATTTCGAGAGGCATAATATTTTACATTTTTCTTCGTTACAGTACGAAAAACTACTCACAGTAATAAATATCCCTAAAAGGGCAAGTCCATGCCATTTAGCCTAATATATCTCATATTGAGAGTGCCTGCGAGACCATATATTATGATTGTACACATATCTTTACCCAATGTAAGGCGTGAATTTCGGATGCCTTCTGAATTTTTTAACGTGCCAACAAAATGCCGGTCTTTGTTGTGATAAATTTCCATCCGGAGGTGAATGTATTTTGTCATGAAAATTCGAGGGAAAATATGGTTCCAATTTCATATAAACCAGCCAAGTTCGAGTTGAACTCGCTGAAGAGGGTTCCGCACAATTTTAAAGTCAAATGTAACATTTGAAATCCTCACAGTAAGAGTTTCAGTTACACTACTACTTTCACAGAAACACTCGTTAACTAATACTAGCGTTATCTAGTGGTGTTTCATTGAACAATTTTCGTAACTGAACGTTCAATGTTTAGTTTACCACTTTATTATATATATTTTTTAAATTAATGAAATTTTTTTGGGTTTTCCTGTAATCTACACGCAATTATATTTTGTGTTTATTTTAAAAATGTAGGCGATCGGTGGGATGGTCAATTTTTGCCTTCCTTCATGAATAAAATCAAAAATATTTATTTGACAATAATAAAAAATATATATTTCAGATTCACATAACAAGCCTTTTCAATTGATAAAACACAGTAAGGTTTGAAAACTTTCTTATTTTCCAATTTTTTTACGGAACCCTAAAAACGTAAAATAAGTTGTAAATTTTCCGACATTGTCATGACATTGGCTATTTAATTCAATATTGGGTTTGTTATAAAGAAGAAACTGGTCCGTTAAACTATACTTATCTGTGTATATATAAAGTTTTAATTTAGAAATTCTATTTGAGCTTTGACAACATAATATATTCGTTCTTTCATGCAAGGTTGAGATTTATTGAAATCTAAAAATCACTCGAGAGCCTGGGACTTAAATAAGAAGAAGAGATCAAGTATCTTTTACCCCTTTAAAATTGTTAGGATTTACAAAGATCCTAAAACATTTTCATGACGATAAGGAAATGAGAACCTATCTAATTAAAATACATAATTATGTTTATTACTTGTCGAAGGTAAGAAACTGAATTATATTGTTTTGAGTGTACAACTGGGGAATATCTTCACAAGTTCTTATTTTTCAATTGAATAAATTGAAAACCACTTACATAGTTACCATCTTCACAGATTACTCTCGAAGCCTTTACACAAACGTGTAACAAGTAAGTGCCCGAGCACGAGATCGAGTGATCCTGGCTGGTTTAAATTGCAATCCTTCGCTCGATGTCAGAACTCAGGATGTACTGGAAATAAAAGGATTTCCTAAAGACTCACTTCATTTTACGTAAAAAGCAATCTAGTTAGACGACATTCAATTTCAGCATAAATCAAATTGTTTATCTTTTTGTTTCAGAAGCGTTTTGGATTTATTTCATAAGTAATCATTATAAATATGGCCCATAATATCGTTTTCGTGCATTACAAACGATATTTCAATTTCTAGAGCAATCTATTGGTAGATATCCCTATGGTCTTTCCTTCCTTATTTTAAAACAGAGATACATTCTATATTGATATAATTACGCGAACTGTCTTTTTAACAATGATCCCTATCAAGCCAAGTACAGGTGGAACTATTTTTGACGCCCTAAAACTCAAAATTTACTTCCAACTAGGAATAAATATTGAAATTCCTTAAATATGCAAAATAAGAACCAAGTTTTATATTATCAAATGGTGTGGTGATTAATTTCCCCTACAAAATAATTGAGTGAATTGTTCCTATGTTCTGTAGATGTCTTTTAAATCTTTTCCTATGTACCTACTTGGCTATTTTTCGCATTTTATGCATTTTTGACTTATCATCTTATCTTACGTGAGTTTTTGTCGTGATTTTACTTTCTTAGATTGATTTTATTCTAATTTCTCTTTAATTTGCTGGTACAAAACGAGCTAGGTCAAATGTTAAAGTTAAATAAATAGTTTCTACAGAACTTGACACCCATTTAAAGTTCAATTGTTTTTTCGGTGAAGTCAACCACCATAGCGTATAGCGTATGATACTATTGAACTTGGCTCCCATTTCCACATTTATATTGTTTAGAGGGATTGCATTTACACACAGCCATAAAGTGGTCCCATCACACTAACATTCCAAGAGTTCCCCGGCGATGCGAGCGGCAAGCGAAAGATGAACTAGTGAAGTCCTCTGTAACGACACCGATTTATTTGATGTACACTGTTTTTGTAGAAACTACCCCTCCGGGACCGAAGGGATTTTGTACAACACGTTTCATTATAGTGAAGGTTCTTATTGATAGCTTCGTTGTTTTATTGCTGTAGTTTGGCGCGAACTAAACTTGGACAACTTTTTATGTATCTACTTTAGTTAATTGCTTGGAACGAAACGTTAAGTTCTGAAGTACGATGTTTACCGCAGAATTACTTTAATAATAAAAAATATGTTTTCCGTTTTTACTCAATCCTTTAAAAATGACAATAAATGTAGGTAAATTATTTAAGTCATTAAAATTGATATTTTATGCAAGTTTTAATTGCATTGAACCTCTTACTCTTATCTGAGCGTGTTCCCGGTTACATCCTCAGCTTGAATGCTTCAGAGCCCAGGTTCCGATTTTCGGCTTATTCTGCTTCACTTATTTTTTTTCTGAGACATTCTCCGTTGACCCTCTATTAGCACATATATATCATCCATAACAACTTGAAGCCATCCAATATTGAAATTCGATTAAACAAATCTCCCAATAGAGTAGATATTATTTAGGTAGATAAGTTTTTAATAATTATCTTCTTAACAAAAAGTTCTTAAAAAAGCGTGAAAATATTTATTTTGTATACTATTTGGCTACGCGTAAGTAAAAGTTAAAGGTAGGTAAAAGACTTGATTGTTTGCTTACTAACAATCAAAATATGGTTAGGTAAAGTTGTATTTACTCATATTTTTTGCGTCCCTAATCCCATCCTAATCCTAATCCCAACTAATATTATAAAGGCGAAAGTGAGTTTGTTTGTTTGTTACGCTTTCACGCCGTATCTACTGAACCGATCATCATGAAATTTTGCATACACATAGGTTAGGGTACCGAGGAGGACATAGGCTATACATATATAACGCAGGCGAAGCCGCGGGTAACAGCTAGTGTTTAAATAAATTTGCAACCAAATAGGTCTCTTCAAAGTACAAAGCTGGTAATTAAATTTTAATCACTGTGAAATTAAATTAATAATTGCGCCCGTCGACGAGCATAAATGGATAAACGATATTCTTATAATGGATTTGTAAATAGTTTTGATGAATGACACTTTCTTTTGGGTTGCTATTTGTTTATTGTTTATCTGATACTTAAACAAATGAGGTTAAAAATAGGTAAATTATATTTTTGTTCATATCCTTTGATTTTTTACAGATTTTGTGAAATACACCATAATAATTTCACTGTAACGTTTAATCAGACGCTGCTGAAATGATATTCCTTAATATGGTAAAATAGCAACCAAAAATATAAGCACACCAAGCTATAATAATGAAATTACCTCACAAAGACTGCAAGCTAAAGTTTATATTCACGTGGGACTAAGATTGGGAAATTGCATCGTGTAAAAACATACTCAATTTTCTTCGGCAACTAAAGAGCACCTCGGGGATTTCTATTAGGTTCGCCGAGGCGGCGGCGGTACGTCCGTGCGTAGTATATTGCGTGTGTAGGATCCCAAATCGCCAAAAAAGTTAAGCTGCCTAACGATATTTATGTGTGCCCTCACCCTTATGAGGTTCAAGATAATAAACCGTGATTGGCGATGGACCCGAAAAAACGGGAATACGCAATAAACCTAGAAACGTAAGTAGGACAGAAATATACACTTTCTTGAGAAATATATTACGTTACTCAGAAAAATATATGTACGTATCGAGACACAAGAGAGTCCATGTACTCGTGAATGACCAACTTTTATAGAAGCAATTAATACTACCGTTAAGATAGCTGTTTAACTTTCAATAACTTTACTTCGACAAAGCGTTTAAGATCTATATTATCAGAAATGGGTGCATCAAATCAAAAGGAATAGAAAAAAAGAGGTAAATGTTATTATATATTATATACATCATCAACAAAATGAACAACTATTATACTCGGTTATTTTATTTATTATGACGCGATAGGGAGATAAATAATTTTGATTAATACATCAAGCCATAAGTCGGTATTAATTTTATTCGGTTACAGCTCTTCTGCATATTTTTGCGTTGGATTCGTTAAAAAGATGTTAGTTTGTGATTTTATTATGAATATACCTTCCTCTCCCTAAAAAGTTATTCAAACTTACTATGACTATATGAAAAAATGGCCAAGTACGAATCGGACTTGCCCATGCAGGGATCGGTAGCAGTAACCAAACATTGGTCAAAATGCCACTTTCATTTTTTGCCAGTATAAATGTCAAAAGTAAAAACTTTCAACGAAAATTGGCTTGAACTTGATATGGCTAGCTGTTTTTGAGATACAGCAAAAACAGCTAGCCATATGTTCAAACCAATTTTCGTTGAAAGTTTTTACTCGCATATTTTTTTTTAATTTAATAGTCTTATTTTTACAATTTGAGTTGTGGGCACACATTTTTCTACTTATGAAGTGCCTATTATTTCAAAAGATTTAAGTACTTTCATGGAGTTTGTGGTGGGAAGTCAAGGGGTGCCATGGACAATTTTGCAAATTGATTTTGGCGGACTTTATGGTTTGGTGTTATAAATGCTCGTGCTCATGGAACAATTTGTGAAATAGTTAAAGTGGACTGTTATTTGGACTCGTAAAGACTTGCCACCATAACATCCCGACCACGAGGCATCAAAGAACATACGCCATCTTTGATGCTACTTGTTACAACTTTACCGTACAACACCGATACTTAGTATCTCAATTTACTGGACATTGGCAGAATCACTGAAATCTCGGTGGAAGCCATTTTATAAAACAGAAGAAGAAGAAGAAGTACTTTCATAAAATGGTCTTAACAGCCTTAATGGTAGGTATCTCCAGGGTGATTATATAACCACCTTTGTAACCAATCAACCACCAATCTTTCATGTTTGTATATAAATCATAGCGGTTAACAAAATACGTCTTCATACCAAGTAACCACCTGTATAGATTAGATGATTAAACATAATTTTAGTTTCAGTTCCATGTATGGGGGCCACCCCCTTTTATCTTTCATGTTTGTATAAAAATCGTGATACGGTTAACTAAATACGTCTTCCTACCAAGTCTGCATAGTCCAAATAGTCTAAAAAATTGCTGTGACATACTGACAGATAGATATGATGAATTTATAAGGGTTCCGTTTATTGCTATTCGGCTACCCTAAAACGTTTACGTGAAAAAAGTTTAAATTAGAATTTAACATACTTGTGCCTTATCTTCCCTCAAGTTTCCACTACTAAACTTTTAATTAATTGCTAAGTTCGCCGTAAGACTGTAGGTGCTCTTAAACAAATTAATGCTTTACCAAAGTCTAATGTTTTGCTAATGGGTGATTACACTGATATGTGTGATATATATAATACCTAGGGTAATTACAGTCGATTGAGTTAATACGTTTATTATGTTAGAATCTGGGCAGATGACGCTTTGTGATTAATCATTATATGAATTTTACTAGCTGTTACCCGCGGCTTCCTATAGCTTATGTCCTTTCAGTACCCTAAACTCAGTAGTTCAGTAGATAGGGCGTGAAAGCGTAACAAACAAATAAACAAACAAACTCACTTTCACATTTATAATTTAGGATAGGATATAATCGGAATACATTATCACTGACGGTTTTAATAACGTTCTTTGCTTTTCGTAATATCTTAACAATAATAATAGTTTACCTTACGAATTCGTAACTACTATTTATTCCTTCTCCTTCAAAACATTACATAGATCGATAGTAATTACTTAGAAAAGTATGTATATTGTTTGGCAACGAATTTCGTAAATTATCCATGATTTTCTTTAGTATAATCATCGTTCCGGAAATATATGGCAAAAATATGGGATGAAAGTATAAAACATAAAAGGCGCCTAAAATAATGGCCTAGAGAGACTGTTACCAGGAGTATGGAGCTAGATTTATCCTGTATATATCTCAACAATAATAAAATATATTTTTGTTCAGATATGTTTCCCGTTTTGAGGAAATTTGTGTCTTTGAGAAAACAATGAGCATTGTTATCTCATTAAAATGCTTTGTAGCGAGTTATTATCATAAATTTAAGTCCTTTGCGATAATTTTTCATTTAAAATCAGCTCTGCCTATTATGGAGATTAATCCTTTAAATTTAACGTATAAATTTTAATGTAATCACAATTTTACTGCATAGCAATATTAAAAATGATAGGTACTTTAGCCGATTTACAATCATAAAAGTTTTATGAGAATATCTAAGGGTTGTAAAAAAAATATATACTTAATTAATTGCTGTTAAAAGTTTGAGAAATTGCGATATTACCTTAATATAGTTTATTTATGTTATACGTCTTTCATTTTGACTTAGGAATAAATAAAAGAAGATGTCAGTAAGTTCCATTCTAGACATATCGCAAAAACTTTTCTTACATAGCACGTGTTCTAGCTTCTGATCTTGCTGGTAGGCACACCAATTTACTTAATACTATATTACGATACTAGTTATGACGTTAATCAACATTCTTGTTGTGAAAAGAAAATCTTACAATTATTATTTTCCTATGTGTTATGCCATTTCATTCTTCATTTCACACATTACTGCCCCAGTGCGTAGCCCACCAGTGTGTAGGTTGCCTCGCGATGTTTTCTTTCACCAAGGTGAGGTATTGATCTTTACATTACATAATATCTGTAATAATATTTTCGGTACAGGCATAGAAATACATTAAAAGACCTTTAATTTCGGGAATAATTCGTTAAAGTAAGCCTCGGGGTAAGCGGGGAGTGGGATGTTCCTCCACTTACGGTAATTAGACGTGCGTAGCAGGGCCGCTTACATCAAATGGAATTAAGCGTAGGCAGCCACCGTTGACAAGTGCCTCTAATAGAAGGGGGATGTAATTTTCCCGCATATTTTGCTTTTCATAGGTAGCAAAGATTAGATTTCTGAACTGGTATTAATTGAAGTTGATCATTATCTTATCATTCTGTGCAGGTAAATAATTAAATATTGAAGTCTTCCACAATTTTTCTTTAACGTGTATAAGACATATACCTACATAAGCGTCGATTTTGTATAAACAATTTTTGTTCCTTTTAACGCCTTTTTTCCAACACTGAAATATACAGGATAATTTTTTTTTTTTATTTATTATAGAATTAGGCATTTGTCTCCCATCTCTCCTGATGGTAAGTAAAGACGAGGATGTTATATGCCTATCCAAGAGATACCCATTTATTCTCATGGATCTAAGAATAATCAGGATATGCCCTTGGAAAATGTAACAGTGACGCACATAAAAATCCCTACACTCGTGTCGCGACACTAGCGCACGCACACATCGGCACAAAAATCCCTACACTTTTCCCCGGTCGAACGAAATGTCAAATTTCCCAAATGTCAAATACATGTTGCACACATGTGACTTGATGTGACGTAAGTTATGCTTCACTTTTGATGTGTCTAATGCCGGGTCCATATTATTCCTAGGTCCATGTTTATTCTACTTTTGAATGTCCCGGGATTGTACTTGTCTGGGAATATAGACGCAGGCAATTGTAATTGGACGATTATCATTTACTTATTCATTTTTGAAATAATGAAACGGGATTTTTCTAAAAACTAAACCTAATACTTACCTAAACTCTCATTCATGCTTCAATTGTTGGTTTGTGGAATAAAACCAAGATCAGGTTTGACGTTGTCTTTGTATTTAATTTGTAAGAAAACTGATGATACTCTACTGCATATAAATTTATGGGTCATTTTTAGCTCTCACTTGGACTTTAAGTCAGTTGTTAAAATTAGTTTGAAAAGGATTTTGTTGAACTGTATTAAAATAAAAAAATAAATTTAGTCTATGTCAGCCAGATAACGCATTTTTATTAGGTCATGGTCCCAGCGATCCAAAAAATTGCGTATTGTTGTTATTTTTTGTAATAATGCACTGATTTGTGTCGTCGTCGAAAATCGTGTTAGAAATTGAAAATTCAGTTGCAAAAGGACTATTTGCAGTTTGCATGCAGTTTTGTGTTTTGTCGTGAGAGCCGTGTAGTTCAAGTTCAAAATGGCCGGCAGTTACATTGTAAATGTGCCGAAATTGAAAGGTCGAGAGAACTTTGACGAGTGGGCGTTCGCTGCCGAGAATTTTCTCATTCTCGATGGTGTGGACATAAATAAAGTATGTTCAGCAGAAGAAGCAGTTTCGGTAGAATCTAAAAAAGCAAAAGCTAAGCTCATAATGACTGTGGATTCTTCTTTGTATATTCATATCAAGAATGAAAAAAACAGCTCAAGATATTTGGAACCGCTTAAAGTCGCTGTTTGATGATTCGGGTTTCACGCGCCGAATAAGTTTATTGCGACAACTTATTTCCATAAGGCTAGAAGACAGCGAATCCATGACGGCATACGTAACACAGATGGTTGATACTGCGCAAAAGCTGAAAGGAACTGGTTTTGAGATTTCGGATGAATGGGTTGGTTCATTGTTGTTGGCGGGGCTGAGCGAAAAATTTGCGCCCATGATTATGGCTATCGAGCATTCGGGGATGACCATAAGCACAGACGCCATTAAAGCTAAATTGCTAGATATGTCCGACGCTGGTAGCAGTGACAGTGCTTTTTTGTCAAAAGGATGGCAGCAGCGAAAAAAGGTTAGCGCTAGGAATCAAACTTCAACAAAAAACGATCTGTCGAAGTCACATATGTCAACAAAGTCACCCAAAACAATTCGTTGCTACAAATGTAAACAACTTGGTCATTTTATGAATAAATGCCCACAGAATAATCAGAATAAGGCAGAAAACACTTTTAGTGTCGTCTTTATGAATCCTGGAAACCAATTTACGGATTCTGATTGGTATATTGATTCAGGGGCAAGTCAACATATGGTCGTGAACAAGAATTGTTTACAAGATGTCACTTACGATCACACTGTGAAGAATATCATAGTGGGGAATAAACAAACGATACCAGTGCTATGTGAAGGTAACACGAAAATAACAACAGTGGTAGATGACTCTGAATTCCGTATCACAATCAATAGAGTATTATGTATCCCATATTTGACTACCAATTTGCTATCAGTAAGCCAGTTAATCGAAAGTGGAAACACGGTTGATTTTCAACAGAATGTGTGCTACATAAGGAACAGGCAGAATGTACTGGTTGGCAAAGCAGAGTTGGTAAATGGAGTGTATCGGCTAAACATCAAGTCTGATGAGCTGTTAGTAGGTTCGGCTACAGCTGCGACTAGTGAGGTGTGGCACCGAAGATTGGGACACTTAAATAGTACAGATTTAAATGCTATGAAGAATGGTGTAGTAAACAGAATTGATTTCATAGACAGAGCTGTGATTAACAAGTCCAAATGCATCACATGTTGAGAAGGGAAGCAAGCGAGACTGCCTTTTTCTCACAAGGGTACCAGGTACGAGAATGTACTAGATCTGGTTCACGCTGATGTTTGCGGGCCAATGGAGCAAGTTTCGATTGGACTATCACGTTATTTTTTACTCTTTGTCGATGATTATAGCCGGATGGCATTTGTCTATTTTCTCAAAGCCAAGAGTGAAGTCTTTGGATACTTAAAAGAGTTTAAAGCTCTAGTTGAAAGACAGACTGGCAGGAAACTGAAAGATTTGAGAACAGACAATGGAGGCGAATTTTGTTCTAATGAGATGGAATGTTTTTTGAAGAAAGCAGGAAAAGTAATAAATTCACGCCGGAGCAAAATGGTTTGTGTGAAAGAATGAACAGAACGGTGGTGGCAAAAGCTCGGTGCTTGCTGTTTGACGCCAAATTAGATAAGAAATTCTGGGCAGAAGCTGTAAACACAGCTGTGTATCTGAGAAACAGAAGTTTGGCATCTGGATTGACACAGACACCTTATGAACTTTGGACAGGCAGAAAGCCAGATGTCAGCCACTTTAAAGTATTTGGTAGTACTGCTATGGTTTATGTTCCTAAAGCCAAGACGGCCAAGTGGGACAGAAGAGCAGAAAATAAGGCTTTTGTTTGCTCTCAATGTCAAATTAAATTATAACGAAGGGTGTAAACTCTGTAAAGCATCATAGTTTTGTTTCTAAGCTGGGTGTTTACAATAGTGTATTAAAGTAGTTTATTTTTTGATTCGTTATACAAAATTTGGATTATTTTAATAGGTAGGTGTGTTGAACTGTATTAAAATAAAAAAATAAATTTAGTCTATGTCAGCCAGACAACGCATTTTTATTAGATTTTTGTGCATTCACAATGCTATTCTGATTTAGTCCTACAAAATTAAGAAATAAGGTATGATGAACTCTACCCGCGTGAAATTATCTTATTTATTGATTTAATTATGAGTCCTGGATACTAATAATAAATTGAAAAATAAAATATGTCAAAAACATTGAATAACCTAACAACATTCTATTGATGGAATCAAAATCTGTAATAGAGAATACAAACGCAAGAAAAAAAGGTAAGAGATGAAAAAATACATTACGAACTAATTAGAATCTGGAAAATAAGCAGTAATCATAGATATCAGGCACTAATCCATAAGTTGAGCTTGAAAATAAGGATTCATACAAAAATCATCATATTTTTTAACCCTTCTATTTCTTTTTCACATAATCTCAATCTAGATTCATAAAGATCTAGGTACCAAAATACTGAACCAGAACCTAGTATTGGATAGTTCCTTAGTATTTATTTTATTCTAAGAAAGATGGACGTACTAAGTAAGATGTCCACATTGTGGTAAATGCAATTTAGTTGAATAAAAGCGTGCACCCTTATTGTGCAGACAAACTTGATAGGGGTCCACAATTTATCGTGTGGCCAACCTTAATACACTTTACACAAATAGTCATTAATCATTATGAACTCATGCAGACGTTTTCTAGTAGATTGTTTAGATTTGAAAAAAAGTTGCTGCGTTATTTTGAATCAAATATTTAAAAAAATCCTTCAACAGATACAACAGTAATAACGACAATTATATATTCATCTTCATCTGAGTATATTCCCGGTTACATCGGCAGCGGTAACTCTTTGGAGCCTGAGGTCCGCTACTTATGCTAGGTGATTTGACTGGGTTACTGGTTTTTACACAGAGCGACTGCCGTCTGACATCCGCAACCCATAGGGTAAACCAGAACTTATCTTAGGATAGGGTTGAACAAACGCTAGATGGCGTGGATAAAAAAAATGACTACTCAAGTCTTCCCGTGGATGTCGTAGAAGATGAATTTTAGAACATAAGCTAAACAAAGCTTATAAACATCAAAGAAACCTCTCTAACCAATCTGGCCAGCGTGGAGAGTGTGGACGAAATCCTCTGACTGCTGTGGCTAATATAAAATAATAAGACGATATAAAGCACGCAGACAAATAGAAGCACGACCCTCTCTGGTAGTACAGAGAGGGTCGTGCGTGCGTCTGCAGTAAAGACTAAAAAAAACATGATGTTAATGATGATAATAATTTACGAAGTAATTCGTAAAAATCTAACGCAATGTTTACACATCGGCGTACACGTCTGAGGTATTAAATTGCTTACTCCCATAATTTGGGCGTTTCTCGCTCCACGTTTATCCTTAATAATTAATGACTCCTTTTTCGTGAAAATAAATAGCTTACGTCGTGACAAGTGCTCTACTTGGACCCACCAAATTAAGACTGACATTAGGTTACAGCGAGGTTTTTTCTTCTTCATAGTAAAGTTGGTCATAAAACTTTTTTCCCCATTGGGCTAATGAGTTTTATTTAATTTTTTATAATGATTAGAAAGAGACTAAGTTTTGTTAAAAGATATCGGAAAATATTTGCCTTTAAAACCTATGTCGAAGGAACTGATGTCTGTGGGTATGAGAATTTTACGTATCTTCAATTTAACGTACAGTCAGAAAAATACAAAATAATACATACTTCATCACGTGTAGTTAATCATCAGGATGTGCTTAGATTAGTTGAGCAATTGAGTATCTACGAAATTCTTCGAAGGCGATTAGAATGACACATAGTACTTTATCTGTATAGAATAAACTGAAACAATTTCTCTCTTTTTGTTACAGATTCCAACGCAGCCATAACTAATCTAGTGACACAAGTAGCAAGTCAAATCTACCACGATATTTCAACCGTCCATAGGAGTGTTATTTTGGTGTCGTAAAACTGTACGTGATTATCCGCGATTCCGTAAATAAACAGTGAAGGCGTTCTGGTGACAATCAACTGAAAATAAATGTTTGCAAGGGGGATGATTCCGTGTGGGGTGGGACGTTGAGCGTGGATGGTGTTGATCGGGCGCTGGCGATGGCGGCGCGGTGCGGGGGGAGGGCGGGGCGCGGGCGACGGTGAGGTTGGTTTGGGGGGGCGTGATGCGCGGGCGCGCTTGGCTGCTGTGCGCGGCGTGGTACGCATGCGCGGCGTGGTGGCACGCGGTGGCGGCGACGGCCGCAGGCCAGGAGCTACGCGTGCTCCAGGCAGATGCGCAGGCAGCCTTCTACGTGGGCATCGCCGCGCCGCCCTCGGCCGCCGCCATTGTGCACGCCTTCAACCGCTCGCTGGCGGAGATCTCGCACACGTACCTTGCCGGCGACAACCCTCTGTATCTGCGCAACATCACGCTTCTGCCTCTGTACATCGAGCTGCCAGAAGATGAAAGGTATGATGCTTATATATCTGTAGGCTTAATTATAATAATACGTACTACTTACATGAAGCAATGGATAGAAAAGCGCAATAGAGAGGACAGTGACCTCTCAATAAGTTTGGCTCTATTTTCACTCTAATGTGTGCTTGAGTAGCCAGGTGACACTACTTGCTCGCGCACTTGTAGCGTCGAAGTAGGTATTATATCACACACACAGAGATAAGGCACACAAGACCAAGTTATTACATTTGAACTTTAATCCAATTTGGCTTTCTCATGAAGAAAGTTATTATGTATTGTCAGTTGCCGAATTTAAAATCTCGTTTCTTTTAAATAAGTCACGTAACTAGAAATACAAGTGACATGTATTCGTACATATGAATGACAGAAGTCTCGTCACGTACCCTCCTCCGTCGCGTCCTTCAGCGACCCACCCGCAAATACATTACTTACGTCTTAGCTTGATCTATTCGACCTCATGAAAAATAATTTACTTCATTTAAAATCACTCGAATAGGATCAAAAGCGCCGGGATAAAGTGAAAAGCTGTCGAAACCATCGTATCTATCTCAACAACAATACCATTTTGAAGTTCCTATTTCGAACAAGACCAATACATGTCATTCGGAGTGAAACACTTTATGGATTTTGTTGGAGTTGGTTCCATTCGATCTGACGGCGGACTTCGGACCGCAATAGTTTCTAGTTTGATTTCCACGGAGGCGAGATATTTTTCCTAGCAATATTGCATCAATATTGATTTGGATTTAGGACGGATGAAATATTGTTTTGGCGCGGAATGTGGCAGATTACCGGCCAGTGTTTGCGTTTGCTCTTTTTGTGGCTTATGGCTTTATTAAACTTTGAAATATTATGGACAGGTTATTTGTTCATATCATTTACCCTGAGTAAAAATTGTAGCAAGAGTATAAAAATAGATGATAATATTTGACTTTTTCTCCATATATCTTTCTATCCAACAAAAATAATCGCAGTAAGCCTCAATGTAATAATAAAAGGATTTTACCAACTACTTAAGAACTTAAGTATGAAAAATAAAATACTAAGGGCTTTTCTACAAAAGATCTGATAAAGTAAGATGGAACGAAAAATCTTCCTTATCCGTGAAATAGTTCAGAATTTATGGTGGTCATTGTGAGAAGGTACAATATACCGCCAATCTCACATATTGGAGCAGACAAGCGAGATTAGAAAACGAGGTTGAAAACGTTGCGGGGCAACTATTGTGAGCGTTGTCGGAATGTTGTTACTTGTCATGAGATGAAGCAATGATTTGTTAAACCCTTTCTACCTGATCTTAAGAAAATGGATTTTATAAGAAGGAAATAAAGTTTCAACATATCATTGAGGCTCTTCGCGACAAACAATAACTTTACTGACTTGATCAAAAGAAGAAATAGAATTTCCTAAAGAGATTTCCGTGTTGTCAGTACAAGGCACACAAATTCCATTTTGAAATTCTAAATTTTTATTGCATCAAGCTGTTAAATTACCTAAACTAAAACGCAGTACAAGGTTCAACAAATATTGCTTCATCTGGAGACAAGCAACAAAATTCTGATCTTACACGTTTTTGCATTTCTTTTTAATCATTTTTTTTTTAAAGATACTAAAAGTAATAGTGATCTTAACATACTTATATGCAGTGCTGTAATGTTACTTTATTCTCATAAGTAAATGCTCACCAAGTGTAAATAAAAATATTGAGATTTATTTTACAAAGGAACCGATAAAGGATAGTTTTCCTCAAATCCATGAAACAATTTATAATCTATGTTTTATCGCCGTCATTGTTAGGAGCACCCACAATAACCCCCTCAATCTCACATATTGGAGCAGACGAGCGAGATTGGAAAACGCGGTAAAAACTCGACAACAATTGTGAGCTCTGCCGTAATGTTGTTGCTTGTCGCAAGGTGACGGAATGATTTGTTACACTTGCTTGATCAAATAGAAGAAATATATTTTGAATCAAAAGAGATGAACCCCGGTTAGGCTCGAAATTATAAAATTTCTTTTGATTTCCTTATATATTCTATATTTTCTTTATTTCATAAATTCAACAAATATACTCGTATTTTGTTGAATTTCTTTCAGCAAGTTTTAAAATTTACTTAAAATTATTCTCAGCACTGTTGGTAACGCTGCTTTATTTGTCTAAGTAAATGTAGAAAGAAAGAATAATATTTTATTTAGAACCACATATAAAAGAAAAATTCATTAAATTTAGAGTTGTACAGTTTTCTAACCAGGTGTAAATAAAAATATTGAGATTTATTTCACAAGTAACCATGAAAGGAAGGTTTTCCCTAAATCCACGAAACAGTTTTTAATCTATGATTTATCGCCGCCATTGTTGGGAGCACGGGGCACCTACAATAACCTCCTCAATCTCACATATTGGATCGGTAAAAACGTGGCAACAATGTTGTTGCTTGTTGCGAGGTGACGGAATGATTTGTTACACCTGTTTGATCAAATAGAAGAAATGTATTTTGAATCGAAAGAGATGAACTCCGGGTGGGCACGTAATTTTAAAATTGCTTTTGATTTCGTAATATATTTTTGCTTATAACATATTAGATTTTTTACTAGCACTCCACGAGCTTCGCCCGTTGTTTTTAATAATATTTTAATTCGATACCTGTAGTTTCTGAGATCAGCGCGTTTAACCAAACAAACAAAAAAACTGTTCAGCTTATATATTTTAGTAATAGAATTGACTACGGCGCAGGCGAATACGAGGGAAATATTTGAACTGTGTTTATATCCTTTCCTGTGTCCGACTGTTACCGCTAAAAGGACCTATAGTCATTAAATTTATCTTTTACGTACCTACATAGTACAATACATAATAATAAATTAATTGGTCTATTTGATGGGTTTAGATGAAAGCTCATCAAATAGAACAAATTATTTTTTTGATGGTTAAGTATTCTAGGCTATATTGTGTAGACTTAAAATATTTATTAAACGGCCTTCGAATGTACTATAATTTTTTTGGGACTTTAAATCATTATAAAATATGTATATGACTAAAAGGATTATTTATTTATTTTAATTGCCGTCTTATTTACATATTTTAATAAAACTACGCAGTTTCGTTATTTTGATAAAATTAAAGCTCAAATATGACGTATTTAAGTAATCCCATTCATCACACTAAATGACCAGGCCGTATTATTAAATGTGACACATTCTTTAATAATTCAGTGACTTCCCCGAAAGGAATAAAGTCATTGTTTGTAAACAAACCTTAGTAAGCCATTGTTAAAACAGTCTTAATGATAATGTCTATTATTGTCACCACGTTAAATTTTATAACTTTAAAGCCATAAACTAAATCTTGAGTACTCAACTAAGCTATTTCATGTACACCATAAACATTGAGTTGCTTATGATCACGACGTATCAATAATACTCATGTGAGTGTATGTTGTCATTAACGTTCACGATATCATAACGCTCTTAAATGCAGCTGAGGTTTCCCGTTTAAACTTTGGCTAGACGTCATAAAAATAACATTTCCTTTACAATAATAAAATTATTTACGACACTTCTAACCAAGCAGACTATTATAAATCATGAAAATGAGATTAACAACATAAATGCATGACTAGAATGTATGTTTATCGTTGTTATTTCTTATCAAAAAATAAGCTTTCCGAACTTGAATCTGACAGGGCAAAAAATAATTGAAATCGTTTCAGCCGTTTCCGAGATCGATGACCCCATCCCAACTAATATTATAAATGCGAAAGTGAGTTTGTTTGTTACGGTTTCACGCCTTATCTACTGAACTGAATTTTGCATACCTAAACACTTAGATTATATAAAACCTAGATAGACTCTTTTAGCCTAAAAGCGTAGAAAAAACTAGCGACCGACTCATAGTCGGTCGCGCACACAGTTACCAATTTGATGGATTTTGAGAGCATAAGTTGACCGGACGCGTGTGATAACACAAAGCTGTCACGCACACAAGCCTTAAAAAATTGGCCTGTTTTTAGGGTTCCGTAGTAAACTAGGAACCCTTATAGTTTCGCCATGTCTGTCTGTCCGTCTGTCCGTGCGCGGTTTTACTCAGAGACTATAAGTACTAGAAAGCTGTAATTTGGTATGGGTATGTATATTAAGCATGGAAAAAAAGTGGTAGAAAATAATCTTGAAAAAATTTTTTTAAGTGCAAACTAAAAAGTTATAGGCCACCAACTTATAAAATGTACTGGAAAATGTAAAATTTCATACAATTTTCATTGTTAGATGTCGTGCGAGTGTAAACAGTGTGAATTCAAAGTTGTCATTCGCAACTACGTAACCCTAAACTGCGCGTGGCCCGACACACACTTGGCCAGTTTTTTAAACGTTGATATAAAGGCATGACGTTGTCTAGAGCGTATATAGTCAAAGCCTACACATTGCCTGGAGTACGGAAAAGGATAAATGCTACCTTTCCTGTCGGAGAAAAGTATTGTTCCCAAGGAAACAATATTAACGCAAGCAGAGCCGCGGGCGAAAGCTAGTTAATTTCATTGAATGTAATCGAGAATTAAAATGGTGTTTTTTTTGGCCTGAATAATATTCTAAAATCAATATTAAAAAGATAAAATGAATACTTTCGCTTCTGATAAAATAAAAACTCTATATCTGGGTTAGAAAAAAGTAAAACCAAAGTGTCCAGCCAGCCCTAACGACGTCGTTTGGTCCAATTTGATTAATTTAACCGGAAGCAATCACCTAAATTAAATAAGTGACCAATTTGGGAGTGACTCTTTTGATAAGGATTACTTTTTGTTTGGAAATCGGATTTTGATTTATCAAAAAAACTTGTGAAAAAGTGAATTTAATTATTTTCAGTCATTAGATTTTTAATGGTTTTGTGAAGTGTAGTAAACTTTATTTCTTGTAGATAATTATGTTTTTTTTTTATTTTTAGTTAATTTTGCTCGAGAATTGGTTTGTCTTGGATGAGTCTTTAACACCTAGTGGAGAAATGATTTAGTCTTCTTACGATCTCTACTTCCCGTCTAATACTCTTTTGGGAATATAACTGAGATAAAAAAAAATGTCCATCTCAGGGACTAAATCGGTGAAATCTGTATGTCTTACACATACAGATTTTACATTTGCATGTACAATATTGTTTGGCTAGTATGGGCTAGAACCTAACGAGAACGGATAAACGAGTTCAAATCTATTTATTTTATTTTAAGAAAAGTGATTGAACTTTGAAAATTGTATCTCACCTACATAATCTACGCTCAAGTCACAGATCTTCAGTAAGTTCTGTTGTTAGAAACGTAATCCCTATTTAATTCAATTATTACTCACGTGCTTTCAGACAGGGGTAATTAATTATATTGTCTCCTAACCCTACCGAAGTTCCTCTCATTTTGCTTCCGGGTGTTTTGTACCACGACCCATTGTCGTTATTTTAGTAGACTTATTAACCGTGCAAAATACATAAAGGTTAGATCAGCCGACAAAGGGTATGTATTGTAATGTAAATTTTGAGATTATTTTCGATAACTATTGGCTGATAGACAACTTACCAATGCCGTGTGGTTCCCAGCATTCTTTTCCGGGATGAAAAGTACCCTATGTCCTTCTCAGTACCCTAATCTATGTGTATGCCAAATTCAAGTTTAATAATCAGCAAATCCACTACACTATGGGCTGGATCAAATTGTATGACATATATAAGGTACGATTTAATTCATCTTTTTGTTCGTAAATTAATAATCAATTCTGTTATTGCTGGACTAAATTCACGACACTCACACTAGTTAGTAACTCACGTGTGTTACAAACAATGGGCCACACGTCTTCGTGCTCTGCGCGTCCAAACAACTGCACGCAGCAGGACCTTATGGATGCCACCGACAATTTTATGTTTATGCTATCGAAATGCTAAGAAGAAGAAGTAACTCACTGAAGGTAATATTTTTTCCTTTTTTTTTACCTAGCCTATCGATCTTATGTCCAATATTAGAAATTGCAATAGACAGAAGTGAATGGAAAACTAAGGGGGAGGCCTTTGCCCAGTAGCGGGACATAACATTTTTTCCTTATTTGCCCTAAATACGTACCAATTTTATCCATATTGACATGTTTACGATAATGTTAGATGATGTATTCCGACAACCCATCGTTTCTTACCTTTGAAATTATACTGAAGTCCGACGCAGCCATACTGCTGTAATTTATCAATCCATGGTTTCATGGTTGTAGGATCTCGTTGGTTCAGTATGAATACCTACGGATATTATTCGTATGTTACACAAAAACATCACAGTAGCCCACATTTGGCATATAAAATTTCTCAAGCTCTGATGTGTTTCAGATAGTACACAAAGCCGTTGGTCCCAGCAGTCATCATTAAATAGCAGAAGTTACGTTAAGTTAACTAGCGTTTTAGTAAAAATCTTACAAGTTACACACGAAAATCAAGCACGTACCTATATTTATCGTAATGATCTCATCTTTATGCAGCTAAAGGGGAAGTATTCATCATAATAATTTATTAATGACATTTTCATATATTGTAGCTTCGGAAAAAGCATTATAATTAATACTATCGTATTTGGATGGTTTCTTGGCCTCTTAAATTACATGGTGACCCGGAGTGTTTTATTTTGTTATCCCTTTATAATATTAGAGTGTAAGTCTGCCTTCTGGCAATTATCCGCACTCGCTTTTATGAATTGCATTGGATACTCTCATACGTAAGTCATATTATGTGTCGTTATTTAGCTCCAGCCAGCTATATTGTGTACTGGTATTGTTCAGAGTTGTAAGTACTCCTAATTATTGAAGGCTTAGTACTGTGTCAATTTGTAGTTACAAATTAGTCGTGCAATAGTCTACTAATAGATATTGCTTTATGGTGTCAAGTCTAGGTTGGCGTAAACCAAATAGTTTTAGATTATGTTCACTTATATTTTTGGATAGTAGTAGAGTTATATCGAAAATATTTAACAATAAATTTAAAAATTAGGTAAATCACGTTTTTTGCGTAAATCTCGCCGACTCTGTCCGCATGACTAATTCGATACTGTGTGTG
Source organism: Rhodophaea formosa (assembly GCA_963082605.1). Taxonomy (NCBI): domain Eukaryota; kingdom Metazoa; phylum Arthropoda; class Insecta; order Lepidoptera; family Pyralidae; genus Rhodophaea; species Rhodophaea formosa. Next base: position 10,005,282 of record OY720208.1, on the reverse strand, counting down.
TAAATTAATTTATTTCCCGGTCTCTTTTGGGAATTCAGTCCTGATTTCAGTTTTGATTTTTATATAAAGTATTACATTCTATCAAAAAGTTTGAGGAATTAAGCTTTTGCTAAATGTGTAAATTTAATTTTATTAGTAATATCTTATTAAAGGTGCTTTGGAATTTTATTGGCTCAAATGGGTGTTGTCTATCAGATTGATGTGCTGACGAACCTACTCGTAGTTACCAAACATAAATAAACAAATACAAATCACCAAAATTTAACAAAAAGACAACTTCTATCATAAGATACTAAGTGAAAGACACTATATTTTAATAGTACATTTAAGGCCAATCTGAAAAGATCGTTTTCCATCTTGACTTGACCAGTGATAGAACCCAAACCTCTTCGATTCAAATGCACATGTGATACTACTGAGCCAGAAAGGTCAACAAAACCATAAAAAAAAACTTTTATCTTTACGAAAATATAATATATAGTCTAATGCAAACATTGCGAAATACAGGCAAATAAATTCAATGCGAAATTAAAATAAATTAAAGTTGATTTACGAGAAACCAGCAATATTGCTTATTGGCGAGCAAGTTTTATATTTAATGCTGTTTATCTCTGACTCGAGTTTCGAATACTTTCAGGTATTCGGGGTCCGTTTTGGATTTAATGCCACACTACTTACTGAACTGCTTGTAGGGGATTGATATGATATTCTAATGCAAACTTCACGAAATACAGGCAAATAAATCCAATGCGAAATTGAAATAAATTAAAGTCAATTTACGAGAAACCAGCAATATACTTTGGATATTGTTTATTGGCGAGCAAGTTTTATATTGATTGCTGTTTTTCTCCGACTCGAGTTTCGAATACTTTCAGGTATTCGGTGTCGGCTTCGAATTTGAAGCCGCACTGCTTACTGAACTACTTGTACGGGATTGATATGATATTCTAATACAAACTTCTCAAAATACATGGAAAATAAATCCAATGTGAAATTGAAATTAACTAAGGTTGATTTCCGAGAAACTAGCAACATTCTTTTGACATTGTTTATTGGCGAGCAAGTTTTATATTTATTGCTGTTTATCTCCGACTCGAGTTTCGAATATTTCAGGTATTCGGTTTCGGTTTCGAATTTAATGCCACACTGCTCACTAAACTGTTTGTACGGGATTGATATGGTATTCTATTGCAAACTTCACAAAATACAGGGCTAAATCCAATGTGAAACTGAAATAAATTAAGTTTGATTTACGAGAAACCAGCAACATTCTTTGGATATTGTTTATTGGCGAGCAAGTTTAATATTTATTGCTGTTTATCTCCGGCTCGAGTTCCGAATATTTTCAGGTATTCGGTGTCGGTTTCGAATTTGATGCCGCACTGTTTGCTGAACTTCTTGTACGGGACCTCGTAGAGGCAGTCCATGCCGGCCTTTTCTGCTGATCTCTGCGCCGGGGCGCTTGTGAAGATACCACCAGTCGCTTGATAACCCAACTCCTTCGCGAGTAATAATCTGGAAATTAAAAACATATTTTGTTACGATACATCTGAAAGCTGTGATTCTTATTAAGAACGCTTAGAATTGATAATAAATGTTTCAACAACATTTAATAAATAACTTATTTACAGTTGGACTAAAAAATTATGAGTCTAACTATTAATTGTGTTAGTCTAACTATAAATGGACTGTAAGTACAAAATAACCCAAAGGTTAGACGTACTTCCGATTTATAATCGGCCCCAATTAAGATAAGATGACTGAGACTTTAAATGGATTATTCATTAACTGTCTTCAATGAAAAGAAGTTTTTAATCGATCTACTGTATGTAACTATCTCATATTGTCAGAAGTGCACAAATTTTGTAAACGATAGACTTTCGGCTTCCAAATTCCATTGCAAATTCTATATTTTTTTTTGTTTGTTTGTTACGTTTCACTCTTTGAATAATCTACTGATCACTGAGTACAATCATATATTGTACAAGTAATAATACAATTTTATTGTTATAATACATTATACAAAGGATAACGCAATTTACGTTATCATTTTATCATATATGCACTCAGTAGATATGGTTTAACGTGTGTAATATAATCTCATTAAAGCTATAAATAGCTGCGAATCCTCGGGGCACATAGTTCTTAAGTACATAATTTAAAAATCTAAGCTAATGAACTTGACCAACGATATTTTGTAAAACAACTACAAAAAGAGAGATAGTTTCTTTCCTTGACTGCTTGGGAGTAAAATATTAAAGAGTCCACGGAACTTATAACATTATATTCGTATATAATTTTTCTAAAACATGCTCGGAAATGTAGGCATTACTGTAGAAAAAAGAAGACCGGAAGTTTGTAATTCTTGGCTCATTCATCGCATTGCCGGCCTAGGCCAGGAAATAAGTATGAAAATTACTTCCCGGCCGCTGCTCAAAACTTTTTAATTAATCTATGTAACGTAAATTATGTCACTTGTCATACAGCCAGTTTACTACCACTGCATTTTTAAAAAATGCATATAATACGTGAATATAACTACAATTTCATTAAAATATCGATATGTGATCATACGAAAATATGCTTAATTTTCATTGCGAGAGAAGAAAACAATAATCTATGATCTATTAATTTTTTTGTGAAAAATATGACTGGGCTCTATGGGCATTGTTTCCTTTGCTGGAATTGACAACTGAAAATTAAAAAATTAAAAACTCGGGAGATCTGTTATTTTCACTATACCCGTAGTGATTAACGCCACTGCCGAAAAACTGCCTTTACGGATTTTAGGGCATAGAACACACGTCAATTGACTTTGAATTTATGGCCCCCCATAGAAACTCAAAAGGAATTGTATGGCATTTTTTTCATTTTCACCCTCACTCCATTATTTGTCTATGATCCTTATTGCCTAGAGAAAACATATGGCAGTCGGTCGTCTGATACTAGTAATAGTATCTTCTTCGTAGTTTGTGATTAACGCTTTGCAGTAATTGATTGACATTGATTGTTTTCGGTAAATATGTGCAAAGTTGGTTATTTATTCGAAATGAAACGGTTCAAAATGAGTTTTAGTGATGAAAGCAACACTGCAATGGATTTTAAGTACCTACTTCGCCTAATTTGAAACTTGAAAGTGGAAAAATTACTACCGGCAAATACCTAGTAAGGGGAAATATTTAAGGCATGTAAGTTTATGTGTAACTTTAAGTTAAATTTCCTCACATTTATTGAGAAAATCTCTATACTTTCCTCGGCGGGAAAGGGATTGCCGGACTCGTAACTATTGTCAAGGCCTCGCTGACGCTCGGCCTTGAAAACTATACTCGTCCGGCAATCCCTTACTTCCCGGCCTCTGCAGTAATGTACTATTACACATAAAATACATTCAGTGTGTAAATCTGGCACATGTCGTGTAAAACAATCTCAGCAAAACAGTGTAATATTACCAGAAATGGGAATGCCTGCGGGCGTTTCAAGAACAAACAGTCGGAAATCCCCGGGCGAATACAATTTAAACATCTTAAGCTAGCAAGCTTGACCAACGCAAATATGTTGTTACCCAAGGAGGGAAATGGCTTTTGTACCCTTGCACTATTAGGTTAGTAACAATTCAATTCAAAGAGTTGATAAAAGGTTTATTTGAGTAGTAAGTGAATCAAAAACGGAGAAACAAAAGCCTGCTGTTTACTTTAAAAATGATAACTTAATAGAATAGTATATTATTTTAGTATTTTAATATTACAGTATTAGCTCTGGTAGTACAAAGAGGGACATGTTCCTGCAGTGAAGATTAGAAAAGAACTGATCATGATTATTTTAGTATGGGGCTATGAAACTACAAAGGAGATATTGGATGCGGAAAGTAATATCTTTTCACGAGAGAAATAGAGTTTACAGTATGAGAAATATCCGTACTAAAAACTAAGTTTCAATTTCAAATGTCTTGGTTGACAATTTTACTGTCATAGAAAAGATGTAAAATGTGTCTATAGATGAGTGTTTTAGATTAAATATTCAAAAGAAAATCCAAATGCCTATTCCGAAATTAGATCAGCCAGTTTGGTAGTAATTAACTAACAACGAACAACAGCTCCCCCGGGAATTTAAATTAGTTTCTTCCAACGACTTACGTACTGTTCGCAAGGAAATAACTTGAACATCTTATGGGAATTTGTTTTACTCTTGAACGAGATTAGCTGTGGTAGATACGTATTGCACAATGTTTACAAAATCTGTGAGATTAGCTGTGATTACACACACACGAAATACGTAAATATCGACATAACCACATAGAAAACTACAGACATATTATAAGTATAAACAGATACAAAATAAAAGTGATTAATGATGTTGCCCGCGGCTTCGCCCATGTGATATATAGCCTATGTCCTTAGCTGTTGCATTATAAACGTGTATACCAAATTTCAATAAGATTATTGTTGTTCCGTAGATAAAGCGTTAAGAGGAAGCAAATAAATATACCAACTCACTTTCGCATTTATAATATTAGTTGGGATTGGAATTGTAAACAAAAAGAGGGATGGGTCTTGGATTCATGTCGCGTAGGAGCCGTCAGAGTTTTGTTTTAAGATTTCGCCGTAAGTAACTAACATACCTTTCTATCCCAATAGATAAAATTTCGCATACCCACAAGTTGTCAGAGTTGAACAGGTAAGGAAATAAAGTACCTTTTATCCCGAAAAATGTACCATACCCCTGGGAGGTATGCTCGAACATAACAGGAAAAAGCTAGTTAAATATAAAACGAATACCTGGCTTTTAGCAGTTCCGCCGCGATCCCCAGCCCCCTGTACTCGGGCGTGACAGACAGGCCGGTTCCCATGAGGTACTCATCCACACCGTACTTGTCATATATCACTGTCACTTTCATGGTCTCCACGAACATGCGGAGCGACATCAAACCAGGCTTTGTTTTCGGCTGAAAACAAGATATTCGTCACTTTACCCCCTTTCTTTGAACGGTTTACACATGTAAGAGGTTTTTGCGTGTAAGTAGAACAATTTGCAAAAGTTACACTGAGACTTTTAATTTTTTGCAAAAATCTGCAATTTTTAAATACACTAAAAAACACAGACTGAAATTCTGCATAAACTTTGTTGGAGGACTTGCATAATCCATAATCTGATTCTCGCAGTACTTTTGTTTCCCATTGTTGCAAAAGCAACAATTTATTTTCAGTTTCCATTGACATTCATAATTGTAATAGTGACGTAGAGTTACATTTAAAAATGAAGAATGGGGAAATCATAATAGTACAAATAAGTATATCATTTTTGAGCAAGTTTTTACTGTGAGGTATTAGTATCATCATCACCATCATGGTTTTTTTAGTCTCAACTGCAAGAGCATGACCCTCTCTGTACTACCAGAGACATATATGCCTGAGCAGTCCGAGGATTTGGCCTACACTCTTCACGCCATTAGTATATTAGACAACAATGCAATAAAATAAGCTTGTTCACGTCATTATATTTTGATAAATATTCGATTTACATTGGTATAAAACTTCAATTTAATTGGACACCTAATGTGGATAAATTGAAATTGTATGTTTGTAGTACTACTAGTAGTCTGTGAAATTAACATACAATTATTTTTATTATAGACACACAGATATAGGAAAAAGCTTGTAATCTAAAACTTGGTGTGATTATTATACGACTGTCATAAAAGGAGTCCTTGTTGTTTTTAGTTTAAGCATGTATTAGTATGTAAGTTTCTTTATTCCACTAAAAACTGAATACGTACCTCAGCAGATTTGTACTAATGTATCGTTGGAATCGTTACAATTTAGAGCCACATTAGTTATAATTCTCTTGCCACTGCAGTCATTTTTTTTTAAATAGCTTGCTTTTTAAATTAAGTATATAGTTTGATTATACATTTTGTTTTCTACATTTGGATTCTAATTCAAATTCGTTCATCATTATGTATAAAAAAAACAGAATATCCTGAAAAATCGCAGCTCTCCTATTGTGTAACTGCTCATTATATTATGAGCATTTTTAATATACCAAATAATTTCCGAGTGAAACTTAAACCTTTTTAGGGTTCCGTACCCGAAGGGTAAAACAGGATCTTATTACTGAGACTTTAATGTCCGTCCAACCTTTCGTCCGTCTGTCTGTCACCAGGCTTTATCTAACGAGCCGTGTTATTGCCGTTATAACAACAAATAATAATAAAAACAGAATAATATAAAAATTTAAGGAGGACTCCCACAAAATTAAAGTGATTTTTTGCCGTTTTATGCTCGATATTATAATCGGCAATAAGTAGACGCTTGAAATACTTAATATACAGAATATTTTGTTTTAATTTTGATATAAAATAAATAATAAAATAAACATTTAAGGGGCTATCAAACAACCACGTAACTTATTTGCCATTTTTTGTCTGATAGTTAATTGTTGTTTATATAAGGATATGGAACCCTAAGTGTGTGTGTCCAACTCGAACTCAGCCGATTTTGTTTTCTTTTTTATAATTTTAATTAGATACGATTGAAACAAAAAGAAAATCATTTGAAAGGTCTCAATATATACCAAAATGTTTGAATTTTTAGCTATGTTTGGTTATTAATTCTTCTGTATATACATTTTCATGCGGCAAATAAATATCGTGAGTTGGTTTGTTGCCGAGGGCTCATATTTACATGATATAGTATATTTTACTCTTGGTTGCGCAGTAATATTAGTTGCTCTGGGTCAATACCCAGAGTCAATCTAATCATTACAAAATAACAAAAGATGGGGTCAGGGATGTCATTCTCTACTGCCTGTCCGGTGATTGCACATACGTCTTTGGTTACGCTCACCCGGCCTACCAAACGGTTACTTTCTCTTCCCAAAAATCTAGCGACGAAATGGTCCGATGGGATCTATTCGAGTGAGCAGCATCCCCAATACATTCATCTGTGCCTTTATTTTTTTCCCCTAGTCCAACAAAGTCCCACCAACATCTCGCTTTAAAAAAAAAGTTTTTGACGGGCAGCAGCGTCGGAACCCCAAATAAGCTACATAAAATGCGCTCACCAACCCGTCTTCCAAGTGTGATCAGTAATAAAACCCCCCACATCCCCAGCAGCGGACTTCTTATGGCTGATATGATGATGATGAAAAGATTTCCTAATAATTGAATGGCCTGATATTTTCCTAATAAGTGAATCACATTAACATTGAACATTGTAAGCGTAATAATACATATGTATGAATGTTGGTCGGCTATTGTATTTGCTTCCTTTTTTTCTATTGTATTTATTCCTGATGTATTTAATGATTTCTCATATCGCGATTATTACACAATTAAATAAAAGTACATTTGAAACGGTTTTATCGCGTTTGCATTATTTATACACCTAACGTTTCGAACACTTTACAGTATTCATGTTCGATAGGTCAGCTAGTTAGTTAGGTAACCTGTGAACAAGTTCACTGTAAAGTGTTCGAAACCTTTACCGAACTTGTTATAGATTAGTTCTGTTATTAATATTTAATTTTGTTTTGTTATTATTGTCAAAGCAGTCTCTTAGCATAGAAAATACGTACGGTTTAACAATTTTCGTTTGTAACTTTGTAATAAAATGTGGATTTTTAGCATAATGCCATCTCTAGACAGATACTCAACTCTGTCCTATTGTCATTGTCACGGTTATATAGCCTTAAACCTCTCTCTATCTTGTATTATAAAACGAAGTATAAAAAAATGCATTAGTTTTATCTTATTTAGATTTACCTACGTTGGTATTACCAAAATTATAGATAATCTATTTAACAAATAGTTGTAATTAGCGTCATTTTTACTGGTTTAGATATGTTAGGCAAGCAACGAAGGGTGAAAACTAGGTCGACCTCGAATGGATAAAGACGGGAGAATAAATGGGAATGGATTCGGGGCCAGGGAATAATAGCGAGGGCAACGGGATGGAACCTAAAATAAAAAAAGATTGTACGTGCTTGTAACAAAAATTATTTGTAAAAAGATCAAGGAGAGTTTTTACATTTCAGAGTGCTTGTTTTAGCGTATTGTTTTTTGCTTTCGTACATTAATTAAAAATATATGGAAGCGGATTTTTTAAATGAAATAGTCTTTTAGAAACATTATTTGAATTCAATGTTCGTTTCTGTTAAAAAATAAATGTAATAAATGCGCACAGTGTAATGCGAGACCGTCTTTTAACTTAAAACAAGGCAACAGTAAATTGTCAGTTTTTAGCCAAGCAAATATTTTTAGCAACGGTAAGTGATAAGGCTGCATTCGATCCCGGTTAAAGCTTCGCTGTTAGAACAACTTTAAGGCTAGCTAACTCTGTTAGTATACACACTTACACTACATATAGATGAGGTCAATACGGTCGATGATATTATATTTTTTACAAATATTTTGTGCTTTACAATAATGTGTGATGATTGAAGATCAAATAGTGTTTCTATATTGTCTAGTTAACTTAATGAAACCAAATTATTCCAAGGTAATTGACCCTTTCAGTTCATCGACGTCACAAGGGCTGGAAACGCGGCTTTTATCGAGACGCGGCTTTCAAGATACAGTAAATGTGAAACAATCGTTCTCAAGCAGTGTGAGCTCCTCAAATTATCTTTACCTATCTCATTATTCAGCGTTTGAGATCATAAAAATGAAGATGGTACATTAAATATTATTATATATAAGTGCTACAAAAGTACAGAAAAGGTTAGATAGTGGTCGTTTTTAACCGGCGTATGCTCTAAACAAGGATTCGTTTACCTATGATCTGATCTAGTCCTTTCCTCCTCCTTTCCATCCTTTTTTTAGGGTTCCGTAGTAAACTAGGAACCCTTATAGTTTCGCCATGTCTGTCTGTCTGTCTGTCCGTCCGCGGTTTTGCTCAGAGACTATAAATACTAGAAAGCTGTAATTTGGTATGGGTATGTATATTAATCATTGCAAAAAAGTGGTAGAAAAAAATCTTGAAAAAAAAATTTTTTTTAGGGTAGCTCCCATACAATTAAAGTGGGGGAGTAATTTTTTTTTCTCTATTTACCCATCGTGTGGGGTATCGTTAAAAAGGTCATTAAAAAATATTGTGAGGTTGACAACACCATTTTTTGATTTAGGGATTCGTTTCCGAAATATTTGGTTTTAAAGTGAAAATTTTTGTTAGAGGTAAGTGTCCCCCCCCCCTCTATCTGCTAATCGGTTATATATGGATACGTGAAAAAAATTACAGCAGTAGTATATTTACTGAAGTTGAAAGGAAAACTATCAGAGCTGAGCACCAAGTGCAAACTAAAAAGTTATAGGCAATCAACTTGTAAAATGTACTGGAAAATGTAAAATTTCATACAATTTTCATTGTTAGATGTTTTTGGTCGTGAAACTGTGAGGTGCGAGTGTAAACAGTGTGAACTCAAAATTGTCATACGCAACTACGGAACCCTACACTGCGCGTGGCCCGACACGCACTTGGCCGGTTTTTTTCTATACTAAATCTTTTACTACTTATTCTTTCGGTACTAAATTTTTAATCATCTCAGCATATTCGACTTATAAAACTCATTCAGAGAAAATATTCATTCTGAAAAGATGAACGACGACACGAAATACTTGTGCTTGTTTCATCGGGTTTAACTAGTATTAATCAATTATAAATGTTTCCACATCCTAGATCGTCGAACCGATAGATTACTATCGCTTCTAAGACTCTTTATTATTTGTGCCATATATTATATAAGACACAAAAAATGCGCTATATTATCAATTAAAATAAAGCAATCAGACTATACCAGCTTCCGATTTAATGTATGTAAGCCATTGTTATCAACAATACTATAAGTACGAGTGTACTCACACACCCTTTTAGTTATGGTCCGATATTCTGCTGGCTTTTGACCCAAATTAGTTATCAATTGCAGGAGATAGAGATGAGAGGTGGAACAGAGGGGAGGTTTTTTTCCTAGCAGTGGTGATGGTGCCGAGTAATTAAAAGTACCTGTTGTTGTGCAGTGTGAATAAAATGATACAAAATAGTTAAAGCACCTATTAAAGCACCTGCGAAGTGTAATATGTCGTTTACCAAACCTTATGTTAAAACGGGCTACAAATAGGTGTGATTTACAAAGTTGTTAAGTTTATAAGAATTAAAATTCTAGTCATATACTATCGTAAGTATAACGTAATGGACCTTGCTAAGCTTGCTTAGTTACAGTAAATACAAACTAACTTTTAGTTAAACAAAAAGACTTTTAGTACGGGAGTGCTCACAGGATACACGCAAATGATAAACAATCGTTCTCAACTGGAGTGTGATCAACGAAGCGTCCCTTTTCCTGCGGCAAGCACATGTTGACGCCAACGAGCGTACGTCCCGATCCGTCGCCCTCCGCCAAGAAGCACGCCAAACTCATTTTCTGCCTAATGATCGACGTCAAGAGCACTCTGTATTCCTGTACTGCCTCAGGGCTCTTCGCTGTGCCTGTCAATATTCACGAGATTAATTAACTACTGCATTAGCAACATCGGCTCAATAACTTCCAGCCATGAATCAATTTGATTAAAAATTATTCCGCTAAAAATTCTTTCCGGCGCCTTCCTTTTGAGCCGTTTATTTGCTTATACTTCGCCGAGTTTGTAAGTCGAATTTCTTGGAACGAGTACTTCATTAACTGTATTTGAATTGATCATAAAATTAACCTTTATTACCAGTGAATCTGGTAAGTGCTATAATATAATTTTTCGCTTTTAAAAATAATGTCTCAATACAGTATTAAGTAAACTAATTTATTTTATCGAAAACAATTGAACACTTGCTTTTATTTTAGCATTAAGTACTGTTCATGTAAATGGTTATGTAAATGAGCTATTTACGGGAGCGATTTAAAAAGACATTACTAGAATTGCCGGAGAATTGCTAATAGACCATTTTCGGGCAATTTCTCCACAACAACATCCTGTCGGCAATTGCTGGCATAATATTTACTTTTAGGTGGCATCGTGGCGTAGGTACAATAAAGTTATAATTTCAGATCCCAGCGAGGAGACACGTTGGGAGAAAAGGGTGTCTTAAAGATACCACATTTGAGGTAGCTCCCTGTCCCCGGCGTAATTGGGTGGTTCGTACTCAGGACGCCTAATGACTCGCATTTTCTTGCGTAAGAAAGCGTTCGCCTACGTAAGTTGGGATTTAGCTAATTGCAAAAAATTCTCACGCGCGGATAAGGCATCTCTTGATTAATGTTTGTTAAATGCCTTGCCGCTTCTCGTACATTTAAAATTCATTAACAATGTACAGAAAGTCTGCTATATTTGTGTTGTGTTTATTTACCTATAATTACTTTTTCCGTTCAAGGATTTTTCTTGTGGCTTTTGAAGTCTTGAGGAATAATTAGGTATAAAGTTTCGAGTGTATCATTTTCATTGGGTTATTAATATCCACAGTAAGAATTAAAAAAATTAAATCCATTCATAATTTATCATTTATTTGAATTTTTATCTTAAATTTATAATTTAAAAAGATATTTTAAGAGTTGAAAAATTGTATCGAACCGACCTATCAAATACCAATAGGTATTGACACTCAGACTCATTCTAAATGTTATTTTATGATGTCTTATAGAACAAATTTATAACAAATTCCGTGAATATTGTATTTTCATACCATGGAAACTTGGAAGGCAAGAATACAAAACTACTTCGAAAAATATTTCAATCTCCTTACATACCTGCCGCAATCCACCACACATCTTCGCGAATATAATTCCCGAGCATAAACTCTACCGCAGTACTCCACATCGATTCTGGAATATCCGATATTTCGAATCTAAGAGTTCCATCATCGACTATCCTTTCGAACCGATTCCACACTTTTGGGTACTCCCGGCTAGACATCGGTAAATAGAAGCAGAGTCAAGCCCGGGCTTTTAGAGCTTTAAATTTCAAACGACTTCTGAGACGTTGAATGAGTGAATGGGGACTGGGATCCGTTATTGCGGTACGTTGCTCGGCGTACTGTAATATGCATATTGTATTTTGTTATTGAAGCATTATACAGTATGTTGATCTCTGCTCATTTTATTAACAGTTGTTTAGATTAGTTTTGTTACAATTTTGTTCGTATGCTTAATCAAATGTTGTCTGAAATTATTATTCTCAAATATTTATAAATTGAAAGTAATAAAGCTAAAACTCCTTTTTTTCAATTTCTACATTATATAACAATGATACATGCATTCATTTAAACTTTGTTATATCAGTAAAAATCACATTAAAAAAATCACGAACCCATTTTCAGCACATTACTCGACAATCATTAATATTTATACATACTTCTTCTTGATCAAGACTTAATTTATTTATTTACATGGTTTTTAATTGTTTCTTTTAATTTGATACATAAACCGTTATCAATAGATTATAGATAGGCAGATTTCTTGGTTAGAACTAGAGGTAGGAACAGAATTTAGTACTTAAATATATGTTTGGGGTAAGATAGAACAGTGGAGAAATTTGATCTCATTATTTTGTTAAAACTATTTATTTCACAGAATTTAGGATTAATTGGCTTTGTATATACTAATAATACTATAGAGTAAAATTACTTAACTACAAAGTTATTTATTACTACTATATTTATTATTTATATCATATGTTATAATGTTATTTATACCATACTATATGTAATCATTTCTTTAGCGGAACCTTCTGGCACAAGCAAAAATATTTGCTTAAAAGAAGGTTCCAACCACTGCTATTATAATAATGTACCAATTTACCAAAATAAAACATTTTTTTAACGAGCCTGCAAATGGGCCAATGCGACGCAAAGTATTGTGATGAGTGTAAATGATCTGTTGAGATCCATGGTGGTCGTAATTAAGAGTGCCTTTAATGTAAGTTAGTATTTCTATTTAAATCAAATGTACAAGTAACAACTAAAAGCAATATCTCCAATACTTAGGTACAGTATTGGAGCACGCCGTGTTATCGAGCATGCAAATGGCTCAATGCAGCACATTGTGATGCGTGTAAATAATTTGTTGATATCCTCTTGCGGTTTTAATTAAGAGTTTCTTTAAAGTATTTAAGTATTTTTAAGTAAATCAACTCTATAGTAAAAACTAAAAGCAATATTACCAATACTTTGGTACAGTATTGGCGCACGCTGTGTTATCGATCATGCAAATAGGTCAACGCAGCGTATTGTGATACGTGTAAATGATCTGTTGATAGCCAATTACGGTTGTACTTACAAGTATCTTTAATGGATGTAAGATTTTCTATTTAAATCAAATCAACAGTAAAAACTAAAAGCAATATTTCCAATAATTAGGTACCGTGTTAGAGCACGCCGTGTTATCGAGCATGCAAATGGGTCAATGCAGCGCATTGTGATGCGTGTAAATGATCTGTTGAGATCCAATTACGGTTGTAATTAAGTCGCCACTGTGCGTCCTTAATGAAGGCCTTTAATAGCATATTAACAAGATTATAATTAATCCGTTATCCTTTGTCTGATTTACACTTTCCTATATATATAAACAGGACCATAATGCATAGCCGGGACATCCCTACATGTCAATTATTAAAGGCGGTACGTAACAGGTACCTACTTTATAAAAAGTTACAACTTATTCACTCAACTTTATCAGAGTCATTATATCTTACACATTACCTATGCAGAAAGTACCCATATCAAGAATTTTTTTTTTTTTTAATTACCTTTATTATTCCATTTTTAGTAACAAGCCATTATACTTTCTGAATAAAACGTACATAAATGATTGAATAGAGTTAAACAAAACTTTGAAATTGTATGGTCGCGAACCAATCTATTTCGAACAAATAGAACCCCAACTGGCTTGGAATAAAAGCCGGATTTACTTGAGCAAATAAAATACCTACTATTTGTACCGCTAAAGTCAAACGCAGCTCAACCGCGGTACGGTAAAAGTTATTTTGTAAATTGGAATACGTACTCATATCTTCTATAACTAAAATTATTGTAATAAAAAACTCAGAATGTAAGTTACCTTCTTGTTTTCCAATTTTAATACTGTTTTAAAACATAGTGAGTTACTTTGATTACTTTGATCACTGTCGTTTCGTTCCATATAAGTATAAGTAAATATTAAAAGGTAAGAAATTTAGACCATGATTTCTATTTTATATTTTGCCTTTCCCAGGGAGTTGGAATTTCTCACTTCGTTTTGTGGGCAAACTATGGGTGGAGATTAGTGATGGATCTAAACTTGCTGTGTTGGAATTTAACAGTTAATGTTCCGAAATGTTAATGTGTGTTTGATTTCCCGGAATGCAGTACTGGGGATGAATTTCTTAAATACTAGAATTATGGGGCCCTGCCCATCACAATTGGTTGTGGCTCAGTGCTCTAAGAGAGCGATCTATGAGTGAAAGGTCCCGGGTTTAAACCCCGACCGGACCGACCTGTCTCTGAGTTTTTCCACTAACCTGATTCAAATATGACCAGTTTCATCGAAATCTACACGCTTCGTGTAAAGGAAACCATCATAAGGCAACGTGTATATTAGTGGACTATCCACTAGTGTGAAATGAACAAACACCTACAAGTAGCATAAAAAAAATACATTTACTGCTCTGTTTAACAGTTTACGACAAACGTACTTTCGGAAGAATATAAATCGAATGACTCCTCAGACTTTAAAATTCTTATAAATACTCTTTTGGGTAGGTCAGTTGGGTAAAACTAACTAGTTTTTAATTGTGTAAAAAAAGATTTTTTAGACTTTGCTTTTCTAATGTAATAACATGCTGCATGTTGAATAGTGAAAGCTGAATACATTGTTAGCAACGTACGACCGCTGAATGAGGGGAATTCACAAAGGGGAGCACGCCTACAAAATTATTATGATGTCGTTATGAGCTACCTTGTTTGACATAAGTACATAGTAAAGTGTTTGAAGTTGAAGTTGAAGTTGACAAGGAAAATGAGCAAAATTTTTACATATGTAAGCATTGTGGGACTCAACTTTTCAAAACTCTTCTAATGACAGGGAAAACCTGTCTAATTAACTAGTCTTATTAACAAAATTCGCAATTTTCGCTATCTAGGAACCATTGTTACTTTGTGTTTGATCCAATCTCATATGAAGGCATACTATTTCCTTCACTAAATTTATGAAGCCAGTTTATGCCATTTTTTAGAACAAAAAAAATGTGATTTAGTCTAAGTGTGTTTTCAAAGCATCTCCTCAATAATAACCTGAGGAAGAAATTTGAAAAGTTAGTTACTTATAAATAATAGGATACCATTTTCTTCACTACACATTATAAAACAAACTCCTTCGCCGAGTCTGTCTACCTATCTGTTCGCCATAAACTCAGAAAGTACTGCACGCATTTTCATGTAATTTTCACTAATAGATAGAGCAATTCATGAGAAAGGTTTATAGGTCTAATACAAGCCCGGGCGCAGCCGGGGAGAGCTGCTTCTCTAGTATATATTTTTTACCATTATTCTTAACATATGGCTTTTGTTGTATTTGGTCAAGATCTTAACAAGAAAGGCGTAATAAAAAAAAAAATTAAAGTAAATTATTCAACAAATATTTGCTGTGAGAAAATCTATAATATTATTCATTTCATTTTTATAATTCTGCTAATGTAAAAAAAAATAAGATTCAAGTAAGTAGTCATCGCTTGAAGTTGAACGTACTAACAAAGAAACCACGACAGAAAATTTTGCGCCTGAAGTTTTTCTCGTTACGTATACTCCCGAATCGTGACTCCGTTAAAGAAAGGCTTCTACAGTGTTCAGCCATTCCTGCTTTCTGACTTCATTAATCCAAATGAGATAAGTTTCAGGAATTTCAACTACAGATTTGGACCACGAAGTTTTATATTTATGACCACAATAAATTTTAATCAATAAATTTGCTCAAGAAATTCGCAGAACATCATGATTTTTGTGATACGACTTTGATCTGTACTTTTTGAAATTAGTAGTATTAACTAGTAATTGCAAAAAGTATGCAAGTATTATTTAATTCTGTTTAATAGTATCTGATACAGTCTGAAAGATGCCATCTAGACACAGCTAGACTTAAAAGTATATCAGAATAACAATGTAAATGCATAAAAACATCTATAAAATAGAATAACTTTATTCTGAAAAGGTCACATATATAACAAATACTCAGGTGGAGCCAGGGTGGGCAGCAAGATTTTTGTGGTCTAAAATCTATCTATTGTTCTAAAATATACACTCAAAAAAGAATTCCTAAAATTTGTTGGCATACCAATACAAAATAATCATATCATTACGAATCTATCTATGTCATTAAAATGAATTCAATTCCCTGTATTTTTCTAAGAGAATACATTTAAAGCTACATTTGTTCGATTTTTTTTGCAGTTAACTAAATTTAAACAGATTTAACAAGATGGTCGGGTGCCGACAACGACGAATCGTACACATTTAACTGGGAACGTGCCTTTTCCTTATCATCTTTTTCTGATTACTATTTTTCCTTTAGGAGTTTTTAACAGACTTCCTAATTGAATTTTGTACTTTTTGCGTTCTCAATTTCGGTAAATGTTTTTTGTGTATTAAAATTATCTTCTTGAGAAGAGTGACTTTATAAAAACAAAAAAAAATCGGCTTCCATAAAGAGGATAGGTGACAGAAAGGCAGTCAGCTAATAAGTATTTTTTTTTTGTAGAATAGTGGAGTTCGAAAGTCTCTTTAGGTACTAATATTATAAAGAGGAAAGATTTAATTATTTGTCTGCATTAAATAGGCTCCGGAATTTTTAGACCGATTTTCAAAATTCTTTCACCTTATAGAAAGCTTATTTCTCTGCGGGTTGCATAGGCTATATTTTAAATACGGACAAAGTCACGGGAAAATTCCTAATTGTTTATAGTAAATTAGTTACAATAATTCATATAAGTGTACAAATTCAGAGAAATTACTTAAGTTGATAAAATAAAGAAGTTTACATAATTGAGCGGTATAGTCCAGGGACATACGAGTACAAGTTCTGTACTTTATTACTTTTTAATATACAAATATTTGTCTTCAACAGGTTCAGTGCGCGGTTGCTGGAGCAGACCTGCTCAGTCATCGGCGGGCGGCGAGTGGCGGCTCTGTTCGTATGCGGCGGGGGCTCGGCTGCTGCTGCCGTCGTATCCACCGCCAGCCGCGCAGGCGTGCCTGTCTTGCGGGCCTCTCCTTCGCACCTGCATCTCTCTTACACCATCGCCAACGTAAGTTTAGTACGATCAGCTGCAGTGTTTAATTTATCATGGTTACTTCTACGCTAGCTGAAAGATGACGTCAATGTTAGTGCAGCTGCTGCAGAATCTACGGCCAGACGCTCCAAGGCGGTGCGGAGGTGCTGCGGGCCTCCGCAAGCGTGTCTCTCTTACACCATAAATAACTTGTGTTGTCTCTCAGGTTCTGTTGATTAGGTCTCCAAACTGTGATAATGTATGTAGTGGTACCCTGGCTCGGCTGCAGCTGCCGTCGTTTCCACCGCCAACCGCGCCGGCATGCCTGTCCTGCGGGCCTCTCCTTCGCACCTGCATCTCTCTTACACCATCACCAACGTAAGTTTAGTGATTAGCTGAAGTGTTTGGTAAAGTTGCTTCCACGCCTGTTGAAAGAAAACGTCATTGTTCGTGCAGCTGCTGCAGAACC
Organism: Rhodophaea formosa; assembly: GCA_963082605.1. Lineage (NCBI taxonomy): Eukaryota > Metazoa > Arthropoda > Insecta > Lepidoptera > Pyralidae > Rhodophaea > Rhodophaea formosa. Next base: position 9,987,601 of record OY720208.1, on the reverse strand, counting down.
TAGGGCCTGTCACTCTGGCAAGCCAGTACTGCGGACCTTTACGCGAGATTCTCTCTTACACCATCAACAACTTGTGTTTCTCAGTCACTGTTGGTTAGGTCTCTAAACGGTGGTAATGTATGTAGTGGTACCCCGGCTCGGCTGCTGCTGCCGTCGTAAACACCGCCAGCCGCTCCGGCGTGCCTGTCCCGCGTGCCTCTCCTTCGGACCTGCATCTCTCTTACACCATCGCCAACGTAAGTTTAATACGATCAGCTAAAGTGTTTAGTCATTGCGGTTGCGTTTACGCCTATTTAAGGATGACGTCAATGTTTGTGCAGCTGCTTCAGAATTTACAGCCAGCCGCTTCAGCGAGGCCAGTACTGCGGGCCTTCACCAGAGATTCTCTCTTACACTATCAACAACTTGTGTCTCTCAGTCACTGTTGGTTAGGTCTCTAAACAGTAGTAATGTTTATCGTGGTACCCTGGCTTGGCTGCTGTTGCCGTCGTATCCACCGCCAGCCGCGCCGGCGTGCCTGTCCTGCGGGCCTCTCCTTTGCAAATGCATCTCTCTTACACTATCGCCAACGTAAGTTTAGTAAAATCAGCTGAAGTGTTTAGCTATTGCGGTTGCTTCTATACGCCTGTTGAAGGATGACGTCAACGTTCGCGCAGCTACTGCAGAATCTACGGCCAGGTCGGCCAGCCGCTATGGGGAGCCAGTACTGCAGGTCTTCGCAAGCAATTCTCTTTTACTCCATTGACAACTTGTGTCTTTCAGACACTGTTGGTTATGTCAGCAAAAGGTAGTTATGTGTATAGTAGTGCCAGCTACAGTCGCCATCGTGTCTACCGCAACGCAGATACATTACAGCCCTCATCTTTACATCTGCAGTTCTGCATCTCTCTGACATTTGGCCATAGTTCCATCTTCCACTTGTTCAATACCTACTTGTAAAGAAACAATGAATTTATCTTCTCGTTCTATAAAAGAAAGTAAATATCAGCATAGTTATCATGTTGGCAGTTCCATTATACTGCGTATAGTAGCGACGGCGTGCTCATACATCTGATAGCCGTTTTATATAACGAGCTAAGAATAAATGGCCTCACAAAATACTACGCAATCGCTTTTCGATACTAGGGCTTTTCAACTATTCCATTACTGGCGTGGGCGATGCGACGGATAAGTTCTATTAGATAAATTGAACAGAGCATATTTAGCTCTTACTGGAATTTCTAGTAAATCTGAGTACTTTACAGATTAACTATGGCTGGTTCTAGGCAAAAAAATTGCTTTCAAAGAAAAACGCTTTGTGTGTGTTACTGAAAGACTTATAAAGAATATTGCGTATTATACAAATTATCCATGGAATCTACATAGCAATCGATTTTTTACGAATTACAAATATAGCATTACTAAGGACCTGTTTTCAAGAAAAAATAAAACACCACTGCCCTGCACAAATGAATTCTAGCCTGACTTATGTCATATACAATACACGTACCTACACATCAACGGTGCATAAAAAGCTCACTTATTTAAATTACATACATACAAGAACTATGAAAATATAACTCTACTTTTTTGGTCACTCGTGCAAAGATCAAACCATATATCTATGAACATTATTGTTATAATTTCTCTTGGCAAGAATATTTGTATCCAGCTTTTCCGGTCAATTGTCTCAGAAACCCTTGAACTCACTGCTTATTCGAGTGTGAAATGTAGGCCATGCCAGTGATTCCAATCGATAACATCTTTGCAGTCCCACTCATTATTATCAGACGACTTCTCTTAAGAATAATTTATCAGTCATTGGAGAACTTTCGTTACTTTATCGAAGTTCGCGCATAATTAAAGCCGAAAAGCATGTTTCAAGTCGTCATAATCCTGAATTGAACTCAAATTATTTAGAATACCTACAATGTTACGATTTTTAAATTGCAAAAACGTCAGGGGAACTTTTAGTGAAGTAATATTTTCTGACTTTAAATTATATTCTTCTTCTGTCTGCTTTTGTTTCACCAAACACATAACAAGAAAGAAAAATAATTTATTCACAGAATCACAGAATACTTGATACTTCAAGTATTCTAAGATTCTGAGGATACGCAAGGAGAGTTGGCGTTAAGCATGCAGCCAGCTGTAAATACTTTCGTCAAATAGTATCTAAGCATGAATGCTATCATAAAGTATTGGTCCCCAGTTCCGGGTACCGCAGCTCAGGACGCAACCGGGAAAACGCTTAGTTGAAGAGATACTTCCTCCGTTATGCATCCAGCTCCTATTATATATTCTCCTCTAAAAATCTACTTTCTCCTCTAAATTACTTAGTCAGCAACTATCGCTTTTAAGAACTACTATTTTAGCCATAAATTTACTACATATCTTCGATGAAAGCTATTTTTAACCGACTTCAAAAAAGGAGGAGGTTCTCAATGCGTCTCTATGTTTTTTTTGTATGTTTGTTACGCGATTACTCAGTCAGTTATGGATCGATTTGAGTGATTCTTTTTTTTTGTTCGATAGGTAATGCTCCAGAGGTGGTCTCATAAAATTTTTGTCGCAATGTATTGAGCACTTTTTGAAAAATATAAACAATAACCCAAAAAAATTGTTAAAGGATGCCGTTCGGTTTAAACTCATTATTCTTTTGCGAATCAAGACAAATTGATGAGAACGTTACTCCTCTGTTTTGACTGAACTTCAAAGGTGGTCCCATAATTTTTTTATCGAAATGTGTCCAGTGCTTTTAGAAAAATTCAACTTTTATTCTGTTTAATTCTTTCGCGAATCAAGACAAGTTGATGATGACGTTGTGCTTCTAATTTGATTGAACTACCACACCCACTGAAACCTAATTTTTAGTTCGAGTTTGTACATTTACGTATAGGGTTAAAGTCGGTTTTACTCTTTTGTTAAAAATAATTATTACGCCCTAAGTTGCGGAAGATTGCTTCTGTTTTGGTCACAAGGAAACCTAATGAACCTAACCTTAATCTTAACCACTCTATAACTTAAATGTTTTCATAATATTTGTCCTAAGTTAGTAAGAGAATTACCTAGTATAATAAAATCTTTATTATTTTTCCTTGGCGTAGCTGTAAAATAATGGATCAGGTTCCAAGGAAAAAGTGACTTGACTTACAATTCCCCTTTAAAATATGGTACATATGACGTATATATGTATGATAATTGGCTCGGCTGTACATGTTTTGTAATAAATAGTTAATTTAATGGATTTAATAACTCACTGTTGAATGAAGACTAAGCTTTATCTAAGACTAAGGATAAAAACGAAGCAAGATGTTAACTGGCAAAAAATCGCGCAGTTGACACTTTCAGACGCCCTCGCGTGTAATAAATAAAGCCGTAAGATTAAGGCAAACATTATTTTAACAAACTTCAAAAGGAGGAAAGTTGGAATCTTTTTAACAGCTTTTTATTCGAAAATGCCTGGACTATTTAGGTAATTGAAATACTTTCAATTACCTAATTCCGTTTTAATTTCATCAAATCAGTTAAATAATTTGATTGAATTCGTTTTATTTTTATCTGAAACATTATCATTGTGGTATCATCAAGTCATCCAGTGATACTTCATTTGTGATATGATCAATACGTCCCCATCATTTAAATTAATGCTGTACAAAATATGATATAGCACCACCGTGAGACGCAAAGCTTTAGGTGACATAATTAGCTAAACTTACTAATGTACCAGCATCTTCTACTGCGCAAATTGTATTAATAGTCGATGAATGACGCCTATCATTGGTCCGAAAATTGCCTATGAACCTTGTGACGCTAGGACCTGTCTATTTCGCAAGGTGTATATTATGTATTAAATATTTCATAAATGATAGAACCATATGGCAGGTAAACACATTGGTTCTTAAATATATGTAATAAGGTCTAAAATGGAATACAATGGAGCACTTATATATGAATACTCGGGAGTATACCACTATGCGCTCCTTAATCCAATTTCGGTGTACATGCACCGCGAGAGCGTAGTTACTTGATTTAAAGTTGTTCGATGCCTCCCTGAGTTAGTTAACAAGTGACGAGGTAGATATACATAAATTATTTCCCACCGAGTCATGTTACTATGTATATTTCTAAATTACACGTTGAGTGGTTATTTCCAACAGGCACCAGCGGTACACTTCAGTCTTACGAGGCTTTACGCAGAAAACGTTGACTTGTGAACTGATACTCATGATTTTCATGTAGTTTTCATGAAGAATATGATGGATAACTAATAAATCTTTTCAAAAATTTGGATTGAAAGCTAGAGAGAAGTATAGCTAACATGTTGTATTCTATAGATGCATAACTTATTCGTAAAGTCAAACCAGAGTTCTTTGATAAGTTATTATTTCTCTTTATAAAAATTATGGTGGTTTTGACAAATTAAGGCAGTAAATATACTCCATACAATTTTTAAGTCATAACTTTTCTTAAATTATGGCAGTTAGACTCAAAACTATGAATTATACAAAAATAACCAACTTGAGGAATCAGCTAAAAAGCTTACAAAGAAGTAACCAAAGTAATCATTCCATCACATAAATTAGGAGTTCCTTGTAGCTGTCACGTACAGCTGCTATGTCATGCGGAGGCTCGCTCTTCGTCTTTATCATAGTAACTGCCGTGGGTAGAATAGTCAGCTTTTTTCACATTCACATTTCTCATAGTTCCTGCCTGCCTGATTTATAATCATAATATAATGATTCTCAAACTTTTGCTTATGTCTATTGGTAGTAAAATTATTTTATTTTTAGTTGATTAATTCACAATTTAGCCTATTGTAATTTAAAAACTAAGACAGACGGGTATGACACGACTAATTTGTATTTGTTGCTCATCGAATCTATCGTTCTCGGGAAAAATTTGCATTACACTGTCCCCCTTAATGTCACTACAGTGATGGCAAGTTTAGTTGATTAATTTACCAAAAAAACGTGGCCTTTGGGTATATGACGTCGGGCTTTGTCTACCCTGCAAGGGATAAAGACGTGATTATATGTATGTTCAGTTCTATACTTGCACAAAAAATATGATTGTTTAGTGATGGATGAGCAACAAGTTGTCGACGTGTGATTCCCAGCAGAGAAGAATAGGACAACTCCGTGGATGTCGTAAAAGGCGGCTAAGGAAACACAAGCTAAACAAAGCTTATTAACATCAAAGAGACCTCTCCAACCCGTCTGGCCAGCGTGGAGAGTGTAGGCCAAATCCTCTGACTACTCAGGCTAGTATATGGCTCTGGTAGTACAGAGAGGGTCGTGCTCCTGTAGTGGAGACTAGAAAGACCTGATGATGATGATGATGATGAACAAGGTAGCTAGAGTAATCAGTGCTTAATCGTTGCATCACATAAATTGTCTGGTTCCTCGCAGCTGTCACGTACAGCCGCTATTTCATGCGCTAATTGCCATCCACAACTAAGTCCTTTCAGCTCTATACTAGTACAAAAATGTGGTTGCTTAGTGATGAGCAATAAGGTAGCTATAGTAATTGGTGCTTAATCGTTGCATCACATAAATTGTCTAGTTCCTCGCAGCTGTCACGTACAGCCGCTATTTCATGCGACGGTCGCAATCCCCGACTTTATCATAGCAGCCGCGATTAATAGCGTAAGGTGAATGGAGTCGTTCCCCGCTTTTTGCACGGGTACACTAAAGGCGGCTTTTTGGGCTTCTCATAGAAAGGCGATAATTTATAGCGCTATCAGATGGGTCTCCTAATCAATGCATGTACTTGCAGATAAATGCGTAGTTTTGGTGAAAATTGAGGATGGTACGTTCGAATTATACGTATTCACTATTATTTTATGTCGATAATAAAACGTAAGAATATAATATTTAAACGCATGTGAACGTGAAAGTGTTTATAAATACATATTATTCATATGTCTTTATCCTTAACAGGGTAGACGTATCCTAAGGCCAAAAGACACAAAGGCGTCGTTTGAGAAATTGGTAGGCGTTAAATGGAATAAAGTTAGTAATAGGTTAGTAGACGCATCGCCTATTGCCATGATTGCGTAGATTTTCATTTTATTAACCTGTTTCTATGGTCTGCGTGGAGAAGCAGCTAGTACATTCTACGTTTTTGTTTTCGCCAAGACCAGTAAAAATGTAAAAAAAAAACTTAAGGACATTAACTCAAATTAACATAAAATAAATTTAAGATCCTTGCAACAAATCCTTTTTTTCATGCAACATGGTGAAAAGTGCAATATCTTCATTTTTATTTCCCTATTTTTAACCAAAAAGTAGCCCTTAATCTGAAATCATTTATTTACGTAACGCATGTCTGTTACGCTCATATAAATCGATAGGTCTACCAAATAACTCAATCAATCCAGTAACTGTGACAGACGAAAACACACAAAAGTGATTCTTCAAGAGTTTCGTTTTGTTACTCGGTTTCACAGAGCCCCAAAAACTGAAGATAAAAGTAAAGCATTTTAATAAATATCAAATTTTAAAATCTGTCAAGGATATGACCTCAACAGCAACGTGGCTTACAAAGTAGGTAGATACGCAGAGCGCGGTTATGGTATGTAATAACGCAGTTGACACGTGCGGCAATATATTGTACATTATGACACGCTACAAATCATAATCAACCTCAAAATGATTCGCCTAAAGATTTGAATTTAACTAGATAAAATTGAAACAAAATACAAACGTGAAATCGTCTCTACAGGCATAAAAATTATTTTTGAAAAAATGTTCTCTTATTTCTCCCATCTGTTATTCTAACGTATTGGTATAAGAAATTGGATTACTGAAAGTAAAAAGGTGAAAAAATTCCGGTACAAGAGGTCTTCCGCGTAAGAATAAAAGATTGCTGAATTTGTTACAAGCGAGACGAATCAGATTTTATGATGTGCATAATATTCTGAAACTCGGGTCATTTCTCGTTTTGACGGAGACTTTTTTGAGGCGATATTCCGTTTATTTTCTGAGAAGTCCGTGGTAGGTAAGTGATGCGGAAAATGATGGTCATTTATTACCCACTTTAGCGTCGATTACGCAACGACGTGGACAAATAATGCTCTTAAAAATAACGATACGATTGGTAAGAATTTTTAAAACGGTACTTTTATCGATATCGTGATGATTTGGTTTACTGTATTGTATCACAAATTTGATGCGATATTTATAATGACATTAGTAATATTTTATTGTCATAAGTTTCTTCAGAATGAAATTGCTAGACTTGACTGAAACTAACGTACATATTTTATTTACATCAATTGTAAGTTAAATTAAAGCTAATATGAACTGAGATTAAATGTTATTTCAATTTAAATTCACTATTATTCATTGAAGTATATCTGAGTTAGTAGAGTAAATCATTTTGTCAAAGAGTTGCCCTCATATGCTTTTGATAAAGAAAAAAATAGTCGTACATGATCCAGTTACGCTGTCGTAAATCATAGCTTAGATGAAAAATCTTCTGAATAAATAAAAGAAATCACAAATGCTAAAAATTAAATGTGTAAATTTTTGTTCCCAGGATCTGCTTCCTTTGGAAATCCGGCTCGAAATAACCGCTAGAGAAACACTTCATGCGCTCAGGTAAACATTAAAGTTTTGCATATGCAAATTCCTATGAAAGATTTTTAGTATCAAACATTCTGTTTGATAGTTTTGCTTGAGATGTTAGGTATAACTGGCACGTCTGCTCGTTTGCCGTCAAACAAACATAAAAAAGAACATCAATATTGTTATTTCATCGTTTTTTCAATATTTAAATTGATAAAAAATATGTATCAGCATTTTACAAGGAGATAGCACAGGATAGGGAAAGATAGTAAATAATTCACCGACAAGAACAAATTCCTAAATATATGATATGATGATGCATTTTTCGAGATCAAGTGCTATAATATATATGAACTAAATTTTTGAAAAACAAAACGAAAATATAAATTTTATATTTGTTACAGGGCCACCCTTTTGCATACACACTGGCATTCCTTTACTTTGCTCGCCGTGGAAGATATCTATTCAACGTTCTCCCTGAGAAAGGACCTCTCTTCAATTCTTACTACTCAACCGCTTAATCCTAAATGGCTTTCGCTTCCCACAAAGTACTCTCGTCACGCCCTTTTCAGGTAAGCATATTTTAAAGTTAAAATAATCTGCGCTTTGGCTGATAAACTTGATGTGAATAAAAAATTTATATTTAATTATAAATAAATGAATAATTATTTTGACAAACCTTAAAAACATTCTTTTATCTTTAATGATAATTCTTTTAAAAACAAAAACTACATTTTACATACTTAAAACATTTTACATATTTAAGTATGGCATAATGAAATGGGGGCAAAGTACTGCTAAGTACTCGTAAATTAATTATTAATAAACTTTAATTAATTTCCGCAGGCGGCTTGCTGAAGTCTCCAGATTAACCCGAGGCGTTGTGGTCTTGATATGTGACATAGACTACGCTAAGCTTGTAATGGATGAGGCAAAACGTCTTAATATGCTAGATGGTCATTTCTTTTGGCTTTGGGTCGACGCTTCCAGGGAGTTTGATGTCTTCCATAATGTCGGGAATAGAACACAATACACAAAAGATAATGATCAGGATTTCGAAAGCTTTTGGGATAAGGATGATGCATTGGACCACGGACGCTTCGATCGCCATAGAAGAGATGATGCAGACAATAATTCCACGAAAGATTCAAGTAGCTATAGTACATTCAAGAAACGTGAAAAATTGCATAGAGGAGTTTTAAGTCAAGAAAATGAAATTAAGATAAAGTCTAGTTCAATAAATTCGAGTTTTCATCGTATAAGTAGAAATATGAATAAGTCGGAAGCGCACAGTGTTAACAACAAATTATTAAATGTAAATTTTAGAAAATCGTTCGACAGTAGTCGCAATGTTAGTTCTGAAAATATTAGAAATTATTATGTAAATAACAAAGGCGTTGAAACTTCTAAAATCGAAAGGAATTCAATTGAGAAGGGAAACATGTCCTTCTTTAATGGCGATAGTATAAGGCATAATAGCTTTAGTAAAATGAAAAATGAATCTTTTAATAAGTATGTAAATAGCATAAATGTAAATAAAGCTAATAGTACCAAAGGGTCACTAGGTGAAGTAGAAATACATGAAAGTTATGAAAGTAACACACTTAATGATAATTTATTAGTCTCAAGTGATATTAGTGATTTCTTAATGAATCCCACGGTGCAAACGTCTAATATGCATAATGTAAGAGATAATATCGAGAAACGAGGAGACCGAACCAAAAAAGATCAAACCAAAAGAGACGAAGATGTGGAAAATAAACATAATTTTACAGAAATCTTTAATAATCTCCCTGTGGGGTTATTAGCTCTTCACCCACAGCCTATGAAAATTGGTAAGTAATCCCTTTTTAATGTGAATGTTAAAAATACTTAAGACTCCATAAAATACACCTGGGACTGAAAAGAAATCATTTTAAATATATTCCTTTACATAAAATCAGTATTTTTTATAGGCATTTATTTTTAAAGGTCGCATTATAATTATCATATCAAATTTGCAACTTTGGCGAACATAATTTCTAGCACTCATGCCTTGTATTTAAAAACATAATGCGGTACACTACGTTTGCATAAGTGGCTTGATAGTGAAGTAGTTTTGTACAGATTTCTCTTCATAATACTACTAAATCCTATTGCTATTAATTTAAACATTATTGCTGGTACCTTCAATCTATACTAAAAATTTTTTCCTATTTTTTTTTAACTATTGAACCGAACGACATAAATTTTTTCAAATATATTATCAGGAGTTCAAAAATGGTCTTACATTTTGTTCCGATGAAATAGTACTGTACCCGGGAGTCTACATTTACGTGAGCAGAGTCAAGAGTGTAGCTTTCACCTAAATAAGTTAATTTACAAAAGCCACGAAAGAACTTCTGTAAACATTTATTTTTATTGAAAGTAAATAATTATTAATTAACAAAGTGTCAGAAAAGGACTAGTCAGATTGTAAAAATTGCTAAAAAAACATTAGTCTTTTAACAAATCGTATTGGAAATCCTGAGGGAGGCGTAGTCGAATAGTGGACTTCTTGTGGCTGAGATGATGATGATGATAAACATTAGTTTAAAAACCCAAACAAACAACACAGTACAAAAGTCTTATTGATTTTAGATCACGCATTCGTTCAGGCTGCGGTACAAATGGCAATCGGAGCGTTGCGTCGGGTGCTGCGTGCTTGCGATGCGTGGTCCGCACAAGCACAGTTCTTTAGCGACGCCGTCGCATCTTGTTGGGACGAGCCCAGTGATGTTGCTACCGATTTCTCCACTGAATTTGTCAGGTATGTTCAGTTCATGTTATATCCAGGACCTTATACATATTGGTAAAAGGACTACCTATAGTAACGTTCGGCTTAGAAAAAGACGAAAGTACTTCAGGTTGGTGTCCCGTTCACGCATATGCAATTGCATAAAAAATATTTTATATATACGTCCGTGTATATTATATACTCGTATATTATCGCCGTGTGGTTTCCGGCAGAGTAGAATAGGATCACTCCAAGTCATCCCGTGGATGTCGTAAAAGGCGACTAAGGAAACACAAGCTAAACAAAGCTTATTAACATCAAAGAGACCTCTTCAACCCGTCTGGCCAGCGTGGAGAGTGTAGGCCAAATCCTCTGACTACTCAGGCTAGTATATGGCTCTGGTAGTACAGAGAGGGTTGTGCTCCTGCAGTGGAGACTAGAAAGACCTGATGATGTATATTATATACAATAGCATATATGCGAGCGAGATACAAACCGTCTCACGGTAAACTATAAATCTTAACAGAAAATAATTATGCTCTCTATTTTAAAAGTAATAACGTTCTATTACAGACTAAGGAGAAAGCGCTTATTAGATAGATGTATAATAAAGACTCTATGTCACATTTTGAAACAAGGATTTTGTTATTACTTTCTACTTATACATATATCGAATATTAACAATAAACGAAGATCTGAAAAACGTAGTATTCAAAAGTTTTGTTGAGTTTTTATATAGGTAAACAACTGATTATTACTCCAATAAAAATACTGCTACTAAAATGATTTTACATGAGTATTCATTTTAATTTTTAAATAAGTCGCATGTATCACAGAACGTCGAGGTTCTAATATCTTACCTACTAGATATAAAATAAGTATTAACTTACACAATGCTTACGCAATGATAAAGTAATTTTATTTCATTATCACAAAAGAACGCAAAAAGCCTAAGCGAGGGCACTTAATCCTTAAAAACTTTTGAAAGTCACATTGAGCATAATTGAAAAGTTTTTCGATGATATCACTCAGAAAATATAATGACAAAAAATTACGCGGCACAATCTTTTGTCAAACTTTGAACTCCTTATAACGCCGCAGACAGTTAATGACCTCCGTATAAAACGGTAATCTCGTTAAAAAAAAGATTTGGGATATATTTGACGTGACGAAAATCTTATCTCGTGGTTTGATTGAAATCTTTCAAAAATGTTTCTCTTGAGATGTTTTTTGTTCAATATAATTTTGAACATCATCATCATCATGTCTTTTTTTGTCTCCATTGGAGGAGGATGATACTCTCTGTACCACAGAGCGATATATTAAGCTAGAGCAGTCAGAGGATTTGGCCTACACTCTCCGCCCTTCCAGACGGGTTAGAAAGGTCTCTTTGATGTTTATAAGCTTTGTTTAGCTTGTGTTTTCTTAGTCGCCTTCTACGACATCCACGGAAAGACATGGAGAATTTTCAACATAGCAAAGCATTAATTGAAAATTAAAGTATATAATAATATAATAATAATATAATATATAAGTATATAATTGTATATAGTATCTTGGTTTATTTATTTTTTGTCTTTGAGTATAAAATAATGATACTTTTATGAATTTTAGTATATAATAATGATACAGTTTTAAATACGCAAATTTCATCTCAAAAAGACTATCCGGAAACAATATAATACGTAGAATTTGAACGCAGTATTTTTCCGCTGTGCGAACAAAAACATTTCTACTAACATCAGATAAACTAAGTGAGATATTGGAGCTTTTTCGTTACTATAGTTCCTTTCATTAAATTATTTTTTAATTATTAAAATTTTCATGCATCGTTATGTATTATAAATTATTAATTGATCTTTGTTTAAATTAGATAATTAATGTTTGTTTATAATTATAATCAAAATTTATAAAAAATAATCAAAATGATTATCGATCCTAATATTCTATTATCTGCGCACCACCTTGTTCCTAGAAAGCTGTTTCTTTCTGTTGACGTTCAGCTGCTACGAGTACCTTCGTCAATGTCAAGCCACGATGTGATGCGACAGAGTCCTGCGGTAATTAATTAAAGTGGCTCTGTGAGCTGTAGACCTCGGGAGTCCGTGTTTGGACATATTAAAACTAAATAAACTTTCACTACACACCTTAAAACAAAAAGCTAAAAGACCTTTTATAATATGGGAGCTAAATTAAAAAAAAACCGGGAAAACATGACGAAAAAGTGAAAAGTGGGCGTGAAGGTGGGAAGCGTAATCAATATAGTGATGGGTTGCTGGTCGCATTGCCTTAAAGCCCACTAACACGCTAAACGTAGCCTTTGGGTTTCAATGCCTTGGGCTCTATCTACCTCGCAAGACGTGATATTATGTATTTATAAAAAAAAAGAAAATTAAAGAGTACCTAAATTTCAACATCGTCCACTGAGACTTCAAAAACGCAATGATAATGGACGTCTATAACTATTTAAATATCCATCTAGTTGATGACAAAATAAAATAAAACTTCCTGTTTTGTTTTATGACCACGAGGAACTAACAAAAGTCATTAGCGCTACTTACCTCGGTGGCGCATCGATCCTTTAAGCTTACTTCGCCATTATGAAAAAAAAAAAAGAAAAAAACAAAAACAGAGTCTACAAAAATTATTTGTAATTATTGAACCGGCTCACAAAATTTCACAAAAATTGGTTGAGTATGTCTCTTAGTACTAATCAATTTTAACAACAAAGTAATAATTAAGATAACATAGTATTGGAGACGATATTTATTCATCTGCGTACATATCTTTCTTACAAGCTGTTTCTGTGACATTCGGTCGCAACCTTCGTTAACGTCAGGCTGCGACGCGACAGACCTCTGCGGTAATAAATAAAATAAAACCATTAGGTCAGGATTAATTCTTTCCCACCAAACATTTTATCCAACTCAAATATTATACGTAACGTAGAAGAACAGTTCTACTTACAATAGATAAACACGCTATGTATACTTTCAGTAAATGGAGTGAGCTCTTGTTTCTCTAACAAATAGCCTCACTCGCGCTTCTACATTACCCATGTTCTTTGCATTTTTAATGTACTTTATAGTTGGTCTTCGCCAAATATAATAAGGTTTATGTTTTATGTCTCTTATATTTTTTTAAAAATATAATTTAATATTGAAGGCGATCTTAATTTGTCTGCGTATATCTTCGTAGGAAGCTGTTTCCGCGACATTCGGCTGCAACCCTCGTCAACGTCACGCCGCGACGCGACGCGACAGATCTCTGCGGCAATAAATAAACTAAAACCATCGCGATATCGAGAATTATTTTTACCAAGTGTTTCTTCTACATTCCACGCTGGTATGAGAGAAAAGAAAAAATGAGGAATATACCAGGTGCTTCTCTTTCTTGAGCAGTTCGTAAAAACCGATCGAGGGAATGAGCGTGACAAATAATGTCAATAGGCGATGCGGCTAGCAATCCATCACTCTTTTAATTCCATTCTTCACCTCAAGGCACAAAGACGTGATAATATGTATGTATGTAAGTGTTTCTTCAATGCATGCAGTTTTTTTCTTAGTAAATGGTTTTAGATGCGCTCCTTGATAACCCGTCATTTTTCTTTAAAATTCTACTTATTTTAAAGTATTTTTTTATTTATTTTATTTTATTTGTTTGATAAACATACAACAGCCTCACACAGTAAAATAAATCTTCATTACTAATACATATCTCAACAAAGTTTCCAACTGATGAGAGCATACAGGTTTTGAGCAAAAAAAAATAGTTGATAAAAAGTTTATAATTCAAAATATTTTGAACATTTCGAACTTTTGTCCCAATACAAAATACATGAATATGTCCAATGTATTCTATTGATACTTCGATTTTATTAACTACAATGTTGCGAACCATATTCTTAAGAATGTGGTTATTTTCAATCAGCAAGTTCCAGTTCGTCAAAGGAGTGATTTAACCAGTTACATTTCCAACGCGACCACATTCAAACAAGAGACGATAATAGAATGGTAACAAGCGTGGAGCATCATCATAAAAGCAAATTGAGTAGCGGGTCCGAGAACGGCGCGAGATTACTTTTATGTCCTTCTATCTAAAAGGCGAAGCTTGGTGGGTTTATATCAGCCCGCATTACGCTACATAAAACCTTATCTTCAGACATCGCTGGTCACCCGGACTGCGCGCCCTAGATTCGCCAGTAATAATCATATTCTTCGCTAAGCCCATAACCCAATTAATTGCTGTGTCTACAACTACTCAAAATGGCTATTTGTCTAATTTATTAGCCAAATAACGCGTTATAGTGCTGAATTTACGATTTACTGTTTGTATACTCATTCTATTTGTATATTATACATACATTTTCTTTAAATTATGATTCCATGAAAAAAAGTTCCCCTCAATTAGGAAACGACAATAAACATTGATAAAACGACTATCTAAATATATATAACTCAAAGGTGACTGACTGACTGACATAGTGATCTATCAACGCACAGTCCAAACCACTAGACGGATCGGGCTGAAATTTGGCATGCAGGTAGATGTTATGATGTAGGCATCCGCTAAGAAAGGATTTTGAACAATTCTACTTCTTAACGCGAGCAAAGCCGCGGGCAAAAACTAGTCTAAGTATAACATTTAGATAACGATTAAGTAAAAGATTAAACTTCAAGTTTTTTTTAAACTGAAGTATTCATCATCATCATCAGCCTATACTCATCCACAGCTGAACATAGGCCTCCCCAATTGCACGCCATCGAGATCTATCTTCGGCTGCTCGCATCCAGCTTCTACCAGCCGACTGAAACTGAAGTATTATCTTACATCAAAGCAATCTAATGCAAACCAAGGTTGCACCACTTTAGTGTAATTAAATACTGAAACTGAACTGCTTTAGGTAGCAAGACTAGTTAGCTTTCATTAATCATCGTGCATTTTTCAGCGTTTCTATAGTTTCATCTGGAATAGAATAATATTATATTACTTCACTAAATTAATTTTGTGAATTATAAAGTGGAAAGACACAATCAGATATCAGATTCACTACATATTATAAAATAAAGTCCCCCACCGCGTCTGTCAGTCTGTCTGTTCGCCATAAACTTAAAAACTGCTGCATGGATTTTCATGCGGTTTTCACCGATGAATAGAGTGATTCATGAGGAAGGTTCAAAGGTATAATAGTAAGTAAGTAAGTAAGTAAGTAAAAAAATTATTTGAGGAACACAAAATGCCCGGGCGCAGCTGAGGAGAGCTGCTAGTCAAGAATAAATTATAAAGTTGGTTTTATTAATCATTGTGGACTCTTTAGATTTATTTCAGATACACTTGAGGTCTGTGGATAAATTCTTATTTTCTTTTGCCGATCACGTATTTTATTGAATAACGCTTCCAAGAATGTGTGCTTTGCGGTCCAATATCGCTTTTAGAAAGGTCAACTGTAGGGATTCTTGATTTTCCTTTTATCCTGAGAATATTTAGATACATAATTTATTTACTATTATTTTGCTGATTATTAAATTACTAGCGATTTTCCAGTGACTTTATCCGCGTAAAACCAACTTCTTTGGGTTAAAAGTCTAAAAATCCTGTCTAAGTGTTTATTTACGCCATGAAAGAAACCCCTGTACCAAATTTCAAGTTTTTAGGCACTGTAATTTTTGCCGTGTGTTGATATATAAGTCAGTGAGTCAAGTTTGCCTTTTAAATATAAGTAAACAGATAGATAAGTAGTCTCAATAAAGGGGTTATTTTATTGCTTATATTACCAATCGTATTTAGAATATATTATTTTCACAGTTATATGAAATCCATAATGTATATCTATAGAAATAAATAAATATATACGGACAAATCACACAAATTGAGCTAGCCCCAAAGTTAGTTCGAGACTTGTGTTATGGGATACTATCTCAACGATACTATATGTTATAATAGATACTTATATAGATAAACATCCAAAACCCAGGTCAATCTGAAAAAGATCATTTTCCATCTTTACCTGACCGGGGATCGAACACGGGACAATCCGTGTAGCAGGCGGGCGTGTTGACCGCTGCGCCACGGAGCTCATCTCTGGAAAGAAGAAATGGCTAAAGCTTAAGTACTAAGAGAAACTGAATAAAGGTAATATCATAGTATTTAAAAAAAATTTCGTCAATGGCTAATATGGTTAAAGAGGTTTCATTAATTATTTCAATTGTGAACTCTTTGGCGTTTATACAGTTTCATCTCAGAAACACTTGAGCTCTAACGTGCCTTCTTACGCCGATCACGTATTTTATTGAACAACGCTTGGAGAAACGTGTGCCTTCCGGTCCGATACCACTATAAAAGCGGTCAAGTGCAAGGAATTCTTGAATCTTCGGATTTAGAAATAACATATATTCGGGATTTATTATATTTCTTACGTTAATATTTTATGAGTTATAAAAAAGGTGACTCAGATAACATGTTACTCTGTTTCGTAGTATAAATTTCACCAAGCAAGTAAAACAATGAAAATAACTTTATTTCTTTTTATGAAATTATTAGTACTTAGGGTAGGGTTATGGAGTAGCGAACATAGGCATAAGCTTAACGCAGGCCAATACTGGATGCAGGTGGCATGGGAGAGACAGAAATTGAAGGATATGGAAGAAGCCCACGTCCTGAAAAGACTGCTATGGATGGATGGAGTAATTATTTAGGGTATCTGATCTGAAGAACAAATTTTATAGTCGTTTTAAAAATCGGTGACTCTTCAGTTTTTATACAGTTGCATCTGACATACACTTGAAATCTCTAGATAAATCTTATTGTGATAATCTAGTTTTTTTACGAAACAACACTTCTAGCAACCGTGACTTTCTATCCGATACCACTGTTAGATCCCGTGCAAGGAATTTCGAATTTTCGTATGGGCTGTTTGAGCTTAAAATATTTAGAAATTTTGTGACTTATAATGTCGATAATATTGGAAATTACTTCTCCAACCCGTCTGGCCAGCGTGAAGAGTGTAGGCCAAATCCTCTGACTACTCAGGCTAGTATATGGCTCTGGTAGTACAGAGAGGGTCGTGCTCCTGCAGTGGAGACTAGAAAGACCTGATGATGATGAATATTGGAAAATGGGTCGCCTTATGGTACAAAACTCTATCGAATACAAATTCTTTTCATAGTTCTATGAATTATAATTACTTAAAGCAACAGATGAAGAAAAAAAAAACATTTAAATGTAGATTAAGGAGTCATTATTTTTACAGTATTATGTCAGATACACTTGAGCTCTCTGGACGTGCCGTTCTTATTTCGATCACGTATTTTATTGAATAACGCTTCGAGGAACGTGTGCCTTCCGGTCCGACACCACGATTACAGAGGTCAAGTGCAAGGAGTTCTTGAATATCCCCTTAAGCTTGGAAAGCCTATTTTATAAGTTGAAAGGATTTGGAAATTGGGACTTTCTTTTTTATGACAGAGCCTGAAAGAGGCGTACAGTATATGTAGTGGAAAAGCATAAAAACAGCGATTATTTTAACGGATGTGTATCTTTATTGCGTATGGTTAGTGAAAGCTCTCAAGTTCAAATATGAATGGAATGCTTAAGGTGAAATACGTGAAATGATAATAGAGACTTGCTGTTATTAAATAAGACTTTAGAATTATTGAAAATAGGATATGGGCTTTTACTTTTAGATCTCATCTTATACATATTATTATCAATTGAATGCTTTTGCCTTGATTGACTTTGATATCGCGAAAAGAAAAATAAGTGGCTTATTTTAATATCTGCTAAAGACTATCGTATAATAAGTATAATAACATGACGTAAACTTTTTCTGAAATACATACATATATAAAAAAACCCGTGCCTTATTTCTCCGGCAAATAATAAAATTACTAAAGTATCTTTGCCCATAGGGTAACGTTCACCAAAACTAATCAAAAACCCATTAGGCCTAGCAAGCTGAAATTTAACTTACAGTTTTTCCTACTCTCGAGGGATTCGTAAATAAAGTGGTTTGTAACTTTTTAATAGATAGGAATTTATAGCAATTATATCTTTATTTGTGTAACATACTGTTTAACAAAATAGAATATTTTTATTTCATCATGTTATTGAATATCTTATAAATGTGCAAATTTATACACGCTAGGTACATTCAGTAGCATTATTAAGAAAATCTCCCTTATATACCATTTACATCCGCTTTCTGAGGTCATACAGCCTAAGGCTTTCCGGGGTAGAATACTTAATGACAACTAACACTTCAAAGCGTTCAAGCCTTTTAAGCTATAGAAGTCGATAATGGAACTTACATATAATTTGTAAATTTTCCCTCAACATTCTCTTAAAGGTGTAACTCATGACTCGAACCACTTATCCTATGGGACCAATGCTATCAACTCGAAAACCCTCCTGGGTGGGTCAGTCGGATAAAAAAATATTAAGCCATTTCTTAGTCACAAGACATGGGTCTTGTGACTATAAAATGTCTAATCCACAGATGTCATTCTTCAGTAAAAAGACAATCACAATTGAGGTTCACTTTTGGTTTTCATTCACCGAAAGCAAGTGGTAGTCAGCAAATGGAAAAAATAAACGTTTTTGCTGAAATGCCCATAATGATGAATAAACACTTACGAGAACACAGTGTTTTTTTAGGGTTCCGTACAAAAGTTGAAAAACGGAACCCTTATAGGATCACTCGAGCGTCTGTCTGTCCGTCCGCCCGTCTGTCACAGCGGATTTTCTCCGAATCTACCGAACCAAATTAGATGAAATTTGGTAAGATAGTGTAATCCTATGACCCAAACACGGATGTGCAAAGTAAATAAAGATTTTTTTTAAATAAGGGTCATTTTGAGGAGCCCAATTACAAAATTTTAAAAGAAAGTTTTGCAAACGTTACTGTGTCATATATCAAATGAAAGAGCTCATTATGAGGATCTCAAAAATATTTTTTTTTTGTTCGGGTAAAATCAATACTTTTGATTTTATTCACGAAAGAAGGCAAAAATTGACCATTCCCCCCCCCCCTGATCTCCGAAACTACTGGGCCGAAAATTTTGAAAAAATTACAAAATATAGTTCATTCCTTGAAGATTACAGGAAAAGTAATAAGAATTCTATCACTTGAAAATAAAGTGGTAAACTCACAATAATAAGTTAATCTAGGGAAATAGTTCACTAAAACACCACTAGATGGCGCTAGTCAATTGAATAAAACATTTTTTGCACATTGTGTGTGTGTTCACGAAGCATATTGTACGGAACCCTCATTGCGCGAGTTTGACTCACACTTGGCCGGTGTTTTAAGTGTGTATTTTCTGTTAAAAAACGCGGGTGGTGCTTAACACGCGAATGACGTCAAACGAAACGCAGCGTCTAAAAAATATCACGTTGAAAAAAAAAATACTGCGTAGTGCCTCAGTGTTTCACTAAAATATTAAAACACCATAAAAGCTGTTTTTCCAATACCAATGAATCGAAAAACGAGGTGAATAACTCTGCGGGCTGTTATGATGTGACTCTAAATGTTCAGTTTTGCTCAGCGCAAACGGTCAGCTAGACGATATGTCGCAAGTCTATATCTATCTAAATATATGAAACTCAAAGAAAGGTGACTGACTGACTGACATAGTGATCTATCAACGCACAGCCCAAACCACTGGACGGATCGGGCTGAAATTTGGCATGCAGGTAGATGTTAGTAGACATCCTCTAAGAAAGGATTTTGATCAATTCTACTTCTTAACGCGAGCGAAGCCGCGGGCAAAAGCTAGTTCTATTATAAACTTTATAACAAAAAATTAAACCACCAAAATATCTAAATATATAAAACTCAAAGGTGACTGACTGACATAGTGATCTATCAACGAACAGCCCAAACCACTGGACGGATCGGGCTGAAATTTGGCATGCAGGTAGATGTTATGACGTAGGCATCCGCTAAGAAAGGATTTTCATCAATTCTACTTCTTAACGCGAGCGAAACCGCGGGCAAAAGCTAGTTCTATTATAAATTTTATAACAAAAAATTAAACCAACAAAATATACCGAAAAGTGTTTTTTTTATAATACTAACAAGGCAGACAAGCGTACGGTCCACCCGATAGAAAGCGGTTACCGTAACCTATGAACGCCTGCAACACCAGAGGTGCCACTCGTGGGTTTTCGACCCTGACGAAATCTTTTCACGCCCATTTTGAAGAACTCCATGTTGTAGTATCATGTTTTTTTTTATCAAATTTTTATGGGACCAAATTTTCGTTATACATGCTTTGACACCAGGTATTTTATCCTAATCCTAACTAATATTATTAATGCGAAAGTGAGTTTGCTTGTTTATTTGTGTGTTTGTGACGCTTTCACGACCAATCTACTGAACCGATCATATTTAAATTTTTCATAGACATAGGTTAGAGCACTGAGAAGGACATAGGCTATATACCACGCGAGCAAAGCCGCGGGTAACAGCTAGTTCTGTATAAAACCGTCGTCCCAACTCGATATTCTTATGTATAAGATAGTGTTTGGAGACTCATATACGTGAATAGGTACATCATTAGTGAACATAAATTATATCCAATTTCTTACACTCGGATAGGAAGCGCATAGAAGATATAGCAGTCTGAATATTTAAATATATTTATTAAAAAAATTTAATACCTTCAAAATACCATAACTTCTATATGCTTTCTATCCGGATGTAAGAAATCGGATATTTATGTTCGCTATTAAAGTGCACATCCATGTAAAATAGTCACCAAATACTATCTGATACACTAGAAAATCGCGTTGGGACGACGGTCTATAAAAAAATTCAATCCTCCAACAAGTGTTCTCCATTAAAAAATTACGTTTATTATATACGTAAACAAGCTAATACCTATTGAGGACATATAGTTCAAAGGTACACATAATTAGGTGATGATTGTTCATTCTTATCATTAATATTGTCTATTGTTTCCTTCCTTCATCCAGTTATCTCTATAAAATCATGCAAAATACCTACTTGTAGAAATCCCATCTTATTTTTAATGTAAATAAATTTTAAACAGCAATATTTTGGTATGAATTGTTACTGTTTTCCTACAGCGTTTCATATCCGGATACGCTCAATTGGCTTTATATGATGTCGTTGCAACATTATTATTGTTCAATTTATTCGGGACCGTAATGTACGTAGAACATTTATATGAATGGGTAACGGAATGGTTAAGTTCTTAGGATACCGGCGACCCTTTTGCATATTTTATTTCCACGATGCTGTAGATCGTCTCTAATCTTTACTAAGAGCCTGGTAAGCCCGTTCAGCGCAGTAAAAGTTACTCACTATGTTCTTTTCGGCATTTTTCGTTAAAAAGATTCCAGACACCTTCCACGCTGGTCTGGGAGAAAAGAAAAAACGTAGAATGTACCAGCTGTTTCTCTTCCCATGCAGATCGTACAAGCCGATGGAGTGAATGAGCGTGAGGAATCATGTCAATAGGCGATGCGGCTAATAACCCATCACTATTTTGATTCCGTTCTCCACCATCAAGCCCACCAACATGCTAAACGTGGCCTTAGGTATTATAAATCTGGGCTCTGTCTACCCCGCAAGGGAAAAGACGTGATTGTTTGTATGTATACACATACCCCTACTCTATAACAAAGATAAACTCTTTTTTTTTTGATAAAAATGATTTCCTGTAAGATTTGAAACATAAAAATATATCTATGCTAAGGTGATTGTAATAAATGTAATGACGTAGATTTTAGAGTGCCCATATCTCAGTGAACAAAGTTTTAAATTGCATATTTAAATCAATTTATTCATTGAAGACGAAGTGAAGTGTGGTTCCCGGTAGAGTAGAACAGGACTACTCCAAGTATTCCTGTGGATGTCATAGAAGGTGACTTAGGAAATAAGAGCTACACACAAAGATTATAGAAATCAAAGAGACCTCTCCAACCTGACTGGCCAGCATGGATAGTGTAGGCCAAACCCTGCGACTGCTCTGGCTAATATATGGCTCTAGTAGTACACAGAGGGTCATTCTCCTGGAGTGGAGACTACAAAAGACCTGATGATGATGAAGACAACATGGGTAATGCCAACTTCCCAACGTCAGTTGCTTAATTTTTAAGGTTAACTGTAAAAAAATATAGTTTTATTTTGATAAACAAAAATAAACTTTATCAAAAACAACCACAACTACGTAGTAAAAACTCAACACTCACTTACAGTCAGAGGATAGTTTTCCCCTTCAAGAAATTCTGCGAAGATTCTAAGTTTATTTCGCAATTAACGACGCAGGAATTATGGATTGGCAGTATACTAACAATATAGAGCTTTGAGCGTTGCAGCGGAACATGTAGAGAATGTATTACTTACATGTATTGGATTTTCGTGCTGCTGCTTAAACATATTTCACAATTTAAAATAAATACCTTGTTTAAACCAATATCCGACCAAAATAGACAACACTAGAAAACACTTATCAACTTGACGTGTTTTCTAGTAATTAAGTTTTACTCTCTACTACTCGTTTTATAAAAAATACAGCTTAAGTTTACATTGTCACTACCCATGTTGAATTGTTTTACAATGCATTATAGGACTGTTTTATTAATTAAACAAAGATAAAAATATTTTTTTTTATCGGGTGAAAATGGAATCATGATAATAGGCGGTGTTGCTAGCAACCAATCACAATTTTGATTCCGTTTCCCATCTACATGCCCACCACCATGCTTCACGTGTCTTTAGTTATTAAAGACCTAGGCTCTGTCTACCCCTCAAGGGAAAAAGACGTGACAGTATGTATGTATTTATTTATTTTTCTATTAGTGATGGCTAACAAGTAGAAACTCAAAACTAACGCCCGAGAGATAGTTTTTCTTGTTACAAAAATTCTGCTAAAGTTTATATCGCAAACGAAACAGAAATTGTGGATCGGCAGAATATACTGAGAGTATTACGGCGCTGGCTTGTGGAGAATAGTTGTTACTCGCACGTATTGGATTTTCCTGCTGCCAGCTTAGACAGTTTTTCCAATTTTTAAGTTTTTACGATAACTTTACATATGTCGTCAACGCCGTTTGCCGTATGGAAAAGGACTACTCCAAGTCTTCCCGTGGATGTCGTAGAAGGCGTAAACATAGCTTACAAATATCTAAGAGACCTCTCCAACCCAAATCCTCTGACTACTCTGGGAGTACAGAGAGGGTCATGCTCCTGCAGTGGAGACTTAAAAGACCTGATGCTGATGATGATGTCGTTAACGTTGCGTCTGCTATAATGCTAACTTTTTTCTAAGACATGACATGTCAAACTACATACTTAGGTATAAGGAAATTTAATAAAATTGTGGTAATTTTTGATCAAATATGGCAGTTATTAGTTTTAATTAAATTGAACATTCCATTTAGGTGGCTAAGACAATAAACATCTTTAGTCGTTATGTGAAGTTTTCACTTTTCAACCTCAAGAAGATGCCTCACCTGTGACGTCATGTAACAAAAACTTGTTGAATTGTCACTTAACTACTACCTTCTTGAGATTTTCTTTATTAACATACGTAAATGTACTACGTATATTTGTGCCCGTTTACATAGACTGAGGGAAAAATAAAACCGAAGATTGTTCTAGCTGTTTTGCTACCGTGTTCCAAGACGTTCACCAATACGCATAACATGGCCTTTAGGCGTTATGGTCCTAGCTTTATTAGTAAGTTTTTAATACTTTAAATCAGATGTTAAACTCACAGAAAAGAATAAATTCAGAAAGTTGATAAACTAAGACCTAAATTTCAGTACCTGTTCGAGAAAAATTACATAATATACCAAAAGGAATAGAAGACCGTACCCTTATCACTACCATAAACTTACTAACTACTTGGCCAAAAAGAAAAGTATTCAAGCCGAATATTTTATAATGTTACCAAAAGGGGAAATAATCTTCAAAAGTATATTCAATCTCATCAAAATGTCTTAATTTCAAATTCCTCGATCGCTTTTTATCTTTCTTACCATTGAATTTTGAAGGCATTAAGTCCCTGACCAATTAATTTAATGCAAAGGGAAATATAAAAAACGGATACTCATTTAGGCTTTTGAAGTAATTAATTAGTGAAATGAGGGGATGAGACAAAAATTGTCCACAGTTTCATAATAAATCCTTTAAAATTTATTTAAAATCAATCGCGACGTTCTATTCGAATAGATTGGTTAGCTTTTACTTTTGCGCATATTGTAAAAATCTTCCATGCTGGTTTGGAAGAAAGGGAACAACATAGAATATACCAGCTGCTTTTCTTTCCGCGCAGATCGTAAAAGCCGGTCAAGGGATTGGGAAAAAATCTACGGAATCGCGTTATTGGCGATGCGGCTAGGAACCCATTACTATTTTGATTCCACGTTCCACCTTAACGCCCAAAAACACGCAAAACGTGGCCTTTGGGTTTTACAACCCTGGGCTCTGTCTACCCCGCAAGGTACAAAGACGTGATAATATGTATGTAAAAATCTTTCAATAAACCTGTAGTTGTGTAATGTAGGAAGACTCATTTTAAAAGCCAACGTCCTGCCTATTAAATTAATGTTGGTTTTGTATTCTCAGCTATAAGAGACAATGGCATTATCTTACTGTTACTATGTAGAATGTTTCTGGTCTAATATATATATAAGATTCAATTTTTTTTTATGAAGAACATCTAAATTAAAATTAAACATAATTGATTAAAACTAAATTAACCTAAAAAAAAATCCTATCTAAAACAAAACTTACCTATAAAAACAAAAACGTACTTATAAATAAAAAATGTCCCGCAGGTCATTGCCCTGCGGTAATGTGCCCAGAAGACTGGCAGCATTGCCACGCTGAATAGCAATGCTTATTCTTTGTGCGAAATAGCTACCAGCCCTCTGGTCATTGGACACCTCGACCAGCCTTTTGCTTATGAGCTTGTAGAATGTTTACTTATGTGATTTGTAGCTTTTAACTTGTGGCAAAATTTTATTTTCGAAGGTCTGACGCGTTGCCTGTGTGAAACATAACATAATTACAGAGATATTAAGATTGGGGCCGTCAATATTTATGCAGTAGAGTCAAGATGCGATATCGAAATCGTCAGATTAATTTCCAAGCTAACTTTAAAAACTTGTATGGGAAACCTCTGTATTGTTGGTTTAGTACCTCAAAACCCAACTAAAGTATTTGTTTTAAATTTTTGTTTCATTTTTATTAACAGTTTTTTGCCATGCTGTTAGCTAGAGTCCAATAATTGAGACAATTTATGATGTGTACACTATTGACATAAGTATTCACTTCAATGACTCTGATAAAAGGCCTCTGTACTTATTAACAGGGTAAAAAATATTTCATTGAGATACTGAATTGTCATTCATTCAAAGTATTTTTCCATCTCAATCATATCGAGGACAATTTATTGTCTTTGCCAGCGCCGTTTCACGATTTATATTTCTTCATTCCATGGGTTCTTTTCATCTTCCAGCCTTTTCCTCTTCGACCCCAAAAATAAATTGAATGCCTCAACGGATTTCCACGTATAGGGTTTTTTAATTAAAAATTAAGTATTTAATTAAAAATAAGTTTTTTAAAAAAAATTAAAAAAAAAAAAACTAATTCCTGCCTAAGTTTTAACAGCGCCGTCGTGCTTTATTTAAAGGCAAGATAAAGAAATAATATTTATTAATTACAGATAAAATAAAAAAAAACTCAGGACAGATATCCATAATGATGACCCCATCATTACGGTTGGAATTGCATCTACAAGTAGCAAAAATATCTCGAAGTCTTTAATGCTCTAACTTTATGAAATACACTCTTTTTAAACTTTTACGCCTTAAACACATAATTATGTATATAATGTGGGTCTTAGCATGAATCTTTAAATCATTTGTTTCCGTTGATGTTTCAATGGAGTTACATTCACCGTGGAATCTACAGATTCAATTAATATATCAACGAAAATAATTTAAGTACCTACGTGCTGTATCCCGTTTATATACATATAGTATAATTACGTCTCTAGACAGCTTGTTAAATCTGATACAGTATCGGCTACTAAGACATAAAAAATAGATTACAAATTATAGAATCCGATTGCTCTATTTATGTATAAAAAGCCGAGATAAATTAAATAACTACGAAATTAGAATGTTAATTTTGTTTTTCTTTACAGCTTGTTTCCTTGATTTTCGTGTATGTTAGTAGCCAAATCTGGTGTTATATTTTTCAGCTGTATAAACGAGTCTACCATAACTTAACGACCGCCATCTAGTATTGATAGCCGGGACCAACGGCCTAACGTTCCGTCACAAGCTCAGAAGAGCTCGAAAATATTTTCACTCATCCCAGTGGGGACTTTTCCAGGGTTGCTTTACTTCCGTAAGCGCTTATAATGCGAACACCAACAGGGCCATTTAGCTTTTCTAAAGCTTAAAAGTTATGATTAGTAAATTAAACAGAAGTGCAGGTGAAAATCGGACGATCTCGGATATTGCACGTTCGCACGCTTCCCATTCCGGCAAACCACGGACAGCGGCAGCGTAATTACGGAACTTGACTGTTTGTAATACAAACGTTTTGACGCTTAAAGAATCAAAACTCATGTTGTGCACTTTCAAGTTTAATTTAAATTTCTTCCTTCAACTGCCCTATAACTTTCCTACAGTTCAGTTACTCCAGTTTGTATGTCCTTATTTCCTAGCTCTTTGAGTACCTTTAGTTTGTGGTCTGCTTAATGTGTCTAATGCCATTTGTAGTATTTTAATTTATTTTTGAGTGAACTACAAAGCTAGCTCCAAGGAAGCTTTTGCTACTTTACCTGACTTTGTGTTGTGTGAGGTGAGGGCAAAAAGCTGTCAACCTGTAAGGCGAACGTCACTGAAGGGCTCCCAGAAGGGACAGACCTCGGATTTGGGCGTTGCCTGTACGCTCAAGACTTGGAGAGACAGCTATCAACTCTCATATGTCTGATGGGCCGCGTAGGCCATAGTCTCTCAATTTTACAATCTTGTAATTAATGCTAAAAAATCACACTCTAATTGTGTTTGTCAAATAGAAATGCCGGTGAATTTCGACCGATCTAGGATATTGCACGTTCACACGATTTCAATTCCGGCAGACCACAGGCCGCCGCCGCGTAATTACGAAACTTGACTGCTTGTTATCCAAACGTTTTGACTACTCTTGACACAGCTTCATGCAGCGTTTTATTATAATATTACTTTGAAATACTTACACAATTCTCAAACTTACTTTGGGTTTATCTCAATACTTTAATAATTTAGTTTAAATTATTATTGACCAAAATTGCAGGTTTAAGATAATTGAGGCACCAGCAATATACCGGATTGTTATTGTTTTTATCAAAAATCATTATATTTCATACTATAAATAAACAATATATTTTAGTTTTTATAGTAATTTATTAATATCAAGGCAGCTACCTGGTTATCATATTGTTAGATAAATCATACGCCAGATATAAATTTATTCGTAACATACCCTTGAAGAAGACTGAACTCGTCAACATGAATTACTTTTCTGGTGTGACCAATGCAGGCACGGAAATCGAAAAATTCCTTATTCCATACAAACTGATCAGCTAACCGGGCGAGTTAATGGTGCCTAATGTCAAATTTATTATGTGCTTAACATTAACCCCATAGAAAAAGTTGTACATATTGAGAGGCTGAGTCGCCACTTCAAGCCTTTGAAACATATTTGGTTATTACTTATTACTCCCTTCTGGCAATACATAAAACAAATAAATTACTTATTATAATTTCATCAACTCGAATTCAATTTGTCTTTCTAATTAATACATTTCCGAGTTACAATTAAAAAAGGCACTACGCTATAAATCCATTGCATTTACCATAAAATATTCCGCCGTTCTCCGTCTATAAAAGAAGCGCGCCTACTCCAAACCCTTTAAATTTTTCATTTATATTCAGTGCCACAGAGAAAAAAATAAATAGAGAGATACGAAACTAGACTAGACAAAAACAAAGACAAGTCTACGCTCTAAAGAGATGATTGCGACCGACGAAGGCTTAATGGTCGTAACCGAGAGTGCGTAAAACTGTATTCACCGAGCTGACCTATTTAGCCGCCCTAATTTCTCAACGAACTAAAAAAGGGAACTATCTGCGTTAAGACATGTCATAGGTTATCATCCAGTAAATAAATGTTAGTGGCCCACCCGGCGTTGCACGGGCATGTATTACATTTTCGGGGATTATACACATATAAGAAAAACTATATGAATATACGGCAGATGCATGTGGAGTCATTTCTGATTACGTAAGGGTCTACCTAATGAAGACTTCTAATCAAACTTTTTATTTGATATTAATTTTGTTTAAAAGTTATGGTGGTATGGCATATCAATGTTAAAGGGAGTACTAATTTTAAAAATATGTATTATCATCATAATCCTTATTATATAAAGCAACTTTTAATTTATGAGGCCATTCCAATGAACGCAATATGAACATAGCTGCCGAACAAACGTATCATATCTCATGTACAAAAGTGACATATTATGTGATGTCATATATGTCTGGTCTTATCAAGGCGAATGGCACTGGGCTTAATAGATTTGCCCAAAAATTTGACTTTGCTTCGTTGTTAATATCTCAAAGAGTTTTTGGACTACTATGGTACTCATTCATTGATGTGCCTATTTTGAGGAAGTGTCTCCATAGCACAACGAAAAAAAAATCTTCTATCGTTCCAGTAGATTTCAAGGGAACTATCTGACCTTATTGGCACCAACAGAATTATAATTTTTCTTATGTGTATGATATTAATGATGGGATGATGATGATGGTTTCAATAATATTGTTTTAATAAAAAAGAGTATATCTTTAGTTTTACACGAATCATTAAAATACATGGATATGTATTATGATTTTTCAGCCAAAATTTTATGAATGATTCAAATGTTAGTCATATTACTTGTGTGTGATAGCTGTCTCATTGCAACGAAAAACAATCTATATAGTGATATTTTGGGTAAAATCCAACTAGATCACATTACAGCAAATCGTCGGGAACTGCACGGAAGTGAACGCTGGCCGCCTGCCAGCCTGCACGCTGACTTGCGGATGATGGCCGCCTACTTGCCTTGGCGCTGATACTTCCCTTTTTAGTTAACACATACGTATTGTCATATCTTTTTTACTTGCCAGGTAAACAGAGCACAGGTCTTTTGAATCTTTGAGCCACGTTTAGCATGTTTGTGGGCTTGTAGGTGATAAATGGATTAAAATAAGTGATGGGTTGTTAGCCGCATTGCCTCTTGACATATTCTTCAGATATCCGCCAATTCCCTCGATCAATTTCTACGATCTGCGCGGCAGAAAGCAGCTGTTTCATTCTACGTGTTTTTATTTCTCGTAGACCAGCGTAGTAGAGTGAGATAACTTTTTAGTTAAGGCTGCTAAATAAAAAGATTAACTCAACGAATACAATACGCATTATCTTATATTTTTCTTATTCAAGTATAAAACTAGACGAAGTAACATATTTTTGTCAGAGTTTAGAGTCGCAAGATCCAGAGGCGACCATTTGCAAAATATCAAAAACCTTCAGGGGCTAATTTAAACTTCGAAGGACCATCTCCCATCTTTCCAAAAAAGTAGGTAATTGGAAATCAAGTATCGAGGTGATTTAACACACTTACCATAAAAGTTTTGGAGTAGGGTCGTTAAGACCATTGGGATGGGAGATAGGTGTAGACCGCAGTAATGAAGTTTGTTTTCCCAGCATTTCCATAGTACTTTTTGCATTAACTGTATTAAAGTTTATCAGATTCCTTTATTCAACTTTAAAAATCCGACGTCAATGCTGGTGTTTTACTTGTTTTTTTGGGGGACAAAGAAAGTTATCTTTAAAAGTCATTTTCATATATCCTTCAAACTACGCTATGTATTTGAATGTAACAATTGATTTCAAAGGAAAGTATTTTAGTTATCATCATTTAGAAATTCAACATCCTTTTATAATTTTAATGTGCCGCCGTGTGGTTCCCGGCAGAGTAGAGGACCACTCCAAGTCTTCCCGTGGATGTCGTAAAAGGCGACTTAGGAAACACAAGCTAAACAAAGCTTACAAACATCAAAAATACCTCTCCAACCCGTCTGGCCAGCGTGGAGAGTGTAGGCCAAATCCTCTGATTACTATGGCTAATATATTGCTGTGGTAGTCTAGAGAGGGTCGTGCTCCTGCAGTGGAGACTAAAAAAGACCTGATGGATGGATGGATGGATTTATAATTAAAAGCTTTTGGTGACCTTACATCATCATGTCGGTGCCATTGATCAAGGACGAAACCATTTTTTCAAATTACATCCCTCCTATAAGAAAAGTTGTTATTGATGGGCTAGTCACTCCTTAAAATCCTCCTTTAAGAGGGTATCCTAGTAGTATGTTTTCCATTCAAATGTATTTCTCTATTTTCTCGCTGAAAACTGCTTCTTGAGGCACAATTCTTTTTTCATCAAATCTATTACTAAAATAGGTATGTCCCTATGTTTTATTTTTTCTAATAAACTGTTAAAAAGAAAGAAAAAGATAATAACAGTTTTTTAGATAAAAATAAAACATAGGGACATACCTATTTTAGTAATAGATTTAATATAAAAGGATTGTGCCTAAAGAAGCAGTTTTCAGCGAGAAAATAGATAAATACATTTGAATGGAAACTATATACTGAAAAAATACTAGGATATGCTTATGAGACTCGGGCAGGGTTTTATATAGGCTGACAGTATAAACAAGAAAAAATGTGTAATTAAGAGTAAGTGATATACTCGTACTCACATATTATAAGGAGTTGAAATGTTTTCATACATTATTAAAAATACAAAGGGCATTGGGTAAAAGTGGCCTGATTTTCAAAATTTGCGACCACCGTTCAAAGTTTACTCATTCGAAAGATCATATTAAGATGTTTATTTTCATCTATGGCCGTTTCTGTCTACAGTGTATCGGAGCCGAGATATCGGCATTCATAATTAAAAAATAAATTACAATAATGTCGTCTAGATAGACAAAACAGGATCTTTATTTTATTATTTTTTCGTGTAAATATTACTTGATTCTATGATTTATATATAAAATAAAAACAGTTACAGTGGGGTATGCGACATTCATAATTAATGCAACAAACATTAATATATTATTTTTATTACGCAGAATTTGATGATATCCTACTTCAGGCACTCATGCATGTGTACTTATATATTTTTACGAAAAAATTGTTTCATATGGCATAAAATGACACGGAAGACATGATAAGTCTCACACACAGATTTTTTAAGCCATTCGAAGGTAACTGATATGTCAGATGTGGATTAGAGAATTTTCTATAACAAAAGACCGAGGGTGAATGTGATTCATAACTTTTAGTGCGTTAAGTAAACAAACAATGGGAAGTTCCTAGAAAGTTGAAAGGCCCGCTACCGGTCGCGTTCATCCAATCACAGCGCAGGGTTCATTTACCTGACTCGGTTAGGCTTTGAAAATCGAGCAGGGTGGAGTGGAGGGGTGAAGGAAAGAGGTGCAGGCGCAGGCAGGATTCACTTCCCGTTTAACCTTTGTGTTGAGTGTGTGCAAGTGCGTTATATACTTTTGATTACCACGACCTTTGCTTTGTTTTTGGACTCTCTCTTTATTATCTTATTTTGTGACCTGGCATTACTAACTGGACTAAGAGTTTGCTGTAGTGATTTGGACTTTAAAACAATATGGATGCAGATAGAGCATCGTGTGTTGGCTGCCATCGAAGTTTGAACCGCATTGGCGGCACTCGCAGGAGATCTATGGTGTTAACGGCTCAACTGATGGAGCAAAACCCATGTTTAATGGCATACTGCATTGAAGTTATTAACATTCTTGAGGTAAGTGATGACATTTCTTATATAATTATTAATTGTTTAACTTTCTTATTTACACTAATATTAAAAAACAGTTGGTTTGTTAAAACGTGATAAACTCAGGGACTGTTGTGTCAAACATTATTTCATGTAGGTACAATATCCCAGTGTCAATTATATTTTGTTTGAAGTACATATCTTAAAGCGATCTCACTCGTCACAAAGCCATTCCTAACTTATTGAAAACTGGCCACTGGTTATATTTTCCCCTTTACCTTGATTATCTTTTGAGTGTCAAAGAAGATTAGTACTTGTGTTTCTTCCGCTTGCTCCCAAACCGGCATAAATGCAATAAGATGCAGTACGTGCCACTTTTTTTAGTGATTACTATATGTTTGAGACTTGCTATATGTTCGTAAGTCAAGTAAAAGAGGAAATGATTTCATATTTACTAAAAAATAAATAATTAAATCAATTTACCCAGTTAGATTTATCTAGGTACTACGATGTGTTTTAATTATTTTTTACCTATATATGGAGCTAATACGTATACAAATATATTGATTAAGCCTATATTTTGTATTTTACAGTTTGGTGGCGATGAACGGATATGTCGACCATGCTTTTTTCGAGCTCAGCGCTATGTCTCAAAAGATCAACAAGCAGAAGTTGCACCAGACCTACTTGAACAACATGCAGATGATCAAGTATTAGAGCATGATTCATCGCAAGGAGGCAATACAGAGGAATCTGAATCAGATCTTATTATTAATGAAAATATGCGAGACCAACAAGTGCAAGTTAGTAGACCGCAAACGATTGAAGTTCCTGGATATTCCAGAGCACCACTTAATACACAGTTATGTATTTTTGCTGATTGCACCAACACCAATCTTCAACGAATTCATGTTGACATAAGAACCACAATTCTTCAAAATAAAGGATTTTACCTTCCACGGGGTACACGTGTATGTAGAGAGCATTCAGATTCAGGGTTTCAAGATATTGAAACAAGAACACGTCGTGTAATTGCAAGTTTCTCGTCGAAGCAAGTGAAAGACATGATGGATATTTTAAGAAATCGTAGTTTTTAGATTTTGAGAGACTTTCTTCCATTAATAATGGAGTCTTTCATTATTACATTGGTTTCTCTAAGGAAAACTTTATGCGAATTCTTGAAGCAACCCCAAGTATCACACAACATCACAAAAAGGCTAAAACAGCCCTTGCAACAGTTCTTGCAAAACTTCACACCGGTGAATCAAATCAACGACTTTCTAGCGTATTCAAAATGACAAGAAAAACTTTTGAAAAAATAATGCGAGAAGTGAGACAAGAATTAATGACAGAGTTTGTGCCACAGAATTTAGGCTATGATCATATTACAAGAGAAGAAGTCATATCACGTTGTCTGACTATCCCAAATGTATTATTTGGAAATCCAAATGCTCCTCTGAGTGAACGTAGAGCCATAATTATATTAGACGGGACTTATATATATTTACAAAAAAGCAGCAACTATTACTTTCAAAGAAAATCCTATAGTCTGCACAAGTTTCGTCATTTACTAAAACCCTTTTTAGTAGTATGCCCTGATGGTCATATAGTTGATATTTATGGTTTATATGAAGCTACTACTTCAGATGCTCGTATTTTGTCTGAGATTATGAGTAGTGAAACTGATACATTTCATTGGTATTTTCGTGAAAATGATGTACTCATTTTAGATAGAGGCTTCAGAGATTGCATTGATGAAGTGGAGTCATATGGATACAAAACGTACATGCCAGCCTCCAAAGACGTAAATGAAAGTCAGTTAAGTGTGCGACAAGCAAATGATTCTAGGAAAGTTACTATTTGCCGTTGGGTTGTAGAAACAGTAAATGGCAGATTAAAAAATCAGTTTCGCCAATTACGTCACCAATACTTTAATGTAGCTGCAAGGCATCTTTTCGACGAGATAAAAATTGCTGCGGCATTATTAAATGCTTTTGGCAAACCCCTAACCGACCACCGCTTGGTGAACGAAATCGTAAACAAAATAATTCAATGTGATGGTGACAGAAACAGGTTAAGTGAATATGTTATAGAAAATAATCTCAATCGTAGATGGGCTCGTTTTCAGTCTATTGATGCGGCTTTATTAGATTTTAATGATTTCCCAATATTAAGTATGGACGAGCTTATTATATATGCGTTGGGAACGTATCAAATTCTCCAAGCCCGCAGTTATTACGGGGAGCATGTAAAAAATGGTTCGTATATAATTGAAATATATAAGGAGCCCCACATAGAAGATTTTAGAGAGCAGAATTTGGATTGTCGGAATCCATGGCTACTTAGAGGAAAAATTCAATCAAGACACGTGACAAGCAGAATTTATTATGTTTATATTTTATTAGAAAGGGAACTAGAAGGAAGCAGCGCAATATTGGGCCATTATTGCTCATGTGTTGTCGGAAAACGGACTCTAGGCTGTTGCTCGCATGTAATGTCCATTATATGGTATTTGGGATGGGGTAGATACCAAGATAATCTATCTCCCCCAGCTCAGTTTTTAGACACAATAATACGACATGATCAAGAAAATGAAGTTTACGATGAACCGGAAAATAACTAAATTGTATAAATCGGAAAATAACTAATCTTGTAAACTAATAATAATGTAATATATTCATATTGATATTGTATGTGCCTATAATAAATGATTTGTTTGTGTGTATCTGTTGCATTTTATTTATCACTAGCAGTCCGCCCCGGCTTCGCTCGTGGTACCTACATAGCCTATTTCACTCCGGGATAATGTAGCTTTCGAATGGTGAAAGAATTTTTTAAATCAGTTCAGTCGTTTCTGAGATTACCCATTACAAACAAACAAACAAATCTTTCCTCTTTATAATATTAGTCTAGATTCCTATCCATAACGACATACTATACGCTTTAATCAAATCATTTTTGTTAAAAAATATTACATCTATATAGACGACTTACTTATTATTTGTCTTATTTTGATATTTGATATTTCGGCTCCGATATAGTTTACATCAATAATGTTTTGTATATTGTTATTCTCAACTATAAGGCTAATTAAAAATACTAGTTATATTAGTGGTCGCTGAAAAAAAAAATCATGCCAAGGCTCATACAAAATTACCCAAACCCCTTTATACGTTATTCTAAGGTGAACATTAAAGGATAAATAACATTAATTAACATTATGACGAAATCTTCAGTAGACTTCGCGGTAACGGTTACACACAGTCTACCCTTTTAATTCAGTACCTCTCGAAAATATTAAAGAGAATTTAAATTCAAAGAGTGAAAATTAATTAATCCTGAGCCGAGGAACTTGAAATTATTTTTTGCCGCCTTTTTAACCAAGGGATCACTTAGGGCAAAGTTAAAAGTTGACTCGTATCCTATAATTGTTCAATAAACTTTTCTGACAATGAAAATCAAATTAAGTTTGATTTTCTGTGGCAAAATGGTTTTTATAGGCAAACTAGCTTTTACCCGTCGCTTCACTCGCGTATAATTTTCGCTGTATAAAT
This sequence comes from Rhodophaea formosa, assembly GCA_963082605.1. NCBI lineage: Eukaryota > Metazoa > Arthropoda > Insecta > Lepidoptera > Pyralidae > Rhodophaea > Rhodophaea formosa. Next base: position 9,951,858 of record OY720208.1, on the reverse strand, counting down.
TTGTCAAGTTTTTTTATCGTGAATTCCATGGGAAAAGTATTTTTTTCCAGGATAAAAGGTACCTTTGTCCTTTTTAGTACCCGTGTGTATGCCAAATGTCAAGAAGATTGATAATATGTATGTTAATAACATGTGACCGTAAATTAACTTTTTAAGGGAAAGTCTTTGTTTATAAAGTAGGTAATAGGCATTATGGTGATCAAAACTGTTGTATTTAATTATCATTAAATTTGGAGTATGTCTTATCTCAAAATTCTAACAGCTTAGTTTCTAGAAAATTCTTAAGTTTCATTTTGTGGGCCATGTGGGCGACGAAACGGGCAAAAATTAGTATATATTTATTTTTAAGACAATAATTCTGACACTGACTTGGAAGTTGAAAACCTCATTGTTATCTAAACATTGAATATGGGCGAAAAATTAAATATACTGAAGGAACCATAATCTTTTTTACTATGTAATAATTTACGATAACTTGATACGTCAAGACTTTATTAAATGTTCTGAATTTAATGTCCCCGCTGGCTGACATAGTTGCAACAAAACTAATAACCCAGCGGAGTCTGTTCGCTATCGTTTATTGGCAGATGTGCCCCTCTTTGCTTTGCAATTTAAATTACGGCCTTTACTTACTCCAATTTTCAATTTTTATTAAAGCAATAAGGATAGGCACGCAGTTTACAACATAATTAATGAACATCTGATACATACATGGAGTATTTGTAACTGAGGCGAAAATCCCGCACGGCTCGACTTCACTCATGTATGGCCCATTTCATCAATCATTAATTGCTTTCAGCAGTCTGCTAACTGTTTATCTAGTTACCTTTGTTAATAAATCTGGAGCATCGTTATAAATCTACATCCTTAACGGTGAAAAGAATTTTCTTCTCTCTATCTCTTTCGTAAATGACTTCTTTCCTAAATAAAATATAATTTTGCATTTTTTTCTTTAACTCTGCCATATATATAAAGAGAGTATTGTTATTTGTTTCCTTAAAGGGGTTTGGGTAATTTTGTATGAGCCTTGGCATGATTTTTTTTTTCAGCGACCACTAATATAACTAGTATTTTTAATTAGCCTTATAGTTGAGAATAACAATATACAAAACATTATTGATGTAAACTATATCGGAGCCGAAATATCAAATATCAAAATAAGACAAATAATAAGTAAGTCGTCTATATAGATGTAATATTTTTTAACAAAAATGATTTGATTAAAGCGTATAGTATGTCGTTATGGATAGGAATCTAGACTAATATTATAAAGAGGAAAGATTTGTTTGTTTGTAATGGGTAATCTCAGAAACGACTGAACTGATTTAAAAAATTCTTTCACCATTCGAAAGCTACATTATCCCGGAGTGAAATAGGCTATGTAGGTACCACGAGCGAAGCCGGGGCGGACTGCTAGTGATAAATAAAATGCAACAGATACACACAAACAAATCATTTATTATAGGCACATACAATATCAATATGAATATATTACATTATTATTAGTTTACAAGATTAGTTATTTTCCGATTTATACAATTTAGTTATTTTCCGGTTCATCGTAAACTTCATTTTCTTGATCATGTCGTATTATTGTGTCTAAAAACTGAGCTGGGGGAGATAGATTATCTTGGTATCTACCCCATCCCAAATACCATATAATGGACATTACATGCGAGCAACAGCCTAGAGTCCGTTTTCCGACAACACATGAGCAATAATGGCCCAATATTGCGCTGCTTCCTTCTAGTTCCCTTTCTAATAAAATATAAACATAATAAATTCTGCTTGTCACGTGTCTTGATTGAATTTTTCCTCTAAGTAGCCATGGATTCCGACAATCCAAATTCTGCTCTCTAAAATCTTCTATGTGGGGCTCCTTATATATTTCAATTATATACGAACCATTTTTTACATGCTCCCCGTAATAACTGCGGGCTTGGAGAATTTGATACGTTCCCAACGCATATATAATAAGCTCGTCCATACTTAATATTGGGAAATCATTAAAATCTAATAAAGCCGCATCAATAGACTGAAAACGAGCCCATCTACGATTGAGATTATTTTCTATAACATATTCACTTAACCTGTTTCTGTCACCATCACATTGAATTATTTTGTTTACGATTTCGTTCACCAAGCGGTGGTCGGTTAGGGGTTTGCCAAAAGCATTTAATAATGCCGCAGCAATTTTTATCTCGTCGAAAAGATGCCTTGCAGCTACATTAAAGTATTGGTGACGTAATTGGCGAAACTGATTTTTTAATCTGCCATTTACTGTTTCTACAACCCAACGGCAAATAGTAACTTTCCTAGAATCATTTGCTTGTCGCACACTTAACTGACTTTCATTTACGTCTTTGGAGGCTGGCATGTACGTTTTGTATCCATATGACTCCACTTCATCAATGCAATCTCTGAAGCCTCTATCTAAAATGAGTACATCATTTTCACGAAAATACCAATGAAATGTATCAGTTTCACTACTCATAATCTCAGACAAAATACGAGCATCTGAAGTAGTAGCTTCATATAAACCATAAATATCAACTATATGACCATCAGGGCATACTACTAAAAAGGGTTTTAGTAAATGACGAAACTTGTGCAGACTATAGGATTTTCTTTGAAAGTAATAGTTGCTGCTTTTTTGTAAATATATATAAGTCCCGTCTAATATAATTATGGCTCTACGTTCACTCAGAGGAGCATTTGGATTTCCAAATAATACATTTGGGATAGTCAGACAACGTGATATGACTTCTTCTCTTGTAATATGATCATAGCCTAAATTCTGTGGCACAAACTCTGTCATTAATTCTTGTCTCACTTCTCGCATTATTTTTTCAAAAGTTTTTCTTGTCATTTTGAATACGCTAGAAAGTCGTTGATTTGATTCACCGGTGTGAAGTTTTGCAAGAACTGTTGCAAGGGCTGTTTTAGCCTTTTTGTGATGTTGTGTGATACTTGGGGTTGCTTCAAGAATTCGCATAAAGTTTTCCTTAGAGAAACCAATGTAATAATGAAAGACTCCATTATTAATGGAAGAAAGTCTCTCAAAATCTAAAAACTACGATTTCTTAAAATATCCATCATGTCTTTCACTTGCTTCGACGAGAAACTTGCAATTACACGACGTGTTCTTGTTTCAATATCTTGAAACCCTGAATCTGAATGCTCTCTACATACACGTGTACCCCGTGGAAGGTAAAATCCTTTATTTTGAAGAATTGTGGTTCTTATGTCAACATGAATTCGTTGAAGATTGGTGTTGGTGCAATCAGCAAAAATACATAACTGTGTATTAAGTGGTGCTCTGGAATATCCAGGAACTTCAATCGTTTGCGGTCTACTAACTTGCACTTGTTGGTCTCGCATATTTTCATTAATAATAAGATCTGATTCAGATTCCTCTGTATTGCCTCCTTGCGATGAATCATGCTCTAATACTTGATCATCTGCATGTTGTTCAAGTAGGTCTGGTGCAACTTCTGCTTGTTGATCTCTTGAGACATAGCGCTGAGCTCGAAAAAAGCATGGTCGACATATCCGTTCATCGCCACCAAACTGTAAAATACAAAATATAGGCTTAATCAATATATTTGTATACGTATTAGCTCCATATATAGGTAAAAAATAATTAAAACACATCGTAGTACCTAGATAAATCTAACTGGGTAAATTGATTTAATTATTTATTTTTTAGTAAATATGAAATCATTTCCTCTTTTACTTGACTTACGAACATATAGCAAGTCTCAAACATATAGTAATCACTAAAAAAAGTGGCACGTACTGCATCTTATTGCATTTATGCCGGTTTGGGAGCAAGCGGAAGAAACACAAGTACTAATCTTCTTTGACACTCAAAAGATAATCAAGGTAAAGGGGAAAATATAACCAGTGGCCAGTTTTCAATAAGTTAGGAATGGCTTTGTGACGAGTGAGATCGCTTTAAGATATGTACTTCAAACAAAATATAATTGACACTGGGATATTGTACCTACATGAAATAATGTTTGACACAACAGTCCCTGAGTTTATCACGTTTTAACAAACCAACTGTTTTTTAATATTAGTGTAAATAAGAAAGTTAAACAATTAATAATTATATAAGAAATGTCATCACTTACCTCAAGAATGTTAATAACTTCAATGCAGTATGCCATTAAACATGGGTTTTGCTCCATCAGTTGAGCCGTTAACACCATAGATCTCCTGCGAGTGCCGCCAATGCGGTTCAAACTTCGATGGCAGCCAACACACGATGCTCTATCTGCATCCATATTGTTTTAAAGTCCAAATCACTACAGCAAACTCTTAGTCCAGTTAGTAATGCCAGGTCACAAAATAAGATAATAAAGAGAGAGTCCAAAAACAAAGCAAAGGTCGTGGTAATCAAAAGTATATAACGCACTTGCACACACTCAACACAAAGGTTAAACGGGAAGTGAATCCTGCCTGCGCCTGCACCTCTTTCCTTCACCCCTCCACTCCACCCTGCTCGATTTTCAAAGCCTAACCGAGTCAGGTAAATGAACCCTGCGCTGTGATTGGATGAACGCGACCGGTAGCGGGCCTTTCAACTTTCTAGGAACTTCCCATTGTTTGTTTACTTAACGCACTAAAAGTTATGAATCACATTCACCCTCGGTCTTTTGTTATAGAAAATTCTCTAATCCACATCTGACATATCAGTTACCTTCGAATGGCTTAAAAAATCTGTGTGTGAGACTTATCATGTCTTCCGTGTCATTTTATGCCATATGAAACAATTTTTTCGTAAAAATATATAAGTACACATGCATGAGTGCCTGAAGTAGGATATCATCAAATTCTGCGTAATAAAAATAATATATTAATGTTTGTTGCATTAATTATGAATGTCGCATACCCCACTGTAACTGTTTTTATTTTATATATAAATCATAGAATCAAGTAATATTTACACGAAAAAATAATAAAATAAAGATCCTGTTTTGTCTATCTAGACGACATTATTGTAATTTATTTTTTAATTATGAATGCCGATATCTCGGCTCCGATACACTGTAGACAGAAACGGCCATAGATGAAAATAAACATCTTAATATGATCTTTCGAATGAGTAAACTTTGAACGGTGGTCGCAAATTTTGAAAATCAGGCCACTTTTACCCAATGCCCTTTCATTATTATTTTAAATGTCTTGAAGATGATTTAACATCTTGTTTTTAAAAGTACTGACTTATAAGATACAGGAAAATAAAAATTAAAAAGGTAGACTTATAGCTATGCAATATGTCCCAGTCAACCATAACTGAGTGTCAAAATAATCTCGTTGAGAACACGCCTTCTCGCCTTGTTGTGAAATATTCAGTCTAAACTGAACACACCTGGGTGCTTTAAACGTTACTAAGCTGAGGAAGATTTAGCGGTTTCTCGGGCATTTGTACCCACTTCCGTCTTGGTAAAAGCTAAGTTACACAGTCGTCGCTAAGTAACTCTAAACGTGGGTATTTGGCACTGTACTCTTGTACATTTAGCACGATGTAGTAAGCTTGCTGGTTTAAGTAAGTTCAGAAGTTTATCATTAAAGATACAGTGTTATAAGACAGACAGATGAGTACTTAAGTAAATACTGACTACCTTTCGCCTACTCAAGTTTACCCTGTTCTTGATTAATTAACGTGAGATCAGAATTAGTACCGAAAATTATTCAAGAAACACTTAAAATAACACTAGGGTATTCCTCTTTGTGAATTCACTCTATATTTATATGTTAATAAAACAGTATTGCTGTTTTCGAAGTTCTATGCTATTTTATAAAACATGTTGATTTTTAGACGGTTCTGTTTTGTTTCAGAGAGACACGATTAGCCGCAGCAGCCGCTCTAGCGGGAAGCACTGATAAATCAGAACGAGCCCTCACTGCATCGTTTGGTCTCTTAAATTTAGTTACTAGTGAGGATGGAGGAAATATTTGGAGACAAGTGGGACGCGTCCAAGGCCGCGATGTTAGACTTCATACAATAGTATGGCCAGGTGGTCGGCTTGTGGCTCATGGTCAGTCGGATGGGGCGCGCACGATTTTTCGGATTGTCACGGCCTTAGCACCCCCATTCGTCATGGAAGGTGAACTAGATGAAGATGGTCAATGTCTCAGAGGCCTCCCTTGTCACCGCCCACAAACTTCCGATCGAGATAACCTTACTCTCGCGTTCAATGAACTGGAAAGGGACACCGATCAAGAAGAAGCCGATTTCTTTTTCCCTACACCGAAACCTATGTACTCCCGCATGGCTACTCACTGCTGTTATGGATTTGCTATGGATTTGCTAGAGAATATTGCTCAGGAATTAGAATTCGATTTCCATTTGTACTTGGTAGAGGATGGTTTATACGGATCAAGGAAACTAGTGAAGCCATTCCATAAATTAAGTGAATATAGAAATGTAGCCAACGATTATCTGAATCAACAAAGCTATCGAGCGCAGTACCGTAATGGTTACAAGGGTTTGGATAATGAGTACACGTACGACGACGAGTTTGACGATGAACCTGACAAATGGACTGGAATTATTGGTGATTTAGTTTCTGGAGCTGCGCACATGTCGTTTGCCGCTCTGAGTGTGTCGTCAGCAAGAGCTGAAGTGATTGATTATAGCCAACCATATTTTTTCAGCGGAGTTTCAATATTAGCAGCACCAAATCAGAGACCTGATATACCGTTGCTAGCATTTTTGTTGCCATTTTCACCTGAATTGTGGATAGCAATATTTACTTCGCTGAATGTGACTGCTATCGCTGTGGCTATATATGAATGGTTATCTCCTTTTGGGTTGAATCCTTGGGGTCGTCAACGATCAAAGAACTTTAGTATTTCAAGTGCCCTTTGGGTGATGTGGGGTCTCCTTTGTGGACATTTAGTTGCTTTTAAAGCTCCAAAGAGCTGGCCTAACAAATTCCTCATTAATGTTTGGGGTGGATTTTCTGTGATATTTGTCGCCAGTTACACTGCCAATATTGCCGCCTTAATAGCTGGATTGTTTTTTCATAACGCCGTGGATGATTATCAGGGACGAAGCAACGTAAGCACTTTTTTTTACATTGTATTTTATTAAAGAAAACATAATTATTTATTGCTTTAGAAAACAAGTAATGTTGTCATTAGAACTAAAGATATAATTAAAGTTAGTACCTTTATTTTAAAAGGCATTTCACAGTACTTATTCTCGCGTGAGTTGAGCTATGGCACTATATTTATGTTTACCTTATTGGCTGTAAAAGTTATTAACACTTATGAACCGGTATTTTTGAAAACAGACCAAAAGTGTAAATTTTTTTTCATTCAACTTTATAACAGAATTAAAAAACAGTGTAAAAACACTTTATTTGGAAATCATCCATGCACACAATTAGGTCTAAGATATAAAAAGTTTCCGGCATTTGTTTATGTGTTTTAAATTACATACCTGTTTAATTTAATGAGTTTTTTTGTTGTTTTCATTTAAGTGGCTTTCATTGCGAGTGGGGACAGCCAGGTCGTCGGTGTCAGAATATTATGTCCAACGAAATAATCCACAGCTGGCGCAGCAAATGCGTCGTTACGCGCTCCAAGACATCGAAGAAGGCATCCAGAGGCTCAGGTATTTTTAATAACGGTTATTTATGGTCTTGTTTCAAGAATTTGTCTCGTAAAAATTTAAGGTGCTCTAAGTTGCATAATACGAATAGTATTACAAACAAGACAGTTTCAAATTGAATAAGTACTCATATTTAAAAATAGTGTTCAAAGAAGATCACGCAATTATAATCTGAGACATGGTTTAACAAACAAAATTATAGCGGTCTTTAATTAGATATGCCTATCAGAAAGGGGTTTTAAAGAAATAAATACAATATAATATGTGCGAAAATTATAGTAACGTCTTAACAGAAATGGTACCAAAATGACAAAAAGGATGATGATAGATCATACATCAGGATGATATTTTAATATTACATATTATATTTTGAACTAAAATTTGACCGTCAATTTCAATGTGAAGTCAGATTTTAACTGTTTTTGTTTTGTTTTTCGTATGTGTAAGTGGCGTAGATTTTAACTTACATATACTTAACAAAAAGCAAAAAAAATTTTGCAATGACACTCAGATTGATTTAAGACATAAAAAAATTATGGAATAATAATATAATTAATAAATCATTACTTGCGGAAAAAGCTAATAGTCAAACAGTTAAAACGATAATCAAAAACTTCTGATTTAATAATGTGTACAAGTTTTAATATCATACCTACTGTGAGAGACAAAAAGAGTTTATTTGTTGAGGCTAAGAAAATGTGTTTGTTTTACTATATTTTTTATTGAGGTATGTAAGGATATTTCTCTCGGAGTTTAAGACGACTGTTTGCTACGGTTTAATACTTGAGTTTACGACGGCTTCATATTATATGTTTACATTGTGAATACGTTTGACCCTTTGCTCCTTGAAACAAAATTTTGACCAAATGATTGCCTAAAAGTTCATTCTCCTCCTCAGTGGGTTGCAAAATCTGATCAAGAGATTAAAAACAAAAAATTGTCTAATCGTGGGCGGTCAATTTGAATGAAGGATTTTGCCTTAAATATTTTAGCTATTGTGAACCAAGGTTTTAATTACTCTGTCAGAGATAACGTAACACGAAGTGTATTTGTGTATGTTAACATTTTGTATTTTTTTTAGGAACGGTACTTTGGACCTTTTAATAGCAGATACTCCCGTTTTAGACTACTATCGAGCTACTGACCATGGGTGCAAGTTACAGAGAGTAGGTGACCATGCGCTTGCTGAAGATACTTATGCTATTGGTATGGCAAAAGGATTTCCATTGAAGGTAGATATTAAATACAATTAACTAAACTGAGCCTATTCCTAAAGTATAGAAGGGGCACAGGAGGGGTGTGTTGTTATACATAAAATGACGCTTGACTTCAGTTAAGCGTACAGCGAGACAGATGGGAACACGTCATGTCACGCCTCCCGGGCCGTCCCCATGTCTTAGGAACAGACTTAGTCAAAAGTCAAAAAAAGTCAAATTCAAAGTCAAAGTTTTTAAAGAATGAATGAAGTGAAATTGTAATAAAATAAGACTTAAGTGCAGTGTTCACAAACTTGTGGTGAGCGCGTTATACGATCAGTTGTACAATTTACGTTTATGAATAATTCGGTTGAAAAAATAGACAATATTACGAACGGCGGTCCGGTCCGGTTTTGCCCGTATCCGTCTCCTGGATGTCCTCCGTCCTGGCCCGGCCACAATTGCTTTTGCTATCGCAAATTATATAAAAATGGTGTACTTTAGGTGTACTTACTGTACGTAGAAAAGATGTTTTGTGTACCTCAAAGGATATTACGTTATTTAATTTACAAAGTGGCCGGGCTGCTGCGTGTACGCTGCAGCCCGGCCACAACTGTTTTTGCTGATAGGACTGGTATATAAAACGCAATATCAAATTAAAAACGTGTACCTAAACTGTACTTCCATGGTATATACTTATATTTACATAATAATGTTTATTTCTCAATATTTTCACAAAACGAAAAAAAATCCAAAGCGCCTGTACGAAAACAATGCTAATCTTACTTTTTATCCGACTACGGCGAAGCAAAAAGAGGGCTTATGATTTTGACTGGTACGTACATGTATGTATGTTCCTCACTATTCGCCCATATCGTCTAAACTATGTACTTATCAGAATTTGACAATTGAGGTATCGCTAAAAGCGTCTTGATCGTCCGCTGGTTATATATTCCTAGCAATAAAGCTAAAAACCTCTAAAACCCTCTGCAAACACTGGGAAGACCTATGTATAAAATACATTAAAACGTACTGTGTGGGTTGTTTATTTATTATGTAGACGATAACAATAAAATACCTAGTTTGTAAGAACGTAACGATTTCAGGTGCGAATAGTTTTTTGTTTCACACTTTTAAGGGCGTGTTTTTAGTAGTCGGGTTTCAGTTTTTGAACTTATTTTTTATTTACTATTTTGGGGTTACTACTTAGGATGAAGAATTAAACAAAAAAAACCGGCCAAGTGCGTGTCGGGCCACGCGCAGTATAGGGTTCCGTAGTTGCGAATGACAACTTTGAGTTCACACTGTTTACACTCGCACCTCACAGTTTAACGACCAAAAACATCTAACAATTAAGATTGTATGAAATTTTACATTTTCCAGTACATGTTATAAGTTCGTTGCCTATAACTTTTTAGTTTGCATTTAGTAGCCAGCTCTGATAGTTTTCCTTTCAACTTCAGTATATATACTACTGCTGTAATTTTTTTCACGTATCCATATATAACCGTTTAGCAGATAGAGGGGGGGGGGGGCACGTACCTCTAACAAAAATTTGCACTTTAAAACCAAATATTTCGGAAACGGTTCCCTAAATCGAAAAATGGTGTTCTCAACCTCACAAATTTTTCAAAGACCTTTTTAATGATACCCCACACGATGGGTAAGTAGAGAAAAAAAAATTACTCCCCCACTTTACTTGTATGGGAGCTACCAAAAAAAATTTTTTTTTCAAGATTTTTTTCTACGACTTTTTTGCCATGATTAATATACATACTCATACCAAATTACAGCTTTCTAGTACATATAGTCTCTGAGTAAAACCGCGGACGGACAGACAGACAGACATGGCGAAACTATAAGGGTTCCTAGTTTACTACGGAACCCTAAAAAGCGTATTTTCTTTATCAAATTGTGATTTATTATTAGCCTTGTTTCCAGACTTTAGCTCTACTTTTTGTGCCTTGCTTTTCGTTTGTAAGTCTGATTGCCCTTCGGCAAAGGCCTCCTCCAGCCTCTTCCACTCCTTTCTGTCGCGTGCTACCCTGGGCCAAGTCTTTCCCCCAACCTGGCTTAAATCGTCGTCCCATCTAAGCTGTGGCCTTCCTATATTTCGTCGTTTTCTGATCTTCCCTTGGGTACCACTCTGATACTATTTTGCACCACTTTTCATTTCCTCTTATCATATGGCCCGCCCAACGCCATTTAGTCCTTCTAACTTTTTGAATAATGTCGTTGACCTTTGTTTTCTTTCTAATAGTAATTGATTTTATTCTATCAGATTTCCGTACTCCCAGCATGCTGCTTTCCATTGCCCTTTGGCAGGTTGTGAGTTTGTTTGTGTGTTTATGCGACAGCGGCCAAGTTTGAAAGCCATAAGCGAGGATAGGTAGTATGCAAGTGTCAAACACTTTGCTTTTGGAAGCTATGTGTAATGTTTTGTCTTTCATCACTTCTTTCATACTCCAATAGCTGTTCCAGCCGTTTGCAGTTCTTCTTTCTATTTTCTTGGTAAGGTATGTTGTTGTGAGGTGTTATTAGCTGACCCAAGTACACATATTCCTGAGTGTAGACGATATGGGTTGATCCTATTCTTATGGTATTTTCGTTGCCGTTAGTCATTACCTTGGTCCTATCTGGGTTCATTTTCGAGAACTGCTGATAATAATTTGGGGGATAAAGGATCTCCCTGCCAAACACCTTTCTGTATGTTGAAGGTTCTACTTAGCAAAGCATTCGACTCACTGGAGCACGAGGAGATATGGGAAACACTGAAGGATCAAGGAATAGAACATAAATACATCAGACTATCAAATTGTGTTACGAGCTCCGTGGCGCAGCGGTCAACACGCCTGACACGGATGGTCCCGGGTTCGATCCCCAGTCAGGTCAAGATGGAAATGATCTTTTTCAGATTGACCTGGGTCTTGGATGTTTATTTATATAAGTATCTATTATAAAATATAATATCGTTGATTTAGTATCCCACAACACAAGTCTCGAACTTACTTTGGGACTAGCTCAATCTGTGTGATTTGTCCGTATATATTTATTTATTATTATTTATTTAATTTAAATGTTATGATTTTTTTATTTATTTTGATATTTTTTATTTTAGGAATGTGCTAATTAAGCTTTTAAACTATTTAGTTTGATACCTTACACGTTATTACAATTTTTTTTTAGTCCGTGTATTAATGTCCTCTAGAGGGCACCACATACAATTTTTAGGGCTTTACATAGCCTATAACCAGCGGACGATCAAGACGCTTTTAACGATACTTCAATTGTCAAATTCTGATAAGTACACAGTTTAGACGATATGAGCAAATAGTGAGGAACATACATACATGTACGTACCAGTAAAAATTATAACCCATCTTTTTGCTTCGCCGTAGTCGGATAAAGAGTAAGATTAGCATTGTTTTCGTACAGGCGCTTTGGATTTTTTTTTTGTTTTGTGAAAATATTAAGAAATAAACATTATTATGTAAATATAAGTATATACCATGGAAGTACAGTTTAGGTACACGTTTTTAATTTGATATTGCGTTTTATATACCAGTCCCATCAGCAAAAACAGTTGTGGCCGGGCTGCAGCGTACACGCAGCAGCCCGGCCACTTTGTAAATTAAATAACGTAATATCCTTTGAGGTACACAAAACATCTTTTCTACGTACAGTAAGTACACCTAAAGTACACCATTTTTATATAATTTGCGATAGCAAAAGCGATTGTGGCCGGGCCAGGACGGAGGACATGTCTCCTGGTTCTAAGCAATCTCCCCACTAATTTTCAGCCAAATCGGTTCAACCGTTCTGGAGTTATAAATAGTGTAACTGACATGACTTTCTACACATTACGATATTCACACGTAGATTAAAACCTATTGTGTATTTATCGTCATTATTTCCTTTTATGTGCACAGCTAAAAATGATTACAGTCAGACTCTATTTTTTCAAAGAGGAAAATTTGTCAATTTATGTTTATGTTTATGAATCAGACATATCTCGTATAAAAAGAAATGTCTCACAGGTGACACCCAAAACACGTTTGCTAACAGCAACGGTTACAAATCGATGTAAGTATATATTCACAAGTACGACAAGAGGGGGGGTGAGTGGCGGGGGTATTCCGGATCTTTGTAAGGCAAGATTGATGGATGACTCACGAGCCTTCTAATGGTGTGATCGATAGCGGGCTGTCATGTAGCCCAGACTCTACCGATTATATGTCATTTTATCTTGACGTTCTTCAATTTACCTTCGAAGTTTACGCGGACTTGTGAAATAAATCTTCAGATCCGAAGGAGCGTTCTTGTTTTCGAGCATGACATCACGTTTTCCCGTTTTTTGATGCTCTGTTGAATATACGCAAATGGTCGCAGATGTCACACCATTGTTCTCGATGCAATACAGAGGGGTGACGTTTACAAATACGTCCACTTATCGTCGCTCGTCGCAGGCAAAAAATCTGACGCCCTTTTGTTTTTAAAGTCGATATTTTTTTTTGCAGGATAGCATTTCAGCGGTTATAGCGAAGTATTCATCAAACGGATATATGGATATTCTTACTGAAAAATGGTATGGAGGTCTGCCCTGTTTTAAACTCAGCCCTGACTATGGAATACAACCAAAACCTTTAGGTAAGTTTGCGTAGGTATTAGTTTTAAATTGTTTAAGTAATTGGTAAAGTAAACAAAACTACAGAAATATCTACATTACGACCTACACTGGAGCAATTTAAAAGAAAACTTATAATTGCAAATAAGTTTTCTTACTTATTTCAATGTACAACTCTGACAAAATTCATCGTAAATGTAAAAAAAGTACAAGACTAATTTTCAGTTGATTTTTTAAAATAATTATAGCAAAAGCACTATCAGGAACAATACCGTTATGTCAGATGTTTTACAAGAAAGCTTCCTTGAGTCATGCATGCTAAACAAAATACATAGAAGATTCATAATATATGTTTTTAATATTTTATCTCTATTCGTCAACTTGTAAGTAATTATTGTTTTAACGTATATTCGCTAGCTTCACGTACATAGTCAGCTGGCTCGTCTCTGGCGGAAATTTCATTAGAATTTATCGCCACCCCGCGTTAATCCAACCCCTCAGCGCGGTAGGGAGAGGTATTACCGCCAGTCGACCTAAAAGATTAAACATGGGATTTATCGTTTGAAAAAATGAGCTGGAACGAACATGTTTATCTCTTAATTATTTCGTACTACTTTTGAGGAAACTCCTATTATTCTTCTGTATAATTTTTAAAGAAGTGTGTAATTTCCAAGTATCTGATACGTTAAAACTTTATTAATCCAAGATTTTCTGAATTATTGTGCCACTACAACCTTGTCTCTATTAAATAAATGTACGAAATGACATGTACTCCACTAACCTTCTACTCATACCCAATGGCAGCCACTAGAGTTCCAACAAAACTAATATTCAAGCGGAGTCGGTTCGGTATCGTCTATTGGCAGACGTGCCTCTCTTAAGTTTGCAATTTAAATTTTCTTTCATTTGCTTATTTTTTTTTTTATTTGAGAATAATATAATGACATACGCAGTAAACATATCTCAATTACTACGTCAGCAAAGTTTATTTTTTGATTGCTAGATCATACAGGTTTAGAGCAGAGAACGAGCTCCGTGGCGCAGCGGGCCTGCGACACGCAAGGTCCCGGGTTCGATCCCCGGTCAGGTCAAGATGAAAAATGATGTTTTTCAAATTGACCTGGGTCTTGGATGTTTATATATATATATCTATTTGTCAAAAAATATAGTATCGTTGAGTTAGTATCCCATATCACAAGTCTCGAACTTGCTTTGGGGCTAACTCAATCTGTGTGATTTGTCCGTATATATTTATTTATTATTCAAAATATTTAAAAATCATAAAAATGGGTTGTATTCTAAAAGTGAGTTTATTTAGTTTATTACATCCTTAATCTAAATTACCTGTTCTAGTAACATTTCTAACTTTATTTTTAAAAGTAGCAGAGGAGTTTGACAAATGATCCTAACTATCCTAATCCTAACTAATATTATATTTTGTTATATATGGTATTATTTTGTTTATTTCTTTGTTTGTTTGTTACGCTTCCACGCCGTATCTACTGAACCGAATACTGAAAACTGAATCTAACCTATGTGTATGCAAAATTTCATGATGATATGAAATTTTGCATACACATAGGTTAGAGTACTGAGAAGGACATAGTCTATATATCACGCAGGCGAAGCCGCGGGTAACAGCTAGTATTTCATAAAATGAACAGAAATGATCACAAATAAAAAAGATCTATTACATAAAATATAATTTTTGGGCTCCGGTGCTACCCTCATTTAAAATGAATTATTTTATGAAAAACCGACGGATTATTTAAAATTTTGCTCCGCAAGTCCCTAGATGACCTTTCAAACTATTTTATGAAGTACTGCTTACAATTTAAAGTAAGAACGTGAAGCTAAAACTGTACACAATGGAACCCCACCAATTCAAGTGAGGCCGCACACTAGGCACGGTAGCGACGCCAATCATTTTATTCCTAATACTTTACAAATAGAAAGAAATTCAAAAATGTAAATCATATAAGCACTAGTAAATAGCCTGAAGTAGTTTTGGAATCATGTTTAATATTATCAGAATCAGTGAGAATTATGAGAATCAGATTATCATATCAATCAGGTAATCACGTCTTCTCTTAATGACTGATTCTCATAATATTAAAACATGATGCCAAAAATACTTCAAGTTATTTACTAGTGCTTATGCGATGTACACTCTTTAATTTCTTTCTATTTGTAAAGTATTAGGAATAAAATAACGGGCGTCGCTACTGTGCCTAGGGTGCCCCCGCGCAGAAACATAGAATAAATCAACTGTTTAAAAATATATCGGTAACTTGTTATAACTCATATTGAAAGCACCATGATTAGAATTAAAATCAAATGTATCATAGCTAACCCCCCGTTGTCGTTAGCGCTCCTTTCTTGGGAAAGTTTTCAGAAGTGGCTTTCTGAGAATCATTAATTACAAAGAATATGACATTTTCATCGTACTTCATCAAACTCGTAGCTGCTATATTTCCGTTCGGCTAAATATTGGTTAGTATTATTACCTCATTACTAACCAATATTTAGCCGAACGGAACTCATTGAGTATATTGGCTATGCTGATAATGAAGCTTTATTTATTAAAAAAAATAATAAAGTTTGTTCAGTAGATTTTGAGATTATACATTACAAACAAACACAGCCAAATCTGCCCCTTAATTGAAAGGTGTTTCATATGTCATCAAATACATATCTACATTACATAACTAATATACTTAGCTATCCCAGACAACATGAATAACTATTTTCATGCAATAAATAAGTACAGTGAAATTTTAAAAAAATGCTTGTATTAAGCTGAGTATCTTTTTGTCATTAAATGTAATATCTATTTAATTTTAGCTTTTTTAAGAACATTAAAACACAGTAAAAAGGTTTTTTGAAAAGTTAATCTTAATTTATTTTTATGAAAATCTAATTTACCTGGGCTAAAATACCATTAATTGAACGATTAAGCCTCAGACCTTGCAAAAAAGAATGTAAAAATGTAAAAATAGTTGTGCTTACAATATTTTGTGATAAATATTTATTTGATATCCTGGTGGATATTCTTTACAATGCATATTTTATTAAATGTATTTATTTCTTCCCGAAAGATAAGTTACAAAATTCCTTAAGTAAAAGTAAAGTCAGTAAGCACACGGTTCAATATATATTGAGTTTTATAAAACAGTTAAATTGAAATAAATATATTTATTTTTGAATAAGTTTTGATAAAAACATTCAGTATTTTAGTAAAAACTTAATACAAAAATTTATTAATCGTAAAAAAGTGTCTAATAAAGATATATAGCTGGTTTGTAAGCATTTATTTCTACCGGTGATTTGTAACGGTGTAACATACTAATATCAATATTTACTGAATAGGCCAAAAATCTTAACTTCTCAATAATGTATAGAGGTTAATAAATCAGTCTCGTCATCATTACGTATATACGATCAATCAATTTACGAATCGGTCAGACTTCCACAAATTGCAACTCTGATGGATTGTCTAATCGAATCAATTCAGTGAGCATCGGTATCCTGTGACCGGCTTTATTAATAGCGGTTAAATAGATACTGGAGATATGCTAGAAAATAGCAAAAAGTGACAGTATGTTAACCGATAAGGGAAGACTAAACCAACGATATACGATATCTAAACCATTTAAATAGTAAACTAAGTAAATATTTTTTTTTAAGTTTCCCTTACCTTTAGTGTATGGGTAGATGTACTGTACCAAGTATGTTTTTTTTTTTCGTGCCCCTGAGGCTTACTGTGCTATGGCACGATTTTGTCTTGTATTGTATCTTTATTTCATTACTAGCTGATGCCCTTCGTTCGCGAGGACTTTCTGACTCCGGCGTATTAATATACCTTTATACGAACTAATGTCGATACATAAGGAAATACTTATAGCACATCTGTTATATATTAAAAATGAAAAAATATCAACGTATATTGCAAAAAAATATATATATAGTATGGTGGAACTATCCTTTGGGTTAGTTTATTTTGGCGCCTAATTTCAGCGAGCATGGTATTTTTTTCCAGTCCTTTCATCAAGCATC
Organism: Rhodophaea formosa; assembly: GCA_963082605.1. Classification (NCBI taxonomy): domain Eukaryota; kingdom Metazoa; phylum Arthropoda; class Insecta; order Lepidoptera; family Pyralidae; genus Rhodophaea; species Rhodophaea formosa. The sequence goes on along the minus strand of OY720208.1, from coordinate 9,934,355 downwards.
TTAGAAAAACAGCTTCCCTTCTTTGTTTAAAACACTTCGTTCCAACAAATCAAATATTTCCCTTTGTTACGCTGTGAATTTGACCTGCTGTTTTACTGCTCAACCTATAAGATGCACATCTCCAAAGTGCCTTCTGGAGAGACAGACCTCGGCTTTGGGTGTTGCCTGTGTGTGCAAGGCTTGTAGAGACAGCAAACACTCATGTTTTGCCGTATGGGCTGAAAGCTACGTTGCCAAAAGGGCATATCCTGGTTGCGAGTGACCCGGGACCGCTGGGCGGTCACGAGTAATATGAGAGTGTCACTCTGTAAAATTGTCGATATAAACTTCGACGATACATGGTACTGTATCAGATGTTCTGAATCTTCGATTTTTATACCTCAAAATAAAATACTAATCAGGCAGAACAACTTTTGCTACAGCGTCATTTTTATATTTCCTATAGTTTACCTGGACCATTATGTTTCTGCATGAGGTACCTATTCCAAATTTTAGATTTTGTATACCTCAACAAAAATGCTCATCAGGCTTAACAACTTTTGCTAAGGTTCCACTTTTATATTTCTTATAGTTCAGCTGGATCATTATGATGCTGCATCAGGTTTTCCATTTTTCGAAATCATTTCTACCCTATATCTTAACAAGGCTTAATAGCTATATAGCTTTATAGCATAAAAAGTTTCATTCAAATCCGTACAATATTTCCAGAGATAAACATGATCATTCATACATACAGACAGACACACAGACAAGAAATAAAAAAAATGTTTTGCTTTCTGTTATTCTTTTTAAGTTTCCCTCTATCCATTTCAGTCAAAAATACTAAATGTACAGATAAAAAATTTTTACTGTTTTATTATATGTATATAGATCAGGTTTTACATTAGATCTCAAGCTATCTATATATATAATGATGGGCGTTTAGTACGCACAGTGACGTAACAAAGTATATTTAGCTAACTAAATCCCGCACATTTAAAAGGTGTATGAAGAAACAGGACGTCCAATGACTCATTTGTTTCGCATAGTTTCAAGAGACCAATATCATCAAATCACGCGCGTGGGTTGATGAACTTCGGTCATCAATAAAAATAGTTCTTACTGTTAGGTTAGGTGATTCTGAATGTATAACATCGTGCTTAACATAATTTTACTTTTATTGTAGTCATAAATTTTAGCTGCTTATCTGATTTTTGGAAAAATTGGTTTTGGGTGTCTGGTTTTATAGTCGTATTTACGAGTATGTTGCATACGATACATATATATGTAGGCGGATTCAAACTAATAGGTAGAAAAAAAATCCAAGTATTATATTCTTATATAATTCAGTATTAAATATCATACAGTTTTGTCTTAGACTTTATTTCATAAAATATGCGTATTTTGTTTTAAGGAATTACTTATTCAGTTTCATCATTATTTCATGGCTACTGCACAATGTAATAATTTTATAAAAAACGCTGTAATAAGATAAGAATACGATATCAATTATGTTAATTGACTAGGTATGAGCAGCTTAAACTGGTTGAAGGATGTCCTCAAGATCCATTTCTCAATGTTGAGAGGACAAAAGGCATTCAATTGAATTTAATATCATGAATAATTCAATAAATAATACCAGTTATCCACCCTAGTGCTACCCAGTAGAAATGGCATTTATAAATTCGTATCTTTCATTGAAGTTCTTTTCTGTCTAGAACATGAAGAGATTGGTACTATTGTGTCTTTGTAATCGATTTAAACTTTTTTGAATAAAAAAATATATAGATTGAAACAAAAAAAAAATCTAAAGCAAGTCATATTGTAAAATGCTTGCCAATACAAATTAAATGGGTCCAAGTACGATGAATTAGAAGATCTTTATAGTCAATTGGCCAGCTTTTGACTTCATAGCCAGACCAACTTTATGGTACTTCAATAATGCATTGTTATCTAATTTACATAAGCATACAAAATGTATGCTCAGTCGATGAAAGAGAAGTGCTCTAAAATTGAGTTACATGGTTCGACCTAAACATACTTACAAAATACATGGAAAGTTAAATAAAAGAAAGAATTAATAATGAGGTACAAAAGAGGATAAATTCAGTTGCCCTCAGCAACGGGAGGAAGCCTGGTTTAAATTATTATTTCGTTCTGAACATTAGCGAGCTCTAATTAAATTAAATTGGACGTAGTTTTCATTAAATAAATTGTGTCTTTTGAAGGTGTGGCGGCGGTGGCAGGCGTATTCATTTTGCTCGGGGTGGGAATGATCGTCGGCTGCCTCATATTGATCCTTGAGCATCTGTTTTATAAATACACTCTGCCTGTGCTACGTCATCAGCCTAAAGGAACCATATGGAGGAGCAGAAATATTATGTTCTTCAGCCAGGTAAGTGCTTCTTCATTATTAACTATCTATTTCTTTATAGGCTTTATAGGGTAGGCAAGAAAGAGTCCCTATAGTTTCGCCTTGCCCTTTTTTCTATTCGCAGTTTAGCTCAGAGAGTTTTTGTACTAGAATGCTGTGATTTAGCGTGAACAAAGTAGTGTAACAATATTTATACAAAAAAACGTTTTATTCCCATATTATGTAACGTTTGGGGATTTTTTCATCATTTGTGGAGTGCAGTTGGATGGATATTTCAGAATGATTGTCGGCGTTAAACGGCATTTTTCCATTTAGGGATCCGTTTATGAGAAATTAAGACTTAACGTGCAAGTTTTTGTTTGAGATTCGTGCATCACAGACATAATTATCCCTTTTGGTAGATCTATAGTTAACCATAATAAACATAACTATTTGTACCTCAAAATTTTCAACTACACCAATGTAGCATTGCCCAGTGTAGACGGCATAGCATAGGTAGACTGAGTTAGGCTTAGATTTTCAAAACATCCAAAAATTTTGAATCGCGCACTTTATTTCGGTCAGAAAACATATTTTAGCTAGGAAATGGCAGGAAGTTCTGGTATTAAAGTATCTAAGTCAAAGGGCAGGCCAGTTGCCTACGGGCATTTCTCGTGCACTTTGAAGACGCTTTGTTTGCGCTTCTCAAGCGTGAAACCAAGGCGGCTCCTCGGATTATGTCAGTTCAGCGCTGAACAGCTACTTGTCTTTGTGGCTGTGACGTAATCTCTTTGTGTGTTTTAGTTACTTTTAAAGTCTAGTGGGAACAGAAACATTTTATTTTCCTTAGTAAAAACGACATGCATTTATAATAATGTTTAAATGATCGTCGTATTATGAATTTGCACGCACTGTTTATTTATTAGTTAATGTTGGAAATTAAGGCTGGTGCAGTCTAAACAAAACTTAAGATCAATTTTTGTACAACAAAGAATTAAATTTTATTTATGTAAAATTAACTGAGTTCTTAAGTACATATAGCATTCGTAAATTATTTTTATGTACATTTATTACAGATACTTAAACTTGGTTGATGGGAAAAAAATCCTACAGAGATAAATTTGCTTAAAAAAAAAAAGAGAAAAGTTCATGTAATTTCTTTTGTGTGCAATTATGAGCATACAAACAAACTAAATAACTTTTCAAGTTTATTAACTAGTAAATGCTGATTATGGTATCAAAGTATCTAAGTCAAAAGCCACGTAAGTTGACACGAGCATCACTCGTACACTTTGCCCTACACACGCGTGAAACCGAGACAGCTTCTTAGATTAACAACGCCAAAAAGCCACTTGTCAAACACTCATAAATATCTGTGTGTTTTGGTTGTCTGTGAAGTCTAACGATAAGTAAATGCACGATAAAAGTATGATAATTGTTCAGTATACTTGTCAAAGCTTACACGATTTGACGCCAATCAAAGACAGGACCCATCTATACTAAATAAAAATAATGTCATTGGTTATCTATTGGCCAATTTCTCTCTGATATTTAAGAAAATTGGTTCTTGTTAGTGTCATTGTGTGGAAAGATATGCACTCAAAATCTATTTTAGGCAGAATTCTTGTTTTTAGATAGTTTAGGGTCAGTTTCAACGTATCAGGGTGATTTAAGAGGATAGTATAATATCCAAGTCAAAAACTAAGCAATCATTAGGGTTTAAATAGTCATCTATGTATGACTGTCCAAGCTGAAGGCCGAGCAAGTAGCCTGAGTCACGTCTCATTCACTTTGTAGACACTTTATTAGCGTATTGTAACGTGAAACCGAGACGGCTTCTTGAATTATGCCAGTTCAGCGTCAAACGGCTACTTATGTCTCGTGGACGAGACGATATCTTTCTGTTTGTTCTAGTCATCATACTCTAAGCATTTAGTGTATATAGTACATCAGCTATGTTATAGGGTTTAAATATTCAGCTTTGTATAAATATTGAAGTTGGAGGCCAAGTAAGTTGCCTGAGTCAGGTCTCTTTCACTTTGTAGACACTTTGTTTGTCCATTAAAACGTGAAATCGAGACGGCTTCTTGGATCGTGCCAGCTCAGCGTCAAACGCCCATTTGTCTCATCAACGAGACGTGATCTTTCTATTTATAGTAGTCATCAAACCGTAAGCGTGTAAAGTATATAGCTATATTAACAATGTCATGGGGTTCAAATAGTCAGCTTTGTATGTTTCAAAGTTAAAGGTCAACGTAAGTTGCCTGAGTTACGTCTCGTTCACTTTGTAGACACTTTGTTTTTCCATCGAAACGTGAAACCAAGACGACTTCTTGGATCATGTGAGCTCAGCGTCAAACGGCCACTTGTCTCGCGGACAAGACGTAATCTTTCTGTTTGTTATAGTTATAGTATAACTTAAGTGTTAAAAGTTATATCAACTAAATTATAGGATGTAAATAGTCAGCTGTCTATGTTTCGAAGTTAAAGGCCAAGTAAGTTGTCCGAGTCACGCCTCGTTCACTTTGTAAGTGTCTACATATTTGCCTATTGAAACGTGAAACCGAGACGGTTTCTTGGATTATGCCAGTTCAGCGTCAAACGGCCACTTGTCTCGTCGACGAGACGTGATCTTTCTGTTGTTATAGTCATCATACCCTAAGCGTGTAGCATATAGTAATATCTTTAACCACGCATCTTGTCAATTCGTGCCCTCAAAATCCGTCAAATTGGTAGCTGTGTGCACGACCCACATCGGACACAAGTTTTTTCTACGCTTTTAGGCTAATGGAGTCGATCTAGGCTTTATATAATATAAGAGTTATATCAACTACCTATGTTGGAGGGTTTAAATAGTCAGCTTTGTAGTTTCTAAGTTAAGGGCTTTTCACTTTGTAGACACTTTGTTTGCCTATTGAAGCGTGAAACCGAGACGGCTTCTTGGATTATGCCAGTTCAACGTCAAACGGCCACTTGTCTCGTAGACGAGACGTAATCTTTGGTGTCGTCCTCATTTTCCCGCCTCATGTTAGTGTGACCTATATGTGCTTATTGGGTTTACAAGTACGTATTGGGTTTAATGTCTGTCTGAAGAACGTACTAACCGTTACTTATACTTATTTAAATGTGATGCCTATCTTCTATTGCCCTACAATAATATTTAATATAATAAATTGTTTAAAAATAGGTTTAAATGTGTATGCAACTCATAATTTTTAGTGTGTTTGTATGAAAATATGACTGTTATAAAACACAAGTTCTTTTCTTTTATTAGCCATTTATTAGCCACTGCTGTCCCACACAAGTTTATTTACCTAAACATATTGTCATTTGTTACAGAAACTGTATAGGTTCATAAACTGCGTGGAGCTAGTCTCGCCACACCACGCGGCCAGGGAGTTGGTCAATACAATAAGACAAGGTCATTTTACTTCGCTGTTCCAGAAAAGTGTCAAAAGGGTAAACATATTGCTTTCATTTTCTATAAATATATTTTTTTTATATTGAGAGTGAGCATAACTACTTGTACCTACTACCAATGATTTTATGTACTAAGTATAATATACGGGATAACTACTTATAAATATCACGTCTTTATCCCTAGTGGGGGACACAGAGCCGGATCATAAGACTCTGCCACAATTAACATCATAGAATATAGGTATATACTATAAAACTGCAAGGTTAATTGTATTATACAAGTAGGTACTATTATAATACAAATAACCTTGCAGTACTATAATTATAATCAACGACTTAATTTTACGAGTTCTGACATAACTCTTTACATCAAACAAAAATGTTATTTTAATTTTTATTGTCCTGTCGCGACATTTGCAAGTCTGTTTTTCATTTCTATGAAACAATGGTGCAACGCTAGTGCGCTGCTTGTGTTGCATATAAGAGTTGTTAATATGTATCTGGATTTTTTTTATGAAATAAAAAAATACCTAAATCAAAACGTTTATTCAGAAAAAAGGCCTTTGCAGGCACTTTTTCACGTCATATCATATTTCAAATTATCTTATTAGATAGGTAGGTAATATGTATTTATTAATTGTTCAAAAGCTACAGACTACTAGCCAATTATCATAAGCCTTACAACAAACATTGCTGTTTATGATGTTAGCTTGTATGATGTTGTAAGTTAGTATGATGTTATCTGCATCATAGTCGTGCGAGGTTGTTTAGTGTTTTACAAGTAACCCTGTATAAAGACTTTTTGCAGTTAGTGCAAATATTTTAAGGGCTGGCACTTATTAGCTAGAAACATTGCTCGTCGGAAGTTTAAAAAAAAGGACACGCTAGTATTTATTTACTAAAACAGACGTATAGCAACGCCCTGTACAAAAAAAACTTTCTTGGCAAACTTCTTTTTACTATTACCTACTATGAATACTAATTCACTGACGCTGACAAGTTAAACAGCTGATTTACGAGTCTACCACATAGATATTTTCTGTATAATTCAACTTGAATAGTTCGCCATGTCTTTGTAACTGAGGCATCTATTATACTGAATCATTGTCAGATTACTTTTGCTGGTCTGGGAGATAAGAAAAAACGTAGAATGTACCAGCTGCTTCTCTTCCCGCGCAGATTGTAAAAGCTGATTTAGGGAAGGGCATCAGGAATCATGTCTATAGGCGATACGGCCAGCAACCCATCACTGTTTTGATTCCGTTCTCACTTACAAGCCCACCAACATGCTAAACGTGGCCTCGAGGGAAAAAGACGTGATAGTATGTATGTATGTATTGTCAGATTACGACAGGAGAGTACCCTTGTTTCAGAAGGAACATGAACAGCGCAGACGCCGTAAGAGTAAAGCTCAGCTATACGAGATGATACAGGCTATTAGAAGGTAAGATTTAAATTAGAAAAAAAAATCTATCCAAATATCTTAATAATAAATATAGAGTTAGAATAATGTGGAGACATTTTTGTTTCATCAATAATTTTACAACAAATAGGTACATGATGTGCAATTTACATTTTTAGAGTCCAACAACGTGACCATTCTTTGGGATCAATAAAAGAACAAGAGCCTGTAGAGACAACTGAAGCATCGGAAGAACTAACAGAATCCAAATTTTTATCTCCATCCCCTGAAGTTCCCGCGCGGTCTCCCCGACCTCAAGGCCGTTCACCTCGCCTACTCCGTTCTCCCAGAGGGCGACGAAAAAGATGTAGTCTGGCAGGCCTCAACGTCAGAAGATTTAGTACTGATTCAGTGCTAGATTCAGACTCCGTGTCAAATATATACGAGAGGACAAGTCTAAACATAGGAAGAAGGTTAAGCCGAGACGTAAGCTGCCTTACTAATTCTCCACCTGATATCAACACACGGCTTAGAACCCCATCTCCGATGGTGAGAAGAGCTGAGGGATCATCTACTAGGTCATATCAAGACGTGTCAGATAGGTCTGAAAATTACCTAAGCACAGATATACCAACTTCAAGAGCAAGTGTTGAAATACTGGTATCCGAAGAACATGAAATTCCTCCTGCTCCGCCTTATCCAAGAATGCAACCTACAGGTGCAAGATCAGAATTATCCCTTTTATCAGAAGAAGAACTAATTCGCCTATGGCGAAGTTCAGAAAGAGAAGTGAGAGAAGCTCTATTAGCAGCTCTACAGGAAAGACGAGCAAATTTAGATCCAAAACAAGATCCTGGATGAAACAGGTTCTGCACTCGCGTGGAAAGAAATTGGTCTGTAGAATCACTTAGGAATTCTCGTTGCTGCTAGTCGCGGGAGCGATAGGAGCTGACACGAGGGGGCGCGCGATGGCTGAGATAGTGCCTTTTTATAATGCTTGACGCGGACGTCTCGCAGGCGTTAGTTAGAAAATCGGTGTTCATTTCAGTGTCTTGATATCATTATTGTATTTAAAAGGCTGCCTTATTTTATATTTAATTACTCCACAGTTTTAGGTCCGCGTCAAGCAATATAAATATTGGTACAGGATAGGTACTACGATGGAGATGTTTACGTCCATAAATCAAATTAATCGTTTAATAGAAAATTGAGGAATTGTAGACTTGAATAAATGTTATTGTAACTATGTATGTAAAATATGAGAAATAGCTGTGACCAGAAGATAAAGTGCTTTATCCTATAGTCTATGTAGAATATAATAGGTATTTTCATTCGGTAAGTAAAATGTACTTAAATTAAAACTAGATAGTATTACTTTATAGTTGTACGTTAATATTTGAAATTTCAAACTTGAAGCTTTTTATTATATGATTTATATATGTAGACCAAATATCAAAGAAAAGTTGAAATAAAACGAAATTATAAAATCTAGAGTAACTCATTACTAATATTACATCTTTACTTATTGTTGTACCTTGAACGATACGAAGAAAAGCTTCTAAAAAAACATTATTTACTTAGTAAATATGAGTAATTAACCAAAATTGATTTATCTTTTCTGTGTTTGTAAATGCGAATTCTGTATTTTAATTTATGTAATAAAAATGATAGATGTGTACATGTAATAAGAACGAAATATGTTTACATATTTGCCGTAATTATTACGTTTTGCGAGTTTTTAATATTGTGCCCCATGGGTTTTTACTTGACACTACATGCTAAACACTAAAGAATCTTCCAGTAATTACTGGATAATTCTGTATGTCCTTCTATGTACTGATACTATCTGTATGGGCAAACATCATAAATTTACAACGCTTATCACAAAAATCACGGTAATTATCCCAATCTGTGTCATATAAGCGGATAAACGTGAAAGTTTCAGTTTCAAATTCAATCATTTCGCCAATTTTGGTCGTTAATATGAGATCAAATTTTAAGTTTGACATGAAATAAATTATTTAAATAAATCTTTCTTAATAAGCAGGAACCACGAAATTACCAATCAATTACAGTTATGTGACACACTAACGTATTTTTATGTACAGACAAATTATTTAGCTTTTTTAATAACCAGGGTAGCAAACGAATGTCAATTTATTCAGAAAATAATAAATTTAATTATTTACTTATATTTACTGCTGTGCATGAAGAGGCGCCCGAATATTGCCAAATGTATTCAATTCGAGTAATAATTAGTACTTACTTACCCACCTACAAACTGATTAAGATAGATTACGTGCGTAAAAAAAAACGAAAAGCCGCCGACTTTCCGTATTCTTCTATGCACTTGAATGCATCCAAACAAGTTTTAAAAACGCTGAATGACTGCCTCACACGTCCAATTTTTTTTCAGAAATTTACAGTAATATTTATAAAGGTCTCTTTTAACAGTCATTTACTGTAAATCGGTTGCTTTTGAATGCCTTACCTGTGGAAATCCTGAAGGCTCGAACAGAACAACTTTTAGAATGCAATACGAGCTTATTTGTTTCGCGAACGATCAAGTAGAATATAAATTAATATGTGTAGCATATGTTTGTCCTGTATATTTATTGGTTATGTATCCTTGGAAGATATGTCAATACATTAATATATATTTAATAATACTTTAATATAGTCTATTCTTAGCTTCTTTTTATTTGCACACAATTTTCACTACTATGTGTTGACTGATAGATAACGCATTTGGCTTTAAGTCCACCTTAAACCATTATGTTAAAATTTAAATAGTAAAGCAAAAACTCACAAACATCAACTCACAAAACATATCACTGTTTTGTGGGGCAGTCGCGTAATCGTTTGGCACTCTAGTTCATGGATGGCAATTGATTTTGGTTAAATAGGAATTTATTACGAAGCTAGATCTTATTACCATGATAAATTTTGAAAATGTATCAGCATGATAAAAAAAAAAAAAACTAAAAAGCAGTCCAAAGCCCTGGTTACAAAAAGATGATATTACTACTCTTTTGAATTGTTTTCGCATCAGTTTTGATACAATACATGATTTGTTATTCCAAAAACTGTTGCAATCAAAAATGTTATACAAGAAAAATAAATTTCATTTTGATTAACCAGCAAAATAATTGATTAAACTTCGTTCAAAAAACAGATCCTAATAATAATCTGACTATATAAAATTAAAGGTGTGTTGGTTCCTACATTTCTTATGTACGGCTATATTATTATGTAAAATATATAGGTGCGCATGATGCATTAGGGGACGCGTGAAAGTAGTAGTAGGGTATGAGAATACGCTTCTTAGCTTGTGGTAAATTGTGAGAAACGATAAAAACTATGATTAATATTTCTATCTGTATTAATAACACTTTTAAAATGTATTCGAATGGCATATTTTATTTCTGACGTTAACATTATTTGTTATGTTTGAAATATGATTGTTTATATGCAAATTATATATAAATGCACAGTAAATAGGTTAGGTTAACAATGAAATACGAAAATTTTAACAAGTGAATGCAAATTAAACGAAACAAATGTCTTAATTTGTCATAAGTTAGAGAATTTATGACAAGTTAAACTAAAATCTATACTATCCAAACTTCCATGCTATACTATAATAATAATAACAATGTCAAACTAACTCTGTCTCTATGTTCCCTCTTTGTGCTTCAACGCCTGAACCGATTAAGACACAATTTGGTATGAATATAGTGGCACAGGTACAATCGGGGGCAGATACACCTGACATACAAACAGATTTGATTGACATCAATAGACTGTACATTTACGCGTTTAAAGTCACGAGCAAAATCAATTACTTTACAAACATTTGCTTACGATTCAATATGAATATTCAAAGTGTATTATCGAACTTACAAGTATTTAATAAAATTGTAATAGTTTTGTTTTAATATAAAATTACACACACAGGTGCATTCTTTTAACTTATACCAACTTACAAACACCAAACACCTTATTCAAACTGATTCCAAACTCCCTGACCTTATTTTAGTCTTGGAAACAAACAAGACAAATATATATATATATATATATATTTGTATATGCATGTGTTGTATATATATATATATATATATATATATATATATATATATATATATATATATATATATATATTTGTCTATATATATCAAACGCATAAAAATTTGGACCTACCTTTCAAATTCACTGATGAACTGCCCAAATTTCTGGGACATCGATTTCTTTTTGTGTTCACTATATGTTCTTACAATTTTTTCCTTGCCTCTGGAATAAAAATATTGCCTGGAGGTTCAATTTTCTATTAGCCCCTTTGGCTTAAATTGTACCAATGCCTTTCATTTCAAACCAATTTGAGGTAAAAAATTTTTTTTTCATTTAATTATCTCTTAACTAATTAATAATAAAAATAAATGATTTAAGACAAATCAAATTCCCATAACAAAATATTTCGATATGAGTAGACAGTAATGTTTATATAAATCAGTAATGCAAACAAATTTATTAATCATTCCGCGGAGTTTATTCACCTATTAACATTCATAAAATAAATAACATATTAGGTAAGATCGAATAACTAAATAAACTGCCATTCTTATTGCTATATATAAATATATAGTATATACACTCTTCCCTAGACTTGCACATTGTAGAGTTTAGTTTAGGTTTTTTTCTCTCTAAATTAATCCTATCCTACAATAACTTTAGCCTTCTTTATAGGGACTTGAATTAAAAAAATCTAATAAGCAATATTTTTCTGATAGGTTTTGTATAGAAGTAGAGCTTATCTTCGCTAAAAGCTTTGATACCTAAAAATATCAATTGTAGTATGATCATAATCCATTTATTTTATAGTCATCACCTTAGAGTGTACTTTACTATAACCTCATCCTCTTTTAATTAATTTGAAATCGACATTTAAAATATTAAGAACTTGAGTGTACATTTTTTCAGCCTATTTTAAATTTTATTATAAGTACAATAAAATCCTTCCAAAAGGTCAAGGTTCCCTTGAGTGGCTAAGAAGGACAAATTAAGGACTAGAACAACAATGAACACATTTAAAAACGAAAAGTGTAGTAACCATTTACATTTGAAAAAGGTTCGAAACACATAAAAATTTGTAGAGTTTCGGTAAACATTTAAAAGTGAGTCGAAATTGCTTTTTGCTGTTTTATCTCGCTGAGGCGAAGACCATAAAACACTGACAGAGTAGGTCATCAGTTAATTTTAATTCACTGTCATCGATTTTGCATTTCGAAAATTGTTTTTGGAATCAATTTTTAAAATGCTTAATCGAGTTATAGTAGCTTTGCTCGAGATCACATTATGCAAAATTATAACTCGGACACGGACTTCTCTTTTTTGTGTATGTTGGTGAAAAAATAACACATCGAAAAAGTAAGATGTTATTTAAAAACTAGATTTACAGAAAAAAATACTGTCAGAAATACATGCAGATCGTACATGCATCGTACATAAATAAGGTAACATTTTGCAAACAAAATTTTAAAGCAAATAAAGTAAAATGTTAAGATTACTTTCAATACGATTAAATTCATATATAGCTGCATTAATTAGCGTAAAGGATTACATTTATAAATTTTCAACTAAATTGTCATTTCCAATTTTGGACCAAATATTACTTTGATATAGAAATGACATACAATTCTATTGGATGTGAGTCATCTAGTGATATTTAAAGTCTTATGCATTTCTCTCTCTAATATATCTACAAATGTACTAATAGGTAGATGATTGAAAATTACAAAATAAATAATAGACTAATGATTTCGAGATATTTATGTAACTAGGGTTATATAAGAAATGAGACTCAATAATTGAGTTGATATAATGTATGTATATGTCTAAGTCGCTATATTACTACTCGCACGCAATATGCGTAAATTTTAACTGGTGCGTAATGAGCGGTATGATATTTTTAAAATTCAGTATTTTGGAAATATTGAAATTAAATTAAAATCTTGACCGAAGATTTGTAAAGAAGAGAAAAGTCTATCGCAAATTATGTTACCAAATTTTTTTATTAATAAAAGACATTTTGACGATTCTTACGACGAAGACGATTCTTACTTTAATTTATATTGCCAAAAACTGTGTATGATACTTATCTATTTTTCTTTAGTATTAAATGTATGATATTGTATATAATTATGTATGTCCGTGAATATAAAATTTAATAAAATGACAAAATACTACAAAATATTATTAAAAAGTGTATTTGAGTATAGCTAGCTAAACATGAACATTGACAGATTGTTCTTATTAGTACACTAGTATTTTATTTACAAAACGAAACGCCAATTTTTAATACTAGAAATTATTACTAGGCGCGGATATTCCATATTTTATCTGTATATTATTGTATATAATACAAGACTTTATTGAAATAAAATAAGGTATTAATAATTCTTATTAGATTCATTAATTTGACAGTTACAGCTCGTGTTTACTTTTAAGCTAAGTAGATTTTTTCATTACCTATTCGAAACATAATACCTAGATTACAGGAATTAAATGTTCAAAAATTAGTCATCTTATTTTGTATGAATATTGGACCCGTTTGTATAAATTGAAAAGGATCCGCACTATTAACTATTAGAAGTATAACAGATTACAAACATTTATCTGAATATTGGCCTTTCTACAAATGTGCTTTGTTATATCCATAGTAGTCTAATCATGAATAAAGAGTCTGCAAAGAGGTTCAATGTAACGTAAACCAGTAGGTACCCAACACACATAAAGACGCAGTTGAGGCTTTGAGTTGGACAACGGCCCCTAGCTGCGACCCATGATCCTACTAGTTAGACAGAGCAGTTAGATCACTGTCCCGGAGTCCAAAAGAATGAAGTGGCCAAGGCTATTGTAGACGACAAAATAAAATGAAGAGAACTAACATATTTTGCTGACCCACCTAAATAAGTGTGAAAAGGAAGATGGGAAGAAGATGTTTATAAATAATAACTAAGGAGGATCTAGACCTCTCTGACCATTTAATAAATTAATTGTTTACCTTGATACTGTATACTATGGATACATTTAGCTAGCATTCACTTAACGTACAGTGCGGTTTTTAGAAGAGGGTACCAGAATTATCACTAGCTTTTGGTGTTCCCACACCTATTTGAAGCTCAATACATATTCGTGTAAACTAGGTATCGTAAATCTTTGCATGGAATTGCCGCCTTACACTGTCATATTAATGAAATCTATTGAAATTATAGTTGAAAAAATAAAATATTTGTGCCAATTGTGAGTTTCATTCCCTTCTTATTCCTTTCTTTAGATTGTAGCTCCTGCCATATTTTTGGGATTCCGTACACGTGTCTGTCTCTTAACAGGCTGTATCTTATGAACCATGATAGCTAGACAGTTGACATTTTCACAGATTATGTTGCCATACAAATAAAAGTGTTGAGGGCTCTCATATAACAAACATGATTTTAGTCGTTTGCTCGATAGTCTAATGTTGTATATGTAATGGTATGGAACCTTAGGTGCGTGAGTCTGACTTGCGCTTACCGAATTTATTTGTCTAATTCTAAAAGCCACAATTTTACGTAATTGGAGGATCGTCGCTAGAATAGGTTGTCTCTGTACAAATGGCTGTCAGTGATAAAAAAAATATTCAAGCATAAAAGTAAGCATTGAAGTACAAGTATTCAACCGCGGAACCGAACTCGATGGGTTCGCGTCGCAGGCTGGCGTGTTAACCACTGCGCCACAGAAGCCGTTAAGGAAAACTAACTACTGTGAGTAGCCTGGTAAGTAGTGACAACAACTAAATTGTAGTAAGTCATGACTATTGCCAAAACACTAATTTTTAAATAAAACGACTGGAATGGTATTTTCCAAGTTTGATCTATTAAAGAGGCGCTTTCATCAGCGATACTAGCTACAACCGTTATTTTATTCATGTAATCCTAAACAAAATTAAAATGAAAAAAAAATACGTCAGTACTTCGGTAGTAAATTACTTTTAGGATTTTTAGAATATTCATCATGTCATTTCATATTATGAGAACTATCATTACTGCCAAAAGTGGCCGCTTTTGGCTGTAATGAGTAGTTCTCTTATTTACCAAATATACATAATAATGAAAAGTAATAGGTACTAAATAAAGTAACAAACAAGTAATGTACTACCAAAGTCTGACGTTGATTTCTTCAATTTGATTTTATTTAGAAGTAAAAGAAATAAAATGACGAGTTAGCTCGCTGGTCTAAGTCCCTTAATAAATATATTGTAAGGGAACGAGATCGGGAAGTTAGTTATGGTTGACCGACTTTCTGATGTCCGAATGAGCTAACATTTTGCATACAATAGTTATCTAACTCAGATGACATTGCAATGTAAGGATGTCAACAACCTGCTCGTAGTGTAATTTAGCAAAACAAGTGAGTTGAACTTGTGCAAATTTTCAAAGAAACGTAGATAAAATTATGAGAAATAATATTATTTTTTAAATTTGCAATTGGCTACTTGACTAAAAGAATTTTCGTGTCGCTATGTAAAGACCTGCCAAAAATAAACACAATAGTGACCGAAATACATTTCTAAACAAAAAACTCTTTCAGATATAGAAGTTTTAAAGACACATATTTTTAGACGTGAAAAAGCGCTGCTGAAATGCCTACATATTTGTGACGTCACAACTTTATATTTTGTATGGGCGGCGTGAGAACTTTGTTTGGTAGCTATACGAAATATTACGTTTATGGTAATGGTTCCATAACAAAAGTTGCTATAAATTTTGCGAACTACAATACAGTATAAGTGTAACTTAAGATTTTCATACTTTTAAAAATGGTCCTATTCACCCAACTTTAAAGAAGCTTTAAGAACACTTAACGAATCGATATCAAATTAAAAGTGTTATTTATAGTGTTTTTAGATAGAAATGAGTATCATTGGAAACAAATTTTATATAATCTTTACATTAGGCAAATACCGAATTCTGTATTGATTTTTCAAAAGGGAATGTCGGTGGTTAATTATCATGCTGCCTATACAAGAATCGGACCGTCGTCGTGTGATTTCCGGTAGCGCCGTGTGGTTCCCGGCAAAGTAGAAGAGGACTACACCAAGTCTACCCGGTGATCTCGTAGAATGCTACTTAGGAAACACAAGCTATACAAAGTATAAAAATATCAAAGAGACCTCTCCAACCCGTTTGGCCAGCGTGTCGAGTTGGGCCAAATCGTCTGACTGCTCTGGCTCTGATAGTACAAAGAGGGTTGTGCTCCTGCCATGGAGACTTACCTATTCGTAGCATGGAGACTAAAAAGGACCTGATGATGATAAACAAGAATGCATTACAAATCGTTTAAAAATCAATAGTCAATTCAAATAAAAAAAAATATTATTGTTGTGTTACAATTCGTACAGCCATATAGGTCACCTTTATTGTAACACAGATAAAGAATAAACAAATCAAAAGGTGACTTTATTTTGTTGGAAATAACAAACATCAATAATACTTATCTAATGTTCCTTTTTTGCATCATCATATGTTTTACGCATTTTCTTTATGATAAAACTGCTCTCCAACTAATAATATAAATGTGAAAGTGAGTTTATTTGTAGTTTGTTTGTTTTGCTATTCTTTAACGCTGCAAATATTGAATCAATCATCATGCATACCCGTTGAGTGGGGCCGGAGAAAGCCATAGGGCGTTCTCCGGCCGGGGTCTAGTATAGTATATACCTACTGGAGAAGACCTTTAATCCTGAAAAATATTTTTTCCCACCGAGACGCACGCGAAAGCTAGTATGGAAATAAATCAATCAATTTTACATGACAAAGTGTGATTAATTAGGTTTTTATTGCCCTCAATACTCCCCATGGGCTAATTGCACTTACTCTGCAGCGTCATGCGTAAATATCAAAAGGACGCTAATAAAACCTGATATTTTTTATCAAAAAGTAAAACTGGTCAGATCCTTTTTATTGAGATCTTGAGATTATCTTATTTAGTTGTAATTTGGATTTCAACGTGTAATGTCCTCGCGCATTTTATTAATATTTATTTCAAAATGAAATCTTTTTCTTTGTTTTTTATTATTTTATGTTATATGTTTGAGTTATGTACAGCTAGCCTTTGTTTTTGGAATAGTGGATGTCCTTATAATTATTTCGCAACAGCTACTCCCTATAATGTCGTAAGAGGTGATATAAGGGATTCCAGAATAAAAATAAAAAGTAAGTACATTACATTAAATTGTACCTCTCCTTAGAGTATAACTCTTAGTTTTCAACATAGAGCCATTGTAACCCTGTCTAAAATATAGAGATATTTTATACAACAATAAGAGGTGTACCTAATACGAATAAATGAAATTCAATATTGTCATAAAATTAGTAAGATAAGAATGTATTTAGAACCTGCATATTACCAAGAGAGTTTATACCGCAATTATTTTTGTTTTTCGTATTTACCAATTAATGTGATAATAAACCATATAAAAATGAATAAAAGCGTTTACTATCTCTTTAACATTTATTAAGATTAATTTTGGGACAACAGTTTTATTTCTAGAAAAAATAATTATAATACTGAAATATAAAAACCCTTAAGTACCTACTCAATCGATTGAGAAAAATTATAACATATTAAGTATATAATTTATACAAAAAGTTCTTGTTATTGACGTATATATAAATATCTAATTGAAAACTACAGCCAGTAATTTATTCTAAGTAATCCTTTCTTACAGCCTGTGAACCACTCAGTATTTGGGGTTTGTTCCGTAATGGAAAAAGTTATCCCGACCTTGACATGGCGAAAAACATGAAGAAGGCCATTGTTATCCGTAATTACTTGGAGACGAGTCACAAACATGGAAATTGTTCTCTGTGTGCACAAGACGTAGAGAACTTAAGAGACTGGCCGATCGATGACAATATTTTCAATAAACCAAATGGCCTTGCTGTTGAAGGCTATCAAGAAATGTTGGGCGTTGGAAGAAGGTTGAAGCAAGCTTTTCCTATGCTGCTGGATAATTTGAAAGAAGGAAATTATAGAATTAACCCGTTGGATGGACCGTCAACTGAAGATAGCGCTAGAGGGTTTGTGGAAGGCATCAAATCTGGTTTACTGGTCGAAGCTCTTTCAAATCCCTTCGCAGTAAGTACAATCAAATGTTTACTGAAAATTAAAAAAAATGCACATTAGTTAAGTTTTGAATTCCTTTAAAAATAATCAAAAGTAAGTATGTTAGTACATTTTGAAACTATGAATCAATGAACAAGCAGATTTATTTATCAAATATGCACAAAGTAAAAAATATGATAATCTTTTTGAAGAAAGAAATATCACATTTCCATATTATTTGATGTTTTATTATTCAACAGAAATATAGATCGTGCTATAAGGAAGATGTCAATTCTAATGATGTCAATGAGTCGATCAAATATCATAGCAGTTCAGATTACCTCATTGTGAGTATCTTTTCTTTATTTTTAATAGTAGGTATACCGAATGCAAATAAACCTTCAACATGCTTTTATTCAACCCGTCAATATGAATATTTTTTTATGTAGGAACACAAAAACGTTTTATTTTAATTAGTCGAAAAAAAAAACTCAGCATTGGTCTCATAAGGAAAATTTTCGTATTAACGGGCTAGTAATTTTTAAATATGGTATATTTTATTATGCATGCTAGATAAATGGCCAAACAAAATTATTATAGTGTATTCAATTACGCTATCTTCGTAACGGGTGTAAAAATTATTTAAAGAAGGTATAGATTATAAAGTTTAAAAAGTTCCAAATTTGTTAACAGTGGGAAATCCTATTTATTGCATGTTTCCTTAAATATAAAACTATTTCAATTACTTTATTAAAATAAGTTTTGCTTTTTTAGTTGAAAGACAGAATTCAAAGACGTACTGGCATCAACTACGAGCTTACTGATCAAGACGTCATATCTCTATATAACCTATGTCGATACAGCTCCTCAGGATTTGACAAGAAACTGAGTCCCTGGTGCGCCATATTCACAACGAAAGACTTACAAGTTCTAGAGTACATAGAGGATTTGCATAATTATTATAAAGACAGTTACGGTGCGCCAACGAACGAAATTTTAGGTCGGATTCCCCTGGCAGATTTGTTCGGTAATTTTGAACAGGCTAAAATGGGCAGAGGGAAGGAACTCGTGGCTTATTTCGCACAATCTTCGGTGTTATCAATGGCTTACAATGCTCTCGGGCTATTCAAAGACAAGGATCATCTTACTGGCGCCTACAGAAGCCCTGAAAGGCAGTGGAGGAGTAGCAAGATAACCGCCTTCTCGGCGAATTTAGTAGCGGTCTTAAACAGGTAATTTTCATGGTTATATTTTGATATCTTTTTCTATTCTTGTTTATTGAAGTCAAACAAATATAATAAGATGCTAAGAAAAAGATTTATATATCTTTTTCGATTACAAAGATTTTAGGAAAAAGATACATAAATGCGTTTAAAATGTATAATTACAAAAAAAGCGGAGCGTGATATTATTTTTCGATTACGTTTTAAATTACAATTTAAAATTATCCTTTTGTGTTTCATCCTGTTGAAATTATATAAAAATGATTTTATTGTAGTTTATAAAAAGCAATAGATAACAATAATATATGTATATCTATGTATATGTTACTATGAATGTCCAAAGTGCATCCCATATATTGGCGGACATTAGAATTTAATACTTACTTATTCCAATTCGAGACATGGTAACTTAAGTACATGTATATTTACGTTATTACAGATGTACAAGTGATAATGAAGAGGATTTCAATGTAGTATTTTATATAAATGAAGAGCCTTTGCGGTCGATTTGTGAAGACGGCATCTGTTCGTGGCAAGAATTTGAAGAAAAGCTCAAGTCTTTTGCCAATACTTCCGTTGACTGCGGTGGTATTACGGCGTGATACTTTGTAAACTTCACTTTGTTGTTATAAGTATTAGGTAGGTATGTATTTGAAAAATATATTTTGATGCCAATTAAATTATTTGTTTACCAATTGTCTTATTTACTTCTGTTACAAGATGTTTGTTATCTGTCTTTCTAACTATTTGAAAGCGTGCTATATAAGATGATGATAATAAGTTGACAATAAAAAGCTGAGAATGAGCTTTATTATTATTACTATGGCAACAAATTTTAAGAAAATATTTAAATTACGTAAATTAACATTATCAATAAGTATCATATCTTGTTTAAATGAAATATATATTATCTTTGGCCCTTATTCTCAAGCAATAAGTAATATCAAAAACCTTTCAAGTAATTAGACTTTTTATTTAATGAGTTAGAGGTAAAAGAATATAATCATGAGTGATTCTAGTTTCTCTCTTAACATACTATACAATAAAACATACTCCTAGACTCCTAAACAAAACTTATGAAGTTTTATTTCGAAAATAGGTACCTACCAAAATATTCCGATATCGTGTCTGTTTTTTGACATTGGCATAGAGTTGTTGAGGTGAACTACTTAAATGGTCAAGTATCATAAAATACCTAATGTGAATAACCTTATTTGCATTCTTGTAAATCTGTTTCATTACTTTTTTGCAATATACGAGGATATTTCAATAAAATTAGGTATAATAAGGTAAACCAGAATAGCTTAACAAACTAAACGATCAATTTACACGTAATATTTAATCACAATCTAACATGGAAAACCGATTTTGACTACTTTTATCCGCTATATATAGTATATATTTTTATTATAAAGTATGTATGTAAGTCTGTTCCAACACATCGCATTTTGATATGATTCTCAAAGTTACAATTAAATTAATATGTTAGTCACATTTTATGTTTTTATCTTCTCATAAATTAAAATTTTTATTACTTAAATCAGAGTAATCAAAATATCAATTAATAAAACGACTGACTTGCCAAACCATTAGCAATTTTGTAAATTTTATTTTTCAAATGACCTACTTGTCTGTGTGACACGTTCCCAAAAATACAATAGAAAATTGTACATGCCGCGTGACATTAGCACTTGATGTACACGGTTGAGTGACATATCGCTGATTAACCAGGATTCCCTCGTCACGAATGTTTGACAAAAAACAAGGGATGGTAATTTACTACATCGGATTTTTACCCATCAGCCAACACAGTACTTTGCGTTAGCAAAAAATAAAACTGTTCACTCTTTTATTAGGTATGAACACAACACACATACAACACAAGTTAGTCAATTGGTTAACCAATGGGTATATTGCAACGCTTTTGATTTTTACAGAAATTCATTGCACATTCTAAAATTTTTTTTTTATTTTCACACACATGTACGGTAATCCGCTTGTGATAAAATTCAGTGCACATCATCATCATCATCAGGTCTTTATTAGTTTCCACTGCAGGAGCACGACCCTCTCTGTACTGCCAGAGCAGTCAGAGGATTTGGCCTACACTCTCACTCAGTGCACATTCTAAAAATTTTTTTGTGTTTTCACACACATGAACGGTAATCCGCTTGTGATAAATCTGCAAATAATCGAAAGATAACTTTTCTCCTCCCTTCGCCCTTAGTAATTTCTTTTTGTATTACTTAACTATACATCACTATTCTGATTCCGTTATCGACCTATATACCCAACAACTCACTTTTAACGTGGCTTTTGGGCTTTGTGATTATAGGATCTGTCAACACCGGCAGGGATAAAGACGTGATTTGTTGCAGCGTCAATAGATATAACCATTCTTTGAAAATTTCATAGGTTCATTAATAAATACAGGTTTGTGTAGACGAACGGATGGACATCGAAGTCTAATAAGAGGCTCCCATTTGCACCGTTTGGATACGGAAACCTACAGATTAGAAATGTTTATAGAAAACGGACGTCTCTTTTGCATTTGAACTTTAAAATAATCCCTTTACCCATTACACTAATCAAACAAGCTTTTCTCCAAAATAAGTATTAGTCAATAGTTTCCTAACTCTACACAGGTCACACAAACCCCCGTTGGTTTCTATTACGAAAACAAATTTGCTTGTTTTCAGTTATTACATCAACGAAATTACAGCTCGTATTTCATATTTGTGTTTACATTTCCATGTTTTATTTGTTATTTGCTTTTTGCCAAGTCGCGTGTTTTCCCCTGCGCCCGCCGGTGTCGACTCGAATCTAATTGATTGTGTCTCGACTTGCTTTCCAAATGGAATTTGGTGTAAAAATTTGATGGTTTATAGCACATTTTCGTAATGTTTAATGAAGACAGTGCGTAGGTTTCAGGCTAGGGGTCGAAATTAAGTTAAGCGTCAGCGGTTGCCTGAAAGGCTCCATTAGATCGCTCTTGTATGATGCTAATTGCTTTAATAGGTATGTCGGTAGATTTTTTACCCATATACCTACCACTAAAACGAGAACGCATACAAATAATACAGTCCTATGTGAAATCATATAGTAATAAGAATTGACAGACAACGTTCGTAGACTTATTTTACTGACTTTATTGTTATATGATACGTATTTTTCTTAAGAGTCGCCTGGACGCGCATGTCTCCAAACAAACGGAAAAAGGGAATTGTGGCAATATTTGATAATTTTAGGGCAAAATTAAGCATCCAATCAATTAATCTCATTATAATCTACGTACGTTCCTATACAGTTTGGTTAAATTATCAAATGTTTGAGAATTATATGCCTCTCAAAATTTCCATACAAATTTAAAAAGCCTTGTAATTCTCAAACCATTGGTATTTTAACTAAACTGTATAGGAACGTACGTAGATTATAATGAGATTAATTGATTAAATGCTTAATTTTACTCCAAAATTATCAAATATTGCCACAATTCCCTTTTTCCGTTTGTATGGAGACATGCGCTTCCAGGCGACTCTTAAGACTACAAAATTATGCATTACCATTAAAAAAAACAATGTTTCATACATTGTTTCGCGGATATTTTCTTGTCGTTTTGTATGTATGTATGTTAACACTCTCTTTACTTTGACATCGAATTTCTCATACAGTTACCAACTGTAAGCTGATCTCATTGAGTCTGCACTATGTTCATAGGTCTATTAATACCTTTTAAAATTTTATTTGTGATTGAAAATTGCTTTCCTATTTTAAAATTACCTTTTAAAATCATCAAAATATTATCGTTAATTTAATACATACAAAATGTATGTATATAATGAATAAGAAAATATAATACTATAATGATGAATGTTTTATGGTCACATGTCTTTAAAAAAATACCTTCAGCTAAATATAAACATTTGAATTATCTGACTGAACTGAAAATATTTTTAAAATAACTTTTATCCCGACAAGTTAAAATTCACATTTTGTTCAAATTTAAACATTAACATATTAGCATTTGGCAATTAAATAATAAATAAATATATAGGGACATATAATATCACACAAATTAAGCTAGCCCCACAGTAAGTTGTGAATTTGTGTCGTGGGATACTAACTCAACGATACTATATTTTATAACATATACTTATATAGATAAACATCCAAGACCCAGGCCAATCTGAAAAAGATCGTTTTCCATCTTGACCTGGCCGGGGTTCTCGGGACCTCCGCTTCGCAGGCTGAATGTTGACCACTGCGCCACGGAGCACTAATTGTTAAGTAACAACACATTGTGGCATAGAGAAGAATTCGGTCGTCCAATATCTTAAAGTAAATAATATTGAATGCATGGTGTATAAAGAGTATATATAACAGATGAAAGGCACTGAAGCTAATAGAGCTGAAGGTAAATAGATAAGGATATTGCTATAAGCCTATTTGTGATATTTATTGACTTGCCCCATCATGTCAATAACTGTTTTAGTATGCGTAGCGTAGGCATACGATCTTTTATGTTATTGACTTTGGAGTTAGCCTTATGGAAAAAGGAGTGAAAATAAGTATGAGCTCCGTGGCGCAGCGATCAACACGCCTGCCTGCGACACGGATGGTCCCGGGTTCGATCCCCGGTCAGGTCAAGATGGAAAATTATCTTTTTCAGATTGACCTGGGTCTTGGATGTTTATGTATATAAGTATCTATTATAAAATATAGTATCGTCTAGTTACTTTGGGGCTAGCTCAATCTGTGTGATTTGTCTGTTGACATTTTTATAATTTAAATGACAAAAATTAATTTATAATTATTGATGGTAATATTATTATTATGGCCACCCTCAATATTCTCGGTATAAATACAATTGTCATCCCCGCTCTCATTCCGATTTACGCTGTGTTAGGAGACAGACGTTATACCATCCTTGTTATAATTTTGAATATACGTTCTAACGTATTTATTTAATCTATTTTTATTTTCTCTCGCCTATTACCCTATAAAATCTATAGGTTATGGGCCCAGCCATACTACCTTTAGTATTGTGCTGTAGTTCCTTAAATTCATTTCTTTTTGTTTTCTAAAAACACACGTGTCCTCCAATCAACTTTAACCAAAACCATTTTCGTTATGGATAACCTGAAAACTAAGCGAAACATCCAACCTTTTAACGGCGAAAAATATAGCATCTGGAAGTTTCGTATCCGCTCGCTATTAACCGAATTGGAGGTCATCAAGGTCATCGATGAAGAACCCGTGTTACAGTTCGAGTATGGCAGAAGAATAATCGTATTGCTAAAAGCGTTATTGTCGAGTACTTGTCGGACTCCTTTCTTAGTTTTGCCAAAGAAGAACTGACCGCAATAGACATATTTAGAAGCCTGGATGCCTTGTACGAAAGGAAAAGCTTAGCAACGCAGTTGGCTATACGAAAGAAGCTGTTGGGTTTGAAACTACAAGGAGATACTCTACTAGTCAAACACTTCACGGTTTTTGATGATTTGATGACGGAACTTTTGGCTGCTGGAGCGAAGCTCGAAGAAACCGGCTGAACCACCTCGAATTGTTCAAGCTGTGGAATTGACTGAGGAGGCAATGGTTTCCAGTCCCCGGGTTTGCATTCATAGCTGGTGATTACCAATTTGGCGAAAACAGGAAACAAATAACATTCCTGTTGGATTCCGACCACATTGTTAACAGGGAAGATATTTTCAGTACCTATACAATTTTACATAAACCTTTTAGAATTTCAGTAGCTAAGAACGGTGAATTTGTTTCAGCCACCAAACGTGGAACACTGCAAGTAATTAGTGACTCTGGCATCCAAGAACTGAACAAGAACTCTGGAGGGTGTACTGTTGTCCGGAGGTGCCGTACAACCGTATAGAGGATGCAGCGCGCCGGGTTGACCGTCACCTTCGATCAACACGGAACTTATATCAGTAAGGACGGTACAGTACTGATGCGAGGTAAAGTCAATTAATAATTTAATTTCAATAGATTTAGAAGTGTGTGTTAATCGATCTGTTTCTCAGTTGTGCATTAATAATAAAAATAATTACGACTTGTGGCATCAGAGATTAGGACACATTAGTAAACAAAAGTTTTTGGATTTAAAAAGGAATTCTATGATTGATGACATTGGTTTAATTGATTCAATAACGCCTGATGAAAAACTGTGCGAAGCATACATAAATGGGAAACAAAATCGATTGCCATTTAATATATCTAAGGATAAAAGCCATATTAAACGACCATTATTTGTTGTACATACTGACGTGTGTGGGCCGATCACTCCTACCTCAATCGATAACAAGAATTACTTTGTGTTGTTTGTGGATCAATATACCCATTACTGTGTTACGTACCTGATAGCCTATAAATCAGATGTATTTTCAGCTTTTAAAGATTTTGTAGCCAAAAGTGAAGCACAATTCAATTTAAAATTGGTTAATTTATACTGTAATAATGGACGGGAGTATTTATCTAATGAGATGAAAGAGTACTGTGTGTCCCGAGGGATTTCATACCATTTAATTATTCCTAGGACACCGCAGCAGAATGCGGTTAGTGAACGCATGGTCAGGACAATAACAGAAAAAGCATGTGCTATGGTTAGTGGTGCTAAATTACCGAAATGTTTCTGGGGAGATGCAGTATTAACTGCAGTTTATTTGAATAATTTTTCTCCTACCCGCGATTTGACACAAAATAAAACTCCGTTCGAAATGTGGCATGATAAAAGGCCTGCAATTAAATATTAAAATGTTTTTTTGCTACTAACTAAGTTTGATGAAAAATCATGGAAGGGTATACTTGTAGGATATGTACCGAATGGCTATAAGGTATGGAACATAGAACGTGAAAAATATGAAACGGTTCGGGATGTCATAGTAGATGAGGTTAATTTTCTGCAGTCAAGGCCTAAGTTGCGATTTGAAGGAGATGTCATCGAACATTTCCAAAATACTGAACTGACACCTAAGTCAGAGTAAATAAAACCTCAATGCTGTGACAGTCCTAAATTTGATATGTCTAAACCTGATAGTACTAAATCCGATAGTACGAAATCGGTTAATACGAAATCGGATAGTACGAAATCGGATAGTACGAAATCTGATAGTATGAAATCAGATAGTACGAAATCGGATAGTACAAAATCTGATAGTACGAAATCTGATAGTATGAAATCAGTTAGTACGAAATCGGATAGTACAAAATCTGATAGTATGAAATCAGTTAGTACGAAATCGGATAGTACGAAATCTGATAGTACGAAATCTGATAGTATGAAATCAGTTAGTACGAAATCTGATATTGTTAAATCAGTTGAGCAAAAATCAGATAGTTTAAAATCTGATGAATCTGTTTCTAGTAGAAAGATTCGTAAGCTAAACGAGTATGAAATGCCATTGGTTATAAATCAACTGGTAGTTTTGATCAAAATATCGATGATTCTTGTCAATTGAGGAGCGCTAGGCTCAAGTAAAAGGTCGTACACCAATATCTTATAAGGAACTTGATGAAGTTCTTTTGTGTGCTCAGTCAATTAATTGCGTAATACCTACATCTTTTAATGAGATTAATTACCGAAACGATAAAGCTCTTTGGGAAGGTGCAATTAAGAAAGAATTAGATTCACTTTTAGCTAATAATACTTGGACGCTAGTGGCTAAACCTGACAATAAGAATATAGTCGACTGTAAATGGGTTTTTAGTATTAAAAATGATCAGTTTGGTAATCCATCTCGATATAAGACACATCTAGTTGCCAGAGGCTTTATTTGACAGATTATAATGAGACTTTTGCCCCAGTTGCTCGTATAGCAAGTTTTCGATTCATAATTAGTTTTGCAAATCAATTTAATTTATTGGTACATCATATGGATGTAAAAAAAAAAACGCATTTTTAAATAGCACTTTAAAGGAAGAAATTTATATGAAGTGCCAGATGGTATAGTTAAATAAGGAAAATTATGTTTGTAGATCAAAGTTCATATATTAAAACTATTTTGGATGAATTCAGTATGACTGACTGTCATCCAATAAGTACTTCTTTAGAGAATAAGCCTAATTATGAAGCTCTAAATTTAGATAGTGAATATAGTGCGCCTTGTCGTAGCCTTATAGGTTGCTTAATGTATGTTTTGTTGTGTACGCGCCCTGATTTAAGCGTAAGTGTCAATATCTTGAGCAAGTATACAAACAAAAATAATAAAGAGCTATGGAAAAGTCTCAAAAGAGTACTTAGGTATTTAAAAGGTACTAAGTATAGTTAAAATTGAAATATGAAAGGTGTAATAGTTTTGAAGATATCTTGTGTGGTTATGTAGATTCAGATTGGGGTGGTAGTGATGTTAACGATAGAAAAAGTACCTCAGGTTGTTTGCTTAAATTGTTTAACAGTTGTACTATAACTTGGAATACTAAAAGACAAACTTCTGTAGCAGCTTCTTCGACCGAAGCTGAGTACATGGCTTTGTTTGAAGCTGTGAAAGAGGCGTTATGGTTAAAGTCTTTAATAATAAGTGTACATTTAAATATTAATAATCCGATACCTATTTTTGAAGACAATAATGGCTGTATAAGTATAGCCAATAATCCTACGAGTCATAAAAGTTCTAAACATTTAGACATAAAATACCACTTCTCTAGAGAACAAGTAGAAAACAATGTTATTTAATTGTTGTATCTCCACACAGATAAACAGATTGCGGATGCGTTAACCAAGCCGTTACCTGTCGTCGCATTTAGACAGTTCAGAGATGAGATGAACTTATGTTTGTAACTACATTTTGTTGATTTATTTGGTTATTTCAATTGATAAATGCATAATTTATACTTAAGTGCATAGTTTAAGATTTGCTTATTTATTGGTCTGATTAGGTTTTACTGGGTTTCCCTAATCCTTGCAACAAATGTTGGACCATATTACATTGTGATTTCCCAGCAATACTTGGATGGTTTTAATGTTCTGGTTAGTCAAAATTATGATTGTAAATAATTAGTGATTAATTTTTGAGGGGGCGTGTTGACATTTTTATAATTTAAATGACAAAAATTAATTTATAATTATTGATGGTAATATTATTATTATGGCCACCCTCAATATTCTCAGTATAAATACAATTGTCATCCCCGCTCTCATTCCGATTTACGCTGTGTTAGGAGACAGACGTTATACCATCCTTGTTATAATTTTGAATATACGTTCTAACGTATTTATTTAATCTATTTTTATTTTCTCTCGCCTATTACCCTATAAAATCTATATTGTCCGTATATATTTATTTATATTTATTGATCCCAGAGGTTTCGCGCTCATGCAGTAATCTTCTTCTTCTTCTCGAGTCGTAATGTTTATTGTAGATATTACGTGGTGGAAGGATCAGCCAATCTGGGGGGGGGGACTAAACTGTCCTCGCAGATTGTTGTCCGGGGAAGTTTCAATGCGTCACACGGGGAGGATCCTTTACATGCACCTTATCAACTTTTGAATCGATTCGATATTTGAATCATACACAATATAAAATATTTTTAACAAAAAACAAAAACCGACTTCAACCTTATCAATTTGTAAAGCATAAGAATAAAATAGAAATAAGTGTAAACCGAACGGCATTCGTGTATACATTTGTTTTTGGTTTTTGTGTATTTATACACATGTCGATAAAAATTTAATGAGACCATTTGTAAAGTATTACCTATCGTAGAATAATAATTTTTTTAAATCGGTCGACGCGTCTTCAAAAAAAAAATCGGGAAAATACATAAAAAAGAAAAGATTCCGACGAATTGAGAAGCTTCTCCTTTTTTTGAATTCGGTTAAATATATCTCATCACTATAATTACAGCAATAAGAAGTTCGCTCTGGATATAGGATTCCTATCATTAGGGGGGGGGGTTGCTTTACATACCACGCTTGGCAAACAAGTTATATCGGTTCCGACGCTGCTGACCATCGAAACCATTTCTAAGCGAGGTAGGGTAGGAGTTTGTTGGATTGGGGGTAATGGATGAAGGTATGTGGAATGCTACTAGCAGCAGTGACAGTAGATACAACCACCGGACAGGCAGTTGGGCATGACTACCTTGACCCTGATGAAACTGCAACAGAATAACGATGTCCTAAAATAATATAAGAACAGTTTCGTTCTAGACATTTGATCGGCTAAATCTTATTTTTTTATTAGACTTTTTCTGAAAATCTCATTAAATATGTACCTACTAGTGCCATACTCGCTACCACGCTTGGCAAACATTTGCTTCAGAGGCTGTTGAGTTGTTTTTTATTTATTTGTTGATCGAAGTCTATTTCACTAATTTTCTGAATTCTCTGGGTAGTGTAGTACCACCTAGATTTAGGATGATTAACAAACCTCTCTTTACTTCGTACACCTAAGCTGATGCGCTTAAATGGTTATAGATTGGCAATGAGTTCATAAAATATCCATATTACCAAAGACAATATAATACTTACATAATATTACGTAACCATTAATGCACATGAAAACTTTTTCGTTTAAAACTATTTCACACCGCCTGCTGAGCGCCCTCCAGTGATTGTCGAAGGAACTTTATAAGTGCGCATGGAGGTTTTGCCTGGATAGGCAAGTATCTGAATCAATGGCAGATGACGTTCTTCGGATTAAATGTAGAGACAGAACAAACAGAGATGGCTCTGTTAATAATTTGCGGTCCATCTACTCGTATATGAGCAACGTTTAATGTGTTGTAATGCCATAAAATCCATTTCAAGTTGAAACGGACGGTACATTCGTCCGTCTGGCTGTAGGTATCTCGTTAACTGCATGCGATAGTTACACAATTGAAATTTTTACACATGATATATTTCGTTGCCGCTGTAACAAAGAATACTAAAACCATAGTAAAAATAAATATTCAAGGGGGACTCCTGTGATTATTTGCCGTTTTTAGAGTTCCGTAGTAAACTAGGAACCCTTATAGTTTCGCCATGTCTGTCTGTCTGTCTGTCTGTCCGTCTGTCCGTCTGTCTGTCCGTCCGCGGTTTTACTCAGAGACTATAAGTACTAGAAAGCTGTAATTTGGTAAGGGTATGTATATTAATCATGGCTGGCTGGGGATCAAACCTGAGACCACTCACATCGCAGGTTAGCTCAATTTTTACAACGTGATTAAAGAGGTTATTTTACAGCCTGAAACAAAAAAGCGAAATAATATTTATACTCAGCCCAATTAAGGAGGCACACTAGGCACAGTAGCGACGCCAATCATTTTATTCCTAATACTTTACAAATAGAAAGAAATTCAAGAATGTACATCATTTAAGCACTAGTAAATAACCTGAAGTATTTTTGGAATCATGTTTAATATTTCAGGTTATTTACTAGTGCTTATATGATTTACATTCTTGAATTTCTTTCTATTTGTAAAGTATTAGGAATAAAATGATTGGCGTCGCTACTGTGCCTAGTGTGCGGCCTTAAGTAACTAAATTCATTTAGAATCGAATATAAAATACTCTCCTCAACTGAAAACCATTCGAAGTCATTCCAGATAACATTCGTGTAACTTTATGTTCAGTTGAGCTAATTGCGGTACGCTGTTGTAAGTAAGCTTGGTAAAGTTAGTAAAGTTACAAATCACGGCGAATCCGTGCTCCTATCGATCGTGCAACCTACTTCGGCTGATCGTCGGAGCTGCCAAGTTTCACCACATATACACCACACATCCGATTGATTTGATACACATGAGTTTTTGTAGTTACGAGTTTGATTCTTATTTAATGTGTGATAAAATGTAATTGTGCAAACCGCTTTTGTTGTCACAATAAACAAATAAACAAATAAACAAATGAGTTAGAGTTACTATCTTTTCGTCTCGTGTTTTGGTAGTAGAAAATTTATTACCAAATTAGATTTTTCATGACAATTATTTTAGGTATTTACTTTTCGTATAACGTTCGTAGATTAAAGGTAAATAGGTACTAATGGTTTTTTATTTCTGTTACGCTTGATTGATTTTTTCTAATATTTTCGATACAAACACCTCAAAAGCAGGAAAACCTATAATAAGCTTTCATGTCAAATATGATCATTAATGGTAAGACTTTTGCTGAAAGATAAAAGAAACAAACATTTAATATGTTATAATATATATTCGTGAATCTTTTACACGGGTGTATTATTAAATAATTCCTTTATTAACACACAACAAATATTATAACATACATTTCCATGAAAGACAGCTAATATAAATTCCGATGTTTCGTGATGAAGCTTGAATAGATGTAGCGATTAAAAAATCAATGTTTTATATTGCACATTTTATAGAAGGCAGATTTGTTTTTTCAGAAAAATAATTTACATATTGTGTAAGTACTATATTTTTGCTAAACAACATATCTACCTAAGCCCATCACTACGATATGCCTCTTTCGTGCCCTGCTACGGAACGCACACACACTGCTAAATACGATACGTCTACAGTTACAACATTCTTCTCATAATTCTGATTGATCTTAGGTGTAACATCCAATGTAGGCTCGGCTATGATGTGTCCACGAGAAAACAGCGACAGCAAATACCAACAAAGAGTTCAACCGGCTGATAATTAGTCATTAGTAATTTGTTTCAATATTGACCGAAGCGCCATAACTGATGATACAACCAAGCATACACTTGGTTGATAGAGAGATCTATCGAGATCAAATTGTTATACGTAGTATCTTTTCGTAATTTCAACAATTTTCATACTAGTTATCGGCGGTTCATTATTAAATAGGTAACTATTATTTATCTCTATACTTTGATATTAAATAATTTATTTAAAGCGATCAAAGCCGAGCCCACTTAGATAATTTATCATTTGTAATCATGGGTCCACTTTTTAATTGATTTCGTCAAATTGACATTTCCAAATACATTCCAAGAAAATAGCCGATGCTCTGGATAACATTATATTT
This sequence comes from Rhodophaea formosa, assembly GCA_963082605.1. Lineage (NCBI taxonomy): Eukaryota > Metazoa > Arthropoda > Insecta > Lepidoptera > Pyralidae > Rhodophaea > Rhodophaea formosa. The sequence continues at coordinate 9,901,890 of OY720208.1, read as the reverse complement.
ATGCAAATTACTGTGATTCATAAGCAACATTGTCCTTCAAAGCCTGTTTGTTATATATGAACATGAAAATTAATTATTTTACTCTGTTGTTAGACATAGATATGATTAATTTATAATAGTTTTCATAATACATGATTTCATTTTGGCGTCATAAGTAATCTTCATAAACTGGTTACTCAATTAGGTACGTTAACTTCGTGTGAAACTCACTGATGCGAGGAACATCTAGTCTCAAATCATTATCAGAATAAAAGTGTAAGTACGTATATATGTTCACAATTCATCAAACTGTTGTAAAATATCTTAACTAATTTACCTAATAATTAGTTTCTAAAAAAATAATGTGCTCATGTTTCAACAGAATTTGATATAAATTGTATTGTCTATGTCATCTACAGATAATAATAAATCTAGTGTCATCCCATACTTGGAGACACGCATTGATACTTTTCTCAATAATACGCGCCGACATGATGCAATGAAAATGAATTTACGTAACATAACTATTGTTACGTAAAAACCTTATCCTAACGATGTGGTTAAATAAACACCTATAGTTAGACATTAACATAGCATAGTAGGTAACAAGAATACAAACAGATTTATATGTAGGTAGATATAATACTATACATTTGTTTATTTATACACTCGTAAACGTATTTACAAACATCGGCTGAGCTCGCTAGAGCCAGCTTTTAGAACATTCAATTTTGCAGGCCAAGATCTGAAGCATAGTCAGTTACATGCAGTTACAATACACTGAAGATAACATTAATATAATATAACTTCCAAGATTATAAGTTTACGCCAAAGTATAACAAGAAACATTTATCATTGTAACTACCTTACATATGAAGCAACGAAGTCTAATAGCAATAGACATAACACTAATTACACCTAAAAAATAGTCTAAATACTAAAGCCTCAACTAAAACTTCAGAGTTTTTAATTTGCAAGCCCAGAACTCATCCAGATATCAAATATGAATAGGTTTGATGTTCTTCATATGTATTTTTCCATCTCGTTTGTTGTAGGTTTATACAAAGTTCTGGCAATTTTTTGTTTTATGTGTACTCTTGTACAAAGTTTTGTCTGTGACGCGATATTTTTTAACCTGTTTTTAACTTGCCAATCTTTATTTTGCGCATTAATACGGAAAGTACTTTTAAAGAATTAAAAATTCCATTGGTCCTTATTGTAAGACTGATCCGGTCTCTTCTTTAGTTAAGTACTCTGAACAAAGCTTAAAGCTGTTCTACTAATAATAGAAACATCTCGTTGTGATAATGCAACATTTTTAACCTTAATAAGAATAAATAAATCAAAAGAAAACTAAAATAATGCTTAACTTATTAAAAAGGTAATAAAGAATCTAAAAAATATTTATATTATAAATTTATCGTAAAGATAAAATGTATTAACTATTAGAAGTATCAGATCCCTACTCCAGCTCGCAATATACATGGATACAGCTACCTAACACCTATAGAATTAATAATACTAATACATATTCCCTTTATTGTTACCCATGTTTAACAATTCTATAATGCTGTCCCTAAAAATATTTTATGCTTGAAATTGTAACAATTATTATGCATAACATAAATTATACTAAGGGAACATTCGTCATCATGAAATAAAATAATTTGTTTATTACGTTAGCGAAAAAAAGGGTTAAATACCCAGGTTGTTTTATTTTTGACACGTTATAACGTTAGTAATAGTTAATTATTTTAGGGGTAATAATAGGGGTTTACCACTTTTAATACTAATAATATAGGTAAAAGCATTTAAGTTAAAAAATAATACTTTTTAAAATGGACAGAAAAGAATGCTACGCGTAGAAAATAAAGAATGCCTACTGTGAGGAATCGTGGTAAAGGATCACAGAAAAAGTAATGTTGATTTACAGGAAATTGTGAAGGATTTATTGGTAAAGAAAAATTGATTCTATTAACAGTTACAGTTAGGGGTGGCGTTGCCCTGGGGCTGTTCCGTGAGACGCTGGCCACGTGCTCCGCCAGCCAGCATGGCAGGCTCTGAGTCCAGGCTTTCTGACATCTTGTCACATATTATGTCCACCAGTCGCTCGAACACCGCCTGGAATTTAATAAAAATACTATCACTCTGGGTTCAATTAACTTCGCTATAAATTTGAGTATATGGATAAAAAGGCATACACAGTAACCAAATTACTGAACGTGTATTTTTCTTTACTTTTAGTCTGAGTGGAAAATCTTTTTTTTTTCTTTTATCAAATGTGTTCGTGATTGTGGATTCTGCGTTGAATTATGTTTGGATTGGATTTATGGAAATTGTGGCCATCATGCCAGGCTGTCACGCCGCAGCGCAGGTCTCGCGTTTAATTCCCAGTCAGATCTAAATGGAAAATTATCTTTTTCAGATTGCTCTGGGTTTTGGATGCTTATCTATATATTATATTTGTTATTAAATATAGCATCGTTTAGTTAGTATCCCTTTTCGATATAATCTTGAACTTACTTTGGGGCTAGCCAAATGTATACGGACAAATTACACAGATTGCAAGAGAATCAGGGCCAACCAGTTAGCCGAAATTAAAATGAAGCCAGCTGTGTGTGATCAGAATTGCTTTATATATACGCACCTTAACATTGATGTTTTCTTTAGCACTGGTCTCGTAGAATTCGACCCCAAGCTGCTCGGCCAGTTGTCTGCCGCGTTCTGAACTCACTACACGTTCTTCCTCCATGTCACATTTATTCCCTACCAGAATGACTTGTGCATTGTCCCATGAATATGTTTTGATCTGTGTCACCCTGGAACGAAACATTTATTTATTAATACCAATATTTGTAAAATTTTACATGCTTTGAAAATAACTCTTTCAGCATCCATCATAGCTAACATTTTACGAATGTACTATATAAAAATTAAATTTCAGTAGGTATCGTTGTATTATTGGTATTTCAATTTTAGAAACTATTTAAAGAGAGATATTAAAAAGAACATTTTAATTTTTTTTCGTACTCGTCGTTTACAGGTGAATAAAAAAATGTTTAGGTTTACCTAGCAAATGCTCAAGTAAAATCTGTTTCCACCTTACGCATACAAGTCACGAAACTCATAATACCGGGATTTCGGGATCGTAAGATGACAGCCGTGCTATATTTATGAACCTCTCCTCATAGAATCGGTAATTTTTGTGACCCAAGGCAATAAACTACGAACTTGCTGTCTTAGTATCATATCAATTACCTATAATATCTGTCGAACATTAGGAATAAAAGTGCAAATACTTAAAGGGACTAAACCATTTGAGATAGTGAAGAGATAAATAACAACAAAATAGTTCACTAAAAGTGCGATTAAAGAAGTATTAACAAATTGCCTTCCCCTCGTTTGGGACAGTAAGAGAAGTGCCGATGGACGCATTCATATTCTATACTTAAGTATCTAGGAAGAATTACTCATTAGCCAATTGAAAGGCTGCATATGTAATAAATATTCACTAATAATATTATTAATACAAATATTGCGAAAGAAAAGGTAAGGGAAACGAAAATATACCGATCATTACAATTTAAAACAGAAACGCGATTATATTTAAAGTGGTTTGTGAACAAGATTAGATATGCTGTAAAGTATTGAATTAGAAATATTTTAAGCAGGAAAATAATAGATTACAAAAAAAGAACAAAATTTTGCTCACCAATCTTGAACGCTATTGAAACTCTCTTCGTTGGTTATATCGTACATGAGAATGAAACCCATGGCGCCTCGGTAGTAAGCTGTAGTAATAGTACGATAGCGTTCTTGTCCAGCTGTGTCCTGTAATATGCAAAGAGAAACATAAATAAATAAAGAACATTTATTTACAAAGAAATTCTTACTATTATCACATCCCGACAGTCAAAATTTAGTTTACCCAAAAAAGGTATCATGAATTTGGTAATTAATGAAAATATTACGCAATTTGAAAAGAAGACGAATATGCGTTTCTTTTCCATCCTCAAGAAAAAGATAATGTAAGTTTTATATCTTATTATCTCTGTGTGTGTACATTATAACCACAAAACGAAATAAGAATTAGTGGGTTAGGTTTTTGGCTATAGTTGGTGGAAATAGAATCGCTCGAGCAGCCAAGATCGATTGTGTCCTTAGAGTGTCATAGTAAACATTGATAGGTACTCTAAAATGGCAGCTTATTAAAAATTACTTCTCCTCTGAAATTTGAACGATTGTTTCATGATAGCATTGACTCACTCTGAATGAATGAGTGAGTGTACGCTATTCAGTATGTCTCGAGTCAGATGGAATACAAGACTGGGGCAAAGGTTTTTTTTAAAGTCTTGTCTTTATGTGTTCTGTAAACTCAGGTATGGAACGTAATATTTAATTTACAGAACACTTCTATATTGCCTACTACTATATACTATAACATTGACTCGCACATAGTCAGAAAAACATTTTGTGCCCGTGATCATCGGTTAGCTACGGCTATAAAGTTTGCAAAAAATAAATATCCAATACAAACACATCCTGTTGCTAATAAAATATACGTATGCTGTGCAAACACTACTTACTGCTCATCAAAATGATACTCACCCATATTTGCAGTTTGACGCGTTTGTCGTGACGAAAGACTGTCTTCACCTTGAAGTCGATGCCAACGGTGGAGACGAAGGCTGAAGTGAAGGAGTCGTCCGCGTAACGGAACAGAAAACTAGAACAAAACAGATAAGAGTAAGCAAAACAGAACCACTTGGAATTTAAAACAAGTGTCATGAAATACAATTATAATGAGTTGATTATATATGATCAACAATACATAGATAACTAGTGGCTCCGCGAGCTGTAGGCCTCAAAATCCCATGACATTATTCTAAGAACCATTTAAAAGTCTATGCAATGTCTTTTACAACCAGCTCCAAATAATTCACTAGAATCTGTTATAAAATGTGGTCTAATGTAAAGAACAACATTTGGACAGACATATGAATAAATTTTTCTGGAGCAGAGCATCACTCGATTTGCACTCGCTCGGTCAACTTACGCTAGGAAATGAAGTATTGAATTAAAATTTAACCCACTCTACTTTTATTTCTTTCTTACGTAGCTTGTACAAAAGCTTCTTATAAAAGAATGCAAGAATGATTCGTCATCAGTAAAAAAACAGAACAAAGAAAATTTAATGAAAGAACTTAAATATGTAAAGAAAATATCAGGTGATTGCCAAAAACACAGCCAGCTCAGCTTTTTGTTTTGGTACAGTAAACAATTTGCTGGCTTTTAGCTGGTGCTAAATGTCAGCCGGAACTTCTCCTCTATTATTTTAGACCACAGTCAAGAAGATGAAGTTCTTAACCAATGAAATTAGGTAATTAATTCGATATTTTCCATTAATTTTCTTATTCGCAGTAAGGTTCACATTACAACTTCTCGGAACAAAACTAATAAAACAGTTCATGTATCAGAACAGAAAACTAGAACAGTGTATTATCCGAGTTAATGAAGTGTCGGCACTAATAGAGAACGTGCAAGGAAACGCTTTTTGCTGGATTGTAATGGCTGGCGCTTCTAACTAATTCAGTTCACCTACCCTATTTCACAACGTTACGCGCCACGACGCCTTTAGACGGCTTGAAAATTCCTACACAGTTGTTGGCCACTTACACACACTTACCACAAACTACACTGACACTAAAGCATCTTAGAAGTACTAATACGAGTTAGAATGGAATTAATTGTAGTGTTTGCAATAATACAGAACGTGAAACAAAACGCTTTCATAGTGGAAACATGAGGTTTTTTCTCGGGTAGAATGGCTGCAGTTTATAACTAATCTAGTTTGATCGCAGTCTATTACGACAGAGACCCTATAAGTGTACGCCTGTAATTAGTAATAAATAAAAATATCTTTGTATTTATTGCTTACATACATTCATTGACGAGCTCCGTGTCGCAGCGGTCAACACGCCTGCCTGCGGCACGGGTGGTCCCGCGTTCGATCCCCGGTCAGGTCAATATGGAAAATGATCTTTTTCATAATTGACCTGGGTCTTGGATGTTTATCTATATAAGTATCTATTATCTAGTATCGTTGAGTTAGTATCCTACGACACAAGTTCACAACTTACTGTGGGGCTAGCTCAATTTGTGTGATATGTCCCTATATATTTATATATTTATTTATTTATTATTTGTTTATTCATTTGGCATCATTTTTTTCTTTATTAGCAATAGCACGTTTGTTTTTTGATTCCCGTCTAAAATTAGGGGTGTTGTAAGAGGACGTGCAACAAAACCCTCCTAACTTAGTTTGATCGCAACCTTGCATTTCTTTAATAAGGAATTAATCTATTGTGTTATGTTTATTTTACTACTATTAACTTTTGCTCGATCCCCAGCTATATGTAAAGAGGGATGTTGTGAGAGAACGTGAAACAAAACGGTTTCCGCTCGGTTTTAATGGCTGGCTCTTCTAACTAATTTAGTTTGATTGCAGCCTATTACGGAGGAAAACCTATAAGGGTCGGTACAAACAGTCGACCAACCACAACCAACGGTCACCGACAAATAGATAACATGTTTTGAAACATTTTGTTAAGATACTAGGTAGTATACATAACGAAGTAGAAAGGAAAACTATCAGAACTGATTACTAAGTACAAACTTAAAAGTTATAGGTAACCAACTTATTGAAATAAAGCACTTTTTCATAAACCGCAAAAATAACATATTCATACAAACACTATGAAAAACAAAGTTTTCTTTGCTGGCAAAAAATTAAAGAGGTTTTTGGCCAATCTAAGCCTGCTTCTAAGATACCCTTCATGGGCGAGCCCGACTCGCTCTTGGCCAATTTTTGTTTAAAATGTATAATATTTATATATTTTTTTGTCTGCATGTTTGTAAGTTCTTAAATGACTGTTAAAGTCTTTGGATTTGGATAAATTACGGTAGAAAATCCAGAAAGCTTTATTTTGCCAACTTTTTTCAAGGAAAAGTAAGAATATTAAAAGTTACATTTTTTATATATTATTAAAGAATAGCCTACAAACGATTTGTTGTAAATAAGTATATTTATTCTAATAATTGTTTATAAACTCTTTGACATCAAAGATGTTTCGAACATAATCTTTACAAATGGTCATCAACATGATGGCTACTTAAAATTCAACTCAGGTAGAGTTTAAACCACTATGCCAAGTTTCCTTCATTAGTATTCCTGAAAAGGAGTTTTAGTAAAATATCTCCGCTTTTGCTTGAAAGAAAGTATTAATATTTAAGATTGGCAATTTATTTTTGAAATTTTACCATACAATGGCAAGTACAATGTAAGTATATATAGACATTTCAAACATAGAACGAATAATTATATATAACATTTGAGATATTATTTGTGGTCGAAAAAGAAGCATTGGAATCCTGGTCACTAGCTAAATAAATAAATATATACGGACAAATCACACAGATTGAGCTAGCCCCTAAGTACGTTCTTAGTAAGACTTGTGTTATGGGATACTAACTCAACGATACTATTATATATATCCAACAATATATCCAAGACCCAGGTCAATCTGAAAAAGATCATTTTTCATCTTGACCTGACCGGGGATCGAACCCGGGACCATTCGTGTCACAGTCCGGCGTGTTAACCGCTGCGCCACGGAGCTCGTGCTACATATATGTTTAGCATTTCGTCTGTTTGAGTTTGATCAAAAGGTCAATTATTAAGCTATGTTAACTTAAATTATACTGGCAGATACAAAATCATCAGTATCGTCATTAGGTCTTATTATTCTCCACTGCAGGAGGATGACCCTCCCTGTACTACCAGTCATATATTAGCCAGAGTAGTCAGAGGATTTGGCCTAAACTCTCCACGCTGGCCAGGCGGGTTCGAGTGGTTTCTTTGATGTTTGCAAGCTTTTAGCTAAACAAGCTAGCGTTTTCTAAGCCACAGTCTAAGAAAAAGACTAGGAGTGGTCCAATTCTACTCTGCCGGGAACCACACGGCAATACGATACACATCTTGGATACAATGAAGAAAACTAAACATTAACATTTGAGTCCGGCGACAGGGGCAAGTGTCGCGCATTTAATATGAAATGAAGGCCTCGACGCGACCGGTCGCGCTGTCATTAAGGCCCCACACTAGGCACACTAGCGACGCCAATAATTTTATTCCTAATACTTTACAAATAGAAAGAAATTCAAGAATGTAAATAAAGACTTAATAAATAACCTTAAGTATTTTTGGAATCATGTTTTAATTTTATGTGAATCAGTCATTAGGAGAACTACTGATTACCGCCGTTTTTGACGGTAATCAAATATTCTCTTAACAAGATTTATTATGGATTCATAACTGTAATAATAAAAAAAACCCTATCGCTAATTTAAAAGCTTTAAATTAATTAAGTTTCACTGATCATTTAATTTTACTTGCTGGTTTAATGGGAACAGTAATAAAAACATATTACGTGCCTTAACTTACACTTCTTCGTATGTTTTCCCGCAAAAAAAGTAAAAATACTTCCTTGGAGAAACAAACCCTGTTTTTACTAACTGAACTCTGTTTGTTTTAAAAACAAGTTTTACCGTAGTCTGTTTCTATTAAAATCAATTTTAGTTTAAAATCTTACCTAGTTTTTCCTACGGAACTGTTTCCAATGATGAGCAACTTGAACATATAGTCAAAGTTTTGGTCTGCCGCATCCTTCTGCCATTTCATATCTGTGCCACCCATCTGAAAAAAAGTAAAATATGTATTTTAAATAATTGATAGTAAAATAACAAATATGTACTAATCTAGTTTGTTAATTTTATAACCTCTTCTTCAGTTGTTTTACTGTCATTGTTTTTAGTTTCATCGTCACACTGTTTGATTTCCATTTTAGTAAAATTTACTATTTTAACATCATCACCACCATTTCTAACATTGAGTTTCGTCTAACTAAGCGGTATTATTACTAATACAATTCACGAACCGTTTAGTTTACTGATATCGATTAAGTGAAAACGAACTTTATTACCCTGTGTTACCACACACACTCAGCGGGTTAGCTTTTGTGCGTTAGAATAAAACGCCTTATCTATATTTATGATAAGGAGCAAATATAAAGCTTATTTCCTTCACGATAAGGTATATAACTGTGAAAATAGCTGTCAGAAAATGTATTCTGCTGTACGACAAAACAAAACGATATTGATAATGCCATCAGCGTCACATCCCACGCGATAGCATGTTCGTGCATGAATTTGTGGTAGACTATATAAGTAAATATATGCAGTAGCTGAAAAACAAGCTGAGAAAACCCTTTGATGTAATCACACCTTTGCTCATTCAAGACAGTAATAAGATAGTTTTTTTCTTTTTGATTTTTTTTATACTTACACTATATATTCGTTTTTAATCATAATCATGTCAGTTTATCTTTTTTTAACTTATTTATGATGCCGGGACTGACAATTAAACGTGGATTTCAAAGTGCCACAAATTTTAAAGTAAGTGTGTTTCTACAAGAAATTGTTTTATACCGGTAGTCTGGGATTCGAATCTGTCTTTAACATAAATTCAAGCCACGTCTACACAAGTTACAGATTGATCAGAGTGTTGGAAATTGCACAGAAATTAAATAAACAATTATTCTTACCCAAAACTAGATTCACGTGTTTTTGAATCTGTTCCTCATATACTAACATTTTGATTAAAAATTACATGATATGTACGTCACAAAAGCTTCGTTGTGTAACGCGACCACGCCAGTTGGTTCTCTGATGTGAAACAAATAAGCTTTGCGTGGGTTTGGGTTTTACACGTAACTAATCATATCTCCGCAAAGATAGGGTAAAGCATTTTTATTATTTGGGCTGATAACCAAAGGTGTACGAATCAACAGTCGATGCTTAGTTGTACTCGTATCTAATAGTCTGGAAAAACTTAGTTGAATAAAATGCTTGCTTGAAAATTACTGTAATAAAGTTATTTATAGTTTAAATCACTAGGTTTTTCTACTTTTTTAATCTACCTATTATAGTTAAATGAAATAAAATCCAGTTCGAATTGATTTAAGGTTGTGTATATATCATACATCCGTAATTAATGAAAATAATGAATAGATTAACACTATGTTTTCCATAACAGCCTAAAGAGCGAACTAAAATAAATTCTTTATCCCTTACGGGAAAGAAAACTATGCAATGAAAATATCCAGAAACGATATATATTTAAATATAAAATAGTTATTCGATATAATTTTCCCATATTTTAACGCTCCATATCTGAATATTTCTTGTAACATATAACTTACATTATTAATACTACCGTACTAATTAAGAATGGTTCCAGAAACCAAACGATTATCATTCCAAAAAATCAGACTTAAGGCATCTTCCTTAAAAGCTCGATTAGTAAAAATGAGAAAATAGTTGTTTGTGTTTACCTACATAATTTGCTAAGTTGAGTCCTAAACGTTTGTCTTGAATGTAATCTTTGACCTTGGTTATAGAACATTGTCGATGTCTGGAAAAGTAAGTGGCATTCTGTCAGCCTTGAAGGACAAAGCTTTTATGCTTTCATTTTATGGGATTAAAGATAAAATATTGAACAATTATGTACATATAGGCTTATGCCATGATATGTATACATAATACATTAGTTACGGTATAAGTATACAATGATTTTAGTATAGAATATTTTGACTTTCAACTTTATACTTTTTCTGGCCAGCGTGGAGAGTGTAGGCCAAAACCTCTGACTGCTCTGGCTAATATACGCCTCTGGTAGTACAGAGAGGGTCGTGCTTCAGCAGTGGAGACTAATAAAAAGACCTGATGATGGTGATGATGATTAACTTTTATTAAAGTACCTTAATATTGAATTACCAAGGGTTCCAAAGAAAATGTTTTGTGAAGCCGCTCTATGACTTGTTTTGTGCCAAATTCCTTAATTCAATATCATTTAGTAGAAACCTTAAGTTTAGATTTCTTTACGATAAAAAATTAATTGAGACTTGCAAATGACATTTGCTATTTAAACGTATAGTTTTGTAACCCCCCCCCCCCCCCCCCTTCACTAAGCTTTAAATATGACCTTAAACATATCAGTTTGGTATTTGATTGGTGGGGGCTACATATCGCACCTTCTCTTAACATTTGAATATGACATGTGCAAAAATGTGGATACTTTGCGACATACTTAAATGGCTATATCTTTTGATTGCGTTGACAAAGAAATTTCTTTTTTTACAGCTTCAGGATATCGCAGATTGTTATATGTATTTAACCTTTAAAGGACCACCGAATGATCCTTTAAAGGTTCCTTTTTACCTTTCGAGGGATGGAACCATAAAAATAACATTATCGTTCTCAAAATATTTTCATATACTGAATCAGACAATAAAAGTAGTGTTGGTTTTCATGTATTTAATAAATTTTTTTAATTCACTCCGTGTCTTCGTCGAACATATACTATTCCTTAAATTCCATAACTACTGAATACATAACTCATTTTCAAATCCTGGAATACGTCTGAACATTCTGGTTTATTCAAGTTTATATGTACATTCCCTAGGTACGTATATCCTTGTTGACTCAACAATTTATTATAAAATTTATATTCTTTTACAAAGTGTGCTCCATCTTATCCCCACATTATAACACATTCAATGAAAAAGTAAAGTAAATTATAGGAATAATTTCAAAATACAGGCTGTTCCTGTAAACATTTGTCTAGTTATAAAAAAAAAACTTAACTTACCTTTTATCAGTCTTCTCGTAGTAACTTGAAATTAAATCGTCGATAAATGACTATTTGTTTTAATCACTGAAAGGATTTCAGCAATATAGCAGTACACCACGCCGAGTAGCGCCGTCCCTTTCACATTCACTCCACGCAACGGGACAGTGTCAGTTTTACGCGTTTATCGATTTCTCTTAGATGTTTTGCAGACTTTATAACACCCACACGTTTTTTGCCCTCATAAAACTGATTTCAGTTGCCACTAAACTGAGTATACTCTGCCACAACCTCGGATCGGTTAAGCGCACAAAATCGATAACGTATTTCGTAACTCACAATTACTTCACACTAAAAGATTTTATTTGAACAATTTAAAGATTTCTCGGGTTCATCTGTGCGTTTTACACTATGGTATTCCTATTTAAAAAATAAGCCTAATGTATGAGTGAGCAATGTTTTATGCTCACAGCTGTTACCTTCTACAAGCTCCCTCTCATAGTGAAATGGGGATGGGAAGGAAAACCAAGATGGCTGACAGGTGCGCGCGCAAAAGCCTGCGCAACTTGTCAAACCTACAATCAGACAAATCCAATTTCATTGCTCAGGAATTTCAAATATTTTGCTTATTTTCGTATATATATTAAATTTACTGTTAATTTTCAGGTTATCATTGTATTAACACACATGATTTTCCACTAGAAAATCAAATAAAGTTCGATTTTTACATAAGTAGCCTGAAATTTTATCGTTTTCAACGTGATGTGCAATCAGTCGACAGATTCGTCCTTCGATTATAACAATATGAATCTTATATTAGTAGGTTATTTTACACAGTTCTATGTACAATTCACGTCATACTGAGAGGTTATTTTTGGAAGCGAGCATCTTCAGACGCACGGTTGTTATTAGATTTATCTCCTCACTCATTATTACGGGCGCGATAATGCCTTTTATATTGCAAAAATTTCGTTAATGCATTGAAATCTATCCTTTTGACATTTACTTTATTTTAAGTTGCGAATACATTAATTTTTATGATCTCCATATCCATTTTTTGGATGTAATAAACGCTTGTGTAAAATGTGTGTACCAAAATATTACTAATGCATTGACAATTACTATTTTTCATACAACTTAAGAAGACAATAAAGTAAACCTTATCTTAACGATTTTAATTTTAATGAGAAATTGTATGTACTTTGTTAATTGTTTATGGTTTTGCACATCGTCTTTACAAATGATGTTTTCGTACATTTTGAAGATTTTCATACAATTATGATGACAATTTCTATTTTCTTTTTCATTAGAAGAGAATATTTCGTATTCTCATTATTTTTAAGCATACTTGAAAAAAAAACTTAAATTATACGAGTGACTCTATGAAAGGCAGGCGGCCGAGCTCCAGGCTGCGATAGAAGCCTTGACCTCGAGTTGACCTAATTACAGAGCGCAGCTTTCATTACATTACAACGAAAATGCACTCTTCACTTGACTTTTACTGAAGAATTTCAAACATTACTCCTATAATATTAAAATTATAATGAACGAATCTACGAGTGTTAGGTTGACACACGTTTGATATGAGCCTTGACCTACTTCTAGTTGACCTACTTACAGAACGCAGCTTTTTATTTCAATACAACTGCATCCTTGCCTTACCCTTATTTTTTATAATAATCTTTCAACATAATTAGCGTTCGACGTCGTTTTTTTATTGCGATTCAACGCGGTAATACAGCCAGCAAAATTTGGGCTAGGAACGACACGGGGTGGTTTTTTTAGATAGAGGAATGTAACGAAGCATGTAGTAGACAAGAGATTTAACGAGCCAATGGTGGAGAAAAACTTGGGATAAAAAATGTGGGAAAAATTGAGGGAGGCCTTTTACAATAAACAGCATGTAGACAATAAGATATGCACTTTGAATAACATTATTTTGTGTGCTCATTATGGTGGCGCAAGCACAGTAAATAATGTAACTCAAAGTGCATATACCTTTAACTTCCGCAAAGTAACACCTGAATCAATTCAATATCTTAGAAAATAAGATTTAGCTTTTTGTTTTTCTTATCATATTATTTCATATTTTATTTTATCTAAACCCATTATATTAAGTGTTTCAAAATAATATACTTACTGCATAAAATAAAGGTTATATTATTATTATCTCTCTGAGACTCACGGGTGTTACCCCGGTCCTTTGGAAGGCTTACGTGGGGGTACAGACCTAATACGTAGAGGCCCTTTGGAGAAGTTGATGTAATGTAGGCTCCTGCCAGAACCCGTTTCTGGAAATATCAATGCAAGATATGCCCTTAAACAGGTCTTGGCCGGAGAGGAACTATTGGATTTTATAAGAGGAAATGAGTGGGTTATAAGATTGAAAGGATGGACTTGTACTGGGTTATTGCAAAGGGTCGGACACCTGCCATAATTATGATTACTGACTAAAGTTGGCAGGTGGTGGCTTGCCGCCCACTAGCTGGGCCCCTAAAAAAAGCCGACGATAATTGCCGGCAAAAGGGGCAACACCGGTGCGGGCGACTCAGGGGTGTCGAGAGATGTGCTCCGCTTTCTCCGAAGTTACTCGCGTCGTTAGGCCTTTAACACTTCCACCCCTGGAGCAACAGCTCTCACGACTCCTCTATGGACAGCCAACTAAGGCAAGCCAGAGCTGAGAGTCCTGCGAGCCCTCTTGGGTTTCCGCCCCGACCGATGAAGACACGTAGAGGGCGAGGGCTCTGACCGACTCTCTGGAGCACTCGGCTCCGTGGTGTCGTTACTCACCAACAGCTCGCCATATGCTGCCCTGCGGGCTTATTATTATTATTATTTAGTAGATACAGTTTTTGTTACAGCAGGATTTTGGGAAGCATGCTGTAGATTGGCCGCGCCGTGTGGTTCCTGGCAGAGTGGAATAGAACCACTCCAAGTCTTTCCGTGGATGTCGTAGAAGGCGACTCACAAGTCACACAAAGCTTATAAACATCAAACAGCCCTCTCCAACCCGTCTGGCCAGCGTGAAAAGTGAAAGCCAAATCCTCTAACTGCTCTGGCTCTGGAAGTACAGAGATGGTCGTGCTCCTACAATGGAAACTAAAAAGACCTGATGATGATGCTGTAGATTTATTTCTATAAACTATTGAAGAAGTAATGTTGCGGATAAATTTCTGCAAATATTTGACGAAGCCTGTGGCGGATGACCGTACGTACAAATTCTTTCAAATGAATTAAACAGTATTTAAATTACAAAAATCTTTAAGAATCAGAGCGTTTGAGCACCAATTGATTGCAGCTTGGCCGCGAGAGAAAAAAGAAGCTCGAGGAAACTTTGAAATCGAGTTATTTGGTTAACCGAATAAGTTTACAAAAATATTTGTATTTTATCTTTTTTTGTATCAGATTACAAGAATGACTGGGCGCCCAAGCAGCCTTGGAGCCTTGACCTCGAGTTGAAATAATTACAGAATGCAGCCCCCTTTACAGTGTAATCGTCGGTTACATCGATTCAATCGATATTATTTTTGAGTTCTATATAATTCTTGACAATTGTTAAGTAGTTTTTTGAATGTTTCCTTTAGCAATATTTTTTGTTTAAATCAAGTTCTATAATTAGGAAAAAAAACAATGAAGAATGTTTTAGGTGCTAAAGCCGAAAGTGAAACTTTCCTACCTGTCAAAAAGTAACTTCATTTACGATTTTCAGTAATGCGATATTTGGCTTTAGTAAGTAACTCCCGAATATCCAAAATCGTAATAACTAATGACAATCTTAAAGCTCAGACAGCCTTTGTCTTACTAAGGTATTTAAACAGTGACAAAAAGAGACTTGAAAACAATTTTCGTTAAGTTGAATCTAAGATGCCTTTGAGTATTTGGGCGTTAGTCTGTCTGTGTGAGTCACATAGTTATAATATTAGAAGTACTAGTTGACGTTCGATTAAGCTAAAATATTTACTAACATATTGTAAGACTAAGATGTTCAAAATAAGATCTTCAGACGATAAGTCTAGGAAGGTGACCAAAATGAACTCCTAAATCAAAATTTAAAAACCGTTGCTATAACACTTTCTTGTGACTCTTGTTCTTATCTTATTATTTATCTTGGGTAAGTTCTTTCTTTTTTATTCTATTTGAGAACATCTCTGTGTTTTTTTTTTCACTAGAGGCCAAAATAATCTCTTTCGTGGGTTCTAGCTAATAATCGTAACTATCCTAACTAATATTATAAATGCGAAAGTGAATTTGTTTGTTACGCTTTCACGCCCTATCTACTGAACCGATCATCACGAAATTTGGCATACACATAGGTTAGGGTACTGAGTAAGGACATAAGCTATATATCACGCGGGCGAAGCCGCGGGTAGCAGCTAGTTACAAATATATCATAATTATACTATCTAATTTATTACAAACATCATAGATGTTTCAAGTTTTTATAAGAGCGTATTCATGTAAAGTTAAATGAGCCCAAATATAGTAGGGTTTTCTTTGTTCGTTTTAGGATTTCCTACAGCCAACATCTGACTCCATCACTAGAACAGGTCTTTTGTTCCAAAATAGCGTATTCTCATATGATTTTGACGAGTATCAGCCTAATTGAATGTCAGTAACGTACCTATTAAGATTCTTTCATGCACTTATAGGCAAACAAGGCAAGGTCATTCAAACCTTGTAAACAATAAAACATTCACTTATTATTTTCTTATAAATATTTCATTTGCTAGCAAAAGAAAACAAGCTAAGTCAAATGTTGAAGTGCAATTCTGAAGTAAAGTAGTGTGTGGTATTCAGATCAACCTATGTACACTTGTTGGAAAAACATATCAAGTCACAAAAAATAACGGGATAATTTTGAAAAATTAACCCATATTACATTTGGTTTTAGCAAAATAACATTTAGGCCATCTGTGTTAAATCTTTGTACACACTGATAAAATGCTACCAAGTCAGAAAAATTCGCTTGCTTCTGAAATACTGCAGCCTGCGTAAATTCTCATGTTTCAGTTAGATGGCGTTAGAAGTAAAATATGGTTGGTGTCTTCAATTGGTTGGTCACAATCAAAGAGATAACATTATTTGACGATCGAAATTTAGTGTGACAGTCGTAGATCTATTACTACTAGTCCCAATCCCAATCCCAACTCCCAACTAATATTATAAATGCGAAAGTGATTTGTTACTTTGTTACGCCTTCACGTTGAATCTACTGCACCGATCATCATGAAATTTTGCATACACATAGGTTAGGGTACCGAGAAGGACAAAGGCTATATATTACGCGGGCGAAGCCGCGGGTAACAGCTAGTAGAACATAAAATATAATACTATGGTTGTACACAGTATAATTTTTCTCTGTGTTACCTATAGACATGCTGTTATTCCCGACTGTCCTTGTCCTTCGAGAATACGTATAGTTGAATAGCTGGCATATTACACCCACCACATTATCTTCTTTTTACCTATGCCAACATTACGTTGCCCATAATAAGCACTGGGCGCAAAAATGAAAATTTATAGCTGATAAATATAAAAGGGTTGTTTCAAATTTCACCTGTTTGTTCACGTGCGTGAATGTTGTCCGCCTGTAATATTGCAGCCGAAAAACGGATTGAAAATTGAAAAAAAAAAACCAGCCAAGTGCGTGTCAGGCCACGCGAAGTGTAGGGTTCCGTAGTTGCGAATGACAACTTTGAGTTCACTCTGTTCACACTCGCAACCAAAAACATCTAACAATGAAAAATGCATGAAAATTTTCATTTTCCAGTACATGTTATAAGTTTGTTGCCTATAACTTTTTAGTTTTCACTTAGTACTCAGCTCTGATAGTTTTCCTTTCAACTACAGTATATATACAACTGCTGTAATTTTTTTCACGTATCCATATATAACCGTTTAGCAGATAGAGGGGGGGGACACGTACCTCTAACAAAAATTTGCATTTTAAAACCAAATATTTCGGAAACGGATCCCTAAATCGAAAAATGGTGTTCTCAACCTCACAATATTTTTTAAAGACCTATTTAACGATATCCCACACGATGGGTAAATAGAGAAAAAAAATTACTCCCCCACTTTACTTGTATGGGAGCTAACCTAAAAAAATTTTTTTAAAGATTTTTTTTTACCACTTTTTTGCCATGATTAATATACATACCCATGCAAAATTACAGCTTTTTAGTACTTATAGTCTCTGAGTAAAACCGCGGACGGACAGACAGACAGATAGATAGACATGGCGAAACTATAAGGGTTCCTTGTTTACTACGGAACCCTAAAAACCGTTCTTTAGTTACAGATTCATGGCATTAAGGCACAACTGCCTTTATAAATAAAAAAATAGCCAAAAATTATATGTCACGCAGAAGGACTTAAGGATTCTGACAATACCCCAAATCCGTTGTGACAAAAAACATTTCTGGTGGATGAATAAAGATATATTTGGGTACATAAACGTGTAGACTGGTTTTTTAACATAGAGTTCAAAAACATGTAGCAATAGAGATAATTAGCCTCAGCACGATTCGATCGATATATTTAGAGCAACACGTGTCACCAACTAATCGGTAGCTACATACTATCGTGTATTGAAGACATCGCCCGGATGACTGCCAACCATTGTGAGCAAACCGCAGTGATATTTCGTGATCATCATTAAAATTTTACGACACATTGTACGCGTGAAAATTAGAATAACACATGATACGTGGATGCCCAGTAACAGACAGTGACAAATATTGTAGAACATAGTGTTTCCTTACTATGTTTTACTATAAGGAAACAGATTTTACTGAAAACTTAGAGGTGCAAAAGTTTCATATTAAACGAATAACATGAGCACTACTTATTTACCTAGTTTTTAAAATGGTTCAGAATTCGGAATGAAAATAGGTACGTTTATTTAAATCGAGAAAGTCAGTTTTCTTTTCCGTGTTTTCGGTGTTTTGACATTATTTTTTGTCCTTAGTTCAGAAAATGTCCAGGTCGTATTTTAATTTAAATTTGTAGTAGGTAGAATCTTAATCAATAATTGATATTCCTTATTATATTGATACTTTTCTTCTCGTAGATTTTCTCCCCTCACGATTTACGCCAAGCGCGGTGATCATCTTTAATGCCTATCGTTTGTTTAATGGCACCCTTAATGGAGACCCTGGTACAGTAATGAGAACGTAATAGGCTGTAAGTACATATATACAAAACATTTTTATTTAACAATACACACTTTGGTAGTTGGCTTGTGAAAATGGAATAAAAATATTGTATTTTTTGGAGATCAAGAGATAAAACTTCCATTATCTGCAAGCTTACGTTTCGTAACTGACAAGGCATCAAATTTCTTAATATATCTTTTTTTGACATGAGACATAAAATTTCATACAAAATTCTCATCAAACATCAGTGAATCTACTTATACATGCATCTAGGCGACCATTTTGCTTGTAAAATATTATCTAATAAGATCAAAATTTATTACAAGACAGATTTCATAAACTGATATTGTTTGCCATGATGAAAAAAGAAAAAAATACCATTAGTCTTCAATAAAAAATAACAATTTTAGGATTTGGAATTGAAGACGTAAATTTTCTTGTTATCAAACTTCATGGTAAGAGAATTTTTTGAGAACACAACCTGACGTGTTCCAGTTCAAAAATCAAGCAAAGCAAAGATAGTCCGGATTGTCGATGCATTTATCACTTCCAGTTCGTATTGCAACTCGTCGTACTTATTTCAGAAGATGTTTATGTGTAATAATAAAATGATTTTGTAAGTGCATTCTTCCTGATTTCGGTACGACGGTCACGAATATTAAAGTAAATTGAGCTATAAGACAATACTCAGCACATTAAGAATTATAGTCGTACAGCTGACCTTTGAGTGTTGTCAAATTATTTCTTTGCCAAAGGCACTCGGTATGTCGCGTCGGTCTACGCGCTCCGCGGAAATGTCGCTCGGCCAAGAATAGACGGAGCGTCGACAGGCGTGCGAGTGACGTCACGGAGCGTCATGTGTTTTGCTAAATCTCAAGTGTCGACTCCGGAAAGAATTATACAATGAGCTTGAGCAGATTTAATTGCTAGCGTTTAGTAAAGTGCACTCGTATGTCGCACTCGCTGAAGAACTTGAGATTAAAAACAAGACACCTACATTATTGTCTCATTTCTTGAGTTCAGTTAAATGACAAAAAAATATGATTTTAGAAGATAAAAAAATGAATATATAATGAAAAAAACCATTCATCATCACAGCAGTCTCCACTGCAGGAGCATGACCCTCTATGAACTACCAGAGCCATATATTAGCCAGAGCAGTCAAAGGATTTGGCCTACACAATCTACGCTAGCCAGACGTCTTGGAAAGGTCTCTTTGATTTTTATCAGCTTTGTAAGGCTTGTGTTTCTTAAATCACTTTCTACGACACCCATGGGAAGATTTGGAGTAGTCCTGTTCTACTTTGCTGGAAACCACATGGTATTATAAAACCATTAAAATACGCACAGGCCTCCCCAAAGTATTTCAAACATTGACGGGGTTTTGTTATACTCATCACGGTTGGCAAACGGGTTGGTGAGTATAGTTTGGTTGCCCTATATTGAGTCCAACGCAGCTGCCCATCAAAACCGTTTTTTAAAGCGAGAGTAGAAGTTTATTTGGACTGGGAGAACAGGAATGCTACTTGCTCAGATGGATTAATGATGTGAATGTAGCAGCTTGAAAGGTCCGGCGCGCATACCCGATGCCATACTTGGAACTACCGGACAGGTTGTTAAAGATGACAACCCTAACCATTATTTTTATTACGAAAATTTATTCTAGCCTGTTATAAGGTTTTCATGGAGTGCACATAGAGAAAGCTAGTACTAAATAAATAATGAGGCCATTCGTCGTGATTATAAATAACTATTTTTAAGGTTCCCTACATCAATAGATAAAAAAAACCCTTAAAGGATCATTCGTTGTTTATCTGTCTATGTTTCAAATCCTTTTTCTCAGGAATGCGTGAACGTATCAAATTGGAATCAATCTCACTCACATAACTACTTAGCCGTTTTTTATCTTCAGTGAACAAGCTTCCTTGTGTTGAAATTTACAGCTCAAAGATAGTCGCTGTCTTTTTAAAGAACTGCGATCTTTGACAGTTATACTCTCTAATGTCATAACAAAACATCTGGATTTTATTCCTCAAAGTATTGTGAAATTTGAATGGTCTAAGTAATTGCTGATATAATTTTCCACTTCTGAAAATAATTATAAAAACACTCGCTAAACAGATGAACTCAATCAGGTTAATGAAGCATATTGGCGATAAAACAAAAATACGGCGGCCTTTCGAAACTGCACAGTGGGTTTGCATGTCGGTCGAGTTGAGTGCATGATAGGGTAACAGTGGCGGGAGTCGGGTTGGCGCGGTCTCCAGTCCTTCGCAAGCCAGCGCGCGAACCGCCCGCCGCGCCGCCCTGCCGCCTCGCGCCCAAACGCGCGATATCATAAACCAATGGACTACGATCGACTAAACGACCACATTTACTCATTTTCTCTTCAGTTACCCAAAAACCAAACCCAACGACCATCGAACGAAGCGTGCTACCCGTAGAATGACTGTTTCAGTCACTTTAGACAACTTTTTCCGACTTTCACACAGTGATTGACACGTCTCACGATTTTTTTTGTGAAACCTCACCCGTAATTTTATTAGTTTGTCTACACATCATGCATCTCAGAGAAGAATTATACCGAAGTCTATTTATACACAAAAAACGACTGAAAGTTTCTGATCGCAACCTTTAAAAAGTTTACACAGTTTATAAAAACTATTTACACTATTTATAAATGGTTTTGAAAATTATTTTTGTCCTTCTGAAGAACCCGTAGAAGTTTAAGAAACTTTGACCAACTATCATTGACATATTGATAGACATAGTGTACTATAATAAATAAACATTAAAATATTTAGTGAGTGTATTCCTAGCTCAAGTGTTTGAAAGACAATTTCGTGTGTTTCTTAGATATTCAGTTAACTATTAGTGAGTGTTAGTGCATATTGTGTGTATACAAATTTAACAACCCTAATCCTGGATTTCTTGGTAAGACTATTTATATTATTATACCTTTTTTATCACCAACTTTAATTGTGTTGCACTTTTATTTTCTATAACTTGCGATTATGTATCGTTTACATACTAAATATTATGTAATACATATGTATAATACGATGTGAGTATTTAATATGAGGTAGGTAATACCTCGAGAAGCGTTTCAAATAATTATACTTACAATTGTCTTAAAATAAAATTGGTTTTCAGTAGTACCAACGAGTGCCAGTGCTCCACTTTTTTTTAGCTCGTAATGAGGACACAATATATTTGCAACACTTTCTGTTAAATAATGTCGCTACCTTGCTACATTACTGAAGTTTAGTATGTGAAAGAAATAATGGTAATGTTTACCAATAAAAATATAATAAAGAAAATAATTTCGTGTATAGTAAACCTTTACTTTAAAAAAAATTAATGAAGTAGAATACTTATTGCATTAAATAATTGCCCTTATTCAATGACGGAGTTGGTACCATACGTTTTCTGATTATTCATTATTTATTTGTAGACGTTTTTAGGTTTTTCAGCTAAGCAAACCAACAAAACAACAACAATTATTTTATGAAAAACATTTTGTCTGTGAGTTGGACTACGAATGTAATGTTTTACTCTACCTATCCTTCAGAATCCTGAAGCAGTACTTAACTGAACCGTAAAATTTTGTCTCTTAGGTACTTGAAATATACCGTTAGTATAATTTTACTATAATTAGAAAAAAAACGGAAATAAAACTTCATGTTCATAAAGTTAATTCCTATTAGTGAGAATAATTATCAATGAATTGGTTAATCCGTTTAACAAAGTGGTGAAAGTAATGCAAGGTTAAATAATCAAATTCAGAGAGTAGTAAGGTCATGGTAGAATATATTTTACACACCAATAGTTTCATAATTATAACTATTTCGTGTCACGCGTATTCTGTGCCAAGTCCAATGACATCTTGAGATATTTATAAAACGATATAATAATGCCAAACCCCTTTCTTGACACTTATATAGAATTATTTATCGGCTTTGATCTCTTTGTTATTATAATGACTCAATTTATATCGCCAGGGCAATTTATTTTGACTGTTGAAGATAACGATCGTAACTTTTTATGCTGTTCTAAGACAGTTTAAAGTTAACAATAATTATATTGCTTTGTAATTTTTTTTTTATATGTTTTGTACTTAAAACAGAACAGTGAATACTAAAAGCGATTACGTATGTACTATTTGTCTAGTTAGTTCTTGTTAGTTACAACTCATTGTATGAGAAGTACCTACTTCAGAGTTAATTTTTATTAAAATCAATTATTTTTAGCATCAAAGATTCCCGATGAGTGAATCCTCGGAAAAATATTTGTGGGTTAAACTAAACGAAAGAGGTCTGTAAGAATCGTAGCAAATGAAGATCCTCAGGTATTTAACATTTTTTGTGTTGAATATCAATAACTTGAATAAAAACAAAATAAATACTAAATAAAGCAGAATACCCATCGGTAATAAAACTTGCGCTGTTATTAAGGAAGACAAATTATTAACCACTACCAGTCTACCCTGGCTTGGGAGGCAGTGGTATATTCATATCCTATGGCACTTAGGGATAACGATCCAACGGTGAAAGAATTTCTGAAATCGTTCCAGTAGTCCCATAGATTAGCGCGTTCAACTAAAGAAACAAACAAACGAACTTTTCAGCTTTATACTATTAGTCGAGACGATACTTAACGTGGTATCACCACGTTAAGTATCGTCTAGGCTAATAATCTATTATTTTTGAACATTTATTCAGCACGCTACCATATCCGTATACTTTGCACTTAAATAAAATTAATGCATGAACAAACTCGATTAAATCTGAATAACGGCTAACAAAGCAAATTGTTAAAATTAGTTGTTCAAAGATTGCGGAGTTAATATAAATGTAGCTCAATTTCCCACCTGAATACATGACGCTGAAAAAATTGAGCTGTTTTCTCCCTAAAAAGGTTGAAAGCCATTATGTTGCAACGATTTACAAAATCCGTACCGTCAAACGCAATTATTCTCACTCGCCAGTATATGTGTAGTTATATGAAAATCAGGACGACAAAATAGAAATTCTGATGTAATGCCGAAATGCGAAGGATTTCCTTATGCTTTTATGTTCAACGCCGCGATAAGATGACTTTGGGATCAACAAACTCTTTTACATTGAAAGTCTACGTTATCCAGGTTTAACTTTATATAAGATTCATTCAGAGTTTCTTTCTGTAAGGAAGAACTTTCAAAACCTGAAACTTTCATTCAAAGTTAATGAAAGTTATAATAATTATAAAATTAACCTTATTACAAAGTACAAAGTCATGTGTACACAATTCATCTTATATAGCTTGCATCTCTTTAAAATCTAAAATAGGTTCATCCAACTTGGCCGTGCCCATCAAATAAGTGGGTTAAAGAATCTTTGACAAATTTTATATTATATAATAAGTGTGCACATTCTTAGTAAGTCTGGAATTTTATCCATTCCCGGCATACTCGATCGAAGCATTTTTTAAATGTTGTCGACGATATCTTTTGAAGTTTTATATATTTATGGTAGTATACATGTAAATGGATAATATTTTTTAAGGACTCTTTGAATGGGTGATAATCTGGAAATATGAAATTAAAATAAAATATAACATAATTGTCGCTGCTATTCTTACTAACTTTGGTCAAATGCCCCCGATCTAGGATAGAGAGCTTCAACAGTGACTGTCCATCTCATCTGTCTTGAGATTCAAATTTCACTTCACTTCAAGTATTTCCGATCTTCTTTGCTTTGTCTAGAATGGTGCGTCATCTAGTTTACTTGGATAGGTCAACGTTCCTCATTCCTTGATAATTCCTATCAATAGCTAATATCGGTAAATAAGATCAGGACTCGTTCGGACAGTTGACCAATCCAGTTCCATTTGTGGTGTTTGATCTGCTGATCGATCTGGGTTTCATCCAATCCAGTTCCATTTGTGGTGTTTGATCTGCTGATTGATCTGGGTTTCATCCAATCCAGTTCTATTTGTGGTGTTTGATCTGCTGATCGATCTGGGTTTCATCCAATCCAGTTCCATTTGTGGTGTTTGATCTGCTGATTGATCTGGGTTTCATCCAATCCAGTTCTATTTGTGGTGTTTGATCTGCTGATCGATCTGGGTTTCATCCAATCCAGTTCCATTTGTGGTGTTTGATCTGCTGATCGATCTGGGTTTCATCCAATCCAGTTCCATTTGTGGTGTTTTATCTGCTGATCAATCTGGGTTTCATCCAATCCAGTTCCATTTGTGGTGTTTGATCTGCTGATTGATCTGGGTTTCATCCAATCCAGTTCTATTTGTGGTGTTTGATCTGCTGATCGATCTGGGTTTCATCCAATCCAGTTCCATTTGTGGTGTTTGATCTGCTGATTGATCTGGGTTTCATCCAATCCAGTTCTATTTGTGGTGTTTGATCTGCTGATTGATCTGAGTTTCATCCAATCCAGTTCCATTTGTGGTGTTTGATCTGCTGATTGATCTGGGTTTCATCGTTCACGTACAGATAATATAAAAAAATATCGGGCCATTTAAGAAGGCAAATATTCACCAAAACCCGAAGATCTTCTTCCAGTCTGGTCAACACATACGCAGAATTGATATTTTTAACAACATAAAATAATATGAACTAACATGACGATCTCCGAAGCACTACATCTAAATGATTAACATAAGTCAGTTCCGAAAAGCTAGTGGTCTGTAGCTTTTGAACAATAATTAGTAAATGCATAATACTTAAAAAGTTAATTTTAAATGTGATTTGACGTGAAATAGTGCCTGCAAGGGCCTATTTTCTGAATAAATGCTCTGAATTTTTGAATCTTTAAATATGCGCCCGAAAATATCTCCAAATGGGGAAAAAGGAAAGCGGACTCTTTCAACTTGTGTGTTACAGTAAAATGCTTTGTACAAGCTTGCGTCGTAATTAGCAACACGGCCGCCAATCGTAACAGCATTAAGGCACACCTCCGTACCTACTTACATATGCGTGGAGTTAAGAACTTCGCTCCCTCCCGACGTATAAATTATAGGGCCGCTGTAAGAAAGTTGGTCAATGCATACTAAGTAGCCTCTTAATGAAAATTAATTAGGCCCCTCAAAGTAACTAACATGTCGGAAATTTTAATGTGCACTTCAAGTAAATCATATGCAGAGAGCGCGCTCAAAGTGCTTAAAGCTATCCTTCCCGTAGAATCTGACAACGTTAGTTTGAAATAATTTCATGAACAGACGTTGCTAGCTTTTAAGAATATATTTTTCGTCAAACCAAACGCTAATATAGTATGCTATAGTCTACCAACCTCTTTTGTGAGCTTTCTTGTCGTCTAAGATCCAAGGCGCGGGCATCCTTCCCCCATCTTTACGTATTTACTCGATGGAAACTATTCCATATCATTAAAATATGAGTAGAAAATATGAAACGTGGTTCATTGAATGGAGTAAGTAAGGGAGGCTAAGCTAAAAGATATAGAGAAAAGTACTTAATAAAAACTACATCCCAAAGTTTTAAAGAACGATATTATAGGAAATGAGCGTTGTCGTTAAAAAAAATACCCTATCATTTTTTTTTACCAAGGTACTTTGGTAAAAACGTATATTATTACAAATGGGAAGGAGCAGCTATAAGGATTTATTTATGTTTCGTTGAAACTTCATAACTATATGTAATTAATGAAAAATTCAGTGTTTAAACTAATTTCTAAGATTCGATTCGTTGGTTTGCTACAAAATAAAATTTGTAAAATAAAAGTGAAAAAAATAATGGAAATTTTAAAAGTTTTGTTAAGTTAATAAATAATATTTTGGGTGTAAATGGCCGTTCGATAAACACATGAAAAGGTAACCTTACTCATTAATCATCATCATTTCGTGTAGGTGACACAGTCAGTCCGCCATGCACACCCTGGTGTCAAGAGTTCTTCGGAACCGTCTCTCGGCCTCTGACGTAGTTAATAACGTGGTTTACTCATTAATAAGATTTTCTTATGTTTTCGCGATTGTTACACATTTGAATAAAATTATTTTAATACGGTTTTTATCGCGTTTATTACATTATTTATACACCTAACGTTTCAAGCACTTTATATGGTCACATGTAAACTGTAAAGTGCTCGAAACGTTAGGTGTATAAATTTTATTTAAATCATTAATAAGAATTATGTACGGTACGAGGTCAATGCCAGGGATTCGTAAAGAAAAGCGGTACATACTGTTTAAAAAATTGCCAGCATATATTTCATGTGACTTATGCATTGTCTAGTCTATGTCAGTCCTTTGCATACGTGTAGATTTACAACCTGTAAGTAATTGTAGCAAAATAAAATGGAATATGCATGCAATTTAACTGAATTGTATGCATCGTGTTGCGCAGAACGCTCCGAGCAATCTTTCCTGTTTTAGAATCTGACTAAGTTAATTTAAAATAATTTCATAAACAGCCGAGATTAACTCTTCCGAGCACAATTTAATTACTCGTTGCTGGTTATTTTTCCCTGTTTTCATGGAAAATATTAACCTGAATAGTGTAGAATAGATACCTATTTAATGTTGATGGCGAACCACCCTGGTGGTTTTGTTTCAAGACCGAATATAATTTTTTGCGTTAACACAGTTTTCAAACTAAATTTGATTCAGAAGCTAGATTTTTGCAGTCTCGTATTTAAATATGTTACAAATTAATGTATTCGCGTACTATATCGCGATACACGCTCAAAGCTACTTCACTAGGTATTTAGTTAATTTTTGTTTTATACTGTGACTGAGATCTGTCTCAGACGAGATAAGACAAAATAGAAGTTACAGACATACATACCATCAAGTCTTTTTCCCTTGCGGGGTAGACAGAGCCCAGGTCTTTAAAACCTAAAGGCCACGTTAAGCATGTTGGTGGGTAGAGCTTGTAGGTCGAGAACGGAATCCAAATAGTGATGGGTTGCTAGCCGCACTGATTGGTTGATTCCTCACGCCCTTTCCCTCGATCGGCTTTTACGATCTGCGCGGGAAGAGAAGCAGCTGGTACATTCTCAGTTTTTTCTTTTCTCCCAGACCAGCGTGGAATATTATTACAGCGTTGTTTTCCATGTTTTATAAAATTGTATGTCATCTCTTATCAATATCTCAAAACACCGGAATAGTCTGGTAACACATGTAAACTCATATCTCGTACAAAAAAACAAGTCTATTAATTCCAATCAAATATGCAATAAGACTAAGTAAAGCTCTGAATAATGTATAAAGGTGCTGCTCACCTGTCTAATTGGTCTAGTGAGATTTCTTTCACGAGGTTTCAATAGAGCAGTTCTTTCATTTGCACTGAATAAAGGCGAACCCACATTAGAACCAATGCCATGATATTGTGAGTGACACACATGCTTTTAACCACTGAATAGAGCGTATGTTTGATATTATTTAGACTACGTTTCTATTAATAATGAATCTGAACTAACAAAACGAAGCGAATTTTTATAAAATCGGAATCTTTAAATATATAAGGAAAGTATTTTTTTAAATTTTGCTATATTTTCCAAAAAGAAAGTTATTCAGTATTTTAATGTATTTCTGTGTGTATATTGAAACTATTGAAACCAGCAGATTGCAGTTATGTAAGAGGTAAACTTTTTAATAACTGTAAATACACTTACCTACCCAAATTCTACGTGGTACACTAAAATTTTCTCCCACGGTAAATAATCCTTAAGAGTCCCACGTAAAGCCGCAATCCCATACAAACGTAGTTTCGTTTTAGTTTTACAACAGTTAAGCCAATCTCAACCAAATTCCGTACATACGACCGGATAAGGCATATTGATGTTTATAATCAGATTTCAATTTTAAAAACAATACCTATACAAAATTACAGCGAGTACAAGTTTTCGATACGAAACTTCAAATCGCTGTAATTTTGTATAAGTATTTTTTTTAAATTGAAATCTGATTATAAACATCAATATGCCTTATCCGGTCGTATGTACGGAATTTGGTTGAGATTGGCTTAACTGTTGTAAAACTAAAACGAAACTACGTTTGTATGGGATTGCGGCTTTACGTGGGACCCTTAAGTGAAGGCCGCGAAGGCCTTAAGTTTACAGTTGGTTCCTCATCTTGACAGAGGAAAAGCCATGGCTTTCCTCATGAGTCGAGGGTCAGTTTCACTACTTACTAAGGAGAGCTATTTAAATCACTAAGATTTTCCTCGTAACCAAACGTTGACGCTTAGATAATGATTTTAGCATTAAGTTCATCTATTTTGCATTTACATTGTATTTCTACTAATAAAATTCGATAAGAGATAAATAAATAATAAATAATAAGCATTATAACGATAAATCCATTTATCGGCTTACATACAATAATTGGATTACATTCTCTCATCCAGGGCTGGGAAAAATATATGATTTGCTTTTATTAAAATAGGTACAAATAGCAAAATAATTTTCTCACTCGTATTTAAAATACTAAATATAAATTATTATCATGTTGTTAATTTAAAAAAAAAAAACAGATTTATGATCATTTTTATTTGAAACACAAATTGCGAAATAAAGGCATATTTTAAGGGTATTGTACCGATTTCCTTTTGATGATCATCTATAAATGTACCTACACTGTCAAAAAATTGCATTTTTCTTGGCAAATAAATACCATTGATTAAGGAAGCTATTGTCCACTGATTTCACCATAGATAAGAATATGTACTGAGATTTCACTCAGTTTGAAGATAAATATTTTTGGTTAAATGTACTGCAAAGATAAAATATTAAATAACAAAATTTAAACAGTAAACTTATTCCAAATTATATATTTAAGAAGTAATTCAAATACTAAATACGTATTTAGTATTAAAGTTATATTTTTTAATTACATAAGTAATTCAAATACTGCCTAACCCTGGGCCTCATCGCATTAAAATACGAAGTTGAGTTTACTCGATGGAGGTGATCAATAAATGACAATTATGTCGTCCGATGTAATTGTTGCCGGAGTTTCATTGCCCCATTAAGTATCCCTGTTGCTTCTAATTGAAAATGGTAGGTAATTTAACTAAGTGACATATTTGAATATTTTAATAGTTCATTCTTATTTATACCTACTTCGTGTAATAATTAAAAGGGATGATTTGGTCGTTCATATAACAGACTAGCTTCTGCCCACGACTTCGTCCGCGTAGAGTTTGGTTATTTGTCGACCCTTTTCCACCTATTAGGGAATTCTAAAAGGTTCTGAAACACTTGTTTACTCATATCTTGATAGCAGTACTTCTGTGAAGTTTCGAATGAAATAGTTTAACGAATCTTGTTTCCCCATACAAACTTTCAATCCCTTTTTCACTCCCTTAGGGATTTAATTTTCCAAAACTCTAGACCACGTAACTGTTTATTTCTAATTGTTAACCTAAAAGCAGTTTCAGGCTTCTAGCTCTAAAACTTACGGACTTCCATACAAAATTTTAACCCCATTACAACTATCTTTATGCTAAATTTCAGCGAAATCTGTTCAGTAGTTTCGGATGTGCGTTGAAAGATGCGTTAGTCAGGTTTGCCCTTTA
Organism: Rhodophaea formosa; assembly: GCA_963082605.1. Taxonomy (NCBI): domain Eukaryota; kingdom Metazoa; phylum Arthropoda; class Insecta; order Lepidoptera; family Pyralidae; genus Rhodophaea; species Rhodophaea formosa. The sequence continues at coordinate 9,871,478 of OY720208.1, read as the reverse complement.
TATATTTAAAAGAGAGGATAAACCAAAGACGACAGAATAGTTTTTTAAATATATTGTTTATGACTACATACTTCAAGCTATAAACATCAAAGAGACCTCTCCAACCCGTCTGGCCAGCGTGGAGAGTGTAGGCCAAATCCTCTGACTGCCCTGGCTAATACATAGCTCTGGTAGTACAGAGAGGGTCGTGCTCCTGCAGTGGAGACTAACAAAGACCTGTTGATGATTGATGATGATGACTACATTATTATTTGAAAAGAAGCTGGTTTCAATTATTACATATCTTTTTTCATACAGTATAAAATGAATGAAATGAGAACACGAGTTTTCTATTTTACTTTTGATTGCTTTTAATATTTTTGTTTGTTTGATTAGTTACGTATATATTTTGTAGCTAAACATGTTATATAAATTCATGTTTTAGATAAGTATCTAGTAAAAAATTGTAATGAAACTATTTGTGATTGTTATCTGTTGAATGCTTAATAAATGATTGCTTTCCTTAAGGGCACACTAGGCTCAGTAGCGACGCCAATCATTTTATTCCTAATACTTTACAAATAGAAAGAAATTCAAGAATATAAACAATATAAGCCTTTGTAAATAACCTGAAGTATTTTTGGAATCATGTTTTAATATTATGAGAATCAGTCATTGAGAAAAAGAGTGATAACTGCCAAAAACGGCCGTTTTTGGCGGTAATCAGATTCTCATAATTCTCACTGATTCCGATAATAATAAACATGATTCTAAAAATACTTCAGATTATTTACTAAGGCTTATATTGTTTATATTCTTGAATTTCTTTCTATTTGTAAAGTATTAGGAATAAAATGATTGGCGTCGCTACTGTGCCTAGTGTTCCCCCTTAAAGGAAAATGCCAGATAGAACCGGCCTTTGATTCATCAAGGCTCATGGCTGAGGATGCAACTAAAGACCACTCATAGATACTTTAAATATACTATAATACTGAACTCCTGAATACTTTTAGAATAAATATCCGCAAGAAAAATAAGTAAAAGGTGAACACAAAGATTGGACCTCCCATACAAATTTACTAATGTAATGTTTAAACTTCTATGGGAAGTTTAATTATTCTTTCGTTTCGTTTTTTTTCTTGCTGTGTAGGTATAACTATTCTAAAAGGGATTCTGATTTCGTCATTAAAATATTGCTCAAGTTAGAAAGTTCAGAATCACCTGTATAATACGCTTATGAGATTGAATAGTGAAAGACACAATTCGACGGATTACAATTCCACACTAAAATACGCTAAAAAAATAAACAACTTCCTGACCGAAAAACCAGCAAACGCGGCTCCCAAGGCTAAAAAATAGACTAAGACAAAATAAAAGCGCTTTAAATTTTTCGGTGTAATGAACAAATTCCGGTGTCAGCGCTGTCAATCCGGAAGCCCGACAATACTGTCTGCTACTTAAAAAATTAAAGGCCGCGGTTGAGAACCAGCGAGGTGATCGCGAGCCGGGAAGCTTAAATCTTGAGTGCTGCGCATTACATGCTCGTACGTCTACAAAGATAATTGTTTAGATTTATGGTTTTATAAACTGTTGCACTGAGCAGAAAGTTAGCGAATACCGCACGCGCGCTTGTTTGGAGCACGAGCGCTAGCGAGGGCTGTAAAAAGCAGGAGTTCTACTTTTTACAGACAGTATCCTTTTGATGTAATGCATACATTTTACTCATATTGAACGTAATGGGGGACATTAAAATTCTGTCGTTAATTTATGTATAAATAAAAAGAAAAATAGTGCATTAATGAAAAACGTGCAACCGTGAGTTGTCAAACATTTGCACTGATTTGGTTCTAAGAAAAAAAAAAACTATTGCAAGCAGTTTTGTAGTGATTAATGATAACATTACTACGTAGTTTAAAGCAATTAATTCAATTATTATTAAAGTTAAATGCTGTTATATAGTTGTATTTGTACTACAAGACAAGCGTCGAAGAGTGACGTATCATAAAAATGTTGCAAGGTTGGTGCATCTTAAACATCGATAAGATAAATATTGACAAATCACATTTAAAGGTCATATTTTGTAGATTATGATCATTAGCGGGATATGGCTATGTTGCAGTATAATCAGTTATTAATGAGAATGAGTTTCAATATATAAAATTAAATATCTACAATGGAACGACGATCAAGGCCTAGGTCACACGGACGGGCACGGGCATTGATCAGATAATGTGTATTAACTTAAAAACTTAATTGAAATCACTGAAGAATCCTTACGTATGCATACGGGTAGCTACGTATAGATCATTGTAACACCAAAGTTCCGTATAAAACTCTAATGATTATTCACGAGAGACTCTTAAGACGCGGCAGTACGTCAAGCGAACAGCTGAGCGTATCGTTGAGTCCCGGACACAGGTGGGGCGTTTGGCGTAATTTTAGCTCATGACTGAAGCACGTTCATTGTCACCGCGCTAGCCAAGGCCCAACAACAAATTGTTGGCCCATCCGTGGCGCAAACGCTAAATTAGCGTTATATAATTTTAGCAACATTCACGCTTGTTTAATTCTTGTCTACGAGAATTTGAACGACAGCCGTCATTACGAACATGTTTATCCACAGCGAGTTTAACAGAAACTAATACGAAAATGGATTTTCTGGTATTGTCAGATGGCTATGCCTTAGCCTAATAATCTTGAAGTTTACAGTTAGCCCCAATCAAGAGGTGCAAGTCTGTAGCTTTAGGCGAATGTTACATTGTGCCCTTTGGCGTTTGGACCTAAGGGCTTTTGGGGGTGGAGACCAGATATTATAATAAAAACATTCAAGTAAGTTATTAAATCACCAAAAAATATAATAACTACCAAATACCCGACATAAACTCGTCGACAGGTGTATTATTTTCTCTTATGCTAGCGTAGCAGAAGGCATTCTGTAAATATTCATTTTTGAGTCAGCGGAAACAAATAAATAAAAGGTTCTTGCTAAGTCCTGTTTATATAAATAATTATATATTCTATAAATTAATAATAAATAAATCATCATCAGGTCCTTTTTAGTCTCCACTGCAAAAGCATGCCCCGTTCTGTACTACCAGAGACATATATTTTTTCAAAATTCAAATAAATAAATATATACGGAAAAATCACAAAGATTGAGCTAGCCCCAAAGTAAGTTCGATAATTGAGTTATGGGCTACTAACTCAACGATAATATATTTTATAATAGATACTTATATAGATAAACATCCAAGACCCAGGCCAAACTAAAAAAGATCATTTTCCATTTTGACCTGACCGGGGATCAAACCCGGGATCATCCATTTCGCAGGCAGGCGTGTTGACCGCTGCGCCACGGAGCTAATATCTACTAGTTATTATCGGTTATATCGGTTGCTCACACTTATTAATTGTCATACATATATTATTTGCAACTGGAAACTTGTTGACGTCAGTAATTACTTTTGGCTAAGTTTAACGCCGCTTCCAAAGCGGAGTGCAGAAGAAGCGGCAACAAACTGCACAGTGCATTTTCTCCCATCTGCATCAACTTACAATTATAGATAACTTTAAAAACAAGATATGTGGACTGAGTATACATTGCCCTTATCACATATAATCACTAACCAGAGCAGGCAGAGGATTTGGCCTTCACTCTCCACGCTGGCCAGACGAGTTTGAGAGAGATCCTTCAACGACATCTACGGAAAGACTTGGAATGGTCCTATTCTACTCTGCCGGGAACCACACGGCAAAATACATAAATAAATAGGGACAGATCACATAAATTGAACTCCCTACAGTAAGTTGTGAACTTGCATCGTAGGATACCAACTCAAGGATACTATATTTTATAATATTTACTTATGTAGATAAAAATCCAAGACACAGGCTAATCTAAAAAATATCGTTTTCCCTTATGACCTATCCGGGAATCGATTGAGAGATTGGCTATACAGGCTGCCAATACGATTGCACCAAACCCATTGCACTGTCATTTCGAATTCCATCGTTGGATTTGTTTATTAGACTGCAGTAATGTAAACTAGATAATAAATCTGAGTTTGAGCTGCGGGCGATAGCTAGTGTTTATATATTTTTATGTAAACTAGATATATTTTGAATGATTGATTAGATTTTTTAATGTTTCGTGTGTGTAAGTGGCCAACACTGGTGATGACAACCGGGAACAACGCTTTACGTGCTTCCGAAGCACGGAGGAGCTCGAGTTATTTAACTATGCCACTTGCCACTTCCTTCCACACCTTATTATATTTTGAATGAATGAGAAATAGGTAAGAAATAAAAAACATTCCGCAGTCAGTAGTCAGTTTCTACTCGTTAATTAACGTGATGTTAATAATGCTACACAAAAAATAAACAACATGTCAGAATCACAATTCATATCCATTTCACATAAACAATATTAAAAGGAAAACAAACAGGTCTGCAGTGCGGATTCTCTATTAATTATTCTACCTCAGAACATTTCAATTAGAGACCTTTCATAGATTTAATTAACTCATAGTTTAAATTAACTCGCTGATATTCCCTGGAGGTACGAGTACGTTTGATAACTAGAATGCGGTTGATTTAGTATTCTGTTTATAGATCAGGGGAATAAAAAGTATTTAACTATGCCAAACTTGAAAAGTTCGAAGAAAAAATAAACAAGAATTAAGTAATATTGAAATAACTTTGCAAAAGATATAACACCTCAACATAATTTTCAGGAAAATTATTTGTGGATGACTAAAGAGATGAGTGTTTCAGGGACTTAGTACTTTTTACAAGCTTTTGTTGAACTTGCTCTCTTAGTCTACCTAAATATCAATTCTTGAAAGCGGAATTCGAACCACATCCTGTTTTGACCTATTTTTGAACTGAAAAGTTGCATTTATTACATAAATATGTCAGTATATTCAATCAGACATAAGAATATTTTAAAGTCTTTGAGAGTCCGAAGGTAGCCGTCATCATCGTCACCATAATCAGAGGTTTTTTAGTCTCCACTACAGAAGCACGATCCTACATCCTTAGACTGCCATATTAGCCAGAGCGTTATTTTTTTATTTTTTCATTTTATTTGTATTGGTAAGCACTTTACACTGAAAATACATTCATATTTTTTTAAGGCGAGATATATTAGGTATTGTCAAAGCTATTGCTATGTATAGGACTATAATTAATAGCTGAAACAAAAGATAAGGTAATTCAAAACTAGTTGGCGTTACCAATTAAAATACACGAGTTGATCCGTTTGTTTTATAGATAATAAGACTTAAAACGCGTCTTTGAACGTATAAATACATACTATGCCTATCAATTTTACTGTAACACAAGTGGCAATAAATTATTCAGTATGCGATTCCCCTTGAGCATTTTTGTACTAGGAATGTATGGTAATAAATAAAAACGGTAAGTAGTAAATCATGTGTTTAGACACATACGCTAAGACTTTCATAATTTTCGTAAAAAGGACAGACGGTTCTCCGACGGATCATAATGGTTTTTTGACACGGAAACGCAAATTTATGGAAATTTATCAAAGTTCAGTACATTTTGAAGTAAGGTATGCTTTCAAATCAAGATTACTTATTAGTTTGTATTAATTTCAAATACTTTTCATGGAGCTAAAATTGTTGCCACTACTGAAGTTAATTATAATTATTAAAAAAAATTGATCTTAAAGACTGTAGGCTAGTGTCCAGGATGCAAGATGGTAGCTACTTAACGAAAAACAGCTGTGCTCAAGCTGTACTACTATGATATATTTTTAAAAATTAATTGATTTCAAAGAATTCTGCAATAATTTTTATATGAAACACTAATTCAGACGAAATATATTATTACCCGTTAATATCTACCAAATTGCCAGATTGTCGCTCATTCGTTCCTTAGCACGATTGGAAATCAATCGAGCAGGTTTGCCTATCATTCCTATTTCACGCACCATCCAATTTGCCTGACACTTGAATATATTTGCTAAAGTTATGAGTTTTCCGATAAATTTATTCGAATTTTTTAACAGCTCTGTCGGTCTACCCGTTTCTTTGTGGGCCAACCACTGAGCCGATTAAGTTGTAATTTAAATGGATGCAGATAAGGTACGGATACACATACTACTTACTAGCATACTTCTGTGTTAGTTCTAAGGACTTGTTTGAATAAACTGCCATGGATAAAAATAAGCATGCTACATGAGGCGGAAGTGGAAGGGTATTCATTGAGTATACCGCTACATACCGCAAACAAGCATGCTTATAATAAGCTTTTGTGTGAAGGTTATGTGCGGGACTAGGTATGCTCACGTACTAGTAGAATGCTCTAAATTAACATGTGTATCCGTAGCTTTGAGGAGGAAGGATGGTTTCCAATGGATCTACATTTACACAGACGAAACTGAAAGCAAAGCTTGTGTTTGACATTTTATGTTTTTCTTCGTAGAAAATACTTGATATGATATCTCTGAAAATTAGATTTTAATTCTCAAAGTTTTTCTTTCTCTCAGAGAGAAATCCCTAGTGTGGCGTAGACAATCAGTCATTCAAAGTCGCAGATCTCGTTGGTGATATTTCAAAAAAATTATTTACTGATTCTTAAGTATTATTATGAACAGAAACACTTTTAAGTACTTCCAAGCTAATAATAAAGCATGAGCAATCACTGTGCGACGCAAATAATACACAGGGCCGTAATGAAAACCTAAATTACAAAATAAAACAGCAGGAGGCAGTTAACAGGTGTATTACTGAGTCGTTATTAGGTAACTGTTTGCAAGACGATTATGAACGAATTTAGCCACATTGGCAACAAATTTTGTAATTAGCTGCAGTTTTGCTACAGCCGTAATCGTAATAATGCCGCAGCCAGTTCGGATTTCAATAAATTTTGCTAGCAAAAGATTGCAATTTATAGAATAGTTTTAATAAAATTGGCCAAGTGGTTAGTGCGTGTTCTTGCAGTGGAGACTAACAAAAATCTGTTGATAATGATGATGAAATGCGAGTTGGATTCACAAACATATGGCAGACGTACATCAGAATCTTAGTAATAGGCAACCTTTGGGTAGAGAACCTTAAAATGATAAAAGATAGTGTAGTCTTAACGTAGAATGGTATGATAACTGACCAAAGAAAATGGAATGTAATGATTTAAGAGTTCACGTATTTACTAAATGTGTGCTTCGCGTTATTTCACAATAACTCCTAAACGTTCAAACATTTAAAATTAATCTTTTGTTGGAATCTCAACATCACCACGAGCAACATATAAAAATATCTCTATGTTTTACAGCGGGATACAAGGCGACGTCATAAGGACTAACATTTTGAGCAAATAAAACCCCATAGAGAACTGAACTCAGAAAAACATTGTTGTTAAACTGACAAAACATTGTCATGTTGTTAAAATAGTAGTTCCAAGACTCCAAGCAACACGATAACACGAATGAGGGGGACCAAGCTCAAAAAAAAAAGAGATTGGCAACCACGATAAAGCTATTTATTTCAAAGATATAAATAATAAATAAATAAATGTATAGGCAGCAATCACACAAATTGAACTAGTCCCACAGTAATTTGTGAACTTTTGTCGTAGGATACTAACTCAACGATAGTTTATTTTATAAAAGATACTTATATAGATAAACATTCAAGACCCAGGCTGATCTGAAAAAGATCGTTTTCTGTCATAACCTGACTGGGATCGAACTTGGGACCACTCGTGTCGCAGGCTGGCGTGTTAACCGCTGTGTCACGGAGGTCGTCTCATCGGATGTTTTCAAAGATATTCAGTTTAATTGAATAGTCATATGAATAACTCTGAATCAAAGTAAAGATATTTGTAAAAAACTAAAAATTATGAAAATGGTTCACCTGTGATGCAAAGGGTACAAAGCGTTATTTGGTTTGCTGGAATTTTGTTCATTTAACCACATTGGTTCATTCCATTGTACGAGTTGTGAAATTGTACCGTTGTTAGAAGTACAGATTTACTGGCTAAAATTTGGGATGTATTCTGTATAATATGAATAACTTTGCTCTATATCATATTAATATAAGACAAAATGTAATGTTATAATTGATAGTATTAATTATACGGTTCGTAAATTGACCCTCGACATACCCTTAAAAGATTGACTCAGCCCATCAATATAAACAACTTTTTATGGGTACAAAAGTTTTTTTGACAATATAATACATTAAGTGCCGTCTGGGCTTTGGGAAATTTGTACATTTTCGAGTTCCCAGCATTGGTCCCATAGGAAAAAAACCATATGATTCTATAGTGAGACTCATTTAAGGGATTGTCGAAGGTCAATTTATAAGCTGTATAATTTCTAATATACTTACAATAATATATATTTAAAATTATACTTAGTCGAATAATTAGCGGGTTTGGGCGTCCAAAGCGTTACGGCTGAGGATGAATATTTTCTGTGATTGAATATTTTCTGTGATCCGAATGTTTTGCAACCGCAGAAAAACATTCACAGAAAATATTCAAAAAATCAACCAAGTGCGAGTCGGACTCATGCATGAAGGGCTCCGTGCCAACATTTATACAACATTAAACTATCAAACAAAAAACGGCAAACAAAAATTACGTCCGTTTTAAAGGAGCTTGCCGTAAATATTTATTTTATTTTAATTTAATTATATATTTTTAAAGTAAATATAAAACTGAATATTCTGTAAATATTTAAAGCGTCTACCAGTTGCCGTTATTAATATCGAGCATAAAACCGGCAAATAATTACGTTTACAATAATCGACAATACACGACAAAAATTGTTTTTTGTCGTAAAACGCCCAAAAGCGGTAAACTCTTAAATATTTTATTCAGTTTTAGTATTTTTTGTCATAGCGGCAAACTACACATCGTCTTTTAAAATTTTTCTTGTCTAGCTATCATGATTCATTAGATACAGCCTGGTGACACACAGACAGACGGATGGACGGGCATGGAAGTCTTAGTAATGGGCGCGTTTTTATCCTTTGGTTATGGAACCTAAAAAGTCTGTATTAAATAAGGGACTATATTTAATTGACCTCTATGTAGGTACATTTTACACAGCAACTAGCAACCTATCTCATTTAGAAACTTTGAAAGGACACTGTATCCTTTTCTAAAAGGAACAACACCAATAAAGGTATACTTACTATGAACTATGACATTTATTTATCTATTTTAACGCCCAAAATGTATTTTAATAAACAACATGCAGCATACGTTGTTCAGATAGATATTCGATCTCATTTCAGATAATTTCTTAGTGTCTAGAGGATTGCCCTAGATAATATTTCATCCAAGTTCTCCCAAGCAAGAATCATGTGTCAGTTTAGATCATATTAATGTTATAGCAAATAATAGTTTGGAACTAATCTTGATAAAGATATCCCTGTGTACGTATCTTTTGGGATTCACTTTGCCAGATCAAAGTTATTGGGCACGGTAAACAATGACGCTCATAAGTAAGCCTAGTCAGAAAATATAATTTATGTGACTACAAAGAAAAATTGTTTTATTTTCTTTAAGCTATTTTATGAGGGATCTTAAATACAATTGCCATGTAACCATGAGAAAAATATGTAAATGGGTTAAAAGAACGATTTCAAAAATTTGCCTAGCGGAGTAGTCAGAAACGTATAGGGTTATATCACCCAAATTCACGTTTATGTTAGTTGGTTTTTAAGTGGATATAGAAATATTGCCAAAATAATATTGCCAGGAGAAATGCAGGTTCATCTATATAACTATAGACAATTTTAAACATTTATTTATTATTATCCCAACTAATATTATAAATGCGAAAGTGAGTTTGTTTGTTTGTTTGTTTGTTTGTTTGTTTGTTACGCATTCACGCCGTATCTACTAAACCGATCATCATGAAATTTTGCATACACATAGGGTAGGGTACCGAGAAGGACATAGGCTATATATTACGCGGGCAAAGCCGCGAGTAACAGCTAGTTACATATAAATTTTCTGATTAGGCTTAACTGTGACTGTCATTATTTTCCGTGCCCAATAACTTTGATCTAGCACAAAGTAAATCCCAAAAGTTACGTACAAGGGATACCTACTTTATTTGTTTCTGTTAATTTCTGCATTTACGAGTATTAAAGATTATAGAGATTATTTCCCGTTTTACAATTTTCTCGTATTACGAAGGTAATAACATCGATTTGTAGCAGTTTCATTAGCCCCTAGGGATGTTTGACATCATATAGGCAATAAAACGTTTTACGTCGGCACTAAACTGGCTCCCGGCAAACGACGGAGGATGTGCATTTAGCTCTTTCCAACTTTTAACTCGCAGACTGAGTGGAGACGTTAACGCACATATTTACAACATGAATTGCTTCATGTACTTACAGTTACATCTACTTTTTAAGTTTGCATTTACAATGATATTCTGTAATACTCATCCTATCCTAATCCTAACTGTCCCAACTAATAATATTATAAATGCAAAAGTGAGTTTGTTTGTTTATTTGTTACGCTTTCACGCCGTATCTACTGAAGCGATCATCATGAAATTCATACACATAGGTTAGGGTACCGAGAAGGACATAGGCTATAATTACGCGGGCGAAGCCGCGGGTAACAGCTAGTTAACTTATATAAAATATACTTCACAATACAAAAGACGCAATCGAAGATACAGAGTTTTAGTAAGTTTGTATCTTGTAACAAACCATAAAGTTTTTAATTTAGTGCTTCTATGCCAATAAAGACGGTTTCTCCAATGCAAAAATCTTCTAAATGGTCAGATATTAAGGTGCAGAAATGTATAAAAAGAAAACGCAGGCGGTTCAATATCCCAGACGTCTTAATTGTACACTCGAGACGAAACTTTTTAAGGCAAATAAACTTTTAGACAGTGAGGAGATTAAATGTTTGACTTTGATATGAAGTCAAGTAACAAGTTTATTAAACAAAACGCTTAACTGTAAAATTACAAAGACTCTTTTATCATTTAAAACGACGAGTCCAATCGCATTTGCTTAATCCGGCTGTAAACTGGGAAACCATTTGCTTGACAACTAGTGTTGGAAGAGACTCAAGCCCATTAATGTCTTATCAATCTTGTATGAATGTCAGTGTATGAATGTCAGTCTTGCCTACTGCTAAAATTGGTGCTATCAAGTCTCGACTTTCAACTTTTATTAAATTCTGTGCTATACCTGTGCTCAAGATTTTTTAGTTATTTCATTTTGTTATTAGTCTATAGCACTTATTAAAATTTAAGATTGAAAAGCCTTGCCTGTCTTTACACTATTTATTTTATTAAAAATCTTATTAAACCTAAAAAGCTACAGTAGGTGAACTTAATGCATTTAATTCAGTCAGGACTAAAATTTTAATAAATATATTACATTCAATTAAGTTCCAATTTAACATGTTCGATTTCGAGATATAAAAAGAAAAATTATCGATATATAATAAAATATATATAGAAGAGACAAATCTGTCAGTCTCAAACATCACTACTGACAACTCAATTAAAGGCAGCTCAAGGAAGGAAGATGCAGCAAGTGCTTCTAATTCAATTTAAAACGGAATCAATCCAGTTGTGAGGTTTTGGATTAAATTCCAATTACATGAAACACACGTTTCTCTTTGGGATATGACAGATTAAGTAAAACATGTAAGATAATTCGGTGCTTCTCATTAAAATTTAATCTTAGGACTAATATCAAAACTAAATTAGGTATAAATAAAATACTGTATGGAAGGCGTCGTTTTAATCAAATTGAGAACTTTTATTGTGATGAATATTTCCTATTAAAAGATTGAAATGTTTACTTACTTCCTTATTAAATCGAGTTGATTAACTAACGCTGGGAGAGAGTGAGAGAATGTACCTATACTAAGAACAATCAATAATTGTGAGGTGCGAATCTAACCCCATTTAAAACAGGGTGTAAGTTAACCAGCAACATAAATAGTGACTCAGCCTATCAAAATAAACAACTTGTCATACATACTCGTACCGAGCACTTTTGTATGAAATATCGTTTGTTTTATATTTTCGGGATTTCAGCGTTGTTGCAATTGATTCAAAGATTCAAAACGTTTATTCAGAAAATAGGCCCTTGCAGGCACTTTTTCACGTCAAATCACATTTAAAATTATCTAATTAAGTATTATGCATTTACTCATTATTGTTCAAAAACTACAGACTACAAGCATTTCGGAACCGACCACTGCAGAGAAGAAATGCCGAAAGAAACTCTTTTCAACAGTATAGGTCGCCTACTCGCCTGAAGGGCTTTGTATGATTAATGATTATATTGTTCATTTTTACAGGCTGAGTCTCTCCCCATTCCGAGGAATGTTTGTGTTTAATTTACATGCGGTATATTGGTAAATATGTGATAATATTTAACATAGATTCTTGTTAATAAAAGTGTTGCTCCATTAATTTAATAAAAGCGTAAAACAATAGAAAGCAAGCAAGTTTCCTGAATTATCTGTAACATTATAAAACCTTGAACAGTTACAATAACATGTATAGTTATAAGTAAATAGGAAAAGTTTAATGCCCAAATATTTTGTTATAGATTTCAAACACGACAATTATTAATCTGTGGCGCTTCCAAATTTCTAAATGTAATTGAATTCGTAAGACTCTTTCCAAAACTTTTTTAACGAATGTCAACTTCACGGAGTTTTTTCCCCAAAGTGGCTGTATTACGATTAGGTCGCTAGGAATAATCCGCTAACAATTAATTTGAAATTATCTTTAGTTCTCTAAATGGGAGCTCTTTCGGAATCAGTGATAAAGTGAAATAGGAAAAATAATGGGAATAATTGAATTAAGAAAAGCCCCTTTCGATACGATACCCAATTATCCACTTCTCAATTGAAATCAAATTTGCTTCGGAAAGTAGAGCTTTGTAAAACATTTTACCGATTGAAGAAGCATTTTTTCGTTTAAATTCATTTGTACTTCTGTCATTTATGTAGTTAACATTATATTATTCTATTTTAAAATAACGGTGTTCATATTCTTATTGAAATAAGATATGGGAAAATATCCATGCGGGCAGGACTCGAACCTGCGTCTTTGTCGTTTATAGACAAATATGCAAGTGAAGTAGCAATAAGAATAATATATTAAAAAAGCATAGTAAATGAAAAAAAACACCCATAGGAATTAACGGAGTTTACTTTTCAAGTGACGCAAAAACGGTTTCGGCAACGCGTATTTTTTTATGTATGACCGACCACGCTTAATTTTTTACAGAGTAGTCCGATTTTGATATATATCTTTTTTTTTTATTTGAAAGGGTTTTCCGCAGTTGGTCCAATATAAATTTAAGAAAAATCCAACCCTAAGAGTAGAAAAACAGGTAATCATAGATTTTTTGCTTTTCAGTTTATTTCGGCGGTTTAATTTATTTGTAAAAAAGATTTTATTTCTACATAATACAGCGCAACCATTATGAGACCAAGTTAAAGTTCTCAAAGGTTATGTTTCAAATAATCTTTTTTTATTTTAAAAATCATCTTTAGATTGTTATATGAAAAAATCTATTTCACACTTTATTTTGTCTATTTAAACGTGAATTCATTTTATTCCAGAATCTGGCTCAACACTGAAACATCCGTGTCTAAAATAATACATCAGCAATAGAAATATTTTTAAAATTTGATTGATCGCTGTTTGATTCAAATTTAATGAATAGCTTGTAAAACAATTGCAATATGTAGGTATAGAATTATCTTACCAGATGCTCCCGAAACGAAGCGTCGTCGTTAGAAAACGCGCCGTAAAAATTGTGCCAAATAAATTCGCCTAAAATAACGAGATCTCTGTCAACATCGGCTTAGAAGATTTCGTTTTCACGGCTCAGAATTTATTTCCCATATCAGGATTTTAAAATAAATGCACAGGTCTGAAATCACCAAATTTCTACACTTTTTTAGTGGCAGTATGTAGGTTAAGTCAGTATGTATTCTGTGATTTAGACAGATTTATCATCATATCAGTTGTTAAGTTTATCAGACTAATCAGATGGCAATACGGCTCACTTAGAAGCTATTCATAATGTTGTATGAAATCGTTTATGATTGGAATATCGTTTGTATTGAAGTACATTAATGAAATAATACCTAAGAGTATCATACAATTTCACAATACTCTTAATATAAAAAATCATATATGTACTTGGACTTTCATGCTATTATAATAGCATGAAAGTTATGAAAAGTAAGACCTTGTATACAAGGTCTTACTTATGATAACTAGTCCTTAATCATTACTCAAGAACATTCAGAGAAATTAGAGAGACAGAAAGTTATGAAACATGGCTATTCCTCTTTTCCTTCTGAATGTTTTGTCAGTTACATATCCTCAACTGTGAGGCGTTAGAGCCCGGAGTCCCCTATTATAGCAGCATTCATGCTGTTATATGATTTGTGAAACTTTTAGCCGTTTTAAATATGCCTGAAGACTTCAGAATGAATTTTTTTCCTTCTGCCTACAACAATGTACGAAATTTTATACACGAACGAAGCATTGTCAGCCAACTGCGGCTAATAACTTATTAATGAAGTGAATGCGTGTCGCGTTTAATAATAAATGTAAGCGGTCAGCCCACAGCGGACGCGGCACCCAGCGCCGGATGACTCGCGCGCCACGTGTTAAAATGTTTGCTGAGTCCTCACCAAACCGGGTAAAGGTTTATCATTTTGATTTGATAATTCGTAGGAAAGTTACCAGCAATGGTGTCAAAATTTTCAAACTGATTTACGGCATCTATCATAATCCTTACTGAGATCAATGTGACGTCCCATCCAGTCATCCAGAGCACCCACCGTACTTTTTTTTGCTCAAGCTATTTTATAACAATAAATTGGCCAGAAAACAAAAACAATTAGGCCATCGTCTATATAGAGGTTCATAAGTAAAATGTAGTAAGAATATACCTATAATAATATCAATGTATCTTCTACAGGAACTTTTTTCTTCTGCCTACAACAAATATGAACTTTTATACACGAACGAAGCGTTGTCAGCCAACTGCGGCTGATAACTTATTAATGAAGTGAATGCGTGTCGCGTTTAATAATTAATGAAAGCGGTCGGCCCGCAGCGGACGCGGCACCCAGCGCCGGATGACTCGCACGCGCGCCACGTGTTAAAGTGTTTGCTGAGTCCTCAACAAACCCGGTGAAGGTTTATCATAGTGGTTTGATAATTCGTAGGAGTAAGTGGGCCGTTAGTCACGTGGTGGTCTAACATCAATAAAGACGTGAAGCACTTGACCGTGCCAATCCAGGTTAGAAGATCCTGGCACCGCAACGAGGACGCCTGACTCTAAATCACTTAAAAAAAGACAGGAGAAAGAAAAGAATTCTTAGGAGTAAGTGATAGTGAGAGCAATGGTATCAGAACTGTCATCTATCATAGGTAGACGATAACTGAAACCAATGCAACGTCCGTTCCAGAGCACCCTCCGTTATTTTTTTTATTCAAGATAATTTTATGCTTATCAAGTCACCAAAAATATTAACATATAGGACCAAATCACTGAAATTATCAGTGTGATTTACAAAGATTTGACTCTACGACATTTGCTTCTGGCCGCATCTTAACCTAAAATGCTAAACATGATGTCACATTGAAGCTCAAATGTTTAATCGGAGGTCTGCTAATGCACTATGGAGTGAAGCATTATTAGACGCCCTAAAAAAATCAAAGTCATCAAGCAAAAATCACAAACATTTGTTTACTTTTGACAAAAACTACGTTTTTCAAGTACACACCTAATAAACATATTTTTTGTAATATCATAATTTAAGATATTTTTAACTAAAAACAAAAACTGACTTTATCCCTATCAATTTATTCAAATAAGCGTAAGAATAAAATAAAAAAAGTGTAAATCGAACGGCATACTAGTAATTGTTTTTTGCTTTTGTGTATTTTTTCAAAAAGCGCTCGTCATATTTCGGTAAATATTTAATGGGACCATCTGTAAAGTATTACCTATCGAACAAAGAAAGAATTTCTTAAATCGGTCCAGGCGTCTTCGAGAAATCGGGGAACATACATAAAAAAAAAGATTATGACGAATTGAGAACCTCCTCCCTTTTTTGAAGTCGGTTAAAAACGCTCGTAATTGAATGAGCTAAGGCTGTCAGTCGTCAAAACTATTGTATGGAAACAATGAGAAGACACCTTCGTCGAGTAGCGAGACACAAATTATTTTCAGAAAAAGGATGTGTTTGAGATTATATAATATAATGCACAGTGAACTATTTAAACGTAAATATAAATTTTTCATCTACTCACCCATCAACATGCTAAATGTGGTCTTTGGGTCTCATGTCTACCCCGTAAGGGAAACAGACATGATAATATGTATGTATGTACCTATGAATATATTTTTTAATCCTGATAGAAACCTTACGGTTTCTAAAGAGTAGGAGTTAAAAAGAAACTGTTCATGTTCACCAGTAAAATGTGCATCCGTGTGCCTCTTGATACAATCTGACGACTGTCTATAAATTTTAACATTAAATGATTTTATCTTGACTTATCACGGCAAAGGTCGTCGTCTTTAAAATATAAAACTCAGAAAACTTCCCTCGTTGTTACATCGTTATAAAGTTAGAAACATGTACGTTCCAGTGAACATTGTTATGATATTATATTATAATGCGATTTACAAACTCCTTAACATGAGTCTGTTAATTAGATAACATGGCTGCTACAAGCTTGCACCATAATGAGTTGTGATGTCGTATATTAAGGTACTTTTGTGCCGAGAATATTATTCAAATACATAACACCTACATATGTCTTTTCTGCTTACCAGTCACTGTATTAGCGGACTCATAGGGATGTACTTGTTTTAAGCCTATTTTAAAAATAAGTACTTCTATTAACTTTTTCTATTTATTGATACTTGTATATATTTATTTGTTTAACTAAATTTACATACAATATAAAAATACATATGATAAATATTATTCTAACTATCAACTAATTATTTATTGATTGTTTATTTGTAATCAACAATGTCAATGTTTAAGACATTGACGTGTGCATGGATGTAAATGTGTTTCGTTTAGCGTAGCTTCAAACATAAATATTACTCTGTTTTTGAAACGCCATACCTGTAAAATTAAAGGAATAGTGATAGGTTATTTATATCTCCTTGCAACGAAAACTGATTTATTTGATTCTCGACTGATCTCGACTGTTTAAAGAGTTATGGAGTGAAGTATTCTATAAGGAGATGGCGTGATGGCTCGGACGCAAGTATGGGCTGGCTAACAATCGTAATGTTTCTTTTGTGAACCCTTAAATTTTAAGTAATCGCTTTTGTTTTTTTTTTAGTTATTTATTAGCATGTATAAACGATGCTTAAACATGTTTGCTTTCAATTACATTTGTAATAAATTTTGTGTCTTTATCTATAATATCTATCCCGTATTGTCCCGTATAATAAAAAATAACTTACCTCTCAGTTAATACAACAACAAGAACTTCAAACTTAATTTGACTTCCTATTGAGGTTTACTACTATCGTAAACTCACAATATAATGTGCATCTATCTTGAAAATCAAACCTCCACAAATGAACGCTCCTTTCAACATTAACGACCTTACCGCTGCATCAATCGACTGTGGAGTATCCCATTCATCTTCAATACCGTATCAAAAGCCAGCAATGCTTAGAGAGTATTCCTATAGCCTACTTAGTTTCATACTGAGATCGTCCTAGTATCGGAGAATGCCAACAAGAATTGCTGAACTAATGAACTCTTGGAATGTTATTTATCTGAAGGAATAGTTTTGCCTATATTACATTATCAAGAAATATACTTGAAAACAAGGGTGATTAAAGCATTTACTAATAAACTTAATTATTATGGCATTGTCACAGAAAAAGTCTTAAAAACAAGTTGTCATATTTTATCAATAGTCATATGGCTTTTCTTTCAACAATAATACATTTTATCAAAATTTAAATGAATTGACTGTTAATTTAACTGACGCGATTATCACAATATTTTTCGATAGAACCACAGAATACATACCTAATAGTAATAGAACTACAAACATTTGCGTAATAAAAATAAACACAATAAAAGAAAATTGCGTATTTTCTTTTACAACATTTGTTTTATAAACTTTCATCTAATGAACAAACAAGCCGCAGCTGAAACTTCCCGGGCTGTTATAAACCCTTTATTACTTAGCAAAGTACCAATTACATGACCTTATGAGGCTGGGAGTTGTACTGATTTCATTATATTGGCACTAACGCGTGTTCGTGGGCCATGTTATTTCCTGTCGTCTTATTTGAGCTGCTGTGTAGTGTGAGATATATACCTATTAGAATACAGATTCTTGATATCGAATTTAATTTAACAGAAAACTATTTCACGATTTTATATCGCCTGTTGACGATTAAATTCATCAGTTGCGGTCGCTTCAATATTCACATTTTTATGTTACCCGATTAATTATAACGTTGTTGTGTGTAGAATGAGTTGAAGTGTGTGAGTATGCAGTAAGCAATTAAGTATGCAGCATTGATGTAGTAATTGTACTAATTGTTTTCACGCCGTCGCTCGCTCATCTTGTGGTCATCACTACATATTATAAAATCACTACATATTATAAAACAAAGTCCTCCGCCGCGTCTGTCTGTCTGTCTGTTCGCGATAAACTCAAAAACTACTCCACGGATTTTCATACGGTTTTCATCAATAGATAGAGTGATTCATGAGGAAGGTTTTAAGGTATAATACATGCCCGGGCGCAGCCGGGTAGGGCTGCTAGTAGTTTATATAATATTGTAACCATAAACTAAATTACCGTCTGTTAATATGTCTAGTATCCAAGCCAGTGTTTTTCGCAGCTAGGTCGTCGCCCACTCGCTTCGCTCGCTCGATTTTGTAGTGGTCTATGTGTAACCATAACCTAACCTCCCTACTCTTACTAATTTGCGTGTCCATACTAGACACTTTCGCATCTTTGCCGTCACGCTTATTTTGCTCGCTCGTATGGAAGTCTGTGTAACCATAACCTAACCTACCTTCTGTTAACAATTTATGTAACCAAAACAAGTCTCTCGCTTGCATATAAAAGTTATTATTGTTAGAAATTATTATTTTTCGAATTTTCGATGTACACTAACTTTGCTGCCGTAAAACTTGGTGTTTCAACTATTTTGCAAACTGAAACTTACGAAGAAACAAAATTGTGAGTAAAAAAAACTTTGGCCTTACATTATTTCGATAAAATATATTAAATATGAAAAGAAATAACGATGGACTGAGTTTTTTATACAATATTTTATAAATCCTAGAATAAGGTTATAGCATAATTTCATTTCATCGATTATTTATCTAGATGATAAAGCTAATTCTAGGATTTATTAAATATTGTATAAAAAATCTGCCAAAGTATGGGAAATAAAAATCGTTAAAGTGAATTGCGATAAAGTGATGGGTTCCTTTCTAGTAGATTTTCACTTCCTTGCTGGTCCGGGAGCAAAAAATATGCTTCAATTAATTTTCTTTTTCTTGTTAATAGTTTAATGAGTTAATTAGCTGAGAATTCTATGAGCCTTTTTTTACATTTTATTCCAGGTCAACGTAATAGTAATGCAAAAAATACCCACGGAAGGACATGATGAACCATAGGTACATAGAATAGGCAAGTTTCTAACAAAAATACTTTACAGAACTGTACAATATTTTTACAATTCCCATATTACATCGTCGATATCTAAGTTACTATTAATCAAACTATATACATAAGCTGCTGTTGTAAAAAAGGAAACAACTTATAAAAACAAGCTCTTTATTGCTAGAGAAATGGATAATATTTCAGAGGAATTACTGTTATATCAAATGTGCCTTAATTTAGACGCCCAAGGGCCGCAAGTTCCTAAGAGCAGAAAATATGTCCGCTTCGCGTGTGTTTATTACAAATGAAGGAATTCCCTGCAGGTCTTCTAATGAAAATTTATATGGCGGTCAGAATATATAGGCCGTTTGGAGGTACTGCCACCCTTCGACGTTCATAATCTTGGTTAAGTCGCTTTGAGAAAGTGGCGTACACCGTTGCGGGTGGTAAGAAATATTTAAGATAACATCATTATTAAATGTACGCTTAGATAATATTATGTTTATTACATCAGACCTAACGTTTCGAACGTTGCAGTATTAATGTTCGCAGGTAGACTAAGTTGACATTTGTCTATTGTTTTATGAGAACTATGCAAAAACTACCGACTAAATATTTACACAAAAACAACTTATGTTTTTGCAATTATTGTACGCGAAAAAATCGTATTAAAGTTACTTAATTTAAATGTGTACATTTAGATAACACATCCGTTCTTTTTTTGGCTTCAACGTAAAAGCAGTATAATTTTAGACTTAATAGTAGTGCGATATTTGTGGGCATAAGGTTAGTTATTGAAGTACTGAATGGGATTATTGTGTAAAAAAAAGGGAAAGTGGTTGTGACTCGGGCTCACAAAGGAAATTTTTTGTATCGGGCAGAAAACGCAAAACAGTTAATTTTTATAGTCTGTGTCTTAAACAGGGTGTTTTATCGCACTGGTTCAGTGGGAATTTTTTTTTGTGACGGAGAAAATTGCCAAAGAAACCAGGTCACACATTTATGATAAAAAGGTAATGATAATAATGTAGATAATTTTTACGCGATTGTTACACATTTAATTAAAATTAGTCTTCTGCTGAGCTTGAAATTTGATGACTAAACAGCAACTAATTTGATGACTGGATCCTAAGCTGGTGGTAACTGCAAACCATAAAATTAGGATATTTAAAAAAAATTAGTACACTTGAACACATAAAACTTCAGCATCTTGTAATAAGATATCAGATTTTATAAATCGTAAAAGTTGGTTTATTTTCTTGTGTCTAGCGTACAGCATGACCGCTGCAGTCTTCTTAAGTACCTATTTTACCAATTTTGTATGTGACTCCTTTTACGTAAGGTAAGATGACAAGAAAACAGTGAACTGTGTAAGTCTTTGGGCGAAATCTATTATATGTCCTTGGTAGATTGAGGCTCAAAACAATGATTGAGGTTATTATTTATTTTCTCTCTCAGTCTAACACAGAAATAACAGGTGGATTTATAATAAGGAAATAAAATTACAACCAGAGAAGAAAATTTCGTTAGCTTTCCTCGTTATTTTCATGAAACGAAATCATGACGATATTATTTGTCAATTTTAGTTATACAGTGTTTAGAAAGCTCCCATACGGAAAAATATCTCTTAGAAATTGAAATATGTTTTGGAAAGTCTATGTTTTCCACAATAATGCCCGCCTACAAAATTATATTGAATAGCTAGTTTTGCAATTTGCTACTAGATCACAACGGCTTTTGTCTCAATGTCCAAGACCATAAAACGCTTATTAATAAGCCTGTAAAGCCATGTTAACGACGAAACAATTAGTCTCAAACTTAACCGACATGTGCCGCTCTTGGCCACAGACAAAATTGTGTCAGGCATATCCACGTCTTGCAGCTATTTTGGTGTCATTACATGTGAACATCTCCCGGTGCCAGCACGTGGCGCACCAGAGTCTAGATTGTGGAGATTGGAAGATAATTTTGTAAAATATATCACAGATAAAATAAATGATGACATTACGAGTACAAGTAGATATGGCAATTACATCCATTCAGCGTAACACTGAGCCGCCACCTTTTGTAGTGCACAATGCTTAATTTTGTACTGTTTTTTGTTTGTTTTTCTCTTTTAGTTTTTGTGTTCTACAATAAATAATATTTCATTTCATTTTCATTTCATCCAACTTTATGATTAGCATGACTAATGACAAAAAAGTAAAATATCCAAAGCCAATGTCCAAAATAAAATTGTTAGCTACTAACACACTAAATGAAAACCACAATAAATGAAGGAGAAGGATGTAATAAGAAGACACGATAAGAGTGTGCAAGATAATAGAATCAAAATTGATGAGTATTAATAAATATGGGCCAAGTGGGCAAATAATCAATTTTTTTAATAACGTAAAAGATAAAATATGTTTATTTGAAAAAACAAACAGCACTAAAAATACAAACTGACACATAAGTAATTACATTTAACAAAACAAACACAATTACACAAAACACATACATTAAAAGGTATGTTGGGAAAAATAAGCATGCTGTTTTATCTTCAAATAGAGGACATGACATGTTTTTAAAGGTTTATGTTGTACGCCTACCGAAATGTATTTAAGTAGTAAGATCAGATGGCCTTCGAGTTAGTCTAGATTGGAAAGATTAAAAACGTAATTGGTATGTATGCTCTTAAAAGTAATTTACAAAATAAGTTTTGTAATTTTCTACTTGATCATAGCGGCTATTGTCCAAATCCATAAAACGCTTAGCAAAGAGCCAGTAAAGCCGTGTTAACGACGAAACAATTAGTCTCAAACTTGACCGACATGTGCCGCTCTTGGCCGTAGAACAAACTGTGTCAGGCATATCCACGTCTTGCTGCTATTTTGGTGTCATTACATGTGAATAGCACTCCAGTGCCAGCACGCGACCGCACTGGAGTCATCGGCTTGTGACACAGAATGTCATAGAATAAAAGTAATACAGTGTCAGGCTGGCTTTATCTGGGTCATTTGCATATATTTGTAGTTTAATAGGTGTATATTTATTTAAGTATGTTTTTGACGTTGTATTAACTAGGGTGCCATCTTTCTTTATATTAAATTATGACCATAATGTGCATACGGCATAAAATTTGTCTAGTTTATTTTTAGGGTTTCGTACTTGAATGGTAATAAAAACCAGCCAAGTGCGTGTCGGGCCATGCGCAGTGTAGGGTTACCTAGTTGCGAATGACAACTTTGAGTTCACACTGTTCAGACTCGCACCTTACAGTTTAACGACCAAAAACAGCATCTAACAATGAAAATTGTATGAAATTTTACATTTTCGAGTACATGTTATAAGTTGCTTGCCTATAACTTTTTAGTTTGTATTTAGTACTCAGCTCTGATAGTTTTCCTTTCAACTTCAGTATATATACCACTGGTGTAATTTTTTTCACGCATCTATATATAACCGTTTAGCAGATAGAGGGGGGGGGGGGACACTTACCTCTAACAAAAATTCGCACTTTAAAACCAAATATTTCGGAAACGGATCCCTAAATAGAAAAATAATGTTCTCAACCTCCCAATATTTTTTAAAGACCTATTTAACGATACCCCACACGATGAGTAAATAGAGAAAAAAATTACTCCCCCACTTTACTTGTATGGGAGCTACCATAAAATAAATATTTTTTCATGATTTTTTTCTACCACTTTTTTGGCTTGATTAATATACAT
This sequence comes from Rhodophaea formosa, assembly GCA_963082605.1. Taxonomy (NCBI): domain Eukaryota; kingdom Metazoa; phylum Arthropoda; class Insecta; order Lepidoptera; family Pyralidae; genus Rhodophaea; species Rhodophaea formosa. Next base: position 9,848,120 of record OY720208.1, on the reverse strand, counting down.
ACCCATACTAAATTACAGCTTTCTAATACAAATAGTCTCTGCATAAAACCGCGGACGGACTGACAGACAGACATGGCGAAACTATAAGGGTTCCTTGTTCACTACGGAACCCTAAAAACGGGATTATCACTAAATCTCCGCTATCCATACGTCCGTTTATGACGTTTATTGACGTCATGCTGCCAGAGAGCTGTATCTATTAACCCCTGAGATTTACCCAGAATGGAAAGACAGTAAGGACTTTTAAAAAAAATTGCTTAACTATTGCCGTCGTAGTGAAAAATAATAAAAACAAAATAAGTTTGGGTGGAAGGAAAATCGAGGAGGGAGGCACACAATAGAAGTAATTAAAAAAAAATTGTTGGTTAATATTGTATCTTGATACGGAACCCTTGGTTCATCATCATCATCAAGTCTTTTTAGTCTCCACTGCAGGAGCACGGCCCTCTCTGTACAACCAGAGCCATTATATTAGCCAGAGCAGTCAGAGACACAGTAACCCTTGGTTACTGTGTGCGAATCCGACATCGATGGTACGGAACTTATACTTCTTATACGTTTCTGATCGCAGTACATATAAAAAGCAAGTTATTTTTTTAATTCCAGATAATGGAAAGTGTTTGAATAACATTATCAGCAAATATTTTTATAACAAACAGCTCTGTTACCGGAAAATCTTAATAAAAGATCCTGCTTTCAAAATACATCACGTCGCTTTTATTTACCTTTGTGCATTCATATTCATAAGGTGTCCGTCCATTCTGTTCGTCACACGTAACATTACACTATTTGAGAGTACTTTTATCATCATCATCATCATCAACAGGTCTTTATTAGTGTCCATTGCAGGAGCACGACCCTCTCTGTACTACCAGAGCCAATGATGTAGGCCAAATCCTCTGACTGCCCTGGCTAATCATTGGCTCTCGTAGTACTTGTATATTGAATGGTTATTCAAAGTAAAATCGAATTATTCATTGTGTAATTAAAGGGCAACAAAATGTGGCTGGTCGCTATTGATTTCTGCTGTGGATTCATCTTTGTTCATAGTTTATCTGTACTGTTCGGATATTGAATGATTGTTTGAAGTTAAACTTATTAATTTTGGAATTAGATTAAGTATATCTAGCCGCTATTGCTTTCTGCTGTAGTTTCTTCTTCGTTTTCTTGACAAGCAGCTTTACTATCGGAAAATCTTAATATCCTATTAAAAACATAAATGTGAAATGAGGTCAACATAATGATATATGCCTTTATTGTTGACTTCAATGACAAAAGAAATGAGATCTAAATGGGTGCCAAGTTCAATGGTCAGTCCTGAAATTTATTTATAACAACATAAAACATAATTTCTTCTTATAACTAAGGATAATATATTGTAGTCCTCAGTTCTGACGTGGCTAGTTCTTATATTCAAATTATTATGTTCGATGGCTAGTTACTACCAGAAAGCCAAATTTTCGGAACAGTAAAATAAGAACCGACAGGTAACAGGTGTAGAAGTTGCGAAAGGGTAATATAATTCTGTCTGTCCGGTATACGTTTCAGATTGGTTGGATTGTTCAAAGTAAAACTTATTCATACTGAAATATCAAAATCTATCGAAAACGCCAATTGCTATTGCTTTCAGCTATAGATTCCGTTTCATTCGTATGAAAATCCACCCGTCTGTCCTACATGCGTTACTTTTCACTCTTTGTGACCATCCTGATATTCAATGGATTGTTCAAAGGGAAATATTGAAAATGCAATCGCATCAGATATGATTGAAATTCAAAACCTTTTCACGGTAGTATTTTGTATAGTAATACTTTTTTCCTAGGCGTTCTAAAATATACAAAGGCATACTTTTTCTTTTTATTACATAGGATAGAAATAGGTAATAAAAAGAAAGTCTAAAGAAAACTTTTTTAAGACAGGGAAATGTTATAGAAAAGTCTTATTAAAGGATCCTTCAATCGAAATGTGTCAAGTTTATTGCTTCTCGCTTTTCTTTTTCCCCGCACCTCCCAGTGTCACCGATGACTGGATCACTAAATGTCCATGCAAACTACGGAAAAGCCGTGTTGCTCGAAGATGCAAACACATAATTCATAATTATGTAATGTATCTTCATGGTGCAAATACTGTTTTTTATTTCCTTTTTAACCTTTTTTTGCAATTTTGTATTGCTTTATGGGTTCTGATTTCAAAGTTTCATTTCCAGCCGGTATTATAAAAATTTGCTAAGTTTGAGTAGGACTCGCAAGCGAAGGGTTCCGTATCATTATCTATAATAGAACAAAAGACTATCGAGCAAAAACACGGCAACAGAAATAACGAGCCCCCCTTCAACATTTATTTTACTCTGTTTTTAGTATTTGTTGTTATAGTGGCAATAGAAATACAACATCTGTAAAAATTTAACTGTCTACCTATCACGGCACATGAGATACAGCCTGATGGATGACAAACAAATAAATGGACGGACGGATATCGAAGTCACAGTAATAGGGTTTCATTTTTACCCTTTCTGTACAGAACTCTTAAAATCATTGACAAGATTCTTGAATTACGTATTGAAATAGAATTGATAGAGTTATAATTAAAAACAATATAGGTACTTTAACTAATACTTTGTAAAAATATTGGGACCAGTGATACCCGTCCATGGGGAAAACATATACAAATAAATTTGATAACTACATTCTACTGTGATGTCACATCACACAAAACCGAAAATAATAAATCAGCCCCTACAGTAAAAATGCTTTCAAATCATTAAAACACAATAAAATGAGCAACCAGTACTTTTACGTAAAATAATAAACCTGCCAGCAGTATATTTAATTTCATAATTACCTGCAAGGGTCTGATACACCCTAAAAGGTTTCCGTATAAAGCAAAATGAAATCGGGGTCTTGTAATGGTTTACCGCCGGAAAGGTGGGCAGTTTTCTGTTTGCCCTTAAATTTTCATACTTTGTGATTATCACTAAATCTCCGCTATCCATACGTCCGTTTATGACGTTTATTGACGTCATGCTGCCAGAGAGCTGTATCTATTAACCCCTGAGATTTACCCAGAATGGAAAGACAGTAAGGACTTTTAAAAAAAATTGCTTAACTATTGCCGTCGTAGTGAAAAATAATAAAAACAAAATAAGTTTGGGTGGAAGGAAAATCGAGGAGGGAGGCACACAATAGAAGTAATTAAAAAAAAATTGTTGGTTAATATTGTATCTTGATACGGAACCCTTGGTTCATCATCATCATCAAGTCTTTTTAGTCTCCACTGCAGGAGCACGGCCCTCTCTGTACAACCAGAGCCATTATATTAGCCAGAGCAGTCAGAGACACAGTAACCCTTGGTTACTGTGTGCGAATCCGACATCGATGGTACGGAACTTATACTTCTTATACGTTTCTGATCGCAGTACATATAAAAAGCAAGTTATTTTTTTAATTCCAGATAATGGAAAGTGTTTGAATAACATTATCAGCAAATATTTTTATAACAAACAGCTCTGTTACCGGAAAATCTTAATAAAAGATCCTGCTTTCAAAATACATCACGTCGCTTTTATTTACCTTTGTGCATTCATATTCATAAGGTGTCCGTCCATTCTGTTCGTCACACGTAACATTACACTATTTGAGAGTACTTTTATCATCATCATCATCATCAACAGGTCTTTATTAGTGTCCATTGCAGGAGCACGACCCTCTCTGTACTACCAGAGCCAATGATGTAGGCCAAATCCTCTGACTGCCCTGGCTAATCATTGGCTCTCGTAGTACTTGTATATTGAATGGTTATTCAAAGTAAAATCGAATTATTCATTGTGTAATTAAAGGGCAACAAAATGTGGCTGGTCGCTATTGATTTCTGCTGTGGATTCATCTTTGTTCATAGTTTATCTGTACTGTTCGGATATTGAATGATTGTTTGAAGTTAAACTTATTAATTTTGGAATTAGATTAAGTATATCTAGCCGCTATTGCTTTCTGCTGTAGTTTCTTCTTCGTTTTCTTGACAAGCAGCTTTACTATCGGAAAATCTTAATATCCTATTAAAAACATAAATGTGAAATGAGGTCAACATAATGATATATGCCTTTATTGTTGACTTCAATGACAAAAGAAATGAGATCTAAATGGGTGCCAAGTTCAATGGTCAGTCCTGAAATTTATTTATAACAACATAAAACATAATTTCTTCTTATAACTAAGGATAATATATTGTAGTCCTCAGTTCTGACGTGGCTAGTTCTTATATTCAAATTATTATGTTCGATGGCTAGTTACTACCAGAAAGCCAAATTTTCGGAACAGTAAAATAAGAACCGACAGGTAACAGGTGTAGAAGTTGCGAAAGGGTAATATAATTCTGTCTGTCCGGTATACGTTTCAGATTGGTTGGATTGTTCAAAGTAAAACTTATTCATACTGAAATATCAAAATCTATCGAAAACGCCAATTGCTATTGCTTTCAGCTATAGATTCCGTTTCATTCGTATGAAAATCCACCCGTCTGTCCTACATGCGTTACTTTTCACTCTTTGTGACCATCCTGATATTCAATGGATTGTTCAAAGGGAAATATTGAAAATGCAATCGCATCAGATATGATTGAAATTCAAAACCTTTTCACGGTAGTATTTTGTATAGTAATACTTTTTTCCTAGGCGTTCTAAAATATACAAAGGCATACTTTTTCTTTTTATTACATAGGATAGAAATAGGTAATAAAAAGAAAGTCTAAAGAAAACTTTTTTAAGACAGGGAAATGTTATAGAAAAGTCTTATTAAAGGATCCTTCAATCGAAATGTGTCAAGTTTATTGCTTCTCGCTTTTCTTTTTCCCCGCACCTCCCAGTGTCACCGATGACTGGATCACTAAATGTCCATGCAAACTACGGAAAAGCCGTGTTGCTCGAAGATGCAAACACATAATTCATAATTATGTAATGTATCTTCATGGTGCAAATACTGTTTTTTATTTCCTTTTTAACCTTTTTTTGCAATTTTGTATTGCTTTATGGGTTCTGATTTCAAAGTTTCATTTCCAGCCGGTATTATAAAAATTTGCTAAGTTTGAGTAGGACTCGCAAGCGAAGGGTTCCGTATCATTATCTATAATAGAACAAAAGACTATCGAGCAAAAACACGGCAACAGAAATAACGAGCCCCCCTTCAACATTTATTTTACTCTGTTTTTAGTATTTGTTGTTATAGTGGCAATAGAAATACAACATCTGTAAAAATTTAACTGTCTACCTATCACGGCACATGAGATACAGCCTGATGGATGACAAACAAATAAATGGACGGACGGATATCGAAGTCACAGTAATAGGGTTTCATTTTTACCCTTTCTGTACAGAACTCTTAAAATCATTGACAAGATTCTTGAATTACGTATTGAAATAGAATTGATAGAGTTATAATTAAAAACAATATAGGTACTTTAACTAATACTTTGTAAAAATATTGGGACCAGTGATACCCGTCCATGGGGAAAACATATACAAATAAATTTGATAACTACATTCTACTGTGATGTCACATCACACAAAACCGAAAATAATAAATCAGCCCCTACAGTAAAAATGCTTTCAAATCATTAAAACACAATAAAATGAGCAACCAGTACTTTTACGTAAAATAATAAACCTGCCAGCAGTATATTTAATTTCATAATTACCTGCAAGGGTCTGATACACCCTAAAAGGTTTCCGTATAAAGCAAAATGAAATCGGGGTCTTGTAATGGTTTACCGCCGGAAAGGTGGGCAGTTTTCTGTTTGCCCTTAAATTTTCATACTTTGTGATCTTTCGCATGAGCTTTCAATATGTTCACATTTATTATTGGATTATTACCTTTTTGTCAGCGTATATTATTATTTTACCAAATATTAGACGGATGTAGTTGAAATTTGGATGAAATGAATCTAATGTGGGCCTCGGTCTTAACACACAATATTTTTTGAATTAAAAATTAGCCTATTTTCTTAGACTCTAGACTATCTGTGCACCAAATTTAATTCAGAATCGAAATAATAATTTATTTGCATTTAAATCTGTTTAGTTTGAAGCGAGACAGAAATTCAGATATATTCGCATTTATAATATTGGCATAGACGTATGGATATGGATTATCATGTAGATATGTCGCAGTCATCTGGTTGAATCTACTGTTTGATTAAATGACTAGCGATTTCATTGAATGACCACGTTTAATTGAATGACTAAAGGACAACTCGTCGAGTCGTTGAATGTAACGTTCAACATCTTGACTGAATGAATGTCATTTAGCGAAGACGTTGAATTTTAGCCGACTTTGTAATATTTGGTAGAAGCATGATTTCCAAAGCTTTATTTAATCTCACATTTTTGCAAATTTTTCTTATTTTTAAAGTAGCCGGCGGCGGCGTAATACTAGGTTAATCCATAATGTCATACTATTTTATTAGAAACAACGCACTTTTTGTAAATTTAATCGAAAAAAATATCAACACCGTGCCATCTGTTCGAGCTGTTTGACGCCATATTTGTTTTGGTGACTACTAGCGCCGCAGTGTTAAAAAAATTACTAAATTTGAATCACCTGACTGATTTTATGTCCGCTCTGTTCAAAGGGCTATGTTACAACTCGCTAACTAGTTGGACGTTGAGCGTCGCTTGTTTAATCAACGTTCGGCCTAGTCATTCAATTAAACGTGGTCATTCAATGAACGCGCTAGTCATTCAATCAAATCGCAGATTCAACCAGATAACTGCGACAGATATAATGTTATGGAAACATTGGGGGTTTAAACATAATGTTTTTGTTTTTTAACATTACATATTAAAAAACAGGCAACATGTAGAAATATATATTTTGGCATGAAATAAGAAATATGTATATAGAGGATTTTACGCTACTTTAGAATATATAATATATAGCAATAAATAAGAAGGTAGTATACTCACTCTTCCTTTTCCCATACAGACTGAATAAAAAATAAGAATAGTAATATGTTTCATATAAATAAAATAAAAATTGAAAGTTGATAATAACATGAGTAACGTTAATATATTTTTTTAAATTACTTACCCATATAATAAATAATAGGTAAATATGAATAAACAGATATGAAGTGAAAATATCTTTCCTTTTTATATCCCAACGCACATGGTCAAACCGGAAAACGGCGCAAAAATTAATTGTAGTAGCAAATGTGATCAAAGGACGAAATATTTGGCCAAATTCATTTGTATAAAAGTCTTAATTTAAATTTCTTCATATAAATGGTTCCGTTTACAAAAGCGAGAACGTGATCGAACATAATTGAGTTTGAGTCGGTCTCCGCAAAAGAATCGATGGACATCAATTACTGGGCCAAACAGAAGATATTTTTTTTATTTTCTGATAAATGATAAGTTTGTTGGCCGTGATCGGAGCCGTGTGGTTCCCGGCAGAGTAGAATAGGACCACTACAAATCTTCCCGTGGATGTCATAGAAGGCAACTTGGGGAACACAAGCTAAACAAAGCTTATAAACATCAAAGAGACCTTCAACAGGTCTGGCCAGCGCGGAGAGTGTAGGCCAAATCCTCTGACTTCTCTGGCTAATACTTATATGGCTCTGTTTGTGCAGAGAGGGTCGTGCTCCTACAGTGGAGACTAAAAAAGACCTAAACTCTTCACGCTGGCCAGACGTGTTGGAGAAGTCTCTTCGATGTTTTCAAGCTTTGTATAGCTTGTGTTCTCTAATTCGCCTTCTACGACATCCACGGGAAGACTTAGAGTGGTCCTATTCTATTCTGTCGGAAACCACACAGTTAACTCACCTTAAGCTTTGTTGTAGGCCTTCTAGGTCAATAAAAGACATGAACGTGAACTGTGCCAACTTTAAAACAGTTAAGTATTATTCTTTAATTTAAAAGTGTGTGACCCAAATTTACCTCTAACATTTACTTTACGTGAACTACGGTCGTTAACACATCGAACAAACTGCTAATGGCTAGTGGGCAATAAATTACGAAGTTAGTTTAAGTGGCTTAATATACCTGCTTGAATTTTATCCACAATGTAATGAATTATTGGCATCCGCTTTAGTTGATAACCTAAATTGAGTAATAAGTGAATGGGAGCGTTAAATTCTTGCACCATTATTTCGGCTTAAAAAGAACAAACATATAACAAAATAATAGAAATATATCCTTACTACTATAAAGTAACTCGGGGTGATAAAAAAGACGAACAATACCCTATACTATTTATGAAAATCTTCTTAGGCATTTAGGAGTTATGGTAGAATAAATAAGCGATCAAACGAAAAATCTAAAATATTACACTTTTATTTTGAGCACTTGTGTACAAACATAGCATAGTGTACCTCAATGAAGTAAATAACTCTTTTTCTCTGTGAAATTCAAGTTAGCCCTAAAAAGTCGTGAACATTGAACCTGGTATTTAAGGAATATTAAGTAAAAATACAAAAATAACACATTTGCTACTCTTTGTATTATTATTCGTTATGCTATGTCACATGCCTATAGGCAGCTTAAAAAATCTGACACCAGTGTTGGCCACTTATTCACACAAAAACTAACAAACATTATTCTATGTGTAATAATATTTCAAATGGTTGTTACTAACTCTCTGTACTGTACTAGTACTGAGAACTGCACTTACGTATTTTTGTGAAATAGAAAGCAGTATAATAGATGTGTTTAATAACTTACATTATTTTCCAAGGGACAAATCATCATAATTTGCCCCTAATGTCTAGCAAGTCTACAAAGATCCTTTGCTATTGCCGCTACTAATGGCATCATTACTGTAACTTGTCTTTTAACTACAGTAACAGCTTTTATTTAGAAAATTACTCTTTATGTATATAGAAAACACAATAAAATTGAAAGAAATGGATAATCTTTTTGACCAGATTTTTTATCGTCCACGTACAGTGTTTCTTCAACGAACACTTAGGATGTTATAAAATTTACCAAAGCTGTTCAACAGATGCTTAGACATAAATAACTTTGCAAATATTGAGCACATCTAAAACCCCAAGTACTCGTATAAAACTATAATCAGCTGATTAAATTTTGGGAAAAAAAAACTAATGTATTTGTGGCGTGAAAGATATTTCCCTACTTTGCGTCATATTAAAACAAAAGTTATTTCGTATATTAGTAACGGAACTTACTTTAAATACTATTATTTGAGGCTTTATATATCACAAACGGATCCATGAATCGAAAAATGGTATTAAGACACAACAATATTTTTTGGAGGCCTATCTAATTACTAAGGGGTGACTAGGAAAGAAATAGCCAATACTGTATATGTGTGAGAAGAACCCTAAAAAAGAAAAATATTTTTGTTATTCATTTCCAGCCATGTAACTCGCTAGTATTTCAATCAAATAGCAGATTCAACTAGATGACTGCGCCGTATATATACTCATGCCAAATTATAGCTTTCTAGTAGTAATAGTCTTTGAGCTAAACTGCGAACAGACCGACGGACATAACGTAACTACTTATAAGGGTTCCTTGTTTACAATGAATCCCGTATTTAGATGCACTAATAACTAGCATACGTGGCCCATTTCTTAACTCGTCGTCGTCTCGTCGTATAAGAAATACCGGGTCGCGTTCACAATAAAAATTCCTATAAATATATACGCATTTCCTCATTCCTACTCCAATGCATCACGTGACGGTATGCACTCCCATTATTTGGTACTTATCCCTTACATTTTTGAAAAAGGAAGGATCTTTGGTCCTCCTATACGACACGATCAATTTATCGAAAATACAACGGAAGGCAAAACTGAGGCAAGAAAAGTTAAATGAAGATCATATTCAGATCAGTAGTTTCTAAGGTTACTAAAATAGTGAGTTGGAGACGCCGCTTGGAGAAAATGTGCTGTGCAGTTTGTAGCCGCTTTTTCTGCACTTCGCTTTGGAAGCGGCCTAAACTTAGTCATAAGTTAATTACTGACGTCAATCTTCTCCGGAGTGTCATAGGTTATATAAAGTCAGCAAAAAGTAAATAAAGCGGACATAACATTTTAAATAAATAAACTTGCACAGACATAATTTAAAGAGGTTTGAAGCTCATCACCTAAACGTCATAGGTATATTATCATTATTTGAGAACGTTAATTTTCTTTAAAATGTATGGTTAACAATTAATATAATTATTATTTACGTCAATAATGTACATAAAGCAAATTATAAATTTTCTGTCGCTTGAACAAAGAACGGCAACAAACTGCACAGCGCATTTCTTCCAACTGACGTCAACTTACGAGTACAATCTACTATTATTTTTGATATTGTATTTATTTGTTATTACTTTCTAAATTGTATTTCTTTACAACTGACAACACGTCAGTTGGTAATATGGACATATAAGCAATTAAATTCATGTTTAAATCTGGTAAGTAATTGTTAATGCATGATTGAAAAGTTGTTTTAAATGCTGTTTATTTAGACCTTGACCTCTCTCACATTTAAGGTAAAAAATTGTAAGGGATTAAACAATTGGTCATCACAGGATTTGAAATCCTCCCTTACGGCATTTGAAGATGGGAACAGTAAATTTTGTAATATTACATATTATATTTACACAGTTTATAAAGTATGTTAACTATTATAAATGTTAAGGTTCATTTGTTTTTATGGTTCATATAAAGTTTACCGCCACATGTGAGTGGAGGCCCTCGTAGCTTCCTAAATATAGGCCATAAATTAGCTAATTTCTATTGAACGCTACGATAACATTACTTAATGGTGTCATCCTAATCCTATCCTAACTAATCCTAATCCTAACTATCCTAACTAATATTATAAATGCGAAAGTGAGTTTGTTTGTTTTTTTGTTTATTTGTTTGTTTGTTACGCTTTCACGCCGAATCTACTGAACCGATCATCATGAAATTTTGCATACACATAGGTTAGGGTTCCGAGAAGGACATAGGCTAACAAACTCACTTTCGCATTTATAATATAAGTTAGGATTAATTTATCAAATCAAATCAAAATTATTTATTTGCTTTAAATAGAGTACATACCTAATAAAGATGGTACATGTGTTGAGAACAAGTCTATTAAGCCGTATCAATAGCATGCAAAATTTTGTATAAGTAACTAAACTCTCATAATTCAACTTATGAACAGAACTGTGATAAAAATAACAACTTGATTGAAACTTTATAGGTATTATGTCTCACGAAATGACATTATGTAAATAAGTAACCATATAAAAATAATAACTTAAATTTTACCCAAAATTCGAAATATTTTATATTCATTCCAATAACTTTCCCGTCATACGATAAATCCATCGTTATATTTATTTTTTCTGTTTTTTATCTGTTTAACTACCTTACTACTTTACTAACATTAACTAATTTTATGTACCTGTTTACTAACATTAACTATGAATCGCCTAATCTGAAATAAAGATTTATTATTATTATTATTTATATTATTCCATTGAACAAACTTGCAACAAAATATAAAGATTTGTTTTTTTATTTTTTTTCCTACATTAATTAGTGATCATGGAACAGGATATATTCAATGTATCACGTAAAAACGCGCCATTTTAAAACCTGCACAAAGCTTTTACTGAAACAATATAACGCCCCACAATAGCACTACTTCGGACGTAATGCAGTCACTGTTAGCATTTTCCGCATAAAATTAACCCAGAAAACTAAACATCGAACATGGTAAAAACCAAGGCAGGGGAAACGGGGTATTGCAGAGTGCGACTCATTTCCCTTGACGCATCAATGTCCAATATTAGAACCGATATTGGATTTTCACCTGGTTTGATGAAGTTATCATATAAATATGTTAGTGCAATATACTCCGCGTGCAAAGGGCAACGATATTATTATTTACACACTATAGTTTTTAAAGCAACGTCCTAAGATATTTTATGCAGAGACAACTAAACTTGTAATGATTAGAACAAAAAGAAAAACTTAAAATTTCTAAATGTCTTTCTTTCATATCATAGCCGTACTATTTGTTATTTTTAAGACGTAAAGCATTTAATAACATTTGTGGTCACAATAAACGTCAAAATAGTAAGAGTCGAGTAGTAATTATCATCAGGTATTATTTTTTCTCCAGTGCAGGAGCACGACCCTCTGCACCTACTGCCAGAGCCATATTTTAGCCAGAGTAGTCAGAGGATTTGGCCTACACTCTCCATGCTGGCCAGATGGGTTGAAGATTCAATTCTTATGGTGGCCTGTTTTACGTTTTGTTTCATGTCTTAAATTCTGGTTTTATTTTCTGGTGCAATAAAGAGTTATATTAATATTCTAGTAAAATGTCTATTATTAAGACGTCGTTATGCCTTTTTTCCACTTTCCTTATAATACTTAACACTGCTGTTCTAAACGTCAAACATGGTAAGAGTCGAGTGTTATAAGCAAGGGAAACAGGATATTGCGGGTTGCAACTCATTTCCCTTGGCGTATTGACGTCCGATATGAGTGAGGATCGATATTGGGTGTAAATACAGTCAGGGTCAGATAAATCTGATCTCCCTAAAAACAGATTTCAAATTGTAGAGTGGCTGGCAGTGGGGCACATGGGGCAAGACAGAATGTGTGACATGGTCTGATCTCTGAACGTTTTTCTGGTCGATGTAGTCCCATTTGGCTAGGTTGTACTCACATCGGCTTACCCCAGATTAAGATTATTTATTCTTAGCATGATACAGAATTTCTAAAAGATAGGAAAAGTGTACGCTATCAATGTAATTAATTAACATAATATTTATATCTTTCAAAGCCACGGCCTCGCCTGTAGCCGAAGCATCCGCGCAGATCGCGAGTCAAGGGCTTGTGTTAATAATACAGCTATTTATCTCGGACAGGAGATGTCCGCCTAAATTTATATCCACGAGTCTGTTATATTACGAGAAGATAAAACAATTAGTCTCTACGCATTTACGCTGGGATTTACTTCGCTATTAAAAACCTAGACTCATTTTATAAAGAGGAAGGATTTGCTCGTCAACGCTTTTGTAATGAATAAACTGAACCGATTTTAAACTTATTTTACCTAATATATTATAGGCCGGTATCATGCATGAGCTAATTATGCGGAGTCGGAAAAAAGCTAGTATATCGTAACGATACAACTCACCACAATTAGCAAACAGGTTGGTGAGCGCAGATTGTTTGACATATAAAATATATCCGGATCCGAATTTTTATTCTGTTTGTAAAAAAATTACACCCGGCATATTTAAAAAAATAAATAAAGACTAGTTTTCGCCCGCGGTTTCGCTCCCATTAATATCAATTCTTCAGAAACAGTACTTTTTCTAGTATAAAAGGAAGCCTATGTTCTTCTTACCCTAGACAACGTCAATGCAAGTTTGCATGACGATCAGTTCAGTAGTTCTTAAGGGCGTGATAAACCAACAAACAAAGTCACTCTCGCATAGTTGGGATTATGTTTTTGTTCCTTATTCATAGACTAATAACAGACTTGACTAAAATTTAGAAAAACTATGAAATATAACAAGCTGCGCTAAGCCATCATTGTAAAGTAAAATTAATTAAAAACAATTTTCCTGCCATCACTTGAAGAACTGTTTATAAATAGTAATAAATACCTGACACACTCTAAAAGAACAAGAAATAAAAAAACAAGAAATTGCATCTTTTGTTCTGTAATTTGAAAATTTTTTGTAATATTAGTTTTATTTCTTGGTCAAATTTTCTGATATTATGATGGAAATAAATGTAGGTACTTCGGGTACCTACATTTATTTTGTAGGTACCTACATTTAGTTGTAAAATGTTTTAAGTGCTTAATCATTTTGAAGCTCGTGTCCTCTACGTACTTTGAAAAGAAAGTTTTTAATTATACGTGCATCAAAAACATTTTATTTTACAAGCAGAATCCAATTATCAATACCTTAGAAACAAACCTATTTGCCTACTTTTATGATATAGCAAAAATGTAAACACTTATTTTAGTATCTCCTTCCCAGAAATTCATAAGCATTCTTTACGGTAAACAAATTACGAACTCGTGATTTTTTTACCTTTAATGTTTTACTAGCTGTTACCCGGGGCTTCGCCCGCGTGGTATATAGCCTATGTCCTTCTCGGTACCCTAACCTATGTGTATGCAAAATTTCATGATTATCGGTTCAGTAGATTCGGCGTGAAAGCGTAAGAAACAAACAAACAAATAAACAAACAAACAAACTCACTTTCGCATTTACAATATTAGTTAGGAAGTTAGGATTTATATCTCTAATTATTTATACATCTTTTTGAAGGAGAAAGACGGTGATTTCTTCTAAATATTCCACACGTGATACCCGCTCACTTTTCGCGCCATTTCCTGTTTTTATCCATTGTTTTTGAGATGAGTGTGTTGTCAAAAAAGAAATATTTTTAAATTGTTTATTTGAATCAGAAAGTATTCAAAAAAGAGGTTACCAATTTTTCGAGTGTTTCTAATATTGTTAGATTTTTTTTTTTACTGCTATACTTTTATAGATACATTGGTATTGATGATCAAAGCGGCATATTATGCATTATTATTAGTACAAAAAAGCAATAAAACTTTTTGCTTTCATTTGTTTATCATCCCATCTGTTCTTCGAGCAACACGGCCTCCGTACCGGACGGAGGGAGTGGGCAAAGCGACAATTTTCTATGACAATTTTTCTGGCGTTTTTTGCGGGGGGAAATGTGCACACAAGTTTAGTTCCGCACACCTACATACAAAACTTAAACTGTCACTTGATAGTAATTATGACATTGTCACAAAAAATGACATAAAAAAGAAAAAATAATTTGTGTACAGATGAGTCACACAACTAACACATAGACATGCATATGCCTAATTTTGGCTTGTACCTTGACAGAGGGGAATGCAGCGTATGGCTACTCCCTTCCGTGTTGCTCGAAGCATCTGTTACAACTGCACGTAAGTTTAGTGTTTTTAATATAAAATGACAGGCTGTAGACTGTCCTGAAGTTAGGCCTTTAAATTACATCACCAATTATTATCTTTATTTTACCATTTATAGCTGTTATCATCATTTCACCATTATTATTTTTATAAAAACCAAAGTTTTGATGTTTCATTTGATAACTAATGACTATATTTCCATTAAAAAGCGTGTTAGCGTGTCGTGATGTAGACAACAGTAAATGTCTTTGTTTAGTAAGTATGAACTGGGTCACGATACTGCCCTGTTGCGACAAGTTACTTTAGAACAATTAACGAGTTTTCCACTTTGCCGTCAAAATACATAAAGCCCTTTTGTTGACCACTTATTTTATGCTAATTCGTTTTTCCGTTTAGTTCATATGAATTATTCCAAGCAATAAGTACAAGAAGGAATACTTTGATCCAGCCAAAATTGCATCAAATGTTAATACTTATATTTTGTACACGATTGTATATTTAGTTTTAGGGATTAGTACTTTATTAATCAAGTTTTGTTTTTTTTTACTTTGTCCACAGTAAATATTATTATATAGAGATTTACGTACGCACTTACATCTTATTTGCCACATCGCATTTAACATGAATTTTCTTTCAGATTTCGTGAGGCATAACATAGAAGCTTGTGCCCTGTAGTGGCATGTGAAACGCGATGACAATTTTTTACTGTTGTCTTTGGAGCTACATGTGATTTTTGGCTGTCATCAAAAACTTAAATATTTTTTTCTTAGGTGCTCTCAATCATTCTCTTTCAAATAACCATCGTGTATGTATTGTAAGTTAAACTATAGCTAGATAAATAGAATAGGTATACCTCGCTTAACGCTCGCAGTGTGTGAAAATAGCGTGCATGCTGACATTTTTCGCCATAATGAGTTTGGGTCGCCTGTATTGTGGCGCACTCGACCTCTATTCACTTCCGAGCCTCCACAGAGCCATCAAGTATCGGATTTTGATACCGCGTAAAGAATACCATCATCATAAGTATGATGTCCCTTTTACTATGGAATTTTCAATAATTGAGAAAATGTTTTTAATATTTGTATTGTGTAACATGCATGCATGCATGCACGAGCTCTCTGTTCTTACCTTTTTTGTCATACTTACTGATTGTGAGTTGCCTATATTATGGTGTGGCAAACTCGACCTTCGTTCATCAAGTATTTTAATACCGTGTAAAGTATTCCATCTATAGTATGACATTCTTTTTGGTGACTTTTTTCAACATTGGAGATAATATTTTAAAATATCTGCTCGATCTGGAAAAATAGAAAGTTCGTCGCTTAATGCTCGCAGTGTCAGAAAATAGCGTGCATGCTGATATTTTTCGCCATAATGAGTTTGGGTCGCCTGTATTGTGGCGCACTCGACCTCTATTCACTTCCGAGCCTCTGCAGAGCCATCAAGTATCGCGGATTTTGATATCGTGTAAAGTATCCCAATCTATAATAATATTCCTTTGCATTGAAATTTTCAACAACTGAGAAAATATTTTTGAAATATGTGTATTTTGTCGTCGTCGGCTCAGCCGCAAATAGTCCACTGCTGGATATAGGCATCCCCTAACGATTTCTATCATAGGAGGTTTTGCCATACTTACCACGCTTGGCAGACGGGTGACGGGTGAGTGCAATTCGCTTGGCTAAACTCGGTACTGAAGCTGCTGCCTACAAAACTGTTTTTAAGCGAGGGAAGGGTAGGATTTTTTTGGACTGGGGGATAAAGGTATTTGGGATGCTACTTAATCGGATAGATTAGGGATGACAAAATAGCAACTCAGGTGGCCGGGAGCGCGTAGCCGATGCCATTCCTGCCACCACAGGACAGGCAGTTGAGGATGTAACCACAAGTATTTTGTAAAACATGAATGGATGCACGCGTACCCTGTTCTTATTTTTTTGTCATATTGAGTGTGGGTTGCCTGTAATGTGACGCACTCAACCTCCAAATCAAGTATCGGATTTTGAGACCGTGTAAAGTATTCCATCTTTGATGCCTTTTGCGTTGGATTTTTCAACAACCGCTTAAAAATAAGGAAAAAATTTGTAATGCACGCACGAGCTCCCAGTTCTTATATTTTTCACTATATGGTCGCCACTGTGCCACCTCACTTGACCTCCATTCACTTCCGAACGTTTGCTGTGCCATCAAGTATTGTGATATTGTGTAAAGTATATCATATTTAGTGATGTTCCTTTCACATTGATTTTTTTAACAATAGCGTCAATATGCGGAAAGTATTGAAAAATATTTTAACCCACTAGAAGTATCAAAACATACGTACACGCTAGAGCTTCTGCAGCAGTCTGCATTATGACGCCCTCGATCTCTTTTTAGACGACCACTGTACCCTCAAGTGAATTTGGATTTGGGATTGAAATTTTAAATTAATAAATTTATATTACACATTATGAGATAGACCCACAGTAGGTTGTGAACATGTGTTGTAGAATAATTTCTCATACATTCATTTTTAGCTCACATCAGCCCACTGCTCGGCATAGCTCTCTAGTATCCCTTTCTTTATTCAATTTTATACTGTCCCGATACTTACTCAACGATACCAATTCGTAAATACATAAACATTCAAGACCCAGGCAAATCTGGATCTTTGGATCGATTGTGTACATATACCGTTACTATTAAAGTAAGGGACTTTTTTTATTCGGTAAATTTTCCTCGACATATTAAAAAAAAACTGTATCGTCATAGATAATGCCTTTTACGTAGAACTTTTAGCTTTTGACGTCACAATGATGTCACTAGCATATGAATATACATTATGAAGAGATAACAATGTTTTACTTTCATTGTAGTGACATATGACTTGGATATTTATTGTTGTAGATAAAAATACGCAATATCACGGTTTACATTACATCATCAATATTTTCCTTAAACACTTCTGTTATTTTTTCAATAATCGTCATCATCATCAGGTCTTTTTTAGTCTCCATTGCAGAGCCACTAGAGCCATATAGGCACAGCAGTCAGATGATTTGGCCTACACTCCCCACGCTGGCCAGATGGATTGGAGAGGTCTCTTAGATGTTTATAAACTTTATTTAGCTTGGGTTTCCTAAGTCGCCTTCTACGACAGCCACAGGAAAACTTGGAGTGGTCGTATTCTACTCTGCCGGGAACTACACGGTTTCTTTTATATCATTACCTTTTTATTGTCAACAAATAGAACGTACACGTGATTCTATTCTGTGAACGAACGAATTTAGTTTACAATACGAGAGAAATCGAACATGTGTCCCTTTTGTCCGAACATCCCTGTAATGTAATTTTTCACGCCGCATGAATGTGACAATAGCCGTTTGCGTTACTCCAATCATGTTATCACAATTTGATCAACGGATTTTCTCCATTTCCATCCTCTTTGAGTCCCTTATCAAAAGTCAGCTGTCAATTTTTGCATACATTTTAAAATATTTTTGATATACTTACTTAAATATAAAACGGAAATTCTGTTTGATAAAGACTTAATAAATAATTACTGTATTATGGACAGATTATTAAAAATGTAACGGAAGCTATGGAAATATAAAAATGTCACGTTCATTTCACAAGTTTGAAACTGCGAAGATTTACGTTGATGTTAAAACGTTTAAAATTGTACAACTAAATTTAAACAAAGTTGTTAATATATCATTTTTTAGCTTCGAGAGAGGTTTTAGGCACTTAGCCAAATGTCCTACAAACACATTGAACTCTATGCAACGGGAATATTTAAATAAGCGAGTAAGCTTACTCGCTCGTCCTAAAAAGTTTTGTGAATAGTCTCTAATACTGGTGTAGACATTTTCTCATACTGAAATTTTGGTTTTACCTCGGATTCTTTTTCTTATCTAGACGGAATGGTTTACCTTAAATTAAAATTTTCAAAGTCATATAAACGCATGGATTGTAAAGATATCATTAGCATGATACTACTACTCGTTAAACCGTCGTGATATTTATTTGTTTAAGCTCTAAAAATCAAACAAAAATGACAGATGATATGTGAGATAGTAAATAGAGAAAAAAACGTAAATCAGTGACAAACATAGAATTATACAATACAGTTACGCAATATACGACGCTTACAAAAAACAAACACTGTTACACTGTATCTCTTTCGATAATCAAGTGAATATCAAGTTCTTTAAAGTGAAAGCGTCATGACCTAGCATATTGCCATGCCACAGATGAATATATATTATTTTTCATTTTAATCCTTGAAAATTTGGAAACATAGTTTAGAATCACGAGTACGTTTACGTTAATCTCATAAAAAAATCGTATTATTCTAAAAGCTATTTAACTTTCGATGACATTAATAATCAGATTCAAAATATGGGTTATCTGAAGTGTAAACTAGGCGAGACAAACAGGTCAAGCCCCGCCACAATAGCCGGGGGTAACTTGACTCTGAGAGCCACTTAAATTTTCACTACGTGGCGATACTGGGCTCTCTCATTATTTTTTCTTTTGTTCATTTTCTGAACAACATGCGGTTTGGATCTTGACTACGTAATTACGAAATAACTGCTTGATTTGATTTGAAGCGCTTGACTTTTATAATATTCTGTTTTGCCACTCTAGGCAAAGGCTCTAGGCTATTAAAAAATAAATACGGTCTTAAATTGCGTCATTTTTATGACAACGCACTGTTGACTCGATAATCGGCTTCCCGGAAAGTAACTGTTATATTTTAAGGTTTGATCGGTATATGTGATTTTTATATTCCACTATAAATTCTAAATTTCTGCACAGATGGACAGCCAAAATTATTCAAATCAAAAGTGATTAATAAATGTCTATGTCTTTCGTAGCCTCCAAAAATAATGAATGGATTAAAAAATGCCTGTGTAGGTCTCAGTTTTTGTTATAAAATAAATACCTTTATAATTGACCGTATATTATTTACTTAAAAATCAAAACAAGGTACATAGGATAAAAGACTCGGTGATAAAAACGAAATCCATGCGGAAAAAGCCGTGAGCTAGAGCTAGTGAGATATTTTTTATGATAAAGCAAGCAGTTTTTAGGGTTCCGTAGTAGACAAGGAACCCTTATAGTTTCGCCATGTCTGTCTGTCTGTCTGTCCGTCCGCGGTTTTACGCAGAGACTATAAGTACTAGAAAGCTGTAATTTGGTATGGGTATGTATATTAATCATGCCAAAAAAGTTGTAGAAAAAAATCTTGAAAAAATATTTTTTTTATGGTAGCTCCCATACAAGTAAAGTGGGGGAGTAATTTTTTTCTCTATTTACCCATCGTGTGGGATATCGTTAAATAGGTCTTTAAAAAATATTGGGAGGTTGAGAACATCATTTTTAGATTTAGGGATCCGTTTCCGAAATATTTGGTTGTAAGTAAGTGTCCCCCCCCCCCCCTCTATCTGCTAAACGGTTAAATAAGATACGTGAAAAAAATTACAGCAGTAGTATATATACTGAAGTTGAAAGGAAAACTATCAGAGCTGAGTACTAAGTACAAACTAAAAAGTTATAGGCAACCAACTTATAAAATGTACTCGAATATGTTAAATTTTACACAATTTTCATTGTTAGATGTTTTTGGTCGTTAAACTGTGAGGTGCGAGTGTGAACAATGTGAACTCAAAGTTGTCATTTGCAACTACGGAACCCTATACTGCGCGTGGCCCCACACGCATTTGGCCGGTTTTTTTTTTAAATTAGTGTCTTTATGATCAACATAGGATAATCAAACAAATCATTAGCCAACTTTTGAATATACCTACGTAACATAAAATCCACTTAAATTACCTAAGCACAAATATTTGATGGACTGGCACTAATAGATCAAAGAAATACTTTACTTGCAATTTTCTTTGAAATAAGGAGAAAAGAACATGCGGAATAGTATTGTATAAATGTAAAAAAATAATTATGTGGGCGGGTCTTAGTGATTGCTTTTGTGTGTTTAATAAACCTTAATTGACGTATGTAAAGAAGTAATTTTGGTTTATCCAGGATACGTTATTATTATACATTATTTTGGGTCATACTGAATAGAAAAAGTTTCGCTAACATTTTATCTATTTGATAAAATCTACACGCATAAATTGTTGTAGCAATACTTAGTATAGGAGTAGCAAAGCTATTTACAGTGTCAACATCACTAGAATTGCGTGCTGCGGCGTGATTGTTGTTGTTTCGTTGTTGTTTGCAATATTGTGTTCGGTCGCACAGGCCGTTCGTTCCGTTCGCCTTTAGGAAACTTTGCTTGATTCTTTTTATTTCGTTTGGATACTTCTGTCAAGATAACAAAAGATCTATATTTTGTATTATTTATTTGTGTGTTATATTTATAATTTTACATCAACTTATGTTCTTTCGTATAGGTTCAAGATGCGTTTAGCGGAATTGTGGCTGGTCTTACAAGAAGAAATTTCCTTCCTACCTCCTTTTAATAGCTCAAAATCCTTTCCTTAAACATTCCTAAATCGTTCATCGACTTTCTAATCCGGAAAGCGACGTCACTTCTCAAAACATTCCACACTATTGTCGTAAGTTTCCAACTTATGACTTGAGTTGTTAATACTAATCTTGAAGATACATGTTTCATACAAGATTGTGAATCAAAACTAGTAGCAGTAAGCTCAAGTGACGCGCGTAAACCTCTTCGGAGGGCGCGAGGGGCCGGCGCGATGCGGGCTCGCCAGGGATGTACGTAATATACCCAGCGGATGAAGTAGTTTCCCTGACTTACAACTCGCAGACGCTGCCACGGCCCCGGCAGCGGCCCACTCTCGACGTGCTCATCGGCCCGTTGCCATCTGCCCACAGCACGTTATCCCTGCCCCCGACCCCCGCCCCGCCCCGCGCCGCTTCCGTCCCCAAAACGGCGCCCCCGGAGCCTGCGGAGCGCGCGCCGGCCTCGCCGACGCCGTCCATCGAGCGGCCGGCTAAGCTGCGCGAGCGCACTAAGGCAAAGCTCCTCAAAAAGCTTGGTCGCCATGAGGACAATGAATTTGGAAAAATTGTTAGAACCCCCGCCCCTGATGAATTCGAGCTACCTGCCCCCTTACCCACGCCGGCTTTCTCTAGAAAAAATATTTTCGATCGAGACTTCGACGCACTGTTTGAAGTCGCGACATCGCCACAGTTCACGGCAAAAATTAGAGTGACGACACCTGAGCCGGATCGTCGCTCTGATGTATCTGCGGCTCACTTCTCTCCCTCGTCCTCGTCTCTCAGCCTGCTCCCGCCGCGGCCGAACTCTGAGCCGGCGCCCAGCATTTCCCCCTCGACCTCTCTCCGCGCCTCCACAAACTCGACGCCAACTGGACACCGCTCGTCTATAGAAGGTTTTATGACGGAGTGTGGATTTAGGAGTGTTTTCTTCATTAACTAACAGTGGGTTCATTACGCATGATTATCTACATAAAATTAATCCACGACGCTTCACCACAATCACGATCAGTTTCATAGTTTGAAGTTTTCTAATCTGTTTGGTTTCCAGTTTGTGTGTATACTGACAGACTTTTATTTAAAGATAACTATTTTCATTTTTATCTACTTGAATACTTTGAGTTTGGGATACAAATTTGTTTTGGTTTGCTTATATTCCACTTTTTTGCAGGTCCAAACAATTCTAAGTCGAAGAAAGTAAGTTTCTTCAGAAAGCTGAGTCGGTCACGGGAAAAGGAGGCGTCCCCGCCTCGCGGGCGCATCATGCAGCAGCCGTCGCTGGAGATGGCCCTGCGGGAGCTCACGCACCCCACACACAATGAACAGCTCAAGAACCAACAGCAGGTCACCTTCAAGCTAGTAAAGACAGGTAGGCAGATAAATCATTCAATTATTTTATTAAGTCGATTGAATTATTTTACACCTTAACAGGTACCCACGGTAGGGTTTGAACCAAATAGAACGTAACAAAGAATTTAATTTTCTAACGCATAAGCGTCAACAGTTGCGTAGCTGCTCGAACGTAATTACACAAACCTATAAGACTTTAACAAAACATACATTTACCTCGTAGGTATATACATAGTTCGCCGTTTGTATGTAATTTGTCTGTATTTTGCACTGGCAAAATTCGTTTCCGCCGTTGTCAAAGCCTTCCATTACAACATGTTATTAATTTCCTGTTACCGATTGTTCGCGCGCCGTCAAAAATAAATCCTTTGAAACCAAACCACAGCTGAAATCCATTTCCATAGAGAGTCCTTTGCGTGTTTTTGATATTGAGAGACGGCTGTGTCAGCAATTGCTCCCCGCTTTTCAACAAGGTGATTCTATACCGTGATGCCATCATGACATGACAAAAGGGTGTGCTAAGTTTTATTCGACAGCCTAAGTGGCGAAGGGGTGATTACACTAGCTACTATACGAGGGACTCTGGGTGCAATTTTCGGATAGGTATTCTGCATTTTCATAAGCTTCCTAAGGAGAGTTGACCACAGATAGGCAATCAGCCGTTTAATCTTTTGGTAAATCATATAACAGCGTGAATACGCGCAACACAACCGAAAAAAACGAAATAAGAATGAAGTACGAGTAGGTAGTATTGCTCGCGCCTGGAACTGGTGGGCGGTGTGTTAACCCACGCTACAGAGGCTCTTGAATGTGATTCAGTAATGCTTCCTCTTTTATATAAATTTAAATGGTTTAGCAAAACAATCATATTGGTTTTAAATAATGCTATAAAATTAGTACCGTGAGACAGGTAATCTTATGAATTGTGGGATGGTCTGTACATGGTCCAAATGTAATATTATTTTAAAAAATTGATGTTTTACAAATCATTACTTAACGAAAAATCTTATTTCATTAAATAAGATTTTTCGTTAAGTAATGTAAATAAATACATTAATTTATGACTTAGTACCTACAATTCAATTAATTGCACTACATATTGCATCGAACAAAATGGGTGAAATCCAATGCATCCTTCTATTTACGAGAGGTATTTCCAATTGTCTGCCACGAACGTTCTATCTTGTTATATCGACATATAATTCGAATTCTGGAGTATTTAACTCACACAAGATAGGTTGAGATTTTAAAAGCATTGGACATATCACATATGATTATTTAGAAAAAAAAACCGGCCAAGTGCGTGTCGGGCCACGCGCAGTGTAGGGTCCCGTAGTTGCGAGTGACAACTTTGAGTTCACACTCACACATCACAGTTTATCGATCAAAAAAATGTAAATATAAAAATGTATGAAATTTTGCATTTTCGAGTACATTTTATAAGTTGGTTGCCTATTACTTTTTAGTTTGTACTTAGTACTCAGCTCTGATAGTTTTACTTTCAACTTTAGTATATATACTACTGCTGTCATTTTTTTCATTTTATTTGCACTTTAAAACCAAATATTTCGGAAACGGATCCCTAAATCGGAAAATAGTGTTCTCAACCTCACAATATTTTTAAAGACCTATGTAACAATAACCAACACGATAGGTTTGTATAGAAAAAAAATATTACTCTCTCTTTACTTGTATGGGAGCTACTCTAGAAATTTTTTTTTTTAAGAGTTTCTCCTACTACTTTTTTGCATTGATTAATATACATACCCATACCAAATTTCAGCTTTCTAGTACTTATAGTCGCTGAGTAAAACAGACAGACAGACATGGCGAAACTATAAGGGTTCCTAGTTTACTACGGAACCCTCAAACTCTATACTAGAAACACAAATACAACAAACAGAACCCAAAATAAATATACATATAAATAAACTGCAAATACATACACATTTAAAATATGACACGAGCAGAAAAAAGAAATAGATTGTTAATCAGAGGACAGATAATGTAATGTGATGAGTTCTTTAAATTTCTAAGTCGTCTAAGCTTTCGCGAATATCGAGTGGCAACACATTCTACAGTCACACTGTCTGAAGAGTAAAAAATATTAATAAATCGGGTCACGTGGCCAAAAAATCAAGGCAAAGTGAAATCGCAACGTGCGCAGCGTTGCGATAAGTATTACTCAGAAGTCACTAGTAACCCAAAATTAGCCCATATATAAAACGTAACAATAAGGTTTCCCCAAGTTAGGGAAAACACAGACTGTACGAAAACATCCGCTTAATTAAATAAGAGGAAGCAATAAAGGAGATTGTGACCGATGCTGCATAGTAATTTATTTCATATGCTCGTGTGACAAGACCGCTTCATTTGGCCAGGCTGGGACTAACTCATTAACAATGGAAACATTCTTTAGTTTTCAGATATATTGAAAGACGTGGGTTTACGTTAACCCTTAGCAGCCAAAACAAATCAGCCGTGATATTTTTACGAGATGATTATTTTTTGTTATTAATAAAAACAATAATTTCAACAATTTCGTATAATCCGATCGAGGGAATGGGCACCAGGAATCATATCTCTATAGGCGATGCGGCTAGCAACCCATCACTTTTTTGATTCCGTTCTCACCTACAAGCCCACCAACGTGCTAAACGTGGCCTCAAAGTTTTACAGACCTGGGCTCTGTCTATCCTGCAGGGGAAAACGACGTGATAGTATGTATGTATAATTTCAACAAATATACAGAGTGTAACATAACCCTCGACATAACCTTAAAGGGGTGACTCAACTCAATATGAACAACAGGCTAAGGGATCAATCCTGGGAACAAATACCGATATCCTTCTTATTTGTTTACAAAACTTTCGTATATAAAAGGTCAAGGACATCTCAGAGACATTATGAATCTAATATCATTGTACTAAGTATACTTGAGCAAATTCAGTTTCTAAACAAAAAAAGATTTCTCTAATCACAGACGAAATAGAAAATTTCTGAACGCATAAGATTGAAAATGGGTTAATTTGGAGATATTTAGAAAGTTACTAGCCTTTGCTTGTGACCTCGTCCGTATGGTGGCTGACATCAGACATAATAGAAGATCCATCGAAATCATAGACCAAACGATCAAAAAAAGTGTTACTCTATACAAATCAAATAGATGCTTTCTTCATTTAAATAAGAGGAAACAATCAAAAAGATACTTGTGACTAGCTTGTGACCAATGCTGCATGGTTGTTTATTTCATTAACCCGTGTGACAAGACCACTTCATTTGCCCAAGGCCGGACTAATTCACCGAGAAAGATGAAAGAGCGCATTCACCTTTAACCTGCAAATGAATAGCTGCAGCCAAAGAAAATGTAATACACTAGGCTGCAGCGTCTGAAGCTTTCAGCTGGATTAAAAAGATAAGGCCATTATATGAAATGCTTCAGGTTACTTACTTTTGTTGCTTGAAAATCAAAAGGCATTATAGTAGCAATTAAACGTACGTATATACATATGTCATATAACGCTCGTATGTTATAAAAATATTTCGTGTAAGTGTAGGTATTTCTTTTAAAAGCGTTTGTCTTTTTTGGACTTTTCAAAAGTATTTTTATAAATTAATATATTAACAAATAAAATATGGCTTATGTGCGTTTATGTAAGAGAGCCTCCTGTAAGGTAAAGTATAAATAATCTCAATGTAAAGTAGCCTACAAAAAAAACTAATATAGTACTAGGGTAAGGGGAACGTAATACCCATTATCCCGGCCTACACAGAAAACTAATACTTACAAGGGTTAATTCACACACTGTATAGTACTAGGATAAGTAAATCTGTTTGTGCAATACAATTTATAACCACGCCACAACACGAACGTGCTGGATAGCATCACCGCAAAGAGCGACCACTTTGTTCCATAGCCGCTTTTGGTATATATACGCCTGGTTGGTAATAGAATTTTCCCGTACCGAACAATTTTTAGAGCTATTTCTGCTCGTTTTTAGGGTATCCGTACCGAAAGGATAAAAATGTGACTCTATTCAAGAGACTTCGATGTCCATCTGTCTATCTCCAGGCTGTACTTCATGAGCCGTGATAGTAGATAGTTGAAACTTTCACAGATGATGTATTTCTGTTGCTGCTATGAATATAAAACCGGCCAAGTGTGAGTCAAACTCGCGCAATGAGGGTTCCGTACAATATGCTTCGTGAACACACACACACAATGTGCAAAAATGTTTTATGTAATTGAATATAGCGCTATCTAGCTAGTAGCAATACCTCTGGTTAGTTGGCAAATGCATACAATTGACGCGCAGTTTTCAGGTTGGGCCCAAAAATAATGGCCAACGTGGATTTGAATACGATGGCCCAATTTATAATAGGGCCAACGTACCTACCATCGTTGGCGTTTCGTCGGGTCAGTTGCAATACGTTGGTTGGACACTAAAGGGCCATTGGCTGCTGAAAAAATATGGGACCTCTTTGCGCAATTTTTTAACAGTACCATCTCCAGGATATGACTGGTCTACATCAAATACCAATCACCCTTTGAGGTGCAGTGCACTCCTGACTTGCGTACTTCCACGCCGACTTGGTTTAAAATTTTGGCTCGAAGTATATAGCCAAAAGTAAAAAAATGTTAATAGCGCGTTCTAACATACGCCTTACGCCATCTATTGACTAAATAAATAACTTTACAAAAAACTCCTTTTAAACCAGTTTTGCCGGGTAGTTCCTGCCTGCCAAAGAAGAGTAGGGCCACTACAAGTTTTTCCGTGGATATAGTAAAAGGCAACTTAGGAAACACAAGCTTATAAATGTAAATATCAAAGAGACCTCTCCAACCCATCTGGCCAGCGTGGAGAGCAAAGGCCAAATCCTCTGACTGCTTTGGCTAAAATGGTATTACAAAGAGAATTGTGCTCCAGCAGTGGAGATTATAAAAGACCTGATGATGATGATGATGATGAAACTAGCTTTCGTTGGACAGACTCAAGATGATATTTAATGTAGGTAGGCAAAAGGTACTACAAAGTACATTACTCACTCGCATTTTTTTTTAATTCAGTGTACTATTCAAACGCAATATTACGTTAGTATTATATTATTTGTCTTTCGAAGGTATTTCCCTACAAAAATCACCCAACGGTAGGAGTAGCACTAACAGGCCCGATGAAGGATTTAATTAGTTGGCCCGATGTTATAACCATAACTTAAATCCCTACAATAATAACCCAACGGTAGAAGTAGCACTAACAGGCCCAATGAAAGATTTTATTAGTTGGCCCAATGTTGTTATATAACTAAAATCTCTACAAAAATCACCCAACAGTAGCAATAGTAGTAGTAGGCCCGTTGTTGGCTACCCATTGGGTAAGTAGTGCATGTTTATGACAGTGGGCCTATTTTAAGTTGAGGTTGGCGGAGTAACTAACCAACTGCCAATACGTTCCCAACTGTTGGCATATGGAAGCCAACGGAAAATGCTACTAGGGGCTAGTGGTGTTTTAGTGAACTATTTGCCTAGGTAAACTTATTATAGTGAGTTTACCACTTTATTTACAACTGATAGAATTCTTATTATTTTTCCTGTAATCTTCAAGCAATGAACTGTAAATTGTAATTTTTTCGAAATTTTAGGGTCAGTAGTTTCGGAGATCAGGGGGGGGGGGAGAATGGTCAAATTTTGCCTTCTTTCGTGAATAAAATCAAAAGTATTTAAAAAAAAAAATATTTTTGAGATCCTCATAACAAGCCCTTTTATTTGATATGTAACACGGTAAGGTTTGCAAAACTTTTTTTTAACATTTTCTATTTGGACCCCATAAACGGACCCTTATTTAAAAAATAATATATATTTACTTTGCACATCCGTATTTGGTTTACACAATTTTACCAAATTTCATTTAATTTGGTTCAGTAGATTCGGAGAAAATCGACTGTGACAGACGGACGGACGGACAGACAGACGCACGAGTGATCCTATAAGGGTTCCATTTTTCATTTTTTGTACGGAACCCTAAAAATACTAATAACAGAATAAAATAAATATTTAACAGGGCTTCCATACAAAAATCGTATTTATTTTGCCTTTTTTTTGCTCGTTAGTCTAATGTTGTATATTGATAATGGTATGGAACCCTTCGGGCGTGAGTCCGACTTGCACATGGTCGATCTTTTGAATTAGACAATTGTTACGTTTTACACAGTGGAGACGGTCTATTCAGAATCTCAAAAGGGGCTTTATTTAGTTTTTAGATTAATAAGATATATTTACTCGTATCTGCCGTGTGGTTCCCGGCAGAGTAGAACAGGACCACGCCAAGTCTTTCCGTGGATGTCGTAAAAGGCGAGTAAGGAAACACAAGCTAAACAAAGCTTATAAACATCAAAGAGACCTCTCAAACCCATCTGGCCAGCGTGCAGAGTGTAGGCCAAATCCTCTGACTGCTCTGGCTTATATCTGCCTCAGCCCGCCTATTTACTGACTCGGATGACAGGTGTCGATGCATATTAATCTAGGATTTGCTGTTACAATGCGGTTTTTGTATTCCAAATAAAAAGTTCAAGCTTGCTTGCTCGAACTTTGTAACCCGCTTTGTAACAGTAAATCCTGGATTGATAGGCATCGACACCTGTCATCCGAGTTAGTAAATAAGGGGGCTGGTAGTACAGAGAGGGTCGTGCTCCTGCATCATCAACAGGTCTTATTGGTCTCCACTGCAGGAGCACGACCCTCTCTGACTACCAGAGCTAAATATTAGCTAGAGCAGTCAGAGGATTTGGCCTACACTCTCCACGCTGGCCAGACGGGTTGGAGAGGTCTCTTTGATGTTTATAAGCTTTGTTTAGCTTGTGGTCCCTTAATCGCCTTTTACGACATCCATGGGAAGACTTGGAGTGGTCCTATTCTACTCTGCCGGAAACCACACGGCAATGCGTGCTCCTGCAATGGAGACTAAAAAAGACCTGATGATGATGATGATTTACTCATGTCACACCGATATTCGTTGCTGGAAATAAATGAAAACACAGATATTGTATAGGATATGTATAGAGTAAGCGGGCAAATCTCGTTTGAGCGATGCAATGTAAAGCCACGCCACAATTGGCGCGCTGGTTGACGTCACCCACCGCAAAGAGAGACCACTTTGTTCCGTAACCGCTTTTAGCATATTCGATTTTGAAGGGAATATCCTATTCTAAAAATTGGCACTTGGGGTTTTTGTCACAATTTTATAACCTATAAAATCATGAAACTTTCAACTAGATAAAGTCCTTTGAACAATGCATAATGCATAAACCGGTTCTGTCTGTATTCGTTGTACCTACATTAAAATTAGTATAGTTGTTTAGAGGCGTTTTCACCTGCATCTTTAGAGCATTTTCTACGAAATCATTACAATATAAACCAATATACATACAAACTACGTCTTTTTCCCTAGCGGAATAGGCAGATCTTAGTTCTTTTAGACCTAAAGGCCACGTTTACCATGTTGGTAGGCGAGTAGTGAAAACATCAAAATAGTTATACTTAAGTTGGTAGCCGCTTTGCCTATTTAACATTATTTTCAAGATTCTCGTCCATCCCTTCAATCGACTTTTACGATATGCGCGGGAAGAGAAGCAGCTGGCACATTATTTATTTTTTCCTAGTCCAGAAAATACCTGTGCGGAAATTAAATAGCTGTTTAAAAATTACTTTTAACCGGTGGTGTAGGCCACTTAACAAAAAACAAAACTATCAACTGTAATAAAGCTCTTAAAATGACCTAGTATGTAAACCGTATATTACTATATACATAAAAAACTAGTTCAGAATACCTAGATGAAGTAGTCGAATCACGTTTGAGCGATGCAATTTAGAGCTATGCCAAAATACTGGCGATCAAATAGGATAACGTCACCTTAAAGAGCTTTGTTCCAAAAGGTTTGGGAAAAAAAAACAAAAGTGAAATCTTATTTTCACATGAGAAAAATTGTTTAATTGACTTTTAGGTTGAATATTATAAGGCAGGTAATCGTCTCTATTTTAATAAAATTTTGAATCTAATAAGTTGTTGATTCGAGAGTTTTAGAAATTTCTGGAAAATGTTAACCTGAACTATGTAAATTGCTATTTACAATTAATTTCTATACTGTTAGCAATTTACACATACGAATAACCATCCTAAGCTCCTCGTAGTAAAAAGGGTTACTTGTAAAACATGTAGCCCCGCAGAAGTAGTTAGCTCACATAATAAATACAATGTTTGTACTACGAGTTTTGGTATAACTTTCTAACATTAAACAAAAATAATTTTTAAAATTTTTATTTTCCCGTCCTGTCACGTGACGTTGGCACGCGGATGCGCTGCGCATAGCGTTGTTCACATTAACCGGAAAATGAAATTTAGATTTATTTATGTATAAAAGTAAAATCAAACAAATTATGAAAAGACGTAGAACAAACTTTGATGACTCCAACGAGGGTATTGGTGTTTTACAGCTAATTGAATACGGTTACTAAAAACCGAATAAAATTGATCAAATCTCATTTGAGATACACCGTAACCTACGAATGCCGTAACATCAGTGATTGCACTGGATGTCGTCACCACAAAGTGCAACCACTTTGTTCCATAAACGGTTTTGGCAAATACGCCCACGAGGTAATAACATTTCCGAACTGTAAGTATTTTATAGTATCGCCGCTAATTGTCTGAAAGTTATAATGGGTTCGGGAAAAATATTTACACTGATTTTCTTAAATAACTACGTTTTAACTTAAAATATGACTATTTCCCACGCTTATTTTACTTATTAATAATGGTTTTACGATACTTCACAAATTAAAGTGGGCTAGCTTAATCCCTTTGAATTTCCAATATACCTTTTGCCTTCCACGACTTAACTTTTCTGTTTGTTGTCGTTTTAACATAAATATAACAAAAAGAATTGTAAATATTCATTGTTTTATTATTGTGTCTCATTTATTTACCAGCAGGGAAAATACATAAATAACTATTGAGTTCAAAATATATTTTTAATATTGAACAAATTATTGCTGCGAAATTTGCGTTTTCTACTCTCAACCTCAAATTTTTCATTTGACCTATAAAAGTTTTATCTAAAAAGGAAAAAATACTACCACTCACTCAAAAAAATTTAAGGACCCATTTGCACTCAAATTGAATAAAGGCTGTATTTGCCGTTCTCATTAACAATCAGTCTGTCTTCCAGCTTTTGCATTTTGCTAGGAATATCTACACTGTTATACCGCGTAATATTTTCCTCTGACATTCATGAAGGAGTCAGCCTAATTGAACAACTTTTTTGAAACTGAACACTTTTGTATGACCATGTCGAGTTTTTTTTTTCGAGTTTCATTGGTCCCATAGGTAACATTGCTTAATTTAATGGGCTGAGAAAACACTTTCAACAGAATGTCGAGGGTAAACTAATACGCAGTATGCATATAACATACCTAATCAGGTTTTGTCAGTCAATACGGTAGTCAACAAATTAATATTACATAAAATTTGTTTCAAATGTTACTTATTTCTATCTTAAAATACCATTCAGGACACTTTTAATTTAATATCGATTCGTTAAGTTACTTATCTTAAAGCTTTTTTAAAGTTAGGTGAATAGGACCATTTTTTTTTAAATATGAAAATCTTTAAATTCAATAATACTGTAGTATAGTCCGCTAAATTTAAAGCAAACTTTGTTACGTTGCGATTAGGTAGGCATTTCTTTTGTGCGTTTTTACGTCTCAAAATTAACGTATATAAACAAGTGTCTTTAGAACTTTTATATCTGAAAGAGTATATTGTTTAGAAACGTATATTTATACAAATGTGTTTATTTTAAGAAGTCTTTACAAAGCAACACGATTCTTTTTATTCGTCATGCCATTTGCAAGGTTTAAACTACAAATAATAACGTATATTGCTTGCAGAGTTCATGTTGATATGTCAGTATAGTAATGTGAGTATTTTTATAAATTCCACATATCTTAAACAGATTTGAATGTATTGTGTAAGGTTGGGAAATAATTGAATAAGCCAACAGTACATTATAAGTGTGCAAGTTAAATTATGTACCTATGTGTCCCCAAACGTTAGCATGCATAACTTGTACGATATTAAGTCAAACATTGGCTTAGTACAACTGTTCCACATACACTGATTGATAAAATATTCAACAACCAATATTTGACCTGATTTCGATGGTAAAATGGTTCATACAGCGTGTAAATTGATTAAATTAAATTATAAGTAACGATTTTATCTACAGCTGTGGCTCAATTTTGCACTTACTTCTGCTTTTTAGGGTTCCGTACAAAAATTGAAAAACGGAACCCTTATAGGATCACTCGTGCGTCTGTCTGTCCGTCCGTCCGTCTGTCACAGCCGATTTTCTCCGAATCTACTGAACCAAATTAGGTGAAATTTGGTAAGATGGTGTAATCCATGACCCAAACACAGATGTGCAAAGTAAATAAAAATTTTTTTGAAATAAGGGTCATTTTCAGGGGCCCAATTACGAAATTTAAAAAAAAAATTTTGCAAACCTTACTGTGTCATATATCAAATGAAAGGGCTCATTATGAGGATCACAAAAATATTTTTTTTTGTTCGGGTAAAATCAATACTTTTGATTTTATTCACGAAAAAAAGGCAAAAATTGACCATTCCCCAAAATTACAAAATGTAGTTCATTCCTTGAAGATTACAGGAAAAATAATAAGAATTCTATCACTTGAAAATAAAGTGGTAAACTCACTATAATAAGTTCATCTAGGGAAATAGTTCACTAAAACACCACTAGATAGCGCTAGTCAATTGAATAAAACATTTTTGCGCATTGTGTGTGTGTGTGTACACGAAGCATATTGTACGGAACCCTCTTTGCGCGAGTTTGACTCACACTTGGCCGATTTTTTGTCCTCGGCGTCACTTGGTTGACTGGTAGATAAAACCTATGGCTTTAAGGGCCCACACTAGACACACTAGCGACGCCAATAATTTTATTCCTAACACTTTACAAATAGAAATAAATTCAAGAATGTAAATCATATGACTCTTAGTCAATAACCTGAAGTAATTTTGGAATCATGTTTTAATATTATGAGAATCAGTCATTAAGGGCAGTAATCTGATTCTCATAATTCTCACTGATTCTGATAATAATAAACATGATTCCAAAAATACTTCAGGTTATTTACTAAGGCTTATATGATTTACATTCTTGAATATCTTTCTATTTGTAAAGTATTATGAATAAAATTATTGGTGTCGCTAGTGTGCCTAGTCTGGGGCCTTAAGTCCGCCTATTACTTGACTATTATGTTCACTACGGGATAAGTCCCGTCAACAATCACAATCGCGGTAAGCCGCGATTGTTTTTGAGTTCTGTCTGATATTTCGACAACATTGCAGCTGCCATTTTCACAGACTAACTGAAGAGACTACGGTGGTGGATGTTGAGCTGTCAAGGGAAACCGTATCGGTCTACCCTCTTTTTTTGTCTTTTATTACACAGGTTTTTACACACAACACTGACGGTGTCCATTCGGGAATTGTTCACTGATGCGCGCGTACACTTTTTACACAACTCAATCACAGGGTTCCATGTACCCGAAAGCTTGAAACCGTCTTCCCGATTGAAATTGGCATGCTTCTTAATTTCAATCGCTTCCCTAACTAGCCGGGGTATAAAGTGGCGTTCAGTTGCAAGTACTTTTGGCTGGTGTAGCTCGATCCAGTGATTGGTCTCTGCTTGTGTTAGATGCTCCGCTATGGCAGACTTCACAATATCACTGTTTTTAACTGCGGTTATGTGCTCTTTGACCCGTTGAGCTATAGCCCTCTTAGTTTGTCCAATATACGAGCGACCACAACTACAGCCAATTTTATAGACACCAGATTTTTCCAAAGGCGTGCTATTCTTCGGTGACCGCATATAACTTGCCATTTTCTTGGCTGGGGTAAACGTGGCTCGAATAGAATATTTTCCTAATACTTTGCCGATTTTGTCTGTTACCCCTCTGACGTATGGTAAGTGAGCTGGCTGCCTGCCTACCGTCGGTGCTCATTTACGCTTTGATGTTGGAGGTTGTCGGATCTTACCATCATAACCATTGCGTCTTAAAACCGCTTGCACATGCTTCAGCTCTCCCTCTAGGTGTTCCTGGTCACATAAATCATGAGCTCTTCGTACGAGAGGTGCAGACACTGCTTGAAGATGTGAAGGGTGATGGTGAGAAGTCGCATGCAGGTGTTTGACAGCTCAACATCCACCACCGCAGTCTCTTCAGTTAGTCTGTGAAAATGGCAGCTGCAATGTTGTCGAAATATCAGACAGAACTCAAAAATAATCGCGGTAAGTCCCGTAGTGAACATAATAGTGATTGTGACCGCCTATTACTTGATTGTTTTAAAATAAAAAAAATACCCTCCACATACCCGTAAAGGGGTGACTCAGCATGTTAATATAAACAACTTTTGCTTTTAAAAAGTTTTCGACATTTTCATACAAAATTGTTCGGGAAAGTCAAAAACAATGTCAAGTTTCCAGCATTAGTCCAATAAGAAAATAAAAATTCATATTTTATACATGTACAGTCCAAGTATATCCGTTTTATCTCTTAGTATTAACATGATTCTCATATGCAGGTGAAACACAGATGAATCTAAAATCGGGTAAAGTTTTGGGGTACGTAGGCTTTGTCTTGCATATCTATAATCTACTAGCTGTTTCCCATGACTTCATTCGCGTAGGTTACAGTTTTATCAGACAGTCTTATTTCGAATTAAAAAGTATTTTATGTCATTTCTTATGAAATATTACTTATTGTAGAAAACAAACGTACACACAAAAAAATAGACAAAAAAGGCTCTAGACTATCTGTGAACAAAATTTCATTTGAATCAATTCAGTAGTTTTAGTGTGAAAACGAGAAAGACAGACTACTTTCGCATACATACCTAATTTAGAATGGAACAGAGATTCGGATTGCGACATTATAATATTGCCTGGTTGTTCATAATGGAAATTTGTGACAAAGGTCAACGTTTCCAACTGCAGGCAATCTCTTAATAATTCAACGCTCCCCGACCAACACTAATATTAAAGCTGTCAGTTTACCATCTGTTTAAATTATGAAATGTTGATGTTCGAGCAATTTGCCTTTGTATTTATAATGAATATTAAATATTAATGCAAAGTTACGGACTTTTGATTCTGGTGCATTTATTAATTTCTTTGGGCGCAAAATTTGCGAAAGCAAAAATAATCAAAATAAACAGACTCGTATAGATATCACTTTAGGGTGGCTGTTTAACAATTTGCTTTATGATAAAATACCTAGCAAAGAGAAACAAACGCGAAATTATATGATCATAATGTGATTTCGTATTTTTTTAAGTATTCACCCATCTGAAATAATAGTGTAAGAAATTTATAAATAAACAGAATAAACCATGCTATTGTACCCTTATATACTCTTGCCAATGCGTGGCATTTTTTCCATAACTTATTTCTTAATGTTATAAGCAAATATCATAAAATTTGATTAAAATACACTAATAAAAGTAAAAACAATATTTTTTTTTTGGTAACATTTATAATTTTTCGTGATAAGCTTTTATATTTGTCCTGTAAAATGCTTGCCAAGACAAATCTTATGGGTCCATATACGATCTGTTATGGATATAATATGCAAATTTATGCTAAAATGAATGTAGGTATTACTATTCGTGTCGTAGCTATTTCATCTACAAAATTGCTACGAATAGCTACGAGTCTACGACCACTTAACGAGCAGTCTATTGTTTATCATCATTTGGGACATCAGCTCATTTTGGATTTTGAATAATGCTAGCTATTCAAAATCAGTATATATTATCACAATCTCTCATCAATTAGTAAGTACAAATAAATTCAAATATCATATTGATTATGCTGCACTTTGTTAAAGTTTCACTTAAATATAATGCCTATTGCAAAAACTTCGCCAACTCTATAAAGCAAAAGTCTACAAAACTTATTCAATTGTAAACTTTAAACCTGTATAACGAAATTTGAAATTTCAAGAATTAAGCTTCGTGTAATATTTAGACGAAGTAACTGAAATCACGTCAGTCAAAACACAAATAAACGTGGCTGAAACTTAATTATCAAATTGCGAGACGTAATTAGTAAAAACAAAGTAGATATTTCTGTCTGGTAGGTATTTTGGGAGTTATTTGTATTACAGATACAACATCCATCTCGTTTGTGTCTATTACAAGCGGAGTTTTAAGCAACTCAGATTATATCTATAGACTGGTTGGTAAGAAAGTAAGTAAGGAGTCCATTTTCCAATGTCCAATTCGACTAAAATGTTGGTTAAACATGTAGGTAATTCAGATGATTACGCATGATATTGCTTGCCTTCTGAAAAAATATTTTCTTACTTATTTTGTTACAGGCTTTCTTTAATTGTCTGCTACTTTGATAAACTATTGCGGTCTTTACTATAAAAGTCATATCTAGGCATATAATATATCTACTATCGCCGTATATAGAGGCTTCAATGCATCCCATCCCAATCCCAACTAATATTATAAATGCGAAAGTAAGTTTGTTTGTTTGTTACGCTTTCACGCCGTATCTACTAAACAGATCATCATGAAATTTTGCATACACATAGGTTAGGGTACCGAGAAGGACATAGGCTATATATTACGCGGGCGAAGCCGAGGGTTATAGCTAGTATTACTATATTTCGTTTGTAGCTTTATCCTTTCTCGTTTCATCCGTGATTGCTAAGTACGCTTTTGCGAAATATAAAATCATCTAAGCTAAGTCAAATAAATAATTTTATTTAACAAAATTTGGTACAAAGTGGAACAGTACGAGTATGTTCGTCATTCAAGCGTTCTTGAGTCAAATTAGCTACTTGGTGAGACAAATAAACACTGTCGTGCAATGTGTTGGTTGTCAAATAAAGCCACAAGACCGAATTTGTCTACAGTTGAGTGATGTGGCTGCCGTGAGGCTTTGTTTAAGCGCGTCAATAGATGTATCAAATAATATAAAGCGTAATTTAAGCCGCCTGCTGCTCTTACACGATTATCTTTGACGTTATTAATAATAATAATTGTTTATTTCGGATAACAGGATCCATAGGAGTTAGTAACAATTGACCTTAAAACTAAAGTTAGTAATCACATTTATAAGAACATACACAGACAGACAGACACATACAATCTAGGACCCACCTGTACCAGCAAGATGTCTACGTTACTGCGTGAAGCCGTATCCATCGAGCTAGCATCGGCGAGTCCCACCGGTCTGCGAGGGCGCGCAGGATTGTGTTGGGGCTGTCGCGCATGCGCCTCAGGTGTGAAGCGCAACGCTTGCGCATGATAGCAGCAAAACCATGCACGTGAGCCTCCGCGAACATGGCAGAAGCGCTGCAGAAACGCGGCAGCCCCATCAAAGCCCGGAACGCATTATTGTATTGAACACGAAGACAAACCTTAAAAAACAAAATTATTTTGTTGAACAATTTTGATGTATAAGTTTGTTAAGCCTTAGTAAATTTATTTTGATAAACTTTTGTATGAATCAACAATAACAAAAAACAATTATCATTCTTACTAAGTACTTAATATGTAAATATCACAAACTACGAAGAAGATACTATTAATAGTATCAGACAACCCACTGCCTTATGTTTTCTCTAGGCAATAAAGATCATACACAAATAATGGAGTGAGGATGAAAATGAAAAAAAATGCCATACAATTACGTTTGAGTTTCTATTAGGGGCCACAAATTCAAACTCAATTGACGTGTATTCTATACCCTAAAATTCGTAAAGGCAGTTTTTCGGCAGTGGTGAATATTTGGCTTAATTTCTCATCGTTGTCATATTCTTTTTACGTACATGGCTAAGATTTTAAACTTACTCTTTTTATTATCTTCTACAAAAGAAGAGATAAATTTTAAGAATTTTGTCTATGATAAAACACCGTAAACTCCCTGCGATGTCGTTTCGCTCAATAATTACCACCGAGAAAAGCGCCAGAGGGCTATTAAAGTTAAATAGTCGGTATTTTTTATTTCACCCGGCTTCTTTTTCAACACTGAATTTATGAAGTCTATCCATTCATCCGACGCTTATTTCCAGCACAATACGTTAGAAAATATATATGAGCTCAGCACACAGTTTTCTCTACAACATTCGTGACTGGGAGGTATTGTGTGTGCTCTAGCGGCTAATAAATAATTGACAACATTCAGACTATGTTTTCGTTCTTTCAGATAAGAAAGCGACTTACTTGCCTACCTTATATTTTATGGATAGGCTCAAGTGAATTATTTATACTGTAACCTAATACTTTTTCGTTATTACATCTTGTGAAAGGAGTTAATATATTCTACCATATTCATTTACGTATATTTATCTCTTACGGAATAGACAGATGTCGTAAATCTACGGGCTCAACATCTTATGTAGGTATCCAGATAAGATTTTAACCTTGATAACCTTGAAAAAATGTTATTCTCTGATTTTAGCATTATTTTGTTAGACTTCATGGTTTTGCGCGGAAAGAGAAGAAGCTGAAACATCCATGTTATTTCCAAAAGTATCATAGGTGGTATTTATTCATTAGAATTAATTTACTTTCTTACTTAAAATAGGTAGTTAATCAGATAGTTGGAAAATACCTCCCTACTCCGGGAATAGGAATAAATTTATTAGTTTCCAATCTTTTGGTATTACCTGAAAGATTATTATTCAAAAGAAGTTTAGAGAATAACACCATCATTCTCGAATTTACAAACGACTATGACATGCGTAAAACAGAAATGAAAAAAAAGGGATGTTTGAGATGAGGGTTAACGTTCAGTTCGTCTTTTACGAATTCAATTGTGGGTATATACTGTTTGCTTACTCGTGTTTTCAGACATAGAAAAATATTGAGGTTTTCCACCCATGTTTCAAAACAAAAAGGGATCCTCAATTTATAGCGCAAGCTTTTTTGAGTAGACCTTTCTATAAGATGTGTGGAAAAATCCATGTTTTTTACCTGATTGCTTTGATGTATACTGATTGTCATGTACTTATCAGAGTCATTCTGAGCATTCCAGGAATATTTTAGAAGATACATACAAACGCAACAAAATAAGGAAAGCAAATTTGGACTTAACATAGAAATTTGAAAAGCTTATTAGTAAATTCTTATGGAAGCTACGTTTTTTTTTTACTTTCTTTTTTCGCGGGATCTATTATGCTATAAGAAATTCTGATCGCTACATTACAATTTCACCCTGTATTCATTATAGGTATAGTTATTTTACCTCAAGATAGAATTCAAATGGCGAGTTAGCTGGTATTTTTTTCCCGATATGTACTCGAAAACAAGATCAACATTCCCATTGAAACGTGGTCATACGGCCAGACAATAAACACTAAGATTGATGGTTTAGGAAATACACCTAGTCTATATTGACTGACTGTTCGCCCGCTCAAGGTTAAGTCTGGGGTAAATTTCTATTTTGTATCCACACATAGTGCTCATAATATAAAGCTAAACCAAAGTTAACAGATCCCATAAAAATAAAAAAAACGTAGAACCAGCTACTTTTCTTCCCATGCCGACCGTAAAAGCCGGTCATGGAATTGGGTGAATATTTAAGGAATCCATCACATGCGATGCGGCTATTTTGATTACGTTCTCACCTGCAAGCCCACCAACATGCCAAACGTGACTTTAAGGTTTTACAAATCTGGGCTCTATCTACCTCGCAAGGGAAAAAGACGTGATACTCGTAGTATGTACAATAAAAAATAATGTTGGTTATACATACATTTTTTTTATATATTTAAACTTTATTGCACAACAAAAAGTACAAACAGGTGGACTTAATGCCATAAGGCATTCTCTGCCAGTCAAACCTTGAGACCAATCCGAGATAACTATATTAGGTGGTGCGATAAAATTCAGACATAGTTCAAACTCTGAACAACCTGGCAATATTTAATTAACAGAATCGGAATCCCTAATAAATTATTTAGTTTACCAATTAGCTTTTCAAATTTCTTTGGGAAGTACAAATAACTTTTTTTTTTCATCATTTGCCTCTTTTTCTTGCGTATATATATTATATTAGGGATTCTGATTCCAACATTACAATATTGCTAAATTTTTTAGAATCACCAATCTAATATGCACCTAAACAAAAGCCAATTCACAATTCAGTAACATAATATAAAATATATCGATTATAAACTCATTATCACCTACTTTAAACACATGTCTAAATACTCAAAAGCAGCTTAGACTTGTAAACAAACAAATAGCAGGGATTAGCGTGTGTAGTGATGTAGCCGCAATGCTCTGATACGTAAGCCGCAACATCACAGCAACGTGTACGGATTTCCCAGACACTGTGGATTCCAACATGTACCGACGACATAATACCCCACAAGATTGGTTTCTATTCTAATCAAACTGGTACTACTTGTGCGAATTAATACATTAATAAAGTGCACATATAAATTTATTATATTTTTTTTGGGTTATGTTTATTTGTGTCCCACTGTAGGGCGAAAGCCTCTAAGTAGCGTCATAATTTTGTGTCTACCAGATTATAAGAATATGTAAGCACTATTAACTTTATTTAGTTCTAAAAGTAACTTACTTGAAATTAAAACAATACTTTTGGTGTATATATACACTTTTAGTATATGTTTAAAGTCAGATACTGCGGTTTCATACTTGCATATACTTGTACAAGAGTTACATACCAAACAATATTGGCTTCTAAACCGAAATTAAACTGGAATTGGCGCAAATTAACACCCACTAAATAAGTATATCACCTTACACTAGTTTCTAACTAAACTCGTTAATATTAACTACAGTATCGTTTACAAAACGTTAAATATTTAGGTAAGCAATTCTGCTTTGTAGTAAGTTGTTTTAATTAAGTCTATGAGATTTGCAAAGTTACCAATTGGCATGATAATGTATTATCATAATAAGTCATGTATATATTAATAAATAAAATATATTAAGTCATGTATTCAGAAGGTGTTTAAAGTTTATTAAGTGGTCTTAAAATATAACCGGTTAAAAGGAAAATCGTGCTACCAAGTATATAAAATACTTATTGTTTTATTTACGTTACAATTCCAATTTTTGACGTTTCGGATTTTTAACTTTTCTTGTGCTTCTTGCCAAATTTCGGAATCAAACTGTTTTATTACGCTGTCTTATAACTACAATTTTTCTCAGCTCAAAGGAAGTGCATCATAATAGTCAATAACCATATATTTCAATATCATTTCTTCCAGCTGTCTTCATTGATGATTGGCGAACGTTAACTTTCATTACATATTATTAATTACAAGTTAATGATGGTTGACGTCAGTAATTTACTTACAATTAAGTTTATACCTCTTCCAAAGTGGAGTACCGAAGAAGCAGCAACAAACTGCATAGCGCATTTTTGCTCCAAATTACATCAACTTACAATCTACGACATACTTACTTAGAATTACTTAAGTGGACTTAAGTTTGCATTGTCATGTCATAAGTACCAGAGTATTGAATATATCGCGTGCCTGAGTAGGGTAACGATGATATGTACAGACAGACAACGAAGTGATTAAGTGATCCTATAAGTGTTACATTTAACATCATAGATACGGAAAAGAACCTTAAAATCCATTATTTTTTTCTCCTACAAGATATCTGGTGTATGAATACCTACTCATCATCATTCCAGCGTATCCCAATTCCATCTTCAGCGGTAACTCTTTATAGCTCCAGGGTCCGTTAATTACTCCTATCCTTAGAGTATATATTTATACTCTAAGCTCCTATCTATGATGTACCTACTCATAATTTAAATGACTATTATACGAACTAATATTTGCAGTCCTTCTTCGGGAATCACCGTGTGAGTGAGTAAGGCATGGGGTAAGTACAAAATAACCCAAAGGTTAGACGTGCTTCCGA
This sequence comes from Rhodophaea formosa, assembly GCA_963082605.1. NCBI lineage: Eukaryota > Metazoa > Arthropoda > Insecta > Lepidoptera > Pyralidae > Rhodophaea > Rhodophaea formosa. The sequence goes on along the minus strand of OY720208.1, from coordinate 9,805,358 downwards.
TTTATAATCGGCCCCAATGAAGATAAGATAAGATAAGAACTAATATTTAAACAAAATCTTACATTCTTATAAGTCTACAAAAGCGGCAATCATATATTTCAAAAATGCATTTTGAATACATTGTATAGGGGTAAAATAACATTAACGTTATTGCTTTGAAAACGTAGATGGCATTATTGTATCCACGTACGGAAGGCAATATGGAAATTCTAGTACTCTGGGTTGTGCGGTAAGCGTTCAGGCTTTTCAGATGGCTTGCTGTATAGCCGCAGATAGCAATACTGAATTTAAAATCTCCCACATATTATTGATGAATCTGTTTAAAATAGAAAACCTTTTATGAAATTAGAACAAAAATAAAAACAAACCGTTAATGGTATAAATAATTGATAGTAGATGCAAATGTAATGAATGTAAATATTTACGTTTAATTTTTTTAGATAAATTAGTAATGCAATCTTCCGTCTAAAATAATTATCAATTCGGAAGGCCCGTTAAGCCGCTGGTCCCGGCTGTCTTCATTGATGGTAGTCGTCGTTGAGCTATGTCAAAAGACTTAAGTTAGCTTGAAAAATCAGGTAGTGGTACATTGGGCAAACAAAGAGAAGCATCGGTACCCGTATAAAAGAACATATTGCTGACATGAAGCATAGGCGCTCAACGAAGTCTGCAGTCTGTGAACATGCCCTAGACAAACCCAACCACTATATGCGTTTCGATAATCCTCAAGTCCTTGCAAAAGAAAACAGATACATTCCAAGAATGCTTCGTGAGGCTATTGAAATTAAAAAACATCCTAATTTCAATAGAGAGGATGGTTGGCAGTTACCACCAGCTTGGAATCCAGTCATCAATTTAATCAAATCTCAAGCTAAGCAGAAGACTGCAAGACCTTCAGACACCGTGAGCCAATACTGCGTACATCCGGAACGTTATCAATAAATATTTTAGGCGGTAGATTTTACAGTTCTTATAAAATACTAGACAAATGTCAACTTAGTCTACCTGCGACCACGAACACTGTAAAGTGCTCGAAACGTTAGGTGTATAAATAATGTAATAAACGCGATAAAAACCGTATTAAAATAATTTTATTTAAATGTGTAACAATCGCGAAAACATAAGAAAAGTGGTCGTGCTAGGTCTCATATTTTACAATTTATATAACTACAAACACCAACGGAGCAGGTAAACATCATATCTATACGCAAATATTTTATCTTTTTTCGTTCTTTTATTGAAATAGATCCGTACATTCACCTCAAAACTCGACCAGCCGGAGTATTGATTAGTAATTGAAAATAGCTAACAAAGTAACGAAGCCATAGCTCCTTAAATAGTTTATAGAGCGGAGTCCAGTTAGCTACGGAAATAAAACATTTAGTAGATTCGACACAGTTAGACTGGGAAGAGCAGAAAACTCTTTGGAATATTTTTTTGTCTCAATCTTCACTTCACTTCAGTTAAAAGTAACATACCGAAAAATTCTCGAAAATAAAATTTGTTAACCCTTGAAATATTTTGGTCCCTTAACCACCTATTCTTGTCCCTTAACCACCTACGTGCGGTTACTGTGACCGCTGTTAGATTATTATTATTATTTTGGATCTATGGCAATAACGGAACACTGGAATAAATGAAATAATTCTTTATACTCTAATGATTTATTTCAGTATCACAATGGAAAAAAATGTGTTTCCTAAGTAGCTTTCTACGACATCCATGGGAAGACTTGAAGTGGTCCTATTTCTACTCTGCCACGGTGGTTAAAAAATACCCCGGTACAATCGGAGTGGGCGGCTAGTGTGAAATAATTCTCAAATTCAATACCTTAAGTTTGAAATCCTGAACTAATCAAGTCTGAAATAACTTAATCTTTATTAATTCTTCGCTCGTGTCAGGAGTCTTAACTAAGGCTTTGTATTAAGCTTAAATTTAATTAAAGCGCATAATGGAATTCTGAATAGTCTATTGAACTATAATGACGATTACCGCGAAAGCACTAGCAGCGATAATAGATCGTTTTCAATATAGGCTAACCTTTTATTAGAGAGGTTGGATTAATACCTCCATATTTATGAACCGCTAGAGTATTGTCCTGTCAAGTATTAACAAATATTTGATTTGTAATAGTAATAACTCATATCATTGAAACGAACGTGAGGTAAGTATATTTAAAAAAAACCGGCCAAGTGCGTGTCGGGCCACGCGCAGTGTAGGGTTCCGTAGTTGCGAATGACAACTTTGATTTCACACCGTTCACACTCGCACCTCACAGTTTAACGACTAAAAACATGTAACAATGAAAATGTATGAAATTTTACATTTTCGGGTACATTTTATAAGGTTGCCTATAACTTTTTAGTTTGTACTATATACTCAGCTCTGATAGTTTTCCTTTCAACTTCCTTTCAACGTTATATGTACTACTGCTGTAATTTTTTTCACGTATCCATATATAACCGTTTAATAGATAGAGGGGGGGGGGACACTTGCGTCTAACAAAAATTTGCACTTTAAAACCAAATATTTCGGAAACGGATCCCTAAATTGAAAAATGGTGTTCTCAAATCACAATATTTTTTAAAGACCTATCTAACAATACCCAACTCGATGAGTTTGTATAGAAAAAAAATATTACTCCCTCTTTAGTTGTATGGGAGCAAACCTAAAAAAAATATTTTTTCAAGATTTTGTTCTACCACTTTTTTGACATGATTAATATACATACCTATACCAAATTACACCTTTCTAGTACTTATAGTCTGTGAGTAAAACCGCGGACGGACAGACAGACAGACATGGCAAAACTATAAGGCTTCCTTGTTTACTACGGAACCCTAAACATGAAAATATTTTTGACGAATTTAAAATGATAGGTTTTTATATTTATTCTCACGTTTTTATCCCTTTGAGGTAGATTGGCTAGATCAAATGGTCTCGTTCTTTGTAGCTAGGCACATAGACGGACAATGGCAGCTAGCTGCATCACCTTTTGTCGTGATTTCTTATTTCTACCCATTCCTTAGCCTTTGACATACTTTTACGATTTGAGCGGAAAGTAAAGCATTTGATACTGCGTTTTTTTTTTGTCCTAGACCAGCGTGGAAGAATTGCCTATTATATGTTTAAGTCTTCGAGCAACACGCCTACAGAAGCCGTGTTGCTCGAAGGTATAAGTACATATTAACAAATCGGCTGCTCAAATTCAAAACCGAGTAACAGGTGATTTTAAAAAAAATCGGTTTTAGTCATTTTTTGACTTACTGGACAGTATTACAATGATGTGGACCTTAAAGCACCCAGTTTCATATGAAATTTTAAAAATTTTATTTAGCAAGTCAGCAATTTGGCATTATAACGAAAATTTCCTTTAAGTACAAATTCTAAACTTACTATGTCGGAATACAAATTTAAAACCCTAGTAGCAAAAGTGACTTACTAAGTTATGAATTTGAAATATCAACTTGCTATGTTTTGCAAACTTAATGATTTTTCGTATAGTAAGTCCAGTGACATGGATTCACAAAGTGTTTCGCTCCAGGTTTCTTCATGTTCTTGTTTGATATTAAGCAGCTGAAATATGGATTCTTGCCAATCGAACAATAAATTTTAATAAAATTTCCACTTTCCGTTTCCACGTTGGGACATTCACAAGTGCCAAATTATAAAGAGAACTAATCAAGCATCCGCGTTATCTATTTCATACCAAACGAACCAATCAGACTATTCTCAGTTGTGTGGATTATATTCCTCGAACCATGAATGTATTTCGGTAACACTGTACAGAAGGGATGATATACTGTATTCAGTTCTGATAGCCTGTAATAGTACATTATGATGCAAGTACGGTAAGCTGGATATAGTCGAGGTGTTTAATAAACCGAAAACTATAATAGACAGCTTACCATACGAGTATCATAAGACGTTTTTCAATACATTTGCGATTACCATAAACTAAAACAAGATTGCAGTTCAGCAAATAAGGAATTTATAAAAGTTAGGAACTAAAGCAGTTTGTAAAAATAAATTTATAATGTTCAGGTATATTTACACAGGTTTATTTTCTCCAAAAAAGTACATTGATAACCTTCTCCTTTTCGAAGTTGTTTAAAAAATCACATCTCACGAATCAGAAAATAGTTTTCATGCTGAACTTTTTGCTCGGATTCTATGAAAAAGTTTAAATTTTGTATCTGTGGCATTGGGAATTGAGCGGTTGTGATTGGTGTAAGGGAAAAAACAATAGTGCCGTAAATAAGTACATCATTACGATACAGATTTCGATGTCATAAGAACCGTATTATTAGCAAATGTATTGAAAAGTTCCATTACTGGACAGAATACTATTATACTTATATAGTAATTAGTTTGAAAAACCATCGCAGGTTCACTGCCAGTTAAGTAAACTACTAGAGTATGTGTATGATAAAATGTAATCTGAATAAATGTAAGTAATATTCAAATCTGCTTTTTTATAAAGTAATAATTTATGTTAAATGTACCGCGTAAAACCCAATGTGAATATTTGCAACGCAACTCTAAAACGATGGTAGGTGCCTTAATAATGATATCACTTCAAAAATGTTTGTTTCTCCTTCACACAGAAACTACAAGATGAGTTTAAATGTGATTTTACATTTATTTAGCTTACCACCTTATTTCTACTTATTAAATAGCGTATGTGATATTATGATGTGTGTGTTTGCAAAAGGTATACCAAAATCTATCCAATTTGTTTTACCGTAAAGGAGTGATAAACATTATCACATTCATACAAAAATTTACAATTAGGAGGATGATTTGACATAATTATAAGGCAGCCTTAAACTTACTATTATTAACGCAGACCAAGACGCGGCAGAAGCTATTATGATAATATATTCAGCATAAGAAGTAACATTTTTTTTTGTCTAGGTTACGAGCTTACGTAAAAATGTATCGTAAAACATTATGCTACATTTTACGACTGATAAAGTCAAGGCTACAATTTACTTACACAGTGTTTATCTACATTTTGATGCTACGACATTACTGAACAAATATATTGTCTAAAATCCGTGCGTGCAGCCATATCAAAACCTTTTAATCTCCCTTTGTGACATGATCCCATCACATGAACTCAGCTAATAACATTACTTTATAAAATGAACTAATGGCTCTTTTGAATAGTGCTTGCTATATAAACGAAGTTTTTACTGTTCTCTTTTAGTTGTGGTTATATATTCATCGTACGATGTCCAAAATCATTGAACATCTATCTGTGTTCTGCAAAAGAATCAACTACGCTTTTCAAAACCTTACAGTACACGGCCCGAGATATCTTGTTCGTCGAGATATTCACATCGTGTATAGATTGATATATTTCATCATATACATTCAGGTATGGATCGCCGCGGTGGCAACAATCCGCAAATATTACAATCATTACCAAGAAAATACTATACGATTCACGACTCGCACGGACTACTTAGATTGGAACACGACATTCGCCTCGATTACTGTGTGCGAAATATCGAACATGGAAAAAATATGGGCCACCAATCAGAAGATAGATTTAAATAAGGGTAGAGTAGATGGCTTGATTGGAGAACTAGCATTCTTTAGCGGTACATGTTTCAGCTGTTTATCTACTTGTATCGAAGACGCTTCAATATGTGCATTCAATTTTACCCAAGTGGCTTTACACATGCGAACGGCTTGTAAAAATTTGTTTCTGTCATGCAAGTGGAACGACAAACCTATAAATTGTTGTAAAAACTTCAAGCCAATACAAACAGAATTCGGTACATGTTTTTCGATGAATAACAAACACAGCGCGGGCTTACAAACATTTTACGTTTCTTCTACGAGCCAGTTCGAAACGGGAACACTAGAAATTATTCTCGCTCAAGATTATGAGGTATTTCTGCATTCTCCCGAAGACGTGCCGTTCTGGAATATGGAATATGATCGTCGAATAACAACAGTTTATGGATCGCAAGCAACGCTATTATTTTCTATTATGGACGTTATAAACGATCCGGAACTAAAATTAACGTCTCCGGAAGTGCGTCATTGCAGGTTCCCCGAGGAATTGCCGGATAATTTTATTGCTTACGAACAGTACAGTTACTCTGTTTGTATAATTCAGTGCCGTGTAGAGAAACAACTTGAATTATGCAACTGCACCCATCATTTATCTCCAATTCAGTATAAAGATCGGTATTGTGATTTGGAGGGCTTGAAATGTTTGACCAAAAATTTCAAGAGATTGAGTAAATTGAAAGTGCCCGGATCTGAAGATGCTGCATTAGAATGTGATTGCTTACCATCATGCACAGAGCCCGACTACAACGTCGTTTCTAAAACTTTGGTAGAGCCCCAAAAAGAATTGAAAGCCGGAACTACAACTATAACGCTCAGTAACAGGCCGTACCAACGCGTGACAAGGCAAGTCGCTCGAACTACTTTGGATCTGGTCGTGGCTATGGGAAACTGTTTTGGTCTTTGTTTTGGTGGTTCTCTTCTTTCCATTGTAGAAATTATATACTATTTATGCTTTAAGCGCTGGAAACTTACTAAAGAAAAATAATTATCCATATCTGGCAAGAAGAAATGTTATAGAATCAAAAATTGTTGCTTGTCATTTCCTTCCTAATGCAGAATATTTAAGGAGTTAGTACTTTAGATATAAATACACTACAACATTCTATCTGAAGTAATCCTTTTGACTAAAATTAAAGTTTTAATGGAACTTCCAATAGTCTCAGAGAACAATTGAATTGGGTACTTGAGAAATCCATCACTGGTCGCGCTAACGGGTCTTTCAGTCAAAATCCATTTCGCAGACAAAGTTCCAAGCAGCAACTTCCACAACTGTTCGCAGCTAAGATAGTTTGCGGCTGTTTTAGGCAACTTTAATCATTTGACACTTCGTTCTGTCTGATTCGTGCGTGCTTGTAAGAACCATCGTTCATTAAGATTACATTTTAAGTCATTTGTATGCTACTTGAGGTATAAATAAAATGTATGTAACATGTCTATTCTTATTAAGTTAAGAAATAAGATTTGGGCAAAACAAAAAACCACGCAAGCAGGATTTTCCCATATATTTTTTTTAATAAGAATATATCAGATTAACATTGTTAATGCATAAAAACACCTATAGAAATTATTGTAACTAGTTTATTTATAAAATTTATTTTTGGTAAAAGCTTTCATTTTGATCCGATTTTTACTACATAAGTTGTCAGGGTTACGGAGGCATATTTTATCACACCAGCGTGTTAATATAGTTTTATTATGTGATCTGAGGTTTTATTGCATTTTATCACATTTTATAATAAATGCGATAAAAACCGTATTAATTAAGTTTATTTAAATGTGTAACAATCGCGAAAACATTAGAAAACTAAATAGTAGCTTGTATAAAATTACTGCTTCATACTATAATTATAATTATTCAAAATATTTTGCTATCACTTGGATAATGAGTAAGCAATTTAAATTATTTAAGCTCTACAATGTTCTATAATATCTAAATAAGTTTTAATGAATAAATGAAGAACCGATGGCCGATGGGGCAGAAAGGTTCTTGAATGGCAACCACGTACCAGCAAGCGCAGCGTTGGACACCCACCGACCAGGTGGTCGGACGACCTGACAAAGGTCACAGGAAGGCGCTGGATGCAGGCCGCTTCCAACCGGTCGTATTGGAAATCCTTGGGGGAGGCCTATGTCCAGCAGTGGACTTCTTGTGGCTGAGATGATGATGATGATGATAAATAAAACTCCCAATAGTCTCACTGAACAATTGAATCAGGTATTTGAGAAATCTATCACTGCTCACGCTGAGGGGTCTCTTATACAAAGTCAATTTCGTAGACAAAGTTCCAATCAGCAACTTCCACAGTTCTATAATAGTTACCTATACTCAGCCAAAATAAGTTACCCTGTTTTTGACTTAAACTCCCTGAAATTTTATCTGATATCTATAACCGTGATTGTAACAACCATATCTACTTGAGACATTACCGTTTATTAATATGCACAACTTCAGACATCGATCTTTAATTAATTGTGTAGATAGATAAATCGAACCATATTTTGATGTTTAAATTTGCCTAGTACTTATCTACTAAAATTAATGTTTTTAGGTAATATTTACGTAGAAAAGCTTACGTTTGGTTTTGGTATTTCATTATAAATGGTACCTATTTAATTAGCATGTTAATATTCTGATATACAATTTTACATTAGAATAAGTACTGTAACGGGTGAGTAGGGTGTCGTGCTGAAAGGATAACATTGAATCTAGTTCTATCATATATCTGTAAAATAATTAAAAATTTTCATCTATATCCCCATACGAGGTACGTGCGATTAGTGCAAAAGTCGTGCAAATCGCACGACTTTTGCGTCAAAAACTAGGTACCATTTCTTCTTAAAGAAACAGAGACAATAATTTCTTTTGGAATACATCAAAAGCATTTCAAATATCTTAAAGAAACCTCCCTGCTACAGTACCTAGTTCTTAATAAGTTTTTATTAAACTTTCCAAGTCATCTTATTGATCAATTGTGTTGGGTTCTTGAGGAATCCATCAGTGCTCGCGTTCGTCTCTCAATCAGTGTCTCAGTAATACGTAGTAATACGTATAAGTTTGAAGTGGCAACTTCTGCATCTGTTGCTTGTAGCTACTACTGTTATAGATACTGTACTAGTCCAGGAATGTTTGTGATTACCTAATTCTCTGTCAATGTTGTGCAATCAATTTAGTGTTTGCTTTTAGGTAGAGCTTAGTTTACAGCATTAAACTATGAATGAGTATCTTGGTGTATTATTTTATATCTCTTACACATCACAAGCTGCTGTGTGTACCTATAAATTATTGATGATAGCTTTAAAACATGGATTTAAGAATAATATGGATAGGCTCCGTAAAAACGTAATAAATTCTTAAAAACGTAATAGTCACGAATAGCAAATAGGTACCAAAGCATGCAAACGTGTTGCGAGATACCACACGCATAGATCGATCTTAAGGACGCATGCAATTTTCCCCTTTTTGGAATTCAAACTCTTCCAAAGGTCAGGTCAAGATGGAAAATGATCTTTTTCAGATTGACTTGGGTCTTGGATGTTTATCTATATATGTATCTATTATAAAATAAAGTATCGTTGAGTTAGTAACCCATAACACAAGTCTCGAACTTACTTTGGGGCTAGCTCAATCTGTGTGATTTGTCGTATATATTTATATTTATTCAAAATGTTGAATTAGTTTGCTACCTATACTGCACACATGTAACGTATCAAGTTCGTGTTCAGCGTCCTCCACTCTCAGTCGTTTGAAGGAAGACGCATCTTTCACCCGTTCTAGACCTATCCATACTAATATTATAAATACAAAAGTAACTCTGTCTGTTATCTTTGTACCCTTCGCCCTTCAACCACCGAATCTATAGAAGTAGAGACGTTGACATAGATCGTTTTATTTTTGGAGGATATTGTTGTTTTTTATCCCTGATAAAGGTACTATTCCTGATATACATACACGCAACCAGAGTCGTGGGCAAAGGTTTAATTATTTTAATAAAATTAATAAAGAATAAAAACAAAAAATATTGTTACAGGTCAAATACAGATATACAGACAGACAGACAGATAGACAAGAAAATAAAAAATTCGCATTTTATTATTCTTTTTAAGTGTCCCTCTATCCATTTCAGTCAAAAATACAAAATGTACAGACAAAATATTTTTACCGTTTTATTATATTATATAATAAAACTCTTTTAATAAGGTTAGGTAAGGTTTATTTCTTTTATAATTTTAAGTTCCACATTTTCACCACGGGTTAATTCCTAATGAAATGTGTCCGTCCGGTGGCGGAGAGCCCTGGAGTACTGTATACAGGCCCTGCCTTCAACAGACTCCAGTCTCCTCCAATCTGTATTTTAAGCACATATTATTAAAAACTATGTAACTTGTTATGTATGTATCAGATTTGTTGGAGATAATAATAAACTACTTTTTTACTAAATATTTAAAACCTAAGATATTTTATAATTGAGGTTTAAACAGGTTTCACTGGGAATATCGGGTTTCCAATGTAATTTAAAATTGAAATGAGTATCGACGCCATTTGCATCATATTACTGACACTGCAGAAGGAGTAATATAAAGCTAATTTGATAGACAATGACATTATGTCATTTGCATTCGCTGACGAAAGTTGTACAGGTGAATATTTTACCCTTGATCAATATTCAGAAGTTGAAAGCTTTTTTGTTAAAAATAAAGTGAATATTTTATAACCGAAAAGCTTATTACGCTGTAAGAAGAAATAATAAATAAATACGAGCTTTTGCCTTCTACGCCGGTCGTATAAGTTCTAAGCAGTGTTTAAAAATAAGGTTCTAATGGAAATATGTATATTTCTTGGAGAACAGTTAAAAGTTGAAAATCAAATAAACATTTCATAGTTTCATGCAAAAGATTATAGTGACAGTTAGTCTTATAATTCGACTTGTAAGGTATTGTCAAATAATAAGATAAAAAAAGTTTTTAGAAAATTAAGCCTCTTCTAATTACTATAAGTCTAGACGTGGCGCAGCGGTCAACACGCTACCCTGCGACACGGGGGTCCCGGGTTCGATCCCCGGTCAGGTCAAGATGGAAAAAGATCTTTTTCATATTGAACTGGGTCTTGGATGTTTATCTGTATAAGTATATATTATAAAATATAGTATCGTTGAGTTAGTATCCTGCGACACAAGTTCACAACTTACTGTGGGGCTAGCTCAATTTGTTTGATATGTCCCTATATATTTATTTATTTATTGATAGAATCATGGTTTTGCCCACGTTTTATTCCTCATATTTGCCGACTAGTTGTCTCGGTCATCTCGGATCCTGGTATATTTTGAATACCATCATTCAGAACAGTAGCAGCAGCGCTAACGGTGGCGTGTGCTTTGAGGGAAGTGAATCTTTTGTGTCGCCATCCCTATTCTGGTAGTCCTATGAGACCGAAAGTAATCAAAGTACTAACCAATAAAATATGAGTAAAACCGTTTTTCTATAGCGAATTAAGTTTTTATATAGTCAGTTACATAGTCATTGTTATTATTAAAAATACACCTTATTTCTTGTAAATTAATTACAAATATTTAGAATTTTTTAGTTTGTTTTTTAGAAAAGAAACCTAGTTACTTTAATTTCCTACTTAATTATGGATTATTTTACGGAGGGATGGGATTCAATGGAAAATACAAGAAATTGTTCCATATTACTAAGTTGTTAGCTCCTTAAAATTTGACACATTTTTTTCACCGCTAAAGCAATTTACATACGACTGGCATAGGCAAAGGTAAAAGTAGTCCCGAATATTCAACACCGACGTACAGGCCAACAAAAAAAAGACATTTATAATTGAAAGCTAACCTTACCTATCATCCCTTTGCGAAAGGAAAGTCTTTGTTTTTCTTGATTTATTTGCTTGTACTGTCATAATGGTATATTAAATTAAACGTAGCGTACAATTCTCTTTCAAATCCTATGAATTTGAAGTAAAACATTTTTACTGACTTAGTGAAATAAAAGTAAGTTACTGGTCTTCACGGGTATTAATGTAGGCATATTCGTGATTGTCAAAAATTCCAATTTTACATTAGATTTGAAAGAATCTTAAATGCCTATGTCAAAAATATCTAGTTCCGTAGATATAAGTTACAAACTTGGGGCTCTTATACGAGTCCAGCACGGCCTTTCTTCCGTGGCCCTACGCTGAGATTCGTCTACAAACATAGGTAGATGATTCGCTCAAAATCTCTAAGACATGGAAATTCAGGTATCTGACTTGATATTAATAGCACTTTGTCAATAAAGTATATGAATCTAATTTGCCTATATTGGTTGTTCATATTGACCGTCTGAATCAGCCCTTTTAATGGAATATCGTGAGTCAATTAACACGTTGTATATCTTTACTCACGATCACTTATGACAAGTTTTTATAAAGTCTCCTTTGGGTTAACTACCCAAAGGAGACTTTATAAAAACTTGTGGTAAAATATTCTAAAAATCTACGAATCCGAAAAGTGTCTTTCACAACTGCAATAGATCTCGACTATAAAAGTTAGAAACCAAATATAATAGCTTCGGCATTCAATGTGTAGACCCAAGGGATTATATGGATTTAAAAATAAAACATATATGTTTGTACTTAATAAATACAAGTTTACATATGAAAATACTTTGTTATCTTTTGAACGTCTTAAATAGTAGGATAAGTGTTCAAGTTCCTTTTGAGATCTTTCCATTAGTAGATTAATAGACAAATGAGACAATTTAGTTTGTTAACTTTGAAAATATCTAAATATAATATTATGTATCTTTATTTATGGACAACTTTTATGTCTACACGTAGTAAGGCAGACCATTCCGTCGGAGCTTACGATAAAAAATAAGGCCATCATAAAAAAGTGGGTAGACAGTTTATCTACACTTTATAAACTATTCATAAGATTCCCAGCGCACCCGGAACTCTGATGAAACAATACAACTTCAGTTTGCTCTTCGTAATTTTAAGTGAATAGATTATGAGTTTTTGAGAGTACACATGTACTTTAGGAGTACATATTGGTATCCCAATCCCAACTTATATTATAAACGCGAAAGTGAGTTTGTTTGTTTGTTACAATTTCACGCCCTATCTACAAAACCGATCATCATGAAATTATGCGAACAAGTTTTCTGGAGTACGGAGAAGGACATCGTCTACCTTTCATTTCGAAAAAAGCTCCCGTGGAAGCGATAGCCGCGTCGAAAGCTAGTTTGAAATAAGGTTTGTGAAAATCATTTATTTTAGTGGGGAACAGGTTTTCTTATGTACTTATACCTACCATAAGTAAACTATATCCTCGCTAAAATAAAACAAAACGTAGAATAGAATAGACACTACTATTTGAATTTTTGTACCGTGTTTTATTTGAATAAAATATATGATTATGATGTTAAGCTTCAATGTCGATCTCATTAAAAATTGCATTGGTGAGTACAAGTTTAGTGGTATAATGTATATTTTATTTAAATAACTACGTAAATTTATCTTTTTAGTTACGTACATACTCAACGTATATATACATTAACAAGTAGATTATTTCAATAAATAAAGAAGACCCGATTGCTTTTTAATCAGTTTACATACGCCATTTTAGTTTTTACCTGATGTTACATAGCCTATGACATTTCAGGGAAGAATACGAATCTAATGACATCTCACACTTCAAAATCAGTCAAGCCTTTTAAGCCCAATCCCTTGAACAGCTTTGACGGGAAGAAAAGCGGCTGATATATTCTTTGTTTTTCCTTCTCTCCCAAACCAGCATGGAAGAGATGTGTATGTATCTATGCATCTATGTATGTAAATACATACATAAATAATGTTCTTACACACATACGCAGTGACAGAACCTGTGTTCTGTTATCATTTCAAATTTCTCGTTAAACTACGAGATTGTGAGAACGTTTGTAAAATCTGACACTAGTAATAGCCATTAATAACTATTTATACAAGTATTTCTACCTAACCTTTCTCTAGAAATGAGTACTCTCGGAATGTTTGAATATAATAATGGCCAAAGACAATTTCTCGATTATTCCCAACAGTCGAAGATCATATTCCAATCAACCACTCCATCTTTGTCATGCAGACAGATAGGAAATGTGATGTTTGCGATAGCTGAGTCCTTGAGGAACATGCAGAGCCCAATACATTGCCAACATCTATACTAATATTATAAAGATACTACTGTTTGTTTGTTGTGTGAGCTCTTAAACTGCTGGACCAATATTCAAAATTCATTCATATATTTCTATATATGAAATAAATTTATAAAAAGGCTTTCTTACCTTTTTATAAATTTACGTATATACTATAATTTACGCGGACCAAGTCGAAAAAGATTGCTAGTATTATATAAAGACAGACACAAAACATAAGGTACGAAAGATCGTGCGATTTTATTTCCAACGAGCTTTTGACTTCATCCGCGAAAAAGTTACTATTGTTACCTTCATAACCTTATATAAGGTAGGCAGATTCACGTTCTGCAAGACATCCCATTTTAGCTGAGTATAGTTAATTTAATAGTAAAACAAGTTGATACGAGTAACTACATAATGTAAGTATACCATTAGAATTACGTACTATTTAAAATTAATGTTAAATGTTGCTCGTGAAAACATATGTGCTCTCAGTTTGCTGATATAGAGCATGATCCAAGTGTGAAAAGTAAATCATATCTTTTTTATCATATTAAAAGTTTTTTGATGAGCCGCTGACGAACATAATAAGCTACACACTTATACTCTATGTGAACAGTTAGTTTGTTGAAAAATATCGGTATAGGTTGATAAAGGTGAGCGTGCACATATAAATTTGACTTCCCCGGGTACATGCAATGCGGGACACATTGCTTACATAATGTATAAAGGCAGGAACAAAGGAAGCGAAAACTCGCGCCGTTTGATATTCAATTTTCTGATTATGCGGCGTTATTGTATAATGTTCCGATGAATAGGCATGAATGAGTCCGTTCGCGGACCGTTTTGGACATTTAGGTATACCTCCTGCCTGCAGATATTTAAACGCCATAACACAGGTTCATCCTAGCTTGGGTGCCATGGTCTTCTCATTTTTGTAATTTTGATGTGCGAAATAAATAAATTATTATATTTGTATCTCTCTGAGACTCACGGGTGTTACCCCGGTCTTTTGGAAGGCTTGCGTGGGGATATAGATCCAACACGTAGAAGCCCTTTGGAGAAGTTGATGTAATGTAGGTCTCCAGCCAGAACTCATTCCTGGAAATGCCAATGATATATGATATGTCCTTGAACAGGTCTTGGCCAGAGGTGGGACTATTGCATTTGAAAAGGAAAATAAATGGGTTATGGGGCTGAAATATGGATTGACTTTATGCTGGGTTATTGCATAGGGTCGGACACCTGCCATAATCATGATAACTGACTACAATTGGCAGGTGGTGGCTTGCCGCCCACTAGATGGGCCCCTCAAACTAGCCGACGATAACTGCTGACGAAAGGGGCAACACCGGTGCAGGCGACTCAGGGGTGTCGAGAGGTGTGCTGCGCTTTCTCCGAAGTTACTCGCGTCGTTAGGCCTTTAACACTTCCACCCCTGGAGCAACAGCTCTAACGACTCCTCTCTGGACAGCCAACTAAGGCAAGCCAGAGCTGAGAGTCCTGTGAGCCCCCTTGGGTTTCCACCCCGACCGACAAAGACACGTCGGGGGCGGGGGCTCTGACCGACTCTCTGGAGCACTCGGGTCCGTGGTGTCGTCACTCACCAACAGCTCGCCACAAGCTGCCCTGCGGGCTATTATTTTAAATTATTATTATAATTAAACTCTCATGGAGGACTGATGTAAAAAACACTTTAATTTAAAAAAAATATACCTAAACCAGCTAATTTCCAGTTTAAAATATCATTTAAATCTTCTTTTCATTCATTTAACGTTTCCAATTCCTAATCATAGCTAAATAATCATAAAATCAATAATACAATTGTAATTTATGTATACGATCAAATCACTTAGTTATCAATGACATTACGTCAAGAACGGAAACGTGTAACGTGAAAGAGTACTAGATACTTTAAAAAATATTTGGGAGTATCATAATTTGTTTTAATATGAAACTTGCAATCTGTTGACGATTCCACCCACACTTGAAATTTTCGCAAATTGGGAGGAAGCCTGTATCTTTCTTTTAAGTTTCTTAAAAATACCCAGCCTACGCAGTTTGTTTGTTTGTTTTTGTGTGTGTAAATTGCCAAAACTAGTATGGTGGTAGTCAATTAGTAGGTATAGCAATCTACTCACCAAATAGTTGGGATTCTGAGCTCGCAATAAAATACTGGATACAAATCAGTTATTTTAGAAATTTGTAGAAATGTTTACTCACTTCTGTGGCTTTAATTACGGTAGATGAAAATTCTTATTTGACATAATAATTAAAAAGATATCATATTTTTAGGTACTCTGTTGGCGTTCATAGGCGGTTTTGGAGCGCTTTGGGGGCTTATAATTACTTGGGGGTTTGCGCCATTAGGTGTGTCACGTCACCACCACACTAATTAACTTCCGACGTACCGCTTTTACGAAATACACATTTCTGAGAATGTTTTGGTTCATATAATGTATTGGAAATATTTTTATTGAAAACTTCTATTTTTCAAGATGGAGACAAATTAAGGAAAATCATGTAATTCGGTCCCATCGTTCTTTATAATCTATGTTTTATTAAAAGGCAGGCAACGGTCTTGTCACATCCCTGGTGATGCAGTTGTCCAGACAGCTGGTATCACTTTCCATCAGGTAACCCCTTGTTCGTTTGCTCTAGGTACTATGTCGTAAAAAAGTTAATCGGTGTATCTAATCCTTCGATCACACATATGTGATCGAACAGCTAATTCGACTTTGAAGAGCAGGCTCTTGCTGGTGACCTTGCGTGAATGGAAATACATACAATATTTTTGCAAGGAGTTTCGTAGTGGTTTGCTATCCTTCTTCGTTTTACACACTAGTGAACAATCCACTATTGTGCCGGATTCCTTTAGGTGTTTTCTGCACTTGATGTATGGAGTGGTGTCTCAGATTTCAGGTCAGAGATCTCGCTCTCTTAAGTTTCAAAACATGTTCAGTCTAGTATAAGCTGAAGTAAACTATTGTTTTATAGTGAAAAAAAAAACATGGCGATAGGTTTAATTATTAAAGATTAAAAGTTTAAGACAAACCAATAAACAATTTCACCTTAAAACGCCAAGATATATATACAATATCTTACATGTCGCTATAATCATGTGCATGTGCATAATTCTGTCCAAAATTCTAGAAGCTGTGGCACATAAACAAATCTCCTCTTTTATATTTAATAATAATTTACTTACTCCTCTTCAGTCTGGTTTCCGTCCTGGACACAGTACCACTACTGCGCTTCTCAGTGTTACTGAAGACATTCGCTTGGGCATGGAGAATAAAATGGTCACCATATTAGTTCTAATTGATTTCTCTAACGCTTTCAATATGGTAGATTATGATATTCTCCTTGCTATTCTTAAATATTTGAAGTTTTCATCATCAGTGTTGGATTGGTTTTCGTCTTATCTCCAAGGTCGGCAACAAGCAGTTCGTGTGAATTGTGAATTGTCACAATGGAGTGATCTTATGTCTGGTGTTCCTCAAGGTGGTATCCTCTCCCCCTTATTGTTTTCATTATTTATTAATCTCCATTCTTTATCCATTGGCTGCTCCTACCATTTTTACGCGGACGACCTGCAAATATATGTCCAAACTCCAGTAGAGAATATTGAAGCTGCCGTTCGTTGTTAAACTTAATAATACTTTATTTGACCTTTTCTCATGGACACAGGATTTCGGAATATATGTAAACGCTTCTAAATGCCAAGCTATGGTTGTTGGCAGTACTGTGCAGTTGGCTAAAGTTGATCTTAGTTTGGTTCCTCCGATTTTATTTGATGGCAACGTTATTCCGTATAATCATCATGTTAAAAATCTTGGTCTTTATATGGACGAGACACTAAGTTGGAGAACTCAGGTAGCGGAATTAAGTCGAGCTGTTACTTACTCATTGCAATATTTAAATCGATACAGAAATTTTCTCCCTATTAAAACGAAAATCTTATTAATACAAACATTAATCTTCCCCATTATAGACTATGCTGATGTGTGTTATCCAGATCTAAATGAAGATCTTCTCAATAAGCTCGATCGTCTTCTAAACAATTGCATACGTTTTATTTTCTGCCTGCGTAAATATGATCATGTTTCTCATTTTCGATCCAAATTGTCCTGGTTTCCTATTCGTTTACGCAGGCAACAGAGGCTTCTATGTACTCTTTTTTCTATTCTTAAAAATCCAATTTCTCCCGGGTATTTGAAATGTAAGTTTCAGTATCTTGCGGACACTCACAATCTTCAACTTCGCTCTAGCGATTCTCTTAAGCTTTTTACTCCTCTGTTTCACTCTGGATTTATGTTCAATTCTTTCACTTTGCATTCTATACGACTCTGGAACGCTTTACCCGAAGACATCCGACAGGTTTCTAATAAATTTATTTTCAAGAAAAAGTTGCATGCTATTCTTTCTGAACTGTAGTCAGCAGATTAATTCATCATTTCTTACTAATTTGTGTATGTATGTATTTATATTATGTATGTATATTTATTTATGTAACGCTACATCTATATGTAATTATTTAAATTATTTATATTAATATATATATATTTTCTTAATCAATATATTATCCCTATTATCCCTTCCCTAATACTTCACTATATCCTATTCATTTACTTTTTGCCACCATTTTTTTTTATCTGTTTACTATTCTCGAGGTTGACTGGGAGAGAATGCTCTTAGCATTAAGTCCACCTACTGTAGCTCCTTAGGGCTCGATAAGTTTTTAAATAAATAAAAAATAAATAAAAGTGTACATCTCTATTTTAAACATTTTCGTGCAGTAAATAAAAAATTAAGGAGCCCAGCCGCAAGGGAGTTGACATATTTAATATTTAGACATTGAGCACATTATCCAAATTAAATGGGCATGGTGTTATTAACTGGGCCAAAAATAATAGCTACCTGTTTATTTTTGTTAACGGGTAGGCGAAATATATTTAAAAGGCTCAGTTTATGGTATTAAACAACTTGCTTAGTCAGTCAATATGATCTACATTAAGTATTGGAAAATGCTGGTATCTCAAGAAAAAATAGTTCTAGATCAACAATAAATAGTATAAAAAGTTTCTTCTTTCAATTGTTTTTTTTTCTATCACCTATGTCTCTGAGTGTGTTCAGAATAGTGTTGTTAAATATTATAAATGACAGCAACTTTTCGCGGTTGACGCCTCAGTCAGATGCCATATGATGGTGAGCATTTCAGAAAACCCTCATTGCTCATGTGTTTGAAATCCAATGCTATTTTCCGTATTTATACTGGGAGTAAAATTACCAATATCAGAAAGTTGAAAAAGATGTTGACATTTCCATACAAAACTGTTTGGCTGTCCGGGCAATGTTGTCGAATGAACGTCAAATGTTTTAAGAGTATTGAAAAAAAAAGTTAAAAGAAAAGTTTTTCTCTTCGAAAGGCTGCGTACTCCTTCGAAGCTATGCTTAAGGATAATTTACACCTGCTATATCTCCGTTTACTTCCAATATATTTTCGTAGTAATCCTGAAAAAAATATTATCACGTGTAGTACTAATATGTATGATTATTAATGCTGTTGACAATTAGCTGGCACCAGGCCAAATGTATCAAATATCTTGTTAAATTCATTGTTTATGGGAAAATGCTAACAACCATTCCGTTTAGTTTAACGTTGTGTTGATAAATATGTCATTTATCTGAATAATTGGTGAATGTAACGTGACGTTTTCATCAAATAGATGACGTGAACGACCGACATACATTTATTCGATGTAAAAGTACATTATGTAAGCAGCCAAACTGACGCGTACGTCATCACTATTTGATGAAGGTAGCAGTCTTTGAACTTTATTAATAAAACTTCGCTGAGTGTTTCGCTATTTGGCCAGTGAACTACTAAGTTACACACACGTTCAGATTTTTAGATTCTTTTTTTACAACTTACTTTTTTTTGACGAGCTCCGTGGCGCAACGGTCATCACGCCTGCCTACGACACGGATGGTCCCGGGTTCGATCCCCGGTCAGGTCAAGATGAAAAACGATCTTTTTCAGATTGACCTGGGTCTTGGATGTTTATCTATATATGTATTTGTTATAAAATATAGTATCGTTGAGTTAGTATCCCATAACACAAGTCTTTCATAAGAACTTACTTTGGGGCTAGCTCAATCTGTGTAATTTGTCCGTATATATTTATTTATTTATTACTCAATTCAAAGCAATTAAAGTTTACTTTTCTACACATATATTATTTTATAAGCAACGTTAATACCGTTTCTTTCACTGATTGTATCTATGTATTTCTGAGATACCATTCAAATAACTTATTCCATTTGACTTACAGGTACGTTGAATAATTTATTCATTATACATCTAGGATGATAACTAGTAAAGCTATTAAAGAAGCAAAGTATTGTTCTCAATATTATTTTGTTCGCAATAAGCGTACTTAAATTAATTCTAGAATGGAGTTACGGAATCATCGTTAAAATATTACTAGGCTTCATAAGTCACACTCTGCTTTCATGTAAAAATAAAATAATTTAATCGTTATATGTTTAAATTTACCTAACTAGTAAATAATGTTCCCACATACAGCATGTAAAACAACCCTCGACTTCCCTTATAGCGGTGACTAAGCCCATTGATATGAACCACTTTTCTTTTGGGATTGATCCCAGCATTGATGCTGGGAACTCACACATTCGACAACGCGACATTTTCATACAAAAGCGTTCATTAGAGAATATGCACGTCATAAAAATATGAAAGAACTTTTAAAATATCTTAATTAGCGACGAAGATAATAAATAATAATAATAACTATATACGGGCTAATCACACAGATTGAGCTAGCCCCAAAGTAAGTTCGAGACTTGTGTTATGGGATATTAACTTAACGATACTATATTTTACAATAGATACTCATATAAATGAACATCCAAGACCCAGGTCAATCTGAAAAATGTCTTTTTCCATCTTGACCTGACCGGGTATCGAACCCGGGACCATCCGTGTCGCAGGCAGGCTTGTTGACCGCTGCGCCACGGAGCTCGTCGGTCGGTCGCTTGTCGGTCGATGTGATACTTTAAAGTTTAAATAAGAGAAGTCCGATAGTGCCAAGTGATATCAAAGTCTATATCATGTATATGTTGCAGTCATCTGGTTGAATTTGCTATTTGATTGAATGACTAGCGCGTTCATTGACCGGCGACGTTCAATTGAATGACTGAAGGACAGCTCGTCAAGTCGTTGAATGTAACGTTCAACGTCTTGACTGAATGAATGTCTCATCGAAGTCATTGAATCTTAGCAGACTTTGTAATATTTGGGGGTAGCATGATTTCATTTTTCTTAGTTTTTAAAGTAGCCGGCGGCGGCGTTATAAAAGGTAAATCCATAATGTCATACTATTTTATTACAAATAACGCACTTTTAAGTAAATTTAATCGAAAAAAATATCAACATCGTGCCATCTGTTCGAGCTGTTTGACGCCATATTTGTTTTGGTGACTACTAGCGCCGCAGTGGGAAAAAAATGAACTAAATTTGAATCACCTGACTGATTCTATGTCCGCTGTTTTCAAAGGGCTGTGTTACAATCCGCTAACTAGTTGGACGTTGAGCGACGCTTATTTGTTCAACGTTCGGCCTATAGTCATTCAATTAAACGTGGTCATTCAATGAACGCGCTAGTCATTCAATCAAATAGCAGATTTAACCAGATGACTGCGACATATACATTTGCCATGTAAAATAGTGTTTTCGCGAGTGAGATAGACATATTTTCGTAAAATCATTTTATCTCGTTCGTTTTTCAACCAATTTATATTTTGTTTTCACTTTCAGTACTTTACTATTGAATATTTTTGGATAAACTGATAAGATAACACATATTTTTTCATGCATATTCCCTAAAGTAAAAATAAATTAGAGTTCCCAACATTGGTCCTCTAGAAAAGTTGTTCATATTGACGGTCCTTGTCAACCTTTTTAAGGGAATGACAAGGGTCAATTCACACTGTATATATTTTATTTGTCTAATCCATCCGACCTCAAAGTGCATCCTCCTTTTGCCACAAACACTACAAACAATCGTTTGTTCCAGTGTCGGACTTCACAACACAATTGTCGCAAGTTTACGAGCGGCACTCGTCCGAGCTGCAGATCCTCGTTGCCAACTTCCGGAAGCGGAACAGCGAACTTAGGAAAGAACGGTAAGTGACTACTAAAACTTTGTACATTTTAATTTCAATTTATTCAAATGTTCTTATCTTATTTTCAACGGGGTCGGTTAGAATTCAGAAGCACTTCTAACCTTCGGTTTTTTTTTTGTACTTACTCCATACCTTAGTCACCCATACGGTGATTCGCGAAGAAGGACTGCATGAGTTTAATGACTATAGGCACTACGCACCAGGTGATTCTTATGCGTAGTGCCTAGGTAGTCCTCTAGATAGGGATAAGCCGCTCCAAGGAGGCCAAAACTCTTGCCAGTAAACGAGTCCCAGTTTCACAATTTTTTTTTGTTTCCTCGGGCTCGAAGGAAAAGAGAAGCGCTTTCAACAATTTGAAAAAAAATCATTGGTTACTTCTGCGCTAAGAAATGATTATATATTATGTGTGTAGGGCAAATTTAATATTAGGTCGGGGGAAAAAATCCTTTCGTATTTTGGATGGAGATTTTATCCCTTCATACCAATCGTGCCAATGGACCCCCAAGTAGGATGCCGAAATCCGTGCAAAGTGGAGAAGTTAACCCGGAAAGCGGACCCTGGGCTCCGAAGCGTTCCAATGAGGCTGCAGATGTGAGAGAGAGATTTTATCCGTTCACACAAAAAAACTGGGCTGTTTGTACTATTCTTACTGAAACTGCAGTATGTCTTGTATTTTGCATTATTTTCATTCATTTAAATTAACTTTTAAAAATGAATAAGATTCTTTGTTAATTGGATACTTTTTTAATAGAATAAGTTCTACATAATGACGGGAAAATGTTTTATATCTTCCGATATAAATCTTATTTATTTGTACTTATGTAGTGGTGTCAAAACCAGCCTGATACATACAGCCGATCCGAAGATATTCTTCACAACTTTACAAATACCAAATACGAAATTACTTTTTCTCCGAACTAATAGAATAGTTTTGCGAGACTCATAGCCGCGTAAAGTGGCAACGCCAGCCTTTTTTGTGCCAATATTAGGAATATAGCCATGATGGATAGCAATAAGATAGCATTTACTGCGCAAGCCTGTGAAGATGAAAAAATGGCATTGGCAGTAATGATTGACAAGTAAAATGATTTATATTAACCTTTGTCTAAAAAATATATTTACCTACATATTTGATAATAAATTTGTGTACACATTATTTTTACAGAAAAAAAAATAAAAGTTAAACTAAAACTACTATTTACAAATAAAATAAGCCTGGCAGCTCGTTGCCCCGTGGTAGCGTGCCCAGAAGGCTGGCAGCATTGCCACGTTGTATGGCAATGCTAATCTTTTGGCCAAAATATAAGCCAGCCCTCTGGTCATGAGACACCTCTATTAATTTTTTGGCGATGGCATTGAATAATTTATGTGCCGAGGGTCCCCACGGCCCTAGAGTTTCAACCCCAAACGGTTCAAATATATAATTGTTGCCAATACATTCATATTTGCGCCGTTTGAGGTTTTCCGCCGCCGCCGCTGCTTTGCCGGCTTTTGATCCTGTGACCGGGAGGTGAGACGTCGCCAGAGTATCGACGCAAGTAGCGTCCCATACCAGG
This sequence comes from Rhodophaea formosa, assembly GCA_963082605.1. Classification (NCBI taxonomy): domain Eukaryota; kingdom Metazoa; phylum Arthropoda; class Insecta; order Lepidoptera; family Pyralidae; genus Rhodophaea; species Rhodophaea formosa. The sequence continues at coordinate 9,781,842 of OY720208.1, read as the reverse complement.
GGCCGCCCCAACCTCCAAGGCACAAGAGTCATCCCATCCGGTCTCTTGCCATCATCCCTAGCCAATCCGTTTGGTTCTAAAACGGATGGCATGTTGATGGTAGCAAGAGCCCGATGGATTAAATTGTTTAGGGTGGCGTGGCGTCCTAAACGACCGGCACTTTTGCGGCAAGACAGACCATGGTGACCCAAGTCATCAACGCCATCGCCGCAAGGGCAACGATGTGGCACCGTACAAATGGCACCTAGTCTCAGGGCAGCTGCCAGGCGAAAAGTTTCGTCGTCCAATAAGGTACCAAGGTTGGCAGATGGTAGGGTTTGAAGCCAAAGCCCGGACTCCCATTCGGCGGCAGCTAGAAGACGGGCTCGCTCTGCAGCACTACCAGATGACTGTAATAAATTAATCTGGGCTAAACTGCAAAGCGGCCCGTCCCACAGCCTTTGCGAGGACGGAAAATCCGGAATTTTAGAATTTGGACACATCATTGACCAAGCATTAATGGCCTCCAACTTGTGACTTATCTCAAAGTCAGGATTGTCCAGAATTCTTTTATAAATTTCTTCAATACTGTGTATAGAGGACAAAAATGCTGGTAATGCAATACTGGAAATTTTGCGGATACCTAAGCCACCGTACCTAACAGGCAAAGAGGCTTGGTCCCAATTGTGTTCATCCAAATTTATATTCAAAATAGTCGAAATGGAATTTTGGATAAGGGTGTCAAGATTTTGGAGTAATAAAGAGTGTCTCCAGAAAGGGCTGCAACGCAGGTTATAAGTAAAATTTGGACTAAAAAGGCAATATCTTACAATAGTAAAAGCAAAATGTGTTTGTATTTCCAAAAGGCGCTGTAAAGCCAGGTTAAAATTTTGAATTTTTTCTTCTGTAAATTTAGAAAAGGACTCCTCAAAGATTGGAGAACCTAGTAGGCGTAAAGAGGATTTGTCTAGAATTTTAATATCCGGTGCAATCGACCGAAACCTTGATATAATATTGTCTTTATTATCGCAGGTATCGGTCAAAAAAAGTTCACATTTTTTAAAATTAAAATCTAAGCCGATCTTGTGGAATTTATCGGTTAAAAGATGGAAGTCACTCAAAACAGTGTGAGGAGCTGAAGATAAACAGCCATCATCGAGAAACCATGCGTTAAATTTTGAATTTAGTTTTTCTAGGATTGGGTGGATAGCGAGGCTAAAGATAGCTGGCCCTAGAGGATCACCTTGCTGGCAGCCTACACAGGACAAAATTAAGTTATCTTTAAACATCAATTTAGAATTTATACTGTAGCATTGCCAGATATAATTATACACAAATGGAATTTTGTTTTTTACCTGTGTTAGCAAGGCAGTCCTATCCACCGAGTTAAATGCGTTTTTATATCCACCTTTAACAAGACTTGACCCTTTTTATGCTCTAAGAAGCTTCTCAATGAGTGAACGGCGGCTTCACACCCACCCTTAGAACCAAATCCTAATTGTACTGGTTGCAAATAGGTCCTTAGAATGGGTGTGATAGCCTTACAGCATATTTTAGACGCCAATCGTCGATAAGAAGTCCCTACCGCGATTGGCCTTATGCCGCCGTCTTTCTTCTTAAGAGCACATAAATTTGCGCCAAAGAGAATGCAACATACCTCCGGGACTACCTTTCCAGAGAGCATGAAGTTCATCAATGCTGTGAGGGCCCTGAGGAGGGTCTCGCCAGCAGTCCCTTTGTCTTAGTAGGAATATAACTTTCGATTGCAATTTTATATATGTAGATAGAAAATCTGTTATTCATCTCTTTCAAGGGTTTCTAAAATGACAGGTTCGAAGAGTCTATCTGCTTCGGTTGGTCATGTGAGTAGGTTTCTCACTATGCAATACTCCAGAATTCATAGAAATACAGCAGAAATGATGTTTTATTTCCAAGAAACGTCTACTTTAGGTGCATTTTAACGAATCGAAGATATTAATAATATTTTCGATGCACTCGGTTTTTCGAAGGTCAATTAGTGAAATTCAATATCGTTTTGCTTCTAGGCAGACGACAAACATCTCACCCATTAAGGTCGTTTTTTGAAGTTTGTTCTAAAATATGTATATTAATCTCAGTCTGAATAAATAATTCGGACCTTGATAATTACTAGCTTTATAACGTGACACGTTCATCATATCTCACCATTTGAGGACTTTTGAGAAGTTGGTTCTAAAATATGAATAATAATCTCAGTCTGTCTAAACAATTCGTGCCTTGATAATGTAGCTTTATAACGTGTCACATTCATTGTCTGAAACAGGAGCTAGAGTCTACAATGTAGGCATTATGTAGCGCTCTTATGCAAATGTATCCGAAACCTCAGAAATTAATGAGCCTAACCACAAACTTGAAGATGCTAGACTATTATCACAAAATTAGAATAGTACTGGGGCAGGCGCTTGAGTATGTCAGACACTTTCCATTTATATGTTAGACATAACAGAAATCAAGAAACTATATGGCTGCTGAATGCACAAGTAAGTAAACGTTGCAAATAACAACCTAAAGGATAACTTCATTTTTCAAAATTATCAAGAATCGATTTCTGCATATTCCACCGGGATTCAAACCTGGTATCCCACCACGGCGGCAGTCTAAAGAATCCATAATATAAACAAATAGTTAGTTTCTCCATTTCCTCATTTTATGTTATTACTTTGTACGTCTGGTTTTGTCAGTACGTTAGGAATCAATAGCCTTCCAATTTATTACGCTTGCCCTAATAGAGCAATGAATTGGAGTGGTCCACTGCACTACGAAGGGATTATGCTTCACGGATTTGAATTTATCATCCCATCATGTACACTCAGTCCACATATCTAGTTTTGAAGGATATTGTTGTTGTAAGTTGATGTAAATAGGAGAAAATGCGCTTTGCAGTTCGTTTGGTTTTAAACTTACCCATCAGTAAATAACTGACGTCAACAAGTTATGCAGTTGTGAATGTTATGTATGACAATTAATACGTGTTCTAAGAAACCTACCTTAAATAAACATTTTGAATTTAAATTTTAGTCAATCTGCTCTATTCGTATACAATGCCACATTTTGTAATATGATTTTATGAAATTCAAACCAGTGGCTTAGAGCAATCAGATGTTTAGCCTAATGAATATATGGTGCTTTGACAAGCTAGTTTCTTTTTGTAAACGCTGAAATATCCGTTTTGTTATTGAAAAAATACCGTTAGTAAATTTATCACTTAAAAAGCAGAAATTCATCATTCATCAATCATTTTAAATGCGAGATGTGTGAACTTTGTATAACAGCTTTGTTAAATATTACGTTCATCGAAAGCTTCATACCAATTTTTTTTATATTTTAAAGGCCATACTTATGACAATATTGTATTTTTTTAAAGTGCACTTTCTATACATCAATATTAACATAATAAATCATTATTACACAAAGGTGTTTAACCGATTTTTGACTTGCATTTTGGCATAAAACATACTTGAGAAACAGAGATTCCTCTTTAGATGCCATTCGGATGTTTTATAGCTGGATGCTAAATTGAATCATTTTTTATACACTACTCATCATGAAAGTTACTTACCACTATACCATTCCATTGTTATATTTTATCAATACCAGTCTATAATAAATTATGCACGCATAAACATTATTGAATACTCATTAAAATAGATGATTATGCAGGTGATTGCAAATTCATGCTTAATGAAGCATTTCTCAAAGCTAGGATTCATTTCGCTTCAATACGGAGAAGTAACGAGCTTTTCCTGAGTATGCGATTGTTAAAAAATCTACATCGACTTACAGTCTATCACTGAGATCACGATGCATTCAAGTATGAAGAATTTTTAAGCATTAAAATAGTCTTTATTAATGCCATAAGAGCATTTTCCTATGTTTTCCTAAGGACTTACTGAATTGCAAATTTAAAAACTTTCAAACCACTTTTATTGCAAGACAGATGAGAAAAATTATTGAATATTATGGATTATTATTAAACAGTCCTCAAAAGAAATTATGAATTCTACGCTGGTCGGAAAGAAAAGAAAAATACTAGCTGCTTCTATTCCCGCGCAGATCGGAAAAGCTGATTGAGCGAATGGGCATAAGGAGTCATGTCAATCGGCGCTGCGGCTAGCAACCCATCACTATTTTGTTTTCGTTCTCCATTTACAAGCCCACCAAGCTAAACATGGCCTGTAGGTTTTATAGATCTGGGTTCTGTCTACCCCGTAAGGGAAGACGTGATAAGACGGAAAAAGATGTATGTATATAAACTATTAATTATTCATACTTTAAAATGAGCTTGAACTAACTTTTAAACAAACTAACCGCAATCAAATCCAGTCTTCACATTTGTAGTTTTTTTGGCTCGCGAACTTTGCTGGCAATGTCATCATCATCATCATCAGGTTTTTATTAGTCTCCACTGCAGGATCCACTTTGATGTTTGTAAGCTTTATTTAGCTTGGGTTTCCTAAGTCGCCTTTTACGACATCCACGGGAAGATTTGGAGCGGTCTTATTCTTCTCTGCCGGGAACCACACGGCTGCTGGCAATGTGTCTAGAGATACTATTGGTAGATTACTATCTATAAATCAACACAACTAATCATCTTAAGACCCAACAAGTCATTACTGGCTTCTCCCTGAGGGCATCAAATCTCATCCAACATATTAACTATGTTCATCTCCAGGTGGGCCGTAACTATTACATCGGGTGATTAACCACTAGGTCACTTAATAAGATGTCGGCCGCACGCTCTATTATCCCAAATGTCAATCAAAGGGCCTCTTATATATAATAAATTCTATACAAAGTCATCGAAACTATGTATACTTTTTTTAAGTAATAACTAATTTTACAAAAAATAGGGGATTGGCTCGTTTTTTTTTAAATTGCTTATTTGCCGTCCAAACATCAAAAAATAAAAAATAAATATTTTACACGTTTAATTGCACACACGTTTGCAATTTCTTTGCACAAAGAATAAGCATTGCCATACAACGTGGCAATGCTGCCAGCCTTCTGGGAACACTTCCGCAGGGCAGTGATTTGCGGGACATTTTTTATCTATAGTTTTTTTTTTTTTTTTTTTTTTGTTAATAGAAATTATTGTTATTTTTAGCTTTAATTATTCCTTTTTTAATTTTAGTTAGTTTTAGTTTAAGTATATTGTATATTTAATTATTACCACGTTTAATGTTTTTAAAACGCTTAGAGATTTTGTTGATAAGTTTTAAAATCTTTGAATTTGCGTTATACCATACATCGGCAAAGTGAATGTTTAGAAAATTAACTCGCAACATGTTTTATGTAATCATTTTATATAGTTATACATAAAGAATAAAAAAAATGTATCACGCATAAGTACCTATATTTACTAATTTTTAGTAATTAAATGTGAAGTCATAATACAATTTTTTGGAACTTACGTCTACAATACGTACTTGTTTGCAGGACGTATCTGTAACGACCCTGTAACCAATGTAACAGAAATTCAGCTACAGACAGAAAGCCTCAAATTTGCTTTTGATCCCTTTCAATTAGTACCAATGTCAATCTCCTTAGCATCAAAGTACTCCTAATGTACTCTTTATTCGTGAGCACTAATATTTTGGAGGGTATTCTTATGTCAGTAATAAACTTACAGTCGTAATGCAACTTACTTTTGTCATCAAGTTTAATGTTTTACTTAAACAAAGGAAAAACAAATTAAGTTAGAATATTGATATAATACATGACTTACAATAACACTATTTTTATGGTGCAATAAAATCTTGTTTCTTGACTTAGTCCTCTTAGTGTATTGTGTTTATTACCGTATAAAAAGTTGCGTACCTAGTACCTACTAGTCTTTGTCACCGATTATTTCAAGAATCTTCAGTAAATTCACGCTCGACTAAGTATTATTAGTATTAGGTCGTCTCATTCTCGGCTAAAACAATTGGGTAACTCGCTCTTGTTCATTACCGGCCGCAGTCCGTCTCCTACAAAGTATATTCAAGATCTATTTATATTCCAAGTATTAACAGCAAGTAAAGATAAGACACTAAAGTTGTTTAATGTTTGTTTAGCTTTTCGTGTGTGGCCAACTTTGGTGTTAGATTTTTCAAGCTACCGAAAGGCATCTCCCATAATTGATTGCCATCAATGATGTCAGCTGGCACGGAGGAGCTTATGATATTTTAATGCCTCTTGCGGTTATATCCAAGTGGGGACTACGCCGAAGGTTGCTTAACATGCGAAAGCGCTAATAATGCTCACGTCCACTAGGCGATCAGCCTCAATTTTTTTTAATTAATAGGCGAATTCATTAGTAACCCATCATATGATAGTAAAATTATTTTTGACGAACTTTCGTAGTCTTTTATTGTACCTTATACGATGTGCCACATGAGGATCTCGCTGCATGTGCCACATGAGGACTTTCCGAATCATTTTACTTCTACATACAAGTCGTTGACAACAACAGCTTTGTGGCTTCGTACACAATTATTGGATACAATAGTGTAATTCAAAATGTTTACATGCTTCTTGTTGCATTACATAGTTTTACAAAGCCAGTTACAGTAGGAGAATTCTATCATCGCACCAAACATCGTATACACGTTTTTAGACAAATTAATATTTTTACTTACTTACCTATAAAGACGTAAAGTGTAACGACGACACAAGTGATTTATTAATACTTGGTCAAATTCTTAGTTAAGTACTATTTTGTTACACAAAAAAAATGGATGTAATCTTTTACTAGAGATCCGTACTCAAATGGTAAAAGCGGGACCCTATTCATGAACCGTGATAGTTAGGCACTTGAAATTTTCATAGATGATTTATTTCTGTTGCCACTAAAACAAAAAAAAACTAAAACAGGAGAAAAATAAATAAAGTCCAATACAACAAACGTGATATTTTTGTAGTTTTTTGCTAGATGATAGGTGTAATAAAGGCAACCGGTAGACACTTGAAATATTCACAAAATATTATGTTATACATTCACTTTGAAAAAAAAATTTAATCATTTAAAATAAAAATTTAAAGGGGGCAAACCACAAACGTAACTTTTTGCCGTCTTTTGCTCGATAGTCTATTATTGTACAGATAATGGTATAACCTTTCGTGCGCGAGTCCGACTCGGAATTGGCCGATTTTATTGTAATCGATCACTATTAAAGTAAAATGTGTAAAAGTCATATCTCAAAATCTAATGTTCGTTTCCTCAGATGAGAAAAGCCAAAGCAATTGTAGAAGTTAAAATATTTTCTAGCTTCCCCGACGTCGGGCCGCTGGGATGTAATTGTGGACAGTTTAGCGTTGCGTCTTGGCTTTTAGTTTAATCGCACAGATAAATTTCTATTTCTGTCATTTATAGTATGTTTAAAAGGGGGAAATTATATTTGAAGAGAATTATAAAAGTCTTTGGCTCGCAGCTCCACTCGTGTTGGTGTCAATCCCTCGGGAACTGTACTTTTTCCGGGATGAAAGGTAGCCTAAATGTACTTCTCCGTACTCCAGACAAACTAACAAACCCACTTTTGCATTCATAATATTAGTTGGAATGGGATTAGTGAGTTATTTGGAAATCAATTTAAAACAAAATGTTACTTCATCATCAGCCCCCCTATTTACTAACTCGGATGACAGGTGTCGATGCCTATCAATCTAGAATTTACTGTTCCAATGCGGGTTGAGCTTGCTCGAACTTTTTATTTGAAATACAAAAACCGCATTGTAACAGTAAATTCTTGATTGATAGGCATCGACACCTGTCATCCGAGTTAGTAAATAGGCCGGCAGGTCTAGTCTCCACTGCAGGAGCACCACCCTCTCTGTACTACCAGAGCCATATATTAGCTTGAGTAGTCAGAGGATTTGGCCTACACTCTCCACGCTGGCCAGACGGGTTGGAGAGGTCTTTTTGATGTTTATAAGCTTTGTTTAGCTTTTGTTTCCCTAGTCGCCTTTTACGACACCCACGGGATGACTTGGAGTGGTCCTATTCTACTCTGCCGGGAACCACACGGCAAAATTTAAAAAATCTGGGCAAAATCTGTGAAAATCGCATCTTGAAAAAAAAACGTCACCTCAAAAATTGTTTGAAATCTCGTCTCAGAATCTTGTTGTAGCGACTACATATCACGAAATCACAAAAGGCTGCTGATAATTATAAAAGACTTACTAGCTCGCTCGACATTAAACTGCTATAATATTTATGTGAACAGTTAGAGTTTTGTGCTGGCTTTTAGTTTAACGGCATAAATTAATATATATTTTCGCTATTCAATTAATGTATGACGTTAGGTAAAGCATATTCAAAGGGCATCCAAAAGAGATGTAAGTAAATTTAGAAAACAATTAAAAATATAACATTTCCATCTCTGTCGCTGGGCTGTAATCGAAATTAATTCAGTTTTGCGCGCTGGCTTTTAGTTAAATCGCGTAGATACATTATTATAACATCTGTCTTAGACAAGTTTAATTACATTGCAAAACATTTTTTCAATGGAACGAAATTGACATACCAATTATTATTAGCAAATTTGTGTTCCTTATATATAATACAAAATGTATTTTCAAACAGTCGTCAACTGTGAATGCAAAAATAGAGGTAGCTTGAAAGACAATTAGAACGAACAATCATACCTAATCAATTAAAATGAAGTTTCAAGTTTCAGTTCCAAGTCTGATTCATTATTTAAGTTTAGACGTAATATCTATTTCATTTCTATTGAGCAAGAGAAACCAATCAATCATTCGGAATTCATAACGAAGTTTATTTATTTAGTTTGTCTAAATAATATTTCATTATTATAGCTAAACAACAAAACGTAAATTCGTGGTTTTAAATTCAACATACGCTTATTTATTTCCATTTTTGATTCATATAGTTTTTGTAAAAAATATTTTTTTCCCTTTTCAATTTTCTTTTATGTTTTTCTGTGTCTACTCCACAATAGAAAAAAACGTGATATATATTTCTATATTTATTATTGCATCTGGCGACAATACCGCAATATCATTAATTAAGAAAGTAAGGATGTTTTAAAATATTTAGGCTAAAAAAACAACGGTCATAAAATGTGACCATCATTCAGATTGTGATGAAAGAATAACAACTGCAAATGAAACTCGAAAGAAACTAAAACAAGCATATTCGCGTCCAAATTCCAAGTAAGATAAATCAGTGCTAAATTATACAGATATCTCTGGACCCGAAACTTGGAGGAACTTCGCTGGTCTACTAGCGTCCTAAAAAAATAAGATCTAATAAATTCCAGGGAAATTTAGATTTATTTTACTTTTGTACTCAGGGAGGAAACGTATCTTTTCCTTGAAAAGTTATATTTATGTAAAAATTGCTTTACATATTTTTTACTCACTAAAAATCTTTTCAAAAAGAGTAGGTTGGTTGACACTTATTGCGTTATCCAAGACTGTGACCAAAATACATATAATATACCGCTACTTAGTTTTTGATGCCTTGGTCAATTTTGGTAGACTTAGTAGGATTTAAACAAAGGAGTTGTTGCAAAAATACATGAGGGTCCGGCTTGATCATTTTAACCAGCCTAAAATCAGAAGTTTCATACAGTTATCCACAACAGAACATTTTAATACTACTCAAATGATAAATTTTGATAAAAAATGCCGTAACTGAAGTTAAAAGAGTTCCGCCAAAATGGCTGACACACATGAATTGACTAACAGCTCGTTAATTTTGAATGGTTTTGCTCAAGGTAACCTTTTGTTTATGACTCGTTTTTCATTAAACACATACCAAGTTCATTTGACCGAAGTCTGGTAATAAAATTTTATGTTAGGGGCTCGGACATGCCTGGCGGTGTTTCTCGTGTGCTAAACGGGTCTCCCAAAGCCCAAGAACTGTCTGCATGTATTATTCATTGCAAGGATGCTCCAACACTATACGGAGAAGGTAATGGAACATTGACGGAGGTAAGTTCTCTTGAGGGACCGCCACAACGCTGGTAGCCCACGAGAGCTATACCACGCTAACTTGCTATACTAAACTCTTTTGGTTAATTAAAAATAAAATTACTTAATCACACAATGTTTACTAATCCCCTGACTGCTCGGGCTATCTAATATATGGCACTGGTAGTACGGAGAGGGTTGTGTTGTGCTCCTGTAGTGGAGACTAAAAAGGATCTGATAATGACACAAAAGTTTCACAATGTAAGTAAACATATGAGATGTTTCTAAATTAAATCAATACTTAACAATAAGATGAAACAGAAATATATCAATAATTAATCATACTTTTTATTTCCTTATGTACAAATTTTTAGTTAATGTACATAATTATAATGAAATGCTTAAAAAAATCTGCTGTAGAAGTTCAGCTAATCTGATGAATTTTCCATGTTCTAATGATGAATGGAGCCAATGAAAACCTTGTCATAACATTGTTTTGACACCTTGTCATGTCAACTAAGCATACTTACTCATATTAATCCTTAAATATAAATATATAAAAATAGCACATTTAAAGTAGTAAACTTTTAGTAACCCTTTAGAAGTTGAATATATTTCTGAGTGAATGCGAAGGAAAATAAAACGTCGACATAAATGTATTCAATTGCGTATGAAATTTTAATCCATATTTACGCGATCCTTTACCTGCGGCGACCTTTTACTAAATATCGCAGTACTCTTTGAATTTTCGAAGAGGTATTAACAGTTATTGGGGATCACAAAAAATTGAAAAATAGAAAGGATTCGATGAAATTGAAATTGAATTCGTGCCTCTTTATGTAGGATACAAGTAAACCTATCGAGTTTACACCTATCGAATTCCATTCGACAAAGCTATCATTCGATTTGGGAAACATGATTTAGGATTGGAACTAAACTGGTTCTTTTGTTAGTACAACGGAAAAGGTAAAAAACTTTGAATTGTATTCGAGTAAGAATTTTGTTGGAAGATTGTTCTTTTTAACCGACTTCAAAAAGGAGGAGGTTTACAATTCGTCGTATATATTCCCCGATTTCTCGAAGACGCCTCGTCCGATTTAAGAAATTCTTTTTTTGTTCGATTGGTAATACTTTACAGATGGTCCCATTTAATTTTCATCGAAATGTGTCGACCGCTTTTTGAAAAAATACACAAAAACCAAAAACGTATGCCGTTCGGATAACACTTATTTCAATTTTTTTCTTATGCTTATTAAAAAAAATTGATAGGGTTGAAGTCGGTTTTTGTTTTTGGTTAAAAATATCTTAGATTATTACGTGTAAAGTTTCTGTTGCCGCGCTTTTAAAAGAGAATAGTAGGAACCACAAGTATTCACTACATTTTTAGGGTTCCGTTGTAAACCAGGAACCCTTATAGTTTCGCCATGTCTGTCTGTCTGTCTGTCTGTCTGTCTGTCTGTCTGTCCGTCCGCGGTTTTACGCAGAGACTATAAGTACTAGAAAGCTGTAATTTGGTTTGGGTATGTATATTAATCATGGCAAAAAGTGGTAGAATAAAATCTTGAAGAAAAATTTTTTTTAGGGTAGCTCCCATACACGTAAAGTGGGGGAGTATTTTTTTTCTCTATTTACCCATCGTGTGGGGTATCGTTAAATAGGTCTTTCAAAAATATTGCGAGGTTGAGAACACCATTTTTCGATGTAGGGATCCGTATCCGAAATATTTGGTTTTAAAGTGCGAATTTTTGTTAGAGGTAAGTGTCCCCTCCCTCTATCTGCTAAACGGTTATATATAGATACGTGAAAAAAATTACAGCAGTAGTATATATACTGAAGTTGAAAGGAAAACTATCAAAGCTGAGTACTAAGTACAAACTAAAAAGTTATTGGCAACCAACTTATAAACTGTAAAATTTCATACTATTTTCATTGTTAAATGTTTTTGGTCGTTAAACTGTAAGGTGCGAGTGTGAATAGTGTGAACTCAAAGTTGTCATTCGCAACTACGGAACCCTACACTGCGCGTGGCCCGACACGCACTTGGCCGGTTTTTTAGTTCTGGATTGTGTTACAAATGATTTTAATATACTTACGTACAAAAGTTGCAGATGTAAATTTTTAAGCACATGAACCACGGTACAGACGGACTAATATTATATAATCAACGGGTCACTCACGTCGAGATTGCCAACTATAGTTTGGGATCCACCGCCGCGCGTCCCACACTCACCTTGAAAATGGGCTCCTGACGAGTCCGAAACTATAGTCGGCAGTCCCGACAAACAGCACGTGAGTGACCCGTTGATAATATACCTAATGTCTTTATCTCACGTTAGTTGTAATGATAAAACATTACGGACCAATGTGTTTAGTATCTTGGTTTCAAACGTGCAACTAACTACACATAAACCATCAACACTATAAATAACATCAAAATCATTTTTTTTTGAGGTAATATCATTTTATTTTCTGTAAACAAGTTTAAAATATGAATAAGTATTCAATCTTTCAAACAATTTCTGATCAATCAGAAGTTTCTTTTTTGAATATGAATAAGTTTTGATTATGTCATTATCACTTGTTTACTTTTCAACAATCATGGTCATAAAAATTTGTCCTTTTGATTTCTACAAATACGTATATAAATAAAACAGCGATATTTTTAATTGACAAGAATTTAAACGATACTATAACGAATACTTACACGCATGTTGACTTGTATGAAAACAATACCTGAAAGATAAAGTGAGGATCTGTCTGTTTCTTTTTCAGTTTCAGAATTATTTATTATTTAAATACATACATACATATTATCGTTATCCCTAGCGAAATGAAAAACGAATAGTTTTTTTTTAATTATCATATACGTAATTTATGAAGACTATTCATACAATATATCCTAAATCTTGGTCGTAAAGACGAAGAGACGGGCGAAGTACACCCTCTCCTTACGGTCGTGATTGACAGTACATTATACTACTTGCGTATTCTGTAGAAAGATGTACCATGTTTTGAACGCACCGGCTACTATCGCAGGATAATTACCACAATTTCATCATCATCATCATTTTAGATGCAAGAAGTCCACTGCTGGACATAGGCCTCTCCCAATGATTTCCAAAATGACTGGTTGGAAGCGGCCTGCATCCAGCCATGCATACGACAATTTGTTCCATCTTTACATACAAATATTTTTTTTGACATATCACACAAATTGAGCTAGCCCCACAGTAAGTTGTGAACTTGTGTCATGGGATACTAACTCAACGATACTATATTTTATAACATATACTTAAATAGATAAACACCCAAGACCCAGGCCAATCTGAAAAATATCGTTTTCCATCTTGACCTGGCCGGGGATCGAACCCGGGACCTCCGTGTCGCAGGCTGGCGTGTTGACCACTGCGCCACGGAGCTCGACTATTATATACATACTATCACGTCTTTTTCCTCCTTTTTCTATTAAACCTAAAGGCTACGTTTAGCATGTTAGTGGGCTTGTATCAAAATAGTGATGGGTTGCTAGCCGCATCGCCTATTGATATGATTCCTCATACCCATTCCCTCGATCGGCTTTTACAATCTGCGCGGGAAAGGGAAGCATCTGGCTCATTCTACGTTTTCTCTTATTTCCCAAGCCAGCGTGGAAGTGTACCATCCTTAAATTTTCAAAATAGTTAAAATCGAATTACGGATCAAATAAAACCTATTAGGAGCGCTGCCGCTGTCGACCCGACCTTCAGATAACTGGCGACCCACACCATAATCTGATGTCTTTTCCAATTACTGAAAAGACATTTCATAGTAGAGTACAAGACCCCAAAGCCGTTATTTTGAGTGCCGATATAATTTTTATACTCTTGGCAATCGATTCCTGATTTTACATATTTAAACTAATATAAACCTTTACTAGTTGACTTCAAACTTTCTTTTCGAACTCAGACTCACCAATAGTAATAAGCAATAGTACTAAATCGTGAGAAAAAAAAAATGAAAACAAAAATTCTCGTTTTTCTCTTTTTTATGATTTTGTAATCTATAAATTATTCTGATCCAAATTCAAAATCGGCCTGTATTTTGAAGGCACTATGTAATTTTGCTATCTCTTTTTTCACAAAGTACACATGTCTTAATTTACATGGAGTCAGTTTTGCCTTATCCATGTTTATTGATTTAATGGACAATCTCACAAATATTCAGGCATATCCCTGTTTATTCAAGTTACCTATTTGAATAAAATTGCAAATTTAAATGAGCAAATATGTTTTATATCTTATGAGAAAGCTTGTACTTAGAATGTAAAGTCTTCTTTTTAAATTAAGAAATAAGATATTGGAAAAAAAAACCACGCGGGCAGTATATAAATCTGTGTCTTTGTTTTAATATGAACAAAAAATGTAAAATTAAGGATACAAACTTGTATAAATACAAAGATTTAATGTGAAATTTTTTTAAGTTAGGTATGGGTAGTTCTTACAATCGACTCCGGGAGAGTGGTAGACCTCACCGTTTTTCCTTCCCGAAAAGCACATAACACAAAGAGTAAAGTTGGGATAAAACAATTCTGCGAGTATAGTTAATTCCTTCATATGGAACATGTCGAGCGCTGACCCGTAATATTGGAACAGGGACAAAGGTACGAATACATCGAGTGTGAAGTGCAACTATTTCTCTTTTCACCGGAATATTGAACAAAACTGTATTGGATTTTCCGCCATCGAAACTTTTGACGTAAAAGCTATTTCGGACACGTCGAAATTTACCACCCTCTCCGATATTTCAGAATAAGGCTCTTGACGGTATCATTGCATAAAACTAAACTCAAAAATAGTCATTATTATTTTCAAAGAAATAACGTAGAGGTTTGCCAGTGCCTTCTGGGCTCCGAAACTGCTGGACCGATTTCAAAAATCCTCTCACCTATTGAAAGCTCATTTATCTGCGGATGACTATAATTTACAGGTGGCTATAATTAAAACGAACGAAGTTAAGGGAAAATAGCTAGTGTCTATATAAATTACAAATTCCCAAATAGGCGCTATAAATCAACCAAGGCACTAGAAATTGCATGCAGCACACCGCCGCCTAAATAGCAGTGTCCGGTTCATTGCACCTGCTTTATTCAACATCGGAAACCACTCTCAAAGCGATTCAGTTCGGATATCCAAACGTAATACTGCTCGCTACGTTGAGGATTAAACTTGAAGCATTGTCATTTGAGATGATTCCAACTGTTAGATATGCATAGAAACAGATCAATCAATACCAGCATCATCATCAATCAACTAACTACTCAATTATTCCAGCTTATCTGATCATCTATATGCATAGGCTAGTTTTGGAAATCTACATAGCGAGGATTGGCGTCAGGCGGGATGTTAAAATGTTTTTAAATCATATTATAGGGTTATCACTATTATGCTATCACAATGGCGGACCATGGGCTCCAACGAAATAAAGCTGACAATGCCACTGGGAAAACATTCAGGCGAGGGGAACGGATAATGTTGAAAACTGATGGAGTAATAATTTAACCATGGTTTGTTTTTATATGGCCGAGTAAAACTGGAGCGAATCAATACTATGTTAATATATATAAAAAGAAAATACAGTAGGAACCAACTAATATTATTTATTTATGGACGGAAATTTATTGTAGTCCAACTTAATAGGTTCATATAAATATTATTGACTCTATGATTGACTGTAATGACCAATGATTATACTATTGGTATGTTTCTGAATGAATGTCAACATCAATTACGTTCACCTATAAAAACAAGTACAGCTTTTCCATAGCAGACGTTATTTTAGTACAAATAGTACATTGAGGAGCCCGATGGTCCAGTGGGTGTAGGCTCTATGAGCGCTTACGTATGTTAAGCAACCCCTGGTGCAGTCCCTACTTGGATGGGTGACCGCAAGTGGCATAAAAATATCTCGAGCTCCTCCGTGCTTCGGAAGGCACGTTAAGCCGTTGGTCCCGGCTGTCATCGTTGATGCCAGTCGTTAAGCTATGTCAGATGCCTAAAGGCAGCTTGAAAAATCTGACAATAGTGTTGGCCACTTACACATACGAAAAACAAAAACAAACAAAACAGTACATTTATTTGTTGGAATTCGAGTCTGTCTGGTGGCGGACTCCTAGCGTGCATTAAAGATAAGGTCAAGTCCTAAATTCGGCGAGAGGCGCACTGCGGCCCGCTCTTATAGACGACTTCAATTGCTTCACGTACACTTACCTCTATTTAGCATGCTAACGGATGCAGTCTCCATAGGGACCTAGCATTTGATATGAGAAAGGAGGCCGACTGTTTTCTATTGAATTTGTGACAAAGATTCGCGGAATATTAAATTATCTATCCTACAGTGTTATTTGGAATTTCAGTTCCACGACTCACTTACTAAGTGAAGAAGTATAAATAGCATATCATCGCTCCTATAGACGGCTTGATTGCTTTTCATGCCTTTGTCTAGCATGACAAGGATTCCGTATCCAAAGCTAGCCATATCATAGTCACTTAGATTCTATATTCAAATCATAGTCAGTAGCATAATCTCCAGGGCCTAGCAATCGATATGAAGTAGAAGGCTGACTGTTCCTCTATTGAACCTGCGGCAGAGATTCCCAGTATATAAAAAAAAAACCTGCAGTATTATTCCGAATTTCAGATTCACTAAGATTATATTTGGCATTTGGTTCCCGGCAGAGTAGAATAGGACCACTCCTAGACTTTCCATGGATGTCGTAGAAGGCGACTTAGGAAACACAAGCTAAACAAAGCTTATAATCATCAAAGAGACCTCTCCAGCCCGTCTGGCCAGCGTGGAGAGTTTAGGCCAAATCCTCTGACTGCTCTGACTAATATATGGCTCTGGTAGTACAGAGAGGGTCATGCTCCTGCAGTGGAGTCTAAAAAGACCTGATGATGATGATGATATTTGGCATCCCATCGCTCCTACAGAGGGCTCTGATTGCTTCACATATGACAACGGACAGTTAATGGCTCGAAATGAAATGAAATGACAACGGAAGCCGACTCGATGGAGACCTGAAGCTTTTGATATGAAAGAGAAGGCTGACTGTGTCTCTGTTGCGCAGATTCCTGAATATGAAACAAGCCTTGGCTGTTACTCTGATTGAAGGATTTATAAAAGTGGTCATGTGCGAATGCGCACATATGAAGGCTTTTCTACCACCGTATATGTGAACATACAGTACATCAAAATAACGTTAATTATATGGGGAAGGTTTTATAACTACGAATCAAACTTCTCCCATGCGACCTCTCTTGTAAGATTATTCAAACTTTTACATGCCTTACACAAAAAATCAGCCCTGTGACAGTTGGACAGACGGATAAACGAACGCACAGCGGGATCTTGGTAATAAAGTTCCGTTAGCACCATTGGATACGGAACCCTCAAACCTATCATGGCTGTTATAGACGAATTCGATTGCTTCTCATACCTCTGTTTAGCATGACAACGAATGGCGACTCCGCTGGGACCCAGCTTTTGGAAATCCAATCTCTTTAGAAGAGAAGGCCGACTGTCTCTATTGAATTACGTGACACAGATTCCGGAAATATTAAATTATTTCTAAATGTTATTTCGTATTTCAGTTAAATGTAGTACTTACTTTATGAGTATAGCTGTCAAAGTACCTAAAAAATATAAACAATTCTTCTTCTTAATATGTAAAATACGGGTCACTCACGTATGAAGTCAGCTACAGGTCAGTCGTCCCAGTCCGACTTCGTGCGCGCGTTTCGGTTCACGTTCGCCCACAGGTTGAAACATGTCGGCCTGTAGCTGACTTCATACGTGAGTGACCCGTATTTTACATATTAATAATGTTAAGATCTCACGTTAGTTTTAATCAAAAAATTCTTCTTCTTCCTTGCCTTTTACGATAAGGTCTATTAATTCTGCCGCAATACCAGATCCTGAACTCTGATGCTTCGCAGTGGAGGATATAATAGGAAAAACGCTAAGATGAGAAGTAGGAGGAGACTTGCTAACAGTGCATTAAAAATGACACGCAATAGTAAAATAATTCAAACAGACCACATAATATGTGATCTGTTTTAATATTACTATACTAGCTGTTACCCGCGGCTTCGCCCGCGTGATATATAGCATATGTTCTTTTCAGTACCCTAACCTATGTTTGTGATAATCAGTTCAGCAGATAGGGCGTGAAAGCGTAACAAACAAACTAACTCCCTTTCGCTTGTATAATATTAGTTAGGATAAGGAAGAGGATTATAGTCTTACGACTATGAATAAGTTAAAAATAGATAAAAGCAAGCACATACTTGTAGAGATTGTATAAAAAGCTAGGTATGCATAAGTGCAAACCAACTGTCGCAGGTGTAAATATATATTTAGTATAATGTTATCTAACGGATTTATACAAATTAATGCTATGCATAGATTATTGGTGTAAATATTTTACTGTAATAATTCAAACAAAGACATCGAACAACGAAAACCTTTCCCAAAAGCCCTTGAGGATAACCAACCCAGTGACAATAACTTGGTTTATCTTTACCTTTGTTTCGCTCCGAGAATCTATTTTATGACAAACAAATATTGGCGCCCAAATAATAAATGAGTTGACTTTGAGGAAAACCACTGTTGGAAAAACGAAACATCTCATGTTATCGACAGCTTATTACTTCGAAAAAATTTCGGATATATGAGGTGTAGTCGATCAGTCGTTATAAATATTAGATTTGTAATCACAAAATACAAAGAAAATACTGTTACTGCAATCAGACGACCAAACTGCTGTCTCTATAAAGACCATAATATACGAATATTGGAGTGACGTTAAAGATGATTGAAAACAGTACTTAATGTATTAAGGCCCCACACTAGGCACACTAGCGACGCCAGTAATTTTATTCCTAATACCTTACAAATAAAAAGAAATTCAAGAATGTAAATCATATAAGCCTTAATAAATAACCTGAAGTATTTTTGGAATCATGTTTAATATTATGACAATCAATAAGAATTATGAAAATCAGATTACCGCCATGTATGTATATATATAAATATATACATACATAAGACGGACAAGACTGGCTATAAAAAGGTTATAATGTTTAATAGTAACAGCAATTAATTTAGTTTCTTGATGCATTCGAAAATATTGTATATTAAATTAACACAAACTCGATGATAGAAGTACAAGTAACACAATAGGCACCACTGAATTATTCATCCTATACTCTAAGAAGGTGTTGTTCAACATGTTCAACGGATTAAACCAACTTATACAAGACACCCATAGACTTATGAAAATCAATGCACAAGGCACTATCGATGGGCATCAAGCTCAAAGTAAAACTGAATAACCTGAAGTATAAAAATATACACAACAGTCTGTAATAACAAATTGTTAGGGATTCGTTTGAGACGGGGGAAAGCTACTAATTTATTTACGTGGATTAAAGACGTGCCTGCTCTTATTTATCCTCCGTCATAAGGTTACCTTTGATGTAAGATGACGTGGAGCGTCTACGGAACCCTTAGGAAATATGATGCAGTGAGTCAGAATGAACTACGCATTGTGGAAACAAATAAAAACTTTTACTTGTA
This sequence comes from Rhodophaea formosa, assembly GCA_963082605.1. Classification (NCBI taxonomy): domain Eukaryota; kingdom Metazoa; phylum Arthropoda; class Insecta; order Lepidoptera; family Pyralidae; genus Rhodophaea; species Rhodophaea formosa. Next base: position 9,762,297 of record OY720208.1, on the reverse strand, counting down.
AGTTCTATTTAAATAAATAAATATATACGGACAAATCACAAAGATTGAGCTAGCCCCAAAGCAAGTTCGAGACTTGTGTTATGGGATACTAATTCAACGATACTATATTTTATTAGAAATACATAAACATCTAAGACCCAGGTTAATCTGAAAAATATCATTTTCCATCTTGACCTGACCGGGGATCGAACCCGGGACCATCCGTGTCACGGCGTGTTGACTGCTGCGCCACGGAGCTCGTATAAGCTACGATTCAGTCTATTTTACAAAGTTCTATTTAACATGCCTAATTTACGTGAGTGAAATCTCGGAAACAAACTTAGACTTCCAAAGGTTCAATTTCACTAAAATTTTGCGGACTATTGGATGATAGTCATGCAATTGATCTGATCACCAACTTTGCATTTCTAAACAACCATTCATATAGAATATTAGAGTATATATGTATTAATAATTTTATAAAGAAGATGTGAGCCCATTATTGTAGGTATGATATTAGTTGGAAAGAGTATATCAAGAAGAAACAGGGTAACATACTCGTGAATACAAATAACTTTTGCAATAAGATGCTTAAAAGTCTACCAATAAATAAAAAGATAGAAGTTGCAGTTTGGTAGAAAAAAACAATATAATTATACTTAAATAAAAAAGGCATAAAGAAGCAATGTTTTTTATCTTAAGATAATACTAATCCAATGTAATAAAACTGATACTGGTCTGAAACATACATTATACCAGGCTTGTGAGTAGTCTTCCTTACTAGTTTGCTTTTTTCCCGCGCAGACGGTAAAAGGCGGTCAAGAGATTGGGCGGAAAATCTAAGGAATCATGTTATTTTGATTAATAATATTAATAAGCTATTTTGATTCCGCTTCCCACCTTAACACGCACTAACACGCTAAACGTGGCATTTGGGTTTTATGACCTTAGGCTTTGTCTACCCCGCAAGGGATAAAGACGTGATAATGTATGTATGTATTGTGAGTAGTGTGTGGAAGTGTTTACTAAGGTTGTACGTCTGGAAACGCACACAATTTTTTCTTCCGCAAACGACGAATCTCTGTTTACCTCAAGACGTAGCACGCGCCTAATATTAATCAACCTTGTCTCTGGACCACTTGATCGTGATCTTGGCTCGTTGGCACAGAAACGAGCTAGTTAATCTAGATGTGAAACAAAATAAATAAAAAAATTCTTTATATTCTTCTCCTTTACAAAGATTTCACAAAGTTGCTAGTAAGCTAGTACTAAAGCTATATTTAACCTATGCCGAGAGGCACTAGCCTCTCAGCCCTATTTCAGGTAGTTCCCTTAATAGTTTCTTAGATGGTAAACTGTAAGAACCTGTGCTATAGATGGCTAGCCCCAAAAATTATATCATGTCTAGGCAGGTCTGGGCTATAAATAACCAGCACCAATAAGTATAATATAATGGTTCCTTAACTAAAGTTAGGTTCATACAAACATACAAACTACCAAGTTACTTCCCTTTGCGGGATAGACAGAGCCCAGTTCTGTAAAACCTTAAGGCCACGTTTAGCAAGTTTGTGGGCTTGTAGGTGAGAACGGAATCAAAATAGTAATGGGTTGCTAACCGCATCGCCTATTGACATGATTCGTGGCGCTAAAATTTGGGTTCATGAACTAAAAATTTCGCGTTACGAGCTGACTTTACTAACAGGTTAGTAAAGTCAGCTCGTAAATGTTAGGGACGGGTATCGCTTCTGATTAGGGCCCTGCTCGCATTTCACTTTGCATTTGATTTAAAATATCATAATGCATTTGATATAATTACGAAGAAACGGCATTATCGGCTTGACCTGTCGTCCAAAGAAGTCTCAAAATACTGCTCCAGATCAATCATTGAACGATTGAGATTTATTCCAAAAGTCTAGTATAATCCTCACTCAGACTATTGAAATATCGGTTCTGGACAGGAATTTTAGCAGTCTACGCAATGTTTGTTTTAGATTGCTTTAAAAATTGATTGTAGCGGTGAAATGGCCCATGGTATAAACAATGTGTGGAATAACTAAAATAGGCTGTCATGGTGTGACTATAGTCAGATTTACTTGGTAGGCTGGTGCTTGTCCGCCTTGCTGCATTGTCTAGGTATGATGAAACTAGTGGATTCGCGAAGAATTATTGCCAAATTTATTAAATTGCATTTTTTTTTAAGTTAAAACTTCTTTAGCGGCGCTGTGCACTTTTGTGATGGGAAAAAATGTTAAACTCGCGACCTTTGAACAAAAATTAAATGGTTCTGTGCTCGCGACAGATCACGGGGCCGGCAGATTGAAAATTTGTAAGAAGATGCAGAGCGCTTGCGTGAATGTGCATATGTGTTTGTGTAACAGTGTGCTACGCACATCCATGGATGGTGACTGTTGACAGGAAAGGAATTAAATTATTAGTATAAAGTTTTCACTTCTGTCGGCATTCCCGGAGTACAACCCGTTGTTTTTTTATATATATATATATATATATATATATATATATATATATATATATATATATATATATATATATATATATATATATAGATATATATATATATCTATATATACCCTGGCTACAAGTCCTTTAAAGAGAGGCTTTAAAGGACTTGTAGCCAGGGTCGCAAAACAATTATAAAATAATATAAAAGACAGCACACGCCTAATATAAATCAACCTTGTCTGAGGACCGCTTGCTCGTGATCTTGACTCGTTGGCACAGAAACGAGCTAGTTAATCTAGATGTGATACAAAATCGCACTGAAGCAGCTAAATATATCGTTAATTGTTTGCGATTAACAGCTAGTCTTGTCTGGTAATTTCTACATTAAACTATTTATATACAGAGCTTGTGGACAATACTATTTATTCCGCTACTACTTTTCGTCTTTTATACTATGTAATAATCTATATGATAAAGCGCTAAACGTCAGTCTTCATAATCATAATCATAATCATTTATTTGCCAACTAAGTGTATACAAAAAGGTCTTATATCTAGTATTGCACTTTACAACTTAGTACCTTCTACAGGTATTGCAAATAGGCGGCGCCTGATATACTTAATTTATATTAAAATAATTATATATATTTTTAATCTTTTAATCGTCATATTAATATATATTTACTTGTTAAATGCAAGTTTATGTATTTGTTTATTTATTTTGTATTATTTTTCATATATTCATCTATTGAGTAAAAGCACATATTGATTAGGAAGTCTTTTAATTTTTTACTAAATATAGATTCTTTTTTCTCACTAATAATATATTTAGGTAAATTGTTATATAGTTTTATAGCCATATTATGTGGACTATTTTGTAGCATTTTTATTCTGGATGGTGGTAAGTATAATTTATGTATATTTCGAGTATTTATACAGCTTCAGTATCTAAACAGCGGTTACATGTAATTATTAACCTAAAACGTAGAAATTTTCCTTTGTAGCAAGACCTTTACTGAATTTTAATCAAATTTTTTGTCAGAGGGCTAAAATTATTTTTTTAAAAAAGAAAGGTAGAAAGACCACGCAAGGGAAAAAGACGTAATAGGATGTACGTATGTTAAAGAGAAAATGAGTGAAAATCATTTTAGCAAAGCCATAATATTTCTAAATTCCATCTTCAAATTCATTGCCACAGCCCTTTCCATAATCTGACGCGTTCTATCTCTAACCTTCCTCCCGGACATATGGGTGCGAGAGCTGTACCTACTCCATAAAGTTATATATATCCACATTGAAACAAACTTATTTTTGCACAAGCGAACATAGTAACCAAAATCATAACCCTCGTTTTGGTCTCGCCGTAGTCGGCTAAAATAAACGTTTATTTTTCAGTCAGCTTGAACAAAATTACATATGAGACCGGGGTTTTTCACAAACTCTCTCCCTTATAACCAATTTCCTGGCGTAATTTTACACGGTTTACGCACGAAATAATCAGAGGCTCAACCTTATTGATGTTGGTAAACATTCTGAATATCACGTGAAATAAGACCATGAGATGGTTTCTTGATGTATCCTTCACGACTTTGCACTGTATTTGTATGTGTTAAAATATCCTACCTACATAGGTATACCTTTGACTTTTATATAGAGTCTACCACATCTATTACTTGACAAAACCGTTTAAAAACCGGCCAAGTAAGTACCTAGTTAATGTAATTTTTTTTTATTTAATTAATATAATTATAGTTATCATCATCATCAGGTCTTTTTTAGTCTCCACTGCTGGACCACGACCCTCTCTGTACTACCAGAGCAATATATTAGCCAGAGCAGTCAGAGGATTTGGCCTACACTCTCCACGCTGGCCAGACGGGTTGGAGAGGTCTCTTTGATGTTTATAGATTTGTTTAGCTTGGGTTTCCTAAGTCGCTTTCTACGACATCCACGGGAAGCCTTGGAGTGGTCCAATTCTACTTTGCCGAGAACCACACGCCTAAGAATATAATGTATACAATACAATACATAAATATATTAATATCTACATATATATTCTTATACTATATTTGTATTAATACCATAAGATAAATAAATTTTAAAGATACAAGACAAAACTATCCTATCGTGTTAAACCAAACTACGCACAAATGTATGTAAATATTTTATCAACATAAGACTTTCTTATGAAGCTAGAAATTATAATTTCTTTCGTAAAGTATGAGAAACGAGAGTGTTTTATGAGTTATTTTTTTTTTTTAATTAAAATACAAACCCCAAGTCACGAATAAATTAGTAAATTATATTCAGTTATACATATATTTTTCAGATATATATGTATACCTAATATAGGTTCCTACACTTACTTTACAACATAGATGTAAACAGTGATACCTTTTATTCAATAGTTACGATTGATCGACATTTCAAAGGGGTTCAATTTGTCTCTACCTTTTCAAATTGAAATAGAACTCGATTTTTCAAATCCCCTTACCGCTTCCAGCGCAATTCAGTTAACACGAAAACAGGTTGAAGTTACAGGGACACGGTTATTACGTGCCATTGGCGTGCACTAGACGAGGCCCAGGTACTAAATAAATATTTACAGAAGAATACTCACTCTTATTTAACAGTATAATGAATTACTACAAACACTGTATTTTTATTGATCATTTTTGTAATAAAATTGAATAAATAATAAGCAATGGCACTTAAGCGGCGTCACTTAGATCTCACAGAAATAATATTATTTGCAATATGGACGAAAGGTTCCTTATGATCGTCGGCGTTTTACTGACAAATATTTGCAAAATTTCATGGTGACCGGTTCCGTAGTTATGGCCTGAAAATATAAAAAATAAAAACTCACTTTTTCTTTTATAATGTGAGTTGGGGTTCAGAGAACTTATTCCTTTGAAGCTTTAGTACAAAACATACTACAGCTTGCTAAAATAAAATAATACCGGAAACGTCTGACTGAATCACCATGATTTCGCGCCCCGTAGACTCGCATCTCTGCACCCTTAGCCATAAACCGATGTTGTCCTCCTGCCACCGATCGCGCTGACTTATTAGGGGGGCCCATTTAGTGAGTAGCAAGCAACCACCTGCTGCGAATAATCATTCAACCATTTCACCGCGAACGTTGGATTAACCCAACAAACATTGGATACGACCATAGATATCAGAATAGTGGATACGACAATGTTTGTCAAATAGTAAATAATGGCAGGTGCCCGATCCCTTGGCATTAGTCTCATTTAAAATCCACCCAAAGATTGTCCATCCTGCTGCTGGAACCAGCTCAACGGCATATCAACTTATTGATATATCCGGGCTTTGCCAGAAAACCACTTTACATGAAATCAAGTTATTATAAAGGAAAAAAAATAGTATCAGCAGAGAAAGGTATATTGGAGACGTTTCATTACAAATTATACCGTTCATTTAGAATATCTAATTTTCTTCTTGTTGAAAATAATGATACAGTACCTAAGTTATATTAGTCATATCTTACATAAATTGTACCCTTTGACTATAAATAATCAAAGATTGTACGTATGACATAGCCGGGCTATATTATATCTGAATGTGTCGGATACGCAACTGTCTTTAATTTGCGAGCTAGGCGACTGGCACACTGCCAGATGGGAAACAGGCGAAGAACGCATCTTCTGCATTGTAAATTGAATGTAACACAGTGACGGGCTTTGATTCTTTCGTCTGACAAATGTATGGATGGAAGCTGATGACCACGAGAAACGAATATTTCCGAGTTTATTTTGACGCGGACACTGAGTGATTGATGTTATGAAACGAGACTCTTATAGCCGTACAGGTTAGAGCGATCTAATATCATGGCAATGTTACGTGGATATATGATAGGAATTATGTATGTAGGTATACGGTTTAAGTCGGCTTTGCAGATCAAGAGATAATCCTGTGAAACACACATTACAGTCATGTTATGAAGTTCAGTTGAAAGTATACTTAGGTACTGAAATTATGAATATAATATAAATGCTATAGTACATACGTACTACAGCACATAAATTAATAAAATAATTTCAGTACCTAAGTATACCTTCAAATGAACTTCATAACATGAGTTTGGGTGAGCTATTTGGCCTGTTAATGACAACTTGTTCAATGGGACCAAAGCAAATGTCCAGGAGTATTATAAACAGTTATTTTAGAAGCATTTCGAATTTATTTCAATAGATAATCTCGTAGGACCAAGAGCTAGTTTTAGAATATAATATTTCGTAGCTATAAATATCACAAAGAAGAATTTTGTTACGAGAATGGCTGTTATTATCGGCTTAGAATGAACTTTAAGCCTGAGCTGGGTGTCCTAGACTGACGCCTACGCTGTCTGCACTCCTACTTTACTATTGCAAGCTAACATTTTACATTTAAAAATAGAACCTTTGAATTTGCAATAAGATCTTTAAGACATCACGTCTCCCAAAATAAATGTTGGTTTAAGAGGATTATTTTAGTTATAATATAACGCCACAAATAGAGGCATTAATTTTAAACGTGACTCTGTTGTCAAACAGAAGTGTTGATTTAACTTTAGCTTAATATTTCATTTTCATTGCAGAAGCTGATAAGGACATACTGAAATAAACTCAATATTAAATATAATGAAATAAATTCTAAAATTGTTCAAAGAAATAATAATTTAAAATAGTATATTTCACGTGTCGCTATAGCTTTTAAGGGGTGACTCAGTCTTTCAATACGAACAACTTGAAAAATATATCAACATTCGGCAATTTTTTTCAGCTAGATTTATAATAATGATGGTAATTTAAAAACTTGCATAAAAGAAGGAAATAACTGACTGTTTGATCTCATCTAAAAGCGCTGAATCTAGAAGCATGAAATTTCGCGTAGTCTTTCACCTTTCAAAAGCTATAGGCTATATATACCGATATAGTCGCGGGAAAACACTGTCATTCAACCATTTTTCTAGTTCCCATTATGCATTTGTCTCATTAGAAAAGCTAATTGTATTGATGGGCAGTTGAGGCGGAGATTGGATCTAAAAACATTAGGATAGGTCTCTTAAAAATGTTACAATGGTAAAAATACAAACGTATCATGGAAAGAGAATAGATATGCATACATTTTTCCAAACATTTTTTTCTTGTTTGAAATCTCTTCCAAATGTTAAATGACTACCTTCTTATTCTGCAAGACGGGGACGATATTGCGTCTGATCTCTTACTATATCAAGCCTTTGCTCTCCGTCCCCCTTGCTATTGTTTAAATGATTAATACGAAAACACTCGAGCTTATTTAATTTTCCCCGCTCATTCAATGCTGTTTGATTGATAGCGCAATTTTCAGAGATAACTTGATGGATGGGTGATTGTATAAAATACAATTTTAGCTAATATGTACTTTTTGTTATTTAATACCTAAACTGAATTGAAGAGTCCTTTATCTACTAGAGTACCTCTATCTTATCTAACAGCCATCATCATAATAAAACCCTCTCATTTTGTCACTATGACAGTCTCTAATGTATCCCACAAAATTAAGAATCTCTTTTTTATAAAGTTGTAACACAACAACTGTGCACTTCTGAATTTAGTTTGATATCTACTATAGCGCGGACACGACGGATAGACGATTAATACATAAACAGAGTCCCATACTTCTGCAGCTCAAAGTAGTCTGTGCATATTCTCTTCAACACAGTCCATCAACCTCTTCTTAGATCATGCTCTGTTTAATTTTTATCAACTTTCCTCAAATTTGCAATCTCATACTAAGCAAATAAAAATAGAAGAAATCTGCAAAAATTAGAGTTTAACACGAATTATTTAAACAACCTGAATCGAGAAGCAATAGAACTAACTAAACCATTTGGAATCATGCGAATAAATATTTATCCGAGACCAGTGGAATTTAGACCGAAATCCCCGGGTAAGCTTGCTTAATCGAAGCACGATAAGCTCTTACTTACTTGCTCAGTAAAATGTTTTTAGGTGTGATCCACAAATATACAACTGGTTATTTTATCAACAGTGTTTTGATTCTTGGTTATATTTCTTTTTCTCACTAAGTAAACCAAAGACAGACTTGCGAGGTCTGCAGCTCACACAAGCACTAGTTAAAATAAAAGTTTATTAAAGGTTTGAATGTTTATTAGTCATTATAGCACCAAACAGAACTTCTGTATATTACTGCCCTCAGGCAAATGTAATTTACACCAAGACCAGCATTTTTGTGTAAGTGGCCAAAAATATGCACGTGTAAGCCTATTTAATTGTATTATGATTGCAGCCACCCATCATGCCGTACATTTGACAATATTAGCGATATGGTCTATTAATTTATATACTTTTGAATATCAAAACTCCCAACTCTACATAATAACAAGGCATCTGAACCTAGAGCAATATCTGAGCAATATCTATTAGTAAAACTGAACGAACTTACTAGAATAGTATGATAACAGCCTGATTATCTTTCCTCTAGTCCTTATTATGCCCGGATATTCGGGTTAATTAGTAAAATCGATAGCAAATACAAATCCTTCCAAATAATACTGCTCCTAGGTAAATTTACTTAACACCAATACCAATAGCCTCAAGACGACTACCATTGATAAGCCTGTCCAAACTCAGTGGCGACAATAGCCACAAACTTCCATTGTTTCCGATCCGTCGTAATTAGCTCAGTAATTTAAAACTCTAAATATATTTTTTTACAGGTAAGGGACTTGTCTTCTAGACTAGAAACAATTGAAGATATGCGGTAAGCTTGTCTAATCAAACAGCGATTCACACTCATTATTTCGGTCTTTCGGCATAATTAGTGGATTTTTGTAGTTGATTGAAATTTTTCCTATTAATACAGCCCATAAGTAAAAACCGGCCAAGTGTGAGTCAAACTCGCGCAATGAGGGTTCCGTACAATATGCTTCGTGAACACACACACAATGTGCAAAAATATGTTTTATTCAATTGACTAGCGCCATCTAGTGGTGTTTTAGTGAACTATTTTCCTAGATGAACTTATTATAGTGAGTTTACCACTTAATTTCAAGTAATAGAATTCTTATTATTTTTCCTGTAATCTTCAAGGAATGAACTATATTTTGTAATTTTTTCAAAATTTTCGGCCCAGTGGTTTCGGAGATCAGGGGGGAGGAATGGTCAATTTTTGCCTTCTTTCGTGAATAAAATCAAAAGTATAGATTTTACCCGAACACAAAAAAATATTTTTGTGATCCTCATAATGAGCCCTTTCATTTGATATATGACACAGTAAGGTTTGCAAAACTTTTTTTTTAAATTTTGTTATTGGGCCCCTGAAAATGACCCTTATTCAAAAAAAATCTTTATTTACTTTGCACATCCGTGTTTGGGTCATAGGATTACACCATCTTACCAAATTTCACCTAAATTGGTTCAGTAGATTCGGAGAAAATCGGCTGTGACAGACGGACGGACGGACAGACAGACGCCCGAGTGATCCTATAAGGGTTCCGTTTTTCAATTTTTGTACGGAACCCTAAAAACTAAGAATTTAAGACCATCATCCATAGGTAAGTCTGTCCAATGGCAGTACTTTAACACCCCTAATGCCAGATATCTCTAAAAATGGGAAAGTGACCTTACTTTTTCTTAATGTATTTATTAATTTGTTTTTTTTTTTAACTACTTTCACGGCCTAATTACGGACTGTTCCTAATTAAAGAGCAAGGATATATAACATTACATAGACAAAACCAGTGGACTTGCTACTTGCAACCAATGGTAATATATATTCTCAGACAAGTATAGTTCTGGGACATTCAAAAGTAAAATAAATGGGTATCTCTTGGTTATGCATGTAACATCTTCGTCTTCATCGTCACTTACCATCAGGTGAGATGGGAGACAAATGCCTTATTCAATAATTAATAAAAAAATGGTAACATTGCCATTTGGGCAATGTTACCATTTTTTTATTAATTGTAATGGCGGAAATAGCCATCAGCTCTCGTTATGCTCCATTCATAGTACTTAACGAAATTGTAACCATTCTGAATGAATACTATATCAAGTAAATCCGTCTATACCGTTCAATATCCGAGGACATCTATTGTAAAGCTTGTCCAATGTAATAACGATCTATCCTCATTATACCGAATATCGTATATAATACGGCATAATAAGGAAAAACGATGAAAAACAAAAAAAACATAATGATACTGCCTTTAGATAAAGGCCATTGGCAAGCATTTTCAATCACTGCTCTAATAACGCCGCATATTCGGAATATATTATATTATTTTTAGAATCAATTGTGATGCATTCAAAGCCTTCCGAATAATACTGCCCTTTGATAAAGGCCAGTAGAAATAAGACCAACCTCTGGTTAAGACGCAACATGATAACGACTCTCATTAAATTCAGCGGGATAATCAGCATAATTAGCAAAATCAATTCAAAATCTTTCGAATAATACAGCCCTTAGGCAAAGGGCAAAGAGAATTAAGACCAATATGCATGGTAAGCTTGCCCAACTGTATAAAGATAACCTCCCTCATTACGCCGGACATTCGGCATAATTAGTGAAATCGTACGATGTACTAATGAAGTTCCGGCCGGCGATGAAATAATTAACGCGTCCCTTCCCGCGAATTTTATTTGCTTTAATGTGGCAAATTAAAAAGTTCTGCTCCTGAGTAATTTTATATTTTGTTATATTTGGCCACGGTCCAGACAAGGGATAATTAGGAGATTGGTGTCAAGTTTGTACCTACTTAAATTTTATTCACTAAGTCACTGCAAACTTGTAGAATTTTTGTCATCCACAAAATGCGAGCGAAGTTGTTTGTGTGTTCGTCGATCTAATTTGAAATTCAATTGTAATATTTTTTTTCTTATCTAGAGGAATAAACTAGAATAACCTTCATTTATATCAAAACTTACGTGAGGATAAATTCATTGTAGAAATTCGGCTTACTCACACTAAAACATGAGTAAACGCGGTTTCTATAACGCAATGCCTTTCTTAATTCAAATTTAAATTGGAGTTTCCTAACTTAAAATTTACACATCATATAATATAAGTAATAATATAATATACACATAATATAATGAAAGTAATACAAAATCTGATGAAATTTCGGCATACGCAAGCCATTTATGATAAAATAACATCAAACATTACATTTCAAAGATTTGACTTGATATGAGATTTAAAAATCAACGGAGGTAAATCTTACAAGGTAAACAAGCGTAATAACCACGAAATAACGATCGTAATAACATGGAATATTGAATACATGTATATACTGAAGTTGCTGTTATTTAAATATCGCTTGAGACGAGTACATATTATTTAAAATTTCATTCAAGAAGCGTCGTCGGCCGCGCCTCCTGCGAGGCAACAGCTCGGAACACCGCAGTTTCTTCCTGAAAGTATTATTCAAAGGATTTGAAAACGCGGCACCTTTCAAATTTATTATTTTTATGAACGCTTTCATCGGATTTTTTTCAGATTCGGATGGAAGGGAAAGACTTTTAGGATTTTATTTCTTTTCATGCCGAGGGATCATAAATTAATGATGCGAGTTATGAAAAAAAATATATTTTTTACTTTTTGACCTACTTTATACTAGAATGAGTGACCATGATTGGCATTAAAATTTCTTTAGCTCCTCCATGTTTTGGAAGGCACGTTGAGTTTTTGGTCCCAGCTGTCACAAGTGAGGCATCAAACTATGTCAGTTGCCTTTGGGGACTTTGAAAAATCGGACATCAGTGTTAGCCACTTATACAGCTTTTTTATTTTACTGTTCATGAGTCCTTGTGGGTGATTTCCAACCAGTCATATATGAGAAATTACGATACTTAAACAAATTTGACGCTTCTTCTGATTGACGCTATTTCGGAAAATGTGGGATTCAGATCAACAAAAATAAAGGAAACGTCTTCTTTTTGGACTATATTACCAGTATTGCTAAATAAAATGACACTGGCTACACTGAGCACTACTAGGTAGTTATCGAATTATGTATTATACAAAATATAACCGATATTGACTACAATCTGTACCTATAGTATATTGTGAATAAAAAGAAGAAACCTAGTAAATAGAAGTCATTTGTTCCTGAGCACACAGCGTAATTCAGGACCTATCGATCTACAGTCTAGCTAACGTTTGCCTTACATAAATTTAACTACACAATTATCCAAGATGGAAATATAAATCTACTTAACATTGACATGAACAAAATGAGAAACTTCTGCTTTTTCGGTTATATTACCAGTATTATAAACAAAAATTTTAAAAATGCTACACTTAGTACTTTTAGGTAGTTAAACGGTAATGGTTTTTCCATAATATATCCGATATTGACTACAATCTATACCAATCGTATATTATAGACATAAATCTAACCTTCATTATAATAGTCGATCGTCAAACTGAAACCTAGTCAATAGAAGTCATTGTTCATGAGCATAAAGTGTAATTAGGTATATCCATATAATATGAAGTACCTAATAACAGTGCTTGTGTTAAATTTTCAGGGCCTATCGATCTGCAGCCTATTCCCAACGTTTGCCTTACATTTTGACAGCACAATTGCCACCTGGGAAACGACACCTGTTTAATTCCACAAATTACTCCGTAAATCGGCTCAATCATTCCACGGAACCCTCTGTAAGGTTTATCGAATGTGGGAGGTCATTAGGCAGCTTATTTTGAGTGGACTCTCGACGCAAATTGAAGAATCAGAACGCCTACGAACAAAGTTAATGATCATAATACCTCTTATAATAGAAAAGTACGATGGAAATATGATAAATACTTCAGAAAATTTTATCATATTATTTTTAATTCACTGTATTTTTAACAACGAACAATTTTTTCGGTCAAAACAATTACTTTTCTACTTCTTCTACTCTGTTTACTAGTTGGCATTGTATGACGGCAGGGCAACATTCCTAGTGGTTGTATAGAGGGCTCATGTAAGTACAGGTGTAATCGAATTCGTCGGCATCCACAAAATATTTTACATGTAAAGACATTTCTTGCGTCAACACTAAATTGCTGGTTGTGTACCGGCCTAAAATTGCTTTGCGTACATATCACCGACTGACTGATTTGATACTGATTAAATAAATTGATTTTTCGGCAGTTTTGGTAATTCAGTCTTGTTTTAATTTTTAGTTTTCATCTAAAGTAATGGCCACTATTAAAGGGTATGAGGGATTTTTTAAGCATTTTTTAAATTAAAAAAATGTTTAATTTAAATTTACTTAAAAGTAGTCTTAAGTTACTTTCAATCGTGGGTATAGTCTGCATTTATAGGATGCAAATGAATTCAAAAACACCCCTTTATAAATCTACCTACTATAAGTAATTAATCTAACTACCTTTTATCTTATTTGTTGGTTCTAAATATTATTGAGTTCATACCTCTTTGCACCAAAGAGCTATCTTATTTCTCTGGGCGTGAAATAGTGTGGCTACCTATCAGCCTAAACCCTTGTATTTATAGCAACCCCGTTGTTTATTGGTTGCTGAACTCCTGATTTGTGTTCTCTCCGAACTTATACAAATTCGCTTTTACAAATCTGAATTCAAGATAAGTAATGTCTTGAATTTGTATTAAATTAAGCATTGGCAATTGCTAAATTTATTTTCCAACAGTCTATTTAAAAGTTTTGATCTCCATATTTTTCTGTCTAGCTCCAAGTGAGCTTTTACTACATCACCCGGACTTTTTGAGGTGAGGGCAAAGTGCCCTCAACCTACAAGGTGAATCACCAAAAGGCCCTCAGGAGGGCGAACCTTGGATTTGGGTGTTGCCCGTGTGCGCAAGAGAGAGCAGAGACAGCAAACTCTCATATGCCTGATGGGCCGCGATTTGCATTCATAGCCTAAAGGGCCAGACTGATCAACCTTTGAAGACCAATCTGTCTCAATACAGTCATTGTCATTGACCATGGAATGGAATAAAGAACCTCACATACATACATTCTTACATACTTACACTAGTCACTTTTGTACACTCGTGTAAATTGTGTAAAAGCTAGTAACAAAACTTATACGCGTACGTGCTTAAAATAAATGAACGCAAAATTTTGCTGTGTAAACATTTATTTATAGAATTTATGCTTAACTTGGTAACTTACGGCTACCCTAAAGTGACTGATTAAGATACTTAATGTTGTCTTCAGGGATTAGGAAAGGGTTGTAAACGATCCCGTCGCATATCTTCGGTATTTTAGATGATACCTTCTACACGTAAATAAAAAGACGTAAGACATGGCTGTGCTCTAAATAGAGGAAAGTATTTAATTTATTTATTGTTTTTGTATTTTTGGCTTTTGAAGTATTTTTTTTAGCTTTTCTGGTTCCAAAACTGGGCAAAAGCCTCTGCAACTTTTGTCAAAATGTTAACATAAATTTATTAAGTTTATTTAATGTAATGATAGGGCGTCTTACACCGGAAGTGCAAGGAGTACGGTGGACTTGGGCAGCGGGTGTTATGGGGTATCAGAAATGTCGAAAATTGACAATGCCATAAAATGCTGTCAACGAACTGATCGAATAACGGAACTCCTCAAAACTGAATAGCTCAGTCAAGTTTACTACTAACTGTAAACTTGTTTATATTATCCACACGAAAGAGTATCCTAAAATCATTAAAATGACCATTTTTATGCCCAAACTACACACCTTTACATCATTATGAACGTAATTGAAACAATAAATTCAACAAAACAATCTCCTTGATTGAAGTTCCAATTACTTTCAGAACTTAAGAAATATGACCTATCAAAAAAGCACTAAAACTTTATTTATTTAATTTTTTGAGAATAACTTTAGTATATTTATAACAGTAAGTGTTACTTCAGTACTTAATAAATACTGATACTCTTATTTGGTACTAGTAAAAACAGAAAACAAGAAGTACTCAAATATTTATTATAAATATAAAGAATAGGCTTTTTTATTATAATATATTAAAAGGAAAAAATAGAATTACTGCACGCATCAAGCAGCATAAAGTGAACATTATTGACATGAAACCATTAACTCATTAATTAACACTTATGTAAGTAAAAGTTGTTACTTAACTTAAATTTTTTTTAATTAACTCAAAGGTTTATTAAAGAGAAGAGTATAAGTTATTATAATACTGTCTCTTCTAAAACTTTTAACAGGCAATATAATTAATTCTATCATGTGGCATAAAGTGGAAATTCAAAATAAGTTGATAACCATTTGAAGTTATTGAGTAAAAAAGAAAGATCTTCAAAGTACAAGCAAGAGCTTCGGAGTTACATAGAACAACACGTGGGCAGGACTTGCTAGAAAATAACAAGGTTCAACGACCGATGTCTTATTTAATACAGGCGGTATCGATTAGTGCACTGCACTCTGTATCCACAGTAATTATTCATGTAATGTTGTGAAGCAAACAGTGGCAGTAATTAAAGCTCACTTACAGCCATTTTTATTGACCATTACAGGACATTTGTTCAGGGCTCTATTAACTACACTAATGACCTGAATGAAACTATACGCTTTATCCTACTAATATTATACCTCAATGCGAAAGTTTGTATGTTTGGATGTTTGTTACTTAAGAGTCGCCTGGAAGCGCATTTTTCCATACAAACGGAAAAAGGAAATTGTGGCAATATTTGATAATTTTAGGCCAAATTTAAGCATCCAATCAATTAATCTCATTATAATCTACGTACGTTCCTATACAGTTTGGTTAAATTATCAAATATTTGAGAATTATACGCCTGTCAAGATTTCCATACAAATTTGAAAAGGCTTGTAATTCTCAAACCATTGGTATTTTAACCAAGCTGTATAGGAACGTACGTAGATTATAATGAGATTAATTGATTAAATGCTTAATTTTACTCCAAAATTATCAAATATTGCCACAATTCCCTTTCTCCGTTTATATGGAGACATGCGCTTCCAGGCGACTCTTAATCACGTTGAATCTGCTGAATGGAGCATGAAAACGCATGAAATTTTGCACATGGATAGGTTATTGTCTGGATTAGGCTACATTTGATAAAAAAAAAAACATTTTTTATTTTCAAGCGCCGTCTGTTGAATTTTTCGAGAGTAAGCACATCCTACTTATCCTATCCGAATCCTTTCCTATCCTAATTATATTATAAATGCAAAAGTTTGTATGTTTGGCTGTTTGTTACTCAATCAGGTTGAATTAACTGAACGGAGACGCATGAAATTTTGCACATGGATAGGTTATTGTCCAGGTTAACACATAGGCTAGCTAGAATAATCTTTGTTTAAGTTCTAAAAATTATACCTAGCATTATGGCTCACAAGAGAGATACTTGAGAAATTAAGGTAAGAATTTAAAGCAGACAATTTATTCAGTCTTAAACGGGTTCGCATAATTATCGAGGTTTCCTTCCTTCTACTCGATGAAATGGCCTAACACCATTGACGTGCCGAGAGCGCTAAATGAAGGAACTTGAAACAAGGTGATGTTATACATTTAAATAAAGTCTTCATTTATCGTTGAAGATTTTAGATACGAACGGTAATTTTTTTCTGTTTTATTAAATACTAGCTTTTCCCGCTACTTAAGAGTCGCCTGGACGCGCATGTTTCCATACAAACGGAAAAAGGAAATTGTGGCAATATTTGATAATTTTGGAGTAAAATTAAGCATTTAACCAATTTATATCATTGTAGTCCACGTACGTTCCTATACAGCTTGGTTAAAATACCAATGGTTTGAGAATTACAAGCCTTTTCAAATTTGTATGGAAATCTTGAGAGGCGTATAATTCTCAAACTATTGATAATTTAACCAAACTGTATAGGAACTATTGTATATTTAACGAATATAAATGTTATTAAATAAAATACCGATGACAGACGAAATTGCACTGTTTATTTGACAAGCTCAAACTTAAAAAGAATCACTATCATAGAGAATAATACTTGAGTAACCAATCTCTTTTCATAGTCCGAATTCAAACATAACATCTTTTCCCCCTTTAAATAAGGAAACATTATTTAAAAAACTTTGTATAGTCCACCACTGGTCTATTTCTCCGCGGTCTAGAAGTTCTTAAAACATCAGGTTGCAAAGTCTGAGAACCTGACTCTTCATCAACAAGACTTCTTGGAGCTAAATCTGGAGAAGTAACCGTAGGTTCTGATCCTTCAGGACTCTCCGCTAATTCTGGTGTCACTTCAGTTTCCACCAAAACAGAATCCTCCGTTAAAGGATTTTCGGTTGTCATAAACGAAGAAGGATCGGAAACAACGTCAGCCATTCCTGAAGATGTTGTTGGAAGAATGTCATCAAATGCCCAATCGTAGCCAGAATCTTTGTTTTCATTTTCAGTACGTTCGTACAACTGATTGGCATGACGCATTATTTTCTGACCATCGGACAATTCCACTTCAAACATCACTTTACCAATTTTTCGTTTAATAGAACCTTTAGACCAATGGAACTTTGACTTATTTACATAAAGTTTAACCCAAACACTTTCTCCCACAATAAAGTCTTTTCTTTCCACGCCACCATAAGTTTTAATCTGTGAAGACTGATTATGCCTCACGTTAGCCGACAGTGACGATGACAAAGGTGACTTCTCAACAGTAACCAAGTCTAAACGCGAACGTAGTTTATGTCCGAAAACCAGTTGAGCAGGCGATGTTCCAGTAGTACCATTTGTTGAATTACGATAATCAAATAAATATTTTGCTAATCGAATCTGAAAATCTCCAGCCTTATGCTGTTCCAAAAATATACCTCTGATTCCTTTTTTAATAATTTTTACAAAAGACTCTGCTTGACCATTACTAGAGGGATGGTACACTGGAGAATATAAACGCTCAATGCCATTTAAATTACAAAAACTTTGAAACTCTTGCGAAACAAACGAAGTTCCATTGTCACTTACAATAGTACGCGGCATACCAAACCTTGACATGAAGTCGCACAATTTTGTGATAACTGCTTTAGAAGTTGAATTAGAGCTCATGTCATAGCATTCAACCCATTTAGAAAATGCATCAACAATTACTAAATACAATCTATTGTGAAAAGGCCCTAAAAAATCAATATGGATCCTATAAAACGCGGCAGGTGGATGCGGCCACGGAGCAAGTGGTACACGCGGCGGAGAGGGCCTGAGCTGAGCGCAAATTTCACAGGATTTAACTAACTCTTCTAAAACACTATCTATACCTGGAAACCAAAATCTAGATCGAGCTTCCGCTTTCATTTTTACAATTCCAAAATGGGAACTATGAAGCTCTTTCAAAATATTTTTACGCAACGACTCAGGAATTATCGTTTTGTGACCACGCAACAACACTCCATTTTCAAAAGCAATTTCATTTTTACAATAGAAATAAGGTTTTAGGTCACCATCTGTCATTTTCCTAGGCCATCCATTTAACACAAATTCTTTAACTGCATTTAGTACTCTATCTTTAGCAGTCTCACTTTGCAGCTCTTTTAATGTTACGGGCAAACAACCATCCACAACAAAATTTACATAGGCTGTCTCATCCTCAGGACCTTCATTATTGGACTCACTGTCAGCAACCGGTACAGCCCGAGATAAAAAATCTGCAGTATTATTTAAACTTTTGACATATTCAATCTCATAATTATATGCACCTAAAAATAAAGCATATCGCTGTAAGCGGTTCGCCGATACCTCAGGTACACCTTTACGGTTACCAAATATTATTGTAAGAGGCTTGTGGTCTGTTCGTAAAATAAAAGGATCTGACCTGCCATATAAATATTGGTGGAATTTCCTTACCCCAAAAATAATAGCTGTTGCCTCTTTTTGTATTTGAGCATATTTTTTCTCAGCAGATGATAATGACCTAGACGCGTATGAAACAGGTTGCTCTTTACCCGAAACATCAATCTGCGACAAAACAGCACCAAGCCCAAAAGGAGAGGCGTCCACAGTTAAGATTATCTTGGCATTAGGATCAAAATGTGCTAAAAAATTATCTGAAACTAACTGTTCTTTAATATTTCTAAATGCATTCTCATGTTCCTCTAACCACTTCCACTTAACATTTTTTTGTAATAATGAATACAAAGGAGATAAAATGGACGAAGCACTAGGAATAAAACTTCTATAATAGTTAATTAACCCTAAGAATGACTGCAATTCCGACACATTTTTAGGAACCGTCGCCTGTAAAATAGCTTTTACCTTTTCTGGGTTCTTTCTTATACCGTTTTTATCAATAATGTATCCCAGATACGACACTTGATCCCTAAAAAACGAACACTTTTTTTTATTTAAAGTTAAGCCTGCATTCTGTAGCCGATTGAGCACTTCTCTTAACCGACACGAGTGCTGCAATTTATTTTCCCCAGTAATCAAAATGTCATCCAAAAACACTAAAACACCCTGTATGTTACCTACTACTGATTCCATGATCCGCTGAAAAATAGCTGGTGCACTAGATAAACCAAATGTCAATCGAGTATAATTAAACAGCCCTCGCGGAGTATTAATACAAGTAATGCTTTGCGAATCCTCATGGAGACAGCATTGGTTGTACGCCATAGACAAATCTAATGTACTGAATTGCTTACCACCATGTAATTTACTAAACAATTCCTGAGCAGTTGGAAGAGGATACTTTTCAACTTTCAATTGCTTATTTATAGTTACAGAGTAGTCAGCACAAATGCGCACACTGCCATCGCGTTTTAAAACTGGTACTATTGGCGATGCATAATCGGAATATCCCACTGGTTTCAATATACCTGAAGCTACCATGCGATCCAATTCTTTGTTGACTTTTTCTCTTAGTGCAAACGGTACAGAACGTGCTTTAAAAAAAATTGGTTTGCAATCATCTTTCAATGGCAAAATAATCTTATAATTTTGTAAACATCCTAACTTTTCAGAAAAAACTTTTGGATAATCACATATCAACGCTGTCTCTATATCATTTGAGGCCTCGCATGTCTCGCCATAATAAATAGGAGCCAGCTCTAGATTGAATTTCTGAATAAAATCACGGCCCAGCAACGGAGGCCCACCGTTTTTCACTACATACACAGACAACATAGATGTTCTTCCAGTATAATTTACCGAAACTACTATAACACCTACTATTTCCAGTGTACTACCAGTATAAGTTGTCAACTTCTTAGTCGCACGTGACAAAGGAACTTTCGCAAAGAGTTTTTTATAAGTATTTTCTGATATAACAGAAACAGCAGAGCCACTATCAATCTCACATATAATTGAAATACCCTGCATCAAAACTGTTTCAGACATTGGCCTACCGTCCCTACAACGAATGTTGTAAAACAACTTACCATCATCGCCTTCGTCATTGTCACCGTTCTGTCCTACAAAGTTCACTTTTTTATTAGGACACATACGTTTCAAATGACCTTTACGATTACACTGCTTACATTTATAACCGGCAAACCGACATTCAGACGCAATATGATTAGTATAACCGCACACGAAACACTTCTGATAAGAACGCTGCCCGGTCGACGACGTAGGCTGCTGAGACATCTTGAGTACTGCTTCCTGAGGTTGTCCGGGTCTCGCTGGAGTCATTGCTGCGCCTATTCGCGCACAGCGCACGCTTTCTGCCACTTCAACGGCTTTGCTCAGCGTCAACTCGGCAATGTCTTGAGCAAACATCTTGTCACGCTCCCGGCCCGGCAACATCCCCATTACAAATTTATCCATTAAACAATCCTCAAGATTTTTGAAACCACAATGTGCAGCCAATCCCCGCAGTCTTGCCGCCCACTGAGCATACGATTCATCCGATTGCTGGGTCGCGGTATAAAATTTGTGCCGCTCCGCAAACCCACAACGTTTGGGCGTGAAATGGTCATCTAATGCTTTGATAATGTCTTCGTAATCAATTTCCGATATGACTTTTGGTAAAACCAAACTACTAGCAAGCTGGTATGTGCTTTCCGAGAGTGCACTTAGGAGTAAAGCCCTTTTCTTTACTCTCTCTTTATCCGACTGCTCATCGATACCAATAGCAATAAACCATTGCTCTATACGACATTTATAACGTTTTCCAATCTTGAGAACTATGATCAAAATTAATCACAGTAAAATTAGATGTGGTGGCAAACATGTTTTCGTTTTCCGTTGTCCTCGTCGCCAATTATTGTATATTTAACGAATATAAATGTTATTAAATAAAATACCGATGACAGACGAAATTGCACTGTTTATTTGACAAGCTCAAACTTAAAAAGAATCACTATCATAGAGAATAATACTTGAGTAACCAATCTCTTTTCATAGTCCGAATTCAAACATAACAGGAACGTACGTAGATTATAATGAGATTAATTGATTGGATGCTTAATTTTACTCCAAAATTATGAAATATTGCTTCAATTCCTTTTTTCCGTTTGTATGGAGACATGCGCTTCCAGGAGACTCTTAAGCCCTTAAGTCACGTATAAAGCCTATGTTTTTCACGTTGTTCATATGTAACGATGCTTTATAGACATATTTAATTTAGTTTATAAGGTGTATCAATAACACAAATATACAATGAAGTTTTTACACTTCATAATATTAGATCAAATCAATGATTTAATTTTAATCATGGTGGAGGTCGCGGTTCGAATTTCAGCGAGAATATGAATTTTGTTGATTTAGTTCGGTTGGGACATTACAGTCTGATCACTTAATTGTCTGATAAGATCGGTGCTTCGGAAGAAAACTTTAAGCCATCGGTCCTGGTCGCTGGTTGTTACACAATACTTATTTTATTTATGAAGAAAAAAAACATGTGCCTTAAGAAGATAGACTACCTGTAAATTTTCATACAAAAAGCTATAACGCTTCACACCCCTTAAACATAGTCCAATTTCAATATTTTTTTTACACATTATTAATAAATTGGAGAAGTAGGGCTGTACGTTTTGATATTTAAGATATGTTGCTTACAACAAAAGTTATGAGCATCTAAGTAAATATCCATATTTTTACATAAAAATACCCGGGGCATTTTAATTTATTTAAATAAATCTAAAAAAAAAAAAAAAAGGAAAACGGTAAGCCCTAGATTAAGAAGTGCTAAATCGAATGACACTAAAGTTTCCTCATTTCGTAACAAGAAAAAAAAACTACCAACAACATTTTAAAACTAATATTACTCTGCACATGCTCTCTTACGTCCATAAATGCAATGGCTTTACGGTGTTACGAGAATGTTAAGCAGATGTTATAGGAGAATAAGCAACATATTTAAGCATTTAACAATACCGTGCAATCTGCTTTATAAGAAGCTAGCCGGTTGCCCTAACATCTCGCTATTTTTTTTATGTATATATACGGAGAAATCACACAGATTGAGCTAGCCCCAAAATAAGTTCGAGACTTGTGTTATGGGATAATAACTCACCGATACTATATTTTATAAAAGATACTGATATAGATAAACATCCAAGACCCAGGTCAATCTGCAAAGATCATTGTCCATCTTGACCTAACCGGGGTTCGAACCCGGGACCATCCGTGTCGCAAGCAGGCGTGTTGACCGCTGCGCCACGGATTAGGGTGAGGTTGCCAAAGTCATATCTTTTAGACCAGCCAACTAGCGCCACCTTTCATTTTATTTGTTTTCGTACTAAATAAGACAAAATTTAAAAAACCTACATATGTACTTCACTAGTAAGCGTCTTGGAGTATTTTTGGTATTACTGTTCATTATTTTGCATTTGGTAAATCAAGAGAACTATTAACTACCGCCAAAAACGGCTACTTTTGGCAGTAATGAGTAGATCTCTCAATCTGAAATGATGATATTGATGAAAAGTTATTCTAAAAATACTACAAGTAATTTACTAGTGTAGTAATTACGTAGATTTTCAGAGTATAAGAATTAAATAATGGGTGTCGCTGGTTCCGTAGTTTCCGTTGATGTAAGATCGTGTATTATTTAATCAAATGAAAGCAAAACATGGTTTCAGTGAAAACAAGAAATAATACCTACCTGTATAAAAATATTTACAAATTATTATTCTTAATATTTCTCTCTACGTCTGCATATAGAATATTAAGTTTTCAGTATATTATATCTTCTACATACTTCTGTATGATACAAAATTCGGAAGTGTCAAAATTGCTTCTTAGTATTATGTTTTCTCTTTCCTATATAAATCACTGTAAAGCAAAAAGTAATAAATGAACTATCTTTCTTTATGAATTTTTAACAAATACAACTTTAGGCTCTGTGCTATCAGACAATAGCACCATCCAGCAATTTAAATAAGTCCTAAAAAATATCAAATTTAAATAATCTAACAGCTGAATGCCCTAATAAAACACTTGGAGTATTTTTTGTATAAGTTTTCACTATTTTTAT
The DNA here is from genome assembly GCA_963082605.1 of Rhodophaea formosa. NCBI lineage: Eukaryota > Metazoa > Arthropoda > Insecta > Lepidoptera > Pyralidae > Rhodophaea > Rhodophaea formosa. Next base: position 9,738,469 of record OY720208.1, on the reverse strand, counting down.
TTTGATGAATTGAGAGAACTACTCTCTTATAAGTTATTCTTGTTATACATTTGCGTTGAGTTTATTAATTATACCTACTGTGTTAATGACGATTTACATATTTTACATTATTTTACTGTTTGTTACATGAGAAATTTTAAGTTTCTTAGTTATAAATGTAAAACTTGTATTTGCACCTAGTGAAAAAAAAAAGTATTTATCTTGTACTTTTTAAAAATAGTCTATATAAAAGTATAATATATTTTTAAGAATTACCGGGATAAGTGAGGTCATTTTGTTCCTGAAACGTCGAAAAATTGCCTGATGTTTGCTATTTAACCAGGAGTGATGAGGGATGACATTTTACAAGCAAAATACGTTTTGTATTATACGCACAATGAGAATTAATTCATTTATAAATGTATTTGAGATTTTAGAACTTTTAGGTCTCAACAATTGAAATACATAATTACAGAAGTTAATAAAATATTCAAACACCATTCGTCTTCTTTATGTGTTGATGGCTTGTCGGAATAATCTCTCTAGTGGGTCTTAAGCAACTCTTAAGTTAATGTTTGATACAGAATAAAGATCTTTGAATCAGCTTGTAGGGCATCAAAGGCATGAATGAAGATGTCATGATTACATTGACGTCTCACTTCTGCCTGGTTGATATAGCCTTTTTTGCCAGATTTTATTGTCTACATTCAGTATGGAGGTGGTTTAACATCAAGACAAAAAGCTGGGCTCTTGTCGGTGGAGCTATATCCATTCCTGTCGTTCTACTGGCAGTTCTTCCCCTTCTCCATATGTAGTAACCGGTTAAGGGACATTGACCCTTAAAACAAAGCACAAATTATTTGGTTAGCCGTGTAAAATAACATGCAAACATATTTGAATAAATATTATTCTGAAAAAACATCATAATATACGCTCTAATAGTATTTATGAAGTGTTACAATTTGCTTTTCTGAAGTATCAACTGTTAAGCTCACTTCTTGTTATAAAACAACAAAACTATTCATCACGTGCCAAAATCGCAACAGTGGAAACCTTTGTTGCCTTCCGCCGTGATTTAGAATAATATACGCGTACAACGGCGTTACATCTATCTACAAAGTGACTCAGAAATAGTAACTACTTTTATCAAGCGGAAATTGAGTCAATTCATCAATATATACCTCTTTAATAGATACACAGCCAGACAGAAAAGACTACAGACTAGGTTCAAATTCTGCCCGCGTGGATTTTTTCCCTTATTTCTTCATTTCCTCTCTGATCTTCACAATATAATAATCTTTAACCATTCTATTCCTCAGCACTTAAGTTACAACAACACTACGTATACTAATTAGCTACCAATATGAAAATAATTGTGTAGGTACTTGGATTTAGCCGAATTAGTTTTTCTACGTGATTTCTAGGATTAGTTGTTAGGGTATGCGGTTTTAAAATATATTTTTTTTGTAACAATATCGGACTAAACCATATTCCTTGCGTAGATTTTAGACCATAAAAGTACAGTTTAGCTTATTTTCAATCTTGATCTACGTGAACTTGTGAGTAAAGTGAAAAGCGGCTGATTCTATCAGAACTTTGCCATCAGCAATCCTAAGTGTTATTCGTCTTGCCCGAAGCGATAGGCGTTCTAGGAATTTGTAGTAAAGTTTCAAATGCGTCTATAGACGACAATAACGGCTTATAAACTTAGTCATGTACTTCGACTAGAAGAATATAAATATAAGTAACTAGCAGTCCTACCTAGCTTTGCCCGTGGAACATACATGGCCTATGTCACTCAGCTACAACGTTGTTATCCAACGTTGAAAGAATTTTTGAAATCGATCCTGTCATTCCTGTGATTAGCGCGTTCAACCAACCAAACAAACAAACTCTTCAGCTTTATTAGTATCTACGTATAGATATTTATGAATTTGGGTAAATATAAGGCCTGCAGAGCCGCCAGAAAGTGACACGTAGCTGATTCCATCAGGATTTCGCCATCAAGTCGTCAGTGTTCGCCCGAGGCAGTTGCTGCTTGCGGAAATGGGGCGGCGCAATCTCACGCTTTTAAGAACTCGCGTCGTCTTTTCCTCTTTAAATTGCTCACAAATAGGTACTTCGGAATCAGGAAGTGCGTTTTGAACATCCAATGAAATTTCAAGCTACAATACTGACATACCTCTGTTTTAAAGAATGAGTCCTTATATAGACATTCAAAAATAATTTTTACTCGTGATTAGTTTTGTTTTGTAGAATAGGACCACTCCAAGTCGTAAGATGTAAAAGGCGACTTAGGAAACACAAGCTAAACAAAGCTTACAAACATCAGAAAGATCTCTCTAACTCGTCTGGCCAGCGTGGAGAGTGTAGGCCAAATCCTCTGACTGCTCTGGCAGTACAGTGACGCTCGTGCTCCGGCAGTGGAGACTAAAAAAAGACCGGATAATGTTAATGATGATGATTTTTGTTGAATTTTAATAACAACGTCGCTTTAATGGATGCATATCAAACATTTAAGAATACTGAAATAAATATGAGCCTAAATTATCTTGAAACAGGTGGTCAAGCTAGCAAATGGAGAGAATGTTAATGGCAAAAAAATGTTTAGTAAGTATACGAGTATATAATTTAGACAAAAATAAGAACAATCTTTGTACATCATAATTTTTGAATCTCTTTTCTTATTAAAGCTCAACAATCTCGTAATTCGTATTCGTAAAAGCGAGTTCATTGGTTCAAAGTTAAAAAGTTCGACTTTCCTTTGTGACTGCGGACCAGAGTTCCTCAAAGACAAACATTATTCTTTTCTCAATGTGAAGCGAATTTTAATCTAAAAGCAATTTTAAAATAGCTATTCCATTCGAAAACATGACAAAGAATGTAAAATAAGTACTTATTTCAGTTCCAGTGCATACCTTTGTTCAGTTTATTTGTCGTACATCCACACAAAGCAATTTTTACTAAGTATATATTTGCAGCTTAGTTTATAAATTGTAAACAGTTCAGGCACGTTATATTTTTGATAATAAAAGTGTTGAGGTCACGTTGAATTTATTATTTTTACGAATTTATCAAAACAAACTTATATTAGATAATTTACGGTTACCTATCATAAACAAGAATAGGTTTTGTACGAATTTTAAAACACCAGAAACGTTTCGCCATTTTTTTATTTCTATAGTTTCATTTTACCGAAAATGCAATTGCTATATTGTTGGAATTCCGATTATTGATAGTTATTTTTTTTTTAAACTACGAGTATATGCTTTGTATTGCAACCCAACGTTTATCCGCAGACACTATTGCTCTATGTTTTATTTATCAAAAAAAATATTTCCATATTATTAAACGACAACATTTCAAATGATAAATAAATGAAATCCATAAGAGTAAGTATATACTAACCTGTTTTAAAGTCTATTTAAAAGACATAAACAAACATCTTTTTTTCTTTACAATTTCTCTCTATGGTGCGGCTTCGGCGGCCGCTGCCGCGGCACGCTCGCTTCGTTCGCCTTGCGCATGCTTGGTTCATGTAGAACCTAACGCTCGTCGCTTCGCTCCTCGCAACCTACCCCTTGTTTTTGTTAACCAGTTCCTTTCTAACACCATATTCCTAACCTTCAGAGACGAGTTTTCGTAAAACCATGAGTCACAGAGCAAAATTGAAGAAACAAAAGTAGCTTATTTTGAGAAAATTTAACCATTACGACAGTAAAAAATAGACCTCTTTACCTCTTATGTAGACCTCAAAATTTCACGATCAAATTTTTTTTAAGTCCCGAAACTTGCGCTGCCTTTGCTACACTCCAACCAAATTTACTTTACTAGTAACCTCGATTTGTCGACTGTAAGTAGTTATTGAAAATCTGTGTAAATAATAATATGGAAAAAGTTACTTCTATCTTTAATACTTCTAGAAAATGAAATTATTCATACCAAAACATTTATCAAAATAAAATTACATGATTCGATTTTCGGTCGTCAGTTTGTCTAAAACACGAAAAATATATTTATCAAGGTTATAGAAGGCAAAAATATGGCAAAGAAGCCATTTGGCATTTAAAACGTCGTGGTACCGTTTTCAAACAATTAAAATTCGAAGACAAAAAAAATCTTGTTTGTGATAGGTTACCATAATTTACAAATGAAAGGAGAAGGGGAGTCCGGACATAAATAAATATATAATATATGAAGACGAATCTAAATCACAAAATTTTCTAATTTTGTGAATTTTCAATAAGTGAGCACATGGAGAGAAAAAAATTCTGTTTTATTTTAATAATTATGATTGTTTTTGTGAATTTCTTAAAAACTAAATTCTATGAATGGATTCACCTAGATTAGTTATATACAGGATACTTATATAGATAAACATCTTAGACCCAAGCAATCTGAAAAATATCGTTTTCTATCATGACCTAGCAGGAATTGAACCCGGGCCCACAGAACTATACTGTGCCCGGGCCCCTATAGTGCCACAAGCTGGCGTATTAACCACTGCGCCTCGGATGCTGACTATCCGAAAGTTACCATATAACCGTATTTGAACCTCTTAAAAGAAATTTAAACATCTCTTTGTAAATAATTTTTTTCTAAGCACTTTGTTAGCATTGTGAAGTTATATGGTGTACGCATAATATAAAAATATATATTCATAAGTAATCAAGACAGCAAATTGCAGGTAAAGCTACTATACAGTAATTACTTATTGGAGACTAAATTAATAATTCCAGTTGGTTCGTGTTTGTATTTGCCGAGTTAATGTCTGTAAATATTTATAAAGCTTATTTGACTAACAACGGCGAATAATTTAAGACTTTAGACGCAGCGCCCGACCACGATCCAAAGCTTTGCTCACTACTTTGCAAGACACACGACGATGTTACAAGTATAGGTAGGTATACACAGTGGGGATAACTTGGAATTGAGAGATAAAACATCTATTGAAATGTTGTGCTTTTTTTTATTTGTGGGTTTACGTATCCATAATACATACTAAACTTTGGCTTACAAAGTTTTGTATCGATTATGGATACGTATATAACCGTTGCTTATTATGGAAGGTGCAAAATCGAAGTTGCCATGTACATATTGATTAACACACAATTAAAACACAAATAAAAATGAAAGACAAAGTAGTAAATCACTTGATAACTAATATTAATTTCATATGACCTTAGCTTATCGTGTCGTAACAATTTTTTACATCCTTAGTAACCTTCTTTGCTACGAAACCGTAAAAACAATTTTAGAAAGGTTCCTTGAAAATCCCGTTTATTTTTACTATGTCTGTCTCTCTGTCGGTCTGCGGTTTAGCTTAGAGACTATTACAACTAGAAAGCTATAGTTTAATAATAGGTATATTTTCAAAAATATGTTTTGCATCTTTAATAACGCGGAGCGTTTGAGGTTGTGCACTACTACGGATTCTTAAGGTCAACCCATTTTCAGAACATAAAGTGTCTTTATCTTAAATTTATTTTTTATTTGTAAATATCGTATATTTTTTTTTGTCATTTCTTTGCTTTTGGGTGTATTTAGATCGATCTTTAAAAAATATCGCCATTTCCCTGAACACCGGTTTTCTGTTTAGGGAACCATTTATTAAGTTAAAAAAAATTAAGCCTGAAATTCCTTGTTTTTGAGGATTGTACACCATGCTACAAAACTGGAATTTTAATCATGGACAAAAGCGGTCCGTAGTGTATTATAAAATGAAGTTAAAAGAAAAACTATAATAGCGAAGTAGGATTTACAAATCAAAGGGTTATAGCCGACCAAGTTATATATTGTATGGAAATGAAAAGGGAATTCTATTGAAAATATGTTAAACAAAAAGCACTAGACTTGGTTCGCATTTCTATCGTATTACCATGTAACTCTACCTACACTGTTAGTGGTCTCAAATGCCCTTGACTAGTTTTCTATTTCATTGACTAAATGCGGAGTATTAAAAAACGATACTAATTTCGCTATGAAATGCTTCTAAAATCCCAGATATTCAATACAAGAGTAGTACTCCTCTTTGTATTGAATGTCTGTGACTAAAATAACATTTTTTTTAAATACGCTAAAATAATATCCAAGTTTGAAAAAAAAATATTATTGTGACTTTTATTCTTATTTGGTATTAGTTTCTGAGAAAAAAAAACAATCAAATTTGACAAAATACCTTTATTTTACAAATCGTGTCGTGAACATCATGTTTTTACGTACATGTACTACGTGTTACCAACCACACTGCAGTCAGGTACAGGTATTCTTCTTGAAAATCTTCAGACTAACCAAACTAACAGGTAGAGGGCGACGGAACTTTACATCTAGAGTTACTAAATCTCACCAACGTGTAGGATATTCTTCCAAAATGAGAAGCATAAGTTAGGAAATGTCCAAGCATAAATTTTAAATGCATCTAAAAATTCGATGAATATTTATGTATAAATTAACATGTAAAAATCTTCTACCTGAGTGTGATAGTATATTCCACAACTTTTTCTACTAAAAACTGTTCGTTAAATTATGCATAACTAGATTTCGCTTTGCTCCTCCTTCTGTTTTTATGGGTAACACAAGAATTTAGATTCTGTATTCTTACAATAGTTTTAGTTTGCATAAACTTATATGCCAAGATTCTTTCAGATACGTTATACTGTTGAATCGAAATAAATCATCGAAACATACACTCATTCAATTTATTATGAGTGGAGTGGTATGCTATGTTATGAATGATAATATGAATTGTAACAAAACGAATCATCACTCTCTTGTTTACTTACTATTTCATCAAGAAACAAAAGGCGCAATTAACAAGTCAGGCATATTGTGCTTAACGCGACAACTTACTGCAATGCAGCATTGTGTTTACGATGTAACAACTGACATTTTGAAAATAAACGGGCAAATGGAAATGTGTGATGGACGCGCGTAAATACACAAAATTTTACTTGAAAATGTTTTTAAAAATAGGAGTATATTTTGAAAAGATTGTAATGTTATAATCCCCTAAGATTAAAAAAATACGTATCTTATTAATTTCAGGGAAAATATTTTAGATAGTGATTAAATAACTTTAATGGGACAAGTTTTAGTTTATCAATGTTAGCCGAGATACAGAATAACGTCTCTGGATGGGTGACTAAAGACTAAACAGAACAGATGGAAAAAAAACTAGAAATATTAACTTTATCAAGTTTTAAGCGAGACTATAAATAAAAGAAGACTGCCGTAGCAAAAACATTATAGCCACTCACACTCACTGTGGAAGGTGAAAGAACTTAAGACCATATCTATTACGGCATGTAGAAGTTATGTGGAATAAAGAAACTCACATTTATCTATTTACATACAGCCTCCGTGGTCCAGTGGTTAAGGCGTTTGCCTTGTTGACCCGGGGGTCGTGGTTCGATTCCCACGGGAAGCATACATTGATACGTTGTTTCCAGTTTGGTTAGAATATTGCAGGCATGAATCACCTGATTGTCTGATAAGAAAGATGATTCCGTGCTTCGGAAGGCACGTTAAGCCGTTGGTCCCGGCTGCTATCTGATAGTCGTTAAAGGAACCACGTCAGAGGCCGAGAGGCGGTTCCGAAGAACTCTGACACCATGGTGTACATGGTCGACAGACCGTGTCACCTACACGAAATGATGATGATGATGATTTACATACATACTTTTTGGCAGTCGTTCATATATAACAGTTCTCAAGATCAGTTAAAACAATAGTCAAGATCATATTAATAAAGTTATGCACAATTTAGGTGAACTTCAAATATGTTGTAGGTGTACCGTACGTCAGTTAGTTTTCGCCCGTCAGCCCCAGCTAATTGGATGAGGCCTGCATAAGTGATGGCATACCCGCCGAGTCTCCGAGGTTCAAGCTTACACCACGCATAATTAGCTACGGGGCGTTTAAACGTTTTGCAATATCAAAGAGCTTGTAAGACGAGATTGTGTAGGTAGGTAAAGAGACTTTAAGATCTCTTGAAATTAAAATGAAGCCATTTCAGAGCCGCCTTCGTCGCAGTAATAGAGAGTCTTGAAAGGATTTTACGGGCTAATTTCAGGCCATAAACTATTTAGACTAAATTACCTCCAACAAAACGTTTTGCATAATTTTCTGGGGAAGTTAAATTACAATATATTTTTGTGCGTTAGTCTGTATAATTACTATAATATTTAGGTAGTTGTTGCTCACACAAAATATTTTTTGTCATTTTGCTGTCTGCAGAAAATCATGCAAAACAATATATAATTATACCCACTTGGTCATCAAACCCGTCAACGTCTGTAAGAATAAATAGAATTATAAAAGAATTCACAAGAATCAAAATATAATAGCAACTTTATCGTATTCAATTAAATTTTGTAACTCAGTCACTTTATAAAACGAAATAAGTTAGATTTCAACGCCGTAGCCCTTCACAATCCCAACCCCAAATTTCCTACAACTTTGAAGAAGACCATCACGCAACTCCGACTCTGGGTTGTAAAGTATTGCTTAACGAGAAGTTTCCAAAAAGATTAATTGCTGCCATTGTTCTGTACGTTTGGTTTTGCAAAGAGGCCAGTCTACATTAGGCGAGTCAATTTACAAAGACTTGCCTTACAATAATATCAACGAGGCACTGATCAACTTGCCTGCGTTCTTAAGAATTAAAGAACCGTACTTAGCCCGGCTTGTACCATTCAGTCATATTATAAAACAAGTATTAAATCTGGCACTGGGTTTAAACGCAGTTAAACACTTAAATATTTTTAATCATCATCATCAGGTCTTTTTTAGTCTCCATTGCAGGAGAATGACCCTCTCTGTACTATCAGTGCTATATATATCTAGAGCAGTCAGAGGATTTGTCCTACATTCTCCACGTTGCCCAGACTGGCTGGAGAGAGTTGATATTTTTATTTAGATATAATTATGATGTTTTTATACAATAATATAAGTAACAATATATACGGACAAATCACACAGATTGAACTAGCCCCAAAGTAAGTTCGACACTTGTGTTATGGGATACTAGCTCTACGATAGTATAGTTTATTACAAATACATATATAGATAAACACCCATGCCATTATTCCATTATATATAGCTAATGATATAAACAAAGTACTTACTTTATTTCGTGTTTTAAAATAAACCATTTTATTTTTTAAATGGAAGAATCGAGTGGTCTAAATCAAATCATCACATAATTAAGACGATTTGTAGATTTATAAATGGTGGTTGTTTCAGTTCACGTAATAAAGAAGTAAAAGAATAGACAAATCGGGTGTCAATATAATAATCGTTCCAAGCTATTTTGAAACAAAGTTCCATTATGGGAGCTTGCAAATAATGCGATCTTTCCTGATAAATGTAGAGTGTTTTTTTGTGTAACTGGAGAAACAAATATGCCATATAGACAGATAATTTCACCACCAAGGAGAACAGTTTTCGAGTCTCATAAGACCCATTTTAAATTTTAATTTTGTTTTTTCTTCTTTCATTTGGTTATAACAAAAATGAAGGCACAATCGCTTCTAGTTGACTCGCAAAAACCAACTCGTTTAATGTGAACAGTCTGCCATATGTTGGGCAATTGCCGGAAAAGTTCGGCACTTTACTCAATTTTAAAGGTTGTGTAATTTGATTTCCCATATTGATCAAATAAATGGTTGTAAATTACTTCGGTTGTATATTGCTTGACAATTAGGTATGTACGTATGTACAAACTTTGAACGTTGTTACTTCTTCCAAGTTATAAAAGTAATGAAAAATGAAAATAAGCGGAACCTTATATAGTTTATTCTCAAGAGTTTTTCATTCCACGCCATAATTTATTGATTCCACGCCACGAATTTAGAAACATTATTAGATGTGATCTAGCTAATAATGTTTCTAAATTCGTTAACTTTTGGCGTAGGAATCTGTATCTATCTACTGCATAAGGCATATCATCATAATCTTTTTTTAGACGCATAGCAGTATCATAATGATGAAGAATCGTTTTACAAAGAGATTTCTATTCATGTAATTATTATCCGTAATACCTACTAATTATGCCTTTGATTTAACATATTTGCCACATAACAGTTCAAAATATGCATATATCTACGTGCCATGATCAGGATCTGTTTGAAGTGGTTAAACTCTGCGAAACGCACAGGTATTTCCCTTGAACAGCCTGTCATCTTATTCAACGAGCTTATTATTGAATTAACTCCCATCAAACTTGTAGATATATGACATTTATACAAGTATAGTCAGAAAAGGTACATATATACGTTATGCATACCTTAGGTATACATAGTTTCAAGAGGATAAAATTCTTCTCAATGACGTAAAGTTTGGTTAAATGATCCCATCTTAAATTTAAAACGAAATACATATATGCAATAGTAGTACTATTATATAACAAGGCAAGTTTTCAATCATTGATAGTTTGTATTTAATTCTTATTAAAATAGTATAAGCCAAAATCATTTTAAATAAATAAATAAATATATACGGACAATTCACACAGATTGAGCTAGCCCCAAAGTAAGTTCTTATGAAAGACTTGTGTTGACTATGGGATGCTAACTCAACGATACTATATTTTATAACAAATATATATATAGATAAACATCCAAGACCCAGGTCAATCTGAAAAAGATCGTTTTCCATCTTGACCTGACCGGGGATCGAACCCGGGACCATCCGTGTCGCAGGCAGGCGTGATGACCGCTACGCCACGGAGCTCGTCACATTTTAAAATTTATACATAGTATGTTTATTCCTTTTGTACTTTGACAGATCACACAAATTGAGCTAGCCCCATAATAACTTGTGTTGTAGGATACTAACTTACTATATTTTACAATATATACTTACACAGGCCGATTTTGAACCTATTAGCTATATTGAAATATCTGTGAGAAAAAAATATAACACGAAAAAGTATTTTAGACCTTCATACAAAGTCACCGATTCTAATTTTGAGATTTTAATGTAGCTAATAGATTTAAATCAGTCTGTATAGATAAACATTCAAGACCCAGGCCAATCTGAAAAAGATCATAACCTGACCGGGGTTCGAACCCAGGATCGAATCGTAGGACAGGCTGGCGTTTTAGCCACTACGCCACGGAGGCTATCTGTGTTTGTTGCAAGCTTTATTCCTCAATATACTACTCAGCTAATTATAACATACCCACACGTTTAAACCACTTCCAAACTATAGGTAACAGAATTGATTGTAGACAATATGAAATATAAACACACCCTTGGGACCGTTCAATCTAATGCCATATTCTCGTTCCGGAGTATTACTGGTGCCTTAACCCCATTAACACAATCACTTCGATGTGACAGCACATTACATTTACTGTCAGCCTGGTAACTAACATGTAACGATCTAGATATTTACCATGACTCTCCTCCAAATTTTAAAAGGAAAATTGAGTGATCGTATACACATGTAAGTTTTTTTTTTAATAAGAACTGGCGCGCACTACCTCAATCTAGAGAATCTTGGAGGAGTGAAAGAGAGGCCTTTGCCCAACATTGGGACACTTATGGCTATTAAGTTATTAAATTGTTTGCGTATAATATTTTTTCTCAATTTTGATTAAAATTATCATATTCAATTATAATCTTATACATATTATAAAACAGTAAAAATATTTTGTCTGTACATTTAGTATTTTTGACTGAAATGGATAGATGGACACTTTTTTTTTAGAATTTATTTATTTATTTTTATTTATTTAACTTCATACACTTACAAGTGTAATGGCGGACTTAAAGCCTGTGGCTTTATCTACCAGTCAACCAACTGGGTGATGTTGAGAATTAGGGGGTAGTGCAAAGTTACGAAAATTAAAGAGTAGAGAAAAAACAAAAAATTTAACAAACTGATAAACTACATACAAATGTACATGCTAGTGTATAATAATATGATAGACAATACATACACTACATACATATGATTACGAACGATCTGACAGACTTTGTAGAAAATGAGCTTTAACTTTAAACTTAAATGTCAAACGAGTTTGAGCCTTCCTTATGTCCAGTGGTAGGTCATTCCATAATTTTATAGCACGGACAGTAAAGGAGTTTCCATAGAACCCACTCCGATGCTCTGGTATATAAAGAAGAAGGTTACTTGAAGAGCGAAGTTCGCGAGAGTGGATATCACCCAGAAATTGAAAATTTGCCTTGAGATATGACGGAGTGGCGGGTTCGAACAGAATAGAAAATAGGGTAGTGAGCATATGCAAATTGCGACGTTGACGTATTGGTAACCAATGAAGTTGGGAGCGATAAGCAGACACATGATCATACTTACGCAATCCGAAAATAAAGCGAAGACAATTATTTAAGAGACGATCAAGTTTGTTAAGTTGATTATTACACAGGTCAGAGCAACACACATCTGCATAATCAATTATTGGTAACACTAACGCATTAATCAGCATAGTTTTAGTAACATCGGGGAGAAAGTTTTTTAATTTATATAGGGAACGAAGTACACCAGTGACCTTTTTAGAAACTTCAGTAATTTGAGTGCGCCAACAAAGACTAGTGTCAATATGCAATCCCAGGTCTTTGACGCTAGAGCTAAATGGCACAACGGTACCCTCAAAACAGATGGAAGGCAAGGAATCTAAATCGATACGACGTACAAAGTATGGGCTACCAACCAATAAAGCCTGACATTTATTTGGGTTCACTCTAACACCAAACCTGCGTGACCATTCACCAACTGACATTAAAGCAGTATTTACTTGGTTAATGGCTACCTCAACCTCATCCACCTTGGCCTGTGCATAAAGCTGCAGGTCATCGGCGTACAGATGATACGAACACTGAAGAATTTCTTGTCTGTCTGTCTGTCTGTCTGTCTCTCTGTCTGTCTGTCTGTATGTATGATCACGTTTATCTCCGGAAATATTGGACGGATTTGAATGAAACTTTTTTTGCTATATAGCTATTAAGCCGGGGCAACATATGAGGTAGAAATGATTTTGAAAAATGGTACACCTGATGCAGCAACATAATGATCCAGCTGAACTATAAGAAATAAAAAAGTGGAGCCTTAGCAAAATTTGTTAAGCCTGATGAGCATTTTTGTTGAAGGATAAAAAATCTGAGATTTGGAACATCTCATGCAGAACCATAATGGTCCAGGTAAACTATAGGAAATATAAAAATGACGCAGTAACAAAAGTTGTTCAGCCTGATAAGTATTTTTTGTTAAGGTGAAAAAGTCCCTCCCGAAGGCCCTTTGGAGATGTGCGATAGGTTGAAGGCGCTCTGCCCATACCGCAAAGATTGGTAAAGTAGCGCTAACTCACTTGGAGTTGGAGCTAGCTATATAGTCTTCTTCTTATCGTGTCGGTGGCTCAAAATGTCTAAAAGAATTCTATAGTTTATCCAATCCAGTAGCCAATGCAATGCCATACAATTTTATAACACTGCTACAAGTATTTTCTTATTTATGTTTAGTTCGTATTAAGGTATATTAATACGCCAAAGTCATATAGTCCACGCGAACGAAGTTGCGGGCATCAGCTAGTGTATAATAATTTTTGTTTTATAGTTAGTCTTAGTTTAAACTTAATGATATATTTTTCCAAAGTTGTGTTCACCTATAATTGGGTTGCAGTTGATGTATGCCACACTAGCATATTCTGAAAGATGTTATTTATAAGCTTTATTCATGTAACCTGTTAACAAAACAAAACACGGTCTATGGAAATGAACTTGTAATGCAATGACTAATGTCGGAAAAAATTATGAACACTACGCCAAAAGTATTTACTTAAAATAAAATCATATTTGAATAATAATCAGTTATTGCCGTATGGTTTCCGGCAGCGTAGAATAGTACCACTCCACTGCAAATACTCTACATTAGTAACATATTTTAAACACAACTCAAAGCTCTTGTAAATAGCAACTCCATTTTGCAAGTAGTTTACAATGCTTATCTGAATTGCATCATGTCTTTAAAAAAATAGTTTTTTTTTATGTTTGTGATGTTCTGATCTTATAATTGAATCAAAAGTTCAAAACTTTCCTTTAAAAATATTAGATGTAAGCCTTTACCAAAAACGTGTTGAAATCAATTTTGACCAAAAATATATTCATCTGGACACCGATCGATCTATTTAATGTCAATTTCTGGTTCACTGATGTACCGGTACTTTAATCCCATTGACATAATCACGTCGGTGTGACAGCACATAATTAACATTAACAGGATATTCGCAAATCAGCTTAATCCAAAATTTACTTCGTATATAAATAATAATTGCCTTGAACTGGTATTGATTTAAGCTTAGTTAATTAATCTCGAAACAATCTCACTAAATCAAACTCGAAAATAAATCTGGTATACTGTAAAAATTCTTTTCATAGCATAACGAAATAAATAAGTACAAGGTTTTCATTTCTATAGTTCATAATAGTAAAAAATCAAGAAATTGCTATAATCTTACACACACATTGTCTACTATTTTGGAGTTATCGGGCTAATCTAAGCTACATCAAGATATTTGTTTCTAATATTTGCTTACTTTTATCATGCAAATGCATGCAAATTTCATGATAGATATATTTGCAAATCAACCAAGTTGCAGCCAGAGATTACGTTATATGAAACCGCGAAAAATTTTGTGAACTTATCAATTTGTCAATTTGTATTATTGTTACACATCTAATTAATAATTTTACTTAGATATTTAGTATTATCCACCTAAACACATCAGGCAAACTATAAATATTATAATCCAACCCACACGAGATCTGTGATATTGATCCGAAAATTCATTTGCATACAAATACTAAATTGATGTCGAAATAATCTATGACTGAACTTAGTTTAATCTAGGTATTGTCTTCAGTGATCTGAATTTGATTTTTGAGAATTAATTGAGGTGACGACCAATTTATCTTGAACATCAATCGTAACCACGAAATTTTTTTCGGAATAAATTATATATTTACAATTACGATGATAAGACTTTTTAAGCCTTGGTGATAAGACTTTTTAAGCCTTTGCGTTTTAAATTGTAACTCAAGGGGATAAAACGAGTGGTTTTATTTTTAGGTAGTTGATACTAATCTGTCTAGCATTTATCTTGCTCTTGAATAAACTTATTTTAAGTTTGTTGGAAAAAAATATTACACTATTGAGATTATATATCTTATTGAGAAAAGGATCAAATGCTTAAAAGAGCTTAATGAATGGAACTCTTTGATGTCAATTCGCTTTCTCGGTCGAATTCAGTGTGTTGAACAAATTCTTGTATTTGATGTCGCTGGCTAGTTACATCACTGATAAGTTTGGGGAATAATTAATTTAATGTCCAACTATACTCAATCGACTACAATCAGACGATGTTTTGGTTTGCCATTTTAACTTGCATATAAATAAATACGATATCTTGTGTTTATGTATGTGGCACTTATTCCCGGTGAGTAAATATGCCAAGATTAATTACATTCATAGATACTGTCACGTTTGTTTCCACTATAGACAGAGCCCAAGTCTTAAAGATCTAAAAGCCACGTTTAGCATTTTGGTGGGTATGTAGCTGGCAATGCTGTGCCCAATGGGGCAGGCGAAAATCTGAGGAATATTCCTCAGATTTTCGCCTAATCCTTTGATCGTCTTTTAAATCTGCGCGAGAAGAAAGCAGCTAGTACTTTCAACACTTTTTTTGTTTGTCCCAGACCATCATCATCAACCTATACTCGTCCACTGCTGGACATAGGCCTCCCCAATTGCACGCCATTGAGATCTATCTTCGGCCGCTCGCATCCAGCTTCTGCCAGCCGTCTCGCGCAAATCATCACTCCACCGTATAGCACACTGTCACTATCCCAGACCACATGTAATAAATTTTTAAATACATTTCATTTCTTCTTGCAAATCCACTGCGTTATATTGTTCGTTATTGAAAGCAGTCTTTGTCAGCTCAAATATTAATACAGGCAAAACGGCTACTTGAGCGAATATCGTCATTTACACAAGGTAACCCAATTTGCCTCCTTATTGTCATCCGAGCCGAGGCTTAACCTGAAGGAGCCATCAATCAAGCTAAAAATTGGTCGTTCAGATAACTGATGGGCGCGTTTACAGTTTGGAACAATTTGATTACCAAGAGAGTTTGGGGAGAGACTACTTTAAATGCAAAGTTTAAATTAAACGCTCATTAATCCATATTAATAGGTTTTATTAATGCGAAACTGAGTTTATTTATTAAGTCAAGTCAAATGTAACAATCGATAAAATATGTTTTTACTTACACTGCAACGAATTATTTTATTTTCAAATAGACACAAAGCAACCTCTTTATTCTCTTTAATCTGATTATGCTTTCTTAACTTACATAGTTTTTCCATAACTTTGTTTATTAACATTAGTAGTATTATATGCTACCCTCGCTATTATATGCTACAAACTTCTACCTATTCATGCACAAGTGCAAGTTTATAAATAAATAAATATATAGGGACATATCACACAAATTGAGCTAGCCCCACAGTAAGTTGTGAACTTGTGTCGTGGGATACTAACTCAACGATATTATATTTTATAACATATACTTATATAGATAAACACCCAAGACCCAGGCCAATCTGAAAAAGATCGTTTTCCATCTTGACCTGGCCGGGGATCGAACCCGGGGCCTCCGCGTCGCAGGCTGGCGTGTTGACCACTGCGCCACGGAGCTCGGAGTTTAACAAGAAGGAATTACAAAAAAAAATAACTGACGTTAAATAATCCTAGTCAAAAACTACTGAACCGATAGGTATTGAAGATTTTTTTGCAATCCGATTTACAGTTTATGAGATATTCGCAGACAAATATACATCATCATCATCAGCTTATACTCTTCCACTGCCGAACATAGGCCTCTCCAATATACAATATATAAATTGAGACGCGTTTTTAGAAGCTCGTAAAGACTAACATATACAAAAACTGATAAATTGTATTTTTGTATCGTGTGCAATAAAGAGTTTACAAACTTATAAACACTGTAATTCCGACAATATTACATACATACGGGTCGAATTGATAATTGACCTTTTTTGAAAAAGTTGTAATGGCGTACCTCATGCACGCTCTATAAAAAATTACCATGAAAGATCGAAAGATTTTAGCGAAGAGGTTACATAGTTTTTAGTTTTAAAATAAATAAAAACAACTCTTGGTAAAGTGACTTTGGAATAATTTTGTTCTCCAGAGACCATAACTGCACACTTAAGTGTCCTCACCGCCAGTGCTCAATAACTGCCTCCGTGGTCCAGTGGTTAAGGCGTTCGCCTTGTTGACCCGGGGGTCGTGGGTTCGATTCCCTCGGGAAGCATACTTTGTTAAGTTGTTTCCAGTTTGGTCAGGACATTGCAGGTATGAATCACCTGATTGTCTGATAAGAAAGATGATTCCGTGCTTCGGAAGGCACGTTAAGCCGGTGGTCCCGGCTGCCATCTGGTAGTCGTTAAAGGAACCACGTCAGAGGCCGAGAGGCGGTTCCGCAGAACTCTGACACCAGGGTGTGCATGGTCGACTGACCATGTCACCTACACGAAATGATGATGATGACCGCCAGTGCGGTTAAGCTCCATTAAGAAAATGAACTCTACTTCGTACTCAAGAATCGCTCTTTATCATATTCTGAATCTTGAAGGTGTTAATATGCATATTATATAATGATACCAGCTTAAGCTTATCAGAAAGGCGCATTAAAATTACTCGAAAACCTAAAATGTTGAAATTAAAACTACTAAATTGGAATTCTCTATTCTCTAACTAACCCAACCTAACATACACAAAAACTGTTATTCCGACAATATCACATACATTCAAGTCGCATGAATAACCTGCTTTTTATTAATACTGTTGATAATAAAGGTACACAAAAAGGTCTAATGCGGAACTTGCACACTATTTTTTTCATTGTTCTATGAAAAGAGCTCTCAAAAAAAGAAATAACAGTGAAAAAATCATCTTGATAACCCAAAAACTCTTTGAGATAGAAGGGTTTGAAAATTATAATTTTTCATCTCGGCCTAAACGTCCACTGACTAGTGACGTCACTCCTTTAGCAATTTGTATGCGTGTTATGAGGACTGTGTTTGAGAGCTATGTTAAATATTGCGTTTAGGAAAATGGCTTCATAACAAAAACTGCTATAAATTTAAAGAGCTATATCATAGTAATATAAGATTTTTAAAATTTTCATATTTTTTAAATGGACTTTTCTAACCAATCTTAACCAAAGTTAATGTATCGATATCGGACTGAATGTTTCCCTAACAGATTTTTCCAGCTAGATGCTTATATAATCAGAAATAGTTTTCAAAATGTACTCTTCATGCAAGACATTGTGTGCCTTATGCACGATCTATAAATAAATTACCAAGAAAGATCGAAAGAAGTAGATAAACGAAGAGTTCGAATTTTAGTTTTAAAATAAATGAAAATAACGGTTTGGCAAAGTGACTTTGGAATAATTTTGCACTCGAGAGACCCTAACTGCACACTTAAGTGCCTCCGGAGCACCGCCAGTGCGGTTAAGCTCCATTAAGAAAGTGAACTCTACTTCGGACTCAAGTATCGCTCTCAGAATCTTGAACATGTCGACATACATAATTAATAATGTCACTAGCTTATCAAAAAGGAGCTTTAAAATTGCTCGAGGAGTAAACGTTGAAATTAAAAGTTATCACCATCATCAGGTCTAAAGTAGGTAAGCCTCCACTTCTTCTTCTTCTTATCGAGTCAAAATGGCTTCATTCAATTAGATATCTTTATTCTCGATTGCTGAAGCACTCTCTGTACTACCAGAGCCATATGTTAGCCAGATTAATAAGAGGATTTCGCCTACACTCTCCACGCTGGCCAGACGGGTTGGAGAGGTCTCCTTAAAGTGGTCCTATCCTACTCTGCCAGGAACCACACGGTACGGGTTAAGTCGCGGGTAAAAGGTAGAATCTAATATTAGAACTGCCAGCTATACTGCTAAATTATGTAATTTCAGTCGAGTATCAAATCAATATTCAAATCAGTTGTTTTAGTTTCTAGGTGTCGGAGAGTTGTAATCCTATTCTAAATCCCTTAATAATTTATACAGCATTCATCATCTATGTAAAGATTTACTTATAATTATTTTAATCTTTATATACAACCAACTGCTTCGGTGTAGGTAACAGTTGAGATCCTAAACACACACTTGTGGCAGAACAAGGGCTGAGTCCATTTTATTAGGTGTTGGGTCAACAGCAGACCAAGGCGTTATCTATGTTTGTGTTTACTGGAGCTAAATTTTGGATTGGATAGAGGATGGTAGTGGATGGTAGAATTTATAGATTTTATAGGGTAATAGGCGAGAGAAAATAAAAATAGTTTAAATAAATACGTTAGAACGTATATTCAAAATTATAACAAGGATGGTATAACGTCTGTCTCCTAACACAGCGTAAATCGGAATGAGAGAGAGAGTGGGGATGAAGATTGTATTTATACCGAGAATATTGAGGGTGGCCATAATAATAATATTACCATCAATAATTATTAATTAATTTTTGTTATTTAAATTATAAAAATGTCAACACGCCCCCTCAAAAATTAATCACTAATTATTTACAATCATAATTTTGACTAACCAGAACATTAAAACCATCCAAGTATTGCTGGGAAATCACAATGTAATATGGTCCAACATTTGTTGCAAGGATTAGGGAAACCCAGTAAAACCTAATCAGACCAATAAATAAGCAAATCTTAAACTATGCACTTAAGTATAAATTATGCATTTATCAATTGACATAACCAAATAAATCAACAAAATGTAGTTACAAACATAAGTTCATCTCATCTCTGAACTGTCTAAATGCGACGACAGGTAACGGCTTGGTTAACGCATCCGCAATCTGTTTACCTGTGTGGAGATACAACAATTAAATAACATTGTTTTCTACTTGTTCTCTAGAGAAGTGGTATTTTATGTCTATATGTTTAAACCTTTTATGACTCGTAGGATTATAGGCTATACTTATACAGCCATTATTGTCTTCAAAAATAGGTATCGGATTATTAATATTTAACTGTACACTTATAATTAAAGACTTTAACCATAACGCCTCTTTCACAGCTTCAAACAAAGCCATGTACTCAGCTTCGGTCGAAGAAGCTGCTACAGAAGTTTGTCTTTTAGCATTCCAAGTTATAGTACAACTGTTAAACAATTTAAGCAAACAACCTGAGGTACTTTTTCTATCGGTAACATCACTACCACCCCAATCTGAATCTACATAACCACACAAGATATCTTCAAAATTAGTACACCTTTCACTTTATTATTTTGTTTGTATACTTGCTCAAGATATTGACACTTACGCTTAAATCAGGGCGCGTACCTACACAACATAACATACATTAAGCAACCTATAAGGCTACGACAAGGCGCACTATTTAGTATCTAAATTTAGAGTTTCATAATTAGGCTTATTCTCTAAAGAAGTACTTATTGGATGACAGTCAGTCATACTGAATTTATACAAAATAGTTTTAATATATGAACTTTGATCTACAAACATAATTTTCCTTATTAACTATACCATCTGGCACTTTCATATAAATTTCTTCCTTTAAAGTGCCATTTAAAAATGCATTTTTTACATCCATATGATGTACCAATAAATTAAATTGATTTGCAAAACTAATTATGAATCGAAAACTTGCTATACGAGCAACTGGGGCAAAAGTCTCATTATAATCTGTCAAATACTCCTGACTAAAGCCTCTGGCAACTAGACGTGCCTTATATCGAGATGGATTACCAAACTGATCATTTTTAATACTAAAAACCCATTTACAGTCGACTATATTTTGATTGTCAGGTCTAGGCACTAACGTCCAAGTATTATTTGCTAAAAGTGAATCTAATTCTTCCTTAATTGCACCTTCCCAAAGAGCTCTATCGTTTCGGTTATTAATCTCATTAAAAGATGTAGGTATTACGCAATTAATTGACTGAGCACACAAAAGAACTTCATCAAGTTTCTGATAAGATATTGGTGTACGACCCTTTACTTGAGCCTAGCGCTCCTCAATTGACAAGAATCATCGATATTTTTATCAAAACTACCAGTTGATTTATAACCAATGGCATTTCATATGACTCGTTTAGCTTACGAATCTTTCTACTAGAAACAGATTCATCAGATTTTAAACTATCTGATTTTTGCTCAACTGATTTAACAATATCCGATTTCGTACTAACTGATTTCGTACTATCAGATTTCGTACTATCAGATTTTGTACTATCCGATTTCGTACTAACTGATTTCATACTATCAGATTTCGTACTATCAGATTTTGTACTATCTGATTTCGTACTAACTGATTTCATACTATCAGATTTCGTACTATCAGATTTTGTACTATCTGATTTCATACTATCAGATTTCTTACTATCAGATTTTGTACTATCCGATTTCGTACTAACTGATTTCATACTATCAGATTTCGTACTATCAGATTTTGTACTATCCGATTTCGTACTATCTGATTTCATACTATCGGATTTAGTACTATCAGCTTTAGACATATCAAATTTAGGACTGTCACAGCATTGAGGTTTTATTTACTCTGACTTAGGTGTCAGTTCAGTATTTTGGAAATGTTCGATGACATCTCCTTCAAATCGCAACTTAGGTCTTGACTGCAGAAAATTAACCTCATCTACTATGACATCCCGAACCGTTTCATACTTTTCACGTTCTATGTTCCATACCTTATAGCCATTCGGTACATATCCTACAAGTATACCCTTCCATGAGTTTTCATCAAACTTAGTTAGTAGCAAAAAAGCCTTTTAGTATTTAATTGTAGGCTTTTTATCATGCCACATTTCGAACGGAGTTTTATTTTGTGTCAAATCGCGGGTAGGAGAAAAATTAATCAAATAAACTGCAGTTTATACTGCATCTCCCCAGAAACATTTCGGTAATTTAGCACCACTAACCATCGCACATGCTTTTTCTGTTATTGTTCTGACCATGCGTTCGCTAACCGCATTCTACTGCGGTGTCCTAGGAATAGTTAAATGGTATGAAATCCCTCGGGACACACAGTACTCTTTTATAAATACTCCCGTCCATTATTACAGTATAAATTAACCAATTTTAAATTGAATTGTGCTTCACTTTTGGCTACAAAATCTTTAAAAGCTGAAAATACATCTGATTTATAGGCTATCAGGTACGTAACACAGTAATGGGTATATTGATCCACAAACAACACAAAGTAATTCTTGTTATCGATTGAGGTAGGAGTGATCGGCCCACACACGTCAGTATGTACAACAAATAATGGTCGTTTAATATGGCTTTTATCCTTAGATATATTAAATGGCAATCGATTTTGTTTCCCATTTATGTATGCTTCGCACAGTTTTTCATCAGGCGTTATTGAATCAATTAAACCAATGTCATCAATCATAGAATTCTTTTTTTTAAATCCAAAAACTTTTGTTTACTAATGTATCCTAATCTCTGATGTCACAAGTCGTAATTATTTTTATTATTACTGCACAACTGAGAAACAGATCGATTAACACACACTTCTAAATCTATTGAAATTAAATTAATAATTGACTTTACCTCGCATCAGTACTGTACCGTCCTTACTGATATAAGTTCCGTGTTGATCGAAGGTGACGGTCAACCCGGCGCGCTGCATCCTCTATACGGTTGTACGGCACCTCCGGACAACAGTACATCCTCCAGAGTTTCTTGGATGCCAGAGTCACTAATTACTTGCAGTGTTCCACGTTTGGTGGCTGAAACAAATTCACCGTTCTTAGCTACTGAAATTCTAAAAGGTTTATGTAAAATTGTATAGGTACTGAAAATATCTTCCCTGTTAACAATGTGGTCGGAAGCTCCGGAATCCAACAGGATTGTTATTTGTTTCCTGTTTTCGCCAAATTGGTAATCACCAGCCATGAATGCAAACCCGGAGACTGGAAACCATTGCCTCCTCAGTCAATTCCACTGCTTGAACAATTCGAGGTCGTTCAGCCGGTTTCTTCGAGCTTCGCTCCAGCAGCCAAAAGTTCCGTTATCAAATCATCAAAAACCGTGAAGTGTTTGACTAGTAGAGTATCTCCTTGTAGTTTCAAACCCAACAGTTTCTTTCGTATAGCCAACTGCGTTGCTAAGCTTTTCCTTTCGTACAAGGCATCCAGGCTTCTAAATATGTCTTTTGCGGTCAGTTCTTCTTTGGCAAAACTAAGAAAGGAGTCCGACAAGTACTCGACAATAACGCTTTTAGCAATACGATAACTCTTCTGCCATACCTCGAACTGTAACACGGGTTCTTCATCGATGACCTTGATGACCTCCAATTCGGTTAATAGCGAGCGGATACGAAACTTCCAGATGCTATATTTTTCGCCGTTAAAAGGTTGGATGTTTCGCTTAGTTTTCAGGTTATCCATAACGAAAATGGTTTTGATTAAAGTTGATTGGAGGACACGTGTGTTTAAAAAAAAACAAAAAGAAATGAATTTAAGGAACTACAGCACAATACTAAAGGTAGTATGGCTGGGCCCATAACCTATAGATTTTATAGGGTAATAGGCGAGAGAAAATAAAAATAGTTTAAATAAATACGTTAGAACGTATATTCAAAATTATAACAAGGATGGTATAACGTCTGTCTCCTAACACAGCGTAAATCGGAATGAGAGAGAGAGTGGGGATGAAGATTGTATTTATACCGAGAATATTGAGGGTGGCCATAATAATAATATTACCATCAATAATTATTAATTAATTTTTGTTATTTAAATTATAAAAATGTCAACAGAATTCGCCACTCGTTCTGGCTTCAGTACTCGGTTCGTATTCACATGTAAATAAAATCGACGGGTGGTCTTATTTTTACGTATTTTTGATTTGTTTGATTTTTTCCAATATATTTGGTAGTTCTCGGTTGTTTCTACGAACAAAACCCGATAGACCCCGTTGGAAACCGATAGCACTATCGGGTCTCAAGTCAAATTTAATATTTTGTACGCGTCTCTGAAGCTGAATGGTCACGCAAAACCATTCGGTCTCAGAAAATTAAGATTCACCAGCATTGGCAGCTGGACAATGAGATCGATTTTACAAATACAAACTTGAGCTTCTGATAAATCGACCCTGTGTCCTAGTGGTCAATATGCCAGCCTGTCAGGCCGCAGGTCCTGGTTTTGACCCCAGGTCAGGTTAATATGGAAAATATCTTTTTTTTTTGTATTGATCTAGGTGTTTTATCTATATATGTATTTGTAAATGAACTATCGTTGTATACTGTTAATATTTATTTATTAATTTACATTCAATAGACGCTACGGTAGCGGTCAAAATGACGTCAGCTTTTTTCTTTTAAGCGAACCATGCGGTTTATTCGAACGAGCAAAGTAGGTCGAAGTGTGGAGAGTGATTTTTATTTACCCACTCGTTAGCCGCGTTTGTCGCTCCGATCCCATGAATTTCATGTTTTCTGGGAATCTGTTGTAGTTTCTAACAAATTTTCCTTTGTTCGGAAACCATTCTCGAGTTATTTTTACACGACTACTCAAAAATATTGATTTTAGAAATTAAAAAAAAAAACAGTGTGTAAATTGAACCTCAGCATTCCCTTTTGAAGGGGTGACCCAGCCCATCAATATGAACAACTTTTCCTACGGATTTAATGCTGAGAACTCAAAAAAAAATGCTACATTTTCATACAAAATCTTCAGCTGAGTCAAAGTTAATATAGTGTCTGAACTACTGCATTATCCGCTAACTTAAATAAGAATGCAAAATTTACTTGAAAAAATATTGAATAAAATCAATAATAAGAGGATGTTTGATTTTTCAACATAAATAACGACTACCAATACAAGCAACTCAAAGTTTTCCATTCCCAGAGACAATAATCTACATGATAAGACACTTCTAAATTATCTCAAAAGTATGCCAGACGAACTTCGGGAATTCCTGTCAAGAGGGGCGGGCGTTAGCGGTCTATATCTGATGACAATAAAGTTTCCTTTTACCCTGAAACACGACCTTAAGTTCGATCCCTCTTGACCTGTTATAGGCACGTTCACATCGAGTTATGGTCGTTATTTAGAATACTTTTACTTTTTAGAGAGGAGCTCCAGATGTTATTACTGACCTAATACGAGTACCTATGCTAGATCAAAGTATTGTAAATGTGTTTAACACAAGAATTAATACCACCTCATCCTTATTTATATTTTCTCATTTACAATTTCTCATGAACAGACTTTTATATTATAAGAAAATAAATTAAAAAGGCAAGCGGCCTACAGTAGTTTAAATAACTTGCAATTTATGTATAATTTGTTTGTATTAAATCTCACAGCTAAATTTCAAAGCAGTAATCCTCAATCTCAGCTCGTTTATACTAAAAGCTTGCTACAAAAATGAAATCTTTGAAAAGACTTACTTCATTATACATTTTAACTTAATATATTTTCTTACTAGCTTTTGATCCGTTTTAAATAACCAAATATTCGCATTTGTAACATTGGCGACCTTTCATTCCCTTCAAAGAACCTTATTTCTGATCCGTATAAACATTGCGGCTTAACGTTTTTTCAATAGAAATCTTTGGTTTCGTTTGTCAGCGGTAGAACCCAATTTAGTTGTTCATTTACGTTTACCTCAGCCTGCCCTTATTCGGACCCTTTTAGTGATTAGTAGGCCTCTTTACCAGCTCGTTGAGGGTGCTGTAAGTAGCTGCCAATGCTTGATTGATGACTTTTGGTTGCTAACGCTGGTTATAACCTAAAGTATGTTTTTTCATCACACACAGCGTAATTTTCGGTATTAAACATGCATATCATGAAAAGATGCGCAGTATTTTGCAAGCTACACGACTTCTAAAAAAGGAGTATATTGTCTAATGTATTGTATAAGTATAGTCAATTGTTTGGAAAAAATATAAACAAATACGCAATACATTCGTACATATCTGTAACAAATTGCCGGAGGACATAAAGTACCTACCCTTTACAGCATTGAGAAGTATACTACGCAACTTTTTCAAGGATAAGTGTCATTATACCGCACTTATTAGAAAAGAAATACTATTTGTTAATTTAAAAACTTATGTGTAAAAATTTGCAAGCATAGACAGTCAGGTTAGTTTTATAAATTTGTAACAACTATCTATTACCCCTTTTTACCGCAAATAATATTGTTTGATTGAAATTTTAAGAAATCAATTTACCGTGGCTAATACGAAGAATTTTCACATTTCCACAAAAACTGCAAGGAGATAAGAATTGAGACCAATTTAGACGAGACCAAAAGTCGTGGCGGTAAAAAGTAGACCTTCGTCCAAATGACGGACACTTGGGAAGACAGATGACCATTTAAACGGTGGAAGAAATAGGCTGGGAGAGCGACTTTAGTGATACCGCTGTAATTTTGTACTGTCTATGGGAAATGGCATAGATTGAAAAAAAAAATCGTCTCTTGGATACTGACTATGTACTTGTATATGCATGCATACGAGTACATATCGTGGAGCAGTGGACGTGTAAACTTGCACGCGAAGATTCCATCTTAATGACGTGCCAAAGAAACACATAGCAACTGGATTACTGGAAATAAGAACACAGAACTTCTAATACGCCAACAAAATGCGTACTGCATGTAAAGTTTCAAAGATTTTGTTGGCGCCTTAATTCATCTTATACAATACAAATTTTCTACTTTTAAATAATTGTTAGGCAAGAATGGACCTTCAAAAAAAGTTAAATTTTTCAGTTTGCAAATACTCCCTAGATCTTAAATTAAAATTAGTTTTATTGTTACATAGGGGTACATTTCATTTGTTTGTAAATTATAATATAGAGCCTCCTTTGATAACTTGCTAAAGTACGTTTAAACTAAGTCAAGTCGAGTAACTTGCGTCCACTCGGGCACGTCTGTCACTGGCCAGAGAGCTCTTGACATCATCATTATCTCCTCGCCTGCTGCGTCATACCTACTCTTCAGACTGGCGTGACAACTTGACAATCAACAAATTTTACTTTATAAAATATCAAAAAATCTGGTAATACGATATTTCCAATATAAATATAAAGGCAGTCAGAAAAAGATATTTTAAACAAAATATACTGCATAATTTTCATAAAATTATATTTCATGAATTTTTCATTATATCATCCAATTTACTTAAGTATGCAATAATCAAAGCAAAAGTTCAACTCAATAAAGCGTCGTAAAGTGGTTCCAAAAAGCTTTCAAGGCTTGACTCATACATGACTTTTTTTTTTATTAAAGATTTAGATTAAAGCTACTTCACTGCTATATACATATATAAAGTAACATAAGTTTGAAAAAACTTCTTCTTCTTCTTCATCGGGTCTTTATTAGTCTCCACTGCAGGAGCACGACTCTCTGTACTATCAGAGCCATATATTAGCTAGAGCAGTCAAAGGATATGGCCTATTTGAAAAAACTAAGGTCTTACTATACTATGTATATAATAACTAAATGTTATTCAAATTTACATATATGTAGCGCTTGTTTTCATAATGCCTTTAATAAATTATGATAAATAAGCAGGATTTTTTGAGTCAGACTTCAAAAAACCTACCATCATTATATAGGTATTATTACTGTCGAATATCATTTTATTATTTATTTATTACTATCGGATCCATTTTAGTCTCCATTGGAGGAACAAAATAAATAAATAAATATATATAGACAAATCACACAGATTGAGCTAGCCCTTAAGTAAGTTCGAGACTTGTGTTATGGGATACTAACTCAACGATACTATATTTTATAATAGATACTTATATAGATAAACATCCGAGACCCAGGTCAATCTTAAAAAGATCATTTTCCATCTTGACATGACCGGGGATGGAACCCGGGACCATCCGTGTCGCAGGCAGGCGTGTTGACCGCTGCGCCACGGCCCTCTCTGTACTGCCAGAGGCATATATTTGCCAAAGCAGTCAGAGGATTTGGCCTACAATCTCCACGCTGGCCAGACGGGTTGGAGAGTTTTCTTTGATGTTTATAAGCTTTGTTTAGCTTGTGTTACCTAAGTCACCTCCTACGACATCCACGGGAAGACTTGGAGTGGTCCTATTCTTCTCTGCCGGGAACCACACGGCTTATCGAATGCACTTATATATGGGTAGATGCACACACAAACTATCTTTCGCAAACAATCTTTCTTTTAATCAAACATATAAATAATTTTGTCTCGCACATCCTCGCCATGTTAAAACATTGCCAATACCGTAAAATAACTGTACTAAAAACAAATTCACAATTTTCATCAATTCCACTGTGAAAATCGCCACAACCGCATGATGGACGGACAAAACCGTTGCAATCACAACAGGCAGAAAACAACATTCAGCAAAATAAATTTACGTATTTATTTCATATTTACTGACATTGACTAAAAACACAAGGATAAACGAAAATGCAACCGCTGTATTCTATATTTTCATTTTCACGATAACAGGTTCCATAAATGAATCAGGAAAATTATTGCTCATTAAGAACTTATTTTCAATGTATCACAAAATCCTTTAATTTTGCTGAACACATTGAATTTTAAGCGGCTTTTCCGCACGATAGCTCTTAATATCTGCTGATAGAGCACCGTAATAAAATCCGTACACAATGTGGAACATCTTTTCAAATCTGTAAAAAGGGTTGATAGGAATTAGTGAAAGTAATAATTAAATATTAGAGTCTTTTTGAGCTATAGACCCCGCCAGTCTGTCTTTCGATATATTAAAACTGGATAAATGTCCCAGGTACTTTTAAACAAAAAGCTGATCGACCACTGATTATATGTATCGCAGAACTATCAAAAACTTATTAATATAAGAAAGAACCTAAAAAAATTGTAAAAAGAAAGAAAACTTACAAAAGGAAAAATAAAACCATCCACCTAAATTCTATCTTAAACTTCGAAAACGCTCCGATTATAGCTATCTACATATATACGAATATGTATTTGTCATAATGTATTCTGAATAAACACACTCACGTTAGCAGCTATTTTGCTTATGAATCTGTTAGTGAAATCAAACGTCTTGTCGATGACCAAATATAATAATATTTCCCAATTTGTTTTATTTTAACCAAAACTCACCAAGATCATAAGTGCCACTGACCTTAGTGCCGTTTAGGTCCTTTGTATCAACGTTCTTTGTTGTCCATTGTGAGTTTTTTCTTAAAGGCGACTCGATGCTAAGGCGATTCAGAAAAAATCCAAAAGCTGAATCGACTAGAGAACATTGATAGAACTAAAACATGAACACTACGAAACTTTAAAATAACACGATTTATATTTATTAACTGAATTTGTTTCATGTATGGTGATATTCATCACTTGCTTCCAGTGGAGGTGATGACATCGAAGGAAAACCCGGACATACGTGCTACATATAGAAAATAAATATAAACCATCCCTTTTTTTACTAAAAATATATGTTACATGAGTTTCTTTCAATTCGTAAATATCAGAGAGGTACCTAACCGAAATTAGTGTCGCATGAAGGATAAAGTTCCGATAAAAATTCGATTATTTTATCGTTCGACGCCCCAAATCCTGCAAATACCCACCGTATGTGACCCCATTTCACAATCTCCTATCAGCCCACTTACCGTGTGGCGGGACCGCGACATGTCAAAAACCAAAAGGCATTATATTTATTGGACATCCTATTTTTATTAAAACCGATAGAGCTCTTAGGCTAGCGCTGTCTTTTTAGGGTTCCGTAGTAAACAAGGAACCCTTATAGTTTCACCGTGTCTGTCTGTCTGTCCGTCCGTCCGCGGTTTTACGCAGAGACTATAAGTACTAGAAAGCTGTAATTTAGTATGGGTATGTATATTAATCATGCCAAAAAAGTGGTAGAAAAAATGTTGAAAAAAAATTTTTTTTTGGATCCAAGTAAAGTGGGGGAGAATAGAATTTGAAAAGTGGTGTTAGCAGCCACTCTTCGATTTAGGGATCCGTTTCCGAAATATTTGGTTTTAAAGTGCGAATTTTTGTTAGAGGTAAGTGATGATGAGAGATGTTTTTGATCGTTAAGCTGTGAGGTGCGAGTGTGAACAGTGTGAACTCAAACTTGTCATTCGCAACTACGGAACCCTACACTGCGCGTGGCCCGACACGCACTTGGCCGGTTTTTTGTAAGTCTAATTTTAATAAGATGTCGATGTAATAATGTAATAAACTATCTTTGTGCTGTGTTCCAAAGTTCATCTGAATCCTATCAGACATTTAAGTTTAATTGAGAAACAAACATTCAAACATTTGAATATCTGTTGAAACTTCCACATACATAACAGCACCAGCACAAAAATAAAACGTAATTATTGCGTATAGAAATCGTCGTTAGATTATAACTTTCCTAAAACTTGTAATATAAAGTTAAGAAAATGCCATTGTAGAATGTCACAATGTGAATATTACAGAATAAACATTCTTCTCACAATCCAAGGATTACTTGACTAATTACAAATAAATTGACTCATGAGAATATAACCACGTGTAGGAGAGAAGCACGTAATTACGGTAGAAATTAATTAAAGTTATAGATACAGCTATATCGTCGTTTATTGAAAGCATAAAAGCGTCAAACGTGAGTAGTATAATCAGACTACAACGAGGAGAATTTCTCCTTCAGCAACAAGATCATGTAAATAAGGTTTGACTTATTTTGTTCTCTTAGCGACGACTATTAGACAAGCTCCGTGGCGCAGCGGTCAACACGCCTGCCTGCGACACGGATGGTCCCGGGTTCGATCCCCGGTCAGGTCAAGATGGAAAAATGATCTTTTTCAGATTGACCTGGGTCTTGGATGTTCATCTATTTAAGTATCTATTATAAAATATAGTATCGTTGAGTTAGTATCCCATAACACAAGTCTCGAACTTACTCTGGGGCTAGCTCAATCTGTGTGATTTGTCCGTATAGATTTATTACTATATTCATTTATTTAAGTACAACCTAGATGATTATACTCTTTGTATATATCTATTTGGTAACCCAGTATCTAATATTGTCAAGTCGAAACATATCGTCTGCAGTAAATGTACGAAGTAATACTGCAGAAAGTCTTCATAATATAAGAATTATTGGATATCATGATAAACCCTCATAGTCTTTGAAGAATTTTGTCTTTTTGTCCGTTTATCAGGCAAAAACAATTGGACAAAAATATGTTCGATAGACGGATTGTTTATAATTATCCGTCAACATAAATAATTGAAAATTATTGTTTAATAATATAAAAGATATGAAGCCGAAAGCAGTACTAGGTCAGTCAATATCATCTCAAAAAATGCAAACATTGCAAACGCACATGTAATGGCGATTTTTTGTTTATTGTAGAGACCGCTAAGAAAACCTATATACAGATCTGTGCCTACACCCAAGTAACTAGGTACCTTAAGGATACCTTTTTCGGGTATCTTTTTTTTTAAATACACCTAATTATCTATCAGTTGAGTATAACTAGCCATCTACGACTCGAAAGAAGAAGAAGAAGATCAGTTGAGTATAATTTGAACTCTCAGTGATTAATAGTTATTGAGTCATAGCTCTTCTGGCCAGCGTGGAGAGTGTAGGCTTAATCCTCTGACTGCCCTGACTAATAAATGGCTCTGGTAGTACAGAGAGGGTCGTTCTCATGCAATGGAGACTAACAGAGACCTGTTGTTGATGATGAGTCATAGCTTGTCAAACAATGTCAACAAAATTCACTCGACAATTCTTTTGTCTGCGAGTGTGACGTATGCTATGGTTCCTTCTACACCATATAAAAAAATGCCAATACCGAAGCAGTACTTTGTCTTCAAAGCAACTTTTAAATTCGTATGCAATCCGTCCGTAGTCGGTATCAGAGCGAACCTAGATAAACATATAATATCCACTATGTTTCCCACATATGTAGGTATTTTAGTCGGTCGCATTGTTAAAGTGGAAGCTTTCAGCTTTATTGATATTTCATTTTATGGGCGTGGCGTGGGTAGCGTTATTTAATTTATTTAGGTACGTTCTACAAAATATGGGTTATTCTATAAATTGGACAAAGTTTATTGAAATTTAAGGACTATACAACTGATTCAAAACTTATATTTATGAAACGACAGATTTTTTTTTAGAGTTCATGTTTGTATGAAAGTTAGTTAATGTGTGTGGGAGAAATTCTATACTTTTAACATCAAAGTGCCTAATAAGGCCGTCTCAACGTGAGGACTATAGCAAGTGCAGCGTTGGACACCCACCGACCTGGTGGTCGGACGACCTGATAAGGGTCGCAGGAAGGCGCTGGATGCAGGCCGCTTCCAACCGGTCTTATTGGAAATCCTTGGGGGAGGCCAAGTCCAGCAGTGGACTTGTGGCTGCTGAAATGATGATGATACTATATTTTGTATAGATAAACATCCAAGACCCAGGTCAAACTGAAAAAGATCATTTTCCATGTTGACCTGACCGGGGATCGAACCCGGGACCATCCGTGTCGCAGGCAGGCGTGTTGACAGCTGCGCCACGGAGCTTGTAAATTTTGACGCAGTTACCTTGTAGGTATCTATTACTTTTAAGGTTTGTTTAAAAAGGTATTAATTAAGCTTCCAAAAAACAAATTAACTTCCGACAAACTGAGGTTGACTATAATAGTTAAGTACAAAGAAGCTGTGTTAAATGAGTTACAAAAAAAACTTATACAAAATTAAGGTAATGGTTACGCATAAACCACTACACGAGCGAGTGACACCCTAGGTGCTAAAATTTTTGGCGTGGATCTCCGACAACTGAAGGTAGGTTAGGTTATAGTTTCATACAGTACTGTTATTTTTCGGTAAAACGCTATGTTAGCTGTCCGAAAAAAAAAATAAGACACATTTTATTTATTTATGAATTTTCAGAATTTGATTCCGTTGTTTCTTTATATTGATTCGCTAAAAAGTTGTCAAAATTAGGTTATAGAGAGATAAAACGTGACTGAAGTATTAAACAGTAAAATTCATATTTTGAGTATGCTTACAAATCTTACAAACTAATTTTTTTAAAACCTTTTTAAAAATATTGCAAAGAATTAACACAAAAAAGTCATCATAACTTCAGTAGGCATACAAACACAACTTATTTTGCGGAGTATGCCCTTTAATTTTATAAATATAGAACATTATAAAGTTTTGAAATTGCTTTAAAACAAATTAACCTGTTGTTTGGAACAAAACATATAAAACTTTTGACAATATTAATAAATGAGTTCGTACAATTAGGCCACAGTTAAAGCGAATACATTTGAATTGAAAATACTGAATACATTATTTAAACAGTATTTACGTGAATGAATATTTAATTGTCGTGTCGAACATAAAAACCATTACGGACTAATTATTTTGTGATAATACAAATCCAATGATATTTATTATTTTACCGAAATATAAATGAATGTATTATAGTATACATACATACATACTATCACGTCTTTATCCCTTGCGGGGTAGACAGAGCCCATGGATATAAAACCTACAGGCCACGTTTAGCATCGTAGTGGGCGTAAAGGTGGAAAGCGGAATCAAAATAGTGATGGGTTGCTAGCCGCATCGCCTATTACGTGATTCCTTAGATTTTCGCCCAATCCCTTGACCGGCTTTTACGGGCTGCGCGGGAATAAAAGCAGCTGGTATATTCTATGTTTTTCTTTTTTCCTAAACCAACATGGAAGACCTCCTGAAATATAATAGTATTTCTGTTCCATTGTCGCTGTCGTGTCCTGTAGCCTGAATGGCTTTACCGATTTTGAAGTGTGAGATGTCATTAGATTCGTATTCTTTCTCAGAATGTCATAGGCTATGTGACATTAATAAAAAATCAATGATGCGGACGTGAAATATCACAAAGGGCGGTCAGTTATTTTAGTTTTAGGAATAATGGTACTCGTTAATCTGGTATCCCACATACAGCTATGGTTTAAGGTTCCGTAGTAACCCTCATAGTTTCGCCATGTCTATTTGTCTGTCTGTCTGTCCGTCCACGGTTTTACTCAGAGACTACTAGTACTAGAAAGCTGTAATTTGGTATGGGTATGTATATTAATCATGCCAAAAAAGTGGTAGAAAAACAAATTTTATTGTAGCTCCCATATAACTAAAATGGGAGTGAATTTTTTCTACTAACCCATCGTGTGGGGTATTGTTAAATAGGTCCTTAAAAATATTGTGAGGTTGAGAGCACTATTGTTCAATTTAGGGATCCGTTTCTGAAATATTTGGTTTAAAAGTGTAGATTTTTGTAAGAAGTGTCCGTCCCCCTTTATCTGCTAAACGGTTATATATGGAGACGTGTAAAACTTCAGCCGTAGTATATATGACGAAGTTGAAAGGAAAACTATCAGAGCTGAGTACTAAGTACAAACTAAAAACTTATAGGCAACCAACTTATAAAGTGTACTCAAAAATGTAAAATTTCATACATTTTCATTGTTACATGTTTTTGGTCGTTAAACTGTGATGTGCGAGTGTGAACAGTGTCAACTCAAAGTTGTCATTCGCAACTACGGAACCCTACACTGCGCGTGGCCGGACACGCACTTGGCCGGTTTTTAAATGTAATGTATTTATCTCACGTTAGTTTCAATGATATATTTGTTTTTCAATTTTCAGCATTGGTCCCATCCCAACAGTTTTTCATATTGACGGGCTAATGCACCTGTTCCAGCTGGCCAATTTGCTCACCATTGACAACTACAGTTTTACCCGCGGCTCCGTTCACATGAGCATATGTCCTTTTCAGTACCCTAACCTATGTGTATGCTAAATTTCATGATAATCGGTTCAATACATACGGCGTGAAAGCGTTACAAACAAACTAACAATCTCACTTCCGCATTTATAATATTAGTAAGGAAGTTTGGATATATCAACTATAATGGAAGTTGAAGTGCGCATCAAAACGTCGTACCTACTCCCGTGGTTGTCAAAAGTTAGCAAATAGGCCTACAGGTTAGGTCGATGGTTTTACACCCATTAGAATAATGTGACCCGATAGGTATCTAGTAAGTGACGTGTCCCGAATTGATGTCCTAAATAGCACTTAGCTGATTAAATATAATTGAGACCCGTCTGTTCATTCACCTTTGTCCTAAATTCAAATAGAATTTATCCGTAGGTATCTGAACTAATATTTCGTGCACTAGATACCTATTGATTAGTATCAGCTTGGATTCACAGTTTCCTTGTACCCTACATTTGTGAGCGAGTCAGAACATGAGTCTGTGGAATTAAACCACTGTCGCTAGAAAGTATAAAACAAAGTCGCTTCCCGCTGTCTGTCTGTCCCTATGTATGCTTAATCTTGAAAACTGCACAACGGATTTTCTTGCGGTTTTTTTAATAGATAGAGTGATTCAAGAGGAAGTTTTATATATATAATACATGCCCGGGTGTAGCCGGGGCGGGATGCTAGTTTTATTATACATTGCAATTTTTTAATTTTTAATTTGTAGGCTGTACAGGTACACATACTACAAGGGATAACTCTTTCGAAGGGACAAATGCTGGAAACAAAAAATCGTCATTCACTAACAAAATCCCGGCCAACTGAATGAATACTTTTGTATGGGATTGTTGAAAGGATTTTGAGTTCCCAATCTGCATTAGAGGCATGTCGCTACTCAATGTTTTTACACTACTTACGTAGGTACTTAAACAGTTGACTGACTATTATTCAGCACATTCTTAGTACTAAGTACTAACTAACATTTTAATTTACCAGTAATTTTAACTTTTCTTAATTATGTGTTCAGCCTTGCAGTATCTTAAGACAGTAGGTAATAAGCACTTGATACGAAAGAATAAAATACCCTACATAAAAGCCACCTCAGTTTACTATCTACTAGTTAGTTGCGCATCAAGAATACTCAAGAAAGATCAATGCTAAGTATCTCGCTCCGAGATCGTAACAGATAAAGGGCATCGGGAAAAGCTCACTAGAATTAAGTGGTAATAAAATGTAAGTACATAAGATGTTTAGATATTAGTTGGTTTTGGCGTTTAAGAAAATTACAATTATAAATGTTGCAATGATTTTACACATTTACATTCATACATCACGTCTTTCCTTGCAGGATAGACAGTCAGAGCCCTATGTCATACGACCAAAAGGCCACATTAAGCGTCGTAGTGGACATCATCATCAGCCTATACTAGTCCACTGCTGGACATAGGCCTCCCCAATTGCACGCCATCGAGATCTATCTTCGGCTGCTCGCATCCAGCAGTCGAAGATAAATCTTGTAGTGGACGCTAGGGTAAAAAGCGAAATCAAAATAGTGATGGGTTGATAGCCGCATCACCTATTGATGTGATTCCTTAGATTTTCTCCCAATCCCTTGACTGGCTTTTACGGTCTATGCGGGAAGAAAAGCCGCTGGTGTATTCTATGTTTTTTCTTTTCTCCCATACCGGCATGGAAGAGTAACAGCACATTTTGTTTACAATTTAATGTCCAGACACACATTAAGTCCTAGCGAGCACATAAAATATATTTATTTTTGCTGGCCTGGAAACGTACACGTGTTTCTCGCGTAATGCTTAAATAAGATTAAGGTACAATGAGCTTAAACCTGACAATAGTTCTTTATGAATAGATGAAGTGCTTAGTAATTTTCACTATGTCTAATTCTTTTTCGTTAAGACGACTTTTATTTATTTTATTATTTTGTTGTACGCGACGCGTGCACGTGTGCTTATCGGCGGTGGTATTATTCACTCATGTGATTAAAAAAAATTGTTTATTTAATATATGTTGCTCAGAACACGTATTAAATAACATACATATATTATTTACAACTGGAAACTGGTTGACGTCAGTGATTACTTATGACTAAGTTTTACGCCGCTTCCAAAGCGGAGTGCAGAAAATTCGAAATTAGCATTCGAAGTTAAGGTGCAGTGGTATGCGAAACTAGCGTCACCTAACAAATAATTATTTTCTTATTATTTAAGTCTAATAGGAAAACTAGGCAAATTAATTTAAAAAATCCTCTTTATTTGTCAAACAAATATAAATGAAAAGTAATACCAAAATACTACAAGTACCAGTGAATTAAACAAAAGGATTTTTTTTTTATTTGATATGATTTAGTATTAGAAGAATTAATTGCTGGGTGGCGCTAGTTTTGCATACTTTAATATTTTTCGCGCGTCTCAAATCTACCACCGAATAATACTTTTATGAGACTTAACTCTAACCATATTATTTTTCTTATGAAGTTAAGAAATAAGATATGGGAAAAAACCACGCGGGCAGGACTCGAACCTGCGTCTTTGTCATATAAAGATAAAGACGCAGGTTCAAGTCCTGCCCACGTGATATATAAGTATAGCATTGTGAATGTAAAAATACACCTATAGAAATTATCATATTATTTTTTCTTAAATTCCAGAGCAACATGTCCATCCTCCCTCTTCCACACATGGGAGACTTTACTTCAGGAGGTGGAGGCTGATGTGTTGGGGTACAGCAATGCGGCAACCTCCCTGGACCGGCTGGTGGCCACCCCGCTCATCGACAGAACCTTCCACATGAAGGTCCAGGCGAGGAAGCTCTTCGCGCATAGAGAAGGCTGCGAGGTTATACTGGGGAAAGCTGATGACCAACTAAATAAGGTATGTGACTACTTATTTATTTGTTGACTTTGAGATTTTTTAAAAGCCAGATTCAAATAAAAAATGTGGCTGAGTGCAAGTTGAACTCACCTTTGAAGGGTTCCGTAGTAGCAAGCTTAGATTAGCCAAAATACCACTGTAATATTTCGCCAGCAAAAATTACTTTGTTTTCCATAGTTCTTGTATGAATGACACAAGTAGTTATATTTGCGGTTATTGAAAATGTGCTAATACTGTTTAAAATTTTGCATTTAAAAGTGATGGTGTTATAAAGTTAGTCAAATAATTATTTCTAATTATAAATGCGAAAGTTTGTATGTTTGTGACTCAATCACGCCTAAATGATTATGCCTCATATAATTTATTACCCACATTAACACACTACTTTATACCCCATAAAAATTATTGTTCCTGAAGCATCGACATTAACGCGAGCCGAGCCGTGGGCAAAAGCTAGTACCATACTTACATTAGAAAACTTTTCTTTGAATGAGCAGAAACCTTTGGCCATCTGCATTTTGCCAATATTACCCATAATCTAAGCCCATATCTCCATACTTACGTCTTTTGAAGTTCTGAATGAGAAAGAACTAGGTATCCATAAGTATAATAATGTCTTTATTAAAATCAATCCACCAAAGTGTTATACAATTTATATCAAACTAGATGTTACCCGCGGCTCCGCCCGCGTAATATATAGCATATATTCTTCTCGGTACCATAACTTATATGTATGCAAAGTTTCATGATGACCGGTTCAGTAGATACGGCGTGAAAGCGTAACAAACAAACAAACTCACTTTCGCATTTATAATATTAGTTAAGGATAAACCTGAATATTAAAATAAACAATATTGCACACATAATTCTCAACTTCTCAGTTAGCTTAGTACCTTTGTATATACATAAACACGATAATGAGCATTTCGAAAATGGATTCAAAATATTAATAAAAATTTTAATTTTGGGCTGATTAATTGGCCTAAATGGTTCTCGCTCAACCCTAGGGTACTTTACTTTTACGCATTGCCCCGGAACTGAATACCTACAAAGCTATAATTATATCCGGGAATGGTCTTATGGCTTTCTGTAAGTAACAAAGGCTATGTTTTACCTATTATTAGAGTCCAAATTACATGTCAATTATGAAGTTATGTTTTGTTTGTTTGTTTTTTTTTTAAGTGGCTAAGACTGGCTAAAGTTGCCTAAAGGCATAGCTTAACGACCGCTAACACTGATGACAGCCGGGACCAACGGCTTAACGTGTCTTCCGAAGCACGTTAAGCCTTTAGTAATACATTTAGTGGATTTAAATTGAGTACTCATGATACGCGTAGAATGAAGGCAGGCCCGGAATAAAGGAAATTGATTTGAAGCTTCTTACGATCTGTAAAAAAGGGTTGTATGATTAATAGGTAGGGTTTTAAAAATTTATATTAGCTTTACGTTCAAAATGACTTTGCCCTTGTTTTATTTAAATATTGGGATTTAAGGTTTTCGTGATTGCTACACATATTTAAATAAATAAAATTATTTTAATACGGTTTTTATCGCGTTTATTACATTATTTATACACCTAACGTATCGAGCACTTTACAGTGTTCGTGGTCGCAGGTAGACTAAGTTGACATTTGTCTAGTATTTTATAAGAACTGCAAAATCTACCGCCTAAAATATTTATTGATAACGTTCCGGATGTACGCAGTATTGGCTCACGGTGTCTGAAGGTCTTGCAGTCTTCTGCTTAGCTTGAGATTTGATTAAATTGATGACTGGATCCCAAGCTGGTGGTAACTGCCAACCATCCTCTCTATTGAAATTAGGATGTTTTTTAATTTCAATAGCCTCACGATTTATATGCGTTTTGATAATCCTCAAGTCCTTGCAAAAGAAAGAGGCCGAACAGTAGCCAAATATTTGCAGCATCTGTAACTCTGTAACATAAGTGTGTAATGGTATCAAATAAGGCCCTACCCTAAACAATTACACATACAACAACAGAACATGTTATGTTCTTACGTATGTGACTTATTTTTCATCTACAATGATCACTACGTGTTGAATTGATACCAAAATTTATTAAATAACATATTATTATTAAAGCAGTACCTACTTATAAAAGTTACGGCTATGAGTGTATAAAGTTAATAACTCCGATTCACACCGAGCGTGTTTGGAATCTTTGTTTCTTAGACAATACTCTCTAATCTTCATAAATAATTCAGGAGAGGAGATTCCGAGTGCAGATAACTCTTAAATAATGCATTTAACGTTTCGGGGAGAAGTCAAAACGTTATTTATATCCCGAAATCACGTCGGATATAAATCATAAGTGCGGTTGAGTGGTACTCGCCGAGTAAGGTGCCTCATTCAGAAATAAAATAATATAATCTATACATACATATAATAAAACAGTAAAAATATTTTGTCTGTACATTTAGTATTTTTGACTAAAATGGATAGAGGGACACATAAAAAGAATAATAGAAAACAAAAAATATTTTTTTAATTTCTTGTCTGTCTGTCTGTTTGTCTGTATGTATGATCACGTTTATCTCCGGAAATATTGGACGGATTCGAATGAAACTTTTTTACTGTACAGCTATTAAACCGGAGCAACATATAGGGTAGAAATAATTTTGGAAAATGGAACACCTGATGCAGTATCATAATGGTCAAGCTGAACTATAAGAAATATAAAAGTGGAGCCTTAGCTAAAGTTGTTAAGCCTGATGAGCATTTTTGTTAAGGTATAAAATATCTGAGATTTGGAACACCTCATGCAGAACCATAATAGTCCAGGTAAACTATAAGAAATATATAAATGACGCCTTAGCAAAAGTTATTCAACCTGATGAGCATTTTTTGTTGAAGAATTTAATTTAAAGATTTGGAACATCTGACGCAGAACCATAATGGTCCAGGTAAACTATAGGCAATATAAAAATGACGCCGTAGCAAAAGAAGTTCAGTCTGATTAGTATTTTTTGTTGAGGTAAAAAAATCGAATATTTAGAACATCTGATACATTACCATGTCAAATTTTATATCGACGATTTTACAGAGTCACACTCTCCACTGGGATAGAGTGCGTAGAGTAAGATTAGCTCATATTACTGGTGACCGCCCAGCGGTCCCCCTTTTTGCAACGTAGTTTTCAGCCCATACGTCAAAACATGAGAGTTTGCTGTCTCTCCAAGCCTTGAACACACAGGCAACACCTAAAGCCGAGGTCTGTCCCTCCCGAAGGCCCTTTGGAGATGTGCGATAGGTCGAGGGCACAAAAAAATTTCGTCCCTCTGACTGTCAGTCTGTTACAAGGCTGTATCTCATGATTCGTGATTGCTACACAGTTGAAATTTTCAGAGATGATGTGTTTTTGCCGCTATAACAAGAAACGTAATGCTCCTGCTAATTTTGCTTGATATTAATAACGGAAACACGTATACAGTTGCAAAATCTCCCTTCTGGTCCATTCAATGACCCACCCAGAATATCTAGAAAAGATAGCGCCTTTAAGGTACTATATCTAATCAAACCCAAAGAAAAAAATCATAAAAATATATAAAGCCAAGAGTAGGCGAACAATATTGATGAAAAGACTTCCGAAATGCTTGTATCGTCTGCAGCTTTAGAACATTATTTTTTTAAAACATAACTTAATAAACGAGAATTATTTTAAATATTAATTTAAGGGACAAATTTGCCTAAGAAGGCATATGGAATAAAAGGGATAAATCTTTGAATATTTTAAATTTGAAAATGCCAACTTTTACAATTGACTTTTAAGAATTTAGAATACCAAGTCGTATATCTCGCTTTCATCCAACGCATGTAACCATTTTTATATAAGTTTGATTTAAAACGCATGAGGCACAATCCAAGGTGAAAATTTGGCATTACCTAATAGTTTTTCAATTTCACAATAATTAAAATTAAAAAGTGACGTTCTAAAAGAAAAACATGTGATTCTGAATTGATTAAAAAAAGAGTCATCGTTTGCATTAATTGAGTTAGTCTTTGCATTCAAAACTAACCCGCATACCACTTTTAATATTATATAGATACTTAAAGATGGATCCTAATAGACACTGGGTGGAAAATACTGTGTATGAAATAAGAACTCAACATTGTCATAGATAATTTGCAATAAATCAAGGTCTTTGAGCACTATTATGTCACTTCCATAAATATTAAGAAATATAGAAGTACATATCATATTCCTAAATCAGGACTGGAAGCGATACATCATCGTTGGGCGGACGACGAAAATAGCCAGCTTAGAGCAGAAAGCAAACGTTAGGGACATTTGACATTTATGTTTGAAAGGATAGCACAGTTAGTAGAGTATAGATTTAACCAATACGTAGTTTCAAAAACCGGCCAAGTGCGTGTCGGGCCACGCGCATTGTAGGGTTCCATAGTTGCGAATGACAACTTTGAGTTCACACTGTTCACACTCGCACCTCACAGTTTAACGACCAAAAACATCTAACAATGAAAATTGTATGATATTTTACATTTTCGAGTACATTTTATAAGTTGGTTATATACTTATATTATTGTTGGTTATGGCCTATAACTTTTTAGTTTGTACTTAGTACTTCAGTATATATACTACTGCTGTAATTTTTTTTACGTATCCATATATAACCGTTTAGCAGATAGAGGGGGGACACTTACCTCTAACAAAAATTTGCACTTATAAACCAAATATTTCTGAAACGCATCCCTAAATCGAAAAATGGTGTTCTCAACCTCACATAAATTTTTTAAAGACATATTTGACAATATTATGGGTTTGTATAGAAAAATAAATATTACTCCCTCTTTACTTGCATGGGAGCTACCCTAAAAAAATGTTTTTTCAAGAGTTTTTTCTACCACTTTTTTGCCATGATTAATATACATACCCATGCCAAATTACAGCTTTCTAGTACTTATAG
This sequence comes from Rhodophaea formosa, assembly GCA_963082605.1. Classification (NCBI taxonomy): domain Eukaryota; kingdom Metazoa; phylum Arthropoda; class Insecta; order Lepidoptera; family Pyralidae; genus Rhodophaea; species Rhodophaea formosa. The sequence continues at coordinate 9,695,809 of OY720208.1, read as the reverse complement.
TCTCTGAGTAAAACCTTGGACGGACAGACAGACAGACAGACATGGCGAAACTATAAGGGTTACAAGTTTACTACGGAACCCTAAAAATAGCTTACGTGGAATTGTTTGTCCAAACAGAGTGTAAATCTACCACTGATTTTGCCTTAAAGGGGAAAAAATTAACAACTTTTCCCAAGGGATCAATACCGATGAACGTATACCTATACTTAAAAACAACTTGCCAAGTGTGTGTCGGCCCACGCGGAGTGTAGTGATCCATAGTTGAACGTCATTTTGTAAGTTGGTCGAAAATAAGTTTTTAACTTTGGTCCCTACCTCGCTGTGATAGTTTTCCTTTTAATTTCGTTATATATTTCTGCCCTAAAGTTTTCCGGGTACTTACACAAACAACCATTTAGCTCGCAGAAGGTGAGACACTTGACTTCAACCAAAAATAGCACTTTGAGGCTTTATATATCACAAACGGCAAAATGGTGTTCAGATACCGACAATATTTTCAAAGACCTATCCAACGACTCCAAAAAAAAATATCCCTATGCATATATGGGAGGAATAGGGGAGGAACCATAAACTCTGTTTTTAACATTTTACTTCACCTCTATCTCGGCGTGATTATTACGTCAAAATACAGCTTACTAATCTCTGAGCTAAATCATAGGCAGACAGATGAATATGGCGCAACTTCAATGTTTCCTTATATACTTAACTACAAAACTCAAAAAAAAAGTCGACAGAATTCATAAAAAAGTTGTCCGCCCCGGCGTGGTAATTTGTATGGAAATGTTGAAATATTTTTAATTTCATGCCGGAGGCCGTCATATTCTTTTCGTTTAAGTATGTACGTAATCCTGAATGCTTAGACCACAGATAAAATATCACAGGGTAACTATAACTCATTGCATGATACGCAACATGAGCTAACACTCCGTATCAGCTGTGTTTGTGCCCTAAAGTGGGGTATGAGATTACGTATGCTGTTGAGTTATCCCTTTAAATATTTCAGAAAAAATATAGGTAACCTCAATTAATGTATTTATTAATGTTTACGCTAATAAATACACATATTTATTTACTTTAAAAAATAGTAGGTTCCTGCAGAGGCCGGAAAGTTAGGGATTAACAAACGAGTAGAGCCTTGACAATAATTACGAGTCTGACAATCAATCCCATTCCCGCTGAGGAATGTATATGTATAGTGCTTTTCTGAGTAAAGTTTGAAGAAATGAAACAAAATTTAATATTAGATTTTTAATTTTATTTTGTATAATTAAGTAGGTATAGTTATAATATTTTATTGTATTTTTTTTTAATTTTTAGTTTAGTTAGTAATTTATGTTATAAAAATAATTAATTGATAGTTAGAATAATATTTATCATATGTATTTTCATATTATATGTAAATTTAGTTAAACAAATGAAACATAAATTTACGCATAAAGTTTCATATGTCTTCATATACCTATTTATGTTTACTTTTCAGTGGCAATAAATTTTCAGTTGCTCATCAAGACTTCTCATTCAAATTTGGCGGAGAACAAAACAATGCAGTGTCGCTTTTGCCACTGCGTTTACTGCAAATAGTATATAATTACTATGTAGTTTACAAAAAAATCCCCTATCTCGGGTATTTTTCTTTTTAACCGACTTCTTCAATTATCAATTAGTGCAAATAAAACATAGCCTATACAGCTCAGTCATATTTCATCTGCGACAATTCACCATACGTGAAAATTATTTGAGAAAGTCATGAATGAAAGAATTTTATGTAATGTTTCCTAACTTAACTGTATTAATATTACCGTCATTCCAGACACGGCAAGACTACCGCGTGGCGTTCCTGAACTACTGCAGCAATCCGAGCCCTGCCGCCCTAGCGACGTACTACGACTCCCACAACACCTACGTGCAGCAGCTCACTGCGACCAACGCCATGCTGGACCAATACCACAAGCATACGCTGCCTACGATCTTACAGGTACGTTCCTGACACACAGCACGGAAGGTTTCTCGCGCCCTACTAGAGACGATAAAAGTAATAATACCGCATGTCAGCCCGCACCCGATTACATATTGTCCCGTCTTTATTCTTTTCGGGGTAGATTAAGCCTAGGTCTAAAGGTCCTAAAGGCCACGTTTAGCTTGTTGGTGGGCATGTAGGTGGAAAACGGATCCAATATAGTATGCCAGCCGCATCGCCTATTGATACGTTTCCTCAGATTTTCGTCCATTCCCTCGATCAGATTTTACGATCTGCGCGGGAAGAGAAGCAGCTGGTTTGAAATTTATGTTATATATAACTTATATAGATATTTATAACTTGATATAGTAAACAACAAGCTAATTAAACAAAAATAGCTGTGCTTATTTATACAGGTCGTGCATAAGTTATGCACGACCTGTATATGCATAACAAACCATATAGTACTACTAAAAGAATAAGCCTGTATTTTTGCCTCGAAAATCTTGACTGTTTGGTGTCCGAGAAAACTATCAATTTCCGTCGGCGTGATGATTAGTTACGAACCCGAAGTTGAAACACGAAACTTAACTTAGTTTGCCAATTTTCACAGAGAGGAAAACCCTCAGTTCAAATACTCTAACTTTTTGCTAAGTTTATCTATAATGTAATTGTCACTCGTAGCTCCAAATAAAAAGGTTTTTCTTTTTAACTTACTTTTAAAAGGAGGTTCCTATTTTTATACTCTGTGTAAACTGTATCGTGCCATATTCTCTTCTATACTGATCATTAACATCTTTTTCAAGGATCATTGGCCAAAATATAAAAATATTTTTTTAAATATATACGGGCAAAGTAAGTTCTTAAGTAAGACTTGTGTTATGGGATACTAACTCACCGATACTATATTTTATAACAAATATATATATATATATATATATATTAAAATTGAAAATATGTGATGAAAAAGAATTCACCACAGGTAGGATTCGAACCCACGAGTCTTAGGTCTGCGCCCTAAGTGTGTTACCAACTACACCACCGTGACTTCGAATTACCGCGTCGAATTCTCTCATCACATATTACCCCGTAGGGTATTACGCATTCAAAGCATGCGTATATATATACATAATATAGGTCAATCTGAAAAAGATCATTTTTCATCTTGATCTGACCGGGGATCGAACCTGGGACCATCCGTGTCACAGGCCGGGCGTGTTGACAGCTGCGCCACGGAGCTCGTCAATTAAAAAATTGAGTTCCTCATTTTTAGAGTTCCGTAGTAAACAAGGAACCCTTATAGTTTCGCCATTTCTGTCTGTCTGTCTGTCTGTCCGTCCGCGGTTTTACTCAGAGACTATAAGTACTAGAAAGCTGTAATTTGTTGTGGGTATGTACATTAATCATGGCAAAAAAGTGATAGAAAAGAATATAGAAAAAAAAATTTTAGGGTAGCTTCCATACAAGTAAAGTTGGGGAGTAATTTTTTCTCTATTTACCCATCGTGTGGGGTATCGTTAAATAGGTCTTTATTTAACGATACCCCAGCATTAGCAAATTTTTTTTAGAGGTAACTGTTCCCCCCCCCCCCCCTCTATCTGCTAAACGGTTATATATGGATACGTAAAAAAATAACAGCAGTAGCATATATACTGAAGTTGTAAGGAAAACTATCAGAGCTGGGTACTAAGTACAAACTAAAAAGTTATAGGCAACCAACTTATAAAATGTACTCGAAAATGTAAAATTTCATACATTTTCATTGTTACATGTTTTTGGTCGCTAAACTGTGATGTGCGAGTGTGAACAGTGTAAACTCAAAGTTATCATTCGCAAATACGGAACCCTACACTGCGCGTGGCCCGACAAGCACTTGGCCGGTTTTTCATTTATACTTAAGGATACTGTAAGTATTTCTTAGAGGAGACTTATTATGCAAAAATAAACCTATTTTAAATTTTTTAGGTTTTGCTTCAACTTGCTGAACGTCGATTCAAAATACACTTTTATAAATTCAATTTACGTAAAAACCGGCCAAGTGCGTGTCGGGCCACGCGCAGTGTAGGGTTCCGTAGTTGCGAATGACAACTTTGAGTTCACACTATTCACACTCGCACCTTACAGTTTAACGACCAAAAACATCTAACAATGAAAATAGTATGAAATTTTACAGTTTATAAGTTGGTTGCCTATAACTTTTTAGTTTTTACTTACTACTCAGCTCTGATAGTTTTCCTTTCAACTTCAGTATATATGCTACTGCTGTAATTTTTTTCACGTATCTATATATAACCGTTTAGCAGATAGAGGGGGGGGGGGGGACACTTACCTCTAACAAAAATTCGCACTTTAAAACCAAATATTTCGGAAACGGATCCCTAAATCGAAAAATGGTCGGGTCAACCTCACAATATTTTTGAAAGACCTATTTAACGATACCCCACACAATAGGTAAATAGAGAAAAAAAATTACCCTCTCACTTTACTTGTATGGGAGCTACCCTAAAAAAAATTTTTTTTCAAGATTTTATTCTACCACTTTTTTGCCATGATTAATATACATACCCATACCAAATTACAGTTTTCTAGTACTTATAGTCTCTGCGTAAAACCGCGGACGGACAGACAGACAGACAGACAGACATGGCGAAACTATAAGGGTTCCTTGTTTACTACGGAACCCTAAAAACGGTCGGCAAAGTGGATGTAAATTATTTATTTCAACTAAAAGTTTGTTAATATCTCACTGACGGTTTCATAAATGAGAAAACTCGTCCCTACCCACTACCGTGAATCAGCAAATAATTCTGCGACTAGGTCTTCAACGTTCGAAACTCCGTCCAAACCAGGTTTATATGCAAAAATATCCATCTAACTTAACCTGGAATAGAGAAGTAGATTTAAAATGAAATTATATTTTGATTTTCGAGTGCATTATCATCATTGTTCATAAATATATAAGGCATAAATTTTTTTAAATATGTATTGTGACTATTTAAAATGGATATATTTACCCAAAAGCCTAAAGAGCTTTAAACTCGTCAATCATTTTTTTTTTTACCAAGTATCCGTCCTCTGACTGCTCTGGCTGTGATATCGTCCAACACGCATTTGCGCTGGGTAAAGTACAACACGCGGCGTATAAGTTGAACTAAGTGTGAGCGAGACACACCTATATTAATCAGTGGCAATGTATTGCGATGTTCTACTCACACTTAGTTCAACTTATTTGCCGGGCTCTATAACAGACTAAAGGTTATGTCAGTATATGACTTTGGTCCGCAGTTCCCAGGCTTGATATCGAATCTTAAAGGTTGGTATCAAACCTTTAAGATTTGATATAAGCTAAGTATTATTATTTGTGCGCCGTATGTTTTACTCCCATCTTATTGTAAAACACGGAAAGATAGGTATGTTCTCTCTCTCATGTGAGCAGTTTTCCGGTTGTTTCCTTTTACAGCTAAGTTGATTATTTGGGATAGTTTTCACGGTCGACCGCCTACATAACACTTATTCTCCTGAGATATGAAAAGCAAAGTACATATACGCACATTATGATATTCACATTTGTAAAGTTAAACCTCTATTTATAATAGATCGATTTAAAAATGTTCAAACAATATTTCAGCAATAAACAAACCTCAAGATCTTGGCTACAGATGCTTCAAGTGATTCGTTCATAAAACTACTTTAATATAGAAAAGGGTCAAGCCAGCAAGAAACAAATTTCAAATCACCTTTTATTTGCCAGGGTTAAAAAATAATACAAAGGAAATCTTCAGAACGAAATTGAATGAGCCCCTCGAGAATTCCGCTTGACACATCGTGTAATCTCCAACCGCAACAAATAAATCACTATAGCGTTACCGGAAAAAAGTTGCGTCCATTTTTGTACACATTTTGAAGTTTGAACTTACATGCTCGCATGCCATTTATGTAGCTGTAATTAACTTCCTTATAATTTACTCTAAATAGGAGTATTCATGTGGTATGACAAATTTTAATAAATAAAATAACATACAAACTATCACGTCTTTATCCCTTGCTGGGTAGATAGAGCCCAAGGTCATAAAACCAAGAAATTTAGAATCGTAGTGGGTGTAAAGGTGAAAAGCGGAATCAAAATAGTGATGGGTTGCTAGCCGCATCGCCTATCAATGTGATTCCTTAGATTTTCGCCCAATCCCTTGACCGGCTTTTACGGTCTGCGCGGGAAGAAAAGCAGCTGGTATGAAGTTAATGTTTCTTTTCACCACAACAAATAAATCACTTTAGCGTAACCGCGAAATAAGTGGTATCCATTTTCGTACACATTTTGAAATCCGAACTACTCGTAACAAGGTGGCATTAATCTTTTTTAACTGCTGTGAAAAAAATAGACAACAATTTATCTTGTTACAAAAAAGGACCTACTTGTAAGTAGTGTCGAATGTTCGTAAACAAGCTCAGTTTTAATGACAAGATTGAAGTCCAGAATTTTTGGCGAACATTATTAAAGGTACACGGGACACTTAAACAGCTTAAATAAAAGCTGAATAAAACTTTTCAAAATCAGTTTTATAACAAAAGATTTTTTGTTGATAAATTACTACCCGTAAAAAGTGCCTAGCTACTATAAAATACATACATGTACACGTTTGTGTATGAAATAATATAAATTTTGTAAAATACTTAGAATATAAATTCATCCCTCCTTATTTGGTCGAGGACTTTGATAGGTTGTTAGCAATCAACTGCTAGACAGTGTTTTGAAAGGTTTGAAATATTCCCGCTGTAGCTCATTTTTTATCGCACTACAAGAGAAATGATAAATTATCGCAGCTTATTACTACGGAATTGCTTTTTTATGGAATAGTGTTTGCTGAGTTTTTGTTTTATGTTATATCGACGCAAAAAGGGGTAGTGTTATTATAAGTTTGACCGCTATCTATGTGGGGGTACGTTAGTCTGTGTCACCGTTTATAGCTGTTAAGAGTCCCACGTAAAGCCGAAATCCCATACAAACGTAGTTTGGTTTTAGTTTTACAATAGTTAAGCCAATCTCAACCAAATTACCTATACAAAATTACAGCGAGTAGAAGTTTCGTATAGAAAAATTCTACTCGCTGTTTTTGTATAGGTATTGTTTATAAAATTGAAATCTGATTATAAACATCAATATGCCTTATCTGGTCGTATGTACGAAATTTGGTTGAGATTGGCTTATCAGTTGTAAAACTAAAACCAAACTACGTTTGTATGGGATTTCGGCATTACGTGGGACTCTTAAATGGGTGAATCAATCTGGACGCAGTTTTTTTATCTTATTTAAAAGCAAGTTTTCTAGCTATTACTAGTTATGTTTTAACAAAATTCGTCCAAGTGTTCACTAGATCAAGTGATTTTCGTGTCGAGGGTTGCCTAATTTCTATATTTTTATATAAGTTGCTGTTCATATTCTCTTTATTTTATACTAACAACTACTACTTTTAACTGATTATCCGCAATGACAATAATAAAACTGAAGTCATTTGTCCTACATATAGATATTGATCAGCAAGATTTTTAGGCGAAAGATACTAATGAATTGAAATTATGTTTCATTTTAATTACTTAAACTGACTGCGCGGCGCTGCTTCTGTCAAGAGCCAGGCATCGCGTTGTGGTATTTATTTAATGCTTATTTCTATTTGTATTATATTAATTATTTACAGTTTATCTCAATTAATGAAATATTTGCAATTTTTCGTAAATAAGTCTGCGTAAATTATAGTCTGTGTAACTCGTAGATAAATTAGCTATCCAAACGTGAAATATTTTTCTGAATCGGTCCAGTGGTTTCAAAACCTAATTGCCACAAATAAGCAAACGAACACTCAAATCTTACATCATTATAATATTAGTATAGATTGCAAACAAACAGAAGCCGCTTAGCTTAACATTTAGCTACTAGTAAGTTTCTCAGGCGAAGGATACCTATAGTAAATTGAAATGCCACTTTGATTTTTAATTAAACTTCTTGCGCGTAGCTGCATCTGTCAGGAGTCAAGCATCGCGTTGTGGTATTCGTTTAATTATTTCCAGTTTATCATCAGGCAGAAGAAAATTTGTTTGTAAGGTAGAGGTAAAATCAATGTTATTTATTTCTTAAAAAAAAGAAAACACTAATAGAAAAATACTCAAGTTTGAGAATATGGTCACTTATTCAAATTAATAAGGGTAACGAATTTCAACTTGATCGATGCTGAAGATTATAAAATATGTGACAGATTCATGGTGAATGAATGATTCTTTGGGTTCCATTTTGTTAGTAGTGGTCAGCTTTCCGTTTTAAAAAGTGGGTTGACAAGATTTAGAAAAAGATATTTAAAAAAAATGTGCATCACAAGTTTTTTCGCTCAGGAATTAACTATAATCGAGTAGAAATAAATGAAGCGGATCCCGCTTGCAGTTGTATATTTTATTAGATAGGAACGAATCATATTCCGCAAACTCTATTATTAGAAAGTTCGAGTTAGGATTCAACTATTGAAGTTTCATATTAATTCAGCTAGAAATTTACCGAACCAGTGCCGGATTTACCACAATGAGGAATACCAAATGCTACGATGCTTTTGGGCCTGGCCTACGCCTAATAGAAACCAAATATAAAGGTTTATTCATTTAAAGCTAACAATCAGATTCTCCAGAAGAATGCATCATAAAAAATAAAATAAAATGTTGAGACCTCCCTTACAAATTCACCAATTAGATGGCCGGGTTTGTATAAGCGGTCAATTATTTTTCTCACAATTTTATATTATATTACTGATCTGTTACCAAGACTTAAATATTGCTTAGGGACTCTAAATGAACCTATTATTCTAGACTAATAATTATAAAGAGGAAAGATATATCTGCTTGAATAGATAAAATCAAAAATGTTGGAACGATTACAGAAATTTATTTACCTGTAGAAAGCTACTACTGTTTAAAATAAAAAAACTGGTCAAGTGCGTGTCGGGCCACCCGCAGTGTAGGGTTCCGTAGTTGCGAATGAAATGAAAATTTCATAGTTAGATATTTTGGTCGTTAAACTGTGAGGTGCGAGTGAGAACAGTGTGAACTCAAAGTTGTTATTCGCAACTACGCTGCGCGTGGCTCGACACGCACTTAGCCGGTTTTTCTCTTAATTTTATCAAACGAATATTAGTGAAAATGAATACAAAAATACTACAAGTAATTTACTAGTTATGGACTTGTTAGATTTTTAAAATCCGATATAATTAAGGATTAAAAGAATTAATTGCTGGGTGGCGCTAGTGTTACTATAGGAGCGCCTTAATTCGGTACTAAAGTGAAGTCGTTGTAGCTGTGGCTAAGGGTGATTTCTAAAGCGTCGAAGCTAGGAAAAGCTAATTGCATTAAGATTTACTTATTGATGAAACCCACATTGCTTGGAGTGTTACGGGTTGATTAATTACTGCATTCGTTACGACGTACTCGCCACGTAATAACTTAGTAAACCAATCGCCGATATACAGTCCGTTTGACAAGAACGTGACCGGCATAATATTAAGTTTTAAGAATGCAATGTAAACAATATCACTTGGCCAGTGAGAGCACTCCTTTACCTAGAATGCTTCATCAAATAAACGTCAGTTTGCCAATCAGCTTCGCACTGAGAGCACGCTTCTCGCAATGAGTGCTGCGTACACGTCCCGCTATGAGGCGGTCTTTCTTTGTACGCATCCCAAAGGACTTAAAATCTCACGCGATTAGGCCGCCAAATACATGAAAAAGTCTAAGACGTTCGTGACGAAGTGGGTAAAGAGATATTTAGAAACTTAAAAGTGTTGATGACCTACCAGAACGTGGCAAAACAAAAAAGACGTCGATCGCGGAGGATAAACGCATTGTTCAACTGTTTGCCAAAAATCCACGATTATCATTACGATCTGGCCAAGAACAATTGAAGAGAAGGGGTCTTATATATCTTTAGACACCATCAAAAGACGTTTATTAGAAAGTGGCATTAAATACCGAAGCACAATGAAGAAACCGCTCCTTTCCGAAAAACTGGAAAGGAGCGGTTTCTTTCTGGAAAGAAGAACATGGCATCAATGTTTTAGATTGGCCCTCACAGTCACCCGATGTGAATCCGATCGAAAATGTTTGGTCGTGGATGAAGCTCAAACTACGGAGAAAAAATGCAGTGACTGTTGCTGACCTAAGTCGTGAATTAAGGTCCCTTTGGAGGTCTTTGCCGAGCAACTACGGTGAAAATTTAGACAAAAGTATGCCACGACGATGCTAGGCGATAATAGACAATGGTGGAGATTGCGCCTTATTAATTATAAAGCATCAAAGTGTATATTATGAACACCTCAATAAAAGAAAAAAATGTTAACAACTCTTATTATTTCATAAAATTATGCCGGTCACGCTCTTATCGTACATAGTGTAAATTACACTGATGGCGTCATTTGACTTTAGTTACTTATTACTACATAAATATTTCCTGTACCACTGCAATTAAGTTTACTAAACGTGAGAGTTTCTAAAGTGAGTATAATAATAGTAGATAATATACCTAACGAGAGTTGATGTCAGGCGAACCGGATGTTGTACAGTAGGAAAGTTTCAATTTGGGAAGCAGCAGTAAGTGTCACGCATTTTGTATGAAATGACAGCGAAACCTATTGCGTTAATTTATATAAATGCGTGACAATTGCCGCTGCCACCAAACTCCAATTTTGGTTTAAGGTAAATCACATGATGTTTCAATGTCCGGACTAGTGGCATGCTCAAATGCAGAAACAAAAATTTCGATTTTTAAAGTAGAGCGTCCTAGCATCAGTGTGTTTAAAACAATGGAGTATCTTTGAACATGTGTGGCGACGATTGGTATTACAAATAAAAGAATGATGCTAAACTTCTTCATCGCCACATAAGTAAACAAAGAATGAATGAACTTTGAAGGCTAGTTAGTAAATTATATGAATAAGGATATTTGTTATCCAGCTCGGCTATGAGGCGTCACGTCACGATATATCTGAGCTAGGCAAGTATACTAATCGCGAACCGTATTCTAATAGGTACAGAAAATATACCTAGACTTATAAATGTTTGAGAGCCACCTCGTGGAACGGTAGAAGACCGTCTTACTCTCTGCACAGACGCCGGATAGGTCCGGTCCTGGACTCGCCTCAACCAGCAGTGGCCGGTGCCCCGCCGGTGAGGTTGCGACATGAGTCCCCTCGTCCGTTAAGGCAGTAGACTGAGCATGAATAGGGGCCGGGCCCCCTCTAATACGGGTCTCCAACCACACCCTTACAACCCGCCTCTGCCACCACTACACAATGAGTCTCTCACCCCGCAATCACATGGAGGACTACTACCTCTACATGGAACCATGAGGGGAACGGTGCTGCCATTACGACCCACACCCCTAAGTTCCCCTCCAACAAGCTGGGTGGCCACCCATCTAAGTAAGGCTGGCTTAGAGCGTCGCAACTCAGAACCACCTAGGTAAGGAACTACCAAGGAGAGTGTACTCTCTCTCCTGTTGATGCTATGCCCGGAGCACCCAAAACTGTTGGTGAGAGACTCCTACATGCTCACGTCACCACTGTGATAACAAAACCTTTACCTAGTATTACATGATACACTTCGTTATCGTGACATCTCATGAGCCTTGCCGGGTACCACTTAATTAGTCCATCAGGGACTTACCGACCATTTCCACATTGTCTTACTTGCTGAGAGGCCATACCATGCCTCTCCGCCACCTGGTTCTCCGAAAACACAGTCCACACGTCCTTTTCGTGTTTTCGCGCCACGCTGTCCTCGAGAGTCGGCTCGCCAGCCGTTACCTTTTTGTTCTCGTCTACCCTCGCTTGACAGCTACTAAAAATATAAGAACCATAGACAATTATAACTTTCTTTGATACCGAGTTGCCACAGTCATATCATAATATGTACAAACTGTCACTCACCCGTAGTAGGATTCGTGGAACTCCACGACACTCCCGACGGCGAAAGGTGACTACAGAAGGACCAGAAGCTGTCGGGTCCACTCCGCGATCCTCTCTCGAGCGCGGATGGCAGCTTCCCTTCTCACTCTAACATCATCAGCTTCGATGGCTCTCGGAGTAACCTCTGGGTCTTCGACCTGAGGTCTCTCGACAGGAACGTACACTTCCTCCATCGTCGCTGAATCAGCCATTTCCATATCCTCAGGATTAGGATTGCTGACTTCAACCATCTCAACATCGTCTAACACCGGTATATTAGACAAGTCGTTCGCCTCGGTTTCCACAATTTCACTGAATTCCTGGGTGATGACATTCTCCTTGGGGGGTTGAGTACTCTCAACTTCCATGGAAGCATCGCGCTCAATCTCCATTGTAACTTCGCGTTCAATCTCCGGACCTGGATTCTCTTCTGTTCTTGGAATACAGGTGTAGCCCATCTCTGCTTCCAGAGGATATAGATGTCCAATGGACCTTGTGAAAACCTGTGGGCCAACTTGTACCTTAGCCACACGACATTTCCCATCTGAACCTTCTATCAGAGCAGCGATTCTTCCGACCCGCCAATTAACTCTGTTTTTTGAATCATCCTTGATCTGGACCAAGTCACCCACACGTGGGGATCTATCAGATGTGACTCTTGGTTGTTTCGGTCTTTGAAAATATCTCTCCCTGAGACTAGGGAGGTATCTGTCACGAAACATCATCTTAAACTCATGGACAATCTTTTGACCTCTCTTCCAACCCTTGACTAGGTCAATTTTAGTCGAGGTCCCTGCTAGACTACTTTCTTCAGAAGGGATCAGTTCAAGGCAACTTCCAAGAGTCAAGAAATCTGCCGGCCGGAGGATGTGATCTGTTTCAGAACCCACAGTTGTAAGTGGTCGACTGTTTACAACTGATTCCACCTCTTTCATAATCGTCATCAACTGGCCGTCCTTGAGCAAATGCTTATCTAGCGTCCGCTTCAAGCAGTTCTTCACCACTCCGATCAGTCTCTCGTAGACACCACCGTGCCATGGAGCTAATTGAGGAATAAATTTCCACTTAATACTGTTTTTGATGCAATGTGGATCCATGAAGATTTCGCTTGTCAGTTTAAATTGTGTAGCATTATCAGACACTATCAGTGATGGCTTCCCTCGACAAGCAACAAAACGTCTTACACCAAGTAAACACTCTTCGGCCGTCAAATCGTTCACAATTTCTAAGTGAATCGCTCTTACAGCAAGGCATGTAAAAAGGCAGACCCACCTTTTCTCTTTCTTCCCTGAAGCTTCAACAAAAACAGGACCAAAATAATCCATTCCGGTGAATGTGAACGGCACGCTAAAGTTCACCCTTTCGCTAGAAAGAGCAGGGGCTTCAGGTAACTTATAAGGGCCACCACCATGCTTAATGCACTGGGGGCACATCCTCAATACCTTTTGGACTTGGGCTCGGCCTTGAGGTATCCAATATTTTTTGCGGACCAAACTTAGGGTGTGTGAAACTCCCACATGATAGTTTTCTTCATGGATATTTTGAATAATCTTATTTGTGAAGTCACACAGTTTAGGAATCAAGATGGGATGCTTAGACTCATAGGTCCAATCGGCATTTTCCATGCGACCTCCGCATCTCAATACCCCATCTGCATCCAGGTACAGATCTAGATTCCGGGAGAGACTTGTTTGTTTTCCAGCTATTTCATTGGGAAAATGCTGAGCCTGCAGATCTTTGATTTCTTTCACACTGGCATCCACTTCATTGGTGTCTTCACTGAGATCAGGAAGTTGTAGCTCCACGATGTCACCAACCTCTTCATAACCTTTTCCCGCCATCTCGGGATCCTCTGGTATCACCAGAGCCTCCTCAGCCGAAAAAAGTACCTCCTGGTTGCTACTCTTCTGCTTTGGCCATTCCTGTTCATTCTTTCTAAGAAATTCTGGGCCAGAAAACCACAATTCCTTTTTCAAGCCTATCGTGTCAGGGCGTGTCGCGACATCAGCAGGGTTCGCCTCTGTTGGTACGTAACGCAAGTCGAAGTCGCTGTGCTGCTTTATTTCATTGACACGCCGCGATACAAACGGAGGTAGCAATCTAGATGTCCGCATCCAGGAGAGGACTACCATGCTGTCAGTCCACAAGATCTTCTGATCTATCTTCAGCTCTAGTGTCTCAGCAACATACCTGAGGAGTCTACTACCGATTAAGAAACCTAGCAGTTCCAATCGAGGTATTTTCAGGTCATCTTTGTCATCCACCGGTGTAATTCTCGATTTAGACATAAGGAATGCTGTAGATGTTTCCTCACCATTCCTCAGAACTAAGTAAACCACAGCTGCATAGGCATTTTTAGACGCATCGGTGAAACAGTGAAGTTGATAAGAAACTTCTTTATTTTGCAAATTATACCCGACGTAGCGCGGTATCTCGACGCGGGTTGCTGCTTCTATATTATCTAATACTTTCGACCATGATTGTTGCAGATCCGGTGGTAGCAGTGAGTCCCATTTCAGTTTCAGCTCACACGTCTGCTGGAACATTAACTTAGCCGGCAAGATGTATGGAGATGCAAATCCACACGGGTCATAAAGTCGAGCTAAGGTTCTCAACACGTCTTTTTTAGTTACCGAAGCCTTCTCTTCATATTTTGGTAGCTTCAGTTTCAGTGTGTCATCCTTTGTGTTCCAGGTCAGGCCAAGAATTTTGACAGTTTCTGTCTCTTTTGCTCTATGCTCTGTAGGAATTCCTTTCAAGAACTCCTTATCATTAGACGTCCAGTCTCTGATATTCATGGACAGCTTCTCAAATATATTTCTCGTTTCGTTATACAGTTGGACTGCTGCATCTGAAGACTCTGCTTCTGTAACCAGATTATCTACATAGGTTCTATTTGCAATTTTCTTTAGAAGAGTTTGGTTTGTTGTAGACAGGTGATGTCTTATTGTCGCCGTCAACAGGAACGGACTCGCTATGATTCCAAATGGGACCCTACAAAACCGAAAATGAACCAAGTTGTCTTCATTTAATTCCTTGTTCGGATCTCTAATCCATAAGAATCTGGTAACATCACGATCTTCCTCTTGTAGGCCAACTTGGAGAAATGCCTTCTCAATGTCAGCAGAGATCCCTACTCGGCCTGTACGAAATTTTAGCAGAAGGGCGGTAAGGTCTTCGAGCATAGATGGACCTCTATACATGCATTCGTTGAGGCTTTTTTGGTCTTTAATCTTTGCAGAAGCATCGTAAACAATTCGACCTCGTTTACCATCTTGTTTGACAATATGATGAGGTAAGTAGTGGACAGGGTGGCTTTCCTCATAAATCGGTATGGTCTGCTGATCCACTTCTTCGATTATGCCTAACTTAAGCTGTTCTTCAATTATTTCATTGTAGTCCTTGAGGGTAGCTTCATCAGCTCGCTTCAGTAGGCTCTTCAACCGACCAAAGGATAGACCAAAATTGGTTGGGAGATCAGGTGGATAATCAATCCACGGCCATTTTACCTGATATCTCCCATTTTCATATCTGATACTGTTGTTAAATTGCTTTATTGCTTCGTCTTCTCTTGTCGTCTTCGGAGAATCCACTATGCCAATACTTTCCAATGTCCACAAAAATTTAAGGTCTATATTCCTTAAAGGAGGGTCAGCCTCTGTAAAGTAAGGACATCCAGTTCCATGACACTGGCAGTAGGTGATGAAGGACAAATCATCATGAGTTTGTTCTGTAGATCGCCCTGAGACAATCCAGCCAAACTCTGTATCAATCAGGTATACTCCTGCTTCTACTCTGATGTAGTTGTCTCTCAAAAATGAGAAATAGTAATCATTTCCTATCAATAAATCTATCTGTTCTCCTAATCTACCATCATCAGCTGGCATATCAATGTTGTCAAGCATGGGAAGTTGGGGCACTTGGATCCGATCAGTAATGTGTGGGACTATATTAACTCTTATTGACCTCTCTGGACCTCTCTTGGTGATTAATAATATTTCTGCAGAGGGACTTACCACTTCTGCAGGTTTATCCGAGCCAAAAGTAAATATCAGAAGTTGATCCTCAGTATCAGGAGAAAGATGCAGACTATTGGCCAGCTTCGATGTCACATAACTTCTCTGGCTCCCACAATCCAAGAGAAGTCGAGCCGACAGTTCAGCATCACTACTTCTCACTTTCGTTACTGCGGTCTGTAAACATGAGTTATATTTGTAGTTACTATACAAACAGTTAGACTCCCTTTCGGCTGACTCAGTAACATTTACTAAACCTTTACCTTTGGCTGAGTGTGATGGTTCCTCTCTCTCTTCCCCTTTGTTCTTTGCTTCTTTTATTCTTTTAAGACACAAGGCTCTATTGTGGCTACCTTGACAATGAAAGCACTTGATCTTCTCACTACAGTGCTTTGCGATGTGACCAGACACAAAACACCTAAAGCACTTGTTTCTTAACCTCTTCTTTCTGTCCAGGAGGGATTTAAATCTGTGGCATTGGTCGCTGTAATGAGGTTGAGAACAAAAGGTGCATTCAACCTTATTACGCTTCCCATATCGTGTGTCATGTTCTTTTATGGACTTCCGCTTGGGAACACGCTGTGGTCTTCTTTCTTTCTCTTTGATATACAGTGCCTCTGCTGTATGGGCAGACCTATCAGAGTTTTGATCAACTTGTCTATATGTGGATCGTTCTTTTGCCGTAACTATCTTCTCCAGTCCTTGTATGGTGACGTCCAAGTCCCTGTCTGTAGGTGATATCAAATTCAATTCATATATTACATCATCTGGGAACTTGGAATTCACCATACTGCGAAGATAATTTCCCTTTGTGTCTTCTCCAAGCGAGTTGAGGATCCTTATATGCTTAATAATAGCATCCAAAGTCGAGCGAAGATTCTGAGGTGTAGCGCGAGGCAGTTTTGTCATTGCATCATAGTGTGCATCCACAACTAAACCCTTCTCACCAAATCTCCGCTTGAGAGCCTCTAGTGCCACCTCGTAATTATTGTTAGTCACATCTATGCCCCGCAGGGCATCTAAGGCCTTTCCTTCCAGTGCTGAAAAGAGGTATGACAGCTTGTCAACCTCTTTGAGTGGCTGGTTGTGAATATTTGACTCAAATTTGTCCCAAAATTCCGGCCATTTTAGGATGTCACCATTGAACTTCGTCAACTCTAATTTTGGCAACTTAACCTGAGCGAGGGGCTTGACAGCATCTTGAGTCTTAGACTGGCTATTCAGCTGCTTGATGGTCTCTAGCTCAGCAGTTAGCTCCTCAGCTTGCATCTGGTCTAGCATATATGTCTCAAGATCCTTGGGATCTAGGTCCGTAGCACACTCACTCAATTTTAAGAAATCCTTCTCAAAATGACTTGTTGCTGAAATTAATTTGATTTTTGTTTCAGTCACCTCTTGTAAGGTCACTCCGTCGGATTTTGACCGCTTGACAATGTCTAATGCCTTACTACACAGCTCCTTGAGTGAGGCATGACGCAGCTTCAGACGGGTTTGAAGTATCTTGTCCATGATACAGCGCTTAGTACGGACAATCCAAAATTTTTGAGCCAACCAACAATCCAAATGGGGCGTCGACTGGAATGGTACAAAAAAAACAAAACCCATAAACACATAACTCAATAAACACAAACTGAACCCTAACAGTATATACTAGTATATAGAACACAATATGCGTTACCTCTAGGTTTTCGACGACTTGTAAGGGACTGGGTCAGCTCCCGTTTTAATAGGTAGGTAGGTCACTGTCAAATAGTTACACTACTTGTAGGTAGATAACAGATAACTTAGTGATTGCTCAAGTGGTCGCTTCGAGCTTGGGAAGATTTCCCCCTTGTATGACGTCGTCTGTAAGAACGCAACACAACAAACGGTAACAACAAATAATACATTTTGGATTGCAACTAAGTTCGAACAAAACTTATTGACAAACTCTTACCGACGGGTTTACGACGATTGGCTTGGGGTATTTTCCTCCAAAGACAGCGAACACAAACACTTAAGCCTTGGACAAACAATTTTCTCCTGTTAAATAACTGTACTTATAGCAAATGCAACAAGTTTTGTAGATCACGCCAATATAACTTTCGCACACCGAACGAAAACTTGCTTGACAGAAAAGAAAATCTGAAATCGAAGTATGGCGGTAAAGACGCTACGCTAGGGATGTCCATATTCGTCATATATCGGAATCGATAAACATCGTAACTCGGATTGTCACTTTCACGAAATCGAAACATACGTAAATTTTACATTATACACAAATGTATTATAATAAATGCTGCACTTATAATATAAATGCATAAAATAAAATAAATCGTGACGGAAAAACCGCAATAATAAAGTAATCGTTTCCGTATTAAAAAACGGAACTCGACTTCAATCAAATCGTAAGTAGGTGCATCTCTATCATCGTCTATGGCGCCATAGATTAAAGATACCGGAAATACGCAATGGGAAAATCCGTAAAACGCAAAGCCGACAAGTCACGTATGAGCCCCAAAAAATGTGCTCACACCCGCAAATGAATAAAAGTAAAAAAAACATTAAATACTTTAATTCAAGGGGAAAATAAAACAAATAAGCATTGCATAATATTTCTTTCATAATAATCAATACATTTCAAATGAATATGAAATTAAATTATAGATACCAGCCAGCCTTCACATATATTACATCGCATCGTCAGGTCCATAACGATTGGAATCATACTGTTATGTTATAACTTGCCACAAAATAGAATCAAATCGTCGTCAAAGACCCAGTTTTTTTTTTTTATTTCTTCCAATCGTATCCCAGCATCTCCACCAAATTATGTGGCGACGATTGGTATTACAAATAAAAGAATGATGCTAAACTTCTTCATCGCCACATAAGTAAACAAAGAATGAATGAACTTTGAAGGCTAGTTAGTAAATTATATGAATAAGGATATTTGTTATCCAGCTCGGCTATGAGGCGTCACGTCACGATATATCTGAGCTAGGCAAGTATACTAATCGCGAACCGTATTCTAATAGGTACAGAAAATATACCTAGACTTATAAATGTTTGAGAGCCACCTCGTGGAACGGTAGAAGACCGTCTTACTCTCTGCACAGACGCCGGATAGGTCCGGTCCTGGACTCGCCTCAACCAGCAGTGGCCGGTGCCCCGCCGGTGAGGTTGCGACATGAGTCCCCTCGTCCGTTAAGGCAGTAGACTGAGCATGAATAGGGGCCGGGCCCCCTCTAATACGGGTCTCCAACCACACCCTTACAACCCGCCTCTGCCACCACTACACAATGAGTCTCTCACCCCGCAATCACATGGAGGACTACTACCTCTACATGGAACCATGAGGGGAACGGTGCTGCCATTACGACCCACACCCCTAAGTTCCCCTCCAACAAGCTGGGTGGCCACCCATCTAAGTAAGGCTGGCTTAGAGCGTCGCAACTCAGAACCACCTAGGTAAGGAACTACCAAGGAGAGTGTACTCTCTCTCCTGTTGATGCTATGCCCGGAGCACCCAAAACTGTTGGTGAGAGACTCCTACATGCTCACGTCACCACTGTGATAACAAAACCTTTACCTAGTATTACATGATACACTTCGTTATCGTGACATCTCATGAGCCTTGCCGGGTACCACTTAATTAGTCCATCAGGGACTTACCGACCATTTCCACATTGTCTTACTTGCTGAGAGGCCATACCATGCCTCTCCGCCACCTGGTTCTCCGAAAACACAGTCCACACGTCCTTTTCGTGTTTTCGCGCCACGCTGTCCTCGAGAGTCGGCTCGCCAGCCGTTACCTTTTTGTTCTCGTCTACCCTCGCTTGACAGCTACTAAAAATATAAGAACCATAGACAATTATAACTTTCTTTGATACCGAGTTGCCACAGTCATATCATAATATGTACAAACTGTCACTCACCCGTAGTAGGATTCGTGGAACTCCACGACAACATGTACGTTTTTCTCTTCCATGCAGGGACGTATATCGATACCCTTTTATGCATATCTTAGTATTTAAATAAATTAGTATTCTGTATCAATACTTTGAACTATCACTATAATTTATTCGACAACAACACTACCTATAGATAACTATTGCTTTCCTTTTCGTACATATGATATAATACAAGGACAAACGAGCGTGTGACGCGTGCAGTGAACTGACAACTTGGAAGAAATAATTTTAATTCGATAAAATATCAATATTTTTTATCGATCCCCTTAAAAGTATAAAAATATTAGTTCACATATTAATAAAATAATACATATTTTTATGCATAAAGTAAATACAAAAATACTAATACCTACAATATCGATATTTTTATTAATATCTCGTTAGTATCAATACCATCAAAGAATTGATATTTTTGTCCCTGCTTCCATGCTGGTTTGGGAGAAAATAAAAAACATAGAATATACCAGCTGCTTTTCTTCCCGCGCAGACCGTAAAAGCCGGTCAAGGGATTGGGCGAAAATCTAAGGAATCACATTGATAGGCGATGCGGCTAGCAACCCATCACTTTTTTGATGTGGCCTAGGTTTTTTTATGACCTTGGTCTCTGTCTACCCCGCAAGGGATAAAGACGTGATAGTATGTATGTATGTATATACGTTTTTTAATTGAATGTACCTATTTTTCTTTTAAGTTTAGCTTTAAATGAATACCTAATTGGTATTTCTTTTAACATGTCTAATCTGCTTCTTTTCTTGCAAAAGCGTATAATGTACCTAACCTAATTGTCTGACTAAAAGCTTTTGCTAAAAGTTAAACAATAGGTAAGTACGTTTCTTGAAGCGTATGACTCTTGTTGATATATCTCATCGTCCTTCGCATAAACGTGTGACAGTATAACCTGTCATCATCAGGTATTTTAGTCTCCACTGCAGGAGCATGCTCTTTTTAGTATAAGAGCCATATATTAGCCTGAACAGTCAGAGGATTGGGCCTACACTCTCCATGCTGCGCTGGCCAGACGGGTCGTCTCTTTGTTAAGCTTTGCTTAGCTTGTGTTTCATAAGTCGCCTTCCACAACATCCACGGAAGACTGGAGTGGTCCTATTCTACTCTGCCGGGAACCACACGGCATATGACCTATACTCAAATAGTTTTAAAACATATTTATAACTCATGGTTTTTGTTGCAGGAGCTTGAAGAAATACTGACGGACGTAACGACGGCGGTGAGCGACGCCATTTGCCAGGGGGGCGAGATCATCACGGAGAAGGTATACAGCTTATTACATTATCTGGCAACGTGGAGCCCTACTATAATCCGTATGGGCCGTACTTAATCTGAATTTCAGAGATGTTTCGTATGTTTTGTGTTCTGTGTTTGGTAAATAATATAATACAAAGGTTGCACTGCTTAATTTGGGTTCACTATTCGAACGCATAAAGGTATGTTACGCATAAAATTTGTATGGAAAATTTATGCCTAATATACCTTTATGCGAAATATTTCTATGCGAAACAACTTTTATACCAAAAAAAGCTATGCGTTTGGATAGTGAACCCTTAATTTGCCCCTCAAATCTCTTCTTCGTATTGAAATAATTGAGAAAATATAATTATTCAACATACTACTTTAAAAAAAATTACGTCATGTGCTTAATATAAGACGTTACATATTGACTGTTGATTCTGATTATCTTTGTCAAATAAGAGCCGCTTGAAAATAGTGTTATTGCAATTACAAAAAACCCTTCTTTTAGACAAGCTATCACAATAGCCTTTTAAAGTAAATGTTAATATTTTACTTTCTAAAGGTTTTAAAATAGCCCTTGTGGCACATTTGGCGCACCAGGTCCATAACGTAATACACTCACTAAATAGATTGCATGAATTTTGTCATGTTAAATGGAATGAAATAACCTTATACTTGAGAAACGCTCCTGTGTTATTAAAACGGCGAAAAAGTCCCACCCACGAGCATATATAAATAATTTATATACGGTAAAAGCCGTATTTTCTTTGTTCACATGCCTACATTGTATTTGCATATGAGTATGACAATTCTATTATATATTCCGTGTCTTTCAGGTATAATAAATAAGAGTGAAACAAAAATAAATATCTCAGCTTCTGTAAATTAATGTCGTAACTGACGTTTACTTCGTGAGCCTTTTAGTACATTAATTCAGAAATGTACCTATTTTTGAAATTTTACGAACTTATTTGCACTTAAAGAAATAGCCAATACACATAGTTTATTAGGAAAGATTATAGGCTAGGTATATATCAGACAGGCAAAGCCGCGGGTAACAGCTAGTAAATAATAATCAACGAAATGTGCGGTAATTCTAAAGCACTATACCTCTTAAAGAATTAATTTTTTGGTGTTTGGCAGTCGAACACACAGCTGCGCCGGTACGAGTCGCTGTGCGCGCAAGCACGGGCAGTTTCGAGCACGGCGGACCTGGCGCACTTGGCGAGGACGCTGCTGACAAACCAGCCGCCGATGAGGCCGGCTAAGAGACTGTTTCTGCCACCGTACCCACCGGAACCGGAAGATCCCCCACTTGACGTGCCTGCGGTAATGTGCAGTTTCCTATTCTATGGAGTCGTCCAGACACTCGTCAGTGCGGTGCAGCGTTTTGTTAATCAACAACGAGCCACCGACCACAAACTACGAAGAAGATACTATTCCGCCTATGAAGCATATAAATGAACGTTAGGTCTTTACCTCTACCAAGAGTTTTTGTCATTCATATCAAACTATACTCGCTAGCGACTATAGTAAATAATTTATATGCAATTTTGTACAGCGTCCCTAGCGGAAAGTCAAGGCACTGAAAAACGAACTATGAGTTTCATAGTTAACGTAAACTTAACTACTATAGTTACGTTTACGCAATTACACGGCACACACTGTGTAAGTGTTAGTGTTTATTCATACAGTTACTATTATAGTGACGTCAAGGATTTTTGCTACTTAAACTCGTGGTAGAGGTACTGATAATCTGACAAAAGCAACAGCTGCCAATGTTGCCGAACTGCTTATTGGTCGTGGCGTGTCAGTGTCGCCACCAAGGGTTTTATCAATCCCTCGTTTCTGGTTTTATTTTAATCGTAAATATATGTTATTGTGAAACAGGAAAGCATGCCGCCAGTACTTCGCGGCGAGATTCTGCTAGACCGGATGGGGGCACAGGCGCGACTGAGCTACGAGCAGCTGCGGAAGGATGCACAGGATCTTGAGCTTCAGATCAAACAGCTGCAGGTAAGATAATAAGTATCAAAGGTTTTCAAAATCGAATATTATGTACACCTCGAGACTTATTTGAACCTAAAATTACCAACTGACATTCGAAGTTGAATTTAAGTTGAAAGGACCTCTGTTGTAAGTTAAAGTTAAAACGAATTCATAGTTTCAAATCTCCAACAAATCAAATAGGTATCATAAAATCGTTGCAAGGTATTTTTATTTTAAATGCTTTCACATAAAAAATACTGTCCCGATTTTGATAGACGTGGAAAGGACATACCCGTAATCAATTTAACCACGGTCTATACTACATCATTATAGGATAATAAAATAAGAATAACAGCGAAAATAACAAAAATAAATTTTGGAATATCCATACAAAAGGGTGTAGCCGCCAGGGCGATTGGTATTGGAAAGACGAAATTTATTTTTGTTTTTTTACCTCTTTCATAAAATTAGGGTTTCTTTTTTACCTCGGAACCTTAAAAAACCCGACTTCAGACAAACTAATGAACCGATCACGATGAATTTAAATGAGACCAGTTGGATTTTCAAATCAGTCGGTTTATGAAAGACGAAATTACAAGGTAAGTAAAATTAAAAAAGATTCCGACAAATTGAAAACCCTCTACTTTTTTTTAAAGTCGGTAAAAATGCCACCCTTTTAGTGAACCTTTTAGAAATATCATGAACTTTAAGGTCAATAAATCGTATAGTCTCCGGAGGTACGAAAATAAACAAATTATTACTTTTGCAGGACAGCCTCGACTCACTGGTTCGACTACAAAATCGCAGTTTGGAAGGAAACCTCTACAACAAAGTCAACGAGGTTCAGGTAAGGCCGAACAAACGTATGTTATTTCGCAATCACTCAAATAAAATATTCAATTTGGTCGATCTGACGCTTACAGCTCAAATTACCTAAGGGACAGAAGGACATCAAGATTCAATCGTTTATTTAATATAGGTTTCTTTGAACACTTATTAATTGTCATATTTGTGTTTACAATATTTACAACAAAAAATTTTTGTTGACGTAAATAATTACTTACCTATGGCTAAGTTTAGGCCCTTATCCCATACACATTTCCGTTACCTCAAATACTTTCCATACTGGTTTGGAAGAAAAGGAAAAGATAGAATAAACCAGCTGCTTTTCTTCCCGTGCAGACCGTAAAAGCCGGTCAATCCGGAATCCCTTTCAAAATCTTATTAATCTGATTACGTTTGGGTATCCGCATGTGCGCATCTATTTTCTGTAATCTTTTTATTTTTGCTAAGACACGACACGTTGACCGGAAAGAAGGAAAATCCGTCAAAGGCATTCGACCGTTGTAAGTCACAAAGAAGGAATAAAAATATTTTCGCTATTTGAAATTTGCGAAATGGCTTCTTGATAGTTTTCAAAATTCGCACCCATAAATCCTATGTTATTCTTTAAAAAATCATATATTTTGTACAATAAATAAAATCAGAAACAAATATTATCATTACCATAACTATATGCAATCGTTATGGTAAAGAGAAAATATATCATTTGTTGGTGGTAAACAAAAATGTGGCAAAAAATAATGCTTGGATTGAAGTGTCAGTTGGATGGAAGTATATGTATTTGGAGGCATACTCGTAAATTAAGAACTACCTATAATAAAAGATACCTACTTATTATTACCTACTTACTCGATGGTCTAGTAGATGTAAGCACTGCAAACGCTTACGCATGTAAAGCAACCCCGGGCTCGATCTTCGCTTGGATGGGTGACTACGAGTGACATAAATGTATCTCGTGCTTCTTCGTGTTTAGGGAGGCATATTAATCCATTGGTCCCAGCTGTCATCATTGGCGGCAGTCGCTAAGCTTTGGTAGATGCCTTTAGGCTTCCTAAAAATGTACCAGTGTTGGTTACTTATATTTTTCTAACGAAAAAAATTCATAAATCGGTCCACGCGTCTTTAATAAAATCGAGGAAAATACATTTAAAAAAAGATTATGACAAATTGAGAACCTCCTCATTTGTTTACAGTCAGTTAAAGAAAAAAAAATTATTTGAGAGAAAAAAGGCCACGTCTATTAGTCAATAGCGGTCGACAAATTGATTTCTCAGTGGTACCTGTACACCTGACGTGGAAACTATCAGATACGTGATACGGGGCAATCTCTGCGGCTGACAGCTCATTTAGTCCGACTAATGTGGTTTCTGTATCGAGACTGTTTGAATCGCATACATTTTCTTGATGTCATAATCCTTATTCTAACTAATATTTTAAATGCGATAGCGAGTTTGTTTATTAATTACCCTTCACGCCTTATTACCAAACCGAGAAAATTTACATATCAGTTATCTGTAGTGGAAAAAGTACTCATTGACAGTAAAGCCAGCGGAGCCACGGACGACAGCTAGTTTCTACTTGATCGAGCGAGTTCGAAGCCGTGTGGTTCCCGGCAGAGTAAAATAGGACCATTCCAAGTCTTCTTGTGGATGTCGTAGAAGGCGACTTAGGAGACACAAGCTAATTAACGCTTATAAACATCAAAGAGATTTATCCAACCTGTCTGGCCAGCGTGGAGAGCATAGGCCAAATTCTCTTACTGCTTTGGCTTCTTAATAGGATTGACTACCTGTTATTTTCATACAAAAAGCGATAACTCTTCCACCTTTACGAAATGAGGAAATTTTGGTGTCATTCGATTTAGCACACCTTCATCTAGGGTTAACCGTTTTTCTTTTTTATTGATTCGGTTTAGATTAATTTAAATAAATTAAAATGCCCCGAGTATTTTTTATGTAAAAAATATGAATATTTACTTAGTTGCTCATAACTTTTGTTGTAAGCAATATTAAATAAGCAATATAAAATCTTAAATATCAAAACGTACAGTAACGTACCTACTTCTCAAATTTATCAGTAATGTGTAAAAAAAGTATTGGAATTGGACTATGTTTAAGGGGTGGGAGGCGTTTTCGCTTTTTGTATGAAAATTTACAGGTAGTCTATCTTTTTAATGTGAACGGCCAATAATGGGGCTAGTATAGTATATGTGGTTTCTCGTTACACATATATTTACTTGTACATAAAACTATAAACCGTAGACTCATTAGTAAGATCGTGAGTCATATCTCTCAATATATAGGCACATAATTGATTTTTATTCACCGATGTTCTTATTTTTGGTAGGAGCATAGTTAGTCCG
This sequence comes from Rhodophaea formosa, assembly GCA_963082605.1. NCBI lineage: Eukaryota > Metazoa > Arthropoda > Insecta > Lepidoptera > Pyralidae > Rhodophaea > Rhodophaea formosa. The sequence goes on along the minus strand of OY720208.1, from coordinate 9,669,467 downwards.
AAAATTCTTTCAGATATTAAGGTTACAAAATCACATTTTTGTACGAATCCATGACCGAAGGCGAATCCCTATAAGCAACCCTTTGTAAAGATTAGACAGCTGTGACGTCACATAGGGACCTATGTCATAGCAAGAAAGGATTGAATTACAAAACTCGACCCTTTCTTGCTATGTCTGTTCACCCAACAAGTACTTATCCATGAGGGTTTTCTGAAGTGGCAGCAGCACTAAGGCGTCGGGTCCAATAAACTGTTATTAGACAATCATGTTGAAACATGACCGTCTAAACCGATACGATGGCCAATGGGGCAGAAAGGTTTTTGAATGGCGACCACGTACCGGCAAGCGCAGCGTTGGACATCCACCGACCAGGTGGTCGGACGACCTGATAAGGGTCGCAGGAAGGCGCTGGATGCAGGCCGCTTCCAACCGGTCATATTGGAAATCCTTGGGGGAGGCCTATGTCCAGCTGTGGACTTCTTGCGGCTGAAATGATGATGATGATGATGAGAAATCATGTGTAGTTTTCGTTGCTTGTAAAACATTATTTAATGACAGCAGCTCATTGGATCCTACAATTCAGTTCTGCCAATTGGTGGTAAATAGACATTTTTGCTTGTTCATATTTTTTCTTTGTCTACTGGGTGATATTAATGTAGCGCGACGTATTCCAGCCCAAAGAATTCATGACAACTAATAAGTGGGGGTAGTCGGGTGTTTAAAATACATCGCGTGATTACAAGGGGTATCATTACAAGTCACGCGACGCGACAAAAATGTGACGTTTCCTGTACAGTTTTATTATACTTATATTTTATCAAAAATAGACGACTACGCTGCAGTCAATACATGTAATGTTAGGAGTATCTTACCGGATGTCGGATAGCTGGGTTACATTGACCGTGGTCATTGAATGACTGCATGATGTCCAGTGACCACGGTCGAAGTAACCAGACTGAAACGTCTAGGAAAAACAGTTTGTTCACGTATATTATCGATAGTCAAATTAATAAATATTCAGCGCGAAAGTTTAAAAGTAGCTGCATCATGGTCGGTCAATCTCTAATTATATTATCATGGTACTGGCACGTATCACTTTCGACACACCAGTAATAAATTACATACAAGTCATTAACCTGGCCCACGCAATGCATTTTTCAACCAAATTGCTTGTCATACTCTCAAAATTTGTTGTCTGAGATTGGCAAATGAACAATCAACGCGCTCTCAGCTGCAAATCATCGCTCCCTGATGATTATCAAATAACGTTATAATTTTTAATAACAGGCTAAATTCCGGTATCACAATGTAATTAACGAAAAGATTAAATTGTTACAACCTAACATTAAAAAGGGAACCTTACCTAAATTCGAAGGGACTGTGATGTATCCCATCAAACATAATGGGAACGAATTATCGAAGTTTCGAAGCGTTCAGCCGACGCACGTGAAATCACGTTAATTCCATGTTTTGGGTTGAAAGCAATGCTGGCTGGTACAACATCATTAAAATTTTACGCCCGGTCTGCTTTTGAAGCGTAATCAAAATAAAAGAAAATACCTACCCATTCAATCGGAATCATAGCAACAACAATGTATTTTAATATTTAAAATGTTCGATAATTTCAGAATGTATTATTAAATTTTAGGTACATAATGACTTGTTCCTTATTGAATAGTAAGGAATACATACATAATATTTTTGATATTTTAATAGAGATTTGATAACATTAAATAGGCTCCGAAACAACTGGACTGGTTTTCAAATTCTTTCGCCAACAGAAAGCGTGTGGTTTTGAAGTGGCGATGTAGAGCCACGCAGTTATTACGGTGGAGTTAAGTCCGTTTTCTTACAAAAGTATTGAAATATGTATTTACTCGTGTATATAACACGTGATACAAACGACAAACAAAATTTATAATACACTGGGCGACATCTATGTAGAAATTGTCAATACATGTACCTTTCAACTAGCAGCACTTCATTTTACGACCACGCCATCTATCCGCGTTTGTAGTCAAGAATAATAAGTGTGCAAAATAGAGACCCACTTGCAGCATAGGGTGAGATGAGATTCACTAATTTATTCATCACCAATTCGCCAGTGATAGAAGATAACCGCGAAAATATTACTGCACCTCGGTTGCCTCGCAGGTCACAGGTACCACTCCACTAAATTATATAAAAGTGTTTCAAAGTAATTCCAAAGTTTTGAATTGTTTTCCTTAACTAAAAGAAGGTGTCCTAATTTAAAAACGAATGTGAGCGATGTGTTTCCTTTCGAAAATATTTTAGCGCGAAAATACTTCGGTTGTCATAAAATTCAAGTGTTCAATAGTGGCATCACTATGGCATTTAAAAAAGTCGTTAAAAATGATAATAAAATAATTGCAAACAAAGATTTATGACTCAAGCTATAATAGAAGATATTGTATAGCTTACAATGCAAGACATTATTTTTTATGTTGTCATAAAAGTTGACATTTCTGGTATAAATATTTTATGTAGTACAATATTTTTTCTCACAACACATCTCTTTTATTGTGCAGGAAGAGATATCTATCAAGAAATACGACTACAGGGCGACGCAACTACATCTTGCGGCAGTTAGAGCTCAGGTAAGTTTAGTTTATAAGTTTTTCGTACACTATTTAACGTAGGTATTGTAGGTAGCATATTTTTAAGAATATAAAATAGATATTGAACAATATTTGTCATTAAAACATATCACCCACGTTTCCAGCTGGGCATATGAACTTAATAGATCTATAATATTGCAATCTTTGAAGTCGTTATAAAATATACTGTTTACCAAAAAAAAAAGGTCTTTAAAAATCTGCATTACTGGCTAACTAATTAAGCATTTGTCGTGCGTATATAAGCTTTCTTCTTTCTTTTAAATGATCTTTTTCAGATTGACTTGGGTCAAAAAAAATATAGTATATCGTTGAGTTAGTATCCCACGACACAAGTTCACAACTTACTGTGGGGCTAGCTCAATTTGTGTGAAATGTCCCTATATATTTATTTATTTATTCTTCCAGTTACTTAATATTGGAAAAATTCATCGTCTTCCTTTCCGTTTATATTAACTTTTTGCCACTTGTACCTATGTGATAATTACATAAGGTATAATACTGCCAATTTACTTATATATTTGCTAAGGTACTGCCAATTTATAAAAATTTCTATATTTATATTATTGACAATACTATGACACATCTAACTCGCAAAAATAAATTGATAATACTATGATTAATTACATGTCTTACTGGCTAAAATAATAACATCAAAACTAGTGATAAATGCACCAAATATACAAAAGAAAAAATATATATGCGCTAACAAAAGGTTCTTTCGCGTGAAAAGATCTTTTGTTCTAGTGCATGAAGTGATACTTGATACCTTGAACTTGTGTAGAAATGAGCTGCACTTCTCTAGTGTGTATGTAAACAACACCTGTGATTAACAGCCCTAAGACAGCCGTCTCATTGGTGGAGAGGGAATTCTAGGCAACTCGACCTATTCTGCACATGCGGAGTACAGTCGTGGAGACAAATCAATAGTTTCAAATATTCCCTCCATTCACGTTTACCACTTGAAACTAACTGGTGAAATTTTAAGGTATGATTGATTGTTTTCTGATCTAATAGAGAGATTCATTCATCATCCTTTTTTACCTATTTGAAAATTTTATTTGAATCTTAAATCAATTTTTACCTTGCTACTTAGTATATCTGACATTTCAATAGAATGTTATAAGTTTTGGTATTTTTTGTCAGTTTCGCACAAGTATTGTTAATTGCAGTAACAACTGCATGCATCTCATTTACATTATAATTCGTATTGCACAGACAATAAATTTAATGTTTTGATGTGAGCAGTGCCGCATTGCGCACAGCCTCCCACTCAGTCGGAGAGCAATCTCGTGGGCCGACATAACCTACGTGTTCGTGTGCCCAAACCTTACAGCTATTTGCTGAAACCGTCAATTCGCGAGTGCCGTCCCATCTCTGAATAAAACCGTATAAATAAAGACTGTAATCACGGATAACAAAAGAAAAATTAAGTACCGTGCCAAGATGGGCTGGATATCGATGAAAAATCACATGGTAAGTTACTATGTGTCTATTTCTATCATAGGTGTGTATAGCTTCCCAGCGCGGATTTTGTTGGGAGTGGTACTATATTAAAAATAATATGAGAATGATGAATGAAACAGTATGAGTAAAATAGCCTGTCTTTATTACTTTTTGATTAAATTTATTTATACCTACGTAGAAAATATGATTAACGTCTTCTTACTGTCGCGTTTTAATGCGGTTACAATATAAATTATTATGTTCAAAAAGTAAATAAACAGTGATTCATTTATATAGTACGTAGACCGTATCGCAATGAATGTGCTACGTACGACCTACAGCTCGTAGCACTAGGTCGTAGACACGTTGTAGCTCCCCTACGAGTGTACGGCGGCTACTTTGTAAAGCTGGGCATTGACGATCAGTTTTGCGCGTCAGTTGAACTGACATCAATCCAAAATTTGATCGTCAATGTGGTATCATCACTCCAGAGTTTTAACTGACGACGCGCCACGAAATTTTCCGTGGCTACCCTAATCCAAGCCGGCGCGTCGCGCCAAACTGACCGTGAGTGCGCGATCGTCACTCCACACGTCAGTTTGCTCGCAGCGCCCGGCACTGGCGGTCGTTGATTGTTGGATTTTTTTTTTAAATGGCGGCATCTGTATCATCTGGACGTCAGAATTTATTGAAAAATATAATAAAAAATAAATTATAATTATTAAATATATATTTGACGAGCTCCGTGGCGCAACGATCAACACGCCAGCCTGTGACACGGAAGGCGGGTTCGATCCCCGGTCAGGTCAAGATGAAAAATGATCTTTTTCAGATTGACATGGGTCTTGGATGTTTGTAAATGTATATATTGTTATAAAATATAGTATCGTTGAGTTAGTATCCCATAACACAAGTCTTATTTAAGAACTTACTTTGGGGCTATATAGCTCAATCTGTATGATATGTCCGTATATATTTATTTATATATATTCCAACTAATATTATAAATGCGAAAGTGAGTTTGTTTGTTTGTTTGTTCGTTATGCTTTATGCCGTATCTACTGAACCGATCATCGTGAAATTTTGATACACGTAGGTTAGGGTACCGAGAAGGACATAGGCTATATATTACGCGGGCGAAGCCGCGGGTAACAGCTAGTAATATATATATTAAATTTAAAAATTCTGAATGTTTGTGAAATGTAACGGACAAAAATTATAAAAATATACAACATCGACAAAAAGCTTAATTATATTAATATAAAAGAATTAACGTTTCTTCTTCGGAGTCAGAAGCCATTTTTTTTCTGTTTCGACACAAATTGGTAGTGCGCCTCACAGCCCAGCCAATAGAAAACTGAAGAGCCGGAGCGACGCCAGTGAATGGGGAAATTTAGTTACCCTAAAACCATTTGGAGTGACGCCACAGTTTTATGTCTAAACTGACGCGCAAAACTGATCGTCAATGCCCAGCTTAAGAAATCAATTGGAATAACAGGACCATAGATAAGAATATGTACTGGACTACTGGAACAGGACTGTGAAAAAACTACGCTTATTTTTGTACTTTAAACACACAAACACTGCATTTAGATAATTAATAAACATTCTAAGGTCAACTCCTTACACACATATTATGAATGTATAAAGATGAGCATAGGCAATGTATTAATCGTTTTTAAAAAATCGCATACGTTAAATATACGTTACTTAAAAAATCTTGCGGGATGCCAACCTTTATGAAAAAAAACGTTTTCGCGAGAGCTAAAGTCACACACTACTTCTAGGTCGTTTTTTACTTATTTATTACATACATTTTAAGTTTTATCGCGTATTCTTTTGGAGTTCTATAACCGCGATTACTTTTCAATCAGAAACAATGAACTACGTCTGTTATCAAAATAACTCTGATCTGGTTTCTATGACAGGGAACCACATGTTTTATTTCTTTTTCATGTGTGTAAATGGCCAACACTAGTGTCAAGCTGCCTTAAGGCATCTGTTTTATTTTAATGACTGCCTACTAATGATAATAGCCGAGACCAACAATTTAATGTGCCAACAGAATCACGGAGGACCTCGAGAATATTTAATAGGCTCGGGATATGTCTCGCGATATTTCCTATTTTAAAACTATATAAGATTTTTAAACTTACCGTCATCGTCATAATGATGATGGTTAGTTTTAAAATCACACTCAACGTTACAACTAAGAACAAATGCTAGATTATTCTAAGAACATGTTTCCTAACTTATTCAAAACACAGCAACTAAATGACGAATAATTGAAATCCAGCTTTATATTATTGTTCACAAAAAGTTATACTCCAAACGATATTTGAATCCAATTTCACATGTGGTTATATATTTTGGAAAAGTGGCAATATTACAATAAATAAAATATCTGAATTATAAATCGAAGCTCCGTGGCGCAGCGGTCAACACGCCTGCCTGCGACACGGATGGTCCCGGGTTCGATCCCCGGTCAGGTCAAGATGGAAAATGATCTTTTTCAGATTGACCTGGGTCTTGGATGTTTGTTTATCTACATAAGTATCTATTATAAAATATAGTATCGTTGAGTTAGTATTCCATAACACAAGTCTCGAACTTACTTTGGGGCTAGCTCAATTTGTGTGATTTGTCCGTATATATTTATTTATTTATAATATAACAGAAAACGGTCCGTTTTAGGGTTCCGTAGTAAACTAGGAACCCTTATACCTAACGCCATGTCTGTCTGTCCGCGGTTTTACTCAGAGACTATAAGTACTAGAAAACTGTTATTTGGTATGGGTATGAATATTAATTATGCCAAAAAAGTGGCAGAAAAATCTTGAAAAAAAAATTTTTTGTAGTGTGGCTCCCATACAAGTAATGAGGGAGAAATATTTTTTTTTCTATTCAAACTCATCGTGTTGGGTATTGTTAAATAGGTCTTTGAAAAATATTGTGAGGTTAACACCACCATTTTTCGATTTAGGGATCCGTTTCTGAAATATTTGGTTTTAAAGTGCAAATTTTTGTTAGAGGTAGTGTCCCCCCCCCCCCCCCCCCCCTCTATCTGCTAAACGGTTATATATGGATACGTGAATTATAGCAGTAGTATATATACTGAAGTTAAAAGGAAAACTATCAGAGCTGAGTACTTAGTACAAACTAAAAAGTTATAGGCAACCAACTTATAAACTATACTCGAAAATGTAAAATTCCATACAATTTTCATTGTTAGATGTTTTTGGTCGTTAAACTGTGAGGTGCGAGTGTGGCCAGTGTGAACTCAAAGTTGTCATTCGCAACTACGGAACCCTACACTGCGCGTGGCCCGACACGGACTTGGCCGGTTTTTCAATTAAAAGGCGGTAGGTACTTATTTAATAATTAATCATCTGTTGAAAAATAACAAAAATGTAGGTAGGTACCTAAACCCTTTCTAGGGTTCCGTAGTAAACTAGGAACCCTTATAGTTTCGCCATGTCTGTCTGTCCGTCCGCGGTTTTACTCAGAGACTATAAGTACTAGAAAGCTGTAATTTGGTATGAGTATGTATATTAATCAAGGCAAAAAAGTCGTAGAAAAAAATCTTGAAAAAAATTTTTTTTTTGTGTATCTCCCATACAAGTACAGTGGGAGAGTAATTTTTTTTTCTCTACTAACCCATCGTTTGGGGTATCGTTAAAAAGGTCTTTGAAAAATATTGTGAGGTTGAGAACACCAATTTTCGATTTAGGGATCCGTTTCCGAAATATTTGGTTTTAAAGTGCCAATTTTTGTTAGAGGTACGTGTCCCCCCCCCCCCTCTATCTGCTAAACGGTTATATATAGATACGTGAAAAAAATTACAGCAGTAGCATATATACTGAAATTGAGAGGAAAACTATCAGAGCTGGGTACTAAGTACAAACTAAAAAGTTATAGGCAACCAACTTATAAAATGTACTGGAAAATGTAAAATTTCATGCAATCTTTATTGTTAGATGTTTTTGGTCGTTAAACTGTGAGGTACGAGTGTAAACAGTGTGAACTCAAAGTTGTCATTCGCAACTACGGAACCCTATACTGCGCGTGGCCCGACACGCACTTGGCCGGTTTTTTTGTAGAAAACAATCATTTAAAATATTCATAAAAAAATACTTGAGAATAATATATTTATAACTAACTTTTAAATGAATAGTATTCTTATAATATTATACGTTAGTTAATTTATCATTTATAATCTGAGTTTATAGTTTATAATAAGTATAGTTTTTTTTCGGGAGTTTTCATATAATTTTACCAAAGACATGAAAAAATTTTTTTTTGCCTAAAAATAATTATTATTAATAATACTATTAACTAATATCTGTGAATTCTACCGAAAACAAAAAGAAAATTCTACTGTCGCAGTCGGGTAAAGTAATCCTTGCTCACAAAACCACGTTTACATAAATACATTTTGAGAAAACGCTGCTCGGAACAATAAGAGCGGCCGCATATTATCAGAAATCCCTGTTAGAAAAATTCTGACGCTCGCCGGAAGCTTGCCGGAAGCACCCCGCATACTATCAGAAATTTTGATCCGGCAGCTTTTGAGCCCAGTCGTGTTTCATCTGTATGCTTACGCACATCTACCTATATGAATGAAGATACGTATGTTATTGCTCTTCGCGCTTTTTTATTTAAATAAAACAAGTCGGCCAAGTGCTAGTCAGACTCGCACATGAAGGGTCCCGTACCAATATATACAACATTAGACTATCGGGCTAAAACTGCAACGAAAAACATGTTCTTAGTACGACCGCCATTAATATTTATTTAATTTTGATTTAATTATTTATTTTTAAAGCGATTTACAACTATATTTTGTGAATATCTGAAGTCTACCTGTTGCCGTTATACATAACGAGCAAAAGATGGCAAAAAAATCACGTTTGTTGTATGGGAGCACCCTTAATTATTACCTATTTTATTCTGATTCTAGTATTTATTGTTAAAGCGGCAAAAGCAAATAGTTTCATCATCTATGAAAATTTTAACTGTATAGTAATCACGGTTTATGAGGAGAGGTATCTGAGGAGCCCGATGGTCCAGTGGGTGTGAGCTCTATGAGCGCTTACGTATGTTAAGCAACCCCTGGTGCAGTCCCTACTTGGATGGGTGACCGCAAAGTGGCATAAAAATATCTCGAGTTCCTCCGTGCTTCGGAAGGCACGTTAAGCCGTTGGTTGCGGCTGTCATCATTGATGTCAGTCGTTAAGCTATGCCAGATGCCTTAAAGCAGCTTGAAAAATCTGACACCAGTGTTAGCCACTACGAAAAACCAAATATACAACGGTTTATGATACATCCTGGTGACACACGGACATCGAAATCTCGTAAATAGGATCCCGTTTTTACGCTTTGGACATGGAACCCTAAAAACCTTGATATTGAAATATGGATTTCAATTCTCAATTATTTGGCATATTTGTATTTTATTCTGGTCATTTTCAACATCGCGTTCCACAAACATATATATTTTTCCACATCGGCAATTAAATCTTGATTCAACTCATTTTCGTCAAGAACGTAGGTTCCTAAAATACAACAAACACGTGTGCAGCGTACGGCGGCGGACGGTAAACTGACGCGAATTTCTGAAAGTGTGCGGGGCCTAGTACAAAATGTATGTAAAACACGCCTTCCGCAATTTCTATCAGAAAAAATTCTGACGTCCGGCTGAGGTGCCATCCGGCGGGCATCAGAAACGGACGACCCGTTAGAATTTTTCTAACAGTGTGCGGGAGCTAATACAAAATGTATGCACGGAGTGCCTTCCGGCGAGCGTCAGAATTTTTCTAACAGAAATTTCTGATAATATGCGGCCGCTCTAACAACGAAACGCTGCCATATCTAATTTCCCGCGCAGCGTAGAGCTGCGCGCGCCGCTTGTCCCGCCTCTTGCGGACAAATTTAGAACTACTTTGCGTCATGAAAACTACCAAGTGAGCTGTGTGTCGCCTTTGGATTATTTTTATTTATTTTTGGGTCCCATGTGGTGCAAAGTGAAAGTTCAAGTGAAATAAAATAACAAAAACTCTTTAAGGTAAGTTCATTGTTGTTAAACATGGCTATTATGTAATTCAAATCGTCTATTTCATATTTTGATGACGAGACATATTTCCTACGAAATCATGGCTCATAAACAAATAATTGCCCTAAATGAACTATAGGAATGGGTTTAATAGAAAATAGACTGCTTTCTTGCTCCCTTGACGTTGAAATATTAATACTTTCGATGTAGTTAATTTTAATAACCTCAAATATTTTATCTCGAAAATGTTGAATGACAGTAGCGGTGTTTTACAATTTTCTATTGAATAATAAATACTTTCGAGCTTCAAGTCGTGAGTGATAAGAAATTAAACTGCAATGTTATGTCAACATGTGAGTTACAAGCTAAAAATAATTTGCGCATTTTGGGCGGGAAACCAAATTGAGTGTTGTGTTTACATACATCGTACCAATACATCATATACCTACCTATTGGCTCTAGAGTGAATTATCATATCTTTTGACCGAAAATTCGTTTCTGTATAGCTAAGCAACATAAACACTAATGCAATCATTTATAATTTCAGGTGCTGATATAAACAGTTACAAAATTTGTAAAATAAAGAAGACTAAAGAATGAAAACTACAGAGAAGTCCTCTATGAAGAAAAACGGTTATCAATCTGATGATGATAATATCAGATACAAGATAAATCTTGAATATTTTAACAACATTAAGAAATCACCATCAAAAGTTTTGACAAAAATTGACAAAATTAAAGTAGATGATGAAGATGTGCGCTACAAATTCCCTACAGTGTTATCAAAACCAAAACCAGAACAGAAACCTAAACCCAGACCTAAAATTAAGGTTAACTTTTGGAGCAACAAGCAAAGCCGTCTTCACATGTCTGATGCAACTAAAACTAAAACAAATCGCAGGCACACTGTTGCTGCTACGGCTGTAGATAATACTGTAGTCAAGCCAAAAAATTCTGTAGTGAAAGTTCGCAAGCGTGTGTCCTTCTTGCCTTCTCCGCTATTTTCTGAAAACCATGTACCAATGGTTACTGTCCCTGATGACTTAACTATTCATCTTAATGAAGAAGAAGCAAATGATTTGGGTGAAGACCTTAATTTGGCTTTTAACAGTGGCAGCAGTTCAGTTGTAAGTTCCAATCATGCATCAAAACGCAAGCCAAGAAATTCAAACATTTTAACAAGCCCAAGAAGCAATAAGCGCAAACGAAGTCTTGAAGATGGACCTGCTAAGGTTAATTCAAACCCTGGCAATGAAAATGAACTTGAGTTTTTCTCAAAATATGTTGTTCAAAAGTTGCGACGGATGGAAACAAACCAGCGCATTTACTCTGAAAATTTAATAAACACGGTGCTCATGTTGGGACAACTTGGCAAATTAAACGGGAAGTCTAAAATCGCAGATGCTCCACAATAAAAAATAACAAGTAACTGTGTATAAGTACAATGAGGAAGTTGAAATAAGTACATAGTTGATGTACAGTTATTTGTAATTTGTAAATAATAACTTATCTTAGTTATTTAATCTTAATTACTTAAAAGTACCTATTTCTAATGCATGCATGAGGGCTGACTCAATTTAACTAAGATAAGTTGTCTTCAATATTTTCTGTTATTTTGTTACCATGTGTTGCTATTAGCCACTGAAACATTTATTTTGCTCCGTTAGTGATATTTGTTATTTAAAAAATTGACCAATTCATTATTAGACTTTAATGAAATAAGTGAATGCAGTGCTGAAATGTCAAGTCCAATATGCTGTTGTTGAACAACAATCTGACCATGTTAGCAGTTTCCAAAGTTGTCAGTATGATCTTCTGAACTGATGTTTAAGGTCTGTCATCTGCAGGCTGATTTTAGAATGTGTTAATCATGAATTGTTGCAGTTTGTGTATTGCAGACTTACTACTTAAATCTGTTTTCCTTGGTATTGGTATAAAAATATTCAAGAGATGTATTCTGGATGAAATTAGATGCAACATTTGAATTAGTAATTTCTATGTGACTATCTTTTTTGCACTGTGTCTGTATATCTTGCAACCCAAATAAGTACAAGTAATAAATTAACTCGCTTTACCTGGCATAATACTAAAGATGAAGGGCAATAATATAATTTATAAAAAAAAATACTTTGGTATTGAGAAGGATTTTAATCATTTGATTTCAGTATGTGGTCTATAAAAAATATTTTAGTATACCTACTAATTATTTTGTACGAAATATAATGAATTGTATAAAAAAAGTCTGCCGACTGCTACTCAGTAAATTGGATTGCTATGTGGAATGTTAATTGGTAGATTTTAATTAAAATTAGTGTAAAACATTTTCAAACTGTCCAAATTATTATAAAGTAGGTAGATAGCACTGCAGAATGAATGCATATCATTGTGAATAATAAAATTGTGTTCAAATAATTTGGAATAATTGAGTGTGCTGAAACATAATATGTACTTACATGAATAAATTTAAACATTGTTACAAGAATGTTCAAATGTATAATAATGTTAAAGAGAGTAATAATTGTTGTTTGAATCTACATTTACAGTGACTGCTTGGCAGTTGTACACAATTTATTGATGTTCTAAAAAGGTAAAGTTAAATTTTGTGAAGCATTATTTACTAAGTATGTTATTTTGGTATTACTATCAAATCATGTTTTGTTTTAACTTTCACAAAATTAGGTTCATTTTTTTCTTTATGTATAACCAACAAATCAAAAATAAATTGATACCTTTATACGACATTGCAAAATATGATAATGTGGCTAGGACAATATTTATTTCTAGGCGACCATGCTAGAGATATTTACATATTCTCAGCAAGTTTATATCAATGCTTTTTGTCGACATAATCCAACTCATCTTAAAGAATCACCGAAGTGTAATTTTTTCTCCCTTTGAAAGTATAACCAGGATTTTGATTAAGTTTTTTGTTGTTTTTAGTGCCAGTTTCTTCCTTATAATATCATAACCTTAGGCGGTATTGTGGGCGTTATAATCGCCCCAGATCAACTTCCACAGAAAGTATACGACATACTGGGGACTAAATTTCCGTTGTATCATCAAAGAAATTTTACCGGAAGTATGCACTTATTACATATGCTGGCGCTTTCGTATACCCAAAGGAAAGTTTATCAAGGGTACTTGTTTAGAATTTTATAAAGCACTTTGCACATGTAATACCAATCCTGAAGTTGATCTTATTTTATTTATATTGCTATTTGGATTACACTAGTTCTGGCTATCCCCATACTAAAATATGGTTTACATGTGTGATGTTCCTACTTCTCTTAATTTTTGTCGTAACTACATTATTTTTCAACGCAGTGAAGCACAATTGTCTTATAGAATAATTTACATGTATATGTATGTAGTGTTAAGAAGTTAAGATTAAGCAATTTATTGTTGTTGATAAAGAGGTTTGCCTATTTACATATTTTTCATTGTTAAAAGCTCAAAATGGTGGTTTTCTGAATATACATAAGTATTTGACTTTGATCTACCTTTGAAACATATTTATTTATATTTGTGAGATTGTACTGGGATGGTTTTATCCACCTTACTAATAAATTATTAAACTTAATTTGGTTTTTCCTTTTTTTGAACCAAATTTAACCAAATTTCTAATTAAGATTAGGTCGGTAATCTAATTTCCATAGAAACTGAAAAATGTCTTAATGTTAGAAAATGTCAATTATTTTAGAAATTTGCAGTGATGCACATTCCGTATAAATGCTCGCCGATTGCTGTTGACAGTTTTCGTCGGCCATATTGATTTTTTGTTGACGTTACTTAGCCTATGACACTCCGGGAGAATTCGAATCTAGAGACACCTCACACTTCTAAATCGGTCGAGCCATTTAGGCAACAATGGAACACATATACTCACATATAAATTTACATATACTTAGGTATACGCGCGAAAAACATTACGCTCCTTCTTGGGTTAGTCGGGTAAAAATAAATATTTCTCTAATAGTGTTTATTAAGTTGACTAGGAAAAAAGGGTCTACATTTTCAAATTGTTTATAATTTTGACATTTGGAACTGAGATTTCGGCAGGCCCTCGGAACAGGGGCAAGCCATGAACATGGATCTAATGAACCTCACATGTACTTATTAGGTACTTTTTATTTTTATAATTGTTATAAAAAATGCTCTGGATACGCGTCCTTTTTAGGGTTCCGTACAAAAGTTGAAAAACGGAACCCTTATAGGATCACTCGAGCGTCTGTCTGTCCGTCCGTCCGTCTGTCACAGCCGATTTTCTCCGAATCTACTGAACCAAATTAGATGAAATTTGGTAAGATAGTGTAATCCTATGACCCAAACACGGATGTGCAAAGTAAATAAAGTTTTTTTTGAAATAAGGGTCATTTTGAGGGGCCCAATTACAAAATTTTAAAAGAAAGTTTTGCAAACCTTACTGTGTCATATATCAAATGAAAGGACTCATTATGAGGATCTCAAAAAAATTTTTTTTTGTTCGGGTAAAATCAATACTTTTGATTTTATTCACGAAAGAAGGCAAAAATTGACCATTCCCCCCCCCTGATCTCCGAAACTACTGGGCCGAAAATTTTGAAAAAATTACAAAATATAGTTCATTCCTTGAAGATTACAGGAAAAATAATAAGAATTTTATTACTTGTAAATTAAGTGGTAAACTCACAATAATAAGTTCATCTAGGGAAACAGTTCACTAAAACACCACTAGATGGCGCTAGTCAATTGAATAAAACATTTTTTTTGCACATTGTGTGTGTTCACGAAGCATATTGTACGGAACCCTCATTGCGCGAGTTTGACTCACACTTGGCCGGTTTTTTTTCGACAAATCACACAGATTGAACTAGCCCCAAAGTAAGTTCGAAACTTGTGTTATGGGATACTAACTCAACGATACTATATTTTATAATAGATACTTATATAGATAAACATCCTAGACCCAGGTCAATCTGAAAAAGATCATTTTCCATCTTGACCTGACCAGGGATCGAACCTGGGACCATCCGTCTCGCAGGCAGGCGTGTTGAGCGCTGCGCCACAGAGCTCGTCTTTTGAAGCCTTTCTTCATTTATTCCGCCAATTGCCGAGTTATTCTTGTTTATTAGCAATGTAGGTAATCAATTTCGTTGCGACAAATCTTCGAATCCACTGGTTTCATCACAGACGACGCAGTGATGCGGACAATCACCAGCCCCGCTTAGTAAATCTCACTACAGCCACACCCACAGGTGACAGCCATTTTAAGCCGACGAAAAAACGGAAGATGTTTTTAAGTCGACACGTATATATTTTTTTTATTTATGACTGACCATGCACTATGTATGGCTACGCACAACTTGTTACAGAGTTATCAGATTTCGATAGATAATTGTTTTTTATTGGAAAATATAGGTACCCCAAAGTTGGTCTCATATAAAGTCCAAAAAAATCCAACCTTAAGGAAAGAAAAACAGGAGTTTATTAATTTTTCGCTGAAAAGTTCTATAGTTATTTCACACGTTATTCATATAAATGGCTTTCATCACACCAAATAACACCGATTTTACATTATGAAGTCCATTAGAATCAATTTACAAAACAATCTAAAAGAAACACGGTGTAGTTGGACCACAAAAATCCCCGCCAATAACTCCCTCTACTTATATCTGTGAGAGGATATACTGTCAGAATTCTTTTTATAAATCTGTAGCTCTCTCACTGACAACATTTCATCAATCTTGAGTCTGATAGCGGAATATATCATAAATAAATACACTCTAGGATTACCTTACCTTCTAGTCTAGATATAATTAAATCATTTAAGTTATGAGTCCGAAATATTACCTACTTATCTACGATGGTACAAAACTAGCAGCCCTACCCGGCTGCCCCCGGCCATGTATTATACCAATAAACCTTCCTCTTGAATTCATGCTGTAGTTTTTGCTGCATCAATACTAGGTATGACCTAATTCAAATATTTTTCTCCATACTTTACTCAGTGTCGTAGGTAGAACTGGGCATACAAATTGGCAATCATACTATATTAGGTATTTGCCAATATTATAATTGGTAAAAAAAGCCGGCCGAGTAGGCGTCAGAGCTGCGCACGAAGGGTCCCGTACAATAAATATTTTACTACTTATACTTCCTTGCCTCTTACTCTTTCGTTTCTGTAAAGGGGTAGTAGGATTTGGGAAGTACAGTGCCTGCCATTTAGGCTTTGACACATGTATGATTATGCAAATAGTTTTTTTTTTACAGGAATTCGATCTTTAATAATTATTTTAACTACCTAGATCTTCTAAAACTAGAACTTCACGCTTTTCCTAGAAAAAATGTCTTTACAGACAGTCTTACAACGAGATGATCTTAAAGGGTTCCTTGACACCTTTTAAACTATGGAACCCTAAAAATAATGTTCTGATATTGTGTAAAGTACTTACCCATGAAGAAGTAGGTTAGGGGGAAGTAGCCTTTGGATGAATGCCAGGGTTTTCTACATATCTAAGAAGGCGCGTGACATTGGAGAGAACCTCGCAAGTCTTGAAAATCTGCGATAAAATAATTAAGTACGGCGTCCGGGAGACCGATGGCGGAAAGACACAACCAAATGCAATTTCCTAACATAATTATTAGGTTCAGGCCTTAACTACTTACTAATACCGATCATCATGAAATTTTAATAACGAGCTCCGTGGCGCAGCGGTCAACACGCCAGTCTGCGACACGGGGGTCCCGGGTTCGATCCCCGGTCAGGTCATGATGGAAAACGATCTTTTTCAGAATGACCTGGGTCTTGGATGTTTATCTATATAAGTATATGTCATAAAATATAGTATCGTTGAGCTAGTATCCTGCGACACAAGTTCACAACTTACTGTGGGGCTAGCTCAATTTGTGTGATATGTCCCTATATATTTATTATTTTATTTATTTAATATACAAATCACAAAAATAATTTCATTATTGAACATGCAAAAACTTTACGAAAATCTGTTGAGAAATAGACTGTGCCTTAGCTGTGCTGTGCCTGTAGAGTCAAAGGACGCTTCACTCGCGCTACTCGCTCTGTCAATGAAATGCCATTGAAATCCGTTTTCACTTTTCGTTTGTCGGCTACAGTTCACCAAACGCATGAAATTTGTTATAAACTTGTTGCAAATAAAGTAATATGTTTTGACCTTTCCATTTTCTGATTAGTACTTATGCCTGCCTGAGAATCAACAGTAAACGTAGAATGAAACATGATGTATCAGCGTAAAGTTGATCAAGAGATTAGACGTAAGCTTTGTGATAAGGTACAGCAAATAAGCGATGGGTTTGCCAGTCCATCCATCCATCAGGTCTTTTTTAGTCTCCACTGCAGGAGCACGACCCTCTCTGTACTACCACAGCAATATATTACCCAAAGTAGTCAGAGGATTTGGCCTACACTCTCCACGCTGGCCAGACGGGTTGGAGAGGTCTTTTTGATGTTTGTAAGCTTTGTTTAGCTTGTGTTTCCTAAGTCGCCTTTTACGACATCCACGGGAAGACTTGGAGTGGTCCTATTCTACTCTGCCGGGAACCACACGGCTTTCCAGTCATCTACCATTACAACATGGATACCTATGTATCCTTAATTTAAGATTAATGGAGAAAATAAATATACTTTTTACTTTTTTACTGCTACTTTTACTTTTACCATTATACCTATCTGTTTACAGTTTTTCTATCATAAACCATCTAAGAAGCTAATGCGACATTTGGTCTTTTGAATTTTATATGTGACGTCAACCCCGTAATGCTTGAAATGATCTGTCTTATTACTTACTTACATCGGTTTAAATTAAGCTCTTTGCTTCTTCTTGTCGAGTCGATATGGTTTCCTCTATTTCGTTCGTATTATCGACATAGTAATATCTACTCTTCTAAAGGATATGATTGTGTTTTTTAATCTTGGTTACCTTAAATACAGAATGGTTTTGGGTACTCCCTGGTAAGTATATTAAAATATAGGAT
Source organism: Rhodophaea formosa (assembly GCA_963082605.1). Taxonomy (NCBI): domain Eukaryota; kingdom Metazoa; phylum Arthropoda; class Insecta; order Lepidoptera; family Pyralidae; genus Rhodophaea; species Rhodophaea formosa. Next base: position 9,651,344 of record OY720208.1, on the reverse strand, counting down.
TCATAATCCCTAATAGAATAATGAGACCCACAAGATCATACCTAATATAAAAAATAAGAAAAATAATTGGAACACCCATACTATCCGATTTGCTGGTTAATCTATGGAAAATCTAATTTTATAGTTTTCATTTTATACTTTCCGATGTACCTACCTATACTCTATCAGGTTTTCTGATGTCGTCATTGAAATATAGCCAGGAAATTAAAAATCACTCATTAGGTACCTATAAAGCATGGTCTGAAGAAACAAACGTATTTTACCGATATGATACAGTATATACTGATCTCTAATTCAGTAATTCAAGCCATTCAGATCGCTTTTGTGGTCAGTACCAAGGATATTTTCTAAACTGTCGATTCGATAACAGTAATGAGGTAGATGCTGCTCCAAGGAAACCTTATGTGCCGTGCATTAGGTGCCGCTTTATCTCATTCGTGCCAACTACCTACCAAGGTTAGTAATCTAAGTTCCAAGCTGCCGTCGATACGATAGCAGTAATAGGTAGGTGCTGTTCCTAGAAAATCTGTGTGCCGTGCTGTATACAGGCTGATTTTAAACATATGAGCTTTTTTAAAATCTCAGAATTAGAATCCCTAATGGAATACAAAAAAACCGGCCAAGTGCAAGTCGGAATCGCGCACGACGGGTTTCGTACCCGAAAAAAACGGTAATAAAATACTTTTGTTGTATTATTGTGGCAAGAAAAAGACAACATCTGTGAAAATTTTAACCTCCTTGCTATTACGGTTCATGAGATACAGCAAAAAACGCCAACAACTACTCTGTTGTATAGGAGCCCCCCTTATTTATTATTATTATTTTGATTTTAGTATTTGTAGTTGTAGCCACAATAAAAGTACATAATCTGTGCAAATTTTAACCGTCTAGCTATTACGGTTCTGGAGATACAACCCGTTAACAGACGGACGGACATCGAAGTGTCGTGAATAGGTTAGTAGACTAGTTTGCCCTTTGGATACGGAACCCTAAAAAGGAAGAAAAGCGGAGAAATCTAAAAAATAAAATTTGACTTTCTACAGAAATTCGCCCAGCTAATCGGTGACTTTGTATGGGAGGTCTAAATTTTTATTCGTTTTATATATTTTTTTCTTGCTGTACATTAGAGATTCTGATTCCGAGATTTTAATATAGCTCATAGGTTCAAAGTCAGCCTGTATCTCATTCGTTGCGTGTTGTTTGCCAACGGTTGCCGGGCGACGCCGAGAGCGCCGCCACGCCACATCCGGCGCCCTCGGCCCAGTCACCTCGCGCCGCCCGCCCCGACGGATCGTGCCCAAACCGATCATGCCTATTCGAACACCGCGGCTGCTTTCTTTTATCTCGACTTTATCATTGTTTACTTCAGTTTTACAAATGTTTTCTTAAAATCTTCTCTATTTAGTCTTTTTTATAGTCTTTTACGATTAAACAGTCGTGTTGTTGACCTTCGATTATCTCTAAAGTTTCATCGAACAAGATGGATCTAGTACATCGCTTACATTACCTGGTGCTGTCTCAGAAGTCTGACCTGATGACGATGGAGAGGGAGCAAAGGATGCGTGTACGGCGACAGTCTAGCTTGCCGGAGTATAGCAAAGCTAATAAAACGAGACAGAGGCTTGAACAGGTTTATTTCAATGATGTAAGTCTTAATAAACAAACCTTGATTTAAGGGGCTACGGTAAATAAACACCTCATTTCTGTCGATCCTTTGATGTAGTACTACGCCAAAAATATGTTTTCGGGATAGAATTAGCTTAGTCGTTCAAATATTTTTTTAATGCGGAAGTGTAAACACACGCTAGCGATTGCTATTAAAAAATGGCCTAGTATTGTGTAACTAGATTTTACAATGGCTACTTACCCTGCTATAAATGTTTTAGCCTATATTACATCCAATTCTAATGAGGCATTCAAAAGTTATGGTATAAAGCAACTTACATTATCATGTATGCACCCTCAAAATCTCCTAGGATAGGTAGCAAACCTCGGGCTCTGAAGCGTTATAATGATACAACTGGGAATACCCTCGGATGATGATGATGTTATGCCCATTAGATATAGTTACTTGCACTCTTTTTTGGGCAGACGTGTAAAAAAACTTTTCAAAACAAAAATATCGTCTCATTTCAAAAAATTCTAGCTCTGATTAAGAGTTATTTAGTAAAACCGGCCAAGTGCGTGTCGGGCCACGCGCAGTGTAGGGTTCCGTAGTTGCGATAACAACTTTGAGTTCACACTCGCACCTCATAGACCAAAAACATCTAATAATGATATAGACATATATAACCGTTTAGCAGATATAGGGGGGGGGGGAGACACCTCTAACAAGAAAAATGGTGTTTTCATCCTCGCAATATTTTTTAAAGACCTATTTAACGATACCCCACACGATGGGTAAATAGAGAAAAAAAAAATACTCCCTCACTTTACTTGTAAGGCAGCTACCCTAAAAAAATATTTTTTCAAAATTTTTTTCTACCACTTTTGCCATGATTAATATACATATCCACACTAAATTACAGCTTTCTAGTACTTATAGTCTCTGAGTAAAACCGCGGACGGACAGACAGATAGACATGGCGAAACTATATGGGTTCCTAGTTTACTACGGAACCCTAAAAAAATCTGATAAGGTATATGTATAGCAAATATAAGTAGTCTTTATATACCTCTTGAGAGCGAGTCAACTGTCTAAATAAGATTTGCAATGAAATGTCTTCAGACGCACAGTCACATCTGTTTTTGTAAACTCTTCTGTGGACGATTTCATAAAATATCAAAACATAGAATTTAGCTGTGAGTTCCTATTAAAAATCGTAATTCGAGTACGTACATTTAAACTTTTTTTTATTTACGGAAATATCACAATATATAAATTTAACAGATTGTTCGTTTGGACGGCATCGGTTTTTTGTATTTTCTATGGCTTTTTATTGTCTGACACAAACAAGTACCTAAATGATAAAATACTAACGGATCTTAAGCCTCAAATCTGAGGATCTTCTTCTTTTCGTGTCGATGGCTTAAGGCAATTAGAAAAAGGTGCGCGTAGAGAGCCTCCCCGAGTGACGATCAGTCGACGTCCGGCGCACCTGGATAGCTAGACTCGGTAACGCAGAGTCTAGTGAACCAATCTCTACACCACGATGGCTATAAGGAAATCTGAGGATGTAACCGGGATTATGCTCTAATAAACAGGATTTCTTTGCCCTTACACTCGTACATTAGATTCGTCATGCCTGTCTGTCGCATTCGCAGAATAGAAAATAAGTCAGCTAAAATTCGATATCCCAAGATCTCATATATAAGGTGCGGGTAGTAATTCGTGTAACTCATTGTGTCTGGCAAAGAAGCCTTATAAGTAGAATATTTTCGACTTTAAAATTATCCAAACAATAATATCTAAAAGTAAATCCTTCTTTTAGGTAAGTTCCTTATCACTAGTAACATGTTTTGGTACCAAAGAACCTAAACAAATGCTTAATTCCAATTGATATTTACTCTCGAAAAAAAAAGGTGCCAAGTGCGAGTCGGAAGCCTCTACGGATACGATTTCCGTAATTCGTATCCGTAGAGGATTTTAGAAGATGGTGAAATAAAAATTTCAAATACTTACTTCCATGCATACATGATGTCTAACTAAAAACAATACACCTTTTTTGAGCAGTCACGTAAAAATCCTATTTATTGTTCACTGGAAATACGCGGTGGACAAAGTAGATTTCGTTGACATGGCTGGCAGTAACCTATTTAGCGGGATTCCCGAAGCGAATAGTTTTCGCTCTATAACGCCTAAAGCACTGAGCCGTTCAGATAGTCCAATTTATTTCGTAACGTTGTTTTCTCCTGCGCGAGTTTAAGATTTTTCCCACTACATAATTCTAGACACCTTATTTTTTCCGAAATTTAGACAAGGGGATGTTCTGTAAGTTGATTTTTAAGGGAACAACTAAACTTTTATTTTTATTTTATTTTATTACATAGGTATTTAAACTAAAGTTAGTTTTTTTAATGGACCATGTTAACCAAGTGTCAAGTTATTACCAAGTGAGCTTTTGCTACCCAACGGACTTTTCGAGGTGAGAGCAGAGTGCCCTCAACCTGTAAGGCGAACATTACCAAAGGGCCCACAAGAGGGACGGACCTCGGCTTTGGCCGCTGCCTGTGAGCGCAAGGCTTGGAGAGACAGCAAACTCTTATATGCCTGATTGGCCGCGATTTACTAAAGTTAGACATAAGCATATATATCTCATCTATTTAACCCTCTCCAATTTTCTTTCTATTAAGGTAGAGTCCTGAGAGGTAGGCTTCTTCGGTTCCTCTGTTTATAATTGATTGACATCAATCATATATTAATAATTACTTTTTATCTTTACTTCTATCTTAAATAAGATATAAAAGTGAATTAAAGTGACCTTATGTAACGCTTAATTATCTACAAATTAGTAAATTAACTAGAGTATCTACCAATTACTCTACACCATTGACAAAAGTAGAGTAGAAATGTATGTAACTACAAATAAACAAGCAAAAACGATTCAAAGCTGAAGGCAGATTCCATTAGGAAATTAGAATTAACAGCGATTGCGTGTCAGAATTTTAAAACACAGAGTATCTTTCACGATACTCGTCTAGACTACAGTAAATTCATAGTAGGAATGTAAGGATGTAGAGGTCATTGCCCGTCTATTTGAGAAAAAACTGTTTGTTGCCATCTCTTGTCAATTCCTTTTATTTGAATTATCTTCGTTTGAAGATTGCTTGCAAAGCTTTTTATTTATTACTTGCCTAATAGCTACCACGGCTCAAATGTAATGAAATGACGACGAATGAATATCTACTTATCCTTTGCGTTGAGCTAGAACACGTGAACTTATTTCAAGCAAATCTTTGTAAGAGATAACTGTAAACACAATAAATCTAACTTTGACATACATCCCAATCCCATCCTAACGAATATTATAAATGCTAAAGTGTTTTTGTGTATTTGTTTGTTTTTTCTTATTTGTTACTTTGTCACACTTTATCTACTGAACCGTTCTTCATGAAATTTGGTATACACATAGGTTAGGGTACTGAGAAGGACATAGGGTACTTTACATCCCGAAAAAAAGTACCTACTGTTCCTGTAGGAATTGCGGTGAACAACAATATTATATGCGAGCTAAGCCACAGGAAAAAGCTAGTGTATGTATAAAGTATAGGAAATTATTTGTATGAATTTAAATACTTAGTCGCTAGCACTCGCTGGCAAGAGAGCCCATATCAAAATCGCTTAGTCATATATCTGTCGGACGGAAACCTATATTTTTACAGATGGTGACCATAGTGAGTTTACATATTTTCTTAAAGGCTTAATCCTTAATTTAAAATAATAACGACCGTAGTATAGTACATAAGTAGAGAAGAGTTTAAAAGGCTTTGAAAAAAGATGTTTCAAAGAAGATAACTCGTTATACCGCTCACCGTCAGTGCCCATCCGCTGTGATAAGCTTTATGTTCCTTTTATTTCGGCTCGACACGAATCTCAACCCCAACTCCAATCTTGATGCAGTTAAAATATTCCGAGTCGTTTGCGAGCGTTAACTTATAAATCTAGTGAGCCTAATAGGCAAAAAAATCTTATCAAAGCCTAAGCCAATGTCAGCACGCAATCCTGCCACTTTCAATCTCGATAAGTCGTGTGAAAGTCACTGTTTTGGTTAAATTAGGTAAATGCTTTTTTTTCTATTTCTGTGTTGAATTAACTCTATTATATACGTATACCATATATTTTTAGTGCTCTATCCGATGATCAGTCCTTCTGTTAGTAATATGTACAACTTTTGTATCTTGTAACTCTGCATCTGTATTGTAGCTCTTATCGATGGAGTATACGCCAAACTTCTCTATCCTCTGCTTTAGACTTTAGTTGTTGCGATAGTGTCCAATTAATTCAGTAAAATATTAAAGCTAGAACTGAATCTATTATGTAAAGCATGTACCTGAGAAAAATATAAATGTAAGTGAAAAAAAAATTGTTAGACTTTGAAACGCTCGTCCTGTACCACAAAATAAAAACTTCCCACTGACTCTTAACTTTGTGTTTATTTGATACCTATGAAAACAAACATTTGTTTGCTTTAACTTTTCTCTACAAAACTTTGAAATATAAACTGAATTACATGAATTCTAGTTACTATCTAACTAAGCAATGGTAATTCTGTTTTTTCCAATGAGGTCGCATTTAAATAAACCAAAAGATATTCCGCCCGACAACACCCACCTTCCCAATTCTGCTACTGATTATGCCAAAAAATAAAAAGTCCGAAGTTTATGAGTACTTGTTGAAAGCCTGTAGAACGAAAGGTATGTTAATGAGTCGATTTGCATCAAACAGTTTCCCTACCTAGGAGAAATGGAATAATGTTTTATACGTTACTACGTAGTTTGTATGAAAACCTTATCATGTAGTGTTCGTGATAGTTCATGGCGTAGTAATAAAAGATGAATATACGACGAGCTGCATGTGTAACGAGTCTGACTTCTATCCTTATCATTCTACGTTCGTAATGAAAATGATAACGCCTATCTGTCATCATTTAACTTTATTGAATACGACTTCAGGACTCGAGTAATGGAGTCTCGAGTCTCGAGGGATGCTGAACTTTTTCGGCTCGTTTGTTATGCGAAATTCGTGAGGCCGCACGTTTTCATATAATGTTATTACAACAATATCGTGATAAATGTGCTTTGAAACCGTTTGCTCTATCAAAACAGGTGTCATAAAATGGCAGTAATGTATGATATTAGTGGTTATCGGTTTCATTTATTTTTTTCTAGATAAACTGCATCTGCAGTTTTTGAACTGATTTAGAACTGCTATAGTTTTAAAATACGCGGAAATCTGAATGAAATTAAATCACAAACAATCACATTGATTGAGTAATCTCGTAACAAACGCACAAAAAAGGTACGAGTCGAATTATGAACCTCCTCCTTTTTTGATGCCGGGTCAATTTTTTTTTCAAAGCCAAATTCAATTTTATTTATTATTAAATTTTTTATAAGTACGTACAGGACTTACAATAGGTACTAACAGTCATGTAACAATTGTGCATTACCTACTCCATTTTCAGAATCTGTGCTTTGCTTTATGTAAATGTAACTTTTAATATTAATGACGTATTTATGTAAGTAAATTTTTATTAGTTTTTAAAAAAATTTAAACTATAAAAGAAAACCATTTTGTCTATAGTTTGAATTTTTTTTTACTTCAAAGCATCTCAATATATTGTCATTTTTGAGTCAATCTGGGATTCATATTATCATCATCATCATCAGGTCCCTCTCAGTCTCCACTGCAGGAGCACGACCCTCTCAAATGTTAGTCAAATGTCGCAGTTAGAGGATTTGGCCTACACTCTCCACGCTGGCCAGACGGGTTGGAGCGGCTTCTTTGATGTTTATAAGCTTAATTCAGCTTTTGTTTCCTAAGTCGCCTTCTACGACATCCACGGGAAGACATGGAGTGGTCCTTTCTACTCTGCCGGGAACCACACGACGGTCTGCCGCGAACCACACGGCGGATCCATATTATATCAATATTTAAATGATTTGATATTATTAAACCTTTTAAGTTATTCAGATATAAGTATCATAAGTCTAGACGTTTTTCTAAAGCTTGATAATCAAAAGTATCTATTTACCTGAGCTTGTATTAAAATATAATATCCTATATTTATCTAAGGAGAAAAACAAATTGAGGTTATTTAGCTAGCGAAATAGCTCTTAAAAGTAAATTGAATAATTCCCATTTATTTCGATACCCGAGAGACCTCAAGGTGAGCCGTTTAAAGTTAAAAGAAAAATATTAGTAGAAAAATGTGTGGCTAGAACCATATAATCATCTTTTCAATAATATGTATTGCTGAAAGTAATATGTATAAGTATATGTATGAAACCTTTGCATGATGCATGATTTTTCTCCAAAAGATGCCGTTAATCCATAATTTACCTAAATTAGTTTAAAATTAATTAATTAATGGGTATAGCACGACAACTGCCCATTAATCACAAAATCTTTTTTATAATTTGCCAGCCACCAAACTATTCAAATTGCATTTTTCGTATGAAGTATTATTAGTCCCATTGCAAAAAAGGATATGGAAATACACTTGATAGGAATTAAAATTAATAATAAATAACAATAACTTATCACGGTCATGCTAATATTCATAGGTAGTATTAAGAAAAAAATATATTTTGAACACCTCTTACATTTTATACCTAAATTAGCCTTATACTATAAGCTCATATGATGTAATTCAGGTAAAAATATAATAAAGTTGCCTTTGAATAACAATGACAAGAGATCAAATTTAAGTGTTTCAGAAAGCAGCGTCTAGGCTTTTTATTAAAAGTGACAGGCTCTCAAATTTTCACACCATATTAAGCAATCTTCCAGACTCCGCTATAATAAAGCTTGTCACACCACTCCCTAGTTCCGATACACTTACTTTCTGGAATATTTCTTTGTTGTGCACCTACAAAAATATATGAAAGTCTCAATAACTACACAATCAGTTTGTCGTGGTAAAAAAATGGTTTTTAAACCATTTATGAATGACAAACATCCTAAGCATTTAATCACTGGTTTTATTTCTATATGTATACATATAATATGTGAAATATTCCTGCTCATATTGTAACCAAATTTATATCAAAATATATATTTTCTAGATATATTGAATCTCTTTGTTCAGAACACATGACTGGAAATGAAATGTGACCTTATTACTTAAAAGTACAATTTTATTAAAATCTATATTTTTGAACTACATTTTCAAGTTCAAGTTACTTCATTATTTGAAACATTTTACGAGCTAAGTTGATCCTTTTGCCGCCATTTAATAGGACAGAAATTTTATATTAATCAAGGCTTTAAGTAATAAACCAACAAACTCCATTAATTAAATAGCTTGTCCGAGGAATAAACGTAAAAAATAATTTTAAAAACTATTTTTACGACCTACGTGGCGCAGCGGTCAACACGCCAGCCTGCGACACGAGTGGTCCCGGGTTCCATCCCTGGTCAGGTCATGATGGAAAACGATCTTTTTCTGATCGGCCTGAGTCTTGGAACCTATATTATTATATATTATAAAATATAGTATCGTTGTGTCAGTATCCTACGACACAAGTTTACAACTTACTGTGGGGCTAGCTCAATTTGTGTCACCATCATCATCATCAGATCTTTGTTAGTCTCCACTGCAGGAGCAGGACCCTCTCTGTACTACCAGAGTCATATATGCCAAGGCAGTCAGAATATTTGGCCGACACTCTTCACGCTGACCAGACGGGTTGGAGAGGTCTCTTTGATGTTTATAAGCTTTGTTTAGCTTATGTTCCTTAGGACGCCTTCTACGACATCCACGGGAAGACTTGGAGTGGCCCTATTCTACTCTGCCGGGAATCATACGGCAAATTCAATTCATGTGATTTGTCCCTATATGTTACTTTATTTATTTTATCGCCGTTTATTTGTCAACAGAGAGAGCTTTTTGCGGCAAAAGCGGACAGCGGTTCAGCAGCAGTAGACCGGAAGTTATCGTCGTCGTCAGCAGGCAGTATGAAGAACAAGTGGCTTAAAGCTTTCCGGAGCCTTAAGCCTCCTAGTGCACCACCACCCCACGCCGCCCCACCAGACAAGTACGTAACACTTGATATTTATGACGTGGGTAAAGATATAAGTCATCTTTGTGTGAGGCTTTATGTGTGAATTAAGTTATAAGGCAAGGTTAGTCAGTTTTTATGCAATATGATTCTAAACAACCGGGCATCATTTCAATGTTGGAATCAGAATCCCTAATAGAGCATAGACACGCAAGAAAAAACGTAAAAATGAAAGAAAATATTGTATAATAACATAAAACCTACCACACAAAATCACCAATCAGCTGGTCAAATTTCTATGGGAAGTACAAATATTATTATCATTAAGTATTTACTTTTTTCGAGCGTATGTATTAGGGATTCTGATTCCATCAATAAAATATTGCCATGTTGTTTATAATTACCGTGTATATATAGAACAGGTACCTACACATTTACAGATTGGAATCGGCTCAAATATGAGTTGATAAATCTGTGCTTATGTATATTATAACTATTCATTGTTACTATAAGCACATATATCATGAATTTCCAGCCCATAAATTTAATATTGCTTAAAACTATGCAATTCTTACTAGAATAAAATCAGAACAGATAAGTAAAGCAGACAAAAATTATTATTTTTTATCCTCACATTATATATATATATTTTAATTCATGAACACACTTAAAGACTCGTAAAAAGACAAGATATTAATTGATATCTATAGAATTATTCAAGTTTCAAGTTACACTTAAAACTCCATAGAAAATTCTTGCAAAGTCTCCATGCTCCAAGCTATGCTTTTGATGACTTACAAATAAAACGGGCCTCAAAGTTTGCTGCACTACATCTGAAACTTTTCTGCATCACGACCGCCATCTTGCTTGAGCAGCTTAACTGAGTTTAAGCCTTAACACATTTTCCGCTGCACACTTTGCAGGATAATACTAAAAGGAAAAATAAATCCTATAAGAGCATGTTATGTCCATGAAACTGATAGAGAGAGAAAAATATAAATTTCATATTTAATTTTTATATACATCGTTATCTACTCCAGTGGCTTGTTATCATTGCCTTCACAAGATTGCTAAGCTTCGTCCGGTGAGTGGGAGACTCGGCGGCCCATCCTCTCTCCTCTCTGGGAGGCAAAAATAAAAGTCTGGCAACGCTCTTGTCACCTCCCTGGTTGCAGTTGGTCAGGTCATGGGCAGGGGTGATCAGTTACCATAAGGTGACCCGCTTGCTCGTTTGCCGTCCTATACCCTATAAAAAAGGCAATGGTAACTACTCCATTATTCCCCTTGAATGCAGAAGCGCTCATCAGAGCTCTATGAAACCAAATAAAAGTCAGAGAAGCGATTTAAAAAAAATCTCATTAATAACAATATGAAGTTAGGCAAATCCAAAGTCTTCAGCCGCCTGGGCAATTAAGATGACAACAAACCTTGAATTTATAGACCAACTAACCTAGTTGGCGATAACCTTTTTAAAAACAGGGATAACACGCAGCTTGCTGCGAACAATTAGATTACTTACTACGCTTAGCCGACATACGTAGGTACATAGAATTAGCATACCTAGTTCGTTTTTTAAGCGAAATAGTTTAGATTTTTTACCCAACAGTTTGCTTTTATAATGTACGTAGGATGAGGTGCATCAAATTCCAGTCGTAAAAGCTTTATATCTATATATTTATGAATCAATATCTACGAATGGGTGTTAGCAATAGAGTGCATTCATTTTTATGTTTAAATATTGAAAAAGCTGTTTACGAATAATTTTAAATGTAATGCATTCTACTTTAATACATGGTTATTATTTTACCATAAGTTTTTTAATTGCCCTACCAGTTTTATTATTCACAAAATAATAAGTACTAAAGCGTTGACATATTGATTTTTCTGACCAAATGCCTGAAGTACTATACAGTAGCATTAACAAAAACCTTTTCGGTCTAATAGATCTAACATAGACCATAGACCTTTAGTAGTGTAATTGGCATGGCCATTAGTATCCATTATTGGCGATCCTCAGCCTGATTGTTATCTGCCAATATGTGAAGCCGACGGTACAATTTCGTTGACAATATTTCACTTATACTGCGGTGTTACCCTTAATTGAACACGATTTTAATCTACCAGTATTTAACGAAAGCCTCATAGAATTTGCCTGAGGCAAAAGACTTTGAATCAATTTCAGGAAACAAGTTAGTAAGAATTAAGACTAACAACACTTACATACTTAGCATATTTACGCACAAGGTATCGTTTTAGATTTTTTTTCTATGGAGAAAAGGCAGTAACTGTCTAAATATCTTCGAGAAAAATTTGGTAACTTATGTAGTTATATATTTAAAAGAACAAAAGCTCAGTACATATTTTACATTATTAATTATGTTGACTTACATATGCTCCTTTGGGAAAGATGTCAAGTATCATGAGCAAATATAATTTTAAGCTTTGACAGATAAATTAACCGTTCGTTCTCTCTCACTAGTACCATCAGCACGTAGTATTTTGAATTGACCCCATTAGGTAGACGAACACTGATACAGTCCAGTAAGAGCATTATGCCACTGCTAAGTCTACAAATGAGATTATCGAGGGAATAACCGGCCGCTTGGCTCTATTGATAGGGCTTCTTGAAAGTCCTTAACAAACGTTATACATTTAATCTTGGAAGCGCATCTTAAAGGTTAAATCTATATGACAATATTCACTCATCATCTAAGTATGTTCCCTGTTTCATCCTTGGTTGTGATGATTCGGGACCCGGAGTAATTATCTATCTTAAAGGCAGTTCAAGGTGAATTAACCAATTGATATTATTTTTGCATGCCATGCTTGAAGTTACTTAAAGTAACATACGCTACATTAAATAATATATCTATGTAAATGAACACACCAGTCCAATCACACAGATTGAGCTAGCCCCACAGTAAGTTGTGAACTTATGTCGTAAGATACTAATTTAACGATACTATATTTGACTAGGTTTTGCCCGCGGCTCTTCTCACGTTTTCTCACGTGTACGCAAAATTTTACGATGATCGGTTCTGAAAGCATTTCTAACAAACAAACTCACTTGCGAATTTATAATAGTAGTTAGAATACCTAGTAGATAAACATCCAAGACCCATGTCAATCTGAAAAAGATCAATTTCTAGTTTGACTTGGCCGGGGATCGAACCTGGAACTGTGGCAATTCAAACGCCTTTGCAATACCACTAAGCTAAATTACATTATTTGTACTTAAATGGACTTAGCCGAGGATAAAAGTTTTATCATGTTTATATTCCATTGTAAGTCTTGTCCAAGTTAAAAAAATCTTGATAGTCTTTTCAATGAAATATACACTTTTTAAATCAAGTATTTACATTTTACTTGAATTTCATAAAATTACATTTACAGTAATTATTTATACACACATTGAATTGGTAAAGTGTAAAGATTTTAATTTGAAAAGTGTACCTATGTTTCAATAACAAGACATATCAAGATTTTTTACATTTGATTACCTAAACAAATATTTAAGTACTCAAAAGTGTTTATTGACACTTGTAAATAAATTATGTCATAACTTGGCCTTTCAATTTGTTTTACCTGCAAGGGTATATATTTTATGAGGGTACTTAAATGGTTTCAAAAATCAAGGAAGAACTTTCGTTCAAATACATTAAATTTAAATCACACAGTCGTTATTTGAAATATGAAGCGGCAACAATGGCTGTAAGAAAAGTTTAAAGTGTACATTCAGATGTCGGCAAATTTTGAGTGCTCTCAGCAAATAATGAACTACGAGTTAAGGAGATGCATACAAAAGTATCGAGAAATAATAGGTCGAGCTTCTAAAGAGCTGGTAGTTTGAAGTAGTCCAGTAACTTTACAGTGTTTTCTATAATAAGGATTGAATATATCGCATTCTCTTTGTAATAAGTATTTTGGTTCTTTAGGAAAGTCGGGCTCATCTTTAACTGACATGAATAGTAATGTAACCAGACTTATTTTGGAAATAACCAAATTTTATATGTTACTTGTAAAACACAAAATAACTTGCAGGACAGTATAGCTAGCAACATACACAACAAAGTATATTCTACAAGTTCTAATATAACTGAATTGATTTTTTAAGCTTATTTATTTATTGTCCTGTTGTGACATTTGTACTTCATGTTTGATTCGTACCCCTCCGGCCGTTTTGGCAACCAAGTTTCGCAACCAGTTGTTGAAAAAGTATTAACATTCTTGTTACGCAACTAGTTGCCTAAAAAGAAATTATATTCCTGTTTCACAACTAGCGTTTATATTACTGGAGTTTCGCAACCAGGTTGCCGAAAAGGAAATAAATGTATTTGTTTACAACTGGTTACCAAATAAGACTTGTATTTCTTATTTCACAACTAGCATGGTGACACTACATGTCACCTAGAATATTCTAAAATCAAACAGACTTTTTAATAATACCTATATACAGAAGTTCAATGGTGCTATTTAAAAATATAAATGTATATTTGACATCTTTGACATCTGCTCCATATACAATTTATATTCTTTGTATTCTGCAGTGATGCACATAAGGTTATCTAGTATTTATTGCTAATAATAGCGACAACGATTAATCAAGTGTCCAGTGATCACACTATTATATATCGGACGGGTATTCATAATGTCTACTTCAAATGTATATCCCACCCGTGATATTATATTTATTAGTACGAAAAGAGGAGGAGTGTCAATGCTGTACAATGATCGCCAATATCACCGAAAAAAGATTTATGTTAATAAGAACTCGTTCTGGAAATGTTTCACAACAAAAGGATGCAAAGGTAATATCACTTTAAACAGTCGTAACGAAATTGTGAATCATAGTGCACACATACTGGGTTGTTTGGGTGACAGCGGTAAAAATATTATTAAAAAGAAAATGGATGATCTCAAACGGAAAACTAGTAGCAATTTTGAATCGATTCCCAAACAATATAATGACATGGTTCATGATTTAAAAAATGATGGATATGATATAATAGCTGATGTACCAAAATTTAATAGTGTGAAAACTGGGTTATATGCTGAAAGAAACAAAGCTGTTGGTGCTAAGAAATTACGATTTGCACGTGCACTTGACGTGACAGTGCCAAAGAAGTACGAAAAAATGCTACTTTGTGATTATATTGACGAAAATAAGGATTTAAGATTGATTATTTTCTGTAATGATAAAATGAAAACCGAAATTAAGAATATTAGCTACTTTTTTGCTGATGGCACTTTCAAGAGTTGTCCTAAGGGGTTCCATCAATTGTACACGATACACGGATATGATGATAAAACTCACATAATTACCCCTATATTTTATGCCCTTCTACCAAACAAGAAAACAGTAACTTATAAATTGTTACTGAAATTGATCAAGAAGCAGATTTCTGATTTCCAACCAGCTAAAATTACACTCGATTTTGAGGTAGCTGCTATAAATGCCTTTCAGCAAACATTTCCTGAAATCATCTTTAAAGGCTGCTACTATCATTTCAATCGCTGCTTGTGGAAAAAAGCGAAATCCCTGAAAATAACTACAAGAGTATTGAAAAGACACGTATCAAGATGTATCGGGATAGCCCGCTTGCCACAGAGTGACATAGATGAAGGATATAAATATGTTATTGGAAGAAGCCCTAAGGACACTAAAATTAAAAAGTTCAACAAATATTTTCAAATTCAGTGGTTTAAAAAACAAGATTTCGGCAATTGTTCTTGTGCAAATGAAATAATCAGAACTAATAACAACATTGAAGGTTGGCATCGCAAAATTAACGGTTTTGTTGGACGGACACATCCTACTTTAGCACATTTACTAGACGTGTTAGATTCTGAAAAATCATCGTACGATTTAAAAAAAACAACAAACAAGAAAAAGAGGGAATATGCGGAGATAGATCAGGAAATTGAGTCGGCGTTAAACGATTTACAAAAAAAAGTTATTTCTGTCGGACATTGCATAGAAATCATAAGCCCTTTTGTCATACCTTGGTGAATGGATGCTAATAGATAAAAGAATATTAATGATTAAAAGATAATATTAATATTAGTGATTTAGTTGAGAAATTCAGTAACTTTGTGTTTTGTATACTAGTAGTAATAATAATTGTTTTGTATTTGATATTTGCCTTTTATTAATATGTAGACTAAATATTAAACCAGAAAGCACACTGTCATGTCATGATTCAGTTGGTTCGAATGTACGGAACTAATTTGATTTCTAGGCAACTAACTTTTTTTTATTCCTTACGGTTTTTTAGGAATATTTTATAAATGACAATGACAGCTAACATATATCTGACAGATATTATTTATCTGGCGATTGAAAAACCAGCCCTTAATAAATAAAAATATTAAATCATGCACCTAAAGGCTAAGTAACGGAGACCTATTCTTCTTTGGCAACTAGATGTGAAACAGGAATATAATTTCTTTTTAGGCAACTAGTTGCGTAACAAGAATGTTAATTCTTTTTCAACAACTGGTTGCGAAACTTGGTTGCCAAAACGGCCGGAGGGATTCGTACGCGTACGCGCGCTACGCTACGCGTAGAGTAAATGTCACAAACATACAAATAGAAAATTAATTTTAGTATTTATTTTTAGGGTTCCGTAGTAAACAAGGAACCCTTATAGTTTTGCCATGTCTGTCTGTCTGTCCGTCCGCAGTTTTACTCAGAGACTATAAGTACTAGAAAGCTGTAATTTGGTATGGGTATGCATATTAATCATGCCAAAAAAGTGGTAGAATAAAATCTTGAAAAAAAAAATATTTTTTACGGTAGCTCCCATACAAGTAAAGTGGGGAAGTATTTTTTTTTTCTCTACTTACCCATCGTGTGGGGTATTGTTGAATAGGGCTTAAAAATATAGTGCGGTTGAGAACACCATTTTTCGATTTAGGGATCTCTTTCCGAAATATTTGGTTTTAAACTGCAAATTTTTAAATTTTTAAAAAAAATTGTTAGAGGTTAGTGTCCCCCCTCTATCTGCTAAACGGTTATATATGGATACGTGAAAAAAATTACAACAGTAGTATATATATTGAAGTTGAAAGGAAAACTATCAGAGCTGAGTACTAAGTGCAAACTAAAAAGTTATAGGCAACCAACTTAAAAAATGTACTCGAAAATGTAAAATTTCATACAATTTTCATTGTTAGATGTTTTTGGTCGTTAAACTGTGAGGTGCGAGTGTGATCAGTGTGAACTCAAAGTTGTCATTCGCAACTACGGAACCCTACACTGCGCGTGGCCCGACACGCACTTGGCCGGTTTTTTCTATAAAAGAACAATTAACAAATTATGAAAATTCGTACAATAGACATCGTTGTTTATGATGTAAGTTATCTAACCTTGCAGGATGATTGGTGTTTTAAAAGTGACCCTGAATTTTTAATAGCGTACATATGTATTCATTTTATAATAAGGTCTGTTATTAGTCGGATTTTGTGTTTGAAAATCAAAAATTTCGTCAGTTATTACGGAATTTTTTAAAAGCCCTTAATATCTTTATTATACATATCAAATACCTAAATATATACAATACATATATAATAAGGCAATAGGAGCAGACTACATATAACAATA
Source organism: Rhodophaea formosa (assembly GCA_963082605.1). Classification (NCBI taxonomy): domain Eukaryota; kingdom Metazoa; phylum Arthropoda; class Insecta; order Lepidoptera; family Pyralidae; genus Rhodophaea; species Rhodophaea formosa. The sequence goes on along the minus strand of OY720208.1, from coordinate 9,634,078 downwards.
GACTTGCCATGTAAATAGCTCAGCGGTTCATCATTACGTTTAAAAAATTCCATATTCGTCCACATTATTCGTTATTTAGTATTTTAGCCTTTCACATTCATCACATTAATAAATTATTTATCAAAAATTACTGTATTCAACAATGTTGACCATGGTGTAAATATTTAATTTATTGTTTACTTTACTTTTATTGTTTAGTCTGAATTATCAATACCATCATTTTACCATTTTTATGTATTGAATGATTTGTAATGTTATTATTTCATCATAAATAAATCTACATACCTACTTAGATATCTAAAACTTCGTCGTAAGTGGTGAATCGTACTGTACTCATCAATAGGAATACTGGCAATTATAAAATGCAACTTATTTTGTATGAAATCATTCATAAAAAGTTCCGCTGTTTCTATCATTGTGTTGGATTAAGTATTTTTGTAAGCGGTGTAACAGCTGTTCTTATTGAAGAGTACACCGAGTCCTTTTCGGATTGCTACATAATTCCAGACCGACGTTAAGCATCTATTGATTAACATCACATATATTTGCACATTCATAACAAAATATTGTATTAATCACTTTATTTCGTGTGTCATGTTCATTTGGATGTTTCTTTCTTCTTGCATCAAATAAGAAAAAATCAAATGTACCACGCGGTGTCGACGGTAATGGCGATGAGGTAATTGTGCCCCGTAGGTGTGCAACTATTGATCAATGCGTTCTTCTACCTTGAAACTAAACCTCCGCTCATTCCTTCTACACGTAGTATCTCAATCCCTACATTTAGCATGATTAGATTTTTACCCCAACACAGCCCTCAACTATCTGTGTTTGTATTTAATTTGCTAGAGTTATGTTATACGCTTCTTACAGCAGCACTAACTACTTGCTAGTAACAACACAAAGATATTGATGTCACCTTGCATGCTCCATTGATATATTTATAATGGAATTTCACTGGTTAATAGTCAAAACATCATTAAAAGGTCATCAATTCCATTATTATATACCGACCTTTGGATTTAGTCATTGATATCTGTAAAAGATAGTGGTGTTTTTAAAGTAGAGCAATTTGGGACTATACGAGCGTGGGGTCATTAAGGTATCCCCCGATGGCTATGATTACCATCCACCTCACAGACAACTCCACGTGCTTTCTCCCCTTGACCTTCAACGTCACGGATCGATATCTATGACGTGTATCTGCTTGATTGTGACAGACCGTAGAGAGTGAGTACACGGTGATAAATGGCCCACTACATTAGAATACACTTGGGATCAACTGACTGCTCAGCGCGTATGCTAAAGGTTTCGTAAATATTTGCTTCCATGTCGTTCAAAATTGATTGTGCAACACAGATTCAGTGATCAAACAAAATTGCTCAAGCAGTGTAATGGAAGTGTAAAATAAGGTTGATCGTAGACTGATATGGCTTTATTTTTTAGGAGGAATGGAGCGGCGCGAGATGCACGCGGTGACTCGGACGTCCATAACTTCCAAGAGTACACCTATAAAAAAATCACCCCTTGCGATGTTTGCTCACAAGTTCTTAGAGGTAAGTGCTTTTAGAAAACTTCTAAGTCAAATAATAACCGACTTTAGCAATACCTAGTTATAGACGAGGTTCTTGGATAACGAGAGACTAAATGCGCTATGTGAGTCACCCTAATAGCCCAACCTTACGGTTCACAACAATGTTCGCGCAAATTCCTACCGAGTTATGAATCGCTCAAGTTTAACATGAAAAAACAATTAAGATCATGAGTTACCGCCATGATCATGATTCATAACATGATGCAATGGACCTTACAAGTAGTTCGAAATACCAAGTCTCGGTAGAAATGTTGCTGTTAACCGAAACAACAAGAATGTATAATCCTTGGTATGCTTAGTCCCGATGATTGATACTAATTTCATTTCAACTGCTCTTCATCTAAAAATATTCACGGTACTCATTTTCCGGTAAATATTACCATATTGCTTTTTTAAAAAAATACGTACTAATCACACAGATTGAGCTAGCCCCAAAGTAATTTCGAGACTTGTGTTATGGAATACTAACTCAACGACGCTATATTTTATAACAAATACATGTATAGTAAACATCCAGGATCAGGATCATAAGACCAAGGTTAATCTAAAAAAGATCATTTCTCATTTTGACCTCATCGGGGATCGAACCCGGGACCACTCGTGTCGCAGGCTGGCGTGTTGACCGCTACGCCACGGAGGTCGTATTGTTTGTTTTATTGCGTTAACATTCAAATTCAGTTCATTTGTCACATTTCAATAATGATTGGTTGACACGGTTCGTGCTTCGTACCAGGTACATTGTCGCGAAAATTGAAATAATGGCCGCCTTCAGTTGATCTTTCGTACCATGCACGAACAACTCCGAATTTCAAGTTCATTGACTGTAATTTCTTTTGTACTATTAGTGCGTCTATCACACCTCATCAAGTTTATTAGGGCGCTTTGTTCTTTGTCTTTTGTACTTAAGCGACTTTAAATTGGGAAAATTACTGAGTGTTTTCCACAATATTATGCTATATAATATGTGATGTATTCCCCATCACAAAGACAATGCGAAATATCAGTATGCATGAAAAAAATATGTGTTATCTTACCAGTTTATCCAAAAATATTCAATAGTAAAGTACTGAAAATGAAAATAGAATAAAATTTGGTTGAAAATCGAACGAAATAAAACACTATTTTATATGGCAAATGTATAGGTACATGATATAGACATCGACGTCACTAGTCCATATCGGACTTCTCTTTCTTATTTAAACTTTAAAGTATCACATCTTCGTCGCTTATTAAGATTTTTTCAAAGTTCTTTCATATTCTTTGCTGTGGTTATTAGGGATTATTCTAAGCAAATAAAAAAAAATATGTGCATATTCTATATTGTTGTAGGCAGGTTGCCTTTAGGTACTTTGATTAATATTACGTTGTTTTAATAAGCAAGATCAGAGATATGGAACACAAGTTTTTTTTTAACTTAAAATCGGAATCTAGCCAAAATACTGTATAATACAAAGTTATATCCATCCATCCATCAGGTCTTTTTTTTTTTTTTTTTTTTTAGTCTCCACTGCAGGAGCACGACCCTCTCTGTACTACCATAGCAATATATTAGCCAGAGTAGTCAGAGGATTTGGCCTTCACTCTCCACGCTGGCCAGACGGGTTGGAGAGGTCTTTTTGATGTTTGTAAGCTTTGTTTAGCTTGTGTTTCCTAAGTCGCCTTTTACGACATCCACGGGAAGACTTGGAGTGGTCCTACTCTACTCTGCCGGGAACCACACGGCAAAGTTATATAATACTAGCTTTCTCTTTAACTAGAGGCATTTTGACATGGACAAATATTTCTTACAACACAATGATACGCAGTTTCAGATCATAATTATCATTATGATCTGAAACCGCAGTAAAGTGAAAAAAGAAATTCATGACTATAAATATACATACACACGAATGTTCAGGCTTACATACATAATAAATACATGACCGCTGTTGTTTTGTTTTTTTTTTTAAGTGGCTAACATCAGTGTCAGATTGAAGCTGCCCAAATACATCTGACATAGCGTTCAATGATAACAGCCGGGACCAACGGCAAAACGTGCCGAAGTACGGAAGAGCCACTTTTCATGCCACTTGCGATCACCCTTCCAAGTGAGGACTGCGTCCGGGGTTGCTTAACAGGACATCTGAAAATATAACACATCTTTTTTGGGCAGTCGTGTGTAGCATCAAGTTAGTTTTTCCCATTGAATTCACAAAAATCGAAGTCTTGTGTCGATTTTCGCACGCTAGCCTTTTGTTTGATGCCGTTGAACCTCGAGTCCGATAAACTACCATGCTCCAAGAGTTTCGGGTCAGTGAATAATGGAGGTAAGCTTATAGCTACAGCTAAAGCCTACTTGAGTCACGACCGCGACTTGATTAATTGATGGAAAAATAAATTAATGACTTCTAAAACTAATGACGTCACGACCATTTTGCTATATTTAATAGCTTTTACATGTTAATTTCAAAGATATATATATATATATAGGTATACTCGTATATATGTCGAAGATTATTTAACTCTCTGTATAAGTAAGCGTCTTCTATAAAAATCTTAGTAGCATCGTCGTAAATTTTAATTGATACATTTCTTTCATAATTCAAAACATTTATGCAGGTAATAGGCCTTTGTAGGCATTATTACATTTAAGATCATCTTATTAAATCTTATGCATTTTACTAATTATTGGTAACAAGCTACAGACTACTAACATTTTGGAACTGACCACTGCAGAGAAGAAACGCCGACAGAAACTCTTTCCAACAGAATTATTACTTTTTTTAGGGCATACCAGGCAAGGGTTGCGATGCCGTCTTTGCAAGATGAACGTGCACACGGACTGCATGCCCCAGGTGGGCAAGTGCCAGACCAAGTCTCGGCTCTTACGTCGCCAGAAGAGTACTTCAGAGATCGAAGCCCATAGAGTCCAAGATCCTGGGTTTGATGAAGAAAGTAAGAATAATTTAATAATTATGACATCTGTTCTTAGTATAGGAAAGTACATGTAAATAACACTTTTCTTTGTAATGAGTCACTTTAAATATTATCAGTACTTCCAATTAGATCCTCTATTTTTTTGAATCCCCTATATTGTGTACATATCTTGAGAAGGAACTTTTAGAAATTTAGAATACTCTTAGAACAAATGATTTATTTTTAATAATAGTTAAATTTTACTCTCACTATTTTAGTAACAACTTTTGACACCCCCAATTCAAGCTAATTATTTATAGTAAAAAAAACTTATGTACTGACAATATTTTGAGAAGACACAAATAATTATGTGGAATTAAATTTTTGAAAAATTTTTACGTGAATGCCATTGAACTTTCACTTAGGACAACAAATCATTCACGAAATATTATACATGTACTTTCTGGAATAATCTTTGCATTAATTAGCTACACGAGAAGGAAATGAAAAAATGCTGTCAAAGAAATGTTTTTTCATATGTAAATGAAATAAATTGGCTTTGTACGCAGAGTAAAATCATTTAAAAGATGTGCTTAATTCTAGAGATAATTATCTAAAGGCTTCAGGCTAATTATGCTTATAGGTAACTTAAATTAACTTCTTGTTTTTATCGATACCTATGTATAGATAAATGCCCTCAGATGTGGTGGTAAGTTCACAGACTCTGATATTTTACCAGCTATAATAAATTGTAGATAGGTTAGTAAAGTATTTATTGAATTATTATATGCTTAGGCTATACATTAACTTACAAGTATGAGCTTCGACACGCAGAGACAAAGACACGGCTCCATCATCAAGCTTGCGAAACTTTACACACAATTCTCATAAACATCACACACATATTGAAAATGAACACAGTCGGATTAACTTGACGTTGTCCAGGAGTGCAAGATGGCTGGCTGCCAGGTCAAAGACTCACTCGCATCTCCTTCAAGGGATCGGTCGAGTTCGATGATGATTTCGATAGCTACAATGACGAGGGTACAGTATTAGTCAGTCAGGAGTGACCCCTACACTTTCCGAAGCCGAGCGTTCGATAACTGTCAACCTATCCTAGACATACAACTAGCCGACGTAGGATACTAACAAACACTTGCCTGACTCCTCACATTATAACGATATTACATGTGACCCTCGTATGGTGAACGCGTTTGACTATAACCGCATTTGATGCTCAGAGGAGGAAGTGGATCAGACCTACCAAGTTCTGAAGCGGGCCAACGAAATAGCGAAGCCGGGTGGCGGGGAATCTCGTGGGGGCCCGGTAGTGCGGGTGTCGGCGCCGGAGGAGACGCCGCCCGCGCGCTCGCCGGCCCGGCCGTGCGGCGGGCTGGCCGTCGCGCCGCAGCCGGTCTCCTCCAGCTCAGGTGTGGCGCCGCACCCGAGCTCGCTCGCTTCTCCGCTCCAGCCGCGCCGTAGGCCATCGGCTGCCGTCGCTCCAGGCTGCGCTTTCGCTCGATGAGTCCGTTCTCAACGGCGCTGCTAACAATAAAGTGCACGACATCTCGCGCTTTAAAACATCTGCCAGATCCCTTAAATATGTAGCTATATACTGACCGAGCTAAATATTTGTTTATAAATAAGTAGTACAGATCTAGTGCCTTTTTATTATACGTAGTCAGCAATAAGTATCATATTTTCTAGATTTGAATGACTAAATCAGAATAGAATAAAACGAAAATGTAGAATGGGATGGCCCCGTGCACTTTATTGGACGAAGCAACATCGAATGAAGGAAATATCGCGCGAGAGCAAGCGTCCTCGAGTCGACTGCAGCCGTCTGGCAGCTTCACTCAGATCACTCGTTTTCAGTAGTGTGAAGTTGTTTGCACGCATTGGTATAGTCGCGGGCGCAGGGCGGGGGCGGGGTGCGGTCAGAACTGAGAGTCGTCGTCGGTGCTTGTCGGTAGGCGGGGTGCCGCGGCCCGACGGTGGAGTGCGGCGGCGACTGTTCGCCGGCGTCAAGAGTTTGTCCATGTGGGGCTCGCGGTCTCGCCGCGGCTCGCCACAGCACCGGTCCATTTCTCTGCCAGAAAGTACGCGCCCACGGCTGCCGTAGCATAGCCCTCTCGGCCTCACAGCTGTGAATCAAAAGCTTTGTTTGTCCCGTCTTACTGGGTTACGGTGCCTCGTTTTCGTTGTGTGTTAAATATATTTATTTTTTTATCTTTTAGTTTCGCGATTGCAATGTTAGTTTAGTTTATAGGACTTAATTTAGACGAAGCTCGGCCAACACACCCTAGTTGCTTGAACCTGTCCTTCCGCAGGGTCTGTCATCTCATTGGTTAGGGAAATCAATCGACGACATTACAATCTACCCCTATCCCTTACTTTCGTTTTGTTTTTATTTTCCTGGTTTATTATTTGTTTTGTTTAATTTTTATTTATTTTGTTTTGTTGACGCGAATCTTTGCAGAATCGGAGCAGACCACGACGCGACCTTTCGGACAGCCCCTCTGTTTCGTTAACGAGAACGGTGACCCTCCGCCGTCGATTCTCAAGTCCACGGCCAGCGTCCGCAAGAAAAAATGATTAGCGACATTTCACTCACGGAACGAGCCTATCAATTATAAAGCCTCGTAGGCGAGAGCGCTGACTCAGCGCGGCACTCGGCCTGGCCCAAGCCGCCTCAGATGTCTTTATTGTAGTCACCCCGAAGCGCCCCGCGTACTGTGATATGTATATTGTTATTGTTACAATAAAAGTCAGATCTAAGCTTTCTTTTCTAATTTTACCCTCGATTTGCACTATTCACTATGTATTCGATTCAGAAGCGTCTTTTCTACGATCGGGCGTTGTATGTAAGTGGTGCATGGCTTGGCGCAGCGCGCTGACTGCATGACTTTTTCTTGGGTCAATAACACTTTAATAATACCTACTTACTTCAATAATCTTATTTTCACCAGCAACCATCTACTAATTTAACAGAGACTAAATGCTTCTCGATTCACCTCACAATCCCATCGAAGTACCGAACTCACGCCGAGCATACTAACAATTGCAACTTCTACACTCAATGTATAACTTTGACACTGCCATTTTGACCACGGTATTCTTAACTGAGTGTGTTTAGTTTCATTTCGCTTTTTAACAACACAGTTTTGTTTTAAGTAAGCTTGCAGGGCTCTTCACAGAACAGGCAACTACCAGTAGAACCTAGTATTAAAATAATTATAGACTCGTACCTGTTTACTTGTCCACACAGGGTCAATGAAGAACTCCAAGAGTGCCCAAATGTTGAGGCAGGCAGACCGCACCAGTCCCTTACCTGGTACCAAAGACATCGTATCTAAGCGAATCCCCGTAGAACTTCTATGTTGTTTGACAACTCATTGCATCAATGACAATATCATTGTCCTCATCCATGATGCCACTTTTCTGTTATTGTATTCAAACAACGCTGCTGATGACGGGCTAAATCTGATATTTATAGATACTGTTATAGAATTTGAAACTTCACAACATCATTTAATACCAGCCTTCACTCTTTAGTAGTTATGCATATTGAAAATCATAGGTTTATATTGAATTCTAGGCATTTTCTCTTAGTGTTTCTTAAATTTTTTATTCATTTGCATTGCTTACGCACTTTGGTACTGTTGTGATTTTTTGTACTCTTGAAATAATCGTTTGCCTGTTTGTAGTGTTGTTAATATTACCTAATAGGTACACATATAAATACTAACTTGAGAACTTTTCCACAAAGTTACAGAAGTAACAACCTTAAGTAAATAACATTTTGAATATATCTTGTCAAACATTTTATACACTTTGTGGCAGCGTTCTCCGATCTAAATTAACAACATGTTCAAACTAAATCAACAACATGACAAAATATTCACTTAGAACTAGAAAATATCAAAGTAGCATATCGACAGGGGACTTGTTAATATCATATTAAATCCACTTTCACTCCACTTCAATACTGTACTGAGATCTAACCAATCAAGTCCCCTTAGAAAAGTCATGTAGTGAACATAATCACGATTCATCAGTGAGGGTTGTGAGATCGACGGACAGAGTAAGTGATGCTCATGATGACTGTTGTAGCGCCGCACTCGCCGAGACGCCAAAAGTTGAACCTTAGGATGAAGAGCCTCTCGCTGGATTCGCCGGAGTGCGGGGAGCTGCGGCGCCGGCCGGCGCGCGACCAGCCCGCGCAGGGCAGCCGAGTGCTCTGTACGAACATCGCAGTAATATTCATACCTGGGTCCAAACAACCTTTAGTTGCGTCACGCTTTTTAATAAGACAGACAAAACAGCCAAACATTTACAGTAAACTCAAATTAAGTTACAAAGATGATTGCTTTAACGGTGGACTTTTTTCGCATTCTTCTGTAAATCCCTTGGAGACAGTTGTTTGTATGCTTGAATGACATGTGTGCAAAATTTTGGCTGTTTTTAAAAAGTCAGGTCTCGATATACATTGCTTCTTTATTATATGCATATGTACAGATTTTAAGGGGACTTTACATTAAGCCCTTATGTCAGTCCCAGCTCGTTATCAATTCTTTTCTCATAAAGAATCGGAAACACTTCGGTTCTTTGGATCCAGGCTCTATGTCAAGCTATTGTGAGCACAAGCGATGTTTTCCTCCAGGTTCCCTCGGCTTAGCTTGTGTGCCATAGAAATAGGTTACTCATGTTTTTACTGTTTAGAGATTTTGTGGTGCTTTCGTGCTACGTCGTTATAAAGGTGAAAATGCGGTGAAGTCTTGCTTTCGACTTGTGCCGTTTTACTATGGGGACGAGAAACAGACACTTTGCGACGGTCAAAATCTTTAAGTACTTGGAAATTCGGCATTATAACCATGGACGCACAATCATTGGAAAATTCAATCTCAAATTCATTTACATCAAGGAATGCCAAATTAGAATTCGTAAAATTTCTGTTGATCGATTTAACATTGCATGCAATTTATGTTGTTTTCTGTTTCTAGGTAAATGCAGAACGCTTAGCATGAGACATGGCTTAAATAGAGTAAATTACCAGTCGATTCACAAATACACATTTTCATGTACGTTAAAATACGTACTACTACTGATATATCCTGTAGTAATGCTTTATTGCGTCCCAATTATAATATGTTGGTCTTTAACATACTTATTCAATTGTAATTACGAATTTAACTTTACTTACTTTGGCCTTCTTATTACGCTTATAGCATTATTACACGTTGATATAATATACAAAATGAAAGTTACAAGGTTATGTATGATGAGCACCTTGCACATTAGAATTTATTGATTCACTTCAAAGGAGAATTCCTTTACCAAGTTAAATAGATTTTAAAATATAGTGCATAACAATGGCACAAATCACTTCTCTAACTCGCACAAATAATTGCCCCTACCCCATGCATTGTGTGCACAGCCTCAAAAGCTAGTGGCTTACCTAAAGATTTGTAATAAAATTATTAATGGATATTGGTTCATCATTCAGATTAAAGACGTTATGCCTTAAACTACTTATAATGTCTAACATTTATCAGATTTTCTACCCAAACAAATTACTGTTATAGCTATAAACATGTTATGTAGACATGCATTTGATAAAAATAAGTGTATGATGTGTTTAACCTTAGACATCAATTTACAAAATTTTGTTGTTTTGGGTGGTTTTTTTTTTTTTATGAGTTCTAATATAAACCTACCAATTTTATTTGGCTATATTCCCAGATCCTAGTTAAGCCAATAGTCTTTCCAATAACATTGTTTGCACGGTGTGTTGTGATGGATAACTCCAAGCAAATACTCTTTATGGTCCATGTTTAAATCTTGAAAAGTTTAGATGTCTTGAGCGTGTCCCGTGATGTGCAGCTCCATCGTCGCCGGTGCACAGCAGGAGGCTCCTCAGTGCACGAGGAGGCCGCATGAGCAGTGTGGAGCTGCCGGATGAACCGGATAAGAGCTTGTCTTCGAACAGCGCTAGTCCTTGTCCGTCACCAGTAAAGCAAAGTGGTGTAAGTTCTATGTTCTCATTATACGTAAAGATTTTCTCAGCACTTTAGCCATCGCCGATGCACAGCTGGAGGCTCCTCAGCGCACGAGGAGGCCGCATGAACAGTGTGGAGTGTGGAGCTGCCGGATAAACCGGATAAGAGCTTGTCCTCGAACAGCGCTAGTCCTTGTCCGTTGCCAGTAAAGCAAAGTGGTATAAGTCAATGGTCGAATATACCTAAAGATTTCCATAGCACTTAACCTAGTCCTGCGAACGTGAACAGTGTAGTGTTCGAAACGTTAGGTATATATAAATAATATAATAAAGGTATGCGATAAAATGGCATTGAAAGTTATTTTATTTAAACGTGTGACAAACGCGAACATTTTAAACACTCCAAAACCCAAAAAATCTACTTTGTCTAAGCCCAGTTCAGCGTTCAGTTGGAGTACACCGCTCATTCTGCGATACACGCCAAATTAATGCCTTCTAGTAAAATAAATAATTAAAATACTGCTTGCCTACTTATTTGTATAAAAAATATACCTATGAGTACTTTACTATTATGAAATGTGATCCTAACTTAGAGTACCTATCGATTCTAATTAAACATTTTAAATTTTAATTCAAAGATCGAGTAGTAAAAAATGTCCCTATACAATGTCAAACACATTGAACTAGCATTAATAATTGATTACGTTCTCAATATGAAAACGAACAACTTTTGCCATGTGAAAAGGCCGAGATAAAAATATCAGCTGATCCATAACTTTTGGATCAGTAGGTATTCAACGTACTTTGGAAAAGCTCATTAATTGAGATACAGAATGAGCAGCTGATATTTTTTGTGTACAAATGAAAAACTTATCAAAACCTTTTTTTTCAGAAGCACCAACGTCTACTGCCCACCAACCTGTACGTGATTCTCTACAACTTCAAGTCACGTCACGCCGATGAACTGGACCTGAAGGCTGGCTACAAAGTCACGGTCATCGACACCTCCGACCCTGACTGGTGGAAGGGCAAGTGCCTGGGCAAGATCGGATACTTCCCGTCTAAGTACTGTACCAAACTGCAAGCTGGCGAGAGACCGTTGCAGGTCACTCATAATTTGCAGGCAAGTTTATTCATAATATATTTCGAGTATGATGAAGCCAGACACAATTTTTTGTAGTTCAGTGACAGACGCTGAACATATCAATATAACAGGTAAGATTTGATTGTTTGAATTGAATAGTATCCATAACCACGGGACCGATTTTCAAAATCCTTTCACCTATTGAAAGATAATTTATCTGCTCTTATCAAAAATGTGAAGATTAGATCTAACGACAAAAAATAGCGCCAGGGCTGAGTTTTCAAACCGAAACTACTCCCTTTCTTTTTATTAAATTTAGCTTATTCCTAGCAAGTTCATGTCATTATTTTTTCAATACATCTAGCAGATGTGTGATGTCCGCCTTCAATCTCATCAGGCTTTCTAGTAAATTTGAATCTTTAGGGAGTGGAGAGTAGAGGAGTGGTGGAGTGGTCAGTGCCCACACTGATCGATGCGAAATCAGTTTTAGCCGTACAGAAACACCTTTGTGTCTACGTAATAAGTGTGCCGCTAATTGTTGGGCCACTTTGAGAATCAGTGATATAAACTATGATAATTGTAGAGTTATTAGATTATTGTTGCAGTTTAAAAATTTTAACGCGTTGATGTCTTTTATATGATCTTTTAAAACGATAACCACTGCTATAACAAGTCGGTTAATAATGAATCCAAATTAAATAAAAATATTAATACATTTTCAGGTGTCCGATGGCGATAACGGTCTGATGCTGCTGCGTGATCAAATCGTGATTCAGGTGAGCACAGTTCCGAATAATCATCATGTCAACGACATTAATGACATTTCAGAAAATTTGTTGCTAGACTTACGTATGTATTCGCTCACTCATTTCTGAAATCATCAGTTAAATTAAATTTACAACTACTTCATTTGACTGACCAAATTTCTAACTGACCTAACCTAACCAACCAGCTTTAACCAAACTTAAGAGGGCCCTGGACGCGCATGTCTCCATACAAACGGAAATAAGGAATTGTGGCCATATTTGATAATTTTGGAGTAAAATTAAGCATTATACATCAAATAATCTTATTATAATCTATTTACGTTCCTATACAGCTTGGCAAAATTATCAATGGTTTGAGAATTATAAGCCTCTAAACATTTCCATACAAATTATCAAACATTACCACAATGCCTTATTTCCGTTTGTATGATGGTAACCGATAAGTTAAGACTGACGCGCATGTCTATGGAGACATACGCGTCCAGGGCCCTCTTAACGTATCGGCAAAAGGCTGTTTTTATATTTATTTAGCTTTTTACGTATTTCATTATTTTTCAGCTATAATAGACCGTCGTCTCAACGCGATTTCCAGATTTATAAGATAGTGTTTTGAGAAGTTTTTAAACTCCCATAATTCCTATACGCTTCCTATCCGAAAGTAAAAAATTAGATATTCTTTAAGGAAGTCTCCAAAATTGAAGAAATGAAGAAATGAAAATTGAAAAGTGGAGATTAAACAAGACCTGATGATGATGAAGAGTTTTTTTGTTTGGTTGAACGCGCTAATCTCAGGAACTACTGGACCGATTTCAATAATTCTTTTACTGTTGGATATAGGTATGTTATCCCGGAGTATTATAAGCTAGGTTTGTACTACGGGCAAAGTGGACTACTAGTAAAGTTAGTTACATTCCTAAAATAAATTTTCAGGTTGGTGATGAGGTCGATGGGATGGTGATGATTCGCTCTGGCGACAACCGCCAGGGCGTGTGTCCGGTCAAGTTCCTTCAGGAGGTGTGACGCTTCAAACTGCCTATCTTCGATATCATGAAGGTAAGATGAATCACAACAAGAAATCACAGTATTTATTCCTATTTCGGCATGAGTATCACTTATATTATTTTATTCGCAAATCGCAAGAAAATCAAGGGAAAACAAAAAAAACCTTTGGCCGGTGTTTAGAGTTAAACTTCTTTTAGATTCGTCTATCTGTCCGTATGTCACAGCTAAGGCATTTACTAAGGCTTATATGATTTGCATTCTTGAATTTCTTTCTATTTGTAAAGTATTAGGAATAAAATGATTGGCGTCGCTACTGTGCCTAGTGTGCCCCCTTAACACTACCCCGTTGAAAATCGGTAGGTATGCTGAACCGCATTACGATTTTCTACAAAATGAACAAAAAACTTAAGGGGGCTCTACATACATGGAACTGAAACTAAAATAAAATACAAATCTATACGTGCGGGGTTTTTATTCATAGGTTCTAAAAAAAATACATTGAGGTGAGGTTCTTGAAAATCAAAGTCAATCTTTGAAATATTGGCACTTCTAAAGTGGTAAAATATGTGTGTGTCCTTAACTTTTAAAATAAGAGAGCAAATAATCTTAAAAAATGCTGTAAATTTCAATGAACATTTCAAACGAAAATTGGTATAAATGAAAAAAAATAAATGAGATATAGTCAGCATGTGGGTTGTGTTGAACTTGATAAAAGTCCAAGACTTAATATTCACTGATATACATAATTTAACTTATTACAGAAACGCGGGTCATTATCAGAAGAAAGAAGTAGGCTTCACGAACCAAAATACACACGGAGTGCTCCTGTCACGCCCTGCGACAGCGAAACCTCCACTTGGTCTGACAAGGCTTGGAACGGGAAGCAGGGCTACGAGTCTTCAGGCTCCGATAAAACTTACGAGGAGTCAGCGGATGGCGTGTGGTGGTGGCGGCGACCGCTGGGGGTCAGGCGGACGCAGTGCCGACGGTGCGGGGCCTCCTCGTCAACCAGGCCCCTTAGAATGATGCCGTGTGCGGGAGTTGCCCAGGATGAGTACGAAGCCAGTGGATCTCGACCACTTATGTCGCGCGATCGCCCACTGCTCCTCAGGCAATTCTTCTTGTAGTTTCTTTTTAGTTATTTTAAGGCGACCGAACGTATACCTATCAAAATTTTTTTAATTTGAAATAGAATAATAATGCCTCTCAAAAGTTAGAACATTTGGAAACCATAATAGAGGTCGCCTTGTTAACCCTTTGCACATCCAGAAATAGAGTGCGTTAGTAATTTTTTTAGTGCATACTTCCGTAATATGTCGATAAATATTCCTTTGCGTGCAACCTCTAGTCAAGTGTATTTGGGGTTAGATGTTTAGTAACCCTTAGAATATGCTTAGAGTACACTTAACACTCCGTTATCAAGTACTGATTTTTTAAGATTATACACATGGCCTACGTCGCGATAACTTATGTTTAATATATATTTGGTATTGTAATATTTATTATATATTATACAAGATAAATATTATGTATATTAGGTCCTTAGAATATTGTATAAAACGTTTTGACATATCATTTTCGTATATTTTTAATTTAACGGTGATATAAAATTATTAAGCATTATTTACTAAGCCAATTTTGAAAAATTTAAATGGCCCTTGCTATGTTGCTGCCCAGGTATTGTGAATTTATTCCAAGCTATATATGAATATTTATATGTATAATGATTCTGAAGAATAAAACATGCATTTATATATCGTAAGTAAGTATGTAATCTTAAATGAAAGGAACATCAAAGTTCAACACTGTGTTTTTTTTATATAAATTTCTTCAGCAAATAATTTGATTTTTCGTAGTCATAATTTGCCACGGTAGTAGTAAAACAAAAATTGTATACTTAAAACGATTGTGAATGAGTGTAACTATGTAAGTGGATTGAATTTTTTGCTGCATTTGTGATGCTGATGTGTCATGGGCATAAATTTAATTGAAATTATTATACATAGATATGTCTACTACATGATGAACTACATATTAATTTTAAACTAACTTAAAAAAATACTTTAATACGGATTTATCGCGTTTATTACATTATGTATACACGAATCGTTTCAAACACTTTACAGTGTTCATGTTCGTAGGTACACAGGTAAAAGTAATTTTATTTAAATATGTAACAATCGCGAAAACATTAGGAAACATTGTTAAAAAACTTATTTAAATTAATCTAAAATCTTTTGTACCCCTTTTACTTTCATTTTGAGCTTGTATAACGTTATATTAGAGTAGTGTATCTAAGCATCTAGTTGAAAAATACTATTAATTTCATACGAAGAATTGAGTTTTGATATGAAAAACTAAAAAAAGGATCTTCTTTACATTAATTATCCTTTATTTTTTCCTACAAAACTGCAAAGTACTAATGATTTTTTAACAAACCTACGTATTTATCACTTACTGATTTATTAAATGATATGGATGAAAATAGTTAATCAGCATTTTAGTGTCACTAAATAAATTATTATATAAAAACGTAGCTTAGATTCATGCAAACATGTAAGTAAAATTGTAGGCGCGACCGTTTTTTTTTTTAGTTATCGTTTCTTATGTTTTTTGTTTATATACTAGATGTTTATTAATGCTATAGCTCATATATCTTCCTAGAAGATCTTCGAATACCTACAAGATGTAAGTTGACCGTGCCATTTTTAAATTAGCTATATCCTCAAGTAACCAAAATACTATTAGACTTTTGTATATCTACTAATTAGGAGAGCACTGACTTATGGTTATTTAGACACTTTATCCACAAATATACTTATGCTTATTGCCGGTGTCAACAAAATAATAAACTATTTTATAATCATAATGGAAGCCGACTTTTAAAAGTGATATCATTATTACATGTATTGTAATACTCATGAGAAAGCAAACATCTTTCTGAGATCATTATTTATAAATTACCAAATTCAAAGAAGATAAATAGGAGTTTGTTTATCTAATTTGGTATGCAGTACCTATATCTGTTGAATTACTAAAACAATGCTTAGGAAATCACAAAATTCTAGTATCGATTCCCAGTGCTGGTCCTGGTTTGATTTTTATGCATCATATCCAAAGTACATAGAAAGTCAGTGCTCTATACCGAGTGAAAATTTACTCTCAACATTCTCAGGGGAGAGACAGCTTGTCAATATACATATATAGCTATTTCCATGAGACTAATGCTGGGAACTCTTGACACTTCCATACATAAGGGTGCAGCCAGCCGGGTTATTTGAATGAAAATGTCAATTTTTTTTCAGTTCTTAATTTTGATCCCATAGGAAAGTTGTTCATATTGACGGACTGAGTCGTAACTTCTAGGTTATGTTGAGGGTAAATAAGACCTTTTTATATAAGCACTAGTTCCTTATTCGAAACTGCTTCTATCTACTCTTTACCTTATTTTGCATAAAAACATTACCCAATTACTTTCCCTAAAGGGATGCAAACTTTTATTCACATATTAAACCGTCCCCTTGGAGTTTTAAGTACTATAACGGAATATTATATAAAATAATATTTATGTATACATAGCAGATTATGAAATTGTCGTAAGAACCACACTGCATATATATAACTAAGGTAATATTTACATGTAGATAGCTTGAATGTGAGATTCGACACAATACCTAAGTCTTATTTTTTTTTCTTCATAATAATATGTGTCTGAGTTCGAAAAGCCTTCTTTAACATAATTATTGGAAAATATTTACCTAATTAAATGACCGACCGCTTTAAAAGCGTCGATATTTATCAAAATTCCCACTGAAAATTACTTAACAATGATTTGAATGGTGTAGTAGGTACTTGCTCACAAGAAAAGGAATAAAACAACGAAAGAGAGGCTGAAACTGTTAAAGGGAATCAAGAAGCAGGCACTATGGTTTTATAACTTGTGTTTTTTTTTGTAAATGTAAGGACGGTTTTCAAGCTTAGTTTTTCACGTTATCATAAACAAGTGCAGTGGTAAAAAAACTGCGTGTGCGAAATAAAAGACCATCCTGAAAAAGATCAATTTGATACAGTTATAAAAATTGGATAGATAAAGCACATTTTTTATAAATAGTTACACCCTAAAAAACCACATACTACATTAAATATTCTAACTACTGAAATTATTTTTTAGAACAGCATCAGCCATCAAATGACATAGAAGTTGTTATTGTATTATGTATGCAAACATTTAGAATATGTGTAGGCTTATATGCTATAAAGGGCTTTGCTAGCCCAGGCGGGAGGGGTAATATTTTTAAAGATAACTTCATTCATCAATAGTTGTCCTGTTATAAATCAAAGAAATCGAAAAAAAAAAAAAACAATTTTGAATTTTCAGTTCAGCAACCCTCTCCTGCCCTTTGGCGGTGCGACGCCCTTGCTCGCTTTGAATCCTTATGTATTTGAGTGATTCTTTCACTACCTACCTTGTTCTAGGTTCCAGCATATTTTTTATATATGTGAGTTTTTCTGAATCATTGATAACATAACATCCAGTAAGTGCTCGATATGTAATATCGAAGGTTCTATGATATTGCCAAAAAAGTAAAAATGAAATGTGAAAAAATGTTATTTTCAGAAATAAATAAAATTAAAAGAACCAAATTGACCTAAATATTATTGTGATAGAGGATAGAATACCTGCTAAATCCCCAGTGAGATGTTTGTAATATACCTAAATGGATATTTTAGTATATTATAGTAATATACAAAGTGATGGAAATCTTATTAAATTAATAGATGTTTAACTTCATTCCAAAATTGGCTTTGGGACACTGATCAAGTGACCATCAAATGTATAAGTCCTTATATTTTTTCTAAGTAAATACTGAGGTACCGGAGAGTACGTACCTTATACTATAATAAACCGAAATGCAACCACCTAAGAACCTAATACGTAATCAGTTCTTCGTAAAAAAATACTACCTAAATAACTGTAAGTCCCCCGAGTTGTATTCTGTACCAACTTGGCCCTTGGGAAAAGTTTAATTCAAACGAAAATTACCTAGTGTAAGTACTCATGACTGCTTTTGAAAACCTTATGCCTACCTATTTATTCTTACAGCATAATCTCTAATCATGGATATTTAGGATTCACATGTAAAAAAAATTAACAATAATTAGCAAACCAATCGTCACATACTGCACAGTGTGCCAAATGCCTGAAATTTGGAAGAAAAGTCTCCTAAATGTTAATCATGAACACGAATTATTTAACGAGCTAAGTATTATAGTAAGTTAAGTTACACCACCCCCTAGGTTTTAGCATCTGGTACCATCTGCAGTTTAGCTATTCGTAAAGAGCCTTGAGTGCAACAAAATGTTGTCTAAAATTAAAACAACAAAAAAAATATTTTCTCATACTTGTAAATTCGAACTTTTTTTGACCACTTTTTTGAGATCAATTTACTGTACCTATCAGAAATTTATTTTTATTATTTAAATAAATACTACTTTAGGAAAGCACTATTCAAGCTTTGGCAGCAATCAGGCATTAGTGAACTATTACGTATCATTCTCACGTTCGTCTGTCACTGCCTATTTCGCCAGCCGCTGCAATAATGTCTTATTTACCTATTTATTTATATGGTATCTAAATTGATAATGTCAATTTGTGTTAAATCACGGTTTAACCATTAGCTTGGCGTATGTAACTCTTTGCTGAGACCAAAGAATTTTACACCTGACCTTACTGACCTGACTATACTTCGCCTATACGAAGTATAGCTACCTAGCTACTGACTTTAGACCATGTTTTTGAATTTCAAAGTGTGTTTAGGACATGTTTCAACTTTAGACATCATTTTGTAGTAAGGCTATGTTGTTTAGTGAAAGTAATTTGTCGCTTATGTTATGTTTGTAATTTGTTTATTTGTTTCTGAGGTTTAAGAATGTTGTGTTAGAAATAAAGATTGTGTCATGACAAAGCGTTTCACCTATGTCCTAACCATCCTAAAAATTAAATAAAATTTAGTATATGTATGCAGTTATTTTACTACACGTAAATAAAATGGAATTTCGGGGTCAGAGTGGTTACTGTGATACAATTTTGAATCTATACTGTGTCTTTTTAGTGGACCGGCTATTTGACAAAAAGTCTTCTAGAAATCTATTTTCGCGCAAGTCATCTCGGATAAGGACATAATAATATATTATGGTATATCGATGCATTCAGTATGATGTCCTGATTACAAATAGGTATATGAGATGCCAAGCGCGAAAATGGTGGGGTAGTCGCTATGAATGTAGAGATCTTCAAGTAATTTGAGCTAGAGACACTAGTTTCCACAGCAATTTTTACTTTTAAAGTTTGATATATTCAGTCACATAAATGCTATCTATGAGGCTTTTGGGTTATCCAACATACCATGTGAAGAAACCATCAAATGAAAGAGCTTTGTGAGTAGATTACAAATATTTACAACACACATTTTCACGACTTGGTCTAACAAATTATTAGAAAACGTCCAAAATTTTCACAATTCAGAGATGACTTTGAACTGATCTAGATGGAAAACGACAAACTAAATGGATTATTCCAAAAAATATATTAAATGACTCTGAATACCCTCTTTATTATGCCTAAAAATAAAAAATCGGTGATATTAAAAAATAAGAGAAGTACATCAATTTAAATAACCGCATAATTTTCTGTTACAAATAACTACCAATATACAATTTTTTTACTAAAATAATACATAAATTAAGTGATATTTTTTTAACAAATCATAAGGGTATATAGTGTTATTTTTATAATTATTTTCTACCAAGGAACCAATTAGCTCCAAGCAACTGAATGAAATGTTTTCATACTATTTTGAGCATATTTCATTCATCATCATCATCAGGTTTTTTGCAGTCTCCACTGCAGGAGCACGATACTCTTTGTACTATCAGAGCCATAAGTATAGATATTAGCCAGAGCAGTCAGAGGATTTGATCTACACTCTACATGTTTGCCAGATGGGTTGAAGTCGTCTCTTTGATGTGATGTTGTATTTTGAAGCTTTTGTTTAGCTGGTGTTTTCCTTTGACTATATATATACTCTTTTTTCTAAGTCGCCTTCTACTACATCCATGGGAGTGGTGTGAGTCCAAGACTTGGAGTGGTCCTATTCTACTCTGCCGGGAATCACATTAATAAACTTATGTGTAATTGGCTGTTAGCCTGTTACATAGTTTAATTAATATTTTAAGATAAAGGAACCTCGAAGAACTTCAACTGTAGAAATAATTCACAAATTTGGTTTTATGCGAACATATAAAACAGTATCCACCCTATATATATTGACCCTCGATAATCCCAAAAAGGGGTGACTCGGCCCTTCAATTTAACCAATTTCCTATGGTACCAATGATGGGAAATAAATTACATTACTTTGCTCGGGCGATTCCGTGTATAAAGATGTAATTTTGTTTTTTGGTTCCCTGCATTGGTCGCATAGGAACAGTGGCTCATAGTTCATATCTCAGATCACATCAAATGTGATCTAAGGTTCATATAGACGGGCTAAGTCGTCATTCCAAGGAAATGTTGAGGATCAATTTATAAGTTATATAAGTATATCATCGTTCAAAAAAACAACGATATGAATGTAGAGATATCTTCAAGTAAATTGAGACAGAAACGCCAGTTTCCCAAACAATTTGTAGGTACTTTTAGAGTTTGATCAATCAGTCACAGAAATGCTATCTATGTGGCTTTTGGGTTTATTGAGTAAAATACATTGAATGTCAATACGATAGGAGTACATAGGATTACATTTTCTGGTGTACAATAAAGTATTACTTAGTTTACTTACATTAAAAGCGACGCCTGTCGTTTGGAATTTAATCCAAGAACGTCAAGAACTCGTTACGTATAAACGAGTGCATAATGTTAATTAAATACTGCGAAACCTCATAGATGGCGCCACACGTTTTTAAAAGTTAGCATTTGAATTTTGATAATATACCGAGATATATTAGGTATAACTTATAAGTCTCGGCACGAGACTGATTCTGGTAACCATAAAATTTCTTGTTATATTTTATATTAGATAGATAAGCATTTCGATGCGAGGGTATAAAAAATATACCCTCGCATCGAAATGCTCATAATATGTTCCACAGAACACAGAAAGACATGTTCTATTGAAAAAACAAGTAAAAGGAACTAAGGTCCAATTATCGAATTACTTGTATCTTCGCTATCCGAAAATAATAGTGCTTTAGGTTATTTATTTTATTCTACTTATCCATCTCACACATATTACTTTTATAAAGAAACTAGCTGTTACCCGCGGCTTTGCACACGTGATATATAGCCTATTGTCCTTCGCAGTACCCTTACCTATGTGTATGCAAAATTTCATGATGATCGGTTTAGTAGATAGAGCGTGAAAGCGTAACAAAAAAACAAAGTCACTTTCGCAATTATAATATTTAATTTATTTATATTTATAATATTAGTTAGGTTAGGATTAGGATATAGTCAACGAAGTAACAGTTTGTTACCCATCTCTTTTGGTAGATAGTAAAACTTTTAAGTAGGTATATAACTTAGTTCGTATACATACAACGGTATAGGTAATTTTTATTTTTCAATGTACCTACTTGTGTAGGAATTATACTTCCTCTATTTTTGCAAATATGTAATTAGCTTCAAAAAACCACGTTTAAACAAACTAGCAGCTAATAGTCATGCGCGAAAAAGCCGGTGAAGGGAATAGTCTGGAGTGGATTTCTGAATTTAAAGAGTTCTTCAATAGTTATGGGTACAAATAACTACCTATGGGTAAGCTACCTATGGCACTGTATCTAACTTTAGTGTCCACTTGAAAGCTCAACTCAGCATCTTAATGAAGAGCATAGGTATCTCTTGGATAGGCATGTATCGAATTCTCCTCCTCATCTTCATCTTCATCGTCACTTACCATCAGATGAGATGGGAGCCGATGCCTAATTCAATAATGAATAAAAAAAGAGACTTTCAACTCCTACTTATCACAAGGTAGGTACGAGTAGGCTACGAAAGGTATCTTCCTCATAAACTTTAAAATACAAACTGATTCTTACATATTTATTCTAAGAGGTA
This sequence comes from Rhodophaea formosa, assembly GCA_963082605.1. Taxonomy (NCBI): domain Eukaryota; kingdom Metazoa; phylum Arthropoda; class Insecta; order Lepidoptera; family Pyralidae; genus Rhodophaea; species Rhodophaea formosa. The sequence goes on along the minus strand of OY720208.1, from coordinate 9,611,623 downwards.
TCTAGCTTGTATCTAGTTACGTAGTTACTCCGCGTATTTGGTACTTAAGTAATACTTTATTATCCACTTGCAGGAGTTCTAAGTATCTGTACTTAAGCTTTTATTTAATGCAAAAATAAAATAATCGTGATTATACATTCTAACACAAGTATCGAACCGAAACAGTGGATGTTACGGCTCCATGCGCAGGCATAGCTGGCATGCATGGCAGCGAAGTAGCGACCCTACTCCACGGTGTGTCGATAACCCTGCGGACGGCCGACCATCACGCCTGCGCCGCTGACGTCCCAGAGGCGGCTTAACCTGGACGCATTCCGACAGATTCGCAAACTGAACGCCTTACATGCCCATACTTGTTTTTAAGTAATTTACTCCGAATTTTGTGTACAAAACATACTTATTTTACGCAAATGTCATGTATTTTAAATTAATAACTTGATAAATTATGATATTATAAACTTTTCTAGCTAAGAAGGCTATCTACTGCACTCCAGTGTGCCGCCTCTCAAGCAGTCGACATTCCATTACATAGATGGCAGCACTGAAAATATTTGACATTCCATGGATTCCAATCGCAGTGGGCTCGGCTCAAATGTCAAACGCGACTATTTCGTCAACAGAGTCGTGGCGCGATAGTTGGATTTTATTAAATAACAACAAATACAAGAGTGCATTTGACGGACAATGGATAATAAACGGTAGAACTCAGTACATTTTTTCGCGTCGTAGAGTCAAGCAGCGGATCGTGTTATTCTGACGATTGCAACAGAGGTGTTGCGATTCCGATACATATTGATTTTCGTTCTTCGCCGGCTTTCAAAGACTGTTATGAAGTTTCAGTTGCTCAAACAATTGATCACGCAAATAAATAACTCAGTTCCTCATTAACTTTACAGCTAGCGAGTAATTAGTATAAAAATAATTGGTGATAAAACAATCAGTTTGTTGTGAAACATCGTGGGAAAAACAAGCGCACGTAAGTGATGTTTTAATTTATATTTTTCTTGTATTACTGTTTACACAATTTTAATTGGTTTAGAAAAGTTTTGGGTAGATACTGCAACGGAAAGGTTAACTAAGTTTCATATTAAAGCATGCTTTCTATCTATCTATATGATGTATGTATGTTTACTTAAATGAGTATCAATTTTTACTTGAATCTTTTGCTATACGCACATATCTACTACAGCATCTGCCCATGACTCCATTTCGCACGAGTACATACCTAACATTACTATGTAATAAGTAGGTACAAGTTACCTACCGGTTATTTGCGAACGCGCCAGCAAAAAAATTCGCCGCTATACGGCTTTGCACGGAGCATACGCCGAGGCTATGACACAAACTACGAAGAAGATACTATTACTAGTATCAGACGACCCACTGCCTGTTTTCTCTAGGCAATAAAGATCATAGACAAATAAGGGAGTGAGGGTAAAAATGAAAAAAAAAAATGCCATACAATTACGTTTCAGTTTCTATTGGGGGCCACAAATTCAAACTCAATTGAAGTGTGTTCTATTTACTAACCTAAAATCCGTACAGGCAGTTTTTCGGCAGTGGGCTATTGTATCTCGCGAGCATAATAGCGTGGAATGCGACTGATACGCAGCGAGCGGCGAATACTCCCAATAGCGCATGTGGTGGCGATGATAACAGCGATAAACCGCGCCCGATTAGCCAATGTGACCCCGCGGTTCAATAGAAACGCCGTGTTTGTTTAGCATTAGCATTGCAGCCTATTGCCTCTAATCGAGCCCTCCAAAAGTACCTACTCTAAGAAAAATGGTTTTTTGGCTTGAAACATATTACATTGAACATTGGGAAAATAGGACGCGGTGATGAGAAAGTATGACAATTGATAATCTCTGCTCGGATAAATAAACATTTTCACACTAAGGACTGGATCTAAGTTCCTCAATAGATAGGTATAAACATAAATGACAAGACACCTTGTACTTAGATGAATGGTCAAAACACACACACCTTACTGTTTGGACAAAAAAAGGAACCTGAAGTAGGTAAGTACCAAAAGAAGAAAAGCGTTTAAATCGAATGAGATATCTATCACAAATGTTGGCCACTAACACAATCTTAAAAAGAGGAACATAATTATAAAGTCCAGCACAGTAACTCATTTGATCTTTACATATAGGTATATTTTCTTCAAAATACAGACTAGGTCTAGGACCTACTATAGCTGCAAGAGTGCAGCTATAGTAGATTGCCTAGGTCCTTGCAAAGTACCTACCTACGTAACATACGTTACAAATTCATCAAAAATACAGTTAGCGGTAATAACTACATAAATCATCGAAGTGAAAGATAACATTACAAACATTGTCCAACGAAAACCTAGTAAGTTCCAAACTTACTCCAAATTATTGTTTGGGAAGCAACTGGGGAACATCTGCCATATCCCCTTGCAGTCCCCTTCGGCCACGTGCGCAGGCGCTCAGCAGGGGTAGCGACCGTCGTAAAAGAATCCGCCGCACCCCAAATGCGGGCTTCCTAACAAAACATCCAACTTTAACCTTACCGCAAAGAAATAAAGCCTAAATTTAAAATTCACACATTCTTAACTAAAATAGATTATTATTTTTAACACTTGGAATGTCAAGGTTCGACCATGTGGCTTTCGTTGGGGACTAGCATAGCAGGTGATAACAATTTAGGTTGATTTGGTATTCCAATACAATTCTTCAATAAGTAATTCCTAACTAAAGTAAAATATGAAGTAGGTACTCTGAAAGTTCACAAAACGAGTGCCGTATCTAATTGTAATCAAAATTTCTGTATTCTATAAAGAGGCGGGACAAACACCAAGCAATAACATTGTTTCTTATTTTAATAAGAAACTTAATTTCAACGCAGTTAGACTACTCGTCTAAATTATGGCTCTAATAGTTTAGACTTTAAAGTTACGTATACTATTTTTGTAATTCCGTTAAAATAAAATATTACAAAGCCCACACAATAATGAACTGGGGTTTGTCATGAGTTTTACCAAATTACAAATAGCTAACAATGTCTAGAAACCATTAAGATGTTATACAAAATAAAGCAGTTATTTGTGTTAATCTATGCTGTTTCTTCATGTCTAATGTCATTCTTCATCCAAAAATATCTTTATCAAATACTAAAACTCAAAAATTCATACAGATCATCTTTTTAGACGATTGTTTATTTTGGACTAAGACATAGTGAGTAAACGCCGCTTCTGTTCGAGATTTCACTTCGTGTTTATGTGTCAAATTCCACGATTCCCAACGTTCTGTTGAATTACTTCGTGACCATCAAGCTATGTGTCGAATAATCTATTCAGTGAGTACATGGGACCGACATACCGTCTCCGCCTGGCCTGCGACTCCGCCTCCGGCCAGAAAATTCTATTGTGGTTAATGTACCAAATTCCTCATCATTAACGTCACCAGTCATCGCATCACTCGTCATTCCCGCGTTTTGTTTACCCATCCCTTCTCAGACATATTCCAAGTCGCGTGAGAACAACGAAATTTTGTGTCCACATTTTGAAAGTGTCATTATAACGTCTTCACATGCCAGGAATTTCACGTCCATTATATCCATTTAGATTCATCAACGGGATTTGTTTACAAAATTTGTCAGCTACGCGTGGAATGTACGTAATCGCATTCTATATTTTGTATCATTAGTTAATGAGTGCGTTTTATCTTTTAAAATTCCGTCACAAGGCTGATCGGCGCATATTTCGTTAATTAAACAGTAACATTAATAAAACCAATACGACATTAAGTCTTTATATAATTTCGGTTTCGCTCACCTTTTATTCTTCAGATAAACATTTTTTTTCGTGTTAATTATAATAATATATTTACGAAGACCATCATTTGGGCAAGTATTATTGATTCCTGAAAATAGTCGGCGAATACGACGAATAAAACGTGAGATAAACCGTGATTCTATAATAAGGCAGTAACATTGTTGCTTGTTTGTATTGGCGTGACCGTCACACAAATATTTTGCATAGTGCAAATGCCGAATTGACTCTGCTAATCTACATGTAGTTTATTATTTGTTATCACAATATTCGGTATGAGTTATTCAATAGAACAGAAAACAGGTTATACGTCTAGTCAACATTTTAAAATAGCCACGAAACATTAGTACCTATGAAGTTGAATGAAATTCGAGCAATATAGTGTACTAAATTTCATTGCAGACAGACAAAAATTATGACCAATACATTCCACAGTGAATGAGTGTTATTGATAATAACAGTTCCACTTACTACATATAAACTACATTGCTGTGTCGCAGTAATAGTGGCATCAAAATGAAATGAAAATGCGACGTTTTCGCATATTGACCGAGTGGGCAACGAGTCTGATCTGCGATGTGGTTGTCCATTGGCTGGGTTCCCGCGGCGAGTGGTATGCGGCCGAATACCACGTTTCACAACTCTTTGTTTGATCATCTGACTCCTGCGACCTGTCTTATTTACGCGACTTGGCGCACGTCTGTCCTCCGTCTAGCCGTTTACGCGAGATGAGGAATTTCCGCCGAATCGGTATTTGCATGGCTAAATGCTCATACCAAACTCTGAGCCAAATATTTTTACGTGCCCAGACATGGATTCCACACTTCTACATGCGAAACGAATGTTATCATCCGCCCACTGAGGTTATTGTTTTCATTGAAATAGAATTCAATATTAACTTACTTTATTTTATTTTTTTAAATTCTACGACGATCAGTAAAGTAAAACTAAAAAGCCACAGAAAATCAGAATTTAATGAGGATAAGGTTAAGATAGAAGTTGCAATTTAACTAATTATAAGCGATAGCTAATTCATAATCATTCATTATAGCTACTTAGCTTACTACTTGGAGTTTTGATTCTGAAAAAGAAAACTTTAACAACTAATTCAATCAACAATGAATGTAATTTTAAACAAGAACTTTTATTTTAACAATAGCAACAATGTCTCAGGGCTTTGATATAATGAGTCGTTTAGTATGTACCAAAATAACATCTTGCATCTCGATCATAACAGTCTGGCAAGACAAACATGTCCCGCGTTGTTTATATGGATGTTAACGATACGCATACGTTGAGACAATATGCAATAATAGCATCATCATTTTATCATTCCCATATATCTTTGTGAAATATATTGTGTCTCGGTAGCTACTTCATTTTATAAGATTGCAATTTATAAATATAGATAAGATTTTTGATCTTTTGTAAGAAAAGAGTAATGATTATACCTGTCACCTGAATTTGGGCAGCAACCACAAAATAACTGGAGGAATGTTACCACTGGCTATGTATCATTGAATGGCAGCGATACGAACTACGAGTACAAATGATACCGATAAATTTCATAAGTACCATTGATGCTTGAGTCAGTAAACCAGGTGAATAACCCAGTAGTTATCCCACCCAGAATAGAGGCACTGAAAACTGAGGAGGGAACCATACATTGTGAAATTATTGAAAATAAATAAAATATCTGCCACTAATTATACACAAGGTTATTTGAGGTGACATTAAATACAACCTATTTAGAAGTTAAGAAGGAGTTTGTGGTGAGAAATCAATTGGTGCAGTTGGGGTCTGCCTTAGACGATTTTGCAAATTGATTTTGGTGGACTTTATAATATGAAATTGATGTAGTTTGGTGTTATAAATGCTCGTGCTCATGAACAATTTGTGAAATAGTTAAAGTGGACTGTTATATGGACTGGTATAGACTTGTCACTATAAGTTCCCACGAGGCTTCAAAGAACATACGCCAATCTTTGATGCTACTTATTACAAATTTACCGTACAACACTGATACTTAGTATCTTAATTTACTGGACTTTGGTAGAATCACTGAAATCTCGGTGGAAGCCATATTATAAAACAGAAGAAGACGTTGAGAAGTTATATTGGAATAAAGAAATTCACATACAGACGTCCATAGTACTTCACATATATGAAACATAAAACATAACTTAGATAGTTGGAAATGAAAAAATGCATTTTTCATTTTACTAGTAGCATACTCATTGTTCGCAGCAAACGTGTTAAAGCACCTTCATTGATAATTATATTTACTTCTCTTTGAGATAGAATGATACGCGAAACGAACAACTTTTACAATTACATTTTTTGCACAGGTAATCATGGAGAAGGTGGAAACAGCATTAGATGTCCTGTCACGTGCTGCCACAATGGTTCAACCATGCCCAGCTTACCCTGCCAGTGATTCAGATGGCTTTGGTGAGTCCTACCAATAGAAATATTTTTGATAAGTATATCCATACTACATATATCCATATCTTTTTATTATTATGTTCATCTTCCAAGTTTGGATTTTTATTTACTTTATTTGCTTAAGGTTTTCGTTATCTTTTGCGATTGAGCTACCAATTGAGTTTAAATAGGTTAGTTCCTCACTATCTTGCACAAGTGCTCTTCAAATGTTTACCCGTCTTGCCCTTTTTTTTACGGTTTAGACAAAGTCACAAGACAGGAGTATCACGCAAAGCAAAAGATGTGATTAGGGATTATGAGTGACAACTTGCTACAAGAAGCACGTGGCCTTGATTGACCATTATGAAAAATTTTTGGTTCAATTTATTTTGCATCCATTTTTATGTCCTACGTGATCTAATGAGCGCCGATGATCTATTAACAAGTTATCCACTAATAGATATAATGGGTTAGCATCATCAATCAAACCCTTTGCCGGTTGTTAGCATCGCCACAAATCATTCCCGTCACCAGCCATTTCCAACCGGCTTTATTTTTGTCATGCATAACGCAGTGGCAATTTATTAATGAGCATTCTGGACCAAGGTATGACAAACATCATCATAAAATCTATCTGGGCTAATTATAGCTTTCTGTCTAATTTTGAAGTGAATTGCAACTTTTACCTTGTATCAAATGAGTGCATAACAAATTCACCAATTTTTGTAACGTAAATTTGAAAAGAATAGATTACAGTCATGGTCTTTGAGATAAACAATATATTGAAGAAGTAATCATCATCATCATTTCGTGTAGGTGACACGGTCAGTCGACCACGCACACCCTGGTGTCAGAGTTCTGCGGAACCGCCTCTCGGCCTCTGACGTGGTTCCTTTAACGACTACCAGATGGCAGCCGGGACCACCGGCTTAACGTGCCTTCCGAAGCACGGAATCATCTAATGAAGAAGTAATGGAATCGCGGATCTATGGGTAGGCTCCAAAGACAAAACCAAAGACAGCAAACTGATACAAAAAGTATGCTGAAAACTATACGCTAAGTCAATGGCTTCACAGAGTGTTATGAATGTTCTTTTTTTAAACAGCCAGTACTTATCGCTAACTGAAATACATATGAGGGCGTTTTAAAGTAGAATTTAGAAAAGAAAATGTTTGAATAAGATTGATGGCATTAAAAAGCAAGTGTCAATGTCATGCATGGGTGTCAATTTTTTATAGTTTATTTTAATAATTAGGGCCTTATTTAACTCTTAACTTGCATCATGCGATCTACTGAGTAAAATTTTTTTTCTTTGAAATCCCCTCTTTTTTGACTGTCAATCAAATCTTGTGGTCAAATCTAAAAAGTAAGAGGAAGGCCCTAAACGACTTTCTGATGTTCGATTAAGCTGACTTAGTGGTAATATAATGATGGAAACGTAGTGAGCCATAGGATCTCCTTAGGTGCTCAAATTCCGAAGTGAACAAAGTGGACTAAAAGAGTGTAATTAGTTCACCCACATTACCTAGGTGATCAAAGTGGAATAAACCAACATTGTTTGGTTAATCCATAATGTTTGGGCTCATTTGATTATTCCGATTGGTCTTCGAAAGCCATTTACAGGCTTTATTTATTATAACAAAAGCATGTCACATTTTTTATGGACAAAAAAAATACTCATCACTCCAGAACGGCCTTACTCAAAAACGCTGCATTAAGGGCATGCAACCCTTGGCTTTGTCTACCTCGAAATCAACAAAGGTATTAAACTGTATCTGTAATTAATTAGCAATAACTAGTAACAGATTGACGCCAACACAGTAACGTGTGGAATGAAGTAAAACAATCTAAACACGGACTATAGAAAACTTGATTGGAATTCGCTGATTATTATACCACACCCACGTGTTTAATACTAGGTATTTTAAATAACATAATAACAAAGTGCCGATGAACTGATAGCGACAGTGTTTTCATTTATATCAATTTTAGGATTCGATATCTACGATGCATATTATTTATCCTTATTTTACTTGATAAATACAAAGGACCTACTTACGTGTAAGTCGTAGGATGGTAAGGGCGTTATAAACTTCTCTCCAAGCATAGGGCCTTCTTTTCTAATCTATGAATCACTATAGCCAAGGTCTTTATGAGGAAAGTTTTCCTAAGGCAAAACATTCGCATAGTTGCAGTTGGAGCTAAGTTCTTTTGATGTTGAGTAGATGTCATCTACATAAATAACAGTCTACTATTTTTCGCACCCACATAGTAAGATAACATAGCGGAAGTGTTGGTCAGTTGTATGTACTCGTAAAATGTAGGGTAGGCACTTATGAATCAGCTAAAAATGATTTATCAAATGTTAAACTTCAAGAGTATTTATGTTTATAAACATATGTACTTGTAAAAAATCTCTGAAACAGGCATGTACAGAAAGATGTTCCGTTAACTTGCATGCAAACAAATACTAGGATTTGCAAAGTTTTTCATGTCCATATCAGATAGAGGTTCGCATAACCAGCCAAGTTCGTACGACAAAAAGTTCAGCCAAGCGGGCAGTCCTCTCTAAACGACACAAAGGTACCATTGTTGTGTTGTGTCGGACTGGTTTGGCGATAAAGCCTTCATTGACGATCGTGGTTCCTCGGTCCGCGATTCGCAATATGACCGTCACGCCAATTGTTTTAGGATTTTTTCCTCCCCGAGTGCACTCGAGCGAAACATCCGGGTTGTTTGAGGACAAGCTGTCGTCTGTAGGAAATATTTTATCATCTTGGAAGCAATTAGACACTATTAAAGCCTTTCTCTCAAGAATGACTTACTCCACAATGGAGTTTAATGCGATGGGAAAGCACGGCTTTCCGAGCAACTGCGAGAATAGCTGGTGGCGGGTGACGTGAATGAAACGCATCCCGCGTGAATTTCGCCGACCCACAATCCGGCAGTCCATCCGGCTCACATCCCTCCATAGAAATATCCGCATACCGACGCCGAAGCCCGGTAACCACGTCCCTTTAATATTGAGCAAACATCAAGCACACATTTGAACCTACTTGGCAAGTCGAATAAAGATACATAATAAAATTATTGAAATTTATTTAGAGATCTTAGGCATCGAACGTTCACATTACGTGCATGGCATAACATTGTTGAGAGTTGGCGCGTAGCTATGCCGCCGTTTTTGAGTTCAGACAAACTTGATATGCGTGTTCTGAAATTTTAAAGGGGATAATTAATTAGAGCGTTGGTGGGTATGCATATCTAATCAAAATGCGATCACGCAATTTGTTCAGTGATGTGTTCTTGCTTGTTGTGTGTTTACAAACAATGGTCGGATCGCGATAATTATGCAATTGGATGACAGCAGTGGCGCGAGCGGCGAGCCATCGGCGCTCACTTTCGTTGCGGTGCGTGCTGCGGCTGGCATGCGAGCGCAGCCAGAGAAAGCGATCAGGAATTTGGTCGACCACTGCTCTCTACAGCCACCATGCACATTTACCAATTACAAGGCCGCGAGTCGAGTAACTTAGCGCGATCTAAATGAGAAGGTTAGAATACTGTTGGCTAAGTTTTTTGTGAACGTCAACATTTTTGAAATGATCGTGTGAAATCTTCTTTTGAGTAAAGTTATGTTTTGTATCAGTTTATTCGCCAGGTGTGCGCTTTTTGAATGGGCGGCTGCTTCATAATGTAATTTTTTGTATGAATATATCGCTCAGGTCCACCTAGGGCTCGGGGTCCTGGTCTTTAGCGTTGCGTACCCAAAGGGTAAAATTGGAACTCTATTACTAAACCGCCAATATCCGGCCGTAGTTACAAAAAAATATGAATTACACAGTTATATTTACGGTTTATGAAAATGTGCTTTGTCTCAAAAACTGCTGACTTGTTCAATCCGTTGAAAGAGTTTATTGAGATCTGCTAAACTACTAAGTACTAAAGGTTAAATGAAAAAATATGTTTCAGTTCCAAATATGGGGAGTTGTGGGGAGCCTCTCTCAATCTTTCTTTTATAATCGTAAAGCGGTTCATAGAATACATCTACCTATCCAATTTCAACTGTGTAGTTATAATAATTTCGGAATAAAATGGTTGTGGCATAGAGACAGACAGACATGACAAATCTACAAGCGTTCCGCGGATATCCATTAGGATCGGAATCCTAAAAACTTGAAATTTGATATGTAATATCAAATTTCAAGCTTTTAGTTTTAGTTATAAATATAAAAATATAATTTAAAAAACAATAAAGGGAAAGCGGTGCGTATTATGTATGCCAATTAATAAGTGTTCTAAGAAACATATATTAAATAAACATTTTGAATTTTAATTTGGCGTATAAGAGACAAAGAAACGTGTTTTTTATTTAATTATTTTATGGGGTACGGAACCTTCACGTTCGATTCTGACTCTCACTTGGCCGGTTTTATAATGAAAGGTTTCTGAGTTTGAAAAGCAATATTTTGTGTCCTCGCTGGAGATTAGAGATTAACTTATTTACCGTGTTCGTACCTATGAATGCTACTATAGCCTGCTTATTAAGATTTAGTTCATGGCAGAATAATTAATCACTCGAAATCTTTATGGCCTTTAAGATGTCGTTTGTGTATTGTTTGTTTGCCTTTGCTCTCACTAATAAATGGCACGCATACCATAGCTGTCGTGATTACCAAGTTATCGTATCAATCATAAGCACACTTTGTGTAGCCGTTTTACAGCTCTCTAGAAATGCAATACTTGAAATTCTATCACATGTATCGAATCGAAATGGGTTTTATTGTGAAAGATATTGGGGCGAATGTGGCGTGCGCGTTCGGATCCGGAACGCAGAGGCGGCGTGTTACGGTTTCGAAAAGAATGCAGAATGTAGGTTGCGTTGCGGACTACAGTTACGAGCACTCTTAGGTATGCAATCGCTGATCACTATTGTTTTCAGAGCGAATATTATTTTCAGCTACAATGAGATATAAAGACTTATATTTCCTTCTAAAAACCCCAAAAGTCCTAGTTATAGAAACCAAATATAATATTTTTATTATGCTTTCGATAAACGCAGTTACAGGGAATGTAAGGATACCTGTTGGGTTCCTAAGATATCGGATTTATGGAGAGAATGAAAATGTAAATCAAAATAAAAATACCACGCACGATGTTAAAATTTTGTGCGTTGAACAAACAAAGAATTCAGAATACTTAAACACACCAATTACCTCTGAATTATTTAACATTGATTTTAAACAGGTCATCGGAATTGTATTGAAATCGTTATTATTACATTCCGGCACAATTACAATGGAATGCGTTGAACTGAACTTTGTTTCCGTCATTAAATTGGCACAGGCCGGTGGCTGAAGTATCCTTATGAGCAAAAAGAAATATGAAAGCGTATATTTGGAAATTTTTGATTGAAAAACTTGAATGTCGATATGGTCGCGTGTTGGTGGTGACACCTTCAGCACGCGTTCTTGAGCATCCAATTGAAATGAAGTCATCATGCAGAGTAGAATTTCTAATGAACACGGATTCCATTTCGTTGGCAGCGAAGCGAGAGCAGATATTTCAGCTATTCGGCTCGCTCGGTGCATTGCTTCTAATCCGCGAGAATGAGCAAATATCTAAAATATCATTATGTTTGATCCATGGTCTACCCGTATTACAAACTAGTGGCTCTGAGAGCTGATGACCTTGTGAGTCTGGATTTGAATATATTCTTCTTTCTTGCCTTATCCCATAAGGGTCGGCTCTGTATGACGACTCTTTCCATAATTATTATATTCCTATTATCCGATCTGACACATTCCATCCACATCTTTCGTGCCATTTGGCATCACTCGTCCTCTACGTCCCTTTGCTTCTAAATGAACTATTGTATTTGCAAGATGTTCGGCATCTCTTCTCTCTACATATTCATTCCATCTCCGACGATGGCTTTTCAGTTAGTCAACTATACAATACTATTAAAAAAAAACGGCCAAGTGTGAGTCAAACTCGCGCAATGAGGGTTCCGTACAATATGCTTCGTGAACACACACACAAAATGTGCAAAAATGTTTTATTCCATTGACTAGCGCTATCTACTGGTGTTTTAGTGAACTATTTCCCTAGAAGAACTTATTATAGTGAATTTACCACTTTATTTTCAAGTGATAGAATTCTTATTGTTTTTCCTGTAATCTTCAAGGAATGAACTATATACTGTATTTTTTTCAAAATTTTCGGCCCAGTAATTTTGGAGATCAGGGGGGGGGGGGGGAATGGTCAATTTTTGCCTTCTTTCGTGAATAAAATCAAAAGTATTGATTTTACCCGACCAAAAAAAAATATATTTGAGATCCTCATAATGAACCCTTTCATTTGATATATGACACAGTAAGGTTTGCAAAACTTTTTTTTTAAATTTTGTATTTGGGCCCCTGAAAATGACCCTTATTTTAAAAAAATCTTTATTTACTTTGCACATCCGTGTTTGGGTCATAGGATTACACCATCTTACCAAATTTCACCTAATTTGGTTCAGTAGATTCGGAGAAAATCGGCTGTGACAGACGGACGGACGGACAGACAGACGCACGAGTGATCCTATAAGGGTTCCGTTTTTCAATTTTTGTACGGAACCCTAAAAAAGATAAAAGACGTTTGGTTATACGGGATTTATCACAGTTATGTCTAAAACTTTTTAATTTTAAAAAGGAACCTGAAAAACACTCAATTGACATAAAAATAAAACCGGCCAAGTGTGAGTCAAACTCGCGCAATGAGGGTTCCGTACAATATGCTTCGTGAACACACACACAATGTGCAAAAAATGTTTTATTCAATTGACTAGCGCCATCTAGTGGTGTTTTAGTGAACTATTTCCCTAGATTAACTTATTATTGTGAGTTTACCACTTAATTTTCAAGTGATAGATTTCTTATTATTTTTCCTGTAATCTTCAAGGAATGAACTATATTTTGTAATTTTTTCAAAATTTTTGACCCAGTAGTTTCGGAGATCAGGGGGGGGAATGGTCAATTTTTGCCTTCTTTCGTGAATAAAATCAAAAGTATTGATTTTACCCGACCAAAAAAAAATATATTTGAGATCCTCATAATGAGCCCTTTCATTTGATAAGTATATGACACAGTAAGGTTTGTAAAACTTTTTTTTTAAATTTTATAATTGGGCCCCTCAAAATGACCCTTATTTCAAAAAAATCTTTATTTACTTTGCACATCCGTATTTGGGTCATAGGATTACACTATCTTACCAAATTTCATCTAATTTGGTTCAGTAGATTCGGAGAAAAGCGGCTGTGACAGACGGACGGACGGACAGACAGACGCTCGAGTGATCCTATAAGGGTTCCGTTTTTCAACTTTTGTACGGAACCCTAAAAAGTTACAAAAAAATACCCAAAAAGTAAACACCGTCCACCTAGACTCAAAACTTCAAAAACGCTTTTTTAGATCTATCTACAACCATGTCAGCTGTTCTAACTATGACACTGTCAGTAAAATTATCCCTCTTGCTTGTCTATAACAAAATAAAATAATAGATACTTCCAGTTGTCTTTCATAATCACGGGAAACTCACAATGGTCGTAAGCATTATTAACCTCGGAGACCCAAGCGCCATGGCCTTATGTGTCTAACTTAGCCATTTTGAAAAATTTCCAAAAACAGTATCGACGTAATATATTTGTTGAACTTGCTCACAAAATTTTAGGAGGTTCGGTTGAGAAATACGAGCGTGTAACAGCGAGACAGATGACAAAATCTTTGCCAAGTAGGTATAATATATTTTCTTTATATTGGTAGTAAATGAAGGTATGATTATTTCCTGGAACTCTACGCCTGACCTGTTGAACTTATGTGAATGATGCTTGGATATCACTGCACTGCGCATCGTAGACCATTATTGTATGATTGTAGGGATCAAAAATATTTCCTGTAAAAACTTGTAATTAACTCAGTATAGTATTGAATGAAACCAACTTCAAATTTCTTGCCGTAAATCTTAGGAGTATCCCAGACCTCAGGAAGATATTTCTTGGTGGTCCTTCTTGGTGGTCTATAACTTCGTCTACGAATTCATTTGAATTTATTTAACAAACGAATTGAATTTAAATAGGTCTCAGGGGCAACAGTTCAGCCACAATAAAGGCAGAAACTGTACGCACCTCGTTCTCTGGTCTCGCGGTCGCATTCCAACAATGCAGCCGACTGCGCTCATCAGAGATAGGCATCTCGGGAACGCACTGCGTACGGCAATAAATATACGACATTTGAAACTGATTACATTAGCTGGGAGCTATGCCGATAGCCATACCTACCAGGAACTTCTTACGGGCTTCTAAGCGGCGGCTCTGATTCAGCGAAGTGCCTTTCGGAACTTACACGAGTAATAGCTTGGCTTTGTTGTTTTATTGCCTTCATTAAACTTTAGCAAAAATTTTAAGAACCTATTGCCAATCAGTCTATAAGAATTTCGTGTTTCGTTTTCTTATTCGCATTAAATGAAATTTCTGTGTTGAGGCAAATTACATGAATTTTATTGTACTTGGATTTTTGGACAAAAACCTGAAGATTTTCGGAATTGCCAGGTTGTTCAGGATCTCCAAATCTATCTTCGGTATTTATAAAAGGCAACCGTTACTGGCTGACTGATCTATCAACACTCAGTTCAAAGTACCTAACGGATTGCGCTGAAATTTGGCACATAGATAATTATTATAACATAAATATTCACTAAGAAGGGATTTTAAAAATTCATCCTCTAAGGGGGTGAACGGGTGTCCAAAGTTGTTTATTTAACGCGAGTATAGCCGCGAGCAAAAGCTAATTTAAAATAACATGCACAATCAAATGACATAACAATCCAGCATTTTGTCAAACCAAATACATCCGTAACATTTTTTATTAGTTTTTTATATAAGTATACTACGCATTCACAATGCTTTTCTGATATATTATATACCACTTACTTACTTCCGAAATCTTATCTTTATTCAATGTCTCCTTAATAACTTTGTAATTACAAGTAGTCTCAAAGTAAAATTATATCAACTATCGAATATATTCTATAAATTCGGACATATTCTTTTTATGTTTAACAACAATGTTATCGCCTATAAGACGCATCTCAAGGTATTCTTTAACAATTAGTTCCGCGATTCCTACGACATAAACAACATCGTACCGCCACATAATAAGAAAAGAATGTTAAAAGCCGTTGAAGGCGTTATTTTTCACTTGACCTCTTATGAAGTCATCGGATCGAACATGAACGTTTACGCCATTAAGAATTTACGGTATGTGCTGTGCGACGAGATAATAAAATTCTCAATACAGTGTCTATGGAATTCAGGTAACGCCCGCAAGCATGATGTGATGCAATGTAGAAGAAATTCGTCATGAAACCGAATAATCTAAAGTGCCACGGGGGACCGTAGAAAGTTTTTAATAACTCTTTGTCGTGCATGGCGTTATTAACCGGGATTAAGTAATTTGTCTATGCGTCATTGAGTGGCCGATTTTTTATGAGGTTGGTTGAGTTTTTGAAATATTTTACTGTTGTTAGAATTTAATTCTTTAAAAATATTATCAAGTGAAGGCTAATGACGACATTGTTTCATTGTAAAGTATACCTTCCTGCCACACGGCATCTTAATCTAAAATTTATGTAGGCCCTAAACACGCATATCTCCATACAAACAGAAAAAGGGAATTGTGGCAATATTTGATAATTTTGGTATAAAATTAAGCATTCAATTAATCTCATGTGTAAAATTATAAGACTTGACTAAGGAATAAATAAAATACATTCTTATTCTATTAATCTCATTATGTTGTTTCAAATGTTGAGAGGCTTATATAATTCTTAAACCGTTAATATTGTAACTGAGCTGTATAGGGACGGTCAGGGCCCTCTTAACCATGATGGATACCCCAGATACAAAATAAGTAGTAAATTTAAAAGTAAATTTTTCGAAAATATCAAGGTTTTTTTAATTCATCTTATCGACCTCTTTGTCTTATCGTGCCTAGATTTCATGAGCTGCAATGCTCATCCACCACCAGGAAATTAAATTGAGTACCACCAAAAGCGCTTAACATATGATAGTCATATGTTCGTCTTCATTACAAGAGCCTGAAATACTAAAGTACCATCGTAATCAAAATATTGGTTGTCATTAATAAAACAACATGTTTTGCCTTCGGTCACATGTGATGAAACATCCATTGTCTCCAATCTGTATGCGCCAGTCGTCTGCAAGATATTAGACTATCGTATGATTGGACTCCTCATAAGGGTTCTCCTTAGTTGAGTCGCGATTCAACGAAGCGTGTCAGGGCTACCTCGTACAAACACGCTCATATACGTGGAACTATGCTGCTTATGTAACAATAAAGATTGCTGCATACTTCGGACTCAATGGCCCGTTAGAGGACGATAGATCTTCTAGTTTTATTTGTTGGGAGGCAGTAAAATCTATTGTGGACTATGTATACAGACAACATAGGCCGGTAAATTAAAAAGCTGCAATGATTTCCATTCGTCTTTTAAATTTACTATTCGCTGATACATTCACAAGTTAGGCGAAGACTTTATAGAATATCCCTGGTCTTGCATTTTTTTCTATTTAGTTAGTAGTATCTACGAGTATATCGTCAGTAACTTAGGTATTAACCAATCAGCAAAATTTACTTTTAGGGCTTGCTCAATGCCTGATTTATCTAAGCGTTTCTTAAATTCCTCACATCTTTTGTTTGTTTTTTTAGGTTTGTACTAGGCTTCGAGCAACACGACCTTCGTCCGGTAAGGAGGCCGTGTTGCTCGAAGGTACTAGGTAATGTCATAAGGAAATCAAATACCTACTCAATAGGGTCTTAACTACTATTTTTGGTAAATTATTTTCCCAGGTACATTGAACTGGTCATTGATATCCGAGCATTTAGGATGTCCTGCTATGGAACTTCCGCCGCAACGTTACGTGTGTATGTACACAGCTTTAAATAAGTATACGTTACATGACTAGGTATTGCCGGTATAAGTTTTCGACGTAGGAAAGAAATAACAGAATTACAGGCTACGAGAAGTAGGTTATATTTAAATCAATCGAAACAACTTCAGATTCTGTGCCTTCAGAAACTATGTCAAGAATGTTGTAATCCTTGTCATAATTTTACAAGATACGTAAAATGGCATATTAATAAGCCAGTTCACTGGAAATAAAATCACCAGTTTCTAAAGAAGAGGCAGCAAGTTTTCCTGTAACATAAAGAGTAAAGGCAGAAGGTAATAGATAGTACGTTATGATACAAGTACGGTAAGCTGGATATTATAGTCGAGGTGTTTATAGGCACGAGGCGATGCCGAGTGCTTATAATAAACCGACGACTATAATAGACAGCTTACCTTACGAGTATCATACGACGTTTTTCAATAAATTTGCGATTGCCATAAACTCAAACAAGATTGCAATTTAGCAAATAAGGAATTTTTAAAAGTTAGGAACTAAAGCAGCTTGTAAAAATACATTTATAATAATCAGGTACATTTACTCAGTTTTTTTTTCTCCAAAAAAGTACATTGATAACTCCTTTTCGAAGTCAGTTAAAAAATTACATCTCACGAATCAGAAAAAAGTTTTCATGCTGAACTTGAAACTCTTTGCTCGGATTCTATAAAGAAGTTTAAATTTTGCATCTGAGGCATCGGGCTATTGAGCGGTTGGTGATTGGTTTAAGGTAAAAAGCACATGTGCCGTAAATACATCATTACGATACAAATTTCGATGCCATAAGAACCGTATTATTAGCAAATGTATTGAATAATATATTAGTGTTATGTGAAACTAGCGCCACCCAGCAATCAATTTCAGAATACTTTAATATTGATCTAATAACGTAATGCACTACTTGTAGTATTTTGGTTTTTCCATTAATATGTATGTATATCAAACCAATATTATTGAAAGTAATACCAATATAGGTACTACAAGTATTTTACTACTGCATTACACTATTATACATTGCGCCATTAGATTGCTGCGTGGCGCTAGTTTCACATAGGTAGGTACTGTATGAAAACTAGTACTGCATTTTCTGAATGGTATAAACAAATACATTTTACTTGTCCTACCCTTCGGGCACTCACCCAAAGTCTGTGTCAAAGAATTGCGTTTATGAACAAACGATTCTTTGATGCAGCAACAAACAATATTTTCTATTGGAACGCAGTAAAAGAGTTTGAAAATTCTACACAAACCTCCTTCACTACAGTACCAATGCGCCTAAAGGCGCTTACACCAGCCAACTAGCGCCACCCTTGGTTTTATTTCTTTTACTACTAAATAAGATCAAATTGACAAAATCAACGTAAGTACTTCACTAGTAAATGACTTCTAGTATTTTTTGTATTGCTTTTCATTAATTTTGTTTTTAGTAAATCAAGAGAACTACGCATTACCGCCAAAAGCGGCCACTTTCGGCGGTAATGAGTAGTTCTCCCAATCTGAAATGCTGATGTCGATGAAAAGTTCTACAAAACATACTACAAGTAATTTACTAAGAAAGTACCAACTTACGTACATTTTTTCAATTTGTTCTTATTTCAGAGAACAAGAATTAAATAACGGGTGTCGCTAGTTTCGGTGGTGTAAGCCTCTTATGAAAGAAAGCTTAAAATATTTGAACAAACAGAAGGTCACGAGCGAAATGCTTGTAATGCAACTGAGCGCAATGGTATGCATCCGTCATGCTCCGAGGCGACGCAGCACGAGGGTTGCTTTTCAAACTACCTGTTATTAATTCCACCTAACCTAGTATTTTATCCGTTTGTGGCCGGGAGCTATTTGGTACCCTTTGAAAAATCATTCAATACTTATTTCAAATTCCTATCGTGATTTTAAATCTACCCGAATGCCAGCAGTAATTGAAAGATTTATTTCATCGTTATTATTATTTCAATTATTGAAGGTTAACCACTTACATAATTTCATAAAAAACTGTACTAGGTACAGTTCGAATCAAATTTTATGGCGGCTATCATGGCGGTGTATCTTAACTGCGTACAAGAACGCATCTTCCACCATGTCACATGTGATGAGGTGACATTAACCAAACTCCTGAAGCACAACGCGGGCCCTGTTCCTTTTTTTGTTCCTAGTGTTTGGTTTTACAACTCAGTAATAAATTAGCAGCACCTATGACAAATTTGAGAAAACACTCCATAAAACAGTTTCAAAGAAAAATTGTTTATAAGCGTTATAAGAACTACATAGGTACATGGATATCAGAATTCCTAGGTCCATGGAGACATGTTACAATTTGGTACAAACGTAGCCTTAACATAATGCTAATCCTACGTCCTCTTAGCATGAGTCGAGGCGAGGCATTTTGCAGCACCCCGAGCTACGGTCGTCTTGCGATTGTTGAAGGTATTTTTAATGTAATTACTATTATTTTTTTATTGATAGCCCCAATATGCACAAAAGACAAATACATTTCGTAAAAAAATCAAGTTTATGTAATACGGTTCCCAAGATACACCCCGGTCACGGACATGATACGGTCGAAAAGCCCCGTTTGCACATGGATACAAAACCCTAGAAAAACCGGCCAAGTGCGTGTCGGGCCACGCGCAGTGTAGGGTTCCGTAGTTGCGAATGACAACTTGGAGTTCACACTGTTTACACTCGCACCTTACAGTTTAACGACCAAAAACATCTAACAATGAAAATTGTATGAAATTATATATTTTCCAGTACTATTTATAAGTTAGTTGCCTATAACTTTTTAGTTTGCACTTAGTACTCAGCTCTGTTAGTTTTCCTTTCAACTTCAGTATATATACTAATGCTGTATTTTTTTTCACGTATCCATATATAACCGTTTAGCAGATAGAGGGGGGGGGGGCGGGACACTTCTAACAAAAATTTTCACTTTAAAGCCAAATATTTCGGAAACGGATTTATGGTGTTCTCAACCTCACAATATTTTTTAAAGGCCTTTTTAACGATACCCCACATGATGGGTAAATAGAGAAAAAAAAATACTCCCCACTTTACTTGCTTACTTTACGCGATTCCGTAGTTACGAATGGCAACTTTGAGTTCACACTCGCACCTAACAGTTTAACTACCAAAAACACCTAACAATGAAAATTGTATGAAATTTTACATTTTCGAGTACATTTTATAAATTGATTGCCTATAACTTTTTAGTTTGTATATAGTACTCTGCTCTGATAGTTTTCCTTTCAACTTCAGTATATATACTACTGCTGTAATTTTTTTTCACGTAGCCATAAATAACCGTTTAGCAGATAGAGGGGGAACACTTATCTCTAACAAAAATATGCACTTTAAAACCAAATATTTCGGAAATGGATCCCTAAATCGAAAAATGGTGTTCTCTACCTCATAATATTTTTGAAGACCTATTTAACAATACCCAACACGATGGGTTTGTATAGAAAAAAAAAATATTACTCCCTCTTTACTTGTATGGGAGCTACCCCAAAAACATTTTTTCATGACTTTTTTCTACCACTTTTTTGTCATGATTAATATAAATACCTAAACCAAAGTACAGATTTCTAGTTTCTAGTAGGTACTTATAGTCTCTGAGTAAAACCGCGGACGGACAGACAGACAGACAGACAAAACTATAAGGGTTCCTAGTTTACTACGGAACCCTAAAAAAGAGATGAATCGGTTGCTCAACCAAGTATATTTACCTTGAGAACCTATATGAGGTTCTTACGGTTTTCATAAATATCAGAAAACATTTTTGTTCTAATATAAACTCTGCTTACTTTTTAATTGTATCCAGTTTTTACTAACTACCTATGTCGCTTGTCGTTTTTCTGCTACTAGGTACTTCTGCGTAAATTGTAGTGGCTGGTGGGTGACGTATCTTTAGGCGAATAATGCTTTTTTTTAAATCGGTCCGGTAGTAGACAGTTTTTATTGGTTATCCGTTGAAAACAAACACAGACATCTTTCCTCTTTTACTAGTAGAGTAGTATATATTGTACCCCACATGAACACGATGCAGTGTAATACAAATAAATACAAAACCAGGTAAAAAATCAGGGAGGGGTACTATTTTTGAAATTACGCCGTTTGCATAAGCGGTTTTTCCATACAAAAATCGTTCAAAGACGAGTGGACACACAAAAATAGTACCAATATAAAGTGTCTAAAAACAGGTCAGACTATTATGGGACCATCCATTACTAGGTCTCCTATAGTTTTTATTTCATGTGTTTTGACTGTTCTAAGCTAATAGTTATTTAAATTGCTAGCATTCTGGAAACAAGCCAGACATTTAACCGCGTTTATTACACAACCGACATAACCACAAGCTCTGTGCCGAATATTTGGTTTCATTAATGATACTTAAACATACTTAACCACAAGTACATCTTATTAAGGAACCGGTTCTTATCTATCATCTTTTCTCCTGCATGCACCATACGCTAGATCTTAAATAAATTAAATCAATTCATTAATTACATAGATTCAGTATATTAGGACCACAACAAAGATAGTCTCATTATCTACCTGACGGTACCTGACCAATCATAGTGAGTGGGACTACCGAATCTGTTTCGGCGTGTTGTTTCGGCCCCATATGACAAAACATGAGAGTTGCTGCTCCACAAAAGCTTTGCCGAACTGAGAAACAATTCTCAGTTCGGCCCTTCGGGCTATGCATGCAAATCGTGGCCCATCAGTATGAGTTAGCCTAAGTAAAGCATAAGCGTACCGAAAGTCACACAAAAGTGAGCCGCTGCTAGATGGCCGCTTTTAAAAAAATGGATTACTTAATTACTTATATACGACAAAATTTCAAAAATCGTACCCCCACATGTCAAAAGATCACCCGATGTCTTTTTGACAGGATTCAGGATTGTCTTGCTTTTTTTATCGGGATAACTCCATCTATCCGTAATATCCAGTACTATCAGAGGGTTGCCCTCTCAAAGCTTTCACTCTCCAAAGGTGGCGCTGTCTGTACACAATTTTGTTAACCTATACAACCTTTTCTAGATGTCGCTACGGTACGCTCCGCTTCTTTTCACCCAGTCACATTTTAATAACATGCGTAAAACATTTAATTTATTTTTACAATGTATATTATAACTTAGATTATAAGTAATGTCAGATATTGATGCAATAAACATTTTTAGAAATGTCGCAGTTGCTTTTTTTTTCAAATTTCATGATTAATTCGTGATATCTAGATCTGGTAAATTAAGCATACTACCTAAGTAGGCATACTTACATATGTTTGGAAAATCCTTTCTTAGCGAAGTAGTAGTCATACATAACAACTATGTAGGTATCTGCGTGCCGAATTTCAGCGCAATACATTAAGTGGTTTGAGCTTTGTGTTGAGAGATCAGTCAGAAAAAGAAAACAAAGGATGTAAATCTTGTAGGATACCTGAATCTAAATAAAAAGCCTGAATATTTGACTTTCAGTAATTATGATAATAATTTGCAAACCATTTGTCACATTTTGTAGCTGAGTGGTCTGAGCCGACCCCACAGGAACAAACACAGCAGGCAACCTAATGAAGAAATTAATTACGTTTTAATTTGCCCACTTTTCTTTGATCGTTGTTCTCTCATCAGAAATCTTAATTGGAAAACAACTCTAGTACGTGCTTACTTAGTTATAAATGGATTTAGTTATCGTTTTCAAGAACAACAGTACAATAACGATGTCGATTTTCTGAAATTTAATGAGCATTCGATTTTGGAGAACCGACTTTTTTAAGAAAGAAAAGTAGAATTATTTCTATAAAGCCATCTCTGGCTGAAATAGAAAAATGAATTTATCTCGCGTAAGTTTTAATATTATTAACAGTATTTGAGCGTAAAAAGAAAAAAAAGCGTTCAAATAGCGATATACGTATAGCTTAATTTAAATAAAATTATTTGGTTAATAGAAACCCGGCTTTTCTCGGATTCGCCAATAGTCAGCGAATCCGAGTAAATCCGAGTATAAAACAAAATAAAACGTGAGCAAAGCCGGGCTAATAAAACGAATTTATCTCGCGTCAGTTTTAATATTAACATATTTGAGTTAAAAAAGGTCCGCCGTTGACGTCAAGGATAATATCAGCATCAGACACCTTGTAAGGTATAATTTTCAATTTTGCTGACTAGTCCGCGAAAGCAATAGGACCACTGTGGATGTCGTAGAAGGCGATATAGGAAACACAAGCTACACAAAGGTTATAAACATCAAAGAGACTTCTTTAACCCGTCTGGCCAACGCATAGATTGTGGCTAATATGTATTTCTCGTAGTACCTATAGAGAGGGTCGTGCTCTTGCAGTGGAGACTAACAAAGACCTGATGATGATGAAATTTTAATATTATTAAAATTTGAGTTTAAAAAGGTCGCCGTTGACGTCAATGATAATATCAGCATTATAGTTACTGGTAATTTTTTTGTAACTCTGATTATACCAATTAAAAACCGCGACTGAAGTAAATGTGACTGATGCAACACTACACTGCGGAATGCGGAACGTTGTTTGACGCTTCCCGCACTTTCGCTGCAAACATCCGCCCGGTTGCATTGCACCCGCAGTAATACACTTTGTTATGTAAATTATTAGCTCGATAAAACTACAACACCGATACTACTTGAGATTTCAGCCAGTTTGTAAACTCCTGACCTGGCCCATCATATTACGAGTATGTTCAAGTTTGTAAATCTCAAAATATAACGGCTTGTGATCACTTCCGTCATGTGTACCTGAAATAGGTTATCCTTAGAGTTAGGTTAGACTGTCGTTGTGATCAAGAGAGCGAAGTGCAGTCTCTAATAAGATGCAATATAACATTAAATATTTTAAGAAACCCCCAACACGAAAATCCCTTCATCTTGGCTGAACCGATTTTCGCCAGGACCATTGCCATGAAAAATGATTTCATTTAAAAAAAAAACCGCATCTAAATCTACTATAACCCAGAGATACGATGCCTGAAAAACAGTTTTGAAAAATACCTTAAAAACGTTTGTAACAGTATGATAGTTTTAGTGCGATTGATTGTACCTTGTCATCATCATCTTTCTCCACTGCAAGAACACGACCCTACACGTACTACCAGAGCCATATACTAGCCTGAGAGGTCTCTTTGATGTTACGAGTATTATAGCTTTGTTTAGCTTGTGTTTTCTTAGTCGCCTTTTACGACATCCGACGACGGAATGACTTGGATCGGTCCTATTCTACTCTGCCGGGAACCACACGGCGGTACCTTGTACAAAATGAAATTATAACGTTTGCTGATTGATCATATAGTTTTTGATTGTAAATTACCCATTTTCATATATTTTATGTCCACATACATTGTTGTATCATGTCATTTGGATATTTCCCTGGGGGCAATATGGCCTCATATAATAATTTGGAACCGTATCATATAAACTATATTAAATTAACATGTGTTAGAAAGAATTAACACGCAGTACATTTAACTTAGAAATACCGTCCAATAAATGGCATCAGCAATTCAGCATCTAAGCTATAAATCACAGTAAAAGCTCCTTGTACTGCAACTATTCTCGTACATTACCTGTAGCCTTTTAGTTTGTTCGCAGGAAGACTATTTAAGATTATTTTAAATCCTCATTGGCACATTGAAATTGTAACATGAAAACAGAAAAAAAGAAAGAAAAAAGAAAAGAAAGAAAAAGACAATAAGGAATAAATATACATAATCATATAAAGTTCTTCAGGCGAGTAGGCGACTAAAACTGTTGATAAGAGTTTCTTTCGGCGTTTCTTCTCTGCAGTGGTCGGCTCCGAAACGCTAGTAGTCTGTAGCTTTTGGACAATTAATAAATACATATTATCTAATAAGATAATTTTAAATATGATATGACGTGAAAAAGTGCCTGCAAAGGCCTATTTTCTGAATAAACGTTTTGATTTTGAAATAAGCAGACTTTTTTTTACATTACGAAACCGAGCTACCGCTATAATAAAATTGATGTAAGGTAAATGTTCAAAATCTCTTTGGTTAGGTAAAGATATGCAAATTCTTTGGTAACTAAAGGTAACTTTATGATAATGAAAAGTATCGTACATTCGCTCAGAGTTTCATCGCCTGAGACCCGCGAACTCTATTATAAACAAAATGCATAAAAGTATTGAATTATGCAGTAGCTACTGAAAGTTTCGTGTCGGTAAACGTACACTGCCGCAGCCTGCAGTCATGATTTCCATGATCACGGCTACTGGTCCACGCAACTCATCAATTACGAGCCATACAATTATCTAACGAACTAAGAATGTTTAAATGTTATCGCCTGAGGACATACATATGAATGAATTTGAATAACTTGTCCGCATAAGAAGACGCGCATTCCTTTTATATCCTCTCAACAGATTGACAAGGCGTTTCTTCATGAATATGTTTCCGTTGTTTGTTTTGTCTATTGACAAAAACGATAAATAAAAAGAGAGTGTTTAATAATTTTAAATTAAACAAGGTCTCAAAATTTAACGTTTAGGCAATGATAAAACTGCTTTTTAGAAAAGATATCGGTCGAACCTATTAAAAAGTGAATTCTCCAAGAATATAGTTCTTAAATTATTTATGATGATGGGATGGGAATATGGGATGAAAAAGTGTAACTTGTCAGGCAGTGTGCTACCTTACTTGATTATGTTCCGTTATTTTACATTTGAGGCGTACTGGTATGACAGACACGCTGAAATGGTTCTTGCTGAAAAGCTTACAAACATCAAAAAGACCTCTCCAACCCGTCTGGCCAGCGTGGAGAGTGTAGGCCAAATCCTCTGACTACTATGGCTAATATATTACTGTGGTAGTACAGAGAGGGTCGTTCTACTGCAGGGGAGACTAAAAAAATAGACCTGATGGATGGATGGAAGAACTTGGTGCAAAAGCAAGAATTAGCACGCAAATAACACAGAAAAATTTGAACATATTGCCACCCATCCATTAAAATAGGGGGATGAAAATTAGGATGAAAATAAAATATTGGTGTCAAAAAACATAATATTAAAAACTATGACGAGAATCTAACTTGCAAAAGCAATGATATCAATTGATATCCCACAAAAAATATATTTTCATTGTAGGTAATGCCAAGACCAGTAATTGCTGGCACTGCAAAAAAAAGCTATAAGATCATATGGAGAGCTAAGCACTCACGACACGCTAACTCTCTAACCCCACCATAACGTATAGCGTTCTGCGTGAATCTAAGTAAGTTTATTACAAACTCAAAATATGTGGCAGTGCCATTGCATTAAAGTGTCGTAGAAACTTCGATGGGCATTGATAGGCTTATTAAACAGAAAGTAATTCACTAACTTGGCCATCGAATAAGAACTATGCTTTTTTACCAATAGGTGTAAGTAAGAATCTTGACTCTCAATAACATCTGATAACTTTTTAACATCGAGTGCAAGCAATATGTAATCGTCTAGGGATTAATCAACATGAAAATGTATGTATTTGGAGGTAAACTATTGTCTCAGAATTTATTTTAAATTGTCCAAAGTACATAAGTAATATTTAAAAACCTCCTCTCTTTTTGAAGTCTGTTAAATGTTTTATTTCGAATGCATTGAAGGATACCTTACATTAAACGCATCTGTGGGATACTGAACTTGATAAAATAATCGGAAGTGAGGGTCGGAAGCCTTTTTTTACGATGAAAAAATAATGCACGAAAGGGAGCTGTTAGTCGTCCATTTAAGTTTGAAGTTGCGTGCATCCCGAGTGGCCTCGGAGCGAAATGGTGCCGGTTGCAGGCTTAAGACGGATGCCAAGCCCCGGGGCGCCTAATAAATTTCGAACTTACTGAATTACACACATCCTGCGCTCTTAGATGCGTACGTATTATAGCTATGTCGTATTATATCTCTTCCATGCTGGTTTGGGAGAAAAGGAAAAACATAAAATAAGTATACCAGCTGCTTTTCTTCCCGCGCAGACCGTAAAAGCCGGTCAAGGGGTTGGGATAAAGAATCACGTCAATAGGCGATGTGGCTAGCAACTCATCACTACTTTTATTCCACTTTCCACCTTAACTCCTACTGACACGTTAAACGGGGCCTTTAGGTTTTATGACCTTGGGCTCTGTCTACCCCGCAAGAGATAAAGACGTGACTTTATGGGATAAAGAAGTAAAAGGGATAAGAAATTTAGAATTAAATTAACATTAACATGTCAGGTCAATATCTTATGCGTCTTTAAAGTTAACTTAACTGATATCAGTGATGACCATTTACTCAAAAAGCAAGCAAGATGTTCTTAGATCTTATATTTAATTTTGCTTTTAATAATCGCTCATTTTTTTGAAAAGTTTCAGTTACAATTACTATTGAATAGAGTTTAAATTATTACTAACAATATTTCAGTAGAGGAGGTAATATAACAAAGTTGAAAACGCACATCAGAGTATTTAAAATATATTTTGCTTTGATAACAGCTTGAATATTTTGGAAAATTAGTAAACGTAATTAATTTTCTTTTAGTTTGGAGATTTAATTATCAAGAAAACTAACTAAACTTAATTGATACTCCATCAAACAACCCGTGTTTTGGAACATTGGAAAGTAATTATTGAACAATGGAAATTCTGTTCCAAGATTATAATGAGTCAGTTCAACATCTACATTTGATTAACAAGTCACGAAGGCTTACAAAGGAAAAATAATAATTAAGTATTAGAATTATATAGATATACAAATGTGTTGTCTATTTTATATTATTTTAGAACGGGGACTGTTTTGAAACGCTTGAAACTTGGGACGCTTAAAATATTCACAGAATAATTAATTTTGGTATTCACTTAAAAATAAATTATTAAATCGAAACAAATATTTAAGGACCCATACAACAAACGTGATATTTTTGCAGATTTTTGCTCGATAGACTAATGTTGTATAGATGATGGTAAGGAAAACTTCGTGCGCGTGTCCGACTCGGACTTGGCCAACTTTTTACTGACTTTTTAAAAAATAAGCGCACCGCTGCTCTGTATCGTCGTCTACCGTAAGGGGGTTGAGGGGGACATAATATATATTTCAGCCAGGTCGTACGAGTTTGTAATTAACAGCAATATCTATATTCCTACACGGAATATGGTACCTATAATATATTGTAATTGTATGTAACTTTCACAGGAATAAAAAAGATTACCACACATATAATACTTAGCAGATAGTATGGTGGTGGGAGTGAAAGCAAAAGACAGACTTGAAATAAATCGCCTATAGTCAATAACCCTTGTCGTATACGTAGCCCAAAAGCCGAGGCCCGTGGCGCTCCGCTTCAATGGGCAGCGGCAGAAAAAAATAAATAAAAGGAACTGAGAAAAAATAAGGCAACAAACGCCTGTTTAATTATATTCCGTTGAGTGGTTTAGAAAATGTTCCCTTTGCTCTGCCTCTGGTGAAACTCGCTCACAGACACAGAGCGTTGGCAACGCTCTATAAAATACAGCACCTGTTGAAATATTTTTGTAGACTTGAATTAAATAAGTATCTGTTTTTGTTAAAAAACAAGTCACACAAATGAAACGCATGTGTTAACTTGTATCAGAATAAGATCGAAGTTTATCTTAAGTATAAGATACCCTGGAATGCAAGGGCCTAATTGATTTTGGTGTACGGACAACGTGAGACACTGCGCCATCATCGGCCTTAATGACTTGCTCAATGTTTCTATTAATTTCTCATTTCTATTCGGCAAAACCTCCAGACTTAATTAAAGCCGGGCGCCAAAGTCTACCTGTCGGTGTGCCTTTGCCTCGCTCTATTAGACAATAAAAAAGCTAATGCTTATACGGCCTGCAGTGCGGCAACTTCTCACAGTCCATCCCTCCCGCGCGCCTCACCGAACTAAAATAAAACAGAACCTTCCAAGGATACAACCACCGTAATTTTAAATTCGATCCCTGAGGATTTGCATACAAATCTAGACCTTGTAAGTCCTAACACAGAATGCATTGTTGAACAACAACTTTGATCGCCACAGGTTAAGCCAATTGCATTCTCCTATCATTAGACATAAGGTTTAATATTGCAAAGGTTTAGTCGGGATTGAAGGTTGTAGAGGTGAAGGAAGGTAGGAGGGTGCGGGGTTCATTAATCCCCGCGCCCTGCGCTCACGCACTTTCATGAATGGACCGAACAGGTTGATGTATTCTAGATACAGGATGATAAGTTTGATTGATACATGCCATGAATATCTATAGATATTACTCATGAAATTTTTAGGAACTTTTCTCTGTTAAATTTAAAAAGTATTGTATAATGATAATAAAATACCTAAATTGAAAATAAAATACCTACTCACTATGGATGGCACTATATTTTATAACTAGCTAACTATATTTTCATATAATGACATAGAAATATAAAGTTGTCATAAATTTCCTTCTGCATTCGAGTAGAAATATACGTATATTCAAAATTCGATCTTACCACAAAAATCTATATCGTTTTAAAAGTATACTAACTCGACCACTTAACCTAATAATATTCATACCCTGCGCATAAACAGTACCTTAACACATATTGACTCATGCATTTATGTATCAGATTCAGGCTACCTACTTTTATAAAAATAAGGTCAGTGATCAAAACAATGTCTTCCGTCTCCGATATGTCCACTGGTGCTGACACCAAAAATGATGTCATCATTTCCTTTGTTTTTGTGGGGATGCTAATGAACAAAGATCATACATTTTTCTTTGTCATTTGCTCATCTTTTAAGAGTGCGTTGAATGTGATTGTTACCCAAACTACCCATATTGCGACCAGTGCAGTGAAAAAGAAGTGAATTAAGTCTTGTTTAATTGAGGATATTATTCAAAAGTTGTGTATTTTTGGAGTTTTCATTGAATAAGTGCAAACCTTAGAGCGCAAACAGTTAGATCAATTTTCAAGACTAATTAATATTGCAATATAACTAAAATAAGGCATGTGTTGCTATAAGTAACAACTTAAACCATTCATAAATTATTAATAAATTCAAATATTCACCTCACACGCCGTAAAAAGTATTTTTAAAATGTTCAGTTACAGTATTGTCGGAGATTTCAGTATTCCGAGTTAAACTTTTGCCTAATAGTTAAATAGTCAGAATAAAGTTAAATCTACATTAAATTTATTGATATTGGTATTTGTGATATCATAACGTCATATTTTTATCTAAATGATAAA
The DNA here is from genome assembly GCA_963082605.1 of Rhodophaea formosa. Classification (NCBI taxonomy): domain Eukaryota; kingdom Metazoa; phylum Arthropoda; class Insecta; order Lepidoptera; family Pyralidae; genus Rhodophaea; species Rhodophaea formosa. Next base: position 9,581,176 of record OY720208.1, on the reverse strand, counting down.
TCAATCGAGAGATTAATCAATGCAGAATATAGTTTTTGGAAATCTTTGTGTGCAAATTGGCGCACGCTGTACACGCAAGGCTCGGAGGAAGCGCCTCAACGTCCGGCCGCGTGGATGTAGCGTGCTATTCTTTTTCCTTTTCGGTTTGTTTTTTGTTCATCTCATTTATTTATTCCAATGTAATCTCTTCCAGTTCATTTTTTATTCAGTCGGCCTTCAGTGTTACCTGTGCCGGGACGCCAATAGTTCGTTTATAAGATCGCCTGGATTGTTTGCTAAAAGCACAGTTATAAGTTTATTCATATGATAACAACAAGTGTTTAGTTGTTTATAGCGTTTGATTTTAAGAGCTGGGCTAAATGTTTTTTTTTTTTGTGAAAATGTGATTTGGATCATTTAGTGCGAAAGAGTGTTGTTTTGTGCCCACGCGCAGTGATGATGGAACTACCACACTATCTATTTCTCTTGACGCGGACATCCCTGAATAGTCTGCATCTTCATTCGATGGAACCTCCACAATCTCCAAAATTTAACGTGCCCTTGTGGCAACCATGGGTCTCTTCTCCAGAAAAAGGTATCTTTTGTTTATAAATAGATAATTAACTATTTGCCAAAACAGCTAAAAAATTTATTTACAAAGAATTTAATTAAAACGTACAAGAACACCTTGGGTTTTAGTTTTAAGATGAAACTACTCCAAACAAATTGTAAAGTTAATTAAAGGACAGAAGCCAGACTTTTCTCGACTCATTTTGTTTCAATTTCTCACGACCTAAGGTAAATGGAAGACATTCATTTGCAACGAAGCTCTCTAATTTCAATAATCCAATTACGCCAGAAAATTACGACTCAACAAGCGCTGATTAAAATAGGTCCTTCGATTTCCAATACCAATTCGAGCTGGTATAATATTGTAATTGGTTTGTGTACCTGGTCCTGCGGTAGTGTTGGACTAGCTTCGAGGAGTTATTAGCTGATTTGTGGTCGCCACTTTCTTGTTAATTAACAACGCCATACGGTGGAGTTCGACTTCTTCATTATAAAAGTCGTAGGTACTTTGGTCGTTTTATCTTCGTCAAGTAATATTGCCATACCTTAGTTGATATTATTAAAGCCAAAAAAATATTTTTAATCCTTTCAATGTTTTCATTTCTTTATCTGTAATATTAAAAAAATCGGCCAATTGCCAGTCTCCTCGCGTACCGTGAGTTCGAAAGAAAAATATTTTTTTGTTATAATCAGTAGCGAGCGGCGTTTGGGTAGAGCGGGGTTGGGTGGCCTATCAGGACGCAGGGTATAGGGGGATTTGCAGTTTTTGGTATTGGGATAGAAATACATATACATGAGCAGCAAGCGTCGTTCAAAACAACATTCATCACCTTTCCCCGCATCGATGGCGATTTATTCGACTCATTGGCATCATATCGTACGCTATCGAGCGATGTGGCTTATTTACGTCTCGGGTCACGAATACACATAATCGATCTTACGAACTCGCGCTCCACACTTCACTTGCCTGCTAATGAGAAATGGATAATGAATGAACCATATTTTTTACGCAGGCCATTTATTTTTCTTAATTAGAGATTTTATCTAAATTAATCGTGAATCGTGATGTCATGGTTAGAAACCTCAGCATATATTTTCAACTTTATTGTTTGAAAATTTTTTATTGTGTGAGGATTTTCGAACAAGTCATGAGCTTGTTGTAAACTAGATCCAGTTATATCCAACTAGCATTAACTTTATGGCGCTCACCTGATGATATTATGCAGGATTGTCACGCCCTATTAATAACTAAGTGGGCACGATCGTCCTCAAGAGCATGTAAGCAATATGAATTAATCAGGATAAAAAGTGGTTTTGTTGATCATATATACCAACTGCCCGAGCTTATATACTTCGTTGAAATTTTATTGCTTACTTGCAACAATACTTGAGACAGAAAAAATAAGTACCTACTTACTTGTTATACTACGATTACGAATCATGATTTATAACAAAATACTTAAAATAAAATATGGCTAACACCGAGGAGTGGTATCCCAGAAAAATAATTATGACGACATAAAGCAAATCGCTGGGAAGCATTGGATTGCGATGGCTTAATATAGAGACAGTTCAGATAAAAGGAAGTATATACATATACATACATACTATCACGTCTTTATCCCTTGCGGGGAAAGTTTATACCCAGCAGGGGGTAAAATAAAACATAATTTTGTGTGGAGAGCATAAGGTTCACAGTGCTCTTCTTCTTAAAATCAAATTTAACCTTTTATTAAGATATACTAAACGCTATATCCATTATTTTCAGAGACCCCAAGCACGGTGTCGAGCGGCGAGTCGGAAGGTGACCGTACGCTCTCCCCTGAAGCTCCTAGTACTCCACAGCCCAAGGAGTTGACCGGCAAATGGCGTCGGGAGCGAAGGTCCACGAGATTACCCGACTACAGGCCCAGGTGAGAATTATGATATGATGTTGATAGTATTTGTGCCTTCATCTTATTTATCTGGTTGGTTACTTAAGCTACTAAACTACTAAAGCATTTTATTTTGTGTTGTATTCCATGAAATCATTCGTCATGATCATTCATATGTATAATGCCTCTATGGTCCAGTGGCTAGGGCGTTTGCCTTATTGACCCGGAGGTCGTGGTTCGATTCCCACGGGAAGCAGACTTTATTAAGTTGTTTCCAGTTTGGTAAGGACATTGCAGGCATGAATCAACTGATTGTCTGATAAGAAAGATGATTCCGTGCTTCGGAAGGCACGCTAAGCCGTTGGTCCCGGCTGCCATCTGGTAGTCGTTAAAGGAATCACGTCAGAGGTCAAGAGGCGGTTCCGAAGAACACTGACACCAGGGTGTGCATGGTCGACTGACCTTGTCACCTACACGAAATGATGATGATGATATATATTTCACAACATACTATTGTATAAAAATATAATTATTTTTAAATCCTGGATAAATGATTCAGTCTGATAAAAATAACTAAATGCATCTTAAACTTTTCAGAGAAAACGGCAAGATGGCGCTACGGTCACAATCGTTTAACGAGAGGCGGTGCGCGCCCTCGGTGGCGCGAGCGCACACACACAGCGATGGGGAGCTCTCAGATGAGGTGGACGATGGCCCAGCGGATTTGGCACTCAATGGCAACGGCAAAGGTAACTAGTTTTTTCCGATTTCTTACTTTTATCTTCATCATCAGGTCTTTTTTTCAGTCTCCGCAGTAGGAGCACGATCCACTCTGTACTACCAGAGCTATATAGTAGCCAGAGCAGTCAGAGGATTTGGCTTACACTCTTCACGCTGGCCAGACGGGTTTTAAAGGTCTCTTTGATGTTTACAAGCTTTGTTTAGCTTCTGTTTCCTAAGTCGCCTTCTGCGACATCCACGGAAGACTTAGAGTGAACCTATTTTACTCTGATCATGATAGGAAAAAGAAACATAGATGTATATATGTGTCAAAGACGTCATTTAAGCGCGAAGATCGAAAGGTCCTATATAATTTGCACCACATTTGCACACATACATAGTTATTTTGGCTGGCAATCACAGCAAAATTGTCGAACCAACATTCAATTTGATCATGGGATCAGGCGAGTGATAAATTTAATATTCTCACGACAAATATATGATCGGAAATGAACGTACACATCGCATCGTACTGATCACACACACCAATCAATGCGTACTCTTTAGATAGGAAGGATACATTTTCACACTACACACTATTTTTCCAATCAAATATTATCTAAAAATTATTTCTTAAATTATAGAATTGAGACCTCTTTTATGGGTCGATTTTGATGTTAAACCGACATGTAACTAAAACAAGACTAAATCATATTTAGGGTTAGTTTTGTAACTCTCTGTAGGTGTATTTTTAAATATCTTAGTAACTTACATAATAAAACCTGCTTATTGCTGCCGAGCAGTGACAATATAGTAAAAGCTGATATAATGTGCAATATGAAATACAATTAACAAATTAAAGTTAAACTTCATATAATATTACTCTGACAATGCGACACGCATATCAGTGCAATACCTATATTAGGGATGCAACGTTATCGCAGAATTAGTTATACATATTTTGTAAAAATATCACGCCTCTGACGTTAGCTTTTGCTACAGCCCTGACACGCCTGCCTGACGGACAGACGGCCGAACAGACTTCGGAGGCTTATAAATAGGGTCCGGACCCAAAATTTTTTGGGTATGGAACACTAAAAACATTAGAATGGATCAAAGTACACTCGAAATTCAAAACTTAGCATATTATTACGATATCTGTAAATTGTTTGATCGCAGATTGGCCTCTAGGAAACATTGAAATATTATAAAGCATTTAATCTAAGACCACGTTTATTATAGCTCGCAGTGACAGAAAAAAGACAAAATTAAGCTGTTTTATTACTCGACATAATAATAGGAATTTTAAAAACTAGGTGTGGATGTAGTAAAGTTAGCGTCATAAAACTGCTAAAGGAAATGAAAACCCTTTATATTGCCTTTGAAACTTCGCTTCAGTCGTCATTATGCGCAGTATAACAATTTAATTAATGAAAGCTAATCTTTATGACTCGCAATTCTTAGTATTCTCGTGTATCTTGTAATAATCATAGGTTTAGAAAAGTGTACCTATAGGTATCTATATCGATATAGCTATTTATGACCAAACAAACAGTTCCAGCAATTAAATAAATTCATAGATAAAAAAGAAGCCGTGTGGTTCCCGACAGAGTAGAATAGAACCACTCCAAGTCTTCCCGTGGATGTTATAGAAGGCGACTTAGAAAACACAAGCTAAACAAAGCTTTTAATCATCAAAGAGACCTATCCAACCCGTCTGGCCAGCGTGGAGAGTGTAGGCCAAATCCTCTGACTGCTCTGGCTAATATATGGCTCTGGTAGTACTGGGAGGGTCGTGCTGCTGCAGTGGAGACAAAAAGACCTGATGATGATGATGATAATAAAATAATATAAGCCTAACCTTATGACTAAACATGTTTTGTTGCTCTTAGTATGTGTAAGGCTAACAGTAGCGCCGCTACTGTAGCGGTTAGTTTTTCAATCTACCTTTAGACATCTGAGATGGTTTGACTCGAACGTGTTTGAATATCGGTCCATTTTTAGTAATATAATTACGGCGAATTTTGCCTTTGTAACTACCAACGTGACAAAATTGAAAAGTTGTCTCATACATAAACACCAAAGTATACGTAATAAGGAAGTGGGAGACCACATCAAACCGGCCCAACGAAATCCCGCCAACTGAAACACAAACATTCACCCAGGGGACCAAGGCCTGTTTGCACAAACTTTGTGTTTTTTACATTATATTATTAAAGCGAGTAAGGTGCGCCTGCTTACAAAAATAAAAGTAGATACCATAGTAAATATGTTTATCGTCACAGTAATAAATTTGTCTTTAATGTGGCGTTGTAGGAATAGTAACATTTTAATCTATACGAAGCGGTAGCGGACCAGGTTCAAACAACGCCCGGCCCGACCGGTAACTCATAAATAAATAAATAAATTCTTTATTTTCTGTACCAACAATACTTTAACTTATTTGTGATTGGAATCTCCATTTAAGTAAATAATTACCTGTGTTAGGAGACCCCGCTCTTCAATAACAATAGTATGCTTATATTGTGTGTGTGTGTGTGTGTGTGTGTGTGTGTGTGTGTGTGTGTGTGTGTGTGTGTGTGTGTGTGTGTGTGTGTGTATGTGTAATATGATATTTTGTGTGTGCTGTGCCGTCAAATATTTATAAGTGGGATTGTTCACATAAGGTTTCAATTTCGTCATAACTTAGAGATTTTAGATATAGAGTGATAGTTTTTTTACAATTAAATTTAGTTTGGGCAAAGACAATATAATACTAACGTAGTTTGGGGATAAAAATTAATATATTATTTAATTTATTATATAGAAGTGCAGATTGCCGCTTATATTGTCTTCCAGCAAATCGAGTTCTAACAAGGGGCAGTGGTACGACCAAACGGTTTCGTCTTCTGTGCAATAAATCTGGCTCAAACTTGAAATTCTTATGTAATTTTAGAACAGCATTTAAAATAAACAGCCCTCGAACTGTGAGCAGATCACACAGCCTGTATAGACAGAAAGTGGAAAATGTGTACGGCTTGAAGCACATAACTTTTAGTAATGCTCTCTGAGACCTTTCCAATTCCAGCATCTTCATCCTAGTAGCACCACCCCAAACTGGAATACAATATACTATGATTGATTGGGCAAGTGATAAATAAATTTGTTTCAATAGTTTCATGTTAGCAACATGTCTTAATGATTTAAAAATCCATATCATTTTGCGAATTCTGCTCATAACAAGGTCCAGATGGTCGTGCCAGGTGAGACGCTGATCAATAACGACACCTAGGTATTTTATCTTGGCAGTCTTGTTGATAGTTTCACAGACACAGCCATCGTTTAGAGAATTACATGTATGTATTTTTATTTCAAAAGTAACAGGCTGAGAGCTATTATATTTAGAAAAAGTGATATAATTAGATTTAGAGGTATTTAAAGTCAGTAAGTTGCATCTTAACCATTGAGCCACTTTAGTCAAACCTGTTTCAGCGCTTTTACGAACATCTCATAGCTTGTAAACCAATCTAAGTCAAGTATGGTTATTTCAATTTCGATCGAGCATTACCTGCTTCAAAATCACCGTGTGGTTCCCGGCAGAGTAGAATAGGATCACTCCAAGTCTTCCCGTGTATGTATTAGAAGGCGACTTAGGGAATACAAGCTAAAGAAAACTTATAACAAAGAGACCTCTCCCATCCGTCTGGCCAGCGTTGAATGTGTAGGTCAAATCCTCTGACGGTCTTGGCTAATATATGGCTCAGGTAGTCCAGAGAAGGTCGTGCTCCTGCAGTGGAGACTAAAAAAGACCTGATAATGATGATGACTACCTGCTTCCGGTGAAGGAAAACATCGTGAGGCAATCTAGATACTAGTGGATTGTTCAATGATGTGTGAAATGGAGAAGGCAATGGCAAACCATTCAATTATTTTCCCCCAAACATATTAACGTTTCTTTTCTACATAATGATACCGACAAGGTCCTAGCTCTCTTTTATATTAGAGCGTGAGTGAGAGAGAAAATCAATATGCATAAATTCAAGACTTCGGACTATCTTTCGTCTCGGAAAAACCGCGGGAAACTTAGACTTTGAAATTAACTGAATTCCAATCCCAACATATATTATTAATGCGAACTGAGTTTGTATGTTTCATTGTAACCTCTTCACGCTTTATCTACTGACCTAATCTTAAAATTTTCTATACACGTTGATAATGCTGCGGAGAAGGACAAGGCTATCACGCGGGCGAAGCCGCGGGTAACAGCTAGTATATTATAATAGATAAACATCCAAGATAGGTCTTGGATGAAAAATTATCTTTTTCAGATTGGCCTAGGGGCGAATCTAAAAAAGATTATTTTTAATCATGACCTGGCCCGAGTCGAACCCGCGACCCCTAGTGTCACGGGGTGACATATTAACTACTGCGCCACGGAGGCTGTAAAACTTGATATTGGCTTAATACGACACACGTAAAGACAAAAAAAGAAATTCATGGGTGACAGAAATAATTCAGATATAAATTACAGCTTTCCCATTCCTTGAAGTGCAAGCAGACGACGAGCAAAACATTTAACAAATAAGTTTAATGTATAATTGGATTTTCCAGGGCAAGAGTTGACGAGAATCTAACTGATGATCTTTCTGAACTGAACAAAGATAACCAACTTTATACCATAGATATAAATCTAGTAGATACTGCCATAGTTTAGCCGGTAGTGGTAGCTTATAGGTTTAAAATAGGGAACGAAAAAAATATAAAAGCGGCTTTCCATATATACTTCTTCTTCTTCTTCTTCTTCTATCAGGTCTTTGTTAGTCTCCACTGCAGTAGCATACATACTAAATCCCTATAATTATTGGGATCGAGCAAAATGGCAGCTCTTGACGAGTCAAACGATTAAAGAGTGACTTCATTCATTATGTGTTAATATAAGTCATAGTCTTTGTGTAAAGTCTGCTACGTCATGGCTCCATTCGTGGGGCCAAATCGATAATTCAAGGCGGTATCTGCGGTTTTTTTTTCTTTCACTGGTTTGAAATGCATTATTATCCATTAAAATTAAAACCTCTTACCTTTGACGATAGGCGTAAAAAGACTATCTATGCCTCATAATAATAATAATATGTATATTGAAGTCTCTCTAAAGTTGCATTGCAACTCTTAACTTTGGTTACTCTTAACTTATAATTGAGTTACCTAACATGCCTCACAACGCCGCTAAAAGTGTTAGGATAGTTCGCCCCAGTTTCTCTCGTCATTTTCACGTAAATTTTAACGATTTCGTCGAGTCAACTATTCCAAGTGCTTCTTCGAGTGAAATGTTATAAACTCGAAGTTTATTTGCGTCTATATTTAAGCATCCTTCTGTGAATTGTAGGTTGTTAAATATCCATTTTAATATGTCTGCAAATGTCCCTGTGTGACGGATTATAAAAATATTCAGGTCTCTATTTGTCACAGTATATTCATTGCCTTGTTTGTTAATTGTGCTCCTATGATACCCTCTGATAATGAAGCATCCTTTTAGTGTTGCCACATTTTCGGATTGACGATAAGAGTAAAAACATATTAATGTAATTAATGTTTACAGACATCTTTGCTACTAACTCTATGGTTGAGTTGCAACTGTCAACTTTGGTTACTCTAACTTATAATTGAGTTACCTAAAATGCCTCAAAATTCCGCTAAAAGTGTTAGGATAGTTTGCCCCAGTTTCTCCCGTCATTTTCACGTATGTTTTAACAATTTCGTCGAGTCAACTATTCCAAGTGTTTTGTCGAGTGAAATGTTATAAACGTAAAGTTTATTTGCGTCTATATTTAAGCATCCCTCTGTGAATTGTAGGTTGTTAAATATCCATTTCAATATGTCTGCAAATGTCCCTGTGTGACGGATTATAAAAATATTCGGGTCTCTATTTGTCACAGTATATTCATTGCCTTGTTTGTTGTGCTCCTATGATACCCTCTGATAATGTAGCATCCTATTAGTGTTGCCAAATTTTTGGATTGAAGATAAGAGTAATAACATATAAATGTAATTAATGTTTAAAGACGTCTTTCCGATTAACTCTATGGTTGAGTTGCAACTGTCAACTTTGGTTACTCTAACTTATAATTGAGTTACCTAAAATGCCTCAAAATTCCGCTAAAAGTGTTAGGATAGTTCGCCCCAGTTTCTCCCGTTCATTTTCACTTAAATTTTAACAATTTCGTCGAGTCAACTATTCCAAGTGTTTTGTCGAGTGAAATGTTATAAACGTAAAGTTTATTTGCATCTAAATTTTAGCATTCCTCTGTGAATTGTAGGCTGTTAAATATCCATTTTAATATGTCTGCAAATGTCCCTGTGTGACGGATTATAAAAATATTCAGGTCTCTAATAATTTGTCGCAGTATATTCATTGCCTAGGTTTGTTGTGTTCCTATGAATACCCTCTGATAATGTAGCATCCTATTATTGTTGCCACATTTTCGGATTGACGATAGGAGTAAAAACATATAATTGTAACTTATGTATATAGATGACATTTCAACTAACTCTATGGTTGCATTGCAACTCGCAACTTTGGTAACTCTCAAGTCAGACTTGACGTCTCTCGAGTCAACTATTCCAAGTGCTTCTTCGAGTGAAATGTTATAAACGTGAAGTATTATTTTAGCATCCTTCTCTGAATTGTAGGTTGTTAAATATCTATTTTATATGTCTGCAAAGTTCCTGAATGACGGAATATAAAAATGTTCTATTTTAACGGTCAGTCTCAATTTGTCGCAGAATATTTATTGCCTAGGTTTGTTGTGCTCTTTCCCACTGACTTCGTCCACGTAAATATATGATACCCGCTAACAATATAGCTATCTTAATATTTTTAATGCATCAATTATATAATTATGTAATATTAGTATACAAGATTTTATACATTTGCACAAAATATTGAAGACTGATTCTCAGAAAAAGTTACAAGTGGATTTTTTTTATCAAAAAATGTTTTTATATATTTTTCATATTGTTAACAGGCGCGCCTCCAGATTATTCAAGCAAGCACGAGGCCCCCATAGACATGCGCCTTCGGTCGCGTCCTGCACCGCCGCCCTACAGCCGACCCTCGGTCATCACGAAGAGCAATGATACACCGCCAGGTAACTAATTATTAAAACTATGTGATATACATTTTTAGATACCTACTTTCTTTATGGAAGCTAAAATAAAAAATGTATTGGTCCAGTAATTTTTTTCTAAGACGGATATGTTTTGGTATCTTCATTTGACATACTAGAAAGTGGTTTCGAAAAAACCTATTTTTGGAGAAAACCGCATTTGAAAAGATTAAATTTTTCCTCGTCTCTTTGTCTCTACCGGGACTTCCACATTGAATATTGAATTGATTAGGTACCTAATCTTCCTTACAAAGAAGCGACACATTTTATATCTACTGAACTAAGCATTCAACGGTGTAAACATTATTTTATTCTGGTTGCGAGTGTCTGTACTCGTAATCTAAGATAATCTTTTCGATATATCGACCGCGTGGTCTACGCCGCCCGCTCTGAACTTAACCTTTGACATTCTGCGGTCCACCAATATAAATTGCGTGATAGGTAACGCTGCTCGTCCTCGCCAAGGGCGATAATTAAAAAGTAATAGGATTTATTCCTTAGTCTGTGATTAATTACATTTTTTAGAAATCTCATTAACGTGTCTAAATACTTAATTGGGCTTTCGCTTAGTTTATAGATTCAAAGAATCAATTCGAATGGACTGATAAAGTAGATCGATCGCTCCGAAAGAAGAAAAATAATGCTTAAAGATAATAATATTGTTTTTTATATTTCTTTCCCAGGTTCCATGTCGATGTGTGATCCAGTTATTGACGAACATTTCCGTCGCTCTCTCGGCGACGACTACATGAATCTATTCAAGAAAAACACAGAAACCGCCCAGCCCGGACCCAAACCGAACACTAAGGATCGAGCGAGCAGTCCCATACAGTTCAAAAACGAGGAACCGCCAAAGCCTACCAAAATAATAGCGATGGAAGTCGACGATGCCAGCCTCTCAGTAGACGACCACTTCGCGAAAGCCCTCGGCGACACCTGGCGGCAAATACAAACCTCCAGATTAAAAGACAGTGAAAAATCACAAACGTCTGCCAAAGGCGTCGTCGACGACCACTTCAGCAAAGCGCTAGGGGACACTTGGAAGAAAATTCAATCGTCCAAACTCAATATAGACTCAGACACCGAGAAATCTAAGGAACAAACGAAAATTATCTCGAGGAGTGGAGTCGTAATATAATAACGGTAGTTAAGCCTCTGGGTGGTTCGGTTTACGGCCTTGTAAAATTTACGAGGCATTTTCATGATGCTAACTGGAGTATCAATAAATTCCCACTTGTTTAACATAAAGGAAGCTATTAGATATTTTATTGTCGGCACGAATTAAAGCCAATTTTTATCGTTCACTATCAATCGGGGATCCATGACATGCTGTTACCTTTTGGATGTTTCGGAGATATTATTAAATATTTGATGTATGAATAGTCAATTAGTGGTCACCAGTTACACGAAGTAAGTTATTACCTCAATGTAAGCGCTTTTGCACAATTCACGTAGGTTAGTCTAGCATTGTAAATAATAGTCATTGTCGGTATGAGTAAAAGATAATTTTGGACACTATTTTAACTAATTATCCACATGTTCCTTGTGTAAACTTTGTATGGAGAAGATGTGAGTGGAAAAGTGTGGAAGTTTTCAACTTCATATACAACAATGAAACCCAACGAATAAATGTTATATGTTGTATTATTTATGTATAAATGTATGTTTATTTTGTCTTGATATAATATAATTTTGGGAAAAAGTTTCGAGCATGTATTTCAATTTAAAATAAAAACTATATTTCATTGTGATTTTTAAATTATGAATAGATAGATAGTTAAACAACTTTAGTCGCAAAGGGTACATAAAATATAAAACCTACATAAGTCAAAATTTAATGCACGACGTGAGAATTTAAGTGAATGTTTTTAAAAATATATTGATGAGGATATGCGATCAAGATGTACCGTATTGGTGTAAATATTGTATCGTTTATAATGACACCTAAGTTGGTACATCACAATAATTTTGGCTTTACCCTTTTCGATTAATATTGTAAATATTTAATTTCCAAATTTATTTCACGGAAAATATACAGTTTGAAAGAATTGTATAGTTTCTTTACAGAAAGCCCCCTTAACTATATTTGTATACTCCAAATAACAATACATAAGTATTAAACGATCAAAAGGTATAAAACTGTAAAAAATAGGGTTTGAATTGGAGTCATGTATAGAACATTATAAAATACTTTTTTTTTTCTTGAGAATTTAAGATTTATAATAGGTTGATTTTTAACCTTGGCAATATTTCAATCTTGATATCAGAATCAAAAATAGTAAAAAAAAAGTTTTTTCAAGTTTTCATACGTACATCATTAGAAAGATAGGCAAAAACAAAAACAAATAGAAGTCTCATACAGATTCACCAATCACACGGTCGAATTTTATGGAATGTCTGAAGTTATTTTTCGTTTTCCTCTTTTCTAATAGATGTGTTTAATTATATTGAACCTGATTCCGAGATTTAAACATTCCAGGATTTTCGACAAAAAATACAAGATCACTTTACAATTACACACATTGCAATTCAATATAATCAATGATGATCCTTTCCTCTCTCAGTTATATTTAACAACGATTTGCAAGTGACTTTTTTATGAACGACATAAACAATGGCGTCTGACTTAATGTAAGTACAACTAATTGTCTTATGATTGATCAATTACTGGAAATGTCGTGCCACAAGTACACAATGATCGCTTGATTGATGTATCCAAGAGGTTGGTTGATTGCGTTGTTTGATCATTCAGATATGTAACTAATTTACCTACGAGTAGCTATACTCAACCAAGATTAATGACCAATGTCTAGAATTGTGCATATTTTATATTATAAATAAAAAACACGTCACTATATTTACTTTAAGATCTTTTCTGCAATATGCCGCAGGTCAGTAGTACTTGGTCTGACTGAATATACTTATTAGGAACACGTACGTACCTACTTAGGTTTTTTAAAACTGTATGTTCGACCTCGCAATATGAATCAATTTCCTTAGATGAACAATAAGATTCCTATGAGGATGGAAAAATTAAAAATTTAGTTACTTGGTGTTTAGGACAAATTAAAATGTGAAAAAAAAATACTTAGATACAAATTGTATAACCAGTAAATTAATTTGGTGACTCTGTAAATCTATAACTATAAAATGTATTTTTTCTTATTATAAATAAAAATGTCACGAAAAGCAGCTGGCTGTTATCGTGATAATAACGTTATAGGTATATATTGTGGTTTCTGAATGTATGTACATAACGATTTCCTATTTATGCACTTAAATCTTAAGGAATAAGATGTCGCTGAAAATAAAAAAATACACGTCATATTAATTGGTTTTATTTTTATTTCCAACAGATAGGTAAACGGGGATGTTCAAATTAATAAAGTACAATTACAATAATAACTCCGTAGCATAATTCTAAAAGCACAAGTAGGTATTGCAATGTGCTAAAATTATTAAAAGTAGTATCAACTGGTTGCTGTAATTGAAAAAATCAAAGAAATTGAATAAATACGTTAGCACTATATAGAGGAAATACGAACTGAAAATCTAAGCAAAAAGTTTAAAGCGTGCTTTTGGTAACTCAATAAAACAACAGCTAGAAATGGACTCCACACATAGGTACCAAACGTAAAGAAAAATAAGAAATGTAAGTAGATAATACTAGTAATTCTGCGTAGTATTTTTGATCCGTGCATCATCTGAGTTTGATTTTGGTTGCATCCCTACGGAACCTAAACACCGCTGCAACGAAAATATTTAGTTCTAATCGGCAAACAACAAATACTTATTGTCATCATTAAATGAAGGAGTTAGTTATAATAACAGTGGGACAAAATGGGTGGGACCACGAGTCAAACACCACTTAACTTTTCTAAATTCGTATATTTCAGCGGAACTAATTTTTACTACCATTTAGGTACCGTTCTAGATTTTATGTATTATCAAGGAAATCGATACGCACGATGCCTGTTTGACACGGTTTTCCCGAAAGACAGAGGGACCTTGATGCACGGGGTGATACAAAAGGGCGTTAAAAGGTTTCTACGTGGGAAATGCGCGTCAGACATCTGGGTGGCATATGTCCTTCTTTGTTTTTTATACTTTTGAAAATAAGGACATCTTCACAACTTACAATATATCTAAATAGTGTACCTATATTTATCAGCAGTAGCCTTATTTACAAAAGATTCCACAGTAACAACAATAAAGTTCAAGTTCATACATTAAAAAAATATCTAAGCTAATTTTAACGAAACCTTTTTTAGGGTTCCGTAGTAAACAAGGAACTCTTATAGTTTAGCCATGTCTGTCTGTCTGTCTGTCCGGCCGCGGTTTTACTCAGAGACTATAAGTACTAGAAAGCTGTGATTTGGTATGAGTATGATCATGCCAAAAAAGTGATCATCATCATCATTATCATCAGGTCTTTTTAGTCTCCACTGCAGGAGCACGACCCTCTCTGTACTACCAGAGCCATATATAAGGTTGAGTAGTCAGAGGATAAAAAAGTGGTAGAAAAAAATATTTTTTAGGGTAGGTCCCATACTTTGACTATATACTGTCGTCCCATACAAGTAAAGTGGGAGTAATTTTTTTATCTCAACTAACCCCTCGTGTGGGGTATTGTTAAATATACCTAGGTCACCATTTTTCGATTTAGGCATCCGTTTCTGAAAAATTTGGTTTTAAAGTGCAAATTTTTGTTAGAAGTAAGTGTCCCCCCCCCCCCCCCCCCCTCTTACTACTTAACGGTTATATATAGATACGTGAAAAAAATTACAGGAAACAAAAAGTTATAACACTTTTTCCTTACTTTTTCATAAACCGCATAAATAACTGTCATTAATACAAACACTATAAAAAACAAAGTTATCTTTGCTGGCGAAAAATTATAGAGGTTTTTGGCTAATCTAAGCTTGCTTCTACGGAACCCTTCATGGGCGAGCCCGACTCGCCCTTGGCCAATTTTTTTTTTATTTTCCCCCGACTTCATGTTCTTTTGCGCACTTAGGTATGTCTCCAGATCGAAGAAACTATATTTCAAGGCGGCACACAATTTAAGTCATAATTTTTTGTACTAATAGATAATGGCCTTAAAAAAGACAGTACCTAGGATACTATCGACTAAAACGCATAATATTTGTTCATAACAAACGACTACATTGTTTAATATACAAATAAAATAAATAAATAAATTCAATAAATAAAAAAAGTTCAATTGTACACAGTTTCATTTATGCAGCGGTGATCATCCACATTCGAGCACTGAATTCGAATGGTGCTAGAGAATGTATCACTCTATCCACACACTCGAAGTCAGTTGTCAAATTATGGATCCGTTATCTTCCGTTCTTCAACTGTAGCCTCTTGTTGTGTCATCTTAATTCTTATGTTTTCTTCTATTGTCGAGAATCCGCTATTTCTTACCTAAGCTTAAATATAATTGTAATTAAGCTGTTGGTTCTTCTTGTTCTTCTTTGAGTGCCTTCCTCCATTACTGGAGATGGCCGTCAGCTTGCCGAACTTCTCCCTGTTGTATATGTTACACAATAATTCTCCTATCTATATAGGTATCACTAGGTATCCTTACTTGATTATCCTTATGTAAAATGAATAGTCTGCATATACTTACTGTTCATATATTACTCATTAGGAGACTGTGCGCCATGTAATATGTTATGTAATGCTACAAAGTTTAGCAATATGCTACGTTGTTCTACAAGTATATCATATTCTAATGGATTTTCTTCTATAAAACATTGTTTTAAAATGATACCTGAACATAATAAATATTAAAAGAGCATGAAAAAATACTTTTGAACACATAAGCACAGAAATATAAAAATAGACGTTAAAAATAAGCTAAGCAGAACACGCGAAACGTTAAGATTCCTTTGATAAATGTATGTATATTTAACAAAACATAAATTCTAGTGTTTCCCTACTGACGAGCAAAATGCAAATTTAAATGCGAAACGGTAACGAAGAAATGAAATTACTATGTGCGGCGTTTAGAATTGATGTAACCCAGTATGGTAATGCACTATTGTGCTATTTCGCTCGTTATGACTATTTTTGCATTTTGTTTATTTTTAAAAGAAAATAGGTCGCCCAAATGAACATCGATAAGCATGTAAGTATTATTTATTATGTTAAAGCCTTGTGATTAACCAATAAAATAAAGAAATGTCTGTCTATTATAAATAAGTATGTATAGTAACATTGATTGAAAAAATACATATATCACGCAACAATCATTCTGACAATCCCTCCTTCACGCTTCTAGGTAATACCGACCCAGCTTCACCCATCCCAATTTTATATTCTTAAATCACATTTTACGAACACTGGCAAAATAAATTTTATGAAATCCCAGCTTCACGGCGACATCAAAGGACTGTAACTGTGATTGGTGGGTCCCCGACGTCAATTTCGTTTAGGAAACTTTTTATATCAAGCCGTCTTGCTTGTCACTTCGTCGTACAGCACCAACGTCTTCTTCAGTCTATTACTGGCCTGAAAATAATATCTAAAGTGACTTACTTAGATCAGGTACTTTATTATTTTGTTAGCTTCTGAGTACTTGGACTATTTTAATTATTAACTCACATGCATAATCCTTATTTCTGTTTAGGTAGCACATTCATGTACGGCTGATTCTCAACTCCCTTGCTTGTACAATATTTTAATGCCGGAATGGGCGACTCGGGCCATCAATATGAACAACTTTTCACAAGGGACCTGGTTTGCAAAGAATTTTGACATTCCCAAACAAAAGTGTTAAGCCGACCGGGCATCTGTATGAAAATGTATTTTTTTTTTAATTTTCAGTACTACTTTCGAAGGAAAAGTTTATATTGACGAACTGAGTCACCCTTTGAAGGATCGGACAAGGTTTTTGTTAACTTATTGTATGCAATCGTGCAACTCATTAAAAAAATGAATTTGAATAAGTCGACTTGATTGAATGTTTGGTGATATCGTGACGTCTCACATCCGAGGGTCATGGAGTTTTCACATCCACGTGGTGTCTGATTGCTATTGACATTTGACACGAGCCTCCCAAGCGGTCCGCTGAATGCTTCCATTATTTAAGTCTAACCTACCTGTCCAGCGTATCGATCCGCCCCACTCCACCGCGCCGCCCTCGCCACGCTCCGACATAACTAAATACGAAAATAATTGCTTCATGTAACATTATACGGTTATCAACATGTGATAGTTTACATATGGAATTATGATAGCTTAGACTTGCGCCTTCTGCTCTCATTCTTTGATTTGCGGTTGGCTTTCATTAAGGATTTAGAGGTGTTGTTGGGGTATTTCTTCTCAGTTATTATCTATACTATATAATAATGTTATATAGAGGAAAGATTTGATTGTTTGTTTGCGTTGAATAGGCTCCGAAACTACTGGACCGAATTTCGCAATTCTTTCACCTACGGAAAGCTAATTCCGTATATAAATCTGCGGGTGATATAAGCTATCATTAACGCTGACGAAGTCGCGGGAAAAAATGCTAGTGTATCTAATAATTCATGCTAATGTGAAAAGATAAAAAAATAAGGATGTTATTTGCTGCGCGTATCTTTAGAGGGTATGAGGGCAGAGAGAGATACTCCAAGACTATTGGCTAGCAAGATATTTCTTATTCTAGTTTTCACCTTAGACGCCCACCATCTTGTACGCACAATCCAGGACAGGAAAAGTTTTCGTTCAAATCTCATTATGAAGATATTTACGTTAAACTAAGTAATTAAGTTTATCTTGTTTCAGAATTCAGCAAATATTTTGAACCCTTTTCCAAAAAATTAAATACCCCAAAGCAAAAACACATCAAATATTTCAAATTAAAATACGGGCGAACGAGCTGAAAACGTTTGGTATGTTTAATTTACCCTTTCAAATTAAGTTTGATTGAAAGTAAAATACGTAGTAAATACAAATACAAGCTCCGTGTATATAATTAAAGTAGATGTATGTACAAAAGTCGCTTAATCTGTTCAGCCCGCTCGTGAATTTTTAACAGAGCTGGGGGTTATGTTCAACGAAGTACACATTGATTATTCAAGAACATTTAAAGTAACAGTTACGCAGAATTTCCGCTTAAAATCTTATCCAACCGCAGAGCTGCTATCTTGCAAGTTCGTGCTACTACTATTCACCTACGTACCCGAATGTTCATATCAGAATTCTAGATAATATTATTATACCTAAACGTGATACGAATTTTGAATAAACGGTATCAGGTATCTCGTTGGGGCGTGCTTATGTGTGGGATCCCTTTTGTCAATTCAAAGGAAAGGCGCCTATTCGACCTTTGTGCAAAGGAACTTTTAATAAAACAATTCCTTAAGCTTTAGTTTTCCAATTTTCATGACTATTTAGGCGTTCGTTTATTAACTCTATCTAGACTGAAATATTTAAGTACGATTATGTATGAATAAAGTTTCAGATCATTCTCTCTAACATTTGAATAAGTTCATGTCAGGTCAATATTGAAAATAATTCAGATTGATCTGAGTCTTGGATATTTATCTATACATGTATTTGTTAAAAAATATTGTCGTTGAGTTGCTATTCCATGACACAAGACGCGAACTTACTTTGGGGCTAGCTCAGTCTGTGTAATTTATCCGTAATTCGTATATACTCATTTATCTAGCAACCAAATCAGAAAAAAAGGGAATCAAATTTATCTATTGCGAAGTTATATGTAAATTGTTAATGTATTAAACGATCAAAGAACATTGTACTGGAATAATACGATAAAATGTAAACAATATAATCGCAACTTTTTATTCATGGCTCGGCTCAAAGATAAAACCAATATTATGTTAATTTGTACTCTCGGTTTGATCGGAGATGAAGACCTACCAAAGAATTTACATTTGTTGGCAAACTTTGTATATTTAACCGCCCGAGGGTAAGGCGCTCGATAACTCATAATAGGCCTAAAGATTAATTTTAAATATAGAATATTGGATTTATTATTTAACCTTAACAGTGTCATTGAAATGTTCCAAGACATGTAGACTTGGAACATTTGGACAACATCTGGTTAAATAAATTTTCTTATAGAAGCTAGATTTACGGATTAACTCGTTGACGGACAGTAAACCAGACACAATAGAATTTCTATTTTCTATTGTTATAACGCCTATAATAGGTCAGTCAATGCGTTAAAGCTTATTAAAAAACTCAGCTTTAAGTAACTGGTCCCTTGGCAGATGCGAAAAATCAAAGTATTGCCGCAGAGAGTATTATTTATACACTTTGAGGAGGTATATGAAAGCATACATAATGCCATTTTCCGTCACTGGCTTCGAGTCAAGACTTGGAAAGATATTCATGAATATTTGGGATACGTCACCTGGTATTAATATTTTCACTCGAGATCATGAATATTGATCGATTTGACATCTCGTGTGAATTCCACATTTGTCTGGTGCGACCTTGATTGCGGTGTCAAAGGTAAATAGCGCTCGCAATGAACAATGATATTACAACTCGCGGTTATACGAGTCGACATAATGGAGCGACATTTCTAATACAGTGATTGCCTTCGTTTCGCCGACAACAGTTCCAAATTAAGGTGAGTACTCGTTTTATAGTAATTAAAAAGCTACTGACTCGTACCCTTTATTTAGCACTATCAAATAACAAGATGGATTACATTACACGGTCTCTTTTTTCAGTTACTTAATTATTTTATTGTTTGTACGCATAATTCATGAGTGATATGTTTTCTTTATTAATAAATAACGTTTGTAAATACTTGAAATATTATTGGTACGATAATAATAATAATATTATGCCAAACTCTTTAGAAGCCGTTGGCCCATTTTCGGAGGAGTTGATTGAAAAAAAAACCATATTATATTCTCACTAGTCTATTCAAGGCTTCCAAAACAATTGGCGGCCTACAAATAGGTTATTTATGGAGATTCAGGCTAATCTATAATATACTAAGATGATATACGTCCGTAAAGGCGATTACATTATCTCCGCGATTACGTAGCTTTAGTGCAATGGATATGAAAACAACAGAATACCTACACAATTCATGATTTTTTCTCTTATGAAATTATGTAGAGTTTCCGACTTATGCGTTATGTTTTGAAATGTGTATTATGTCAAGTATTTCACTTTTCGTTTTCAGTTGATATTGTAAATTGTTGAGAAGCTTATTTCATTTTAAAACATTTTTGTTTTAATATCTCAGACATAAATAAAGAAAAATCTGCCGCGCATTATTATGGTAGAAAGTTTTAAATGGAGCTATTTGCGACGTCATTTGTTACTTGCCGCAGTTATTTAAAGTGAGTCAAGTTAATTTTAATTTTCTTAATATATTTTTATTCATGTAAGCACTTTGCTCAATGTGGTCTGTGGAAGACTAAAGACCTCAGTTTGGCTTAGCGTACACTAAAAAGTATTTTTAAGACTTCAATCAAGGCACTTCTTTAAAAATAAGAGTAAACAAATATTTAAATACAAAAATTCGAATTTGACGGATTATTCATTATAATATGCACAACTGACACTCCCGGGTTACTACAACAGTTCGTATGTCGAAGTTGTCAGAACACTGATGCTGTTAGTCCAGAGATAGTTATTTAAAGCAAGAGATGTTCCGCGCCAGGGGCCCAGGACAATTAGCTGGTGCATCCTGTCGTGAGCTGCCGGGCTTCGGACAAAGCTGTAAGGGGATACTTCCTTTAACAAAGGTTCCAGTCGTTCTAGGGACGTTCTAGTCCGACGCTACGGTGAATAGAAAACGCTCGCCACAGTGGTCGCACTTCTAATGTCTAATAGGTATTTACAACGATTTTTTTAAATTTAGTTTTCTTGTTATCATCACTGCCTTCTTTAAGACATATGTAGACAAGATAGTAACAGACATGTCCTCTAATGGATAAATTCAAAAACACCTGAAAAGATTTTAAAAAATCACCAATAGAAAGCTACATTATATGCGGGTGACAGACTATATATAGTAAGCAAAGCGCACAGAGTTGCAGGAAAACTTTAATAACTATAATTTTATGTAACGTCAATAAATAAAATGACTTATAACTAATAAGTACTAAAAATACTTATAACTTTTATTATTTATATGCAACATTCCACTTCACCAATGAAAAGAAGCAGAAGAGAAGCATAAAAATGAACTTTCGTTTCACACTATAGACGAAGTTGCCTTTATAGTATTTTTTCATATGCGTACCTTTCAACTTCAACAACGAGTCGGACTTTTTCAACCATTGTTAATCAAACTTAATGCATCAATATCAAATTAAAAGTCTCCCAGTCTTTTTCAGCTAGTTACTAATATATTTTTCAAAATGTACTCATCACACAAGGTCTCCAATCTTTAATTTCAAAATAACTATTTCAATCAAGATGTTAACATCTTTGTTCTTTACATGGCAAGTTTTAATTACATGTTCCATATACGAGTCTCAAATTATGCCTTATATGAGCAACTTAAGGTACTCGTATACCGAAATTTGAAAACTTTGGAAATGTTTCTATTTCAGATAACTTATTAAACTCAATATTATTAATTTCTTAATTAAGTTATTTATTAAGCAATATTTTACTGTCACTCATCAGTATACTATACTTAACAGTAACTACTTAATAACAAGTAAGTAGATATACTTTAATAATACTCCTGATACAAGACTTTTCTACTCTTACATACAGTTTATTATTAATTATTACTTCAGATTTTTTCCTGAACCAGCTTTCTTTTTCCAAAACAAAAGTTAGCCGTCTTTTTAGTTGACTGTGAATTGTTTTAGTCATGAATTAGATTTACTTTTGTTGATGTATGTAGTGAATTGCAGTAATTATAAAGTAACTTGCATAGCTTCGATAACTTGCATAGTTTTACTCATGTATTATAAACAAGTGGCGAAATCATTGCATACCTTCAGTATTTGCGTAAGTTAGTTTATATCGTCTTTATTGAATACTAGCAACCCTCCCCGGCTGCGCCCGGGCATGTATTTCATATAAACCTTCCTCTTGAATCCTCTATCTATTAACCGCAATAAAAACCGCATCAAAATCCGTTGCGTAGCTTCAGAGATCTAAGCATACATAGGGACAGACAGAGATAGGGAAGCGACTTTGTTTTATAAAATATTGTTAAAATATTGTTTTAATAATATCGTTGTTATAATTGCTGGCACCAACCACAAATAAAAACTGATATAAACCGTTTTATCATTAAATTATTTCTATATTTTTTTGCGCATGCTGGTTTCTAGTAATTAACTTATTTTTTAACATATGTACAGTATTGTACAGGGTTGAAGTCTGTTTTTGTTTTTTGTTAAAAATAATTTTACTAGCTATGTAGTGATAGTGATTGTATGTGAGATGCGGTCAATGTGCATGCGCCACGTAGGCGCCAGCTTTGTCATCCGATGCTACAGATCTCGTTGCGCCGGGACGGGATTCACCGTTATGAATAGAAATTCTACAGTACCATACTTTCTATTCAACGCAATTTAATTTATAAAGAAACTCACAGTTATTACGGAGATCTCAATTGGCTGCATATATTATATAAATGTATGTATGTACATATAATGTATTTGTACCGTTTGGGGTGGGCCGGCACGCACAATTTTGGTTGACATATACCTTGTGTTATTGGCATTTAAAACTTTTTACGCATAATATTATTTTAAGAAAAACATGCGATCGCTCTTTATCCGTTTTATTTGTTAAAGATTTAAAAGCAGTGATGGTTTGCTATCCTCATCATTTTATATATTATCATTCATTATTCCTGCCTTATACTATTTTCGCTTTTTTCTTTACAAAGAAACTTTATTACAGTTTCCTCGTTTGGCTAATGATTGGGGAAAAGCGTAAAAGAAGTAAACCTACGTAATCATAAAATGATGCAGCAGATGTCGTTGGGCCGCGACGAAATTCACTGATATGAATAAAAATACTATGAGATCATACTTTCTATTCAACGCCTTTTAATACACAAAAAAGAGGGCTGTTATAAGTTGCACACGTTAGTCTTTTTGTGTCTGTTATAACGTAGCCACCAAAAGGATTTTAATACGGTTCAATTTATTTGAAACTAGTTTTTCAGGGCTAAGTGGGGTTTATAACTAAAGTTAATAGAAGTTGGACCAACCTGAGCAGCCACGGCCACGATCGAAAGTACTACAAATGATCATTTTGGGTTCAGATTATTGCTACTGATAAGGAAATTCCATTTTTCGTACAATTTTTGACCTTTTTACTAAGCAATTCGCAGTTGTTACAGTTTTTTGATGTGGCTAATATGAGCCTCAAATGGGGAAATGCGGAAAAGAAGTAGGTATCTACGTATTCGCCGTGTGGTTCCCGGCAGAGTAGAATAGGACCACTCCAAGTCATCCCGTGGATGTCGTAAAAGGCGACTAAGGAAACACAAGCTAAACAAAGCTTATTAACATCAAAGAGACCTCTCCAACCCGTCTGGCCAGCGTGGAGAGTGTAGGCCAAATCCTCTGACTACTCAGGCTAGTATATGGCTCCGGTAGTGCAGAGAGGGTCGTGCTCCTGCAGTGGAGACTGGAGGGACCTGATGATGATGATCTACGTATTCATGAAATGTTGAGCATTTTTACAGTGCTTGTAAAAGTGAAATATGTTCTCTAACCGGACTTTTTATTTCGTTGGTAATAAAATTGTAATGAAAAAATGGTTTAAGTATTATAGCGTCTGAGTCTTTGCCTAAGATATGGGAGCAGCACGGGAGAAGTGACATTTTATCATCATCATCATCATTTCAGCCGCAAGGATTTCATACAACCGGTTGGAGTAACATTTAACATATCCAAAATGTCTCGCTATAGGCCCGACTCATGTCTTTCACGCGTCATTTTTTACTTAATAAACACACCCTATAGGGTATACCGTGGAAACCTAAAGCAGGGAGCGGCATAGCATACCGTGCCGCTCCCTGCTTTAGGAATAGCTCGTTTTTTAAGTAAACAGGCATACCTTAGGGGTGGCGCCTAAATCAGCTGACGGGAGCCTGAGCTTATTTGTTGGGCTTAATTCAGTCATGATTAATACTAGCCAGTAATTGAATATATTAGGATGTACTTCAATTTTGGTTTCAAAGTCCCACCTTTTTGGATTTACATTCTTCGAAATAATTCGGTCTTTGCAGAAAACTTTTACAAACAAAGATATAGTAAAAGCTTTTTACAAATTAGAAAATGGTACTGTTACAAAATTATTTTCATTTGTTACGGCAATCAATTTCCATCGTGTTCACCCGTTTGTCAAATGAATGTGACGATAAATAAATAATTTTGTAATTACGTTCGAGTCACGCGACCGCAATACATATCAATTTTATATACCAAAATTACATTTTCAGTTATGTAAAGGTACTTACATGATTACTTCGTTTCTTCCTCCCTTTATATTTATAAGTTTTACATGCACTTGTATCCTTCTTCAAAGCATTCTTATTTAGCTTTTTCTTGATTATTAGAGTAAGATGAAGATCGTAAACTTTAGGCACTCCGCAGTTATAAAACGCTAAGATTAAAAGATGTCGTAGTAAGCGTGAAAAATGAATTTCCAAACAATAAAAAAGATCGTCATAATACGTGCCAAAATATTTAAACAGTTTTGACCCAAATACAGAGCGCTAACAAATATGACATCCCTGTTTTTTGTACAGAAAAATTAAGTCATGTATTTTTGAACAACGGAACCAACAAAGGATTTTTATTAAGATAATTGTAAATCAATGAATGCCCTTTATAATACAAACCTTAATAGTGATATTGCATGTTAATTTTCGCCTTACTAATAACCTATCTTTGATATTTAATTTCTTATATTACCATCATCAGGTATTTTTATAAGTCTCCACTGCAGGAGCACGACCCTCTCTGTACTGCTCTGTATTAGTCAAAGCAGTCAGAGGATTTTTCCTACACTCTCCACGCTGGTCAGACGGGTTGGAGAGGTCTCTTTGATCTTTATAAGCTTTGTTTAGTTTCTTTCTCCTAAGTAGCCTTCTTCGACATCCACGGGATGACTTGGAGTGGTTCTATTCTACTCTGCCATTAAACACACAGCTTTACTAATATAAGTATCTATTATAAAAAAACAGTTGCCTTGTGTTGTATCCTATGACACAAGTTCACAACTTACTGTGGGGTAGCTCAATCAGTGTGTTTTGTCTCTATATATTTATAATTTTATAATAAATTTTTGATGGTGTGAATTCATTATAAATATATTAAGCATTATTTGAACTCATCATAAATATATCTTAGGTAACAGTTGCAGCTGATAGTAGTAGCTATTGGGCTGCCGAAAGGCATCTAATATAGCTCATAGACAATGATAGATCATTGCAGATTTTTCTCACGGTGTTGTGTTCGCAAGCAGTGGTAAATGTGATCGCAAAAATTACTTCGTAATTTTCTTTTCCTTTTTATTAGTTTTTCTATCTTCTTATTTCGTGTGGGCTGTTTCCTATGTTGCTAAGTTCGTTTTGAGTTATCTAATTAATCTTACTCTAGTCCTTGGGAGTTGGGTATCATTTGTTGTCACTTGTTGTTGGGTGTGTCTTATTTGTCCATTTACATTCTCTCTTATTATAACTATTATTTTATCTTGAAAATAAACATGGAAACTTTTATTTATTTAACTAATAGCCCTTCCTGGCTGCGCCCGGGCATGTATTATACCTATGAACCGTTCTGTCGAATTACTCTATCTATTGGTAAAAACCACATGAAAATCCGTCCAGTGGTTTTTGAGTTTATCCCGAACAGACAGGCAGACCGACAGATAGACGACGCGGCGGAGGACTTTATTTTATAATTTAATTTGTAAAATAATATGTAGAGGAGCGATTCAACAACACTTAAGTAATGCTAGAACTCTACCTCAGTTTCATTTATAACCGTATTTCAAATTAACATCTATTTTAGGAACACGCTTGAACGCCTACGTAATTTCCATTGTTGTGAGCTATTTTTAACGTAGCCTGATTTAAAGAATAGGTACTAATTATAGCCGTAAGCGTTTTAAATATAGCGAATTCATAAACGTACTATAAAAGACGGGCAGCATCTCTTATTACATAATTGTGAACATGACTTGAATATTGATTTATAGGATCATATTACGAATAAGCCTGAGTCAAGCGTCAATTCAAAAAATTATCATGACTTAAATTCATAAAATCCAACCAATGCGACAAAATCTATAATATTTAATAACTTAATACGGGACCACATACAAGCAAGATAAATTCATTATGGTGACAGTTTGTGCGTCGGTTTTACTTACGTTCGTCGTTTAGTCAGAAAAACAGTGCTTTAAGGGAAGCAAAACCGCAGTGTCACCATCCCTTACAATCGCACTGATGATGGTCTGCATAACAGATCAAAACTAGTCGGCGATTGCAACTGAATAAACGGGAGTTTAACCGTGATTCTCTAAAGGGATCATGTATTATGTTACTAAGTCGAGTACTTTAAAATACAACCTTGAATAATTCCTTTGGGATGACCGAAAAATGTTTGACGCCACACTAAACACCTAGGTCATATTCCTGAGAGAATTTATAGCTACAGAACCTTAGACCGAGCAAGGCCCGGCCTGCTCCTGGGCGGCTTTATTTATTACCTCCCTTTCCTTATAATGTGAACGTGTCAGAGAAAAGTAATGATATGACGTTCCTTTATAATACACACTCCATTCCATACATATTAGAAACACCGTAGGCGGAAATGATAGCTACACATTTCCGCGCCTCGCATAATGTCCTTTTCAACACACCGTGTCATCATACCAAAACTGACTCCTGATACACCGATTTCAACGTACAAAGAAGCTCATTAACCAAGAGTGCTTTATAGCTAAAATTATATATGCGGTAATTTAAAATAAAAGGCACTGTTGCGGTTAAGTAAGTACTTTTTAATTAATATTCAGCAAGGAGTTTCCAGATACATATTTTAAAATTGACTTAAAATTTTGTTTTATCTGTATATAAAGGTGTATGTGTAATTTATCGGTGTCCCTCGGTCGGATGTGTGTTTTTTATGACTAATATTTTTTTCTTACAAGCAAAATCGGACACTTTTGTAAAGGTAATGAAATTTTGAAACTTGCGAAATAAACAGTTAAAATTCGAATCATCAATTTCTTTAGTAGACGATTATATGGACATGCAGACAGCCGACGAGAATAAGGTTAAAACAGGTTCCATTCCATAACTACCTAAATAAGATACGTCTACTAATTCACTCAGATATAAATTTCGAACTGGCATAAGTCGGCTGAAACTTAAACAATTTTCAATATGGCTTTGTTAACTAGTCTAATATCTCTGGCGTCAATTTGAACGTTCTCGTAGCAACCGGCACAGAGCAAGCCACTATACATAAGTTCAAAACTCTTCGCGAAGTCTCTACAGTAAATAGACGCGGAGGAGACAAAGAGCGGAACAATGAAGCCCTCCGTAAATATCCTTCATTATCTGATGTACTTCCGCGTCTCAGTGAAGACCGCTTGAGTTACCACGTCGTGCCCTTTAAATGACTACTTACTGTGAAATCTTAAAAGAAGACGAAGTAATTTTATTTCAAGAAAATTATTTTAATAAACAAACGAGCGAAACTTATAGCTTCGGTAAATGAGCAAAGAGCTTTCACAAAAGTAGCTGCAGAGCATAATATACTCAAGAAATATTCGTCTTTCGTCTTTCTCTAGACATCACTCAATGTTGTTCATTGTCATTTAGTCGTGATTGTGCTCATACCGAGTGTAGAGCAGCATGTTGCCGAACGTGACGGCCGCCATCTTACACTTCCTGGAGCGTTGCTTGCTGCATTGCCAGCTCTTCTTGGGAGAGAAAGGATTTTTCTGGCTGCAGGTTTTCAGGGAAAATTTATATCCGTTTAGGATAAGGTTTAGGTAGCCTTTTGGACTAGTAATAATTTGGACAGGTCCTTGTGCGTCACCTACAGCTCCACCTTCGCCTCCCGCACTCATGTTACCATCTCCAGTTGCCGAACCGTCAAAGCCAGTCATTTCCATATTAGAATCATCTTCGCCGAAATTTGTTTCGTCATTGTTAGCGCCATCTTCGTCATCGTCCCACATGCTTTCATTTACAAATTCAGGTTCCATTTTGGGTGCCACAGCGTTATTTTCGTCTTCATCCGGTATCGTTACGAATTCCTCTTTCGCAGAACCAGATGGGCCAGCTTCTAATGGGTCTACACATTTCCGTTTCGCCGGCCCACTTTGTGAAGACGATGAGTTATTCGATGCTATCGATGGCCTATTTGGTCGCTTAATTGCTACTGGAGTTGAGGAGGGCTTAGAATCTCTCAAGAAAAAATACTCAAGAAATGAAAAGTAAGCAGGACGACATCAACGAATTCACCTTTCACCACCATAAGTATGAAGAAACTTGAATTCGTTCAAAATTGTTTTTGCTAAAGAACGACTGCCTCCGCGGTCCAATGGTCAAGGCGATTGCCATATGACCCGGAGGTCCTGGTACAAATCCCACTGGGAAGCATACTTTGTGACAGTTGTTATCAGTCTGAATTTTCACGCTTCATCTTCACGCATCAAATCATGTCATGAACTCTTGATTTCGTGTTTCGGAAGGCACGTTAAGCTGTGGGTCCCGGACGCCATCTAGCGTTAGTTTAAACCTATCCTAAGACTGGCTCTGGTCTACCCTTTGGGTTGCGGAGGCCCGACGGCAGAGGCTTTGGCTGAAAACCAAAACCTCGTCAGATCACCAGCGGCAAGCATTTTTCGCCAGCAAAATTACTTTGTTTTTCATAGTGTATGTATGAATGACAAAGTTATTTGCGGTTTATGGAAATGTGCCATATCTCAAAAGCGTAAAATCACAAAAGATATACCTATGAGAGACATGCCTCACACAGCAAGTCAAAGAGTATTTTACCAACTGCTAAACTCCCAAAGAGTCTGCTGGTGTTCACGATCTTGAAACTGGATTTCATTGGCAGCTCTCGGCATTATTGATTTTACCATCTCCGAAAAATAGAAATCTAAAATTAGCAGGGCATATCTGACCCGTTCAGATTTAGAATGTAGGTAACCGAGAACCTAACTGTCGTAACGATTTTATCTCATAATTATTGGTCAATGAGATATCTACCTATCTAGGGCATAAAATACACAGAAAAGGCGTACGGCACAGGCACAGCGCAGATACGGTGCAGACGTGGGACACTATGATAGGATTTCAAACCTTATTCTCATACTGAAAACGACCGCAAGAATACATAACGCCTCCATAACCGCACGTGACATCTTGCGTAAAGCTATTTATCGCGAGTCCGAACGTTGTGAGTATGACAATAAGGCATAACATCCTATCACAATGTTCCATGTCTATACCGTATCTGCGCCGTGCCTAATCTGTTAGTTTTACAACTAACAAGCATTTTTTTTTGTTTGCATTCCTCTTTCAGTCTGCCTTGATCTTCTACCGGCCCCTGTACTTATGTGCTTAATAAGAAAATGTGTCATCGATCATTTGAACCCGAAATCAATGTTTCTCCTACTAGCAATATTTCTTCAATTCTTACTGCTAAGGGTGCCCAATTTTTTCTTAATACGAGTATGGCTAAGTACCTGGCCCGCTAAAGACCATTTATTAGTATTCGTTCTGCCGTTTAGCGGCCATAATGGCAACACGTACACACAGTCAGACTAACTTAAAAAACTTATATCAGCCATCTTTCTACCGGGGCTAAAATTATGCAAGTACTTTTAACTATTTCTCTAATTGACTTTTACACCGCCCAAGTTTAAGGGTTTAGGTTAATAAAAAAATCAACCTATATACCTACTTCAACTAACTCTCGACTCAATAAAAAGGAAGGGATTCCAGTGTCCTGCACGTCCGAAGATTCGTTTATTCGGTGAAGTGAACTATGAAATCAGTAGGAAGAAATATTTGCTTACGTTTCGTCCGCTTAAGACAGATAGAAATCATAGAAAATCTATCAGAATACTCGATACGCTTTCTACATTCGTTGTCTTTGGTAGTCTATTTTTGCAAAGGGGAGTCACCAAAAACGCCTATTTTGTCGCACTTGTTTTCCAAGTGACTTGATGACTATTTGTTTTGAAATCACTTGCTTGAATATAATTTCCGACATAAATGGAAAATAAATTTATCGTGTCTGTAAAAATAAAGGTATCTTTAAAGTAGATGCCTTGCGGATGAGAACGTTAGGTGTAAACCGCATTGCTAAATGTTTATCTCAAAGGAAGAAGATTGAAATTATAATTAAACACAAACATGCAATGCATTTACCATTAGTTTTTGCCAATTCATGTATTGCAAAAATAAATCTAGTCCTAGATAATATTTCATTTTGTTTAAATTGTAAATTTGATGCAGTACTCGTATGAAGCAACCGCGACCGTCATACCGCTTCAAACGTAAACGACGTATGAGATGAAAGTATTCAATCCGAATTTCAAATAAAATACATTAATTTTTTATTCATCCCATTGGTTTCCAACTAAGAAATAAAATATGTATTAAACAAGTAATATAAGCACACTTGACCGGAATGCTAATAAGTAAGATTTAAAAAAATTAACATACAGTACAATAAATATCAAGAATTGATCAGGCAGTGATCAATCGTTATTGCAAATTACTGCTGTTAGGTTTATATATAAGAACACTTAACAGTCCTAAACTAATTGAAGTATAAATCAAGGTATCCTGTTTACATTTACCTCTGTTTACATTTTCCCACTTTGACCCTTACTAACTCCTAACTAAAAGGTGAAAGCACTTGACGCAAACATTATAATGGGTCCCATGACACGACTCCTTTAGACAAATAAACATTTATTGGACCAATAAAGCGAGGTCGGCTCAATAAGAATAATAAAGATATACACTGTTGCGAGCCAAGTAGCAAAATATAATTCAGTTCGGTGCAGTTTCAGCCACAAATTGGCTTTTACTTGGCAAAAACGTTTACAGTTTACGTTACGAAGTGCATAGTTTAACCCCGCTTTGCATTTTGGGCAGTTGTATTTAGTTTATAGATGCTACGGTGTACTCGTAGTACGTTCTCTGCTCTAAATTCATATTATGTCTGACTATCTATGTTATGATTGGAACGTGCTGTCGTGTTATGGTAGTAGTTTGGATACTCTGAAAATACTATGTTCACTATTTTCAACGTGAACGCGTTCCTTTTTTGCATACTTTCGTTTATAAACAAAATTAAATATGAGACACTAAGCTGAAAACTTTGCCAACATATTGTACTATAGTCGATTAAATTTTCACAAAAACTATCTATGTTAGTTTTATATTGTCTTTGCTTCAACAAAAATGTTCAGCCGGCTGGGCAATTTGTATGAAAATGTTGAACTTCTTTTCGAGATTAAGCCTCATTGACGGGTTGAGTCGCTCCTTTAAGGGTAGTACAGGGTTTTATTAAAAGATTGTATATGGACAAACAACACAAATTAAGTTAGCCCCAAGTGAGTTGTGAATGTGTGTCTAATCGATATTACGATTCCTACATCGATAACCAGAAAAAGATCGTTTTCCTCTTCTTTATATTTGGACTCAACCGGAGATCGAACCCAGGACCCTGCGACTTAAAGGCTCTTGTAGTACAACTGAGCCACAGAGGACGTTAAATTGAAATAAATAAATTAACAGCCCTTTCAAACGAATTAGCATGCCTGTATAGACGTCGCCAACCTATTTTTTTTTTCTAGTTCCTGCCGAACATGAGAAGCTTTTTTAAGTTAACACATCTATGTATTTTGAAAACAAGTTTCCATCTTTGCTATTAAACTATTACATGCCAATATTTCATTACAATGGACCTATCTACAGTTAGAGGCAATAACTTACATTGTATTCTAATCCCAAACCGATAAGATTGTTTGACGAAGGTATCACTAAACATAGATTTGGGTTACCATTGTCACGTTATTTGTTGACATGGGACGAGGGTTGTGGGCTGACTACTGTTCAGCAGGCACAAATAGTGGAACGACTTGCTAGGGAATCAACCTTAACCCGGGGGGGGGGGGGACAAAAGAGTATAATGAAGATAGGACCTGATACACAAATAAAAACCATGCCTTTTTTTTTAAATAAGGTAAATACTAGTTCAGCTGGGAATTTCTAGTTTTATTTAAAACAGTTTTTCCGCCTGCGTAAATTTTATTAAATACAGCCTTCTGTGAAAGATTTTTTAAAATCGCTTTTGTTCTTTTGCGATTATTGTGGTATATTCTCTACAAAGTACTACAAACAAACACGTATATGATGTCGCCTACCAATATTTTCAAGTGTCGTCAAAATCCGACCCAAAGTTATTGCGTAGAGACTAACACGCGTACATCCTCACATATATTGCAATTATATTATTAATAAGATATAATTATTCATGACAGAGAAAACGACTATACATGGACCAATACTTACATAATGCTTACGGCGTTTAAATTTTACACTTTCAATCGAAAGAAAAAAAAATTGCTTTCCCTTCGGACAAAATAGCAATATTATTAAATCAAGGAATGTTCTCTGGATGGAATATTTTCTTCCGAAATCCCACTCAGTATTCAAACATTTGTGATTTAACTATCGTTCGAGAATTCCACTTGTTTTGCCTCGGCCTCCGTTCCGCTTGGACCAGCATTTGCTTCTTCTTATCTCGTTTTTGATCCTGCATTAGTAATGCCGCATGAAAGTCAAATATTAGATGAGCTGAGTATGCAGCCTGTGAACAAGCCCGAGATTATGGACCATAATAACATAAATTGGGATTTTTAATTCGAGCTTACTGGCTTCTGTTTAGTTGGTGATGTTAGCTTACTTACAGTACCTAAGACTTAAGTATGTGGAAAATAAGGAATTCAACTTGCACCACGAGATTGAATCCATTGTTTTGTGTTTATAAAATTTCAACCGTTCACATTTTTGTAAGTACATACAAATCACGCCTTTGTCTCTTATGAGCTAGACATCATCATCATCATCATCAGATCCTTCTAGTCTCCACTGCAGGAGCACGACCCTCTCTGCACCACCAGAGCCATATATTAGCCTGAGCAGTCAGAGGATTTGGCCTACACTCTCCACGCTGGCCAGACGGGTTGGAGAGGTATCTTTGATGTTAATAAGCTTTGTTTAGCTTGTGTTTCCTTAGTAGCCTTTTACGACATCCACGGGATGACTTGGAGTGGCCCTATTCTACTCTGCCGGGAACCACACGAGCTAGACAGCACCATAGGTACTCGTTAGAAATTGTGTAAAACTGACTCAAATTATCGGTCGATGGCGTAGCTTCCATGCTGGTTTGGGAGAAAAAGAAAAACATAGACTATACCAGCTGCTTTTCTTCAGACCGTAAAAGCCGTTCAAGGGATAGGGCGAACATCTAAGGAATCACGTAATAGACGATGCGGCTAGCAACCCATCACTATTTTGATCGCTCCACCTGTTAAGGCCACGTTTAATGACATTGGGCTCTGTCTACCCCGCAAGGGATAAAGACGTGAGTTATCACGTCTTAAGAGTCGCCTGGTCGCGCATGTCTCCATACAAACGGAAAAAGGGAATAGTGGCAATATTTGATAATTTTGGAGTAAAATTAAGCATCCAATCAATTAATCTCATTATAATCTACGTACGTTCCTATACAGTTTGGTTAAATTATCAATAGTTTGAGAATTATACGCCTCTCAAGATTTCCATAAAAATTTGAACAGGCTTGTAATTCTCAAACCATTGGTATTTTAACCAAGCTGTATAGAAACGTACGTAGATTATAATGAGATTAATTGATTAAATACTTAATTTTACACCAAAATTATCAAATATTGCCACAATTCCTTGCTAACTTTTTACATGATTAAAAGCCAATTTCATAGGTAGGGATCAAATATTATTAGGCAAAAAAATATTTTTTTTTTATTATAAGTTAGTGTTTGGAATATCGAAGTGTCCAGCCATGTAAAAGAGTCTTCATATAAAACACTCTTAAACATCAGAAAATCGCGTTAGGAGGATCTTTATCTTTTATCAAATATTTGGCGACTGTATTGTGTATGATGTACCTGTTTATATTTATTTTTATTTTCGTGTGTTTGAATGGCCAATACTGGTAATAAATGTAGTATTTTGTGGTATCGGCGCACCTGATGTTCGTACTCTTATATATATGCGTGTCATATAATGAGGAGAACTTGCTAGCATGCTAATGAAATTGCATTAAGATATAGGTTAAAGTTCAGAGATCAGTCTAATATATCATCCCCATGTCGTGTGGGTTTTTATATCGTAGAATAACCCGATCAACACTGGTTTTAAGATCGCCTTATAGGCCGCAAACATGGTTTTATGTGACGACCACTATCAAAGACAGCGATCGGAACCGACAGCTTAACGTGCCCTCCGAAGCACAGATCGTGGTTTTTATCACGTCACAATCAGGTGAGCAGACTGCAATGTTCTAGCCATACCTGAACAACAACACAAATTTGTTATTTCCGCCAGTACCTTTGCAGTGAAAGCCGAACGCTCTAACCACTTCACAACGGAGGCAGTTCAGCCTATGAAAAACCATGATGTGATACATTACATATACGAGTATGTAGATAATAAGACAAGAGGGCTTGTGAAAATACACTTTCAAGTGAAAGAGTGATAAACATTTTACGCGAAATGCACAGCACAAAAGAGAAAGTCTCGAGTTTTGTATACTTAAGCACTCACTTAGATCTTTCGCAACTACTCAACAAATTGTGGTCCCTTTGAAACAACTCTAACAAAAAGAACTAAGATAGGTACTATTACAGCAAAGTTTGTTGGCATGTTCATGCATTACTTTAAAGCACCTACTTACAATTCCCAATTGATTCCCTCGCACTTTGTTCGGAGGTAAAAATGGCATGAACGACCTAAAGGACAAACTTCGCATTAAACCTTTGAACCTGTATATGGTAGCATAATCTTTTCGTTGTATTTTATTACGTGTGCTTATATAATTTTGTCCTTTTCGCATCGACTTCTAGAAGACATATACATTTAATCCTTTTGTAATTCACGTGTAGCGTATGTTTCAATTACGGCAACAGATTATCTGCTCATGCGTCAAAAATTACAATTCTTATGGCTTCATAAATCTTGAAGTCACGCAGAATCGTAATTTACCTGAATAACCTTTTTTGCAAGATTATATTTCAATAATCTTTATTTATAATAAGCAAAGTTACGTTTATTCTTCTTCTTATCGAGCCAGTAGCTCAAAAAGACATATGTATAGTAATAATATCGTTAATTGTATATTACGTTTACTCATTTTTTCGTGTGTGTGTGTGTGTGTGTGTGTGTGTGTGTGTGTGTGTGTGTGTGTGTGTGTGTGTAAGTGGCCAACGCTTGTGTCATATTTTCAAGCTGCCTAAAGGCTTCTGACATAGCTTAACAACTTTTATATTAAAAGGATTAATGAAAAAAAAATGTCCTTTTCATTGCTTCTTTTTCAGACGTGTATTGCCACTACTGGTGTCACATTTTTAAGCTGCTTAAAGACACAGATGCCTTTTGTGTCAGAACACAGTTTAACGATCGCCATCTAGCTAGGACCACAGGCTTTTCCTTGCAAACCATGGGTAGCTCAAGATATTTGTGCCAGTTTTGCCACTTACACATACGAAAAACACAATTTAAAGACGATTTGTAAAAAATCGCAATCTTTTCGGATTCATGTAAAAAGTTAGCAAGTACTTTACGCCATATACGTTAAACAATAACAGCTATTTTCGTCGCGGAAGTCTCGGAACAAACGAGCGGAACATAAGCCCGAATAATGGCACAGTGTAAACAAAATAAACATAACAGGAGAGGTATAATGGCCGGTACAAACGTGTAAAGTCCGCCCACCCCTTATCGACTTACACAAGCGGCGGTCGGTCACCACATGACCCAGTAAATTTCCCACTGAACATATAAAGAAAGGCTCCAAAGAACCCTAACACACATATTTTACTCGATGTAAATTAAACTATGTACTACATAGTTTAATTTACATTAGCTAGCATTAGCGTTTAGCTCCCTACATAGTATGTAGGTTTAGCTAACTACATAGTATGTAGGTAGCTAAACGTATTCTTGCGTGGCATCCTTTTTTTTCGTTGTGCTATGAAAGTTGTGAAAAATAAAAATAATATTTAAAAAAATATTTTGGTAGGTAACCCAGAAAACTCTTCGAGATAAAACTATAAAGTCAAAATTTTAACGTCCCTTTGAAAAAAATAATTGACTAATAACGTTAACTTCTTTAGCATTTCGTATGTGTAATGCCCGTAATGTAAGAACTTTCTTCTGCAGCTATCATAAATATGGCGTGTATGGAAATGACTTTGTAACATAAAATGCTATCTTTTTCTTATTTATTTCAATTTTAAAACTTTTGAAATTAACCAATCTACATAATATATATATTGAAATGTAACCAACTTATCTCTGCTTACTATTATATCTATATTGTCATTTTTAGGGTTCCGTACAAAAGTTGAAAAACGGAACCCTTATAGGATCACTCGAGCGTCTGTCTGTCCGTCCGTCCGTCTGTCACAGCCGATTTTCTCCGAATCTACTGAACCAAATTAGATGAAATTTGGTAAGATAGTGTAATCCTATGACCCAAACACGGATGTGCAAAATAAATAAAGATTTTTTTGAAATAAGGGTCATTTTGAGGGGCCCAATTACAAAATTAAAAAAAAAAGTTTTGCAAACCTTACTGTGTCATATATCAAATGAAAGGGCTCATTATGAGGATCTCAAAAATATTTTTTTTTGTTCGGGTAAAATCAATACTTTTGATTTTATTCACGAAAGAAGGCAAAAATTGACCATTCCCCCCCCATGATCTCCGAAACTACTGGGCCGAAAATTTTGAAAAAATTACAAAATATAGTTCATTCCTTGAAGATTACAGGAAAAATAATAAGAATTCTATCACTTGAAAATTAAGTGGTAAACTCACAATAATAAGTTCGTCTAGGGAAATAGTTCACTAAAACACCACTAGATGGCGCTAGTCAATTGAATAAAACATTTTTTGCACATTGTGTGTGTGTTCACGAAGCATATTGTACGGAACCCTCATTGCGCGAGTTTGACTCACACTTGGCCGGTTTTTTCTTACATGAATTCAGTAATTGGCTTTACTTCTTATATAAGTTCCTAGTTGTTAGTTTAACATTGTTACGCTGCTGAATTCATAAATAAATAAATTGAATCAAATTATTTTTTTAGGCTTGATGGTTACATGAACGTTATACGATTCGTTTCCCCTTATAGGGAAGCAAACAGTTTTACAGTACAGTAAAAGATCATTAATTTTTAACGATAATAGTATTCTCTAAAAGCTGTCGCCTCTTTGATTTTACAAAAGTCACTCGAATAAGATTTCCGTTTATTAGTATAAGAAAGAAGTAGTGTTTGCATTTGACTCCACCCAAATGCATTTCTCAGAAATCTCTATAATGCCGGGGCGAAATGTGTTCGGTCAAGACTTCTGTGCCAAATTTTATTGAAATCCATTCAGAGGTTTTTACTTGATTGGTTCTAACTTTTTCGAAATACTTTTTTAGTCAAGACATTTCTTAAGGATCTCGATTGATGTCATATGACTATTGTATTGAGTAGGATTTAGGCGAAATATATAAATAAAAAAACATAGACAATAAATTTGTGAGAATATAAAAGCGAAAATTCAACAGATTAGCTGTAAAATAAGGTATTTCAGGACTTGCTAGTTCGATTTCATCTGGCTAATTCAAAGAAGAATGGAAAAAAAATTCTGCATTTTGATCATTGGTTAGGTAAACGCGAGGATAGTTTCCCCGGAGGTTTATTGGACCGACGTTCAGTAGCTTTTAGAGCACTCTGAATTCCATAGCGAATGAAGTCATATTAGAGCGATATTTTCGCCGGTTTTCAACGAGTTATTTTTCGTTTATATTCGGCCTGGAGCCAAGATAGGAAATAAGGCCCCCAGGGCTATATTTTATCTATTATTATTTATTTAAAGCTGAGGCTAGAGGGCCCCCTGAGCTCCGGGGCCCTGGTGCACTGCACCACCTGGCCATATGATAGCTACGCCACTGTCCACTGCGCTATACTCAACTCAGTGGAAACGTTATTTATTTAGGATCGTTTTCGACAATCGGCTACAACAGGTACCCACAACTTATTTACTCTAAATATAAAATACGACGTAAAAGAGAAAGGAGTTTAGTTGTATCTTCATTTTCGACCATTCCAGTCACTATTTCCATGATCATTTAGTTGATTTATGTTTTCTAGCTGTTTTACGATCCGTCCGTATAGATCAATAGTTTTGGCGGCACTCGCCCAATAATGAAGCTAATATTTAAGAACATACGGAGTTTTAGGTAAGTGTCGTGAATGAATCTATTTTCTTGAAAATTATTAATACATATAAGTAACTTCAGTTTTTAACCACAAGCTCGGAAATATTTTTTTCATAAAACCTAACTTTAGGGGATGAATTTATAGAAAGTTTTTAGTGCACACTTAACATTTAAGGAACATTATTTTTTTTATCTTTAGTCCCAGTAGTTTCAGTTGTGCGTTAAATGCTATAGTCAGTAACATTAAGATAGAAGATGTTGTGTCGTTTCTACTTGCCTTCAGTTAATGTGTCAGAACAAGTTTGTTCGGAAGCTGTAAACGCGGCATACCTACGTTTGTGGTCTGTCAAAGGCAAACTTCCATAACTCCCTTACATAACTCAGATACTTCAGTAAGTAGTACAAATCTGCCTAATACCTAACACCGTGAGCGTAACGTTTCTATTCCCTGTTGTCAACTGATTTAGAGGATTCAATTTTGAATAAATCCGATGCTTTAGTTGTGTAATATTTATGTCAAATGATTTTTAATTACCCTTTGGAGAGAGAGAGATTTAGATAATTCTTCAGATGTTCAAGTCTCAGACTAACATAACTAACAATCAACCTGAGCTTAATAATGTAGATATAGGTCTTAACCAAACATAACTAACCCAACTTGAATCTAATCAAGTAGAAGTACTTAGAAATAAGTCTAACACAAAGAAAATAAAGCTTTCTTTAAAAACGATGACTTATTTAGAAAACCCGTGTTACAAACCGTTACGAAATGAAACTAACATGTACTTAAATAGTGTAGGTTTCCACGAAATAAACTTGGCTATTCAAATATCATTGATAACAAACGCCGATTTAGCTTAGTTATCGTTAATAAATTATATAAATTATATCTTTTAATTATTATTATGAATAAGACGTTTGGCACTTTAATAATTTCGATGCCTACTCTGATATGCTAATATGAAATAATGGGTCAAGGTGCAATATGCGTAATGAACTATGGAGATGGCCTTCCAATCAAACTTGAGCTGCCGCATCGTTGGCACCGTTAATAGCTCGGCGCTCCCGAACCTAGTTTTATGACCATGCACACATGTACAATATCCATTGATAGTCTAGTCGAGGAGAGTAATAAGCTTCCCCTTGGAACATATACAAACATCTGATTTCTGAGCAATGCCGGTAAGTTCTTTGGATTAAATAAAATAAAACATATATGCCGAAATACCAGACAAAAGTAAAATAGGTAATTAATGAATGTATTTTTGCGTAAATCTGTGCATAGGCATTACGATGGATCTTAACAATGTCCACGCAAGAAAGAGCTTGGTTAACCTCACAAGAGAGGTGACATGGGATAGGTTTCTATGGCGTCCACATAGGAGACTTTCATTAATTTCGTGCGACTAATTTTGCCAGATTTTGCTTACATGCAATTTTGGCCTCGTGCTGGCACTGCTTTTGTCAAAAGAAAACTTTACAATGATAACACAATTTAAAAATAACTTAATACTTTCATAAACTTGTTGTAGTTTTTCAAATGACGTGTCAGTAAGTGAGCTCTTAGTCTTTCTCTAGAATATTACTTTTATAAGGACACATGGCGCGTAGAACATACCGGAAGTTTCTTGTTCATTTCGTACATTTTTATGGTCGCAGTGAGAGAGCTCTTCTGGAAGTTAGCCTGTGTTGCCTTGCGGGAATTGCGGTCAGCTGTAGATTGTCAGTCGTTACCTACGGCCCTTCCTGCGACAGTATTATTATATTCAAGCTAGCTCTAATTTCGTTTTGTTTCTAGAAAAGCAGGTAACAAAGACTTGAAACGGTAAAGAAAAACAGAGAAACTCTACAAAAGAGAATGAATAGATATCTAGTTACTATAATATTAAATAAATTTGAATAAAATGAGAAATAAATTTTATCAATAATTTTTCGTTAGACACTACTTACTGAAGTGATCATAGTAAAAAAAAATCACAAGAAAAGATCCGAAAAGAGATAAGTCATTACAATACGGATACTAATCGAAATCGCTCTTTTATGCTATTAAATTTACCAGCGAAATTTCGATAACCTCATTTGTTCTTTTCTCATGACTACATTCGCGTAATTCGAGCGATTTTAAAGTTTCACCAAAATGCTCACCAAAATCTAGTAATTATTGCGAAAACTCACGTTTATCTATCATCTAGAAATGTGTTCGTCTACAGTAAATAAAGCTACGAGATCTATGTTACTACGCTTAATTCAGACTTGAGTTGCTTTTGCACGGTAAAAAATATTCGCAATTGCTTTCAGAACGGAAACGAAGGCGACGATTCAATTTATTATTTCTCCAACCCTATTAAGTACCTTTTCCTTTCAAATCAAAAATATTTAATTATTAAAGCTTTTTCGTGTTCGTGTTTAATAAAGAGGCCTATAATGCAAATAACATTTTTCAATTTAAACGTAAGTAGCGTTAAGGAAACTCTTATTAATTTGTTTTGGCTTAATTATTTTTCATTCGTTCATTATGTATTATCCGCCCCGTATCCACAATCCGTTGGGTATTAACCAATTTAATTTACTACATGGACATACATCCTGTTTATATGTTAGAACTGTTACGGTCAGAAATTAACCTTTTGTAGTAAACATGAGAGCTTGTGCTTTGAGTTTTTGAGTACGTGTTTTAAGTAAGTTGACATTAAAACTTGTAATTTATCAAGGCAAATACGTTATAATCCTATTATAATCAAAATAATTTATTATTTTGAATGACTAGTGACCCGACACAATTAAGATGACAGATACGTAAAACCTAGGTCAATAAAATATTGAGATTTTACAGGGAATTTAATAACATCTTTTGAACTACGAGTAGTTATTCCAGAACCAAAAGTAATATTGGTATTTACTTTGAAATGGAATAAGTATAATAAAAGAAGCCACTGCCGATCGCGGTTTCGGTTCCTTGAAAATTCGAAGACTTTCGAGTGCTTGCCAACTCAGCTCGACGGGATTGTCTGCAGTCTTCCATTTCATGACAGACACAAATCGAAAAGCTACGCTAAATTATTGTGAGGAATATACACAAAATAAAAATCGAGTAAATAAAATTTTGTTACCATTCTACAACTAGATATAGCCCAAAAATATTAAAGGAAATTTTCCATCGCAGCTTCATCAATGAAATTCTTAGAATTAACATGTAATAAACAAGTCCCTTTTCAAAATAATAAAATTTAAGTTATACACGAAATATAAGTGAACAATAATCCACTGTTAGTCTTTTTTTATTGCTTCTTACTCGCACTGGCACCGTTTTTGGTTGATAGTCTCATGTTGCTTTGATACTGATCTAAGCAACATGAGACTATCAAACACAAAAATTACAAAAAATCAAGTTTGTTGAGTTCTTCAATATTTATTTTATTCTATTTTTAGTATTTATTGATATAGCAGTAACAGAAATACATCATCTCTGAAAATTTCACGGTGTCACTATCACGGTTCATGCCTGGTGACAGACAGACGGACGGGCGGACGGACAGTTAGTCTCGTGAATAGGATCCGGTTTTTTCCCTTTGGGTACGAAACCTTACAGATGAATTGTTTGAAAAAGCTTGTAATGAACCTTTGTCGACTAAAGCAAATTCTATGAAGCCTGTACGTTCTAATTACGTGATTGTGAACAAGCATGTAAATACGCCGCGCTCCCTGCGTAATCATGTTTGTAG
The DNA here is from genome assembly GCA_963082605.1 of Rhodophaea formosa. Classification (NCBI taxonomy): domain Eukaryota; kingdom Metazoa; phylum Arthropoda; class Insecta; order Lepidoptera; family Pyralidae; genus Rhodophaea; species Rhodophaea formosa. The sequence continues at coordinate 9,538,669 of OY720208.1, read as the reverse complement.
TGTATGCTATTCAATAGGCAATTTTCTTGTCGTTATGAGAAATTGCCTTATTCAACATGAAGGTACGTACGTGTTCAGTTCACGTATTAAGCTACTTTTATTTTAGTGGTTAGTCTGAGTTTTATTATTTTTCCGAGCAGAGCCTAAATGTCGGTTAAGGGAATGGGCTTATATCCCAGGAATCTTGTCATGGGCGCTACGTTGTTAATTCCATTTTCAACGTGGTGTGTACCAACCATCTGATATCTATGGTACCAACCATCTGATATCTATGGTACCAACCATCTGATATCTATGGTACCAACCATCTGATATCTATGGTACCAACCATCTGATATCTATGGTACCAACCATCACGCGAGAGGAGATAGCTCTAATCTCCTTAGGCTCTCTGGTAAGGAAGATAAAGGGATAATTAGTATTATGTATCTCTGGATACATCTACAAGTCTACAATTGAAAATCTACAGACTATTCGCAAAGACCTACCGAAGGTTTGGTGACAGTGTCGGTTTTAATTTATAATCGACAGAATTGGGATCATGAAAAAAGTATTATTTTCCCGTAGTTAATTTTTTTTCATATTCACGGGCTGGATGACCCCGCCAAGATTCGGACAGAGGTTTCTATCTTATGGAAAATCGAAATATAAAAAATATACTATCACAGAAAGTCGAACACTTAACTATGTTTCATTTCGTAAGAGATATCGATATTTTATTCAATGTGATTGACAGCAGGACATGTCCTTCAAATAATAACGCTCTTCTATTAAACGGTGTAGATATCAGGTTGCGAAATATAGGTCAAGAGCGAGGTTTATCGATCAGCACACCAACACCTGTTCGCTAAACGATTCGGAGAAAATTCTAAGATTTTCTTTGATAATATTATCAAGGGAACTCGTTCTAATGGAAATTATAAATAAACGTAATCAGCAATTTCCGCCTTCAATACTTTGCATGCATGGTTTGATTATATTTTATATATGTATACGTAATCTACTGTCATGGCCACAGAAAAGTAGTATCTTTTTTATATTACTTAGTAAAAAAACTTAGTTCTTAATATCACGTGTACTAGCATAAAACACACGTAAGTTGTTTTTTTTTTTTCGGAATTAACAGTTTTCTTTTTTTATGTTGTGTAACGTCGCCGACAATTTTAAGCAATCGAAATCAGATAAATATGAATAGGTATAGCTATCAGATCGTAGAAAATAAAACTATTCAGATGTTGGTATAACTATGCTTTTGCAGCTAGATCCAATGTCACTGTAACGAAAAGTCACTCCACTTTCATATATCGCCTGAAAGCCACTGCGTCTTATTTAGCAGTCTTAGTGACTGAAACAAGATGGATCGGCGGGAAAAAATAAAGATAAATGGAGAGCGCTGTAAATTGAGAAATACTAGGGGAGCTGCGGTGTGTGCTTCAGGTAGCTCGCCAGATAGATCTTTGATTTAATTTATATAATGAAGTTGTTTTATATATATTTATAGGAACCAATAAATTAGTGTTGGACATTGATGTGTTAGAATGTTAGATAGAAATCAGGAGGGGATAATCAAGACGCTGCATTGGAAAACATAAGTCTTATGAAGGTCAGTAAACTATTGCTAGAAGCTAATAATAATATTATGACGTCTTCAATATAGCAAAACATCAAAAAAAAACTGGAGAAGAGATATAGGAAGCACTAACCTCACTTTCTTTCGAATACAATACATCATACACCGATGTGAACAATTTTGGTTAGAATTTTGGGTATGTAACAAACCCAGCCATAACACTTCTACTCATGTAGTAACACTGAAAACGGTTAATCATTTTTGCCGTCGTGGTGAGTACTTGGTTTTCATGGAATTGTTCCAAAGAAACAAAATTTTGAAGTACTTACTTACCTACACTACATTTCAGTTCGATGCCAACAGTTTTTGTACAAAACGCCATTAATTGAATTTAATGCTACTGAACTAAATTGGTCACTCACCTAACTTTAACGGTTTTGGTTAATTGAAATGAACAACTGCAATTATAAAACTTTAACTAGGAAAGTTCTGACCAACGGTGATATATTAGTCTGAAAGTGCATATAACTATTTGTTTGACTATTCCATTGAGGGCATTGCACATATATAAAACGTTAAATGCCTTGCAAAACACTGCAATGTTTGCGAAGTGGTAAACAACAGTTGACACTGTTGTTCACACAATAAAAGTGACTTCTGAAACAAAAATTTTTCACCCATAAAGCAGTGTATTAACCACAAATGCGTTATAAACAATATAATGCGGTAATGTAAAGTAAAAAGCAGAATGCGGTAATAGAATCTTATGTATGATAAAAGTGAGCTCAGTTGATCGTTACAACTCGGTTGTTTGTTTAAAACAACATTCTCTTAGTAGTTTTGAGCTCCGAGCGAGCGAGGTGAGTAAAAAGGTGTGTTGAAAAAAGTTGTTTATTTTCCCGTGAGCTACATATTTTGATGATAACAACACTCGCATTTGTATTAACCTCGCTCGCATCGGTCGCTAGGTACGTAGCTTGCTTATCGTCCTTGGATTATAATATACTATTAGGGTCGGCAAAACGCACACATCGTAATATTTTAAAGGTGTTCATAACTTGCTACGGATGCATACTTATGTCAAAACATTAAAGATCTTCCATGAATTTCGTGTCAGTCATTTGATCGAAAAGAAACATCTCTACACATTTAACGATTGATACAATGTTACGAGTATGAAGAAAATTTTGCATCTCCATTTAAAACGAAAAGCCCACTGTACGTATAAATATTACAATTAACAATAACGTAAGCTGTTGCTGTTAAACAAAGACATAAACAGCACTAGTATTCAGAAGTTGAAAAGTGGAAAACAGGTCGCATGCCAACGTTTATACGGTCTTGAAACTTGGTAGTAACGTTAGATTTCTACCTATGAAATCTAAGGCTTTGCGCTGAGTTAATATTACCTGCAGCTATATGCTCTTATGTTAAGAATGTTAATGATCATATTTTCGGAACTATCTACAACATAAACTGCTTTGCTTTTTCCTCACAGTCAAAATTATTCTTCTAATTTCTCTGTTCACTGAAAGCTAACGTTGAAATAAAAAATGAAAATGACAAACATACTTACTAGTACTATGTTAGTGTAATATCGGTATTCGTATGATGGATGACAGTTAACTGGTATAAATTCAGTACAAAAATTAAATACTATTCAGTAATTTATCCCGCTTGTAAAATAATGTTAAAAGTAGCTAGCTTAATTCCTATGCCAAAAATTTAATTGAAGCAAAATTTTATTTAAACCAATTTAAAGATGGCCTCTTACACGTTTATAATATTGTTGACAAGTATCGATGTTTTGAGGTTACATCAGACACCGAGAGCTCCGCCGTCAGCCTGGGATAATAATATTTGGCGCTATAAGTGGGTTTTCCAAACTGGGTTACCCGCGCCGATGACAATTCGCCTATAATCCTTTTACTACTACAGCCTCTGCATAAATATTAATAAGCGACACGATAATATCGAGGCTACAAAAAGGTTTTAAGCCCGAAAATAAGATGCGGGGTTTATATAGCCCTACATACTTGGGTTGGAAATCGATTTACAATTCACATTGGAGACGCACAAATCAGGTTCCCTTGTGAAATTTGGACCGTAGATTGGTGTCTATTATTAGTTTTTCGGAAGGAGGCGTCTCTCCGGTACCCTTTCTTAACCGAATACGGACCCTGCGAAATAGCTCAAGTTTGCCGTCCTCAAATCTGCCATTGACAGAGTTGGTAAGCCGTCCTGAATGGTATTTTAAAAGTAATGTGTGCATGTATTATCTTCTAAGCTGAAGTATTACAATTGTCAGTTTGTATGAGGCACTAAGACTTTGGCTGAGTTTGTGGTTTGACATAAATTCTAACCCATGAGCTTATGTACTATTAAACATTTTTTTTAAATTTTAATTGTTTATTACATTTTTATTAAAAACCGGCTCTCTAAATTATTTAAAATATATTCATATGTACATAGTGAACATTTAACCAGGGAAAGCCGTAATTATACATTTTGTGTCGTCAAAATTTTCTTTTATCAAGTATTAATCCTTTACAATGTTTTTTTATCGGAAAATTTAAAAACAAAACGTGTACGTTTATGCAAACTACCAACTTGAGGTAGATGAAACTCTGGAAAGATTTGCTATTTATCCAAGGGTAGTCTGCAAACTTTGAAAGTAATTTTTTTATCTTGTTAAAGCCAATGGAGCTAGAGAGTTCCAAGGAGATTGCCAATACCAGGTACGAACGCGGTCGAAGTGTGAAAGTTTAACAACATTAAATATTTACAAATTTCCAATCGGGACTTCAGACGCTCACGCCCCATTTTCCCGTTTGATTTATGCTTCCCAGTCGCAATACCCACCTATGTCACCTTGGGAAAATACGGAATCGCAAATATTGTAGCGTAGTAACCAGCTTGTTACTTTATCGACTTGGATGTTATTAGGCGTAGAGGAAATATTTCAGGAAACGTTTTTGCAAGCAAACATTTTTCGGTAAATATGCCGATACGTTACTTACTCTTGGATTGCCTAGAAAAAAATCTCTCGTACATAAACACAGATATTTTTTATAGATTCTCACATGTTTTTGTTTTTCCTTTGTGTTTTTGTCCTTTTTTATTTATAAACCGGCTTTGCTAAGATAATCCTAATGCTATACTTTATACGTGTCTGTTGCCTAAACAAAAAAGATTGTTCCAGTGTTATCTTTTTGGTATAACGCGATTTAAAATAAGAGCATTGTTAAATGAAAAGTCTCCTTGTCGCTCCTTTTCACATCTAACTATCGCTTTACTTTTTTTTAAGCAGCCGCGTTTGCTATAACCACCGACAGTAGGTAGTAGTAATAATATAGAAAAGTGAAATGATTAGAATACTAACCGGGGCGGACCCCCGGCTTCGCCCGCGGTACATACCCAGCCTATGGCTCTCAGGGATAATGTAGCTGCCGTCTCCAACGGTGAAAGATTTTTGTAATCGGTCCAGTATTTCCTGAGATAAGCGCGTTCAACCAAACAAACAAACTATTTAGCTTTATTCTATTAGTATAGATATAGACGACATAAAAGCTTTGATATTTCATGCTAAAAACTAAAAATCATTTGAAGTTTTCACAGCAATTTACGGCTTCGAAGACATCCGCGCGTTTTCGATTTGAATTTGGCCTTTAATATCTTTTTTGTTTTGACAAATCACACAGATTGAGCTAGCCCCAAAGTGAGTTCTAATGAAAGACTTGTGTTATGGGATACTAACTCAACGATACTATATTTTATAACAAATACATATATAGATAAACATCCAAGACCCAGGTCAATCTGAAAAAGATCGTTTTCCATCTTGATCTGACCGGGGATCGAACCCGGGACCATCCGTGTCGCAGGCAGGCGTGATGACCGCTGCGCCACGGAGCTCGTCATATCATTTACCAATATGGTATCAGGTAAGCTGAAAAACTGTTGACGTCTAAAGCTAATTTACTAAATAATTGGAACCGTTATAACCATATTATTTTATTATTTAATTTCATTAATTCTTCCTCCCTCAGTTACCGGCAAAAATATTGAGAATGCGTTATATGTTTTTGATAGGAATCTTGATAGAATCGTTAACTATATAGCAGCAATCGTAAACGAAAGGAAGTCAGTTTGATCATAAAATGTGTAGCGTTACGATAGGTTAAACTTAGGCATCCTTGGAGTGTCCTTGGCCTCATGAGTGGCGAGCGCTTGCAATAACTTCAACCCTTATCACAATTCAATCGGTAGGAGTACATTCACAACAAATAATAGTGTCATCATCATCATTCATTTCAATGTAGTCAATTCTAATACCTATTTGTTTTTCTTTTTTATTAGTAAGTTGATACAGATGTTATTTAGACACTGATACTAGTATAATAAAAGTTATTTCATTTGTTCTATAAAAGTTCAAATAAATTTCGTTCATGTCCCAATAAATTTGATTCTTGATAGGTTCAATCAGCCGTTTTTACTTTGGGCAGTACATACGAGTACAATACAAGCGAAATGTGGAGTGGTAGTAAATCCTACGTGACTCCATAAACGAAAACTTCGGGCTCGGCTTGTTGCCGTTGCGCATATGGCACACATACTCGTACTACGCCAGGAATAAACATTATTAGAAAAGGCGGTGGTCACTGATTCCCTAAATCAAGAAAATCACATTGTTGGCGTATTTTAGTCAAAATGGACCCTTAGAAGTAATTGATAGTTAAAGCCGTTTTTACGTAGCTGACTAGAAAGAAGGTAATGTTTTTCGCGCGTATATATGTACGTATGTATTTAAGTATGTCTATTCCATTGTTGCTTTCTATAGCCTGAACGGCTTGACCGATTTTGAAGTGGAAATGTCAGTAGATACGTATTCTACCCCAGGGTATCATAGGCTATGTAACATTAGCAAAAAATCAATATGGCGGCCGTACAGGCCGCGCCAAACTTTATTGCGAGTCCGAACTTCGCGTGAGTCGATGCGCAGTACACAATATGAGGTTAGGCGGGGCTTGTGCGGGAAGGCGGGACGCGTACTGCGCAGCTCGCAGCTAATATCCGACCCGCAATAAAGTTTGGCGCAGCCTGTAACTGTCAAGAACAGCATCAGGTTTTATACTTTTTTAATAATACAACTTATTTATAAATTTCGATTGCGTAGGCAGTCGTAGTACGTGACTTACCGCAGTCGTAGCACTCTGAATACTTCTACGAGAACTCGTAGCGTAGGCGTAGCGACTGTGGTAGCACCGTAGCTTATTTTTAGGGTTCCGTAGTAAACTAGGAACCCTTATAGTTTCGCCATGTCTGTCTGTCTGTCTGTCTGTCTGTCCGTCCGCGGTTTTACTCAGAGACTATAAGTACTAGAAAGCTGTAATTTGGTATGAGTGTGTATATTAATCATGGCAAAAAAGTCGTAGAAAAAAACCTTGAAAAAATATTTTTTTTTGGGTAGCCCATACAAGTAAAGTGGGGGAGTAATTTTTTTTTCTCTATTTACCCATCGTGTGGGGTATCGTTAAAAAGGTCTTTCAAAAATATTGTGAGGTTGAGAACACCATTTTTCGATTTAGGGATCCGTTTCCGAAATATTTGGTTTTAAAATGCAAAATTTTGTTAGAGGTACGTGTCCCCCCCCTCTATCTGCTAAACGGTTATATATGGATACGTGAAAAAAATTACAGCAATAGTATATATACTGAAATTGAAAGGAAAACTATCAGAGCTGGGTACTAAGTGCAAACTAAAAAGTTATAGGCAACCAACTTATAAAATGTACTGGAAAATGTAAAATTTCATACAATCTTTATTGTTAGATGTTTTTGGTCGTTAGACTGTGAGGTGTGAGTGTAAACAGTGTGAACTCAAAGTTGTCATTCGCAACTACGGAACCCTACACTGCGCGTGGCCCGACACGCACTTGGCCGGTTTTATTGAACATATTTTTCTAGCACTAAGACGAAACAATATAAGCGTAATATATTTCTTAGCAAATAAGCGGGCGGTACTCTTATTTGTCACTATTGTTTATATATTGCCTTCATATTTTTTTATGAAATAACTGATTTTATTTTTATTGCGATATTCCTGCTCGATATCATTTTTTGAGTCGATGCTTTATTTGACATTTTTGCGATTATTCATATCTTGAAATAAAAATACTTTTGTTGTGATGCGAGTTATTTACATGTCTAATATGTTTCATATGCCGATGCGCTGGAGCGATTTAACTATGTACAGTACAGACTTCGTTATTTGGTATTCGTTTTGATATGTAAACTAATATTCAAATTTTAATATGATGCAATGTTTGTATAGGTTAACTATTTAAAATAATAGTACAGGGTTAAAGTATTAAATTTTCTATATTGCTGCGATTCCGCTAATACTAAAGAAAGAACTTATTTAAGTAGAAGTTGCTTTTATAGCTAGATTTAATCTCGCTTTTACATGGTCTTATAAAGGTTACGTGAGTTTACGCAAAGTTACGTAGTTAAGTACTTACGGTACGATAAGCATCAACAGTCACGGTTATTAAATCTTATTTGGTTACTGAATAATATGTTTTACCCTTGAACAAAAAAGTGAATACAAGCTTAAATATAAGTAAATATTATAAAACACGCTTCACGAAGTCTGTCTGTCCATATGTAGGCTTGGATCTTTAAAACAACGCAACGGTTTTTAATGCCTTTTTTAAAAGAGTGCTTTAAGAGGAAAGTTTATTGGTTAATACATGCCCGGGCGCAGCCGGGAAGGACTGCTAGTAATAAATCCCACAGATTGAGCTAGGCCCAAGGTTCAAGACTTGTGTAAATAGCTTGGGTCCTATAATTAACTGCGGCAATGTAAAGCTCACCCGAGAGGACTAAATAGATTTTTTTCAAGAAGTTAGTTGTTTGTTGAAACGTAACTACCTTGGATAGCCAAGATCGCTGACATTTTCTAAGCTTTCTTACTTTCAATGTCTTCTTTAAGTCAATAAACTTTACGCGTCCAGGCATGGAAATAAGAATGACGCATATCTTATTTTACGGCTACAAATTGAGATTTACAATTTTTCCCTTGGTTTCAAGCAGGGTTATTTGTAAAAACAAAATTATAAAAGATTTTTATTTCAAAACATATTGTAATCCTATTATGAACATTGTATAAACATTCGTTAGTATTAATCTTAATCATTATCAAAAAGATGTATGCCTAAGGGCTTCATAACATTGAGATTTTAAATGAATAGTAGAGAGCGCTGTTATATACCTTACTAATAGAATAGCATTGGCATTAAGTGTTTGTTTATCTTATTTCTTTCTACACGAACAAATAAAGCGGGCAAATTGGAGATAATCAGACGAAATAGCTTTACCCCTCGACAGTTTTCCTTTTCCTTGCACTGCGGGCATTCTCGTTCGAGTAGGATTGTATTTTTATTTCTTTCGCTCATGGCTAAAATGCTACCATATCCTTTGCCCTACATGTGTTTCAAATCGAATCCTTTTTGCGAGATTCATGTAAAATTCAACCTCAGTCTGAACGCATAAAATAATATGAAGTCCCTGGGTGGTTGTAAATAATTTATTACAAGACACTACCATATTAAACAACCAATTAATGTTAAGAGCAAAGTGAAGACTATTAACCTCTATACTTAAAAGTAAGGTACATTAAGTTACACGAACCAATTTTCTCATTTCGGCGCGGAGCGCTACACCTAATAACGGTCTTACTCCACATTTACATAACAATTTATTTTTAATTATACTGTTTCAGTGAGGATGCTCCGCGCTGTCTAGATAACAAACATGCTGTGTTTAGTCTTAATATAAGCGAGTGCGCGCCGCCGTCACACCCAACTTAATTTCAACTTAGGCACACCTCTCCGCCGACTCCCTTAGCACTAAAAGGTCAGCGAGTCTAAACAAACACCGGCTAAGATCACACAATTCGACTCAAAACATACTACAAGGTAACTAAGTACCTTAAATGAAATCCATCTCTAATCCGTCGGGAGGCGGAACGCCGCTAAGTATAACAAAGCCATCCGCTCATTCAGTAGAATAATGGCGGATTATGAATCTCAGCAAATCCGCTCTTAGTCAAAGAAAGTTGGAAGTAAAGTCAACCCATCGGATATAACTCCGCGTCTTCTTGGGTTACTCCTTACATTAATCTGTGGAAACACAGAGTAGTGTCGAGTTCTCACCAGCGATGGGTAACAATGGAGCTCATCCACCCCTAAAGCGTCGGTTCTATTCTCGGCGAGTCTGTCATTGACCCAGTTGTTGGGGCAGACAGGCGCCGGGCTGCAGCTCGCTTCTATTCTGCTAAATTAATACTAATAAAGGTAAATGGCTTAATGCAAACATGGTACCAGCCGGCGCGACGCCGCACCGAAGCCTGCACTACGGTATTACGTTTAGCTCTCTCGCTGTTTCTTATCGAGCGAGGATAAAGTTTACTCGTGTATCTACTTTTAATTGCTGCAAATATTTTCCTTTTGATTGCGATAGCGCACGGAGCGAGAAAAATTGTTGACTTTATTTTTCCTTCAGTGTCCACAACTCTTGCTACGTAATTTATATTATGATCATTATTAACAGTTTATTCCAGCGCTATAAGGCAAAGTTAATTTCTTTTAAAAAAGAAAAACAAATTACCGTAAAGTTTTGCCGATTGTCTACTTAGAGCTACTACATAGTTCCGTGCCTTAATGTAGATTCATTGCATTACTTAAAAGCACCTCGTTGTGAATAAAAAGAATTAAGTAATTATTAAGATGTGCATGGTGGTGGTAATTAAAATACGTTTAACTAATTAATATTAAACGTATACTACTCGTATGTTTAAAATTAGATTAGCTTGACAATAGTTACACCAGTATTGAGTAACATAGCTGTTGCTCGCGGACTGATATATGTAAATGCTTAATATGACTTTCCCCTTTCTGAAGTCTTCATAGTGCCGGATAAAATAGAAAACTAAATTCAAGCAGAGATGAGATGAATTCGCACCAGAAAAAATGCAGCAATCACGATGCCCGCTCACGTCCGCGTTATACAATATCATACGGCCTTTTCCAAATCCCCGCTTGTGTGAGCACCCGCGACAAAAAATATTTATTAGCCTGAATAAATCATACTACACAAAGAATAAAAGCTGAAATTGCACTTGAGCTTCCTATAGAACAAAGAAAATTACCATTCTGAGTAAAAGTAGTAATTCCTACGTCGTTTAGCGACGGAATTTCTTCATAAATATGTAATTATTCTTAGTAATAGTGTGTATTGTATTACTAAGTGTATTCTTTTGCATTATTTATAACCAGTGTCATGATATATTATACATGGTGTACCAAGTATGAATACTAGCACCATGTATAATTATTTTATTGAGATGTGTGTGTAGGTAGGTGGAGGTACTATCGTTATTTTTGTACGTGATAGTATATTTGGATGGATATCTTAAGTCATGTAAAATAAGGTGAATATATATGCAGCTTCAAGCGTCTCGTTTCTAGTGTTGCGAAGACTTTTAAATCCGTTTAACCCAGGCTAATGGCCATTTGTTCCTTCTAAAAATACTGCAATAAAATTAGATACATACGGTCATTTGTTTAGACCTCTTGACTAATAGTATAAAGAGAAAATATTAGTATGTTACAGATAACCTCAAAAACTAGAGGACTTATTTTCAGAATTCTATCTATCAGCGAGTAACATAGACCATTTTTTTTATTAGGATCCGTCAGTAAATTGCATAACTGTAACCTAAAATATCAAAAATTTGCCAATAAATGTCATAATTAGGCGAACACTGCGAAAACCACCCAATCTTATATACAACTGCGCGTGGCCCGAATCGCATATTACCAGGTTTTTATTTGGATTAATAAAGATGGTTGGCTTCCCTAGAGGAGCCATCAGGGAAGATATGAGTCTGGAGTACTTAATTTTACAGAGTAATCTACTAAATTAAAAAGAGCTAAGAATGAATTTATATAGGCAGAATAAATTTAATCTATATAGGTGATATTCTCCCACGTGAACCAAAAAAGTGGAATAAATTTCTGGTTTCTTCAAACTAAGTGAAGAAATAACCAACTAGCATCTCTAGGTAAGGTAGATTATTAAAAAATAGCTGTTTTCGCGAATTCTTCCGTGTAAGTATTGTTTACGTTTCAGCTACAACATTCTAAAGTTTTAACAATATCCATTTAGTATTTTTTTTTTGCTTGAATGAGGGACAAACATCTCTCACTTTCACATTTATATTAATAATTAATAAATGTTAAATAAAATAGGATTGCCCAAATTTAATAGCAGGTTCATCTTATCACCACGTCGGCTGAGTTTCAGTTTACCCATAAGGGATACATACATTATACGGTCAAACCTTCATCCTTAGCGAAACATAAATCAGTAATTTAAAACCTTAGCAAATAACGTTTTGAATTTCATACTAGCTAAATAGAATTTTGCTCAACACCGGTAAAGTTCCTACATCTTATCACAAGCACCTGTGTATTAAGTCTACACGTTTTTAGTGACGGCTCTTCATTACTTACAAGCTATTATAAAGTCGACCCTTCCCGACCAAACAACCAACCCCGCCTCCACTTTGTCACGACATAAATCACATGTCTTCATAAAGTTATCTCTACCATTTTTTTGCAGTAATAAAAAATAGGCACGGTAGAATTTAATTTTATAAAGTAAAAGCTACTTACTAGGTAGAATGGATTATGTACAATAATTTATGTGACAAGACAAGCTGACTTTTTATTTTATACATTAACCTTACATGGAATAACACCATGGAATTATAATATAGTTTGATGCTCTCAAAGCATAAACAAAGGCAAAAAACTTGCATGTAGAGTAGATTTTAAAAATGTTTCTTATTTTGTAAGCATGTAATGGAATTAATGTGGACGCTAAAAGTGCTACATTATGTTAGGTTTAAATGGTTGGACAAGTCAATTTCAATTTAAAAACTAATAACCATTAGGTAAACTTTTAAATTTATAACAACTTTTGAAGCCATTTCCATAAAGGCAATATTTAACCTAGCCGCCGAACTAAGTTCACAATACCATTACGATATGAGACACCGACTATATGTTACAAAGAAATCATCATGACTAGACAAGTGACATTTAATTTATAATTTTAGATGTCATGTTAACATTCAACTACGAGGCACAAAAATTAGGGCCAAACAACAGTACCTACCTTTTGTCAAAATCGACGAGACTTTACTTATAATGAAGGTAATTAGCATCGTGAACGCGTAATATCACATAATTAATTCGACGCCAGGGAAAATATAGTAACAAGGACTCGGCTGTTAATTTATTTTTGTTTCATTCAGACTTTCCTGTGTCTACAAACAAAGATAACAATAAATAAGACTAGTCAATAATATAATTATTTGTTACAGCTCTTTTTTTGTTAACCAAGACACGAGGGAAAATATTGTAACCAGGACTCGGCTGTTAATTTATTTTTGTTTTATTGAAACTTTCCTATGTCGACAAAGATATCAATAAACAAGACTAGTCCAAAATCTAATTAATAGGACCAGCTCTTTTTGTGGACCAATATGTACTTAATGCAATGCAAAAAACAGCTCGTTGATATCATTTTATTGCATTTTTATCCGGTAAGCAAAAATTCAATTGAAGTCGGATCAAAACTTGCAAAAAAATGATTACAGATTGAGAGACGCACGAATATGAGGACAAACGAACAGTAGATTGTTATAAAAGGGTTGTAAGTGAGCAATTACACCCGAGATATTAAGGCGCACGAGCGAGTGAAGCGAGCGAGGTCACTTATAGTTCGAGGGTGTAATTGATCATTTACACTCGAGTTGAACACTCTACATCATGACTGCGAGGAAAAATACATGCAACAAGGAATAAAACAAGGAATGCTCGCCAAACTGTCTTTTTTTATATTGCCTGGCGCTCTCGATGCAATCAGCTATAGGTGGTGGCCAGTGCGGTTGTTTTAAAAATAAAAATCAATTGATGAGTATTATACTTTTGAGCCGGATCGTAGCGCGTGGCCGCCTTGGATTTTCAAATTTACTTACCTCCCTCAGGATGTAGTCGTAAATCGAACTTACAACCCGGATTTTGAGTTAAATACAACCTCCATTCAGAGCTTGTAAAATAAAAGCTACTAAAATGACGAACATACTTCTTGGCATTTTTGTGCCAAGCTAAGAACAGGAAAAATAATATGGTGATATAATGAGTGAAAAACAAGAGAGATACCGCTTAAAATACGACAAATGTTTGAATTTGGCTATGCGTGAATAAAATACGTATCTATCTTATTATTTTAAATAGATAACATCACTGTTTGTCGCAGCTTTCTGGTTGAGCGTGCCAGCATCTCTAACCTCCTTTGTATTTTTTTCTTTTTGAAATTAAATATATTCTACTAGGAAATCCAACGCCCGACTTTGGCGCAGAATCAAAAACACAAATCACACTCAAGAACACACATTTCTACTAAGTACCTATTAAACCTATCAAGGACGAACACAATCGAGCAGAAAACGTGTAACATGACCGTAATCCAAACAGGAATTAAAACAAACAATAAGAATAGACACAAGTTATCCAAGCCTAATATCAGGTTACTCACGTACAAAGTCAGCTGTAGGCCGACGTGTTTCGACCTCATCTGGAGGTCTTCCTCAGGGCGAATGTAAACCGAAACGCGAGCGCGATCCGCCCCGCACTCAGTCACGATCCGTAATTCGCATATTATTTATGTTAGTATCTCGCTTTAGGTAGTTTTAATCAACAAATACCCCAGCTTTATTTAAGAAGGTCCAAAGTTTACGCCCAGTATCTTAACCAACTTTCTGATCAGGAGAAGAAGCAGATAGATAGCACAATAAATCTATCGCAGCAAAAATGCCAAGTTTTAGGATACCTTCAACGTTGACAATACTAGTTATTGTCTCATCAGTGTAGTGAAATTTCAGTCTAAAGGATTAAATAATACAACACACGACAGTAACATCCCATTAATATGCCACATTATCATGCATTATGCTTATAAACGCATGCATGATGTTCAAAATGCCTCGTCGCTTTATTAAATTGTTTCACAACTTGATTAAAACTGAACGTTCCGGATTATGAGAAGATTGAAGCTCTTCGGTTTTAATTTTGCTTTGCGAATTCCACGTTTATTTTTTATACGTTTAGCAATATTCAATGTATTATTAGGTTAGCCGTTATATCTCTTCAATGCTCAAAAAGCAAAGTTAGAGAAAAGTTTTGCATTGAGTTGACAAAAACATTGTACGATAACAATTTTTTTTTTTATAAATATATCAGTAGATTTTTTGTCCTTGTTCTCCCGCTACGCATGTCGTAGCAATCAATTATGGCCTAGCTTGGATCGGCAAATATGGGACGAGTTCTGCCTTTAATCTGTTGCGATGAAAACTTACATTTACAGCAAGGACTAAAGAGTATTTAACATGTGCTGAAATAGCACTGAATCTAAATTTTTCAATGTATAGGAAATAGTGCATTCTGATTTGAAAGACATATTAGCGTCTATGGAACTGCTCACGAAGAGCTCGAGTCGCCATTTAAGCCAACAGCCATCTTAAAGTTAGTATAGATGGCAAATGTTTAGCTGAATCAGATATGTTAAAGCGATCTGAAAAATCCCGACACTGTTGGCGACCAGCACGGAAACTCCTGCCAACCCGCAATTGGGCAGCACATTGATGTCAGTTACCCGTTCTACATTTAGGAAACGTCGTACCTATCCTAGCAGATCATACACTGGCTAAGTTTTAAGTACTTATTTTGTCCGCGAGGTCACCAATATACTTCCAACGACAACGTTCTATTATATATACCTTTAAATTGATCTGAAGGCCATGTGCAAATAGATTTGCATAGTCAAATTTTTCGTTCGTATATTTTCGAATTAGTAGGATATCAGCAATTACTCGATTGACCAACAAAAGGCAAGTGATGATTAATGTAATGAAACACGTCTCGTGAAGCACAAACCTATGCTCAAGCCAATAACTTTCGACCTTTAGGTCATCTGAAGGCCAAGTGTCAATATATATGCGAAATCTAATTTTTCGTTTACATATTTTTGATTGAACATCATCATATCATCATATAGGCCAAATCCTATGACAGCTTTGTCTAAATATGGCTGTGGTAGTACAGAGAGGGTCGTGCTCCCGCAGTGGAGACTTAAAAGACCTGAAGATTAAGAAGAAGATGTAACATCATCAGCAATAGTACATTACTGCAGAGGCCGGGAAGTAAGGGATTGCCGGACGAGTATAGTTTTCAAGGCCGAGCGTCAGCGAGGCCTTGACAATAGTTACGAGTCCGGCAATCCCTTTCCCGCCGAGGAAAGTATAGAGATTTTCTCAATAAATGTGAGGAAATTTAACTTAAAGTTACACATAAACTTACATGCCTTAAATATTTCCCCTTACTAGGTATTTGCCGGTAGTAATTTTTCCACTTTCAAGTTTCAAATTAGGCGAAGTAGGTACTTAAAATCCATTGCAGTGTTGCTTTCATCACTAAAACTCATTTTGAACCGTTTCATTTCGAATAAATAACCAACTTTGCACATATTTACCGAAAACAATCAATGTCAATCAATTACTGCAAAGCGTTAATCACAAACTACGAAGAAGATACTATTACTAGTATCAGACGACCGACTGCCATATGTTTTCTCTAGGCAATAAGGATCATAGACAAATAATGGAGTGAGGGTGAAAATGAAAAAAATGCCATACAATTCCTTTTGAGTTTCTATGGGGGGCCATAAATTCAAAGTCAATTGACGTGTGTTCTATGCCCTAAAATCCGTAAAGGCAGTTTTTCGGCAGTGGCGTTAATCACTACGGGTATAGTGAAAATAACAGATCTCCCGAGTATTTAATTTTTTTATTTTCAGTTGTCAATTCCAGCAAAGGAAACAATGCCCATAGAGCCCAGTCATATTATTCACAAAAAATTTAATAGATCATAGATTATTGTTTTCTTCTCTCGCAACGAAAATTAAGCATATTTTCGTATGATCACATATCGATATTTTAATGAAATTGTAGTTATATTCACGTATTATATGCATTTTTTAAAAATGCAGTGGTAGTAAACTGGCTGTATGACAAGTGACATAATTTACGTTACATAGATTAATTAAAAAGTTTTGAGCAGCGGCCGGGAAGTAATTTTCATACTTATTTCCTGGCCTAGGCCGGCAATGCGATGAATGAGCCAAGAATTACAAACTTCCGGTCTTCTTTTTACTACAGTAATGCCTACATTTCCGAGCATGTTTGAGAAAATTACTTTACTTGACTCACCAACAAAAGGCAAGTGATACTTAATATAATGAAACACGACTCGTAAAGCACAAACCTATTACCACCTGTCACGTAGGCCCCATTATACGTGCCATCGCGCTCGGGTATGTCGAATGCCGGACATTCACTCGCAGAAAATTCAGGAATGCCTCTGTCCGCGCGTAATAACAACAGCCCAAATTTCGATGGACGACTGGAAATATGTACGAGAAAACGATCTAGTTTGTTTTGGTGATGGCACCACTTTTTAAGCAGGTTTTTGTCTTTGTTTCGATGTTATACGAGTATTGATTGTGCTTCTTACTTTATACATCATACAGGAATAACAAATCACCGTGATTTTTATAAAAATTATATTTATTAGTCTTTTAAAGGTAAACAACAATAACACCTCACACTTATTAGTCAAATGATATGATAACCATCTAAGAAAGAGGCCTATTTCTAGGCAGATAAGTAAAACTTAAAATGAAGCATCTTGGCCAAAGCTTGAGCCTGAATGATTAAGAAAATAATATATAATTAGTTTAATAAACTAAAAAACACGCTTTTAGTACGCTAGTCATGTATTGTCATCAGAACTCAGAGCGTGTGCAAAATTTTATCATAATCGAAGACCGGGAAGTGGGTCAAATTAAGATTCCAAGATTGTCTTTTACATACAAGCGAAGCTAATAAAAGCGTGTTGAAATAGCGCCAGTATTTTGGGCTGCCCTGCGATCTAAGTATTTTTTTTAACAAATTCGTTCATATTTAAATAACCAGTTATACATACGTCACCATTACAGCTGAAAGAGCATACCTGAAACAAAAGACAAACACATGTAACAAATTATGGACGTTATTTGTAACCTATGTAGTAACATAGGACTCATTACTCAATGACATAGTAAAAAAATACTACGATCTCGTAGTAGCAGCGCCGGCGGCGATTTGCTGACTCACTGCTAGTCCCACTCTATCACTTTTTGATTGACAGTTACAAGCGAGCAGTGAACTAGTAAAATACATTCTACTGCCGCCTGTTGCTAATATATTCTTTTCGTGAATATATTTTCTTGCAATAGCTAGCCAATATGTGAGTTTATGAAATTAAGAGGCTTAGCCAACTAGCACCACCCATCATTTTATATATATATTACTTCTACATCAAATCAAATTGATAAAATCTAATGAAGTACTTCGTTAGTAAATTACTTTAGTATGTTTGGTATAAGTTATCATCAATATCATCATTTTATTATGTACTTATTAGATTACCGCCAAAAGCTTAATTTATTAAATACAAAATTTTAAAAAAAGTAATACCTACCAAAATACTGCACGTAATTTACTACCGAAGTACTGAATTAGACTTTTTCATTTTGACCTGATTTAGCAATAAATTCGCTGATCAAAGCCTCTTAGCTGCAACACTTAGAGAGCTTCATGTGCACTTGAGTATATTGTCTTTCATACGTAAAATACATATGTAAGTAGATCTTCCAATAAGCATACGAGTACGTTGAACTTCGTCTTTTTACAGCACCGCACAATAAACGTAGGATTTAGGGACGCTGTTGTAGTCGAAAACAAAAAACCTAAAAAAGAATAGCCTTGTAGCTTTTTGTCCTTTTTGTGCATGATTTTATTCAAAAGTTACAAGACAATAACGCGGCACTTCAAGTGATTCAAGTTTTCAGTGCGTTATAATCATTCGGAAAAACGTCCTAATCCGGTTTCTATTTAAAAATCATTGTTGGTTTCCTTTTACACATGAGTAGTACTTATAAGAGAGTCACGCCTTTGTTGGACTTTACTAGGCACTTTGATCGGCTTCACTTGTGTCAATAATTATTATCTTTTTGTGAGCTTACATAAAGATTATTTAACTTATTAATTAGGAAAGGTTACCTGGTCTTGCTATATCGTTTACTCTGATAAATGTAAGGATGAAGGAGCTTGCAGTTGGTACTTAAACTGGTACGTGCATACGCCTACGATTTTTAATCAATTTTCTTTTTCAAGTCTGTCTTGTAGTGTAGCAATAAATATAAGTACAAAAATTACTTATGCTTTTTTTGCCGTAAGGCTCCCGATGGAGTTAAATATGATCACTCCAAGTCTTCCTGTCGATGTTGTAGAATAGTACATAGGAAGCAAAGGCTTAACAAAGCTTTTAAACATTAAAGATACCTGTCCGACAAGTCTGTCCAGCGTAGAGAGTGTAGGCCAAAACCTGAATGAATGAATGAATGAAGGACCGGATGATGTGATGATGATTCATATTTAGACATTTTGCAGAAATAAAATCGTCAGCGAACAACGTGAAAATAAACAACGAGATTGTGGGACATAGCAAATATGTTTCAAAGGTCAACATGCCGTCGAAGGCATTTTGTTCCGTTTCAGAACGCTTTTTCGGAGCAAGGTATGAGACATATTGGTAAAAAGGTCGAATATTCCTGGTATTACATGTGTGATATGACCCTAGAGCCGCCCATAAAATGATTTCAATTACGTATAGGTAAACTCGTAAACCTTTCCTATTTTTCGACACCCTTCCTCAGAAATAAAGTATCAACGTACGTATACAACGTAAATATACGTAAACACATACATCTACAGTTATACGACCGTTTCACTGGTGTAGTTTCTGAAACTTCAGAGAACTATTTAACCCTATTTTGCCGTAACAAAGCCAGCAAATTGGACACTAGGTACGATAGTTCATTTTGTGTTAGTGGCTACCATAAAATTACTGTTGGAGTTAGCCTTAATGACTATTAGTTACGCTGTACTGTAGCTGTACTACAAACTCAAAAACACGATATTTTCCTTGTACATTTTGTAGAAAAGAAGCAATAAGAGTATACAACAAGCAATCTATATAAGAGAATTTATTTTTACCACATTTATATTTTTCTTAGAACATATCAAATGAAAATGAATATTTTTAGCAAATATCAGTAAGTATATGAAAGTTCAGTACAAATGTTTACTCACAATTACAGGGTTGACGTGGCGAAAATAATAGTTCCACTAACGACAATTGACATACGATAGACGCCATTTTCTCTCGATCCACCACGCTCCGCCACCACGGGGACCAATCGTTGATAAATGATCATATTCGTAGAAAAGGAATAGGTTTTGCAAAGAAAAACGAGACGTTAGAAGATATATATTAATCCTTAATTATATGATCATATGCTTGAGATGTTTTTTCTCGAAATACCTACTTACATGGATTCCTTTACTGCTACTACTGATCTAGTGATAATGACAATGAGGACAAAAATTCCTGAAAAGCGGATCCACGGGCAAACGTGAATCGATTACAAAGATCCCGAAGATTGGCGATAATACTTGTCTATTTACTTTGTTGATGGTTGGACCTTATCTTATAATAAGTTGCACTGCTCTGGTACGCAGCGGCCGCCGCGGGCGCTTGGTCGATAAAAGTTATTTAATAACAAGAAACACTCCGCTTTTGCGATCCACGGCCTCGGCGGCGTGATCAGACTTGCTATTACAATCCTCAGGGTGGCAATATTAAATACGCTCGTATAATGCGAGAATACTGTATGTTTCATAAGTGGTGACTATGCAGTACGAATTTCTAAACTGGAACTGAACTGTATTTTACGTGATTTAAAAAAACCCTTCTTAGAGTTATCATAAATCAATTCACAATGCAACTAAAGCATATGCAATGTGAAATGATTTATGATAACTTTAAGGTTATTTTTTTTACACTTAATCTTATATTATAAAGAAGAAAGATTTGATTGTTTGCATTGAGTAGGTCCGATTAATGGACCGATTTTAAATATTCTTTCACCCATAAAAATAAATGCTAATTTATCTGCGGGTGACATAGGCCATAACCACGCGGAAGGAGCCGCGGTAAAATTGCTAGTATTCTATCAGAAATCTATATTTTTATTACATAACGCAAGATATTTTTTTGCCATAACAGGTATTTCAAAACAATTTTACCTAGATTCAAATAAAATAGTACTTTCCTAGAATTGCCTATAAAATAAAGGAAAGAGAAAATTATTTCCACAAAGACCTTTTAGTTTATAACTGTTTTGCATTTACATATCCAAGTTACGCGGTACAACGGTAGAGTTCCCCGTAAAAACTAAAATATTTACCGTCGTTCGAGGTATTACTATCCTCGTAGGAAAATGCCTTGTGAAGGTAGAATTTGCATTAAGAATTTATAGTTTACCGTTAACAGTGGTTTTATTAGAAGTAAATAAATTATTTTTCTTATTTTGTTTTAAGTTGTATAATTTCAGTGATAGTCCTTTTTGTATAAAACACAAAAGGGGATATTTAATCTTCTTCTTTGAAGGACCAAAATACTTATTAGTAAATTAGAGATATTTTGGGTACTTTTGGGTTTAGTATAATGCTTAGAAGGTGATAATATTTATGGACCACGCAACAAAGGCCAAAAGAAATAAATAATTGTAAGGAATTTCAAATGGGACAAATTCGAAAGACTCTTGCTTAAGTTAGGAAAGTACTTCATTTAATAAATTAAAACATTAAACAATCGATTTGAGTACCTGTATATCCTGACCTGACTAATCCTGACTAATATTATAAATGCGAAAGTGAGTTTGTTTATTTGTTTGTTTGTTACGCTTTCACGGCCTATCTACTGAACCGATCATCATGAATTTTGCATACGCATAGGTCACGGTACTGAAAGGACGAAGCCGCGGGTAACAGCTAGTAACAAAATAATTAACTAGTATAAAATTACATTTACTTATGTAAGATTTATCCTTAGCGTTTTAACAAGTCCCAAAAAAGGAGTTATGTTTTGCAATTTTATGTTCGTTTTTTAGGGTACCGTAGTAAACTAGGAACCCTTATAGTTTCGCCATGTCTGTCTGTCTGTCTGTCTGTCCGTCCGCAGTTTTACTCAGAGACTATAAGTACTAGAAAGCTGAAATTTGGTATGGGTAGTATATTAATCATGTCAAAAAAGTGGTAGAAGAAAATCTTGAAAAAAAATTTCAGTTTAGTCCCATACAAGTAAAGAGGGAGTAATATTTTTTTCTATACAATTCCATCGTGTTGGGTATTGTTAGATAGGTCTTTAAAATATTGTGAGGTTGAGAACACCATTTTTCGATTTAGGGATCCGATTCCGAAATATTTGGTTTAAAAGTGCAAATTTTTGTTAGAGGTAAGTGTCCCCCCTCTACCTACTAAACGGTTATATATGGACACGTAAAATAAATTACAGCAGTAGTATATATATTGAAGTTGAAAGGAAAACTATCAGAGCTCAGTACTAAGTTCAAACTAGAGATGGGCCGAGTACTCGGTTTATACTCGGTACTCGGCGTACTCGGCGGGTTTTTTGATACTTGTACTCGGCCGAATAACTCGGTTTAAATCCCGAGTATACTGTTTGTTTTTTAATTATGAAAAGCAATATATTTACGAATGAGTAGTAAGTAATGAGACAAAATAAATAGAACGGTAACAAAAATAATCCGCTCGACCGGCGCAAACCTATTTGTACTTGTATACCCGCGTGAAATAGGAGTTTGATTGAACCGAGTTACTCGGCCGAGTACTCGGTTGAAAAAAAATTGGACCGAGTAAAACTCGGTACTCGTTACTCGGCAAAAGTGTCACTCGGCGCATCTCTAGTTCAAACTAAAAAGTTATAGGCAACCAACGTATAAAATGTACTCAAAATTGTAATATTTTATACATTTTCATTGTTACATGTTCGTGCGAGTGTGAACAGTGTGAACTAAAAGATGTCATTCGCAACTACGGAATCCTACACTGCGTGTGGCCCGACACGCACTTGGCCGGTTTTTTATTTAAGACTATAATTTTTTTAGGACAGATGAGTATTTATTTTTCTTCTAAAACTCTTATAAAATGAAACGTATTAAATTTTTTCTGAATTAAAAAAAAATATGCTTTAATAGTCCTAATAAAAATCTAGTCACGTCTTATTTCCCGTTGCCAAAACTTTTAGAAATTGCTCACATATTAAAAATTTAGTTTCACTTTGCGAACATTTTATATTTACCTACACAGTAGTGCCATTAAAGACGTGCGTTGTGGAGAATCTCTTCGGTGCAATGAACTTCAAGACCAAATAAAACTAATTTTTCGCTCTACAGTAAAATTTTATTTTATATTTTGGGAGAAAGAGCTGCACTAGTCACTGTATATTATTCAGGTTATGAACTGAACACATCTCAAGTTTACACAATACTAAGTTTTAATTGGATGGACCGACGACCAGGATGGAGACCAGGACCAGTGATGGAAAGAGCCAGTTGAGGAAAGCACAAAGCTATTAAAAATTAAGGCTCAATACTGGCTGAAAAAATAAAAATAAATACTTTGACTAACTACAATCAACAGAAGCTTTCTGTACGAACGGTTACAAACGTACGGTTTTTAGATGCGCTAAGCGCATTTTTTACACTTAATATTATATTTTTTCAGAAAAAGAAACGCACATACTAATCTTTAAAGAAAAAATACATACTTAAGTAGCAGTCTATATTTAAATACCGTTTTATGACTAGAATTATGTAACCAAGTAAATTATTAGGGGCTTACACGAGATGGCCGTTAGTTATATTTTAGTAGTCATCAATATGCGGCAGGCGACACAGCAAGGGGAGCGAGGGTGGTGCTGGCGTCACGCGGTCTGCCTAGGATACTTATATCGTAAGTGTTTTCTGAGACAGACAGAATACTAGATGTACTAGTAATAAAATTTTGTTCCGAAATGAACTACACGAATACAAAAAATGATTTTTACTTATTTCGAGAAATTATAGTTAGATATTTTCTAAATTTTAACTAGAGCTTCATTTACAACTTTCAATCTCAAGTTAGTATTACCAAATTTAGGAGCGGACTAATAGGCCTTTTATCCAATACACTCTTGGTTTAATCTAGGCAATTGTATCATTAAAATAAACAATCCAATATTAGTAAAATACGATTCAGAATCAAATAAATAAAACATGTAATATTACATTTGCTGTTTACGTATTGATCGGAACTACGACAACGATGCAAACGAGAATTGTTTGTAAAATGTACTTCTTTTTCGTGAAATGAAATGTTACTTCTTTCATCTAGACACGCGGCAGCGTGTCAAGCCAAAGTTCAAGCAAAGGAACTGGCTAGCCAGCGCCGAGTGTAATATTACACGAACCACTTGGTGCCACTTTTGACCCTTCTATAACTCAAAACCTCTTTAACGTAAATACATAAAACTACGTGTGTTAGATTATGTGTATGAGGACATCTAGAAGCCCAAATTTCATGAAGCAAGCTCAAACGGTTATAAAGATATGAAGCTCAAAACGTCGTAAATTTTCCTATTAACTGACTGACATATAGTACCTAAACCTAACCTACTTCCAGATGACCTAGAAGGATGAAATTTGGAATCCAGCTCGGTAATTGTGTGTAAGCGTAGGAAAAAATCTAAAAATAAAAATAAAGTTAAAAAATAGGGGGTTCCCCATACAATTTTTTTTTTATTGTAGCTTTGGAACCGTTACAAGCAGATATTTGAAACTATCCCAATATAGTTATGTATTATTATATTTGCTGTATAACAGAAATATAAAAATACAGTTAAGTCAGAAAATAAGTGGTCATACAAAAAAACTTGTAATACGCGCTTAACAACCGGCCAAGGGTGTGTCGTCGCTCGGCGGAGCGCGGCACCTATACACAGAACAGAATCAATTATAGTACATATTTTTACAAAAAGTAATGATACCCCACCAAAAACATAAATGTAAAAAAGGAGACCCAAGTTCAATACAAAAATTATGCTTGGCTGTGGGCTTCGCCGCAAAAAGAATTGAGATCTAAATGAGTGCCAAGTTCTATGGTAGGTAGTAAGTTAGATTTGACTTGGCTAGTTTTTATCAGAATTAAAAAATATAATGTCGAATAACTTTATAAAATGGCTGATGTATCGAAAACTGGTGGGATAAAATATTACACAATGCCAGCGGAACCTGATTAAACATTACCAAGTAAATATTGTTCTGCACTGAGCGGAACAATAACGTTCTTATTGACTTTATCAGAAATCACTGGAAATTTATTTTTATAAGGGCTTTCTATTTGGATGCATAACATGGTAATAAAAGCTTAATAAAAGTTACAGATGTGCATGTTAATATCAACCAAAAAGGGTAGGCCTGTACAGGAGGTAAGCCTCTACGTCGAGAGATAAGGCACGCACGGCCGCCACTGCGAATTTCATCACGACCCTCGCTTCGCTGTTTGAGTCTTTATTTACTTTGAAAGAAAAAATAAAAGCGATGTTCCGAGGGAAAATACATAAGCTTTACAATGTCACAAATGTAATAGACAGGTCGTCGCCGTCAACTATTTGCCTTGTGATTCTGTAATATCGTCCAATTTGAGTTGGAAACAGAAAAGTATATTTGCATTTATGTTCTTTGTGTGATTTGGCTTCTGTAGTCTTTCAACTGTTTCTTCTGGGCTAGTTCGTGATTATATTAAAAGACAGAGCAACAATATATCAAATCTTCATATAAACCACTATTTGAAATCACTTTTTTTATACTTTCTCATTGTGATGAGAGAGGGTTTCCTAAGTAGTCTCGATACCTTTGCCACACGCGTTGCGTTTTTTCTCAAATTAGCATAAATATATGTTTGTGTACCTGTCTTAGTGAAATCAAATACTTATTTGTGAGTGAGATTAGGAACAATGTTGAAACAAGGCGTGTTGCACAGAAAATAATTGAATTATATTTAAATCATGTCCCAATTACTTTATCCATATAACACGTCATATCACATGAAGCATCGAATAAGCAAAAATAAATGTATCGAAAATTTTCCGCCAGCGTGGATCCTCTCCGCGACTCTAACATCAGACGAAATCTCTAATCTCGTTGAGCTGGGATTGACATTAATTTCTTATGGCTTTGAGATAAATAGCCGTTAAAGATCGAATTTTATCCACGTGTTACTTTACCTATGGGATTTGCGAAAGATATACATAACGAAGGAATAATACAAGTCATTATGTTTATTTATTTATTTTCGAACTTACAACTATTTTTACTATGTTATACGTGTATAGCAGAGGCAGTTCTTTAAACTAATCCTATTTGACCGAGCGAGAGCAGAGCGCCAGCGAAGCGTCTGTCTGTTTCAGCGTGTGCAAAATGTTCTTGGTTTCTCTGTCTGCTATATTTCTCTCTACAGGTCGCATCGCATTTCTCAACCGATTCTAGTAAAATTTTGTGAGCAGTTTCGAAAATTAAATATAATTTTTCCGTCGATTTTTTTTAGTATTGGTAATTTTTGAATATGCTTGATTATAAAACAAAACTAAAATAGTTTTTTTTTTATTTTGTAGTCGCATATCTCGTGAAATTTTGTGAGCGGGTTAAAAATTACAAAATAATGTTTTGTCGATTCAAATTTAAGTTATCCCTCGCAAGACCTACAGGTCACAGGGCGTTTAATTACTTTTGAAAGAATCTTAGTACTTGATAGCATATGACTTTAAATTTGAAATTAATTTATTTGACGCCATGCTCGAATCAAAATCAACTTATTAGTCTTGCTTATGTGCCACTCCCTCAAAGAAATATTTTTTAAAATTTTTTTATATAGAGATATATCTTTTTTATATATACTTTATTCTACAAAAATATACGTTTTTGTAGAATAAAGTAAGTGCTATTTAGCGCTGAGGTACGGTTGATTCAATTTATAAATCAAATGTTCTGCAAAACGTCGAGTATAACATCAAAGATAGAATGTGCGAGAATAAAGAAATTACAAATAGGAATAAAGTAATTTATCACACGACGTACTCGTACGGGATCTACTGAACAATTTGCCTAGCAACACGACACGCAATTTTCGGCAAAAAGGTAAGCGATATTAAATAATCGCTTCAAACGACATAATAACATACATAGTTATTTTGACAAGCTCCGTGGCGCAGCGGTCAACACGCCAGCCTGCGACACGGGGGTCCCGGGTTCGATCCCCGGTCAGGTCATGATGGAAAACGATCTTTTTCAGAATGACCTGGGTCTTGGATGTTTATCTATATAAGTATTTGTTATAAAATATAGTATCGTTGAGTTAGTATCCTGCGACACAAGTTCACAACTTACTGTGGGGCTAGCTCAATTTGTGTGATATGTCCCTATATATTTATTATTATTTAAGCCACGTCTCGGGCTCGGGTAAGTAGAATTGGAACACGTGTACACGATAATACGGATTATTATTCTCTTGTACTTTTCTCTACTTATATGTACCTCAAAAACATTGACTATACACACACGTATCATATTTACTTTGGTAGACTTGCAGCTAATTTGATACTCTGAATTATTAACTGTAATTTAGCTTTTGATAAGAGTACCTAAGAATCATAAATTTAAAAAAAAATCGATGCTAAGAGTGATGTTACATTTTAGTAAGCTATGTTTAAAAATGTAGCTTATTTCACTTGTTTTTAATTCCTTTTTCATATACCCTGTAAATGTCTAACGAAATCGTAAAGTAGATTTTCAGAGGACAATCGGAAAAGGCTAAAAATTCCGCTACTAGAGGAGCCGGATCGGCACAGGAAATGAATAATTCAAACACAAATCTGTTGGAACGGCCGCCAAAGCTCAGTCGTCAGAGAAACGTACGCTACACACTGCTAAGCGCCGCCGCAACATTTTGGCTTGGCGTATTCAATGATGTGTTATAATGTTATTCAAATAAATCTAAAGTCCTGATTTTAGTTCTCATAAGGCTTAATAAATTTGTTACTCAAATAAAGTGGGAAAAATAGGTCAAAAATACAGTAACTTTTGTTTATTTTGAACCGGTGTCGAATATAGAGAACTATAATTATGCCTTTCCTCAACGCCTTTGCCGATAAGTAAGATACTTACTACATTTTATAATAAATATGATCAATCAAAAAGACACATAAATGAGATATTGCAAATATTGCAATCAACTAGGTCTTAGGGGATTGCGTGTAACTCGAGAGGCAGTGTCCGGTGTCACCCAGTCTACATTGCCAATGCAACTGTATTTCCAATATTATAGAATCGAAATGTGTAGTATCAAGTACCATAGACGTTATTCAAGTAGAAATGTTCTCATATATCCATTACACATAGAGTAAAAAGTCTAGGAAGGGAAATAAAATTTAATGGCAAGTCTTTTACGAAAGATACTTACGGGGAGTAGATATCGACCGTCAGCACCGAGTATCAGCGTGAGAAACAAGTAGCATTATTAAAAAAATAATTTAAATCGGCTTGCTTCGGTTTTTTAACAGTTTACGTGAACTTACTATGCTGGCCAGCAATTGTTTTCATTCACTATATATATATATAACTGGTGGCGGAATTACACAAATTAATTTAACTCAAAGTGCATGTAACTTTGACTTTCACAAAGTAACGCTTGAATCAATTCAATGTATTTGCTTAAATTATGCAAAGTAATAGATATATCGTGGTGGTTTCGCCGGGAAGGACTCTCCGCAACGTAAACACTTTCAATAAAAAAATCCGGCGAAACATAGACTTTTTTTAAATAGGACTAGAATTTTATTGACATGTCATAGCTTGTTTAACTACTTTTGTACTACTTAAACTAAAAGTGGTTCCGCGGGGGGTTTCGTTAAGTACTACATATGTATATACATACACACATACCTACACGCGAAAACCTTACACTCCAGGTTGGGTCCGAGGGGTAAAACCTAAAAAAAAACTAACCTAGATTAACATTGAAGTTCAGCGGCAGCGGCAAGTGTCGCGCATTTTGCATGAAATGAAAAAGAACAGGTCAGGTTTTATACAAAATACGCGACAACCTCTGCTGTCGGCGATCTTCAGTGTACCTGAACTGAACAGTGTATTGTCATTTATTGATTTTTTGCTCGTAAATAAGTTTAGCCATATGAAAATAGGCGGTCACTTACTTAAAATTGAAGAGAAGTGCACACTTCATAAATGAGTACACAAAATATTAAATGTTATCGATACTACTATAGATATAGCAGACGCCCATTACCATAGCCGACACGTGGACTGAAACGAGTGGGATATTAATTTACCAATATTGCCCGTTGTCACGTGTTTAAAATAGCTCGACGAGAGTGAATGTTACGTAAATATTGAATATCGGGATTTCACGAATCCATTCCCTTATCAGGCTGTTGTGCAAACCGCCAGCTTCAGGACGGAGAGGAAACATTGCGGCCTGTGGCCTCGTACTTCCTGGTGTGAGGAAACGTGCGGGAGCCACGTGACTGAGAGGAGGACGGGGAGGTGAAACCGTGTTGACGTCATTTGTCTATCTCTTGTCACAATATACGCCATCATCATTTGCATGTAGGAGCTTTGTACTTATCTATACTAATGTTAATGTTTCCATTGAAATTGAATACGCTCTGAAACTACTGAACAGATCCCCAAATTTTTTTCACCTATAGATAGGTAATGTATCTGTGGGTTACAAGGCTATAATTTACGCGGACGAAGTCGCGGGAAAATTGCTAGTATATAATAATTGTTGACAACCTACCTAATTTGATTATGTTTGTTACCCACAGATCTGTATATTTTTTACCAAAAAGTAGCTCACGGACAACTATTTATTTATATACCGTTAAGTATTTTTTTTTTGTATTATATCAAACAGAAAGTTTTAAGTCCTAGAATTAAGTTCCGCGTTAGATTTCACCCTGGATTCGTCCACGCGTTTATACTTCAACGACAGATTATGCTACGATTTAATTTTCGTAAATACGGTTTAGTCCCACCCAACCAAGGCCGCGCGTAGATAAATAAAGGATACACGGCACCCCGACCCTCTTTCTATAAAAAAAATCGTTATATTTAGTCGTTAAGAGTACGCAAGTATAAGGCTTTCTACAATCACATTGAAAATGTTACCATATCTATAGTTTTTAAATGTACATATATCAAATTACAATTGATAATAGTAAAGACCACCTTTGGAATTGTATTTTGCCACCGTTTTGGCCTGCTTATCAACACCATTTAAATTTCCTTTTTGCATCCTATGAATTGTAAATATTTTACCAAGAGTTAAACGTAGAGTGTCTTTGTGTTTTGGCCTTATACAGTCCATTTTTGTTAAATGATAGTCATCGATCGCACATTGTTTAGAATTTATTCTTAGCCCGCCAGGGCGGGTATTGTGAATTTGTTAGCTGACGTAGCGTATGTAGGACACCATTGGACTAATCAAATTGTAGGACTGCCTAAATGTATAACAAAGCCTACATCAATGAATGTGATTTTATTCATAGACTATAGGAGTGCCGGTTTCCTCAGGATGGTGTGTAATAATAATAATCCAAGTGTTCGATCTCGAGTGAAATCTGACTTGTTAAATCATAATAAATAAGAGTTCGTTCGTGAAGTAGAAAAGAGAAGAACGTTCAGTTCAGTGTGTTTTGTATTTTGGCCTCATACAGTCCATTTTTGTGTAATGATAGTCATCGCATATTGTTTAGAATTTATTCTAAGCCCGCCAGGGCAGATATTGTGAATTTGTTAGCTGACGTAGCGCCAGGAGCCCAATCTTGTCAGAGACAGATACGGGTTGACATACGATTGCAGTGCGAGGCCGGGCAATATAAATGCTAATTCTAGATGAGATGGCCGCCGCGATTACTATGTCCGTACTACTACAAGTTATGGACATAATTTTGTTAGCATCTATGTAAAGGAAACCTGCCAAATGTGTGTTTTCGCCGTCTCAAAATCAGTGGAAGAACGGCCTGAGCCAGACAAATCTACGCGTAAGACGATGGAAATTAGGAAGTTCCAGTTTTTTTTTAATATGTAAGTAGAAATGTAATGGTTAAATAATAAATAATCCAAGTTTTCGATCTCGAGTGACGTCTGCATCATTGTTAAATCGGTATTTCTCATTTTTTTACCGTGAAGACGCATTACTCGTATTGATAGATGCAAGTTTTCGTAGGATACATCTCCGACGAGCTCCGTGGCGTAGCGGTCAACACGCCTGCCTGCGACACGGATGGTCCCGGGTTCGATCCCCGGTCAGGTCAAGATGGAAAATGCTCTTTTTAAATTGACCTGGGTCTTGGATGTTTATCTAATAAGTATCTAATATAAAATATAGTATCGTTGAGTTAATATCCCATAACACAAGTCTCGAACTTACTTTGGGGCTAGCTCAATCTGTGTGATTTGTCCGATATATCTAATCACAGATTATTCAAAAAGAAAACGTCTAGTCGGATTGATATCCGAAACACGGCGAACACTATGAGGTCGACTTTTTGGATTTAACATAACCATAATCTCTTTATAAACAAAAAAGAGAAACATAACTAGGTACCTCATTTAATGTAAGGCAGCACACCTTTTTTGTACGATTTAATGGTTGACTAGGGTCTGGGCGAGATGACCTCAACCGAGGCCTCATCTTCCAACCTATTTGAGGGTGTAATTGACTTTATTTCTATTAT
Organism: Rhodophaea formosa; assembly: GCA_963082605.1. Taxonomy (NCBI): domain Eukaryota; kingdom Metazoa; phylum Arthropoda; class Insecta; order Lepidoptera; family Pyralidae; genus Rhodophaea; species Rhodophaea formosa. The sequence continues at coordinate 9,507,152 of OY720208.1, read as the reverse complement.
CAATATTGTATTGAGGTAAATAATAATAACTTTTTTACAGATTACAACCTTGTGAATATTTAGCTGAAACATATTTATATGCGAAAGTGAACCTTGAATAAACCGATCGAAAATAATAAAGTTAGTAGTTTCGCACTCCCAGTAGTAGGGAGATTAAATAAGTTCGAATGTCCAGAACATCTTATTTGTAATAATGCGCGTCCTTACTTCTCCTTCCAGCGAAGATTTTCTGCGTATATTTCCATCTCTCTCAAACTTAATTTGCTTGTATATTTATTTGTTACATCATACCTACATATTATCATAGAATAGTAAGAAGGCAAACGTATTATAAGAATAAACTACTTCGTTTCAAAAAGGGCATTGGGTAAAAGTGGCCTGATTTTCAAAATTTGCGACCACCGTTCAAAGTTTACTCATTCGAAAGATCATATTAAGATGTTTATTTTCATCTATGGCCGTTTCTGTCTACAGTGTATCGGAGCCGAGATATCGGCATTCATAATTAAAAAATAAATTACAATAATGTCGTCTAGATAGACAAAACAGGATCTTTATTTTATTATTTTTTCGTGTAAATATTACTTGATTCTATGATTTATATTATTTATATATAAAATAAAAACAGTTACAGTGGGGTATGCGACATTCATAATTAATACAACAAACATTAATATATTATTTTTATTACGCAGAATTTGATGATATCCTACTTCAGGCACTCATGCATGTGTACTTATATATTTTTACGAAAAAATTGTTTCATATGGCATAAAATGACACGGAAGACATGATAAGTCTCACACACAGATTTTTTAAGCCATTCGAAGGTAACTGATATGTCAGATGTGGATTAGAGAATTTTCTATAACAAAAGACCGAGGGTGAATGTGATTCATAACTTTTAGTGCGTTAAGTAAACAAACAATGGGAAGTTCCTAGAAAGTTGAAAGGCCCGCTACCGGTCGCGTTCATCCAATCACAGCGCAGGGTTCATTTACCTGACTCGGTTAGGCTTTGAAAATCGAGCAGGGTGGAGTGGAGGGGTGAAGGAAAGAGGTGCAGGCGCAGGCAGGATTCACTTCCCGTTTAACCTTTGTGTTGAGTGTGTGCAAGTGCGTTATATACTTTTGATTACCACGACCTTTGCTTTGTTTTTGGACTCTCTCTTTATTATCTTATTTTGTGACCTGGCATTACTAACTGGACTAAGAGTTTGCTGTAGTGATTTGGACTTTAAAACAATATGGATGCAGATAGAGCATCGTGTGTTGGCTGCCATCGAAGTTTGAACCGCATTGGCGGCACTCGCAGGAGATCTATGGTGTTAACGGCTCAACTGATGGAGCAAAACCCATGTTTAATGGCATACTGCATTGAAGTTATTAACATTCTTGAGGTAAGTGATGACATTTCTTATATAATTATTAATTGTTTAACTTTCTTATTTAAACTAATATTAAAAAACAGTTGGTTTGTTAAAACGTGATAAACTCAGGGACTGTTGTGTCAAACATTATTTCATGTAGGTACAATATCCCAGTGTCAATTATATTTTGTTTGAAGTACATATCTTAAAGCGATCTCACTCGTCACAAAGCCATTCCTAACTTATTGAAAACTGGCCACTGGTTATATTTTCCCCTTTACCTTGATTATCTTTTGAGTGTCAAAGAAGATTAGTACTTGTGTTTCTTCCGCTTGCTCCCAAACCGGCATAAATGCAATAAGATGCAGTACGTGCCACTTTTTTTAGTGATTACTATATGTTTGAGACTTGCTATATGTTCGTAAGTCAAGTAAAAGAGGAAATGATTTCATATTTACTAAAAAATAAATAATTAAATCAATTTACCCAGTTAGATTTATCTAGGTACTACGATGTGTTTTAATTATTTTTTACCTATATATGGAGCTAATACGTATACAAATATATTGATTAAGCCTATATTTTGTATTTTACAGTTTGGTGGCGATGAACGGATATGTCGACCATGCTTTTTTCGAGCTCAGCGCTATGTCTCAAGAGATCAACAAGCAGAAGTTGCACCAGACCTACTTGAACAACATGCAGATGATCAAGTATTAGAGCATGATTCATCGCAAGGAGGCAATACAGAGGAATCTGAATCAGATCTTATTATTAATGAAAATATGCGAGACCAACAAGTGCAAGTTAGTAGACCGCAAACGATTGAAGTTCCTGGATATTCCAGAGCACCACTTAATACACAGTTATGTATTTTTGCTGATTGCACCAACACCAATCTTCAACGAATTCATGTTGACATAAGAACCACAATTCTTCAAAATAAAGGATTTTACCTTCCACGGGGTACACGTGTATGTAGAGAGCATTCAGATTCAGGGTTTCAAGATATTGAAACAAGAACACGTCGTGTAATTGCAAGTTTCTCGTCGAAGCAAGTGAAAGACATGATGGATATTTTAAGAAATCGTAGTTTTTAGATTTTGAGAGACTTTCTTCCATTAATAATGGAGTCTTTCATTATTACATTGGTTTCTCTAAGGAAAACTTTATGCGAATTCTTGAAGCAACCCCAAGTATCACACAACATCACAAAAAGGCTAAAACAGCCCTTGCAACAGTTCTTGCAAAACTTCACACCGGTGAATCAAATCAACGACTTTCTAGCGTATTCAAAATGACAAGAAAAACTTTTGAAAAAATAATGCGAGAAGTGAGACAAGAATTAATGAAAGAGTTTGTGCCACAGAATTTAGGCTATGATCATATTACAAGAGAAGAAGTCATATCACGTTGTCTGACTATCCCAAATGTATTATTTGGAAATCCAAATGCTCCTCTGAGTGAACGTAGAGCCATAATTATATTAGACGGGACTTATATATATTTACAAAAAAGCAGCAACTATTACTTTCAAAGAAAATCCTATAGTCTGCACAAGTTTCGTCATTTACTAAAACCCTTTTTAGTAGTATGCCCTGATGGTCATATAGTTGATATTTATGGTTTATATGAAGCTACTACTTCAGATGCTCGTATTTTGTCTGAGATTATGAGTAGTGAAACTGATACATTTCATTGGTATTTTCGTGAAAATGATGTACTCATTTTAGATAGAGGCTTCAGAGATTGCATTGATGAAGTGGAGTCATATGGATACAAAACGTACATGCCAGCCTCCAAAGACGTAAATGAAAGTCAGTTAAGTGTGCGACAAGCAAATGATTCTAGGAAAGTTACTATTTGCCGTTGGGTTGTAGAAACAGTAAATGGCAGATTAAAAAATCAGTTTCGCCAATTACGTCACCAATACTTTAATGTAGCTGCAAGGCATCTTTTCGACGAGATAAAAATTGCTGCGGCATTATTAAATGCTTTTGGCAAACCCCTAACCGACCACCGCTTGGTGAACGAAATCGTAAACAAAATAATTCAATGTGATGGTGACAGAAACAGGTTAAGTGAATATGTTATAGAAAATAATCTCAATCGTAGATGGGCTCGTTTTCAGTCTATTGATGCGGCTTTATTAGATTTTAATGATTTCCCAATATTAAGTATGGACGAGCTTATTATATATGCGTTGGGAACGTATCAAATTCTCCAAGCCCGCAGTTATTACGGGGAGCATGTAAAAAATGGTTCGTATATAATTGAAATATATAAGGAGCCCCACATAGAAGATTTTAGAGAGCAGAATTTGGATTGTCGGAATCCATGGCTACTTAGAGGAAAAATTCAATCAAGACACGTGACAAGCAGAATTTATTATGTTTATATTTTATTAGAAAGGGAACTAGAAGGAAGCAGCGCAATATTGGGCCATTATTGCTCATGTGTTGTCGGAAAACGGACTCTAGGCTGTTGCTCGCATGTAATGTCCATTATATGGTATTTGGGATGGGGTAGATACCAAGATAATCTATCTCCCCCAGCTCAGTTTTTAGACACAATAATACGACATGATCAAGAAAATGAAGTTTACGATGAACCGGAAAATAACTAAATTGTATAAATCGGAAAATAACTAATCTTGTAAACTAATAATAATGTAATATATTCATATTGATATTGTATGTGCCTATAATAAATGATTTGTTTGTGTGTATCTGTTGCATTTTATTTATCACTAGCAGTCCGCCCCGGCTTCGCTCGTGGTACCTACATAGCCTATTTCACTCCGGGATAATGTAGCTTTCGAATGGTGAAAGAATTTTTTAAATCAGTTCAGTCGTTTCTGAGATTACCCATTACAAACAAACAAACAAATCTTTCCTCTTTATAATATTAGTCTAGATTCCTATCCATAACGACATACTATACGCTTTAATCAAATCATTTTTGTTAAAAAATATTACATCTATATAGACGACTTACTTATTATTTGTCTTATTTTGATATTTGATATTTCGGCTCCGATATAGTTTACATCAATAATGTTTTGTATATTGTTATTCTCAACTATAAGGCTAATTAAAAATACTAGTTATATTAGTGGTCGCTGAAAAAAAAAATCATGCCAAGGCTCATACAAAATTACCCAAACCCCTTTCAGTTATAGCTCTAGCTGTTTTTCAAACGACTTCAAAAAGGAGGTTATCAATTCGACCTACATGTATGTAAAATTTGCAGAGTTACACAGGTTTTGTATATGTATCCCATTGTCTAAAAATATGACAAATTTCATAAGTGTATGTATATTTGTATGTTTGTCCGCGCATATCTCAAAAACTATAAGTAGCATGAGTGATAACAGTATTTTTTTAGGTAACAGTTTTTCTCCTCATTTCACTTGAGTAACTCAATTTTATCAAAAATCCTAGTCAATACGTTTTTCATTTTTTTTACAATTTCGTAATCTTAAGATATAATACCTGTTCATTTTCTCGAAAATAGATATAACATAAAGAAGCATGAAAAAGATCAAAACTTGGATACATTTAATAAGCCCGCTGGTGAAACAAAGCTTGGGTAAGATTCGCAATACTTATCCCAAACCGTTTGATGCTTGGAGGTCATTGACATGTCAGAGGGCTTAAAACCGGGAACTTTGCTCGCCAAAGGTTTTGTGGAACTCTTAATTCTGACATAACAAGCTTACTTTAACAAAGTCATTGTCCATGAACGTAGTAACAAAACAAAATGTGTAGGTAAGTAGCTATAGTTATTTTTACGGCATATCCCTAAATAATTAATTCGTGGAAAGGTTCGTGTTAATATTTAATTATCCAATTATGGGGTATTGTGCTTAGATGAAAATATTTGAAAGCATGCAAACTACTTGGTAAATGCTATCATAGAATAAAGACTATAATAAAAATCTAGATATAAAATGTGATAAAGATATGAGTATTACAGTAAGTTGAAGATTTAAAATAAATTAACATTTGAATCCGTAGCTCAGAATCAAAGTTTAGACAAAATGAAAAACTATGGAATATATTCACAGAAAAGACTTGACAGAAAGAAAAATGGGCATGCTTGTCTCAAAGTTTGTAACTCACCGAATCCGCTTCATACGCAGTAGCGTCGCACAGATTTGGCTCCCGCCAAATTGAAACGATCACCGAATACACAGTACGCATTTCAGGGGTAACGGAGTAGTACGCGATCGATATGCCCGTTCACTACGGACCCGTGCGGGCGCTGCACGAGTCGCACCGTGCATCAGACGCTCCTGTCGCACATATTATTTTCAAGTTATAATTTTACACGCACGTCCACTCATGAGAAAAGCAACTTGAGACGACCGCAACGTTCGAAACCTTAATACTTCCCTTCGCTGCCAATATAAGGTGACAAACCCAACGACCGAGCTGATTAAGTACCTCCGGGCACACAATTCACTAACAGAAATAATCCACGCAAGTTTATAATTAAAAAATAATTATAATAACTGATTTTTGTGATAAAACTTTCAAAAGTAACGGAACGGTACCACGAAAACTTCGCGACGCGTCATGCGTATACCAAAATAATATGAACAATATGGGGACAGGAACCGGAGCCGTGTAATAATAAGAGTACTCGCGTGGGGATGGTACGGAGGGTGCATTGTGCACCGGCGAATTTCGGAAGGGCCCGAACCGAAAGCCCTTGTTTGTTCCCCCTGCACTTGCGCAAGATGCGAACCAGTTTTGATTTTTGTGAATCAACCGTGGAGTTTGCCGTTTACGAGGGGTCCTTTATGTATGACGCTTCGTGCCGTTACGTAGAGACCAGTTAGCATTGTACCTATACCCTGGATGACAACAACGAGAAGCCCAACTTCAAATCAATTAAGATTCAATTCGCTGATATGGTCTATATAAAATGTTAAACTGGATTTCACTTGGGAAAAAGTAATTATTTTTTACGAGAAGACATTACTACATAACTTTAAGTCTCAGATTTCTCTAATAAAGAACTATAAAGAATAAATCTATAAGTACTACATAGGTATAAAGACTTTGTACCCAGTACCTAAAGATTGTATAAGTCCAAAAATATTTCAATGCACAATAATTTATGTTCTTGTCAATAGAAAGTAAGAATAGAAGTACCTTCGCAAAGTTATTCCATGCCACAATTTAGTCATTTTACTCATAGAACATAATTTACCCGAAAGGGTAAGGGGTCAATTACCGTATACAGATGGTGTTAAAAGTGGCAAAGTGACTCGCAGTTTGCCAATTTCTTAACAATATTTAGGGTTTAGTAGTAGCAAGCATAGATAAGGGCATAGATACCGATTACCCAAAATAGCCATTTTACCACTATCGTTTTTAGACAGCAAAAATTAACTTAATTTTCATAGAGTTTGTATAAATGAAAAATATATCTTTGCGGTTTTTGAAAATGTGTGCTGTATCTGAAAAACTGCAAACTATATCTTGCTCACACCAATTCTCATTAAAAGTGTTTTTGAGATCTGTTTATTGAAACAACATCTTTTTTTGTAGATTTTTCACTCTCTTTTTTAGGGTTCCGTAGTAAACTAGGAACCCTTATAGTTTTGCCATGTCTGTCTGTCCGTCCGCGGTTTTAGACTATAAGTACTAGAAAGCTGTAATTTGGTATGGGTATGAATGTATATTAATCATGCTAAAAAAAGAGGTACAAAAAAAATCTTGAAAAAAAATTTTTTTAGGATAGATCCCGTACAATTATAGAGGGAGTAATATTTTTTTTTATATACAAACCCATCGTGTTGGGTATTGTTAAATAGGTCTTTAAAAAATATTGTGAGGTTGAGAACATCATTTTTCGATTTAGGGATCCGTTTCCGAAATATTTGGTTTTAAAGTGCAAATTTTTGTTAGAGGTAAGTGCCCCCCCACCCCCCTCTATCTACTAAACGGTTATATATGTTATATATGGATACGTGAAAAAAATTACAGCAGTAGTATATATACTGAAGTTAAAAGGAAAACTATCAGAGCTGAGCACTAAGTACAAACTAAAAAGTTATAGGCAACCAACTTATAAAATGTACTCGAAAATGTAAAATTTTATAAAATTTTCATTGTTAGATATTTTTGGTCGGTAAACTGTGAGGTGCGAGTGTAAACAGTGTGAACTCAAAGTTGTCATTCGCAACTACGGAACCCTATACTGCGCGTGGCCCGAAACGCACTTAGCCAGTTTTTTTTAAACTTAGATTACTTACACACATTATACCACTTTGGAATTGTCTATCTCTCAAACGATCGACTTTGAGAAAAACTTATCTAGGAACTTCAATGTAATTTTTAGGACCTAACTACCTATGGACGGACACCCCGCAAGAAGGATTTATGATTTTTTTTTTATTTTGTTCCATGTCAGCTTTTTTTGTATAAAAATCATTAGGTAGTTCACAGAATGTATCCTACTAAGTTTCAGCGATGGAATACTAATAGTTTATTTAAAAAAAAAATAATGTATGTTCCTGAATTCTCGAAGATGCCTAGACCAATTTAAGAAATTATTTTTTTGTTTTAAACTTTGCACCTCCTAGTTGGTCCCATTGTCACCAAGTCAGGTAATAAGGGATCATCGAAAACTTGAGAGAAATTTTTTTTTTATTTACTTAGATGACTTTGTTGATATTGTTATTATGCCTTTTCAAGCTTCATATGAACACTTGAATAATTTTTGCTTTTTAGTTCCTGTGTTGTCTGAAGTCGGTTTATTTTTCCTTTAAAATAATTATTTATGTATCATTTTATTCATGTATCAATCAAAGACACAGAAGTTAAACGCTGGTTATCAATAGTTTGAGAATTATAAGCCTTTCAACATTTCCATATAAATATTGACGCTGGATGCAGGCCGCTTCTAACCGGTCATTTTGGAAATCCTTAGGAGAGGCCTATGTCCAGCAGTGGACTTCCTGCGGCTGAAATGATAATGAATGATGATATAAATATTGAAAGGCTTATAACTCTCTAACCATTGATATTTTAACCAAGCTGTATAGGAACGTACGTAGATTATAATGATATTTATTCATTAAATGCTTAATTTAATACCAAAATTACCGAATAATGCCACAGTTCCCTTTTATCAGTTGTATGGAAATATGTGCGTTTAGGGCCCTCTTAGAGCCTATTCTTGGGGCATGCAATGCATGTACCTGTCATAAATTAAATTATTTTTATTTGATTCCCTTTCATTACATCCATTCCATTCCTAAATACTATTAATGTAATGTGATGTTAACATTACTAAGAAAATAAAAAAAATCAGAATGTACTACATTTTGATGGAATAGACAAATACCTCAGGAAGCACGTCAATATGCGATGTGGCCACTCTGGCTTCCTTTTCTATCTATACGATTTTTTTAATCAGCCCTATTGTAGATACGATAAGATCTAAAAGAACACCTTGAAAATGATCGTGGCCTTTTTAAGTTCTTCGGCTCTAACCTCTGTTTACCCCGAAAGAAAACTTCTTCTTCTTTCGCTTAGCATTTTCCCATTTACTTGGGGTCGGCTCTCCTAATATACCCCGAATGAAAACTAAATCTGTATAATGCTTGCTTTGTTTTATTATGTGCTTAAATTGCAAACACTACAATGCGGATTCGGAATCAGATTTTTACGGGCATTCAATATACAAACACCAACGGTTTAATCTGTCTTCCGAAGCACGGTAGTGCTCGAGAAACCTATTCAAGTGGGGACCATACCCGGGGTAGCTTAACTTACGTAAAAAAAAATACACCCAAAAATCTTGATACATCAGAAAGCACCATAAGCTAATATTACGCGGACGAAATCGTGGGAAATGCCAGAAGCTTTCATAATTGATATATTCGACGTTAGGTAACATCATCATCATCAGGTATTTTTTTATCTCCACTGCAGTACTATGACCCTCTCTGTAGGTACTACCAGAGCCATATATTAGGCAGAGCATTCATAGGGTTTGACCTTCACTATCCACGCTGGCCAGACGGATTAGAGAGATCTCTTTGATAATAAGCTTTGTTTAGCTTGTTTTTTGTAAGTCTCCTTCTACGACATCCACGGAAAACTTGGGAGTGGTATTATTCTTCTCTGCCGGGAACCATACAGCCACTTGACTCTTGTTTTTTATTTAAAAAAGAAAAATTCAATTAGATTTACATTTAACTTTTACCTTTATTAATCCATTATTAAGAGATTTTAAGTCACCAAAGTAATTTTTCTATTGTGATTCATATATAATCTTTTTTCATAGCTCAACGGAAAACAACAAATGCAAGTTTATAAAATATTCCAGACCCATTACAAAATATTTAAAATTGTTGGTATAGGAAATATGCTATACCTAGACATATTTGAATCCAAAATATTGTAATTTTTACATATTTGTAAGTGTCTGTTTAATCACATCGGCCCTCACTGGTTGAGTGTAGTAAGTAAGATTATTAAAAAAAAGATTAAGACGAATTGAGAACCTCCTTCATTTTTTGAAGTCCTTGGAATCATGTTTTAATATTATCAGAATCAGTGAGAATTATGAAAATCAGATTAATGACTAGTTCTCTTAATGACTGATTCTCACAAAATTAAAACATGACTCCAAAATACCTTAGGTTATTTACTAAGGCTTATATGATTTACACTCTTGAATTTCTTTCTCTTTGTAAAGTATTAGGAATTAAATTTTTGGCGTCGCTAGTGTGCCTAGTGTGGGCCCTTAAGGGTTAGACAGAGCCTTAAGTGAAGACTCAAATGCCATGTTTAGCATTTTAATGGGAGATTAATTGAAAAACAGAATCAAGATGATGATGGGTCGCTAGCCACATCGCCTTTTGACATGATCGATCAGATATTCGCCCATCCCCTCGACCGGATTTTGCAATTTAACAGTAAGAGAAGACTAGAATGGCATCGTTACCGGCCTCTTTTTCAAAATGATATATTAACCTTTCGGTATATTTTGAGAAGAGATGCACACAATAACTATTTCTGAAAGGAAATAATAAAGGCGTTTGCCATTGCGTTCTCCATTATATTTTCTTTACCTATATACTAGTTTACTACTTGACATTATTTAAGTTTGTATAGCTATTCAGACATACAACTACTGTACCGATCACTGAAACATTTATCAAATACGAACACTATTTGTTTACGTAATATTTGATCTTTATTGCAATAATAATAAATTACATGTTTACTTTAAGCCACTTGTTAATATTCATTACCTTTTGAAAAGTTTCAACTGTTATAAAACAAACTCCTAAACAACCTCTTTATTCACATTTGCCGATAGGTGGCGCACGGCGCGGCATTAGTTGATTCTCTCTGGTTTGACGCTGCGCTAGTCTATCGATTTTACGTACGTTGCGCAGTATTTACAGAAGTAAAAATTCGAAAGAAACTTTACAATGAATTATAAATCAACAGAAGCGCTAAAAATTAAATTAATATCTGTATTGTTTTTAAGGTATTTATTACTATTCGTATTATAAATATCATAAAGGAAAACCATATTCTAATAGAAAATGAAAAGAATCCATTGCGCTGTGGACTGGCAATACACAGTGTCTATGAGTTTGACCCCGAAGCTCGTGTCCCGAGCAGAAGGAGAGTGTGGTGTAGGGCCAGGCCCTTCGTTTTTATTAAATTTCTATCGCATTGAACATTGTGTAAAATGGGCACATAATAGGTAAATAACTAAATTTTTGTATATCTAAACGATCAATACGATTTTTCATTTTCTGTAATGAAGTTAATATCGCCAATCAAAAATACATCGCGAGCAGTCCGTGCAAGTTACTACTGCTAAGAATATCGTAACATGTCGCGCAGTGATCATTTGATTGCTGTTTAATTTAATATCAGTGTTATTTTTAAATGGAATGTTGTGTCTTATATCGAGCGGGACTGAAAAGTGCGACATAAGTTTAGACATTTGTACCAGATAAGTGGATTATTATGTCCTCGGGATTTTGGTGAATGTGTCGAGACAATGGTGTATCGATTATTTTGCGCTAACGAAATGTCATCCCGGTACCGTAGTGTTAATATTAGAAGTCTATGTTTGTGACCACGATTACTATTGTCTAGGCATCTCTGGCGTTTTATATTGAGCCTGTAGAACTTCAATTTAGACTGAGAGACCAAAATAGTGTCGGTGATACTCTTTCGGACAAAATTCGGCCGCTATTCGACAATTTCTATTCCTCGTCCGTGAATGATGTTAGATTAGATTGTTACAAAAATAAATATCTTATAACTTTATTTTTTTTAAGGAACAAAATAGTTAAGTCGGAAAATAAAATAATTTTAAATACCTGCATATCGATAAAAAATTTAAACATCAAACAATATTCAATTCAATTTCAATTAGGTCACTGTATCTTGGTGTTTGACTAATAAACCTACATAAACAAACAAATATATAATATAAAAAAATACGAAAAAGATAAATAAGAACATTGTTTAATTAGGTAAATCGATGGATGGAACTTTATGACAAGATATTTAACTCGATTTAATTTTAACAGTACCTTCTATTTTGGATTGTGCTTTTTAATTATATAGCCTTATAAAAGGCAAAACTGACTGACTCACTGACATTATCAACGCACAGCTAAAAATACTATACCTAGAAACTTAGAATTTGGTACACATGGTTTAATGAGCATTAAAAAAAATCCTATATTATAGAATTAAGGGAGTGACATACGGGGTGAATTTTAACGCGGTCCAACTGCCGCGGAAAATTGCTAATCTTCTGTATATATAAAAGGCTAACCTGACTCACAGTCTTATATATCAACGCACAGCCGACACTACTTTACCTAGAAACTTGAAATTTGGTACAGGGGTTCCTTTCATGATGTAAGAAAGCACTAAAAAGATTTTTAGAAATTCAACTACTAAGGGGGTGAAATAGGGGGATTAAGTTTTACGCAGACGAAGTCGCGGGATAATTGCTAGTATATTATAAAATTAAAATGTAGAAAGTTTCTACACATCCTAACTATACTATAGGGAAACTATAAACCACATTACTAACGTAGGTACATAACACGTTATTTTGTATTGTTTCAGATAGTAAAAAACATCGTCTATCAAATCGTGCTCAAATTTTACGAAGTAAGTTGCCGATTTGGATCTGAAGTAAGTACTTTGTTTTAAATATGGCGAACCCAAACCGTGAAAGTGTTAGCACTCGTTTCTCCGACAATTATGACTTGAAAGAAGAATTAGGAAAGGGGGCTTTTTCCATAGTGAGGCGAGCAGTCCAAAAATCGACTGGATATGAATTTGCTGCCAAAATTATAAATACTAAAAAATTGTCGGCTAGAGATTTTCAAAAACTAGAAAGAGAGGCCAGGATTTGCCGGAAACTACAGCACCCTAACATTGTAAGACTGCATGATTCCATACAAGAAGAACATTTTCATTACCTTGTTTTTGATTTGGTAACTGGTGGCGAATTATTTGAAGATATTGTCGCACGAGAATTTTACTCCGAAGCCGATGCATCGCATTGTATACAGCAAATTTTAGAATCCGTACATCACTGCCATCACAATGGAGTTGTGCATAGAGATTTAAAGCCTGAAAATCTTTTACTGGCAAGTAAAGCTAAGGGAGCCGCAGTGAAACTTGCAGATTTTGGTTTAGCTATCGAAGTTCAAGGTGACCAGCAAGCTTGGTTTGGATTTGCTGGTACTCCGGGATACTTATCACCCGAAGTACTTAAGAAGGAGCCTTATGGCAAGCCAGTAGATATTTGGGCATGTGGAGTAATACTATACATTCTGCTTGTCGGATACCCTCCGTTTTGGGATGAAGATCAGCACAGATTGTATGGACAAATCAAAGCAGGCGCCTATGATTATCCATCACCTGAGTGGGATACTGTTACGCCAGAAGCAAAAAGCTTGATAAATCAAATGCTGACTGTTAATCCAAGCAAGAGAATAACTGCGTCGGAAGCATTAAAACACCCATGGATTTGCCACCGCGAACGCGTTGCTTCTGTCATGCACAGACAAGAAACTGTGGACTGCTTGAAGAAATTCAATGCTCGACGCAAATTGAAAGGTGCCATTTTGACGACGATGCTCGCTACTCGAAATTTTTCTGGTAAATCGATGGTAAATAAGAAAGGTGATGGATCACAAGTAAAAGAATCTACTGATAGTAGTACTACTCTTGAAGATGACGATTTGGATAAAGACAAAAAGGGTGTGGATAGGGCCTGTACCGTTATTTCAAAGGAACATGATGATGAAGGATTATCCAAAGCTGATTCCTTCCAAAAGGCTCGCGGTGATAGCAATGCTTCATTACGTCGTGCAGAGGTTATTAAAATCACTGAAGTGTTGATTGATGCTATCAATAATGGTGATTATGAAACCTACTCCAAATTATGTGATCCAAACGTAACTGCTTTTGATCCCGACGCACTAGGCAACCTTGTAGAGGGAGTAGAATTTCACAAATTCTTCATCGATAACACTCCCTCTCATGTTAAAACTAATACAACCATTCTAAATCCTAGAGTACATCTCCTAGGAGATGATGTAGCTGTTATAGCATATGTCTGCGTAACACAAAGTGTGGATGCCGAAGGAAGACGAGCAACCCATCAGTCGCAAGAGACACGCATATGGCATAAGCGCCACAACAAGTGGACAGCAATACATTTCCATCGCTCCTAACTAGTCCCGTCATTGAATGAGTCCCATACGCCAAAGGATAATGGTCTCGCAAACAAAATTACGTGCAATGGTGATGCCACTCCTGCAACTGTAACTCTTCAAGGCAATGATCAAATTTGAGAGATATTAAATCCTATGGCAGTGGCAAATGATTTAAGTCATAATATCCAGTTCTGCTATGAAAACTACACGAATTTTATTAGGAAACTTCTTTGTAATCCCAAGGAATTAAGTTACTTACTATTAGGTAAATGTTATTATGTACACCAGTATAAGCGTTTTACTTCTATCTGCAGTCAATGTCTTAATAAATTCCTGATCTATAAACAAAGTGTAATGTGGCTAAAATGTGATACCGTTTAAATATCCAAGCTTTGTGCTAGTTGTAATAGTAGAATGTACAAAAATCTGATCTCAGCCACGATCGAAGATGTCAACGAATATCAATGCAAATTGTTGCTATCAACAAATTTGAAGAAATCTCAATATACATAATACCGTCAGATCTGATACTAATGAATCTTGAATCTAAATAAGAATATTTAACAGCAAAAATTTTCGAGGTTTAGAATTATTAGCACATTTCTCAGTAAGTCTCTCTACATTTTTAACTATGAATGTTTTGTCGTGCTTAAAAATGGTGTTCTATTTGTTATCAAATACCTAGATAGTAAGATTTAAGTAACTAATGAACTATGCAGTTATTGGCACTGATTCTTACAGTGAGACGTTTTCTAGTAATTTATTAAATAAAGTTTTTATCTACTTTTAGACTGTACCTATACTTAATTGATTTAGAGTTTTCTTTATCTTAGTGTCTATTAGCTAGTACAGATTCATTGTAACTTTTATATTTTAAGTGGATATATCAATTTCGTCAATTTTAGATTTTAATGTTGTTACTGTTATAAAGCTTGCAATTTTTAAAATTACATTGAACCAAGGGCTTCTTTAGTTTCTCCAGATAATCTATGAAGATGAAAATAAAATAGGGTGTTTTACATTGCAAAGATTAAAGGGGTAAAGGAGCACCAATCTGAGGCCAAATTAGCCTTACGAAATATTGGTAAATACCCTTCATTTGCGCCTCAAACAAAACCCTCATTTCAGTATTTGCAGCAGATTGAAGAAGTCTGGCCTGACAGTCGATTTCAACTAAAGAATTTCTTGGTAGCATTTCAAATTAATTCTCATCATTCTCGCTATGTTGATTTGCAATGTTGTTTTTGTACCTGAATAACGAGATCTGAAGTTTTGGTCGAGATAGCAAAATACCTATTTTGAAGTATTTACTGTGCAAGAGAATGGTTTGCTTGGTGGAATTGTAGTATTCATTAAGAAGAGCTTGGATTGTCAGTGATATTAATGTATAATGGTGTTTTTTGCACAGTAATACTTAAGAAATGTGATTTAACTATTGGATCTGTAACTGTAAGTCTACAGTAAATTCAGTATTTCTTAGAAATATAAATAATTAGATTTAAACAACATTTAACCATCTTTTTACGACTTTATAATGTATTTTAGCATAGTTAGCGAACTTACTTTACCTAACACCAATAATGTTGGAATTGTAATATTTAATTAAAAAACATCGCATAATAAGTGTCATATTTAAAATGTAATCAAATCAATCTCAGTGATATTTTCACTGTATCCAGAGTACATAGTTGTGCCATTATCATTGACTTTAGTGCCAATAACTGTAGAAAAAAAACTAAAATGTATTCTAGTCTTTATTGTTACGCATATTTAGTATTTAATCAACGTTTTAAATTAATTTTGAACATATTATACATAAATAGTAACTTACATTGTGTAAATAGGTATTGATTTGCACATTGCATGTTTAAAAGTGTCGTCTTCAGTATAGCTAAGTATATGTACTATATTTTCTTTAAAAACATATTTATGAGAGTTTGTTAACTAGTTCACTTCGAATTTATTTATATACTTACTATGTTACGAATTTACTTTTGTTACCGGCTCTCCAGTGTTGTTAGAACTTTTAAACTGATACATTTATCACAGATAGGTAATTCATTTTTAATAGTAAGTTGAAGATTATCAGAATAACACAGTCCAGTCCAGCCATAGGGACTACGGTTTAGCGTCGGTTACCTACAAAATTTATACAGATGGCATAAGTGGACTATGAAAAACATGCGCGGATTCAGCACTCAAAAAAGGGCGTGGGCACGATGCAAATTATCATCTTGCTTTGGATTGATTACCGGAAATAGGTACCCCAAATTTTATTTAACTTAATTACTAATCTAAGAAATTAAAAATAGATTACAAAACCGAGGAATTTATAAAGAGTTTAATGTAGAAGTTGTTACTAAACTCCTAAAAAAATCTAAACCTAAGAAAAACATATAGTTACTCATTTCTGAATAAGTTTGTGGGCATACCCACCGTAACCAATACGTTGAATCTGCGCCTGATGAAATAATCATGCATGTTTTTGATGGTCCTGAAATGTATGGTGAATGTGGGCCATTCAACAACAACTAAGTCTCACAAGTTTAAACTGCTAAGCTGTATATAAATGTTGAAATTAACTATTAGCAAGGGATCGTTAGGCAAATTGTGTGATCATGAAACTGGTCAAAACTAGTCCAAATCATATTTAATTTAAATAAACGCATTATTTTTCGGAATAAAAATCATGAATTAATTATTACACAATCTTTTTGTACCTCTTTTCTGGTCCGCAACTACTTTTGAAACTATAACATCACAACAATCAAAATATTCCAATGTATTATACCCATCTCAAATAATAGGGAGTAAACTGCAGATAAGTAGGTATGTTCTTGAATATTTTATTTTTTTAAATTAAATAACATGATTTTAACCAGTTTCAAGAATAACTTTAGCCTAAGAGCCCCACAAGTAACCCATGTACTTACTTACTTATTATTTTCCTCAAGGTAAAAATGCTTGTGTAACTGCACAGCGCATTAGTTCCTATAGTCTGCAGTATGTGCCGCCACTATGTAGGTCTAGCGATTGTTGGGACCCTATTCATCCTCTAATTACACATGTCCTCTTTCTACTGTGAGCCTAACTGAATGGTGAAATTATTTAAGAATATTATTTATAAACCCTTTATTACTTACCTAATGTATCAGCGCCATTTTTAAATCTAGTATCTAATTCTAATTTTAAAATTTAATATCTACAAGAAATATATCCCTATAAAATTTAATATTACATTCTTGTTGATGATATCCAATATTTACTTAAATGAAATTTTGAAATGCATAGGACTTCAGTATTCTTTAGCTGAAGTTAATTAACATATTAGAATACAAGATGCACAAATGTATCATGTATCTTCCAGTTTTAACCAAGTTGTCAATCATGGAAATATTTTTAGTATAACCCGCTGTGTATTGTCTTCCCTCAATGGTGTTCCAAATAACAAGCAATAGAAAAAAAGGAATTCTAACCAGCTTATAATATTTGAATTTTATCTTTGAAATTATTAAATAGCTCTCCGCAAATTGTTAATAGTGCACATTTACCTGTTTGCATGCGTCATTAATCTCACTGGCTTACATTTAGGAGAGCTTTTTTAAAAAATATTCCAACTCTTTTCTATTGGCTGCTTTTTTATAAACTATCTTAAACAATACACTGTAATCAAATATTTCTTTAATAAGTATTGTACTTACAATTTACCAAAAACTGGGACCATTTGAAAATACATTACAGGTGACTATCAGATCATCAGTATTGTAAATCTATTCATGTTATATGGCAAAAAGTTACTCTATGCTCAAAAACCTTAGTGTTTTTCAAATGGTTTCATAGAGTTTTAGATTTCAGGATTTGTTTATATAGAATAAATGGGTGCAGTGCAATTTTTGTTACATAATTTTTAATATTTCGTGTTTGCTGGTAATTGTGAATTGTATGAAAATTTTGACCATTCAGCTAGTATTGTAATTGGTTGATTTAATTTATTACATATTAATAAATAATGAGTGTTCTGTACTGCGAGGGGATTATTTGTAAAACTATATTATCAGCAATGTATTGAAGTCATTATTAGGCTATCTATTTATATTGGGAGAACGTGACAATGTGTTTAGTCAAAATTAAATCAATATTGCACCCTTGCTTGAGTATGTGATTGAAGTTATTTTGTGTTTTCTAGTTAGAGTTCAAGGTATTTCGTACTTTGATGCACCACAAATTTCATTTAGGAGTTGCTCTTTATTACAATGAAGCTAAGTTTGTTGTAGAATAATTTTCAAATGTGAAAGTGTAGATGTAATAAAGAGTTGTCAGTAAATATATTTGTATTCAACATAATTTCTTGAACCTCTGCATTGCCGATTATCATGTAACATTCTCTAAAATAAAGTTCTTTTGATCTACAAAACTTTTTTATTTCACTTCCTTACTCATGTCATACACATATATAGATTAAAATATATATTACTATTCTAGGCAACTAAATACATACAATTGGTTCTAACACCTAAATCAACAATCAACAAATACTTAATAAAACTACTGGCAGGCTTGAAATCATACCTTATAAGTTACTCAAAAACTTAATCTTCTTGTGCACTCCTTTACATCCATCCAAGGAAACATTGAAATTTTTCAAAACATTTCTTAACTTGATATCATCAAGAAGTCCTTCTCCTAGTTCATCTTCAATGCATTTCTTTAAATGCTGTTCTGTTAACTCTTCAAACTTTACAAATTGTTTCAAAGCTTTCATGTTACTGAAACTGTCCACTATTGCTTTATAAAAAGTATTATCACATTTTCTCATGTAATCTTTGTCTGTATTATCACAATTAAAGACCAGAATAATAATAATATTCTTATTTAATTCATCACCCTTTTGAACAATATCATTTATATGGCTCCTTACATTGATGAGGTCGGCTGGTATCAAATCATCAACCACAAAGTATACTGTGTTACACATAGTTAAGCCCAGCATCAAATCAGTGGTGAATGTAGTCAGAAAACTTGGCATCGTGTAATGATATACATTTGTATAGTTCCAATTG
This sequence comes from Rhodophaea formosa, assembly GCA_963082605.1. Taxonomy (NCBI): domain Eukaryota; kingdom Metazoa; phylum Arthropoda; class Insecta; order Lepidoptera; family Pyralidae; genus Rhodophaea; species Rhodophaea formosa. Next base: position 9,487,984 of record OY720208.1, on the reverse strand, counting down.
TTCTCAAGCATTAAGGATACAGTGTAAGATTTGCCCACTCCTGTGCCTCCATAAAAGAATAGAATTTTGGTTCTTGATTCATTCTGTATAGTATTTACTATATCTGTCACAGCCATATACTGTCCATAGACTTTTCTGTGTAGTTTTTCACTAAGAGTATAAGGATCTAATTCACCACTACAATTCACATTCATAATTTTAAAGGCAAGTATAGATACAAATGCTACAATAATTAATGATATGATAATATGTGTTGAGGTACAAGTAGGGTTCACCTCATTTTTCTTTACTATATGATATACTTTTACACCTGCTTGGATAGGTTGTATTAAGTCAAGTTTATGAATCGGATTGACCGCACGACTATCGTCCGAATTATCTTGAATTTCTTGTTCAAGTCTTTGCTGATGGATTTCTTGTTTTATTGGCACAGGAGTAAATTCCGAAATTTGAGACTCCTCACTGTAGGAAATATCCATGTAAGTGGTTGAATTACCACTTAAGTCAACGTCCATAGGCTCATAACTAATATTCTTCGTAGTCATAGTTTATCACAATGAAAGATGACCACAAGTTTACTTCTCACCAAAAGTTACAAACTCTGGCGCCTTTCGACATAAATCACGTCCACAACCGTAGTACTTTGACTTAACTTGGCTTAGATTTTAACAATGAACTTTTTGTGATAATGGCTATACTTATGTAGATACCTACCGAAGAAAATGATTTTTATAAAATTAAATAGGTATATTGTGCATAATTCAAAAATAGCAAAAATCAAAACAAAACCATGACAGTTTCAATTTTCAAAATTTCCTTATTTGACATTGACATCAGAAGAGATGTGGGAATACACGTCCGATTTGCTTGTCCGATCTTCCGATCAGTGTTGGGAAATAGTTGGTGCGGAATTATGGTGTTGCCATGCCAGAAAATATTGTATTTTGGGTAGAATTATTGTATATTTTTACCCGACTATGGCGAATCAAAAAAGAGGGTTATGTTTATCGTCGCTGTGTATTTTCAATAATATTAATTTGTTTATCCAACGCAAAAACGACGGGGTTTTATAAGTTTGACGTATCTGTGTGTGTGTGTCTGTCTGTGGTATCGTAGCTCCCGAAGGGATGAACCAATGAGGTCTGGGCAGCTTCTTTCACACTTCAAGAAAGAAAAGAACACTTACGTTACGCTTTCTCCGTATAAAATTCACAAAGTGTTTGAATCCTTTAGGAAATACTCTGTCTAATCTGTGGTTTGAATCACGTAAAATCTTCGAAGTTCGAATCACTACCGAACGCAAAACCGAACGTTCGCTTCGCTGACTTCCTTCGCTCTTTGACGTTGACAGACATACAATTGACATGACATGGTAACATGAATGACAATGACAAGTGTGTGATAATTTGACATTAACATTAACAACACTTCTTTTTTTATTTCAATGAGAAAGGCAAAAGAAATGGAGGCCATACATCCGAGTGCGGTACCTAAGGCGGTACATTCATTTTAGAGATGCGTGAAAATATTGTACGTATATTGTAATTTAATCAGAAAATATTGTATAAAAGCGTACAATAATGAGAAAGCTATGTTTTATTGTACCATTTAGTTTAGTATCTCAAATTATTGTAAGAATCCAATAATTATTGTACGTTTCCCAACCCTGCTTCCGATCCATGTTGACAACATAATTATATATAATATGTACTCTACCGGAAGTGGTACTTTTTATGTATAAAAACGAAAGTACCTTGTATGTATATACTTCCATATTTTTTTAATGACAACATCTACTTTACCGGAAGTGGTACTTTTTATATATGCAAACGAAAGTACCTTAAATGAATATACTTACATATTTTTTAAACAAGAATTTATTATTTTATGAATATTTGAAAATGTGCCGCAGACATAGGATTTATCAACAAATATCTGTGCCTGATTCCCTGCCACTGTCAATCTGTCGTAAAAATAATAACATTGACAGTCAGAGTTGCCAGATTTGGGAAATTTTCCCGGGGAGTCGGGAAAATCTACAAGGCCTCTCCCAATGTAAATGATAAATATCGTATCCGTTTCCACTGTTTTTTTTTTTAATTATAAATGTCGGCCAGAATGTTCTGCGATGTATTAATGATTTGGTTTTGCTTTGCATATTTCTTTTACCTATATTTTTACTACCTGTTTCTTTGACGTTCAGAAATATGAAACCACGTTTTTTATACTTTACAGTCTCGACAGAATCATTATGTCGTATGATCAAAGCAATAAATAATGATGTCGCGTCTTTTAAACTCTTAAATTTTCATGTAAAATTAATGACGACTGACGTTTTTTTTTTAAATATTTCTAAACAGCTTTTGTAAGCAGAGAAACATCTTCGGCATGTTCAAACGGTTCGTAGATGATACTTTCGTTGTTCTCCCAAAAACTCAAGTATTTTTATTACTAAACCATCTTAATTTAATTAATAGCAAAATTAAATTCACCTTAGAAACTGAGACAAACAATTCATTATTTTTTCTTGACATTTTAATAATTAGAAATCCTGATAATACTATTAGTCACACTGTGTACCGTGTTTACCGTGTGGTTCCCGGCAGAGTAGAATAGGACCACTCCAAGTCTTCCCGTGGATGTCGTAGAAGTCGACTAAGGAAACACAAGCTAACAAAGCTATAAACATCAAAGAGACCTCTCCAAACCGTCTGGCCAGCGTGGAGAGTGTAGGCCAAATCCTCTGACTACCCTGGCTAATACATGGCTCTGGTAGCAGAGAGGGTCGTGCTCCTGCAGTGGAGACTAACAAAGACCTGCTGATTATGATAATGACACTGTGTATAGAAAGCCTACCCATAACGACAAATATCTCAATGGCAAATCCCATCATCATCCATGTCAGTTGGCTGCCGTTGGTAAATCTTTGTTTCAGAGAGCACATGGCATCTGTGACACCCACCACCTCAAGGAGGAGCTTCAACGAGTAAAATCGGTTTTAAGAAGCAACAACCTCAACCTCCCAAAAACACATCACAGAAGCCGCCCAAAGCCTCACACAGTTGATCGTTTTCCTGCCATCTTACCATATGTAAAGGGAGTCACGGACAAAATTGGTAATATACTTAAGCGTGCTTCAATCAAGACCTACTACAAGCCGCACAAGAAAATAAACAAACTTTTAAAACCTGTCAAATCTAATATCCCGTTACAAGATGCTGGAGTTTATAAAATTGACTGTGAGTGTGGTTTATCATACATTGGGCAAACAAAGAGAAGCATCGGTACCCGTATAAAAGAACATATTGCTGACATGAAGCATAGGCGCTCAACGAAGTCTGCAGTCTGTGAACATGCCTTAGACAAACCCAACCATTATATGCGTTTTGATAATCCTCAAGTCCTTGCAAAAGAAAACAGATACATTCCAAGAATGCTTCGTGAGGCTATTGAAATTAAAAAACATCCTAATTTCAATAGAGAGGATGGTTGGCAGTTACCACCAGCTTGGGATCCAGTCATCAATTTAATCAAATCTCAAGCTAAGCAGAAGAATGCAAGACCTTCAGACACCGTGAGCCAATACTGCGTACATCCGGAACGTTATCAATAAATATATTTTAGGCGGTAGATTTTGCAGTTCTTATAAAATACTAGACAAATGTCAACTTAGTCTACCTGCGACCACGAACACTGTAAAGTGCTCGAAACTTTAGGTGTATAAATAATGTAATAAACGCGATAAAAACCGTATTAAAATAATTTTATTTAAATGTGTAACAATCGCGAAAACATAAGAAAATCCTTATACTCTTAGTGAAAAACTACACAGAAAAGTCTATGGACAGTATATGGCTGTGACAGATATAGTAAATACTATACAGAATGAATCAAGAACCAAAATTCTATTCTTTTATGGAGGCACAGGAGTGGGCAAATCTTACACTGTATCCTTAATGCTTGAGAACAATTGGAACTATACAAATGTATATCATTACACGATGCCAAGTTTGCTGACTACATTCACCACTGATTTGATGCTGGGCTTAACTATGTGTAACACAGTATACTTTGTGGTTGATGTTTTGATACCAGCCGACCTCATCAATGTAAGAAGCCATATAAATGATATTGTTCAAAAGGGTGATGAATTAAATAAGAATATTATTATTATTCTGGTCTTTAATTGTGATAATACAGACAGAGATTACATGAGAAAATGTGATAATACTTTTTATAAAGCAATAGTGGACAGTTTCAGTAACATGAAAGCTTTGAAACAATTTGTAAAGTTTGAAGAGTTAACAGAACAGCATTTAAAGAAATAATTTGAAGATGAACTAGGAGAAGGACTTCTTGATGATACCAAGTTAAGAAATGTTTTGAAAAATTTCAATGTTTCCTTGGATGGATGTAAAGGAGTGCACAAGAAAGATTTTGTGGAATATTTTAAAAAATTCATGAAAAATAAATTCTAGTTAAAAAAAATATAGTAGTATACATATAAGGTACTATTTTTATATATGCAATCGAAAGTTCCTTGTATGTATATACTTCCATATTTTTTGTCATTTTTTAAAACTATATTTATTTCTTTAGGAATTTTTTTTTGTAGGATTTATAAACAAATATCTGTGCCTTATTCTCTGTCATTGTCAATCTGGCGTAAAATAATGACATTGACAGGACTTTGTCCGTCTGAGTTGCCAGATTTGGGAAATTTTACCCGGGAGTCTGGAAATTTTCTGAAGGCCTTGCCTCTCTCGTATCGATTTCACTGTTTTTTTTTTTAAAATAGTAATGCCAGCCAGTATATTTTTCGATGTAAGGATTATTTGGATGGATTTGCTTATTTCTTTTAGCTGTCAACTACGTTCCTGACACTTTATTACGTGTTTCTTTGACGTTCAGAAAATACGAAAGTCGAAATCAGATCGCTTATTCTTTACAGACTGGACAGAACCTGAGGTCGTATGTTCAAAACAATAAATAATGGTTTGGCATCAGTATTGAGCTTCGCCATGGCAAATATTTTAGGGATCTTTTGGGAATGACATCAGTTTTGTAATTATTGAGCAGCTAGCACACCTGAAAATATCCCTTGCCTTGTACGTTATAATTTGATGGTATACATGGATGGACTGACTTTGCCTTACATACAAGTCAAGGAAAAAAGGCTGCTTGCAAAAAAGTTCGATGGTTTGTTGTTGTTTGGTGTTTGAACATATCATTGGATATTTTTCGTTCTTGATCGCAACCTGGTAACATTGGCTTGTCTTCTGCCCCCCTTATTTACTAACTCGGATGACAGGTGTCGATGCCTATCAATCTAAAATTTTCTGTTACAACGCGGGTTTTGTTTGCTCTAATTTTTTATTTGGAATACAAAAACCGCATTGTGACAGCAAATCCTAGATTGATAGGCATCGACACCTGTCATCTGAGTTAGTAAATAGGGTGGCTGGACACCAATATCTCTTCGCGTGCTGACTTGGCTTCTCAAGACACTGAACTCCGAGTTCTTCATCTTTTGATAGACCATGGATTTTCACACAGGCAGGACGTTGATTTTTACCAAGAAAACAAACTATGGCATTGTGCAGCCGTGAATGAAAAGTGATTTAATAAACAGGTAGAATATTAAAACCCCTATTCATAAAAATTTTCAAACCCTTATTAAACCTATTTTAATTCATATGTTTTGTCTCGTTCTTTCAATGTCAAACAATAGAGCGTGAGATAAGGACAAAACATATTTTAACTAAAATAGGTTTAAAAGCGTTTGTTAATTTTTATTAATGGGTAGGCTAGTAGGAATATTGTTAACTGGTAAAAGAAATAAGCGAAACCAAATCATTATTACATCGAAAACATTCTGACCGGCATATTATTAAAAAAACCGGCCAAGTGTGAGTCAAACCGCGCAATGAGGGTTCCGTACAATATGCTTCGTGAACACACACACAATGTGCAAAAAATGTTTTATTCAATTGACTAGCGCCATCTAGTGGTGTTTTAGTGAACTATTTCCTTAGATGAACTTATTATTGTGAGTTTACCACTTAATTTTCAAGTGACTGAATTCTTATTATTTTTCCTGTAATCTTCAGGGAATGAACTATATTTTGTAATTTTTTCAAAATTTTCGGCCCATTAGTTTCGGAGATCAGGGGGGGGGGGGGAATGGTCAATTTTTGCCTTCTTTCGTGAATAAAATCAAAAGTATTGATTTTACCCGAACAAAAAAAATATTTTTGAGATCCTCATAATGAGCCCTTTCATTTGATATATGACACAGTAAGGTTTGCAAAACTTTCTTTTAAAATTTTGTAATTGGGCCCCCCAAAATGACCCTTATTTCAAAAAAATCTTTATTTACTTTGCACATCCGTGTTTGGGTCATAGGATTACACTGTCTTACCAAATTTCATCTAATTTGGTTCAGTAGATTCGGAGAAAATCGGCTGTGACAGACGGACGGACGGACAGACAGACGCTCGAGTGATTCTATAAGGGTTCCGTTTTTCAACTTTTGTACGGAACCCTAAAAAGTGGAAAAGTCTCCTTCGTGACCAGCCGGCCTATTTACTAACTCGGATGACAGGTGTCGATGCCTATCAATCAAGAATTTAGTGTTACAATGCGGTTTTTGTACTTCAAATAAAAAGTTCGAGCAAGCAAAACCCGCATTGTAACAGTAAATTCTAGATTGATAGGCATCGACACCTGTCATCCGAGTTAGTAAATAGGGGGGCAGGTAAGTCTTCCCGATACTTACCTTTAATCAAAATGGCGGCACGTAGCATTATATGCGCACAAGCACTGTAAATAAATGCCCAAGGGAAGGAATATATGGGCATCTATTGGGAATTTTCCCAATTTGCCTTAAATGTCTGGGCATTTGCCCATGATCAAACAGCTTGAACGTTTGTGGGTACCTTTAGTGGGAATACACGTCCGACCGTCCCACGTTTCCTCTTGATTATCGGACAATATTGCTGTGATAGGTATAATTTCCCTAGATCTAGTGGACAACATATACTTAACCGGAAGTGGTACTTTTATATATGCAATCGAAAGTACCTTATATACTTCCATATTTTTTATATTTTTTTTTCAACCAGAATTTATTTTTTTATGAATTTTTGACAATAGGGCACAAACGTAGGACTTATAAACAAATTTCTGTGCCTTATTCCTTGTCATTGTCAATCTGACGTAAAATAATGACATTGACAGGACTTTGGCAGTCTGAGTTGCCAGATTTGGGAAATTTTACCCGGGAGTCAGGAAATTTTCTACAGGCCTGGCCTCTCCCAATGTGAATTATAAATATCGCCAGAATGTTTTTCGATGTAATAATAATTTGGTTTCGCTTATTCCTTTTACCTGTTAACTATATTCCTTATATTTTACCTGTGTATTGAATCACTTTTCATTCAAGGCTGCACAAACAATGATTGTTATCTTAGTAAAAATCAACGTCCTGTGTGAAAATCCAAGGTCTGTCAAAAGATGAAGAAATCAGAGTCCAGTGTCTCGAGAAGCCAAGTCAGCACGCGAGGATATATCGGTGTCCAGAAGTCAATCCAATGTTATCAGGTTGCGATCAAGAATGAAAAATATCCAACGATATGTACAAACACCAAACAACAACAGACCAACGAACTTTTTTGACATTGATTGGCATAGCTGCCTTTTTTCGTTGCCTTGTAAGGCAAAGTCAGTCTATTCATGTAAATCATAAAATTTTAATGTGCAATGTAATGCAAGTCAAGGGACGTTTTCGGGTGTGCTGGCTACTCATTGATTACAAACTGATTCATTCCCAAAAGATCCCTAAAATATTTAAAAAATTATCTTTTTACGACATGCATCATTATTTATTGCTTTGAACATACGACTGTAGGTTCTGTCCCGTCTGTAAAGGAAAGAAGACGTGGTTTCGACTTTCGTATTTTTTGAACGTCAAAGGCTGCTCAGAGAAATAAGCAAATCCATCATTATTATATCGAAGACCAAACTGCCCCCTATTTACTAACTCGGATGACAGGTGTCGATACCTATCAATCTAGAATTTACAGTTACAATCCGGGTTTTGCTTGCTCGAAATTTTTATTTCTTCTTCTTCTCGAAATTTTTATTTGGAATACATAAACCGCATTGTAACAGCAAATCCTAGATTGATAGGCATCGACACCTGTCATCCGAGTTAGTAAATAGGGGGGCTTACATTGAAAAAAAAACTGTGAAAACGGATACGATATTTATCTGGCATTCAAATCTGGCAACTCAGACTGTAAAAGTCCTGTCAATGTCATTATTTGATGTCAGATTGACAATGACAGGAAGTAAGGCACAGATATTTGTTTGTTTGTAATATCTTTATTGTACGAATAATAGAGAACACAGAACATATAATATAGTATACACGTAAAAGCAAACATACAATGGCGGACTTATCCCATAAAGGGATCTCTTCCAGTCAACCGGCCAAATGATTGAGAGGATGTCTATTAATTGAAGGGTAGAAGTACGTACAAAATAACAAAGAAAATATATAGGTAATAAAAACTTACATAGTAAAATAAATACATGCATATTATAATATGTATACACTTATATAAATATACTATAAGGATATTCATATTAAATAGCTTAAAAAAAACTCAGAGCTTAAATATTAGAAGAAGAGACCAAAGATGATTTTAAAAGGCGAGATTTAAAGGTCACCAAAGTAGGGGCCATTTTTACCTCAAGTGGAAGGGAATTCCAAAGCCGAGCTGCCATAACGGAAAACGATTTAGAGTAGGTGGCTGTAGAGTGTGGTGGTACAGATAAAGTAGGATTGTTTGCTGCACGCAACCGACTGTCCACGGTTTTAAAGGAAAATTTACTGTGAAGGTAGGGGAAGAAGGTTTAAAAAGAACTTTGAAAAGAAGAGTTAGTAAATGGATATGACGACGAACGATATTTGTTCATAAATCCTACGTTTGAGCCCTATTTTCAAAAATTCATAAAAAAATAAAATCTGGTTTAAAAAAATTATTAAAAATATGGAAGTATATACATACAAGGTACTTTCGATTGCATATATAAAAAGTACCACTTCCGGTTAAGTATATAGCCCGTAACACACGTTCCGATTTGGCAGGAGCCGACAAACTATCTACCGTCGGAAACCATCCATCAACCAACCATCCTGCAAGCCTACACCCGATCAGTGTTGCCAATGCTACAAATAGTATCTACAATCTAAGTTACCCCTTACTCTGGAAAAAACCTAAAGCTATGGGTTCCCCGAGCAAACGCTCGTGCACTGCACGATCGTGCAGTGCCGCCGCTATCCGATGGGTGGACTGTAGACGACGGACGTCAATCATTAGTGTTGCTAGTCTAGCCATTTGTTAAATCGATATCATAGACGATAAATTTACTGGGGTACTATTTTTGAACGTGTGACACTCGTCTTCAAACGATTTTTGTATGAAATTCGTTCGCAGACGAGTGTCACGCGTTCAAAAATAGTACCCCTGTTCAGTATTTTATAGTCTCTCTAATATATGGGTAGTATGATATGAGCACGAGATTAGTCAATCGCAAAGCTTAGCACCTGAAAGCATTATTTAAACCTCTGTTTACTAACTAGCACGATAACAAGTATATAACTAAGTATATATAACTTACTTACGTGGATTCAAAAGTATCTTAACTTTTTGATGTGGATACGTGTTGTTCCTTTGGAACCTGTCCTGTCAGTCTTAGATAAGTAACTATTTTGTGAAAATTAAGGCGAAGTGGTATATGCGATTTTAGTGCCAGTGCCACCCAGAATTAAATTATTTTACTCCTAAAAGAATTCATGGTGGCGCTAGTTTCGCATAACACATACGGCGCCTTAAATTTTATAGTGAAAATCATTTAAGTGTTTGGTATGACAATGTGTGTAGGATATATTGGCGATAATTTTTAGGAATAAGGGTTAAGTGCTCACACAGTGGGCCGTGTGGTTCCCATAGAGTAATATGTATGCCCACTAACATGCTAAACGTGGTCTTTGGGTTTTATGACTGTGCTATGTTTACCCGGCAAGTAAATGTAGCAAGGCCACTAACATGAAAAAGAAGTTTTTTTGCTCATGGCGGACAGCAACCGCTCGAAAATGAATAATGTAAACTATTAAAACAAAGTTTAAAAAGGAGATTAATTCGACCTACCCGTACTGTAGCCCACCGTAATGTAATACTGTCAAAATTATCCAGTTCTTTTCTATATGTCGTTCTATTCCAGCAGCGTCTTAACAAGTGTACCGAAATCCAAAAGTGTAATTATGTATGAATATTATTTTTGTCTTGTTCGTGCATATCTCAAAAATTAAAAATGGGATTGCAAAAGGTAGGTAAATATATACATCATATAGACTTAGTTATGGAACAGTTTTAATGAAAGTGTTTTGAAGTTGGATTATTTTCAATTGTTCTTGTTGTATTTATGTTAATTATACCATAAATACATCAGCACCCGTAGCATGGCACCCGCGACGCCGTTTATATCGTGCGATAAACTATTTACATATCCCTCTTTAATATTACGGTAAATAAGATGGCTATAGTCGATAAACGTTATCTCGTGTGCCATTCTACAGGCTTAGAAACAATTTCAAAATAATCTTCTTGCTCATCTTAAAGTCACAACTTAACGAGTACAATAATTTTATTTAATTTATACTAATTACTACAGATACATTCTGCAAAATATTTAATTGTTTCAAAAACATTCCGAGTTGAAGAAAATATCACGGAACTTCGTTTAATATAATGATACGTTTCAACATGAAGTAATATTTAATCAGGCAAACTTCCAAATCGAATGGCTATACTTACTTTAAAACTATTACAAACTATTATTAGCTCTACCCAAAATTCAAGAAATACAGTCAGTTTGTCATGTAGGATATATTTTCATCTTTGTTTTTTAATTCAGGTGTCATCTAAATCGACAATCGATAACATAAAAATGTAACGATTAATATGGAAACTCGAAATTTTTTCAGTTGGGAACACTGTTGCGGTGAACTTTGACCACCGCCGCCGTGCACGACCGTAGACGACGCCGTCCGGGGAAACCACCCAAACGTGTTTCCATAGAAAATGTATGGGTGACGTCATTCAACGTTTTGCTGACGAGCGTGCGATCACGATCGTGCAGTCGGGGAACCCATAGCTTAATGAACTAATGACGGTCATGTAAATACACGCAAATATTCATGGTTCATTGTTTATTAAAACTGAATAACCATGAAATGCGTATCATAACGTGGTAAGTTATTATGAAAAAAAATTATTGTAGCTAAAGGATTTCGCTACAAAGCTATAAAATTGTTTCTGCCTGATATGGGAAAATAGTCAGATCTAGCTATAAAGTTGATAAGTTAGTTGGCAACACTGCATCTGACTGTCTGTGTGAGTGTCTATGTCACACAGAATTCGCTACATTTTAAAGGATAACGTTGTATATGGATATGAAAAGTTCAGTTTTAAAATAGATAAAGTATTTAATTTTAGTTAAAATAAGTTATAGAAATAAGCTACCAAATGAAAAAAAAATATCGTCAACGATTTGGCGAAAAATCGGCTGTAGTGGCAACACTTTGTCGGACCGACCGTCGGAACATCCTTCCACACGCACCGATTTGGCAGATGGTAGGAAGCCGACCGCGTCGGAAAGCCAACCACTCCCGACCGGTTGGACCGACTGCTCTACACACGGTCCGATTTGGTCGATTCCGACGGTCGGCGTCCTGCCAAATTGGAACGTGTGGTACGGGCTTAAGCTATGGGTTCCCCGACTGCACGATCGTGATCGCACGCTCGTCAGCAAAACGTTGAATGACGTCACCCATACATTTTCTATGGAAACACGTTTGGGTGGTTTCCCCGGACGCCGTTGTCTACGGTCGTGCACGGCGGCGGTGGTCAAAGTTCACCGCAACAGTGTTCCCAACTGAAAAAATTGCGAGTTTCCAGATTAATCTTTACATTTTTATGTTATCGGTTGTCGATTTAGATGACATCTGAATTAAAAACAAAGATGAAAATATATCCTACATGACAAACTGACTGTATTTCTTGAATTTTGGGTAGATCTAATAATAGTTTGTAATAGTTTTAAAGTAAGTATAGCCATTCGATTTGGAAGTTTGCCTGATTAAATATTACTTCATGTTGAAACGTATCATTATATTAAACGAAGTTCCGTGATATTTTCTTCAACTCGGAATGTTTTTGAAACAATTAAATATTATGCAGAATGTATCTGTAGTAATTAGTATAAATTAAATAAAATTATTGTACTCGTTAAGTTGTGACTTTAAGATGAGCAAGAAGATTATTTTGAAATTGTTTCTAAGCCTGTAGAATGGCACACGAGATAACGTTTATCGACTATCGCCATCTTATTTACCGTAATATTAAAGAGGGAGATGTAAATAGTTTATCGCGCGATATAAACGGCGTCGCGTGCCATGCTACGGGTGCTGATGTATTTATGGTATAATTAACATAAATACAACAAGAACAATTGAAAATAATCCAACTTCAAAACACTTTAGTCAAAACTGTTCCATAACTAAGTCTATATGCCTCATTTACTTACCTTTTGCAATCCCATTTTTAATTTTTGAGATGTGCACGAACAAGACAAACATAATATTCATACATAATTACACTTTTAGATTTCGGTACACATGTTAAGACGCTGCTGGAATAGACCGACGTGTAGAAAAGAACTGGATAATTTTGACAATATTACATTACGGTGGGCTACAGTACGGGTAGGTCGAATTAATCTCCTTTTTAAACTTTGTTTTAATAGTTTACATTATTCATTTTCGAGCGGTTGCTGTCCGCCATGAGCAAAAAAACTTATTTTTCATGTTAGTGGCCTTGCTACATTTACTTGCCGGGTAAACATAGCACAGTTATAAAACCCAAAGACCACGTTTAGCATGTTAGTGGGCATACATACTTCTCTATGGGAACCACACGGCCCACTGTGTGAGCACTTAAAAACCCTTATTCCTAAAAATTATCGCCCTTATCTCCTACACACATTGTCATACCAAACACTTAAATGATTTTCACCATAAAATTTAAGGCGCCGTAGGTGTTATGCGAAACTAGCGCCACCATGAATTCTTTTAGGAGTAAAATAATTTGATTCTGGGTGTCACTGGCATTAAAATCGCATATACCACTTCCCCTTAATTTTCACAAAATAGCTATCTAAGACTGACAGGACAAGTTCCAAAGGAACAACACGTATCCACATCAAAAAGTTAAGATACTTTTGAATCCACGTAAGTAAGTTATATATAGTTATATAATTTTGTTATCGTGCTAGTTAGTGAACAGAGGTTTAAATGCATTCAGGTGCTTATCTTTGCGAATGACTAATCTCGTGCTCATCTCATACTACCCATATATTAGAGAGACTTTAAAATACTGAACAGGGGTACTATTTTTGAACGCGTGACACTCGTCTGCGAACGAATTTCATATAAAAATCGTTCGAAGACGAGTGTCACACGTTCAAAAATAGTACCCCAGTAAATTTATCGTCTATGATATCGATTTAACAAATGGCTAGACTAGCAACACTAATGATTGACGTCCGTCGTCTACAGTCCACCCCAGCCGTTAGAAACGCTCTTATATTTGACAGCTTCGTATTGAAATGAATGAACGAGGATTGAAAATCTTGCCCGAATGATACAACACTTACAATTTCACACATACACCGTCATGTTTTCACGTGTTTACAAAGATGTCAAAGTCACTTGTCAATTTGACATACTGGTTTTATTTCATTCATTCTTTTCAATTCTGCAAATTTTCCTAACGCATTTTATGCAGAAAGAAAATTTGTTTAGAATATTGTTTACATACTGTTTTCCTTTGTGATTTGCAACGAAGCGAAAACTCCTTTTTTAATTTCACTGTTTTTTACTTTATTTTATTAACTTTCAGCTTAGGTTTCTACCAGTTGTGCGTGAAGAAAGTGCTCCAGAAGGAACTGATCCAATTAGGCCTAGCTACAAAGGACGAGGATTACGACCACTAGGACTCAACCGTGGGACTGATTTATAAATAAGGTAAGCGTCTCACCTTCTACACTTGCACTACTTTTAACTTTCAAGAGTTTTCTAACCTCCTAACCTAACCTATGTGAGGTTAGGTTTTCGAAATAATCTAATGAAATAATCACTTCACACTATGTGTAGTAATAAAAGTAATCTGCAAGAAGACAGTGCCTAGTTAACACACTAATGCGACAATATCTATTCAGTTTATACCTAATAAGGCTAAGGTATTGCTTCTAACCGGTAAGTAGTATTTTAGAAATCCTTGGGAAGGCCTTTGACCAGCAATTAACTTCTTGCTGTTAAGATGACTACATATTATACAACAAAGTCAATCTGTTCGCGATAAACTACTGCATGGATTTTCATGCAGTTATCACACCAAATAGAGTGATTTATGAGGAAGGTTTGCAGTAGTATAATACATGCCCGGGTGCAGCCGAAGCTGAAGAAGGGAGGTGTGTAAATAGAATATTAGGCATAATTATGCATTATGTGTGTAGGGGATGTGAAGTAAAACACCAGATTTGAAATGCGTGTGGTGGCGAGCGGCTGATTGGCGAGAGGCAGGCACACGTCTTGTTACTAGATCGGTTGGCAGGCGACTGGGGCGACACGGGCCCCCGTGTGAATCTCAAAAAAACTACGGTGGGCTGCCTATTCGTCATTCACCTTCGCCTCTCATACAAAAATTTTATTAAAAAAGTTACATACAATATCGACACACAAAAATACATCGCGTCGTCTACAATATGCATGGTCGACTGACCGTGTCACCTGATCTAAAGGATGATGATGATGAGGTATAAATATTTAAAATATGTGAAGTTTATAGAGTAATATAATCTCAAATATTTTTTATGTATGTTGAGCATTCAATGAACTGTAGATTGACTTTACCAAGTAATAGAAATTTGAAAGTAGGCATTTCTTGCTCAAAAATACCTAATTTGTTTAAACAAATTTTGATGAAATATAGCGCATATTACATTTATTGCAAACACGTTATTGTGTTATTTATTGCAAATCATAGCCAGATGCTGGTACCTATTATAATGATGATGACAATGAAATATTATGATATTGATAAATAATTTACATTAGTAAATTTATAGTTTGTTTTAAAATTTAAAAAAACTGTGTCTCTCTGCTATTTCAGGTAAGACGTCAATACCACAGCCGCAGCTTTTGAAATGTTGCATTCCAGAATGCACAAACACAAATAGACAGGGAAAACTGTTCAAATTTCCTTCCTCCAGAGAAATGTTCCCTATGTGGAAAACTATCCTTGAAAAGAAGTGTCCGAATATTAACATAACAATAGACAAAGAAGGGAGATGCCACAAATATGTTTGTTTCCTACACTTTGAAGAAAAGTACATTGATGCCAATGGCAATAGGGTTCGGTTTGCTATCCCAACTCTGTTTACTCCAACAGAAATTGAAATGAGAGAACCTGCCGTTCCCATGTCAATTGGTAAGTCTATGTGACTTCTTTTTAATGTAAGGTATTTACTTCATCATCATCATCAGGTCTTTTTAGTCTCCACTGCAGGAGCACGACCCTCTCTGTACTACCAGAGCCACATATTAGCCTCAGTAGTCAGAGGATTTAGCCTACACTAAGCTATTATTTATTATTTATTTTAATAAGCATTAGCATTTTTATTTTTTGCCGTGAATATTGTGGGATTTCGAATCCCACTTTCTTACAGGTTCATAATTAAATTTTTATTTTCAGATCAAAGAGATGATGGATGGGCAGGAAGACAGCGGATGAAGACAAATTATATATCCTTACTAAGGTTAGATTTCTATATCATTGTGATTTTTAAGTTTGCATGTACTGTACATTTTTATTCATGTTTCTGCTGTTTTCTTATAGTTTTATATTTTATTTTTTCAGATTGCTTTTTTGGCTCGAATGAAATTAGATCCAACCGGATTTATTTTACGCATGTCTTCATCACAATACTACGGTAAGTGAAACTCCTTTCCAATTATCATCAAGCTGATATGTTACATTTTTTCATTCACTTTGATTTGAAGCACTTTTTGTTTTTACCACCAGTTATAAGCTGATATACTTAACTTTCTTTTTAGGTGTAACACAGCGGTGCGACACCGGTGGACCTGTTGCAGGAGACGGGACTTCACCACACACCAATAATGACCTGTCTCACGAGGATCCGCGGGGGCGAGGATACTTGCACTCCCTGTTGCACTTTATTTTGCTATGATTTTGTCTTTTTACTTATTTCTTGATTCAGATTCATTTATTTTGTCAGACAGGTATAACATGGTGTTAATAATAAGTACAGTGCTCTATGCTGCGCCATTTGGCATACAAAGTTATACGTTGGAATTTTAAACAATAAATACTTTCAATTCAATAAATTAAAAATCATTGACTTTATGTGTTATTATTATTTTTACAAGTGGAAGTACAATTATGTCAAGGTTGTGAAAATATGCTCTGCTGATTTTTTAAACATATGAATAAAGAATTAGCAATTGAAATGTTTTTTATTTTCCAAATTCAGAACTTTAAAGAACATAGAAATGGGAATTCTATCGATAGAACTAAATTATTATATCGACAAATAAGTCTTATCGATAATAGTAGTGTGACGGTGCCGCTCTAATCTGCCACAGATAATGGTGGTCGGTAGTGAACGTAATGAATGAACATACTGAGCTGTCAAATTTAGTACGGCCTGACGTCTTCCAAGCGCGATGCGCATCTGTCCTTTAGGACATACTCTGTCTAATCTGTGGTCCACCCATCGGATAGCGGCGGCACTGCACGATCGTGCAGTGCACGAGCGTTTGCTCGGGGAACCCATAGCTTTATGTTGTCAATTCTAATCTGTGGACAGATTAAAAACCGAAGTTTTTGTTTGTGCTAATGGATGGCATAATGAACTGTCTTGTGTATTTTTAGTTTCTAAAATCTACGTTATATTCGAAATGGGCGACGAAAATAATAGCCTAAACAACAATCATAAGTCGACTCCTCCGACGCATAAAAAAATAAGGAATCCATTTGATAATGCTCTGATTGAGAGATTGCACAAACCAATATGCAGGTGAGTCTGAACCTTGTGTAAGAAGTTGGCTTCTTCTGAAACACAGGTTTTGATTAAATTGTGATTGCTTGTTTTGATTAAATTTAATTTTGACTGCAGCCCGGGCATGTGCAAGATATACAAGAAGAAAAATAATGGGTCCTTCCGTTGGGATATTGACCAAGCATGTCAGCTGGTTCCCGCGAACATCGTCGCTTGTAACAGTCAATTCGAACCTTCACCAGACCCTGCTTTAGAAAAAATTGCCGAAGAAGCCACAGAGAAGTAAGTCCCGAATTTACTGTATGAAAATATTGTATTGTGATTTTACTTCTTTCTACTGCTGGTATAAGTACATAAATTTTATTAGCAATGGAACAAATTGTGCCCTAAAGTATAAATCATAACTTTATTGTGAGAAATACCCATACGTGCGCCGAAATTACTCCAGTCAGAGTTTGGTACAGTTGAGAATATATTTGTTTGTTAAAATTACATCTTTGTAACATTATTCTTTTTATTAAATGAAGTCATTATTTCATTAAACTCTTCAAAAATAGGAATGTTCTAAAAATGTACTAGATTTTACGCACACATTATTACAGGCAGCGCTAGCAGTGCTTAAACGGTTATGTGTATTTGCATAGAAATTACACTCAAGCGATGTAAGTGGTTTATGCTCTGCGGATTTTTGTGATGTGGCCTGTCATAATGTGCGCATAACTTTATTCAACAATTATTCATTCAACTCATTTTGCCTATTGTAATTTTATCACAGATTTTTCTCTCAAGAAATGGTAATGCCAAGCCCAATGGAGTCCTCAAAGAAAGTGAAGCCTTTGCTTCAGATCTCTGACTCAAGCATTCAGATAACAAGCTTCAAAGAAAGCACTGTCATTAAAAAAGATGGTAAGTGGTAATTATAGTCCAAAAAAGTAATGAAATGTAAACATTCTAATGTAATTTTAGGTTGCATGTGGCAAGCCTTAAAATGTTTTTCTTGAGTATAGACAGTATTATCTATTTAATTTTACAATAGAATTTTCATTAGCATGATCAATGATCAATATGTGAACAGCCATGGATAAAAATAAGCATGCTACCTGAGGTGGTGGCATAAGGGGCCGAGTATTCATTGAGTTAACGCAAGCATGCTTATTTTAAGCATATGCAGTATGTGTGTGGAACACAAGTATTAGTAGCATGCTCATTACCATGCTCAAAACTAGCGTATGTATCTGTACATTTAAAGTTAGACAAATATAAGTAGTTATATCATTTATTAGATTATAGCTCTTGCCATAAACATGAACTGAAGAATAAGTAAATAATTATAATTCTGACAGCAAAATGATTGCACTGACACTGCTTGGGAAAACATCTGTAATGCACTTACACTGAGCTATTACTAGTATGAGTAATAATTACATAGCAGTAGTGAGTGAAACTGTCCAACTTTCTGCTCAAAAAACAAAGATTATATAACTTTGATCTGCAGTACAGACAGACTATCCCATCCTAAATGCAAATGTTTTCTCTTATGGCTTGGGATGTTTTTCTTCCATAAGTAAATGTTTGTGTATGTAAAATACTTTTCATCACTCAAATCGGTGTTTGATTCTGATCTCAAATTTCAAACTTAGTTTCAGCTCAAACTGTTCTTACATTACCACCAGAACTGCCTCCGGAAATAGAGAAAATTCTACAGCCATTCTGCACTTTTACACAGGTGACTATAATGTAGATTGTACAACTATAAGCTACTAACATCACTTCTATAATCATGTATACTTAGTGTAGGTACTAAATTATTCTTAGGAATCATATAGAAGAAAAATTATATAGCACACTGGGTTTTAATGAAGGGCCCAATATCTATGCTTTGAAATCTGCATCATGTGTTGGTGAATTGGTGGCAACTTCCACTTATAGGCACAAAGATGCAACTTTTTTTTACAAAACTAGATAACAACCAAATATGTCTATAAAGATTGTTTAAGAAAGTCACTTTTATTATCCTCACCTTAAGCTATTCTTCTTCTTTTCTGGAGTGTTAGTGTTGAACCCTAGTATTATATTTCAAATAACATCTAACACAGATATACACAACACAACATGCAAACCTACTAAACATAAATATGTTATCATATATGAGTAACATCTAATTTTAATCAGTACAGTCTCAGCCGCATTCATAAATTTTGAGCAACACAATATTTAATTTTACTTTTCATTTGAGATTATTTGATATTGCTCAGTGAGCCAATTTAGCCGTGTGGTTCGGCAGAGTAGAATAGGACCACTCTAAGTCTTCCTGTGGATGTATGTGACGTAGAAGGTGACTTAGGAAACACAAACTAAACAAAGCTTAAAAGAATCAAAGAGACCACTCCAACCTGTCTCGTCAGTGTGGAGGGTGTAGGCCAAATCCTCTGACTGCTCTGGCTAATATATGGCTCTGGTAGTGCAGAGAGGGTTGTGTTCCTGCAGTGGAGACTGAAAGCTTAAGGCTCTTCAACTATTTACAGGATCAAAACATTTCTGGTGACTATGAAATAACAGCAAATGGATCCCTATGTCGGAAGCTGTTCTTTGAGGAGCATAGTGACGCTGATCATTATGATTCTGAGCAGACCGATGATGAGATACACTTAGAACAACGCCCACCATCTAGTTATGAGGCCCATACACCTGTCATATTTAGTCCTGACTTGGTGAGTAACTGATATTTATTTCTTTTTTGAACATAAGGCTTGGGCTTTGTCTGCGTCACAGTGCCCGTTGTCTTGCTACGGTGTATGGCATGATGCCGTATTTGTAGGGATGGCCATGCTTCTTATCATTTGATGTGAATAACATTGCTGTAAACATTTTTTTTTTTGGCGATTTATATAGGGTAATGCTCATAACATTCATATTCAGGTACATAATGATACAATTTACAAACTTCCACTTTAACAAGTACATAATGTGTGTTTTTATAAGAAATTATTTCTTGTTTTATTAGAAGGATTATTTTCCAGTTCAATGCTGTAACACACTAATATTTGAAGACTGACTGCTTAAAAAGTCTATAATTTTCCAGAGTCGAGATCTAGTAACAAAGGGCATGAAACGTACATTTGGTACACCACTAAAAAAGATGGCAAACACAAAACCGTGTTATAGAAACAAGATTTTGGACGTGGTAGACTTTGGCGAGGCGTGTTTGAGTCCTATAGAGTTCCGCACTCCAAAGCGAGTAGATCATGAGTCAGCCACGTCGTCTTCCCTGACCTCCATCTCGCCTGTCACTAAAGCGGCGTCGAGTGATGAAGAGGTACGTTAATAACACACAAACACAAAGTACAAGGAAACCATTCCAAAAGATTTTAAAAACAAAAACTAATTTATTGTCAATTTATTTATTTATTTTTTCTTCAAACAATGTATTAGTCTATAATTATATCCTTTTCCTTAGTTTCTAGAATTCCTTAGCTTATAGTGTTATCATCACATATCTAAGTGTTGGCAAGGCCACGCTGTTTTTGAACACATCACAAGAAAAATACTAAAACGAAATGAGAAACTAACGAACATAGGAACTGCAAGATCTAATTATCCCAGCACCATTCCATCTTTGGATGGCATTGCGTGGGCAGGGACTTATCGCACCTCTAGAATTGCCTCCTTTATTTTAGGAACCGCGAAGGAATGGAATTCCATTCCCGCGTCGCTGTTCCCCGACTCATCGTTCCTCCATTTAGGGATTTTCAAGGCAACAGTGAATTGGCATTATTTGAGTTTGCGTGTACCACCTTATCTTGTCTTCCCATCAGGCAAAATAGAGATCAAGAGCAAACAAATTATTCATTAAAAAAATACACCTGACGTCACCGGCAGTTGCATCATCCATCCTAAATGTTTCCATCCTAATGTGATAGGGTCCTTAATGTAACAAATGACCATGTTACGTATTTTTATATGCCTCATTTTTTTATACTTGACCGAACGAAGGTAAAAATAGTAAAGTATCTGCTTTGGCGCTGGAACACTAGCAACTTTGATTACGTCATATAGATATAAGTAGTCAGGCCGTAAGTTCTGACACATAGTTACAGCGAATGCTGAGTTTTTGACTTAGATTAATTTAAGGCCGCACACTAGGCACAATAGCGATGCCAATCATTTTATTCCTAATACTTAACAAATAGAAAGAAATTTAAGAATTAAAAAAATATAAGCCTTAGTAAATGACCTGAAGTATTTTTGGAATCATGTTTAATATTATCAGAATCAGTGAGAATTATGAGAATCAGATTACCACCAAAAACGGCCGTTTTTGACGGTAATCACTATTTCTCTTGATGACTGATTCTCATAATATTCAGGTTAAATTATAATAATACTTCAGGTTATTTACTTAGGCTTATATGATTTACATTCTTGAATTTCTTTCTATTTGTAAAGTATTAGGAATAAAATGATTGACGTCGCTACTGTGCCTAGTGTTAAAATACAGCTCATAGTTCGATTCATGCACACTGTCTTTTACACGTGGTATGACACAAAACTATTTTCTTTCACTTTAGTCCATTTTTAATAATTATTAACTTTGTATAATTTCAGAAAAACAATTTCACGTCACCTGAATCAGAGGCGATGGCTACATGCTTAGACTGCATTGTGTCAGATACGGAAAGCGATAAAAAGAAGGGCCCATGCTTTTGCAAAACTCCTAACAATAAGTCCGTACGGAGAAGCACATCGCTCAAAGAGTCTCCGCCGCGAAGCAGAAAGGGTTCCGTGTCATTCTCGGAGAAACGCAGTCTGAGTTTGTCGAGCTTACACCGGAGTCGGTCTGTGCAAAAGCTTGACTTCAGTATGGACATGAGCATTGATGGATCATTCCATGATCAATCGCAAGGTTTGTTTTTCTTATTTTTCTACTTTCAGTTTGTATCGTTTTATTTTATTGTTTAATAATTAGGCCTTAAAATACTCATGTGATCTTATTTAGATAGGTACTTAAACTCACATTCGTATTTTAAGTACCAATCCTTATTACATTACAGTTACATAAAATCTTCATAAAATACTATTATTTGATATATGTTAAGTCGGTCCAATGGCTTACCGGTGATAGTATTAAAATTTACGCGGGATAAATTCCATATTGGATCACGGTACCCATGTTTGTTCATTTGGAGTTGCCGACTCAAAACTTAAAGCGTGAAAGCAAGTGCTAAAACACAAGTGCTTTGCGGGAAGCGAATCCGCCATCACCAATAGCCCTGAAGACGGTTTTCGTGATAGACCGAAACTGCTCGGCGATTCCGACGGAATAAACCTGAGTAAAACTGTGATTCTATTATGGCTTATCGGCGGCGGCTTGCAAAAATATTGTTTTTCACACTAGCGACGCCAATAATTTAATCCTAATACTTTACAAATAGAATTATTATTATTAATTGTAGATCACACTAGCAAGCAGCTTTTAAGCTGATGCGTGTGCGTCTTAAGGTTTGGAGATATTTTTCTTGTCTAGTCTATTCTTGAAACTGTTGACTGATGGTGCTTAATTAGTTTCTTCCGGTAGTTTGTTCCAATCTGTGACCACACGGTTGTTTAGAATGAAATTAAAGAATGTAAGTCATATAAGCCTTAGTAAATAACCTGAAGTATTTTTGGAATCATGTTTTAATCGTATGAGTGTATTAAGAGTAGAGTAGTTCTCTTAATGACTGATTCTAATAATATTAAAACATAATTCTAAAAATACTTCAGATTATTTACTAAGGCTTATATGAGTAACATTCTTGAATTTAATTCTATTTATAAAGTATTAGGAAATTAGTAATAAAATTATTGGCGTCGCTAGTGTGCCTAGTGTGGGCCCTTAATCATAAAGTCCCATTACGTCTTTAAACAAATAATAACAAAAATAATTTTTCAGCCGATTCTGAATCAAGCCCACCACAAGAGGTTCAAGCCAGCTGGTCTATCGTGGAAGAGCCAAGCATTCAACAATTAGTAAAATTAGATTCCCTAAAGAATCAATCAGAAGTACAGTCATCCACCAAAATTCACATCAATTTGCTGGATGAAACCCCTATCAAAGGGAAGAGTAAGAGTAACGTGTTAAGCCACGAAATTAGCAAAATACGTGCGCCGGCCATACTAAGTCCGGCGAACATGTCCCTAGATAGTAGTTTAGATAATTCCGATAATCCTTTGTGTTTAGAGGACAAGAAGATAGACTTCAACAAGGTCGATCTCAAGTTTTTGACTGAAAATGTATCTCAATTTGATTATCCTAATACAACTAAGTTAGGGGGCGACAGCTCTGTTAGTTTTAAGAGAGTAGACAGTGGATTTAATGAGAACACGTTCTATGCGAACGCGTCAAGTTATTATGAAAGTGCCATAAAACCCTCAGAGTTGACTGTGACCAACTTGTCGAGAAATAATTCTAGCAAGACTGCTTTGAAAGAGATATCTAATATACCTTGGGCGAGAATCGACAGTGGTTTCAAAGATGATAATTCTTCAGATAGTGTTCAGTTTTATTCCAATAATGAATCGATGAAAAAAGGCAATTGTTTCCGCTTCACGGAAGCTATAGTTGAAGATAAGGAGAATGTTACCACTGAAGACTTCGGATTATTGATGCCAAATAATAAAAACGATGTCATGTCTATGTCTGATGTATTCAACGAAGACATAACTTTCAATTGTAACTTTTCCTCGACTCCTTCCAAAAACAAGTCTCGAAGAGTCCAATCCTAGCAGAAAGTAGTAATTTTGAACATGTTATGAAATTTTATATGATGACTTTATTACAGCTTTTTGACGCTACTCCATTATTGTGGATGATTTTATCGAATTATGTGATTTTGTATATGAAGGTAATATTTTTGCATGAAATAATTATTATGTGTTTGATAGTGAATGTGTGTTTACTTGGGTCAAGTATATATGGATATAAAATTTCAAGACTGAAATCATTTCAATGTTTTATGATTGCTGTCAGCAATTTTAAACACGCCTTCGACTGATCTGTTTAAAACTTTAATTTAATACAGAGTTGATAAAGACGAAATTAGTTGTCATTTACAATATGTCACGAAGTCTTCCGTTAATAGCAAAACGTAGTAAAGTAAGTGTATTAGTAAAGTAACATTGTAATTTAAACTGTAAGCTTTTCTTCTACACCTTTTCACACTGTTATGACAGTACTACGAGGGATAGGCACAGAATGTTCAATCTGTCGCTGGTAATTCATCTGCTTCTTTTTTTCCTTTTTATTACTCACCTCATCCTTCTTTCTTTCGTCCTCCTTTACGCAATCCATCCATCTTTTCCTTCGTCTCCCCAATTTAAATACCTTTAGCTTCCGTTTGCAAAACTCTTTTCGTTACATGATGTTCTTCCCTAACATGGCCGTTAACCTACCTAACGTATTAATTATTATTTTTTCTGCCATATGTGCACTTCCTTTTGTGTTACACTACACATCATCTCAACTTTCTCAATTCTTTATGCAAAAACGTCTTACATCCGCCGCTTTGATGGTCCAAGTTTCGTAGCCGTATAGTAGAAGGTACAGTGCGAATCAAACTTTATGGCGGCTCGGAACATCGCGCGAGACGATGCTTAGTACACAATATTAGGTTCAGCGGGGCGCGCGCGGGGAAGCGGGGCGCGTACTACTGCGCAGCTCGGAACTAATATCCGAGCCGCCGTAAGGTTTCATTCGGACTATACCTATCTTATATTATTGCTCTCATACATATTGTTACCTACTCAGTCAGACTACGGGGAAGCCAACTTTTTTTACGAGAAAAAGTATAAGGCTGGAAAAAAAATTGACCATACAGTAATTAACTTCTTTTGACGTTTTAAAACATATAGAACTTCATGCACAAATAATAATATAAACAATTTATTATTATATTTAAAATATTTAAAAGCTTACCCACAATTAAAGTTAATATTAAAATAAACGACCAGCTCATTTTTTATCAAATAAATCATCATCATCATCATCAAGTCTATGTCTCCACTGCAGAAGGACGACCCTCTTTGTATTACCAGAGCACTCGAAGGATTTGGCCTACACTCTCTACGCTGGCCAGACGGGTTGGGGAGGTCTCTTTGATGTTTATAAGCTTTGTTTAGCTTTTGTTTCCTGCTTCAGGTTATTTACTAAGGCTTATATGATTTTCTTGAACTTCTGTCTATTTGTAAAGTATTATGAATAAAATTATTGGCGTCGCTAGTGTGCATAGGGTGAGCCCTTAAGGGGCGATTCGGACAATTTGAACAACTTTTCCTAATGGGACCAATGCTGGGAACTTAACACTTTCGACATTCCCATACAAATTGACGAGCTGAAAAACGATCAATATTTCACTGGGTATAGTAAGGGCGAAAAAAGCTGGAGTCCTCGAAAAGTAGCTTTTACGGACCCATGAAGTTTATGTACGGATGCTTCATCTAGAAATTTCAAAGATAAGTGTACCTATTTTACTTTTATTAATTTGGTTACCGGCAGTTCAAACGGGCTCGGAAATACTATATTAAATAATCAAGGAACGGCCTTAAGAACGTGATCTCCTGATAATTTAGTCTCTCATAACTGCGTACGCACAGTAATTAACGCGCCGTTAGAGCTGTCTGTCTGTTTGTCTCCTGACCTCTTGATGGTACAAATGAATATGTTCTACTATATTAATTGTGCTCGTTTTAATGATTGACGTTTTTCTATTAATAGCGGTTACTCTTTTAGCAACTGCAAGGACCAAGATAGTTTATACGGCTCTGTATCGAACTATATTTATTTTCTGTTCTTAATTAGTTGACATTATCAAACCAGAGTAAAGTCCACCACTTGTTTACTCGTCAATATCGCTTTTTTTCATTTTGATAAATACTGTGTTATTATATTAAGTTCGATCGCTAATTTAAACAGATATTACTGTGACTCTAGTTTTTTTATTGTTCCTTCCTAATAGAAGGTACCAATATGTTCCTCCGTAGGTATGTATATGTAAAGAAAGCTTTTATTGAAATGCTCTGGAAAGAAAAAACTTTAGATCTTATGAAACCGGTCAATTTAGTACCGTACGAAATTAATATCTAAATAAACAATTAAACTCGACAAGTACGAATCTGATTCGCGCATTAAGGATTCCGTACCATTATCTATACAACATTATATGATGTTTTTACAAACATATACATACCATTATTTAAAACAAAAAAAACATTTTTGTTATATGGGAGCCTCACTTTATTTAGTATTTTGATTTATTTATTTAAAAGTGAATAATCAACTAAGTAGTCTGTAAATATTTCAATACTGTGCAAAAATGTCATAAAATTTCTTAATTTGTGGCACACGTTTGCTGTATGAGAGCCCCCTTAAATATTTATTGTGAGTTGTTTTTAGTATTTGCTGTTAAAGCGGCATCAGCAACATATCATCTGTAAAAATTTTAAAACGTTCGGTTCATGAGATACAGCCTGGAGATTGACACCAGCCGGACGATCGGACAGAGAAGTCTCCAGTTTTTAGTCTTTGGATACGGAACCCTAAATCTCATAGTTGTATAGTTTTTATTAATTCACTATGCATTAATAAAAACTACTTAAATAACTAGTTTTATTAATGCACAGTGCATTAATAAAAACTATACAACTATGAGATTTCATATACCATTTCTGCGGTTTTGGTTCCTAGAAAATAATATGGACTTTGTGATCGTTTGTTGTTAAAATTAATGATAAAATTACTACGTAGTTAAAAGAAAATTATATTTCCTTTCTAGAATATACTAGAATGGCTAGATAGAGAATAATCCCAGTTTAATCTAAACAAAGATATATGTACCTACATACAAAACTATTATAAAATCAATATTCAGCAATAAATGTCATCAGATAGATAGTCTCTTATTAATAGCACGTGCATAGATACATAATATATGACTGCCTACAATCGTCCAGACTGTTCGTGCGTCAATCGTTTTTAACAAATAACTCTATTGATAACGCTGTAACCCCTGTTATCGGCGTATCCTGGAACGTCTGCGAACCACCGACCGATGAAGACCTGTTAAGTAATAAAGTACCTACTTGCGGAGGATGTATGTGGTGCATTCATTAGCTGTATATAAAGAACAGGCCACGTATAAACACTTCATTTCGTTTTACACCGCCATACAATTAGTTTCCCGCGGTTATATTACGCTGAGTTCGATAAAAATAGTAGTAATAGTAATTTTAGCATTTAGTTTGAAAGGTGTGTAGTTACGATGTATAACAAGACGAGTGCGACCTTGATGCTGCAGACCATAATGGTTTTGATGGAGAAGCAGAATGCTACGGATGTCACCAACTTTCCAGGCAGCTATGGTGGTAAGTTTATTTTTTTAATTATTTTTTAGGGGATGAAGTTAGCCTTTTTGTATTTCTATGTAAGTACTACAATTAAAACCTATGATTTGATTAATATAGTGAATTTGTGTAGGACTTTATTATGCCTAATAATAAGTTGCAAGTGATTTTGTACCTACTTACTAGTCTTTTTTTCCTGTACAATTGTAGATTTTCCTGTATGAAAAATGAAACAAGGATTTTAATATGATAAATAATTTTATGCAAAAATTTGTCGCAATATAGGTACTTTTTAAATTGAGAATATATTACATTTGTCAAATTTTGTTTTAATAAAAATACAATTTTAAATTTAAGTGTAATCAACAGTTTGTTTATAGAAAATCATACAACCTAATTTTTTTGTTGACTTAATGTTTTTTGTATCATCTGCAATCTGCAAATCAAAATCGCTTGCTAGACAAAACAACTGCTTGCAATCGTAAAGTAGGCGTTGGCTCAGAGTCATCGCTACGCTAAAACACCCTCACTATCATCAGCGTTATCAACATGGTCTAATTTGTTGTTTAGAGGACATCGAGCGCTGCTACGACAAATATGGATGCTTCTCGAAAGCCTACCCCTGGACGGAGAACCGGCCTGACAACTACTTCCCAGTGCCACCTGAAGCTATGGGCATCCGGTGAGTTAAATATAGCCATGAATAATGCCTATTCGAAAGAACTGGTTCAATTAACACGCTTTATACTTCAAAAAAGGAAGAGCTGGTCTAAAAATATTTAAACCAGTTATAATAATATAATATTTTTTTCCTGATGTTTAGGGCCAAAAACAACATGTGATATATTTAAAGCTCGGGAGCTCCACTCGGGCTTAGTGAATCTACATGTACAGTTTTTAGAGACTTTTATAAAAATACTTACGAGCTGCAGCTCTTTTTATAAAATACTTTTTAAAAGACTTCTTCGTCTCGTCTTCGACCTAGTTATAAAAGTCCACCTTACGGTGACACAAAACTTGGTAGTAAGTATGTGTATGTCTTTTTACACACCATTTTCTATTCCCCAATAGGCTCGCATCCACTTCCAACTCTTTCATATCCCTATTAACGCAATCCATCCATCTCTGTTTTGGCCTACCTCTTCCCCTATAACCATCAACCCAACATATACGATAAACAAGTTTATTTAAAGCTTTTATGGTTAGTTGTTCTTCTTGGACTATAAGCTTGTATGGAGAGCTAATGGGTAAAGTTCTCAATCTTTGGGTTCCCGCGTTGCTCGATGATAGATCATTGAACTTACAGTCGCAAAAATATAACAGGATAAATTAAACGTGATATGCTTCATTGAAGACTCCACGTACTTTATCTAAAACGGTTCTTTGAATGGCGAACT
Source organism: Rhodophaea formosa (assembly GCA_963082605.1). NCBI lineage: Eukaryota > Metazoa > Arthropoda > Insecta > Lepidoptera > Pyralidae > Rhodophaea > Rhodophaea formosa. Next base: position 9,458,999 of record OY720208.1, on the reverse strand, counting down.
GATAATAACTCGCAACCAAAATTAATGAGTGTTACGTTCAAAATATTACCGATAAGCTTATGTTCGCGGCTGTGCTAATGCATTTCTGTGAATCTCCAACAGAAACACGTAAATAACGGTGCAGAACAACGTAAAATTCATGGGTTTACCATTACCCGTTGTGCGTACTGTACCTATATAAGTATGTTTCCTTTAAACATTTTTATCAAATTCTATGTTAAAATTCTTGGGACAGCAAGAATCCAATTTTTTCGATTAAAATAACTCAGTGTAACCTATTGCAATATTATTCCTGATCCTATAAGACAGTATGTTTCCTTTCAATAGTTTTATCAAATTCTATGTAAAAATTCTAAGGACAACAAGAATCCAATTTTTCGGATTACAATTACTTAAAATATGTTTCCTTTCAGCAGTTTTATCAAATTCTATGTCAAAATTTTTGGGACAGCAAGAATCTTATTTTACAAATTAATTACATAGTATGGAAAACAATTGCAATATTTTCCCTGATCCTATGAGACACAAATGCTTGCAAAAGCACACGTACGTAACCCGATTGACCCTGATAAAGTTGTTTATAAGAAGCATTGTGCTACGCAGTTTTTCTACAAGCGTGTAAGATCCGCTTCGTAGAACTCTTATGCGTCGCGTCTACACGATAAGAACGGGGGCTCGTCCGTGACATCAATCAATCACTACCGAGACAAAACAATGTTTACGTCCCATAATTGCATAGTGACGTGCCCAACTACGATAAACAAGTTTATTTTTTGTTGCAACGGACGCATTATCAATGGACAATCTATTTGGGTACGACGATCTTTGAGTTTGGGAATTCATTACTTATCTTCAAAAGCAAATATGTTGTTGTTCACTTTAATGGGCATAAATGCACTTTAAAACTTGCATATAACTTGGGTTCAACTATTATGTTTATTAAGTAGAAGATATCAATTATTAACATTAAATTCGTAACAGTATAGGTATCACACAGCAAATATAATTGATGTCATTTTACGAGGTAGGTACGGCTTATTTTTACCCGGTTGACCCACCCAGAAGGAGGGTAAGGTTTTTCGCGTATATGTACGTGTACGTATGGCAATATAATATGCATGTATGTAATGTAAGTCTATAGGTAGCTTAAGCGGTTTGCCGGATTTTGAAGTGTGAGCTGTCATCATTAGATTCTTGTCTGAGATTCTTGTCCTTCTACGGAGTGTCATAGGTTATCTAACGTCAGCCAAAAATCAACATTGCGAACGTAAACTGTCAAAAACGGCTGTCTAGTCCGCCGCACAGCAACTTTTCTTAACGGCTATGCCTGAAACAAACACAAGCAAAGTACTCAGTTATAATTACATGTGGACTGTAAATTAAATAGTATTTTTAAAAACTACACAAATATGATTCAACAGAATGTAAATTCTTGCTTCTGTAAATTTTGATTACGTGTAGCTCCTGCTCTACATGACAACCTTTTTTACTAAACTGTAAGAAAAAAACGCATGAAAAAATATGGCCGTCCAATAGCAATTTATAAATCAAGTGGTCGAATTTCTACTCTGACCATTTGATCTGTATTTGTATCTCGTCCTAGGTTTTTTTCTTTAATTTAACCTGTATAAAAAATTGCTGTATGTTTCATTCCAAAAAGAACATCTCACATGGTTATGTTTGTTTGAGAGATGTAACCCAACTACCTGAAGTCAAGATCATCGTATTTGACTTTTGCTAATTGATCATTTTATTGCTTCAGGTACCCCACATTTACAAGGCGAAACAGAAAAATACCGGTGTTACTAGAAGCGGATAATCCAGAAAAAATACAAAACGCCAATATTGATCCCAGAGGCCCATTTTACTTGATATCGCACGGATTCTTAGACGGAGGTCATAAAAAATGGGTAAGATATTTCCTAATTGTTAGCTACTTTCATATTTGTAAGAATTAATGAAACAAACTAGCTCCCAGAAGGAGGGTAAAGTTATACGCGCGTATGTATGTATGTATGTCTGTTCCATTGGTGCCTCCTGTAGCCTAAACGGCTTGACCGATTTTAAAGTGTGAGGTGTCATTAGATTCGTATTATGCCCCGGATTGTAACGTCAGCAAAAAAGGAATGTGGCATACAAAGATTTTTATTTTTTGAAATAATGTTACTTACTTGTTTCTTTTCTCCCAAACCAGCATGGAAGAGCATTTTAGATCATTTATATACTAATAGCTGTGCCCGCAACTTCGTCCGCGTGAATAAAAGTAGCCTATGTCCTTTCTCAGGCTCTAGACCATCTGTTTGACGAGCTCCGTGGTGCAGCGGTCAACACGCCTGCCTGCGACACGGATAGTCCCGGGTTCGATCCCCGGTCAGGTCAAGATGGAAAGTGATGTTTTTCAGATTGACCTGGGTCTTGGATGTTTATCTATATATGTATCTATTATAAAATATAGTATTGTTGAGTTAGTATCCCATAACACAAGTCTCGAACTTACTTTGGGGCTAGCTCAATCTGTGTGATTTGTCCGTATATATTTATGTGTACCAAATTTATATCGGTTCAGTGGTTTTTGCGTGAAAGCGAGAGAGACAGACAGAATTACTTTCGCATTTATAATATTAGTAGTAGTAGAATTATTATCAATTTTTTTTATTTCCTTTAGATCGAAAATATGGTGAATGCGCTGCTGAACTTAGAAGGCAATGATGCGGCGACAGTTTTCATCGTAGACTGGCGAGGGGGCGCTCAGCCGCCCTACGGGCAAGCGGTGGCGAACATCAGGCTCGTGGGCGTCATGACGGCACACCTTGTGCACAATGTCTATGTAAGTCATTAATACATGATTTCTTATCTATACTTTTATTTAACAAGACATAGAACCTCCTCTTTTTTGAAGTTGTTTAATAAGAGAAAAGAATTGGTGTTTGTATGTACACCTTGTGCATAATGTCTTTGTAAGTAAATGTGGCGACAGTTTTCATCGTGGACTGGCGAGAGTAACTCCCATCTGGCCCGGTGAGCCCGCCCCGGTGACGGGACGGTTGGGAAGAATTGATTCGCCGACCCCGGTATTTCGGTCCCTGCGAAAAACGGGGTTGATGGCACGAATGATTCTCAACCGTCCCGGTGGTCTGCCCCGGTGATGGAACGATTGGGAAAAAGGTTAATCGACCCCGGTTGATTGGCCCCGTCGACCAACGGGGTAAATGGCACAGATTAAGTATCAACTATCCCGGTGTGTGTTTTGAACGAGATGGATAGCACAGAGTGAGTAGCATACGGCCTAGTAATGTGAATAGCGGAAAAATTTTGTATTTTTATCTTAGTTTACAAAAAGTTATCTCGTCATAACGCTTACTGCTCAAGTCATGACGGAAAACGATATTTTCAGATTGGCCTGGGTCTTGGGATGTTCCTACATAAATAAGTATATGTATTATAAAACATAATATCGTTGAGTTAGTAGTATCCTACGGCACAACGTATTTATTTATCACTGAAGTGTTTGCAATGATATAAAATGCGCACAATTTCATCTAGTATTACGTAAGCGTGAAATGGATACTTTGCTATGCTTCCTGTTCGTGCGTAAATATGGGCGTATGGGATATTAGTTGCATACTGTGTTTTACATATATAGGCTCAAAAAAAGAACCACGTAGCCACGTAGTGTAGGTACCTTGTCTCTGCTGGATTTTTCATTTTGACTTCTCTGACATTATGTTATTTTACAAATTTGTATTCAATTTAGTTGGAAATCTTATTTATATTTGATAGTATATTTTTGATAGATTGATAGCAAAGCTTATAAAGCAAAAGACGCAGTTTCAAATCCTGGCCGCGTGGAATTTTTTCCCATGTTTTATTTCTTAATGTAATATATTAGAATAAGAATTTAATATGACATATAATTTTTGTTGCAGGAAGTCCTCGGGTTGTCCAATTTAGATAATTTCCACTTTATCGGCCATTCGCTGGGGGCGCATTTGGGTGGCTACTGTGGACATGCGTTGCAAAAGGTTCGTATTTTGAAAATTCTGGAAAAATACTGGACTTAAATCTTGCTTGTGACGCACTATAAACAAAATTTAATACCTTGAGACTTCAACACAAAATTAGGAGAAGATAAAAAAATGAACACATACAACGCTACTTTGTTCCACGGTCATACTCCGAGAAATTAAGTTTTTTTTATGTGCAAGATTTGCACAGACCCCAGATTCATAATAAGTTAGTAGAAATATACCTTTATTTGTATGTAGAAAAAGTCGACTCACACAACTTGTGGGTTCTTCTTGTCGATATGTAAAAGCAATATTCGTGCTAGAAACTAGTATTTTTTAGCGTTACTGGATAAATAAGTAGTTGTTTTGTGTGTAATTGGCTTTTGTTCTTACACCTCGATGTAGCAATGCATAGCCTCTTGCACTTCACGTTATATATCGACTAGCTCTCACCCGCGGCTCCGCCCGCGTGTCGATCCCACGTGTATGTCCTTCTTTTCTCCGTACTCCAGACAACGTGTATGCAAAATTTCATAATGATCAGTTCTGTAGATATGGCGTGAAAGGGTAACAAACACACTTTCGCATTTATAATATTAGTTGGGATTGGGATTATTAACTGTTCTATTTTTTGTTCTAGAAATTCAACCTAAAATTAGGAAGGATCACTGGATTGGACCCAGCAGCGCCGTACTTCAGCAAAACTGTTACACTGGTGCGCTTAGACAGAACGGACGCCAAGTATGTGGACATCATTCACAGCAACGCGATACCGCTGTATTTTTCGGGTATGCTTATTTGAATATTTTTCTAGCAAATAAATTTACGGGTATCATGGTCTGGAGATAAAGAGAAAACTGAATAAGAATAAGCCAGTTTCTTCCCCTCCCGCGCAGAATGTGTTTTCTTCGGTAAAATCCTAATTCTCATTCCTTGCAATACTGCTCTTTGAATATTTAGCTGAAGTTTTAACTTGTGTAAGGAACAATTTTGAAACGCTAATAATCTGTTGCTTTTGAAAAACTGTTATTTAAATACATATAGGTATATTTAATAAAATCATTTTCAATGTGATTTGACGTGAAAAAAAGTGCCTGCAAGGGCCTATTTTCTGAATAAACGTTTGAGTTTGAATTGCCGGCTAGAATCCGAATACTGCCATTCAAATTCCCAGTCCAATTACTTTCGACTCATCACTATGCCTAACTGTGAGTTTGGCAGCCTTAGATAACATAATCGCGATCGTTTAGATCAAGTTACGCCACATGGCAATCTAAAAATTGCACTGATAGTAATTAACTATTACTGTTATGACTGTTCTTTTGCCGTATGTATCTTTGTTTCATCATCATCATCAGGTCTTTGTTATCTCCACTGCAGGAGCATGATCTCTCTGTATTACCAGAGCCATATATTAGCCAGAACAGTCTGATGATTTGGCCTAAACTCCCCGCTGCTAGTCGCTGGCCAGATGGGTTGATGGGGGTTTTCTTGATGTTTGTAAGCCTTGTTTAGCTTGTGCTTCCTAAGCCGCTTTCTACGGGTACGTGGACCAATTCGAATATGCCGGGAATATTTGTTTAACGTTTTCGCGATTGTTACACATTTAAATAAAATTACTTTTTAGGTGTATAAACGCGATAAAACCGTATTTAAAGTAATTTTATTCAAATCTTTCTTCAAGTCGTTTGATTCAATATTTTTTATGACAGGTTTTGGAATTTCCGAGCCGATCGGCCACGTAGACTTCTATCCCAACGGTGGTTCCACTCAGCCTGGGTGCAAGCCATCCGGCACCCAGCGGCGTGGTAGCGGAGACATGTACCAACAAGTGCTGCAGTTCGTTAGCTGTAACCACGAGAGGAGCTACGACTACTTCACAGAGAGTATCGCACCATCGTGTCCTTTCCTAGCGGTGCAGTGCGAGTCTTACGAGGTGAGTGCATGTCTCTATGTAGTCCAAAACTTTTTTCTTTTTTAGGGTTTCGTAGTAACTTACTACTAGTACTTACTTCCTTACTATTAGTAAGGAACCTTTAAAATTTCGCGTTGTCTGGTCTGTGTGTCCGCGGTATAGCTCAGAGAATATAAGTACTAGAATCCTGTATTTTGGCATTTGTATATGTAACCGGAAAATAACAAAAATCGACTAAAGGAAAATCATAAACGACAGTTGTGTATGATACAGCGCTATAAATTTTAGCTAATTAATCAACTTATGGTGCTTGGCAGTAATTTTATAATTTACAAATTTGCCTCAAGTAAAATCGACACGACTGGGCCAATCATTGCTCAGTGTACATTTTAACGGTACACTATCACCCTTAAAGGTGCTCCCACACTGCAGTTATATAACAATGTGTAACAACAATAACATTCTATAACACCATACAATATCAAGAATGTTATTGTGTTACACATTATTATATAACGTTATATAACTGCAGTGTGGGAGCCCCCTAAATATTACACTGTTCCCTGATTGTTCAATAGCTTTGGTAGCCAGCATTTGACAAGTTAACAAACACTCAGATATTATTAATATGTAAAATACGGGTCACTCACGTATGAAGTCAGCTACAGGCCGACATGTTTCAACCTCATCCGGAGGTCTTCCTCAGGGCGAATGTGAATCGACGACTTCGTGCGCGCGTCTCGGTTCACATTCGCCCTGAGGAAGACCAAGAGTTTTAATCAAAAAAACACTCAGATCTTGATATTTTAGTTTTAATTGTATATGGATAAAGATGTAAAAGTTCCCATATGTTAATTTAAACCCTTGAAACTAACTAATTAGTTTCATCCGTTTCAGGCCTTCCAAGCTGGAAACTGCACGACGTGTGACCACAAGCACTTCTGCATTCCCATGGGTTACCACTCGTACGACATTTACAAGAGGCTGCAGACGGGAGGGCTTGTAGACACCAACACCAACATAGCTCTATACTCTATGACTGGCGGCACGAGGCCCTTCTGTAGTAAGTAACTTTGTGCTAAACAATGAAACATATTATATACAGCGTGATTTTAAATATCAGCTTTACTGAAATCTTGGAATTAGAATCCCTAATGAAATCCGGAGTTGCAAGAAAAAGAGGAAAAAACGAAAGAAAATTAGACTTACCATTGAAATTCGCTCAACTGATCAGTGACCGTATGGGTGGTCTATTTTTTGCGATTCTTAAAGTAATATCCATGTGTTGTATCTTTTTTCTTACATTCCATTAGAAATTTAAATTCCGAGATTCAAAATCGTATCGTGTATACGTTATGTACTGTTCTGAATAATTTTCCCTACATACCTATATCCTTGGTCTTCTTGATGGTCAACGCAAAAATTGTTTGGATTAGCTGGCACATTTGTTTTAAGCTTTTTTTATCTTAACAGATTAGCGTTCATTTATGTAGCTTTCTTAAAAAATAATTCACAACTGGCTAAGCAGTTGGATCAGTATTCGATAGTTACCAACTACATACCATGGAATTATGTTAGTAAATTGTACTTGATTGGGGTGACGTCTGTTAGAAATATTGACTACTAGCTGTTACCCGCGGCTTCGCCTGCGTGATATATAGCCTATGTCCTTCTCAGTACCCTAACCTACGCGTATGCAACATTTCATCATGATCGGTTCAGTAGGTTGGGCGTGAAAGCGTAACAAACAAACAAACTCACTTTCGCATTTATAATATTATTAGTTGGGATTTAGTCAGGATTGCGGTCTCCTTTTTTCAAAAGTAGTTACCTTGCCATATTTCGACAGGAGCTCATTATGAAGTGAAGCTGAAGGTGTCTAACTCCACCGACAGCCACAAGCACGGCCCTGAAACAGGAAAGCTCTCGATCACATTGGTGGACAGAAATAATAACAGAAGCGACACAAAGTTTTTGGATGACGAACAGTAAGTTAAACTTAATAGTTTAAGCTTTTTATAATTATGTGTTACATACACAATCGACCTCTCATAATGTTTGCCTGTTTATTTTATGAATAACCGCTAGTAAAAAATCATTTTGTAAATTTTTGTTATTTTTAGGGTTGCCATTTCATATACCTATTTTGGATTGATAATTTTTTAAACAAATTATGGTGCAGTCGGCCTTTTGCGAGAGGATTTTTTCACAGATATTGAAAATATATCCAAGAATTATTAAAAAGATAAAAAATAAAAATAGATATATGAAATGGCACCCCTAGGGGAAAGGATTCCATTAAAAATTATGTAACTGTTTCGACCACCCTGAATGAGATATGCGGCGGGACAAGTCGTGGCAGTTTCATATAAGAATACTACGCCGTTCTACTGCATCGCTCTCCAAAGGCTTTGCCATTGTTTCTCAGTTCAGCACCTCAGGCTATGTATGTAAATCGTGGCCCATCAGGCACATGAGAGTTTGCTGGCTCTCCAAGCCTTACGCACACAGGCAACGCCCAAAGCCGAGGTCCGTCCCTTTGGTGACGTTCGCGTTACAGGTTGAGGGCACTCTGCCCTTACCTCCAAAAGTCTGGTGAAGTAGCAAAAGCTAACTTGAAGCTAGCTACAAAGCTTTTAAAAATACTTTATCGCAATGTAATTCTAGAGAACGACACAACAGAAAAATATATCGTATTACATTATTTTTTCTACCTTTAAAGGTGACGCACGAAAATGTCATGACCCTAAAATAAAATAAGATAGCCTGCATTATTCCTATACCTAGTTTTGTTTATTTTTGCAATTTTGATAAAGTGTTGCAAATGAAACGTATTGTTTTATTATTATAACGTCTTACGTAAGTTGATTATGTAGGTCAACTCTTAAAATAAATATTGGTCTATACGGAACTGATAACAATACGGTATCGCATCGTACTGATGTTGAGATTATATCTATCTTATGTCAAATGTAACTAATATTTATTTTAAAATACTGTTATAGATTAAGATAGTTAAAGATCTGATCCTTTGAAGTTGAATGGGCAATTACTTTTATATCTGAAAGAATCTGTTAAGGAATGTATTTTTTTCAATAACGTTTACATTTTGAAATGTTTTTCTAAAGAAAGAAGTCAGTAAAAAAATGCGTATGCCTATTTTTTCCCCTAATATTTAAAATTTGGACATTGTCCCTTTCGGGATGGACGAGATCACCGTATCCAAAGGCCACGACCCGTTTAAAACTGTTACAATCTTCTGAAGAGTCAGCCTGATAAATTGTAAACAAATTGTGAATTTATCAGTACATACTTGACAATAAGAGGCAACTGCATGTTGCAACCTTAACCCACCTGAATACTATACTACCTACCTATAATTGAAAAGGACGACCCTAAGTCCTTTTCAATTATAGGCAGTAACTTTGTTGGAATTTGCACGAAATATAAATTTACTTTCCTTTGTATATGTCGTGAAGTTCCATAATTATACCATAGATTTTATAATTCAGTCAGTAATTTAGAGCGGCCAAGTGATGTAAGATATTTCAAGTTACTTACAGGCATCTGACTAGCTTAACGACTGCTATCAATAATAGAGTTGGGACCAACGAATTTCCGAAGCATAGAGGAGCTCGAAATGTTTTATGCCACTTGCGGTTACCCATCTCTGTAGGTACGGCGCCCGGGGTCACTTAACATGAATTTTACCTAATACCTGAATGTTACATTGTTGCAGAAAGTATTACAAGCCGGGTGACATTGAGACGAGAATGGTTGCAGTGAAGGACACTGGCCACCCGCCCTTGTCCGTGATCGTCGAATGGAAGTATGAAACCAACTTGTTTAACCCGATGACGTGGCGGATACTGAAGTCGCCTAGCATATTCGTTGACTACATGAAAATATCTTCCATTGAATATAATACTGAGTAAGTATTCATGTCCATATTCTATATCCTTTCTATATTTATGTATTTATTTTATTTATTTTAAAAATTATGGGTGGACTTCATGCTAAAAATATTCTATCCCAGTCTATGGGATTAATATAAATAGAAAATAAATATGTGTCACAATCACAAATCAGAAAGAGAATGTTTAATTATAGCTATATTGAATACCAGCTGTTTTTTCCGCGGCTAGGTCCGTGTAAATTATAGCCTGTGTTTAATAGAATTTGTAAAATTGGCCCAGAAGTTTTTAAGTAAAAGTAAATCATCTTATTCATCGTAAGATATTTCAATATCATTTGGTGTACGTCAATTTTTTTCATAATAACAATTAGTTTACAAAAATATACTATTGTTGACGTCAATAATTTACTTACGGCTAAGTTTACACCGCTTCCAAGGCGGAGTGCAGAAGAAGCGGCAACCATTTTCTCCAAATGACGTCAACTTACAATCTACGACATACCTATTTGAAATCACCTAAGTGGACTAGAGCTTACATTGTCATGTCATGAATTAAAATTGAATTAGTAATAAATGTCGAATTATAATTATATGAATAGATAACCATTGCAAACAAATACACTAACAATAAAACCTTTCATCTTTATAATATGAGTCTACTAGACGAAAGTATGTATGATTAAATGAAAAAGAATTAATGCCAGTTAGGCACGTTTATTAGGCTTTGATAAAAGAGCATGAAAATCTGACAAATCTTAGAGACGTGATGTTGCTGACATTATTGTTATGGCGAGGCCACTCAAGCAATTTATGAAAAGAAAAATTTTGTTTTTATAACGTTAATTGATTTGTTTCAGCATCACCGTGTGTCCGAAAATGAATAAGCCGGTAGTCGCGAATCTTCCCACCATTATGAAAACAAAATATTGCAAATTTGGAAAATAGTTACTTTACACTTTGAATCTCGTCTGTACATATTACAATTCGTTTGTACATATTATACACGGTTAAATATTGATCGTTTTATGCAAATTTTAGCGATTCAGCCTGTCAATTTCCTTTTCCCTTGGGACCAATGCTGGGAATTCATTTTTTTTTGACATTTCCAAACAAAAATATTCTGTCGCCCAAAGTCTCAAGTCGTCAATTTATGGCGGCTGAATCAATCCAAACGATCGATATTCCTCTGGGTATAGAAGCTTTATTTTTTTGGACAATGCACTTAATGTAAATAATGCCTACAAAAAGTATTCATAAATAGTATTCAACTTAAGAACTAGGTTTAGTTATATTAAGCCCTGTAACATTAATCTTAAATAATTTATATGTATTGTTGTAAATAATGAAGGATAATATGTTAAGACACTCTAATAATATAAATGTAAATTTTGTATTGTGTTCTTTTCTATCATGTACTTTTGTTACAATAAAAACGATACAATGATATTTATACTTTTAATTCATTTCTCATTTGTTTATCCATTGGTCTAATTTGTATTGAGTAGACTGGCGCACGGGCAATCCATTCATCATCATAAATAAAAAATATCTTATACTTTTTGTGATCCTAGTCTTCATATAAGTAAGTAGGAGTAGGTCCTATGTTAGGAGATCCCGTTCGTTATTAACAACTGTGTGTGATGTTTTGTGTACATGTGTATCTACACATATACACAAAACATTACACACACCTGGGAGATCTCCCATCTGGGAGAGTGCGTGTATCAAGTTAGAGTTATTCTCTGACTTGTGAACCCTACAAAGCAACCGACAAACCGACGAACAACTTATAAAATGATGTCGTTGGTTGGCCAATCAAACCTTGTCGCGCTAACTAACCAAGTTATGCCTACAGCGAACCACCTAAGTTTGAAAGCGTTTCAGTTCAGTCACACACTTGCAGTGCAGGTGGGCGCTACTTTGGGTTGAAGTAATAGGATAGGTGTCCCGCCGTGTGGTTCCATACAGAGTAGAATACGACCACTCCAAGTCTTCCAAGTAGATGTCGTAGAAAGCGACTTAGGAAACACAAGCTAAACAATGCTTAACATCAAAGATACCTCTCCAACCCGACTGGCCAGCGTGGAGGGTGTAGGCTAAGTCCTCTGACAGCTCAGGCTAGAGGGTCGTGCTCCTCCAGTGGAGACAACAACTAAAACAGACCTAATGAATGATTATTAAAGGTGTAGTAGAAATTACATATAGCATGGTCCAGGTCACAGAACTATAACTTGCTTTAGTTATTAATCTGAGGTCCAGGTAATGTCATGCAGGTAATCGACCGGCAGACCGATTTACTAACTCGGTGTACAACGATTTGATTGTCACTATAGCATCCATTACGGTTTTCATATCTTAAATAAAAATAGTCATTCATACCGAAGCCGAAGTAATGAATATTGAAATAGGCCAGCTGGGCTGGAGGAACTCCTCCAGAGGCTGAAAATAAAAATACCTACTTTTGTGTTCAGCTGAGCCATTAAGTTTATCGCCTGCTTTACCAATATGCTGATCAAAGATGCTGATTTACGGAGAATAGCCCTATTCTCCGTAAATCAGCATCTTTGACCGCCCGGTCACCTACTTTCTGGACACTGTCCTGCAGAGATCCACTAGCCCTAACGCATGTAGCACACAGCCGCGAATGGGAAACGGAAGCCTTCCGGAACGAAACATTCGCGAAACCACGAAACGCTGTCTAGTATAATTTTATTTCGCATTCGCAGCTGTGTGCTACAGGCGCTATACTACGTATTTTTTTAGAAATAATCACAAACTATATAGAGATACTACGTATCAGACTGCCAACTGCGAACAAAAAAATTGTACCATAGCCTTTTTTTTTTTTAATGTTACTAACTCTACTGACATTTCTTAACTTTTTTTAAAATGGGTTCGCGCAAGAGAATCAAAATGCATACAGCATTGCATTCCTACTTATAGATATATAGTTGCTCGTATATGTATACGTATATATTTTTCTTTGTTGCGTACTCAAGTATAGTATGTTTTGCTTAGATATATTCATTGTTTAGTATAAGCGAAGTAGAGGAAAATAAAATACCAAATTTAACTTGAGAAGAAAATGTGTATATTTTTCATAACTTAAAAATAAACTTAACTTAAAATTCTTTACATACCAAAAAACTTATTTAATGATGTTTTTTAACTTTTTTTTATATTTTTCGAAGGCTTTGTTCGGCATTGGAGGTAATACCCGATTTTGCAAGCGTATTACGTCTGTACCTTTTAAAATTTTGTTAATTGTGCAACACCAATTCATTATCGTGAATCTTATAGTTAGATTTATAAAATGTTCAAGAACAACTTCTTTGTGATGAGCACACTCGATAAAATCAAATGTATATTTGTCTAATATATTTCTTTTTACATTCTTAGAAATGTTTATTTTCGTGAGCATTGTGCTCCAAAAACTGATTTGTTTCGGATATTACACTTCCAAAGCATCTCACTGCGCCTTCGGATGGGTAGCTCAAGCGGTTTTTAGCACTCATATATTCACGATGGCTTATCCACTCGTGTATGTTTGTACTTTCACTAGAAAATATTTTTTTAGAAGCAATGCAATTCATTTTACATTTCGTAAATATTTTTCGAACTACCCATCCTGTGGTATAGGCCCGTGAATGAACATTAAGACGTTCTCTACCGGCCTGTTCCATGATAACTTCCTCCATTCGTGGATGATCCGGCTCGACAGTTTCATTACTTTCATTTTGAGAAGTAAATAAATTTTGTAAATTAATTACTTGTTCGGCCGGATCATCCTCACAATTAAATGTTTCATTATGAAATTTTATAATCCTAGTAATTAATAAAGACTTAAATGTGCACTTGAAGCTATGGCAGTCATGGTCATTCCGTCTATAATTATATGCCCGCACTTGGCCGAAAAAGTTTTCGATAAGGTCAGAATTAAAATATCTAGGTCTCATAATTTTTATACCCTTATTTTAAAAAAACTGCTATAGCCTCATGTAACTTTTAATTGGGGTTATGAAGTTTTTTAACCACGGTACCGACTTCTCATTTCCTGACTTATCAATGAACTTAATTTTTTCTAGTTTCGTTAATGCTTCTTCCCAGAATTTGTGATGAGGAGAGTTTTCTACGACAGCCTTCCTCAATATCTTTTCGTTTTTTTTTGTTGTTGCTGCACCATTAATGCTGTCAAAAAGTTTATCAAAAAATAAGACGATCTCGGCTGTATTTTTCAAAGTTGTTCTCACTGGTCTTCCGTCAGCATAGTGGGCTGTAACAAAAATAATTATTTATAGTTTTTATTATGAAAAAAGCAAATATTAATGTAACTGATCATTAGAAGGGTCTTTTCTGAATTATATCTGAGGAAGAATATACATACAGTCTGTTATTCGAGTAACTAAAGAGTTGGCTCTCACCGACATACTACTACAGGAAAATAAAAATTCAAAACAGAAAAGATTCAACTTTTTGTTGATTTTGACATATTTACTGCTATGATCTTGTCATGATCTTACGTCACTGCTATTTATTACGTTTATACAAGAGCAGTTGGCTTCAAGTAAGTGTAGAAGTTGAGTTGGTATTCCATAACACAAGTCTCGAACTTACTTTGGGGCTAGCTCAATCTGTGTTATTTGTCTGTATATTTATTTATTTCATAATTTATATGTAACATATAAAACTTGCTTTATCCTGATAATAAAGCCTTATAGTAATATAACATTCAAATATTTTTCTTAGTTAATCTTTTACAATCAAATGTATACTAATCTAACATTTTCTCTTTATAAAATTCCGATAAGTTGCAATAAATAGGTATAAATTGCAGAAAAAAGCGAACACAAAAAAAAAACATTAATAAGGTATTAACTGACCTGATTCTTGTTTTAAGCGCATTTCATCGCGTCTTTTCTCCATTTTCAAGCTGTTCAGTGCAGATTGTAAGGCTGCTCCTTGATCACAAATCAATGCTACTGGTGTAAGGTCTGTTATTTTCTTAATAAGCCTCTTCCGGCAAGTTTTTGGCTTATTTCCACCAATTAATGTACTCATCGCGGTTTTGCGTACTGAAAAACATAAATATCAGTTCAAATAAGGTATGATCTAAGCAAAGTTTGCTATTATTTATATTTACAATAATAACCTGATTCAGTATATTTATTTGTTATGTTATTAATTTGAGAACATAAAAGCACGATCTCAAATTGAGTTGTCAGATTTGACTCACACAGATAAACTAACAGGGCAAGTTAAATAAAAAGTTTGTTAAGAGGAAGAACTTACAAAGTGGCTGGATAGATTTTGGATTCTCTGGGATTATAACTTTTTTCTGCTTGCTACTTGCTGGGTTGTTTGAGACAAAGGTTCCTGAAAATCAATAAAGCAATTACGTACATTTCATAGAATAAATTCTGTGTCCCATATTTTTTCAGTATAATTAATCTTACCAATAATAAATAAATATAATAAATTTAATATGTCCATTAATGACAAATAATGTATTTTGTAAAAATACATAAGTAAATCTTTTTGTTTTGTATTTGTGATGTATCCGCCGTGTGGTTCCCGGCAGAGTAGAATAGGACCACTCCAAGTCATTCCGTGGATGTCGTAAAAGGCGACTAAGGAAACACAAGCTAAACAAAGCTTATTAACATCAAAGAGACCTCTCCAACCCGTCTGGCCAGCGTGGAGAGTGTAGGCCAAATCCTCTGACTACTCAGGCTAGTATATAGCTCTTGTAGTACAGAGAGGGTCGTGCTCCTGCAGTGAAGACTAGAAAGACCTGATGATGATTTGTGATGTAAAGTTTCTCAAATCTTTTTACTTTAAGAAATCAACAAAAAACATTGCCCTTTACATTTTTACTATTAATGTAATAAGTTTTATTTGGCTGGATGATGTTGACGGTATATCTGATGATTTTACTGGTAAACTCTCAATCATGAGACCACTCATTACTGAAACGAAATTAAAAATGTATAAGTTCATAACATTTAAATTGACCGTTACCGAGTGGACCCCTGTGTAAAAGGGTTTAAATTAAATATAACTAAACTTTTAAATTGATTTTGGAAATTCTAATTTTACAATGGTGGCTCAGTGGTCTAAGAGTGCCTTATATAACTGAAAGATCTTCGATTCAAATCTCGCTAATTGGACCCTTACTATAGTTTCTAGTCCAATATGAATCAGAATGGTTATTTTTAGTACCTGTTTCCAGTAAAAGAGAAGTTTGTAAAATGGGAGAAAGCAATGCATACTACGTGATTATTCTTGCCAAAAGTATCTTTCCATACAATGATACCAATCAGAGTATAAACCTTAAATAAATAACTATAACAATTTGCATAATTACCTGCATATTGCACTGTAGTCAAAGGTTTCGAAGTTTCTTGCAAATTCTGTACCCCATTGACAGTAGCGAGGACTTCTGAAATAATTATAAATGAAACATTAGTAAGGAAGAAAGAAATAAATTTATTTAGCGCATGAAATAAAAAAAATTGTACGTCTGAAAAATCTGTAACTTATTAAAAAAAAGTTAATTTTTAATTAATAAATTTCAGACTCGGTTCAGATGCAACTTTAACCGTTCATTTATTATACTCTAGTTATAGAAAATAATGTCATACTAACCTCTAGTTAATACAGCTTTACAATATGTGTGGTCAAAGTGCCTTTTACGGGAATAATTATGTTACATGCGAACATCCATATTTTCTGGAAAAATAAATAGTAATTACATAGAGTTATAATAAGATTTACTTTTTTATATTTCTAGAATATGTATTGCAAATCTCCATAATAAAGATGGGTCATAAAACTTCTAATACAATGTGCTAAGATTTTTTAAGTTTCAAGTGTACATTGTACATGTGGTATTTATTTACGGTAGAATCTGTATGTACACGGACTCAAGTCCTAATTATTTAGTAAATTATACCTCCATTGAATTGAACTTATCATAGGTAGATATAAACCTGTGTAGAAATAACTTACTACATACCTTTGTATTCATGAGATGGTATTCCGGTTGAAATTTCGTCTTCAGTAAACAGAGTAGGGTACGCATCAGGGGTGAGTCGTAGCCGTCTTTTAGTCTCGCTAAAAAACCTCTTCTCAAAATGTTTTTGACAAACAGCCAGATTCCTCTGTTTTTCTTCGGATAAGTTTCAAAACTCATCACGATTTAGGCACTCTAACCACTTGTCTTTTCTCAGGATTTTTGGGTAGGCAGTGTAAATAATTAGCGTCCTTTCGCAAACACTTACACACACAACACATGTAATAAGGCATTTTGCAAAAGCAAAGTAGCACTAGGGAGGGAGACGCAAAGGGCTTTAATACTGGTAAAGTGGAGAGGATAAGCACAGGACTTCACTCGATCGAAAAAATAACAGTAATGTTTTTAAAATTGACAAGCAGCGCAGGCGGTGAACGTCACACGATGACGTCAGCAGGTCAACGACCAATCACAGAAGAGACGTGAGATACTAACAAAGATGGCCGCTACGAGCGCGCCCCGTTATTGGCAGATTGTCGGCCGTGCAGTAATGTTTTTAAAATTGACAAGCAGCGCAGGCGGTGAACGTCACACGATGACGTCAGCAGGTCAACGACCAATCACAGAAGAGACGTGAGATACTAACAAAGATGGCCGCTACGAGCGCGCCCCGTTATTGGCAGATTGTCGGCCGTGGAAATAATGAACGCAGCTGATAGGGCGGTGTATGAGAATTATAATTTTTGAACGTGACACAGCTACTGCGCCTGTCAATCACGATGACGTAAGTAGTGATGTGGATAACTGTGAATATAATCAAGCTCGATTTCATCATCATTTCAGCTGCAAGTCCACGGCAGGGCCTAGCTAGGCCTCTCCCAAGGATTTCAGATTGAAAGCGCTTTCATTCAGCGTTTTTATGCGACCTTTAGCAGGTCGCCGACCATATCGTCGACGGGTATCCGTCGGTGCGCTTGCCAGTACGTGGTGGTCATTCGGAAACCTTCTGCGGTCTGGTCTGCCCCATCGGGCATCGGTTCTACGCGCTGTGTGCCCTACCCACTGCCACTTTAAAGAGGTAATTCCCTAAGTTATGCTATGTCGGTGACTTTTGTTATTTTACGAATTTCCATATTTGTTATTCGGTCTCGTAGACAAACACCGAGTTTAGTATTATATTGTCTTTGACCGAGCATAGCGTAGCCCTCTCCATAGCTCTTTGAGCGACCTTGAGCTTTGCACAACAATAATGATTTATTGATTTAAAAAAGAAAGGGCCCATCACTATTGAAAGTTTGACAGCTCATTGACATTTTGTTGGGTGTTGTTGGCCGTGTTGTTAAACGTGAATTCATAATTCAGTTTATACGTAACACATACATAATATCTATTATATCATTGCCTTTTATTCAAACTAGATCGTTACTTTAATCAGTAACAATCCATAATGGGCGATACACGGAAAAAGAAGAAATTCTACTTCAGAAAACGTAAAAACAAATATTTCTTGGAACCCGGCTTCAGAGGCTTTTTTTGCACGTGTAACTTTAGAGAAAAGGATTGTGTGAAAGAGGTTTATAATTTGCTGAACGAGTACGCCGGGAAGTTGTACCCGGACCTAGAAGCAGAGAACCCCGTCGAGAGGCCGGCGTCCGTCGCTCCCGACGAGCGCTCCGAAAGCGAATCAGAAGATGAGACTGACATTGGAGACTTGCTCAGGCGCGAGGTCGACTTTATGAAGAAGGATTCCCAGAAATCTCTCAGACACAAACGATTCCAAGTTGTAGAAACTGGCGCATCAAATTGCATTTTCATAAAGACCAATTTACCTAGTCCAGAAGAGCTAACTGCGGCTATTATTAAAGACTTACATGTGACAAAGCTGCAAAAAACTCGGCATGTGATGCGTTTGCTTCCGATCATGGCTACATGTAAAGCAAACTTGCCTGACATCATGGAGTGTGCTGGAAGACTGTTCGATAAATACTTCTTAAAAGAATCATCCACATTCGCTGTCATTTTTAATAAACGCTTCAACAGCAGTGTATCCCGAGATCTTATTATAAAAGAACTAGCTGAAATGGTTGTATTGAAGAATGGAGACAATAAAGCAGATTTAAAAAATCCAACTCTTTGCATTATAGTGGAAATTATAAAAGGGATTTGCTTACTTAGCATTGTGGACAATTACTACACATATAAAAAGTATAATTTACATGAGATAAGTAAACAAGAATCTAATAATGACATCGAGGAGACTCAAGCTAAGAAGTTTAAGAGTGATGTGCCAGAAGCTGCAGCCGAGGGTGTGACACAGTGAATGTATTTATTTATATTGTATATTTACATGTTGTAAAATGTAGTTATACTTCTAGGTTGCAAGGTAATATGGCGCCCCAAAACCAGTTCTATACCAAATTTGTCTATGTCTAAAGATTTTCAATTATACTATGAAATAAAACTTGAAAAACCCAATTAACTATTTTCTTTGTACCCACGTTTATCTTAACACCAATAGGTCTTCCTTCTTAAGTACTTAAAAATGAAGGAATGCTCCAATAAGAATCCAAAACATAGGTAATAGAAACATTAATGAATAGGAAAATATAATATTTAGCCTACTGTTACATAATCATTTTATTATAAACATAATTAAGTTACCTATAGGCGTACTTGTATTCAAACAGATGGCGTAAGGCATTATGTAACCTCCAGTTGACAGTAGGTAGGTACTTGTTTTCATTAGTTATGCAATCATTATAAGCCATTATATAAGCTGTTTGTTGTAAGGCGCTGCTATTATTTAAACTGCTATAAAGGTCAATTGAAGCTTACATAAATGTCATTGATTGAGATAAAAACATTGAATTGAGTGATGGATGACTAATAATAGTTTTTTTTCATAGCCATACAAGAATGATTGGAAAATGTAAAATATTAGCTCAAATAACCATTGCTAGACTCCTAAGGTAACGCAATTTCGGCTCGATCCGAGATTATCCGTTGTATTTTGCTCAGTCAATTATACCTACGTACATTTTAATAAAAACAAAACATAGTTTGACATAGTTAAAAGCAGCAGCACCAGAAATAAATATTAAGTTCAGCGCCATCTGTTCAAAAAACAAGTTAAATTGCAACTCCTCGGGCCCGCCCGACCCAAGCGAGAGTAAGTTGAGTACTTAGTACGCAGACAACGCTACTAGATGACGATACCCACTCCCTCATGAAAAAAGATCCACAGACCACCAAAAAGGCTAAGTGCGATCCGGACTTACTCAAAGAGTATTCCTTTTTTTGCGGTATCCCTTTCTTTGAGGTTTGAAACGTCGCTCCTTGCAATATGTATATAATAATTCCAAGTCAGCAGCAAGTAAAACTATATAATTTTGATACCCTTAAAACTGATTGCGTTGACATACAAGCTTTGACCCTTAGATTAGCTTTGGTCTTAATAATTATTGTTAACAAAAAAGTAAAACCGACTTCAACCCTATACGTAAATGTATAAACTGGAACTAAAAATTAGGTTTTATACTGGGTGTGGTAGTTCAACCAAAATAGAGGAACAACGTCGTCGTCAACTTGTCTTGATTCGCGAAAAAATAAAACAGAAATAAAATTAAACCAAACGGTAAAAAGTACAAGTATGTACTTTTTTGATTTTTGTGGATTTTTTCTAAAAGCACTAGATATATTTAGTCAAAAAAATTATAGGACCACCTTTGTAGTTCAGTCTAAACAGAGGAGTAACATTCGCATCATGTGTCTTGATTTGCATAAGAATAAAATACAAACAAGTTTAAACCGAACGGCATCCTTTAACAACTTCTTTCGGTTTTTGTTTATTTTTTTAAAAAAGTGCTCTAACAAAAATTTTATGGGACCCCTCTGGAGCACTAAATATCGAACAAAAAAGAATCACTAAAATCGATTAATAACTGACTGAGTAATCGCGTAACAAACAAAAAAAACATACAGACAAATTGAGAACCTCCTCCTTTTTAGAAGTCTGTTAAAAAGGGGAGGATCTGAATTTAACGCGACGAGTTACATAAATAACGTTTTTAAAACTTTCGCGCTTTGAACACATCTTAAAGAGTTTAACGTAGTGATTATATGCTTTTTAGTAAAGAGGAAAGATTTGACTGTTTGTTTGCATTGGACAGGATCGGAAACTACACGGCCTTTAAAAAAACTTTCCGTTTACGTCCACCATATTTTTAGTTAATTTATCTGCGTAATTTATGAACGGCAACCATTGAAACGTCAGCAAAAAATGTCCCGACTAGGTGCCTATACTATACTAATTATAAATAGGTATGTAAGTACTTATGTTTTTAATACCTATATTTTATGCAGGTTATTGAGTTAGGTAACATTTTTCCTCAGAATAACGAATTACCTTCTTAAAAGCCACCTTTGCCCATCTAAGCTGCACAAATAAATCTAACTAAAACTATTCCTAAAGGGTTAGGTATATATAACTCTATTCTATATCTCTTTTGGGTTGCTTAAAAGGGAGAAGAAAGTATTTAATCTATATTTCAGCTACATTTTGATACGCCTTCTCTTTAATCAAAGTACCTATACATAATCTGGAAAACCTTACAAAGTTTAGCTATCAATAAACAGCAGTCAATACGATAAAAATATACATTGGGTGCCTGCTTGTACTTAATCAAGTATTCCAAACAAAATGGTAGGTATTAAAATATTAGGTAACATGTGACATTATGAGCATAAACATAGGTTGTTTTTCATGGATTTCATAACATAATCCATGGCTTACGTAGGCAGGTCCCGAGTGTTTTATAAAAATGTTCGTAATTTTATTTTGAAAGTAGGGCAAATATTATATAATATATATACCTACCTAGTATCGTTGAGTAAGTATCCTGTGACACAAGTTCACAATTTACTGTGGGGCTAGCTCAATTTGTGTGATATGTCCCTATATATTTATTAAAAAAATATGTACCTACTTACCATATTTTTTCTACATGTAATTACCTACTTGATAATTTTATTTACACCGTTCTCTTTTTTCGTTTGTTGTACTACACTAGCTTTGATTACATGAAGTAGATGATCCCGAGTTTCTACTTTCGCATCCCCCGAAGCAGGGGTTGAAAACGGTAAAGGTATAAGGGTATGGTGCCGGTATAAAATTACGATACACCTTAGATTTAAAGGTAGAACCAAATCGGTTGACAATTACGGTTGTGATACAGCTAAATATAGATAATGGTATTCATACATTTACGTTATCGTTATGTATGATGCGCCGAAGAATATTGAGGCAAATCCTCGGCGGTAAAATTCAATGAAAACCTTATTATTTCATAACTCCAATATCTAAAAAAATAACGATACCGTAATATTACAATACCAAAATCGTAGAGGTACCGTTTCTTTAAGGTACAGTAATTTGAAGGTACCATTATTCTAAGGTATCGAAATATAAAGTTATGACGGCATACCGCTTACCGATTTAACCATATTTTTTTCGGTTATTCAATCCCTGCCCCGAAGGTCGCTGAACAGATGGATATTTAAAGAAAGGGCCTAAAACACATAGGTTCTCCTATTAATAAATTTTAATTAGGATATCTCTAAAAATTTACCGTGTTTTTAAGAAAACCATCTGTACCATATTCAACGTGAAACCATGTTATTTAACGTAGTTGACACTCAAAACACACGGGACGCAGCGCAGCAGAGGTGCCGAAACAAAGGCAGCTAATCAACAAAGGGCCTTTGCCCAACGTTTGTGATCTCGGCCGGTCCTTCTAAGCTTTTAGACTAGATATAGATACCTATGTACCTTACCTAAGTACAATTGCTTTGACAGTTATGAGTTATCCATGGTGTCAATGTACTGTAACGGGGTGTGTATGGGATTTGCTGAAAAAAAAAAAATATCACGGCTTTCCAACTGCTATCCTTTACTTCTTCAAAAACACATGTGCGTGTACCTTACCTAGCTAGAATACTATTTTAAGAAAAGGCTAATTTTACTTTATTAGATACCTGCCTAGTAAACTGAAATAATAATTACCTGCCTCAGCGATCTAGAGATAGTGTTTACAATTAAAGTGACAACAGATAAACTTCAGAACTTACCAAGAAATAAAAACATTGGCCTAAACAGAGAAGATTGGATTGGAGGCCATAGGTTACTCCACAGACAAAAGTAGCTCTAGCTAGAAGAGTGAAAACTGCCTTAGCACGGCTAAGTTATATATAAAGCTACAAGTACTTACTGATAATAAAATCGGACAAGTTTGTGTCTGCACGCGCAATGTAGGTCTAGTACCGTAGTTTTTTTTAAATTCTTTATTTATATTTTAAGTGGGTTTTGTCTACATAGACTGTGCTACCCTCATAGATGCAGCAAAAATTAGTTCCATCTACGCTTAATAGCAACTTGAACAATGTTGTAAAGCAGCCTTGCTTTCCCTAATAAAGGAAATGCAAGAATGCTATTTAATACTCCCACATCTATGAGGTTTACACTTTCCTTATAAATAAAGTTTTGTTTTTCGTTTTCGTTTCTGATACACTCCATCAAAACGTGGTACAGTTGCATAGTTGCACGTTACAAAAGTTGACGGTTATACGGCTAATATTTGAGATTATGGTTTAACTCTTACTAACAATTTTACATTTTAACTAATTTTGTGGGAGTTAGTATATTTGTTTGTTTGTTAGCTCTTTACGCTTTATCTACTGAACCAATCTTCTTGAAATTTGGCATAAATACACATAGGTTAAGGTGTGAGTAGGACATTAGGTACCTACCTTTCATCTCAGATAAGGTACTGTTTCTGTGGGATTTGCGATAAACGGCTAAGCAAATTTATACGGCAAAATTATAAGCGAACGCAGCCGCAGTTAAAAAGTTACTTTTATAACTACTAACCTAAAAAAGGGGTATAATAGATAAGCAAAAGTACTTGTCCCTCTAGGTATTGATTAAAATGTTTGGGTTTTGTGCCTTTCGCCGGAGGGAAGGAGTAATGTTCACACCAGAATGTTCTTAATGAGTACCTATACTTTAGTAAGGGCAATTTCTTGGAGTGCTCGATTGTCGGGAAAGCCAATTAAAAGTTCCCAAGGTAGTTGGAATTACGCCAATATAATGTATGTATAAACATATAAACAGCAGTCTTTAATGAATTAATTTATGTTTATTGATGTTGGAATGAGTGCGAGTAAAGTTATAGCTAACAAGATTTATTTATGTTATAGTATTTTCTAATTTAATAAGTACTTGCCAGGTCGTAAAAGCCAAATTTACAATGTATACCATATTGAGCAAAATGTAGGCAAGGCAAGCAGATTGAAAGAAAATATGAAATGCTACGAGTGATGCGTTGCCAGCGAGTAATATTACGAAGTGCTACGACGATTTTATTTAACATGGCAATACCTAAGTAATAACACAGTATTAAATGATCATCCCGTGGATGTCGTAGAAGGGGACTTAGGAAACACAAGCTAAACGAAGCTTATAAACCTCAAAGAGACCTTTCCAACCCGTCTGGCCAGCGTGGAGGGAGAGTGTAGGCCAAATCCTGCTCTGGCTAATATATGGCTGCGGTAGTACAGAGAGTCACATCTTTGTTGTCACATACCTAATTCAATCATGATTCCCTATCTTCATTCTCAGCTGAGATTGGAGCTCGTTTATGATCGGATAAAATAAGATCTGTGGTGTTTCAATCGTACAGATACCCAACCAAAATTTATTCAGCTTATTGCCAATTTGAAAGCGGCTCAAATTCATAGCCGTTTGAAGTTTCGGAGGGATAGCCCCAAGCATCGCCGGTCTTGGCGCAGCGGAATAACAAGCTCAGAGCAGACACGGACAAATCCCACCCGACCCGGATTTGTAACAAAGTGCGGCTTACTGCGCCCACTTCTACATGATATGGCGAGCGCTCACTTCACTTCATAATTCATCAGTTCACGTCGTTACAACATCACTATCATCATCACTACATATTATAAAACAAAGTCCTCCGCCGCGACTGTCTATCTGTCTGTCTGTTCGCGATAAACTCAAACACTACTGCAAGCATTTTCATGTGGTTTTCACCAATAGATAGAGCGATTCATGAGGAAGGTTTATGGGTATATGTATTATACCCCTAAACCTTCCCCCGGGCGCAGCCGGGGAGGGCTGCTGGTTGAGTATAAAGGGGCCTTCCTCCGGTTTCATATTAACAATGTTTTATGAATCTGTAACAAAGTGTGGCTTTCTCCGCTCACTTCTACATGATATGCCGAGCGCTCACTAGAGTTGCTTGCTGCAAGTTTTCAAGTCATCGGTTCACGTCGTTTCAACATTAAGTTTATAGGGCCTTCCTTCTGTTTCATATTTATCAATGTTTTATGAAATTGTAACAAAGTGCGGCCCACTCCGTTCACTTCTACATGATTTAGCGAGCGCTCACTCGGGGTGGTTGTGGCACGTTTTCAACTCGTTGGTTTACGTTGTTTCGATTTTTTTGAGTTTAAAGGGCCTTTCCTTCGGTTTTATATTTATCAATGTTTTATATATTTGTAACAAAGTGCGGCTTACTTCTACATAATATGGCAAGCGCACACTCGGGGCGCAGATGCTTGCTGTACATTTTCGACACTATCAGCAACTTTGGAAGTAAAGTGCTGAGGTACCTATGACCCATATTGGGGTATGATAGACTTGAATTAATATTTTTAAATATAAAATTGAAACTTTTAAAAAAGAGTATTATAAATCATGTTCAGTATTTTTTTTGACTCGACAAATTCTACAAATATCCCATGGAACCAATGCTCAGAACTCTTTTTTTTTAGGGTTCCGTAGTAAACTAGGAAACCTTATAGTTTCGCCATGTCTGTCTAAGTTTGTGTAAAAAAAAATTAAAATTTTATACAATTTTAATTGTTAGATGTTTTTGGTCGTTAAACTGTGAGGTGCGAGTGTAAACAGAGTGAACTCAACGTTGTCATTTGCAACTACGTAACCCTACACTGCGCGTGGCCCGACACGCACTTGGCCGGTTCTTTTTCTGGTACGGAACGCTTCGTGCGTGAGTCCGACTCGCGCGTGGCCGGTTTTATTAATATTTGAGGTGCAGAACCTTTACAATAAGGAAAGCCATATGTGTCGTCGGTACGTTAGAAAACCTGAAGTGAGTAAGGCTGCGCATCCACTAAAATGGCGAGAGCTGGCGGAGACTGTGATTGAGGAAAACTAAACCAATAGAATTGCACGAAATATCCCGCGCCACTATTCTATTGGTGGATTTTACTTCGCAAGCCGCTCTGCCAGCACTCTCTCCTCCAGTGGACAGGTAGCCGGTACTGGGTTACTATTTTTGAACTTTTAAACACCGCTCGTTTGTGAACGACTATATTTTCAAAATCGTAACGATCGGAACGACAAAAAATCGTATCCCTAGACTTCTTCGCTGTCGATTTTCGCTTGTAGATTCTGGCGTAGATCTTAGTTACATAGGCCGTTCCACAGACTTGTTAGTTAATAAAAATGGTAATATGAATTAACGTTTTGAGCTGACGTTAATATTTGATACACATCTTTTCGCATTCTTCCTTTGTATCAAATCGATTAGCGTTTCCGAAACAGCCTCCATAGACAAATTCCACGCACTGTCCCATTCTAGGAAGGTAACCGTACCTAGAAAAAATAAATTTATTTCACAAAATTTTATATCCTACTAAAAATGAGGGCATTTTTAAACATACGAAATTTGTAATGATCCCTCCATTTCTTTTAATTAGTTTATTTCAAATAGAGTCTTCGTTTGAAATAAACTATAATTTATTATACGTATAGCTAAGAACTTGAATGCGTTGCCTTTGTCTGTATTTCCCCATAAATAATCTTAGGTGTTTCCAAACACATATTGAAAAATAACTTTTAAAAATAAATTGAATAATTCGGCATTCTTTTGGGTAACCTCAATTCACCTTCGGCCATACTGTTTTAGCCAGTATTTTTATTATTTTGTCTAAACAAGTTTACTTCATATAGCATATCATTATGTAAATATATAAACAAGACTATGTGATCCTATTATACTCTGCCGCAAACCACATGGCTAAACTAACTAATATTTACTTACACGATCATTCGTGCCAAACATAGGCCGGTGACCAAAGGTAATGAACAGATTAAATCCGATTCATCTGAAATGAGAGATTAATGAGCTATTATGTTTTAGCCAACAACAAACAAAAATTATGTCGTAAATTCATCATCATCATCATGTCTTTTTTAGTCTCCACTGCAGGCGCAAGACCCTCCCTGTACTGCACCAAACTGTAGAATAAATATGAAAACATCATAGGTATGGTTCAGAATATAATATACAATTTATACATACATATCATACAAACATACATGTCTTTTCCATTGCGGGGTAGATATAATCCAGGTCTATAAAACCTAAAGATTACCATGTTGCTGGGCTTGTACCTACACGCTGAGAACGGAATCAAAAGAGTGATGTGTTGCTAGTCGCATCGCCTATCGTCATAATTCCTCATGCATGCCCATTTCCTCGCTTCTATGCTTCGTTCTGTGAGCAAGAGAGCCGGAGGCCTATGCCCCTTTCCCTTTGGGGAGGGAAAAATAAAGGCCGGTAACGCTCTTCTAACAACTCTGGTGTTGCAGTTGTCCATTGGCCGCGGTGATCACTTACTATCAGGTGACCCGCTTGCTCATTTGCCGTTCTATGTCACAAAACAAAAAAAACTAAATTAAAAATGTAATAAAAAGACATACCTGGTACCGTGCGGTAAACAGCATCTACATTACAGTTCAAAAACTGGAAAAAAACACAAAGTAAAATTATATGCTTTAACATTTTCGTTCCTGTCGGTCTTGTATTAACATTAGCCATAGGATTATTCTAATCCTTTTATACTTTGTTTTATAATTACCAATTATGTATAAATTTAGTACGAGAATTGCATATGTACCCAATCTATAAATTGATTGACTAAGTTGTTAATTTTATTTCGATTAAAGGTAACAAGTGCTCAAATTAGTACTATTACCGTTTCTAAATTAGGTCTTATCAACGGGAAATTATAAGTCGAGCCACAAAATTATTTATTGGCCACGTGATCAAACTTCTAATTTTATAACTAAGCAACGGGAAAATGACCTCGCCTCTAATAAATTAATTTGTCTTTTTTACAACGCCAACTAAATATTCTATAGGAAGCATCAAGTAAAGATCATCAATTGTTATGAATTGTCCTTCACATTTATATAATGCCACCTAATTTACTAACTCAGCCACGGATTTGACATCTGGTCACCATTTTACGTTTTACAGCTTCAACACAAAGTCCTCAAACAAATATGATTTTAGCCTCCATAGACAACATCATATATTATAACTTAGCATGTAAAATAAACATCAAATTCTTTTATCATTAAAATTTTCCACCTCAATATTCGTAGTCATGACAATTCCAGTAGCCACATACGTGTCCTTGTAGTTTACATTCATCTGTATCATAAAAAATATTCATTTGGAATTAGATACCTATTCATTACTGCGTACCTAAAAAGGAGTAAATTTTCAACAAAATTTAGCACTAATAAGCCTCAAGTTAGGCATAAGGGAGAGGAAGGTAGCGTTAAAATTTTACGACATCTCACCATGGGGAGACAAAAATAGCCCAAATTGCTGTACACAAATAGATTTTTCAAAAAACATATCTCGTCTGTTGCACCCAAATATGAACTCCTTCCTCTTGACTTCGTCCACGCCGGGCAGTTCGTATTATCGACGGTCCCACCGTTAGAGACGATTTAAGACACCCTCAGTCTCCGGAGAGACGTTGACGGCTCTCTGTATGTGTTCTACCGTCTAAACCTACTGTGGGAAGTGTTCTGAAGAACTGTTTGAATTGGTGTAACCGTCTCCTTTCTACCAACGCTCATCCTCCATAGAAGTAAAGTCCATCCCGTGTGACAGGTCACAGCGCCACGTGGATTTTCACATGTAAAACAGGATTGCGGAATAGGCTCCTTCCCGAGGTTTTCTTTGCGTACTATGACTTGGAGTCCTTCAAAAGGCGAGTCAGCAACGCATCACCACCTCTTCTGGTGTTACAGATATCCGGCGACGGTGACTACTTTCCATCAGATGGCTCGTCTGCTGTCAAATATAGATAAAAACTAACCACACGGCTTTTAATTTACTTTTATTATTATAATAATTTACTATTTAATGTCAATTTTAGATAAATTTTAACGATGAAATAATGGGGGATGAGTTATATTTTATGGTGTTAAGTAAAAAAATTTGAAGCCAATTAATATTCTTTTACATGCCATATATTAATATTTTAGAAGCTTACTGTTTGAATGCATGTTATTAATTTAGATGCTGAAAAATAACCACCATGCTGAGTTGTATTTAAAGTGGCTTTCTAAGAAAATATCTAGTGGCTAAGATAGTATTATTCAGATGTTCGTTAATTGTGGCTGACTTAGTAATTTAGAAGGCAATGTAGATTTTAAGACGCAAATAATGCTATTAAAAAGAAGTCTGTTTAATTAGCACCCCTTATCAACTACGTTTTTCAGATCAAGAAATATCTTTGTGCGGGCAGGGCGTCGTTTGCCGTGTTGTTCCCGGTCGAGTAGAATAGGACCACATCAAGGCTACCCGTGATGTCATATAGGGCGCCTTAGGAAACACACGCTGTACAAGAAAACTCAAGCGTGTGGCCAGCTTGGAGAGTTTAGGCCAAATCCTCTGACTGCTTAGGCTAATATATGGCTCTGAAAGTACAGAGAGGGTCGTGCTCCTGTAGTGGAGACTAAACAAGACCTGACGATGTTGATGGTGGTGAGGGGGTCAAGAACTTGTTCCTTAAGAGCGTATACTAGCAGTATTTTTTCCAATATGGTTTCCATACAAATGTGTTTCTCTATTTTCTCGCTGAAAACTGATTCTAGAGCCACATCTCTTTTTTCATAAAATCTAGTACTAAAATAGGAATGCCCTTATTTATTATTTTTTCCAAAAAAACAGGTTTACTAAGGTAACTTTAATCAGGTTTTTAGAAAAAAATAAAACATAGGGACATACCTATTTTAGTAATAGATTGTATGTAAAAAGAATTGTGCCTCTAGAAGCAGTTTTCAGCGAGAAAATAGAGAAATACTTTTGTATGGAAAACGTACTGCTACCTAGTATGTCTTAAGCGTGAAGACAGAGACAGTATAATAAGTTTTATATGTGGTGCCAAAACACATGGTAAATATGTGATTTGACAGAGACATAAAAAAAATTGTTTATAGCATTTTACACAGAAAACATTTAAAAAGATTCTTCTGTATCACCATCATCATCATTTCTGCCGCAGGAAGGCCAATGCTGGACATAGGCCTCTCCTAAGGATTTCCAAAATGACCGGTTGGAAGCGGCCTGCGTCCAGCGTTTCCCTGCGACTGCGACCTTGGTCAGGTCGTCCGACCACCTGGTCGGTGGGTGTCCGACGCTGCGCTTGCCGGTACGTGGTCGCCATTCGAGAACCTTTCTGCCCCATCGGCCATCGGTTCTTCGCGCTATGTGCCCCGCCCACTGCCACTTCAAAGAGCTAATCCGCTGAGCTATGTCAGTGACCTTTGTTCTTCTACGGATCTCTTCGTTTCTGATTTGATCTCGCAGAGAAACACCGAGCATAGCCCTCTCCATAGCTCTTTGAGCGACCTTGTGCTTCTGTATAATCAAAGATAATCACTACACTTCGATCAAGTTTAAAAACTACATACATACATAGTCACTGCTATGCTATGCTAAAATGACATTTCATGCTATCTACAATAAGCTAGAACTTATTATATTTTTTGGGAAACTTGCCTACTGTATTGCAATCATTGCAATAAACTTATATATCATTATATATGAGGGAAGAACCATCCTTATTTGTATGGTATAAATTCAAAGGCCTACAGAGAGTAAATAAGGTTTCCTTGTGAAACAACACCTAGCGAGCGTCCCCAACTTAGGACGTAACCCCATCATGATGATGATGATGCGATTACCAAGTCCTACTACTCATCGACTTGGTAATACTACTAATCGACTTGGTAATACATGTTTCTCTCAACTTTTTACGATACAAGAAGTACCAATAGCCAATAAAAATTTATGGCAAGATGCATTATTTAAAGAAATAAAAAACCGGACTGTCCTTTTTGACGGTTTACGTACGCCATATTGATTGAATTTAATGTTACGGTGACGGTATCGCTGACGTTACATAGCCTATGACACTCCGGGTAAGAATACTCAATTGGTAAAATCCATATTATAATTCCACAGATATAGATGTCTCATCAAAAGGCATTTGTTCTGTCTAAAAGTCACCGTAAATGGCAGTACCTCCACTGCTAGTTAACTAATCATACATACATACATACTATCACGTCTTTATCCCTTGCGGGGTAGACAGAGCCCAAGGTCATAAACCTACAGGCCACGTTTAGCAACATAGTGGGCGTAAAGGTGAAAAGCGGAACTAATCAACATGTGTATAGCGTTAAATAGATATAGGGTTTTTACGCATTTACTTAAAAGATGAAAATGTAATCCAGACAAATGTAATACCCCATCTAAATTGTTTTTATAGTTAGTTGTAATCACCATATTTGCCGCAAAACAAAAGACTTCTCAAGCAGTATTTTGCGGCTAAAGATTTCCAAAAGATGCGTACGAGAGAACATGTGTCGAAACTATTTAAGTGGAAAAAACTGACGTGCTGTGCCGACCCCACATAATAGAAGGAAGAAATAAGAGAAAAACCGGCCAAGTGCGTGTCGGGCCAAGCGCAGTGTAGGGTTCCGTAGTTGCGAATGACAACTTTGAGTTCACACTGTTCACACTCGCACCTCACAGTTTAACGACCAAAAACATCTAACAATGAAAATTGTATGAAATTTTACATTTTTGAGTACATTTTTTAGTTTTAAAACTATCAGAGCTGAGTACTAAGTACAAACTAAAAAGTTATTGGCAACCAACTTATAAAATGAAGCAGTAAAAAAATTACAGCAGTAGTATATACTACTGCTGTAATTTTTTTCACGTATCCATATATAACCGTTTAGCCGATAGAGGGAGGGGGGGGGGGGGGGGGAGCACTTACCTCTAACAAAAATCTGCACTTTAAAACCAAATATTTCAGAAACGGATCTCTAAATCGAAAAATGGTGCTGTCAACCTAACAATATTTTTCAAAGACCTATTTAACAATAACCAACACGATGGGTTTGTATAGAAAAAAAAATATTACTCCCTCTTTACTTGTTTGGGAGCAACCCTAAAAAAATTTTTTTTCATGATTTTTTCCTACCACTTTTTTGGCTGCCGCTAATCATTGCTACACAACATTGTATCTTACGTATTATGAGAATATAAAATTATTATTCACAAAATATCTAATAAGTAATTACAAAAATAATATTAGGCTTTTTATTTAAAAATTACACCTCAGTTTTAGTAACTTTTAGGCTAACGCAGATTTAATCAGCCACTCGATACTAGATTGTGGTAGTCTGCACCGCCATGCTTGGTTACACATACGCTACTTTTTGCCACCTTAAATTGGTCCAATATTTTTGTATGAGGTGGGCAGTCTATACGTTAGTATTATATTGTCTTTGAGGATACTTACTCCAAGATACTACATTATTAAATCTACAAAAGATCATTTTCCATCATGGTCTGGCCAGGGATCGAACCCGGGACCCGTCGTGTTGCCACGAAGGCTTCTATATGTCTAGATACTTTGCAACTTGTGACTTACACACAAACAACAACAGGTAAAAAAAAAATTCTGGGGGAACCATTTCAATTTAAATAAAAGCTATGTAATTATTTTGCACAATATATTTATTAATTCATATTTATTTATGTATACAGTTTTACATACTGATGTGTCCAACCGATTTGGTGTAACTGTAATACTGTACAACTTTGTTAATAAATAAATTAGCGTTACCCTGACAATAAATACAGATCTATATAAATCATCATCATCATTTCAGCCGTAAGAATTCCACTGCTGAACAAAGGCTTCTCGCAAGGATTACAGGATATACAGATACCCAGTAGGTTTTGATTCCTTTGCGATGCGCTCAAGCTATATCGAATTTGTGACATATAACGGCCAATAGTCAATAGTCAAAAATTTTATTCATCTTAAGATATTTTAAATATAATTTGTTGAACGTCACTTTACATTTACAATTGGTTTACAATGTTATGTTATTGTTAACGAGTTTACACCGCTTCCAAGGCGGAGTGCAGAAGAAGCGGCAACAAACTGCACAACGCATTTTCTCCAAATGACGTCAACTTACAATCTACGACATACATAAGTACCTACTTAGAACTAATATGTGGACGTGAGCTTACATTGTCATGTGATAATTTAAAATTCAATTAAATATGTCAAATAATAATTTAAAATTCAATGAGAGATGTCAAATAATAATTTTCGAAAAATGAATAATTAAATAAATGTAAATTTAAATTTATTTCTATATCCATATCTTTTTATTGCGTTGGCTTGGGAACTTTTCCAAATTCAAGAGACTGCAAATGGACTGGGTATTAGGGTACACACCGTTGTCCGTCAAACCATCGAATCATTCTGTCAAAATGAACGATTTTCCCAATGGGACTAATGCTGGGAACTAAAAAAAAAAATTGTAAAATTTTCAGACGGGCAGTTCTCCACCTTTTAAGGAGGACCTTTTTTAGGGTTCCGTAGTAAACAACCAACCCTTAAAGTTTTGCCATGTCTGTCTGTCTGTCTGTCCGTCCGCGGTTTTACTCAGAGACTAAGTACTTGAAAGCTCAATTTGAACCTATTAGCATAGGTTCCAAAGGAACTAATTTTTTTGACATTCCGTACATAAATTATCAGTTGGTCGGTAATTTATTATGGTAATGTAAAAAAATATTGTTACTGAGTATTGCTATATACCACCGTGTAACCTGTAAATATGCACTCGGGCACAGATGCTTGCCGCACATTTCCCACGCTATCAGTTACACGTCACTTCAACTTTGTGTTCAATTTTGAAGGGCTTTGCTGTTGTAGGTTGGTTAAATTACCAACTCGGGTAGATAATACATATTCATTAAAAATACTTATTTGCTTCCCGTACAAAGTTGTCTCTATGGGATTAAACGTTTGTTTGTTGTTCCGTACAAAAATAATTAGTCGGTCGGTCACATTTTATGGAAATGTAAAAAAAAAATATTGTTACCGGGTATTGCTATATACCACCGCGTATATAGCTTTACTGTAAACGGGAGCTCAGGCGCAGATGCTTGCCGCACTCTCCCACGCTATCCGTTGCACGTTACTTCAACATTGTGTTCAATTTTGAAGGGCTTTGCTCTTGCAGGTTGGCAAAATTACAAAGCTAGGCAGGGAAATATTCGGTTAGTAAAAGTTGTTTGTAAGGGATTTATAGTTTGTTTTAGTTGTTTGTTATTCTTGTGTTTTTGTGGCAACACTTACTTTACGAACATAGAAGTAGGTTTTTTTTAATCTATGTCACCATTGATAGTTATCAATGGTGACAGCTGGGACCATACGTGCCTTCCTTCCGAAGCATGGAGGAGCTTGAGATATTTTATGCCACTTGCGGTCACCTATCCAAGTGCGGGACTGTGCCCGGGGATGCTTAACATTACTCGCAACCACGAAACGTTCGGGTAATACTAATAACAGATCCATTATGTTTCCTTTCTGAATAGGTTTTACCTACCTACAGTTTTCAAAACACACCATAGCTGGATGTTTAAAAAGAACTGTCAGTACATTGTGCTATTAGCGACGATTATCGGATCATATATAAGTATCGGATTTACATTTTTAATTAGACTTTACTATTTCTTTTTCATAAAACAAGTTGTTCAAGGTGATTTTAAACGTTTTTATTATTAAAAATCTTAAGCGAGATTAGGATTTCTGCTTAAAAGATACGTTAGTAAGAGGTGGTATACTTACATGTCAGTATATGTAGGCTTAGTGGCAACATCGTGATATTGAATGCGACAAATTGAGCGAGCGTGCGTAATTGTCGCTGTGCTGTCGCAAATTCGCGATACGAGTAGGTACGATCCGCTGGCAGCCGATACCGATTTTATTAACCTTTTATTTTGTGCTAAATGCAACACGTATAACGTCTATATGTGCATTTAAAGCAAAAAGTCCTATCGATTTACAAACTAACAGTTTTAGATCAGTATTTGCAGTTGGAGTACGTGTTTCTCTGTCGAAAATGTTGTCAAGGTATTTGTTTTAATTGTTTAGCTATATCATCATCATCATCAGGTCTTATTTAGTCTCCATTGCAGGAGCATGGCCTGTACACCTCTCTGTACTACCTAACCCATTTAATAGTCATAGCAGTCAGAGGATTTGACTTACACTCTCCACGCTGGCCAGACGAGTTAGAGAGGTTTCTTTGGGTTATAAGCTTTGTTTAGCTTGTGTTTCCTAAGTCGTCTTCTACGACATCCACGGGAAGACTTGGAGTGGTCTCATTCTACTCTGCTGAACCACTCGGCGTATATACTCCTACGTATACTAGCTATATATTCCTACGTAAATAATGGTTTTGCTAGGATATTGGGGAACTGGCGAAGAAAAATCAAGAATTGACATAAGGTTGTAACGATGCGCATGATAACTTCATGCTGCATCTTGCTTTTCACCTCATTTCTCAATTATCATCATCCTGTCGACCTTTATTTATTCCAAATTCAAATCTTCTTGTCAGTCCTTCCTCATCAGTCAGTCATTCCATTCGATTCTTTTCACCAGTTTGGTCGTGATCACTCGACCCTCCTTTATAGGCTACCATATTGTTTTACTAATTGTATTTTAAACTACTAACAGTGTAAAAGTATGTGTAAAGCATATTAAAATATCATAATATAATATCCATTATCTGTGTTGTGTTCTTTCGCCCTGAGCTCTCTCTTTCCACTGAGCACCTATGTAATACACCCACACCTACAAGACCTACATCATATTCATGTTGGGCCTACTCTAATAAGAGCTGGGTGAGTAGGACCCGACAAGGTACAGGGCTAGAGCTAGAGCTACATGCTGTGCAATCTACTTTGAAATAATTAGGTAGGTACCTATACCCATGTCGAATAATATCTGCTTAAAGGTTGGTTCTTTTATTATTCCGTTTGTAGTCGCGGTAGGTACCTATCCCGCTTCACAAAGTAACAGTTTCTGAGTAAACGTGTAAGTATGATAAATGCAATTCTATAGCAATAATGAGTGTTGTGGTATATGTGTATCATCTAAGGCCGAGTTCTAGTTCTAGTTCCCGTCTCGTTAGAACTGAATGTATGTGCGATCGTATGAACTGATCATTCTATACTTTTGATGAAGGAAAACACTGAGGTGATTGCCTGGATATGTCGGTACCTGGAAAACTAATCCAAATGGAAACTTGTTTTGTTACGCACGTCATGCCTTTTGGCCCAGGGTGCTGCGATGCCTAGGGTTGCATGCTTTTAACTATTGACTGTTTTAACTGTGTGAAAGCCCCGGATCTGCTATTGTGACAGCAAGTTCGTAATGCAGTTAATATGCCATCTACCTTTCTGATACCAACCCCCCTTTTGTGTGAAGAATCGTAGACAAACACCTGTAAAAATTAAATAATATGAAGGCTTCCCTTAACCATAGGTACCAAGTAAACCATTCTTTAGTCAAGAACTGCAGACCTGTAAAAATAAAGCAGCATGTAGGTATGCTGCCGTCTTATTCGAACCTAGAGCCCTCGTGTAGCAGACTAGCGTGTTAGTCACTTCCGTGACTATTCTAAGTAGTAAAAAAAATATTATCCAAAAGAAGACTTGCAAAGACAAAGTTCAGAAAGTAACCGTCTAAATTTTTACTTTTGGCACAAAATCGAAGATATCAAGGTTGGAGACATGTGCTTTCACCGAAGCGACACAACTTTGCCACGTATCGAAAAGATGTGGCGTGTTTTGGACGAAAACTTCAGCGCTGTTTTTTTGCACATCGTAAGCTTAGATTATACAAAGTCTAGATAGACTCTTTTAGCCTAAAAGCTAATAGGAATCACATCAAGAGGCGATGAAGTATTTACTACATTTTGCCACTTGGATTGTTATGCGTTCCCGTGGGTTCGTATTTTTGTTTTTTACGCTTTCACACCTTAACTTATAAAACGACCGTTGTGATATTTTATTGAGACGTTATCACGGTTACGGAAATATTAACTAGATTTTATTCCGAAACAAAAAACTGTTCTCAAGAGTTTTACATTAACGCGAAAGGAGCTACGCGTGAAAGCAGTGTACAGTGTGTGGCTTGACTCATCATGATTCCACAATACCGTGGTTAAAATTCAACCTTTTACTTTTTTTCAACTCGATATTAAACAACGAAGGTGAATACAGCGTTACAATGCAGTTATATAGCGTCATCATCGCCGACGCCTGAATAGTGACACGCACCAATTACGCGCGGCCAATTTGTCGCGTCAGGCGACGTCGACGCGCTCTGACATGACATCGTCGCTTGCATGGATGTTGAAACTGTTGCATTTTAAAAGATAAATCTTTACCAGCAATTTAAAATAATGCCCTTATATATTGTGCTTCTATCGTTTATCAGCGATGAAAGTGACACAGGACAATAACACGCTGCCAATTTGTCACGTCAAGCGACGTCGCGCTGTAATGACCGTAGCTCGTAATGTATACTCTAAGTGTTGCATTTCAAAATATTTCTATACCAGCTATTTAAAATATTGTGCTTCTATAGTATTATTCCGTTGAAACCAGCAAAGCGACACGCGGTATTTATAGGTTCGATCGATTTGTTGTATCAGTCATAATAAACAACGAAGGTGAATACAATTGGGCTTCAATCGTGTTATCAGCTATGAAAGTAACACAGGCCAATATTAGACGCGGCCAATTTGTTACGTCAAGCGACGTCGCGCTGTTATGACCGTAGCTCGTATGTATGTACACTAAAAGTGTTACATTTCAAAAGCTTTTATCTACCAGCAATTTAAAATACTGTGCTTATATCGTATTTTCCCTTTAAAGCCAGCAAAGCGACACGCGGTTTTTATAGGTTCAGCCAATTTGTCGTATCAGTCATAACAAACAACGGAGGCGAATATAGCGTTACAATGCAGTTAATTCTTTTCATCACCGCTGAAGCCTGAATAGAGACACGCACCAATTACGCGCGGCCAATTTGACGCGTCATGCGACGTCGACGCTCTGACATGACACCGTCGCTTGCATGGATGTTGAAACTGTTGTATTTTAAAAGATCAAGCTATATCAGTAATTTTGAATGAAATCAGCTATGAAAGTGACACGGGCCAATTAGATGCGGCCAATTTGTCACGTCAAGCAACGTGACGCTGTTATGACCGTAGCTCGCTCTAAACGTTGCATTTCAAAATATTTCTTTACTATAGGAGATATAATAAGGTAACAATATTAAAACTAACTTATATAAACTAAGAATTAAACCTACCTATAAAATAAAACTACTTATAAATAAAACCTACCTATAAATAAAACTTACCTATAAATAGAAAATGTCCAGCAGGTCATTGCCCTGCGGTAATGTGTCCAGAAGACTGGCAGCATTGCCACGTTGAATGGCAATGCTTATTCTTTGGGCAAAATAGTTGCCAGCCCTCTGGTCATTCGACACCTCGACCAGCCTTTTGCTCACAAACTTGAATAGT
The DNA here is from genome assembly GCA_963082605.1 of Rhodophaea formosa. Taxonomy (NCBI): domain Eukaryota; kingdom Metazoa; phylum Arthropoda; class Insecta; order Lepidoptera; family Pyralidae; genus Rhodophaea; species Rhodophaea formosa. The sequence continues at coordinate 9,420,317 of OY720208.1, read as the reverse complement.
TTGTGAGCTGAGGGACCCCACGGACCCAGTGTCTCGACCCCAAACGGCTCAAAAATATATGCTTCGCCAAGGCATATATATTTGCGCCGTTTTAGGGACTCGGCGGAAGCTGCAGCCATGCCATTCAGCCATTCTTTACTAACAATTTAAAATATTGTGCTTCTATCGTATTTTCTCTTTGAAGCCAGCAAAGCGATACGCGGTAATTATAGGTGCGGCTAATTTATCGAGTCAGGCTTTTACGCATTGATATGACACCGTCGTTTGGATGGGTGGATACCGAAACTGTTGCATTTTAAAAGCTTTTTATTATGCTTCTATCGATTTATCATCGATGAAACTTGCATGGTGAATTAGCGACACGCGGTAATTAAGCGCGGCCGATTTGTCACGTCAGGCGACGTTGACATGCTCTAACCTGATAAAACTAAAACTGTCACGTTCGAAATGCTTATTTGTAATCAGAACTCTACCTTCAAATCTTTTAATTTTTTTCTTTGATACATATTTATATATCCAGATTCAAATTACAATTAAAAAAGGGTCGAATGGAAGAATTGTAGAATGTTGTTGCGTTTTTTTTTATTAACATAAATCTACAATGATAATAGAGCTAGCATTAGTCATGGTGTCATTGAAAAAGCCTACATAGCGACACCTGCCCTTTACGCGCAGCCAATTTGTTACGTCAAGGGACGTCGATCTGATATAATACCGTCGCTCGCATGGATTTTGAAACTGTTGAATTTGAAAAGCTAATTCATTACAACTTTAAAGGGTTTTGTATAAATGTTATTTATTACATACTTCTATCATCAGCCCTCCTAATTTTATCTAGTTTGAAAATAACATTCGAGAATGGACTCAATGGACGGAATAAAAAGTTTTTCTAGAAAAAAAATCCCATGCCTTAGGAATATAATTTGCATGGCAATGGTTTATACATACATACTATCACGTCTTTTTCCCTTGCAAGGTAGACAGAGCTCAGGTCTTTATAGACCTGAGATCTGCCAGCATGCTAAACGTGGCCTTTAGGTCTTATGACCTAAAGGCCACGTTTAGCATGTTGGTGGGCTTGTAGGTGTAAAACAGAATTAAAATAGTTTTTTTTAATGGTTTATATTGCAAAAAATGGCACAAAGCAATGTAACGTGAGATAAACTCAAGTATTACGAGTACAATACAGTTCTATCGTGCCATTCGTTATCGACGAAGCCCACACGACGACGCGCGCATATTACGTGCGGCCAATTTGTCGCGTTAGGCGATGTCGACGCACTGACATGATACCACTGCTCGTATGAATATTGAAACTGTTGCATTTTAAAAGCTTACTCTCTACCGTGTGATTCCCGGCAGAGTAGAATAGAAGGTGTAGGTACGTCTTCCCGTGAGTGTCGTAGAAGGCGACTTAGGAAACACGTAACAAAGCTTATAAACATCAAAGAGACCTCTCTTTACCTTTACTTTAATGTTTGATTTGTTTTATTTTTAACTAGCTGCCCGCGGCTCCGCTCGCGTTAGAGTTGATCCGTCGGGAACAGTAGGTACTTTTCTCCGGGATGAAAGGTAACCTATGTACTTTACCGTTCTCCAGACAACGTGTATGCAAAATTTCATAATGATCGGTTAAGTACATAGGGCGTAAAAGTGTAACGAAGAAACTAACAAACTCACTTTCACATTTATAATATTGTAGTTGAAATTGGGATATTTTTGTAAGTTGATTTTGCTACTATATCCTCCTATGTATATCTATCATTTATTTAATAAAAAAATATTCATATACTTTTTTTCACGAATTCAGTGTCTTTATCAAAGTTAAAGGTAAGCAAAGACGTAAAGAACTGAATGATAATAGGAATGATTCGAGGGTGGCGATAAAACCTACCTAAAAACCACATCCGTGAATTCACAGGCAATTTTCCGTGAGGTGATGTCGGTGCGAGTTGACATGATATTGTCTCGCGCATGAATATTGAATACGTTGCACTTGAAAACTTATGAAAGACCTTATTTTCTACCTGCAATTTTGAGTTTCGTGCATGTTTCTAAAGCAGCTGAAGAGTAATAATTGAATGGATGGTTAGTTAATAAATTGGTAGAAAAAATGCTTCTTACATCACACTTTAATATTCATTATGAACTAGCAGCCCTTCCCGGCTGCGCCTAGGCATTTAATATACCTTAAAACCTTCTTCGTGAATCACTCCATCTAATGGTGAAAACCACATGAAAATCCGTCCAGTAGTTTTTGAGTTTATCCGGAACAGACAGACAGACAGACGCGGCGGAGGACTTTGTTTTATAATATGTTAGTGATGATAGTGATGTTAATTATATGAAGAAGAAGTTTCCTATCTTTACTTTTAATTTTTATTGCTTCGATAAGACGACTATGAATGCATTTTGAAACCACAGATTGTGAACTAAAGTATAACGTAGATCTAGCCAATATTACACTACAATTCTATAGCATCAGTGATGAAAACTATGTGCAATTCGCAACCCAGCAAGTTCGCGCGGCAATTGTCACGTCAGATCAGACTCACATGGATGCTATCATTGTAGGATTTTAAAAGCCTTTATTGACATTTTAAAATATCATGCTAGTATCTATTACAATTGTGGTTTAGACGTATTTCGGTCTTTCCTTGGCTGATGACCTGGGAAGACAGAGACATTTTTAACCGCCTTCGAAAAACAGAGTGGTGTCATAAGTTTAACGCGTCTGTCTTTGCATCTGTCTGTGGTATTTTAGCTCCCAAACGGATAAACCGATTTTCATTTAGTTTTTTTTTTGTGTCATAGATAATTATCCCAAGTGTACTTAGCCATGTATCATGAAAATCTGTTCAGCCATTAGAAGATATTAAAAGCGTCGGAGGGTTTAAAATTTTTAGTTTTACTTTTTATTTTACGTCTATACAATATATTTCGTCAAAGTGTCAGCAAACCTATACACGCAACACAGTAATTTCGCGCAGAAATTGTCGTTTCAGGATAGACTCGCATGGGCTAAAACTTTAGCACTTATAAACAATCCTTTATCGACAATGAAAACGTTGTGCTGGTAAATTTTTCATGCTGTTTTGGAATGATTGGCGATATCATATAAAAAAAGGCAATTTATCAAACATTGTGATTTCATTTGAAATGATTAAGTACGTTTATTTGGCTTTAGTACTATGTCTTCATCTTCTTGTGTAAAAGTTAGGCTCAAGAATTCGATTAAAAGATATCAAGTAAGTACTAAATTTTGCTATTTCCGACAAATGTTTTATTTCTTACAGAAATTTTCTCGTGACTTCTTCCGCGTAAATTATAGCCTATGTAACCAACAGGTAAATAAGCTTTCTAAAGGTGGAAGAATTTTGAAAATCAGACCAGTAGTTTCGGAGCCTATTCAATGCAAACAAAAAAACAATCAAATCTTTCCTATATATATTATTAGTATAATTTGCTGTCTGTTTAGTTCCTAGCATTGAAACCATCACCATCGCCCCTTAAAATGTTTGTACTAAGTAAAAAGTAATAAATGCAAAATATATTTCTCGAAAGTTCGTTCTATATCTGCTCTAATAAACCTAAATAGGTAGGAATTGCACGTATATCGTACTGAAATAAAAATTCCCACTGATCGGTAACCACACAATTACTATATTTCACGCCCCATGTTCCTTGAATATAAAGCAAAAGAATTTGCAAGCCCAGTGGGACCGCCGACCCAGTTATAAAGCAAATAAAAAGCGAACTTAGCTCAAAATGCAGCTAGAAAGTAAACCAAAGAACGTACTATCGCAGCATTGTTTATATTCAGTATTTTATAGCTAAGCTGAGAATATTATAGGTATTTTTGTCGCGAATCGCTGCGTGTTTCTTTTCGTACAACGACAGCGCTGATCGCTTTATAGCCACGCCATCTATCACATGCGTGGGGATCATAAAACGTGACAAAAAGTTACATTAGAATGGCAGAACATACGCTGGAAAACTTGACACAAACATCTAAGTGGTAAAGTTTGGGAACGTTACGTAATGTCATATTTTTTTACAAGACTGCCTAAAAACGAGTTTATTATTTTTCGAGTTCATGTAGGTATGTATTATGTAAGTTTCTTTATTCCACCACCACATCTTAAGGCCTCAATGTAATTGGACGTATTGTATCTATCGTTGGAATCCTTACGCTTCCAAGTGACAAGGGCGCGTAAGGTTTTAGCCACTGTAGTCGTATTCTTATTTTTTTAAGGTGAGTAATTTTACTAAAGGAAACTACTGTAGATAGATAACTAAAACGTAAATCGGGAATATGAATTTAATTTTCTCCCTTTACTCAAAGTAATGTTGAAAACAAGCTACGATTTTAATGAAAGATAAATACAGTTTGTAGTGCTGGTTTAAATCGAAATTATCCAGCCTGATGTGAATGTTCTGGGTAGCCTTATTCCTCGCCTATGTTATATGGAAATTTTAAGTACTACCAACAACTTATTCTATCCTTGAACCGTCTCTTTTTTGGCTGGTCTGGACAATGTTTTACTACTAATATTCAACTCTAAAGTATAAGTACTTACGTAATTACCAACTTCCTAACAAATCATAACTTAAATACGTTGTGTACATCATCATCATCATCATCATCATTAACAGGTATTTGTTAGTCTCCACTCTCCATTGCAAGAGCACGACCCTCTTTTTAGTGCCAGAGCCATATACGTTCGTCGTTTACGTTCAAATATAATTTCTGAATAAACATATTCCGTAATAAAATCGAGTACAAAATTACATTGTCTGTCGGTGGCATCAACCCGGATCTAAGACGTCGTCGCGAGGATCAAAGCTAGCATCTAAAAGCACTGGTTTATATCTCACATAAAGTAACGTGAAATATGCAAGGTCTTAGGTAACTCTATTCTGAATAAACTGCGTCAAGTTTTTACCGGAGCGTTTTCTTGGAATATTTCAGTCCGCTTGAGAACTGCCGGCAACAATAAGATTGAGCTACTCACTGTTTAAGTATGATCTTAAGAGTTTCGTCAACTTTCTGCGTAGTCGTATTATTTATTCTCTAGTTTTATTTCTACGTAGTATGTTTTTCCTCTATGGTTTCAACAAAAGTACGTACTAGAGCACAATTTTTGAACTGGTAGAATCGATCAGCCATTCGTCGAGACGTCAGCAGTTCAGCACTGTTCGTAATCAACGATTGATCCTGTTTTTACGTATTTTTGGACCATGCGACCACTTCTAATGCTCATATACTTAGTTATTGGTATTTTGTACTTCTGGATGGTTCTTGGTGGTCGTTGATGGTAGTAGATTGTAACGCAATGGGATCCGACGAGTCTGATTGTGCCCGATGAGAACCTTAGGGATCTAATGATACCCGATAGTACTCGACGGTATACAAAAATGCCATAAATTGGTATTCGAAAATACCAGATAGTACGCATATTTGAGTCCGAGTGGTCTTATCCGACAATTCAGAAAACCAATTGGAGTAAAGGTTCAAAAATAGAGCATTACGATTAACCACACGAGAGCTTGACTACGATTGGCGAATCTTTTAAATAGCAAAGAAGCCAGTTTCGAAATGGGATTCTTTTTTTCCCGTATTGAAGGCAGCTACGAAGTGGTCCGAAGCGATCAGCTTAAAAATTTTAAATTTTTGATTTCTTTAATAAAATTATTGACTTATTTTTGCGTTTATTTGCATTGGCTGTTTCTAGATACATTACAACTAAATGTCTAAGAATATACCTATATTAGAACCGTGTTAGCTCATAGTGGTCTAAGGGCTCTACTGATAAAGTGAAAAACAGGGCCTGTACCTCTGAGTTTGCAATCCAATTTTGTAACTCAAGTACGGTCATTATCATTGACCTCTACCAGATTCACACATACAATATGGATGAAGGAAAGCATCTTAAGACAACTTCTTAGATTTTACAAATGTGTGAAATGGAGAAGGCAAGAGGAAACTACTCTATTATTTCCTGCCAAAAATTTGTAATTGCATTCTTTTTTCCAAACATGACACCGGCACCTCTTTAAAATCAAACATAATAATGACATATTTACATAGCTAGGCCGTCTTGGCCATACCTCCTATATCCCTTACCATTGCAATAAGCCGGTCAACAACTGTTATTTAAGGCTTTATCAGTAACAACTCTTTGAAAAGACCAAACACACTGCCCACCGCCCACTAGCGTAATTTTAGCGTCTCTACCGAGGGAGAACGTCAAAAATTTTAAATTTTATGATTCCGTATTTAACTTGACTACCTGCTCGTCCGTGCTAAGAGTCGAACCTAGAGCCTCTTTGTCAGCGGAGTGGGTACTCCGCTATCCAGTGGGTACTGGGTCACGTAGGGTCGTTAAACGAACTATCTTTTGAAACACAAAAATTTTGGTTTATGTATTTAAATACAATAAAATAAAATAATGATAAAATGTTATGTCCCTCCATTCAGCACTGCTGTTTTGGCGAAAGAAAGAAAAGAAGGCAAAAGAAAGCTGCAGAGACAGCTAATACAATCAGCAATTATCACCAGAATTGCGTTATGGAGCTGGGCCGTGTCCTAGGCACTTGACATGCAGACCGCTTGCGCATAGCCGCATGAAAGCGGTCAGTGCGCGCTGCCGCGCCGCTGTGGACATATCCAAGGCGTTGCAGAAATAGGACGGCTCCAACTTAGATTATATAAAGCCGAGATAGACTCTATTAGCCTAAAAGCGTAGAAAAAATTGTGTCCAACCCATTGTATATCATACAAACACATAGCTAACAAATTTGTCGGTTTTTGATGGCATTAATCATAGAACCATAACGAGGCATTAATTGAAAGGACGCGCGTGCTTACACCACAAAGCTGTTACGCACACAAACATTGAAAAATTGGCCAGCTTTTTAACCATTGAAATAAAGGCATGACGGCAATTAATAGAGATTATATAGTCAAAGTGTACCAATAGTGCCATAAACGCGTTATTGACCTGCACACGGCGGGCACTGTAGCTTCGATATAGCATGGTTAGGCATATCGAATGGCAACTTGCAAAATCAGACACCAGTGCAGCTCACTCACACACACGAATAGCTTACAAGCGTAGATAGTAATAATGAAGCCCGATGGCCACTGGGCTATCGGGCTTCATTATTACTATCTACATGCGTGCGTATCTACTATACAACCACTGGGTTGTTGACATGATTAGCGCTTACGTATGTAAAGCAACCCCGGGGTGAAGTCCCCACTTGGCAAGTGGCATAATGAAATATCTCGAGCTTCTCCGTGCTTCGGAAGGCACGTTACACCGGCTATCATCATTGATGGCAGTCGTAAAGCTATGTTAGATGCCTTTAAGCAGCTTAAAAAACCTGACACAAGTGTTGCCATCTTACGCACATGAAAAACAAACAAACAAGAATTTGATTAAATAAATCATGGCACCTCAAATAAAACATAACAAAGTACCACTCCTTTGACCAAATAAATGGCAGCGTAGTAGTAAATACTGTAAACCTATACAACAAACACCCAGCTTGGGAAGAAATAAAGCACGACACGAAGGAAGGTCCAATCCCTCATCAATATCCGTTTCGCCCGGGGTTTATTTTGACGTAGCCTTTGTCAAGATGCTTTGGAATTACATACAAGTCAATCGCAGAAAGATTTAATAGGATTGAGATTTTATTTGGAAAGACAAATTTTGTTCAGGGGAATATGATCTCTGAAAGTATTTGCGTATAAAATCTATAGGTACCTTATTTTATTCAGATACAGATTTTTGACTATTTTTATAATTAGGAAGCGACTTATACAAAACTTTTTGGAACAAGAAGATGTTAAAATATCTTTGAGATGTAAACGCAAGTAGGTACGGTTTTTTATCGAATAAATGGTTTTATAGTAGGTTTATAGTCCAAAAGTATAAACTCGCATCTAAAGTCCAAAAGTACAGTATACGCGAGTAGCAATGCTATCTTGAATATCTTATTATTATCGTTTGTTTGTTTTTTGCTTGATTGATTGCGATTGCAGTAGCCATCAGGTTACCCGCTAGTTCGTTTGCCGTCCCATATCATTAAAAAAACATGGATAATAGTACTCATAGTCATAGAATATAACTATCAAATAAATAATTATAGGTGCAAAAACATAATTTATATGCAGCATATAAACTCTCATTTTAGGCAGATGCTTGCATTCAAGGGTTTGGACTATGGGTTATTGACTAACTGGCCACAATAATCTTCTGAATATAGCTGTGAACAGTAGATGAAATAACTTATTTTCACTTACTAAGTGATCACATAAATGTACAATACTCAAACCAAGTTACAAGGTATTTATTTAAAAATACATTAAATTTTGTACTTTTAGGAACCAGTTTGTTTTAATTGGGGTTTAAGAAAAGATGTAAACAACAATTGCTCAAAGTGTTTGAGAGCAGAAGATTTTAAACCTCATATGTGGTCCTTTGTTTTTTAAACCTATTGTAACAAATAGTAACATATAAACCTTTTATGAGCCGTATGCATTTTTTATGCTAAATTAAACTTTTTTGTATGAGTTTAGCTTTTAATATATATCTATTCGTTTTCAATATTTTAAAAGGTACTTTGGCGCTTATAGTCCGGAAAAACAACTTTTATTAAGTATAATAATAAACAGGTGATAATTTTTTTCGTATACACATTGGTGTAAAAATAGGATAGCATGAAAAATAATTATTTATACGTGTGACATAAGTATAGAAGAAACTAAGCTACAAACAAGCAATTTTATCGAAGAATTTATAAAAAACAAGGGCGTTAATATAAGACACCAGCTGTCTTGTAATTTCTAGGTCACACTGTCTGACCACATTGTGGTAAGTTTGTAACAACCGTACTTGCCATATCGGCGCCGTGTATTTTATGAGAGCGCCCATGAGGTTAGAGCATGGCGAGCCATACTAATTGTGCAAGCTGGCGACACAAGGGACTAATGCCAAGATATTAGACAAAGGACTAATAGATAATTTATTGTCTTCTTTTTCTTCTTGTCAAGTTGAAATGGTTTACTATAATAATTTCGTGATGAAAGGATCAGCCATTCTGCGTTACCGACTAGAGGTGCGCTGAACGTATTAGGGATCTCTACGTCACGCAGAGAGGCTTTTTTCTTGCACCCTCATTATATTTACACCCATTTATAGCAACTTTATATTACTTTATTCCATAAGATGATACTACAATTGACTTCATAATATATAGTATAGGTACCTAAGGCTGAAATAAAGCCACTATCTTTAGCGATGATTACGTAAGTATTTTTAACACCCGACCAAAAAGAGGAGTGTAAATGTATGTTTCGCACCTTATTCTGTCTGTCTGTCTGTGCAAATGTCAAACGATGTCACCATCTTTTTTAGTCAAGTGTGTCAAGCTTTCAGAAATAGCTAAGAGCTTGTCGCATTTATACTTTTTTATACCATGTCGTTCTAGATAGAGGCCGGCCAGGTAAGGTTACCCCGGCGGTTAAATACAATGTAGTTTGAATGTAAACGATACAAGTAAATTGCTGAGCTATAATTTTGTATCGCCAACAACTAGCAACGGCCATCGCAACAAAACAGCGACAATTACATTCTACTATTTTGTTGCATGCAATGCCGCGCGACGTCGCGCCGCCAACGCGTGAAGTGCTAACATGGCACCGCACTCGTAACAACCGCGCATATCAATTATACCGACCGGGGTAAAATTAACTCCACCTTTCATTAAAAAATCAACTTGAGAAAGTACTCTTCCGAATGAGAATTTTTTTTTCAAATTTGTTGATTAGTAAAGGGGATAAAGGGGTATTATCTTATGTACCTCGTGTACATAAGATAATAATGTTTAGTTATAAAGTGTTCAGCAATCAAGTTTTGTATTTCTTAAAGGTGCTCCTACACAGCAGTTATATAACGTTGTATAACTGCTGTATGGGAGCATCATAAGGGAAATACAGCAGATAAAACGTTATAAAATATAAAATTTACTATAATATTATAAAATGTCATCGTTGTTTTACAATGTTTCATTTTCTGCTGTATATATTGAAAAATAATGGTGTAAAACATTTTGGTGTTTTAGGTCGAAGAAACTTGCCACAATGAAAATCGGAACAGAATAGGTAAATTCGATATATAGTTTATGATCTGTCACACAATGTAATGCAATACATTTACAATTGGACTCGCATTATTATTCCACCACATCCACATGAAGTATTTGCAATATGGGGGCTATTGCAAATACTTCATCAGCCATGCAATGCACAAGTAGGTACCCTGGAATTGTAGTGTAGCTCAGCACCAGGAAGTCTAAGGTTATATAATGTGTTTGACTGCAAGTTGTAAGTTGTCGGAGACGGATCTCAAAGGGCGACCTACTGACAAAAAGAAAAAACAAAAGACAAAATTTTGTTTGAGCCATTCGACTCGATAAGAAGAAGAATAGGTATGTCTTGTTATCGATCCATACAACACAGCGATGATCACGCAGGGATTAAACCGTCCTTCAAATGTAAAAAAAGGCTTTACCATTTCATGTTTTAAATATTAAGGTTATCTAAACTCCGTAAACTATCTATGCTCATTGAACACTCACTCAATAAATCGGTATCGGTGACCACCGCGCGTTTCGACCCGGCCTATCGCGGCAGCACAGTGACAATTCTGTACGACCAATTTGCTGTATTCAATGCTACGAGAGACTTTATATCGTCAATACATGCTTCAATGAACATAATTTCCCAGAAACTATTGAATAGTACTAAAGGTAAATTTTTTGAAAAAATAAAAGTATCTCTGCTTTATCAGAAATACTTATAACTAGACGTGTTATAGGACGATTCCAATGATAGTCCATACATTCAAATCTGTTTAGGCATTCATATCACTATTATTACTATAAAACAAAGTCACTTCCCGCTGTTTTTCTGTCTGTATGTATCTTTAGATCTCTAAAACTAGGCAACGAATTTTGATGCGGGTTTTTTTATATAAAGTGATTCAAGAGGAAGTTTTACATGTATAATATATGCCCGGGTGGATCCGGGACGGGCTGCTAGTTTAAAATAATTGGTCTCAAACGTGCAGCAAGTCTCTGCACCCTAAGTGAGCGCCATATCATAAAGGAGTGAGCGGAGTAAGCCGCACTATGTTACATAAATAAAAAACATTGATAAACATGAAACCGAAGGAAAGCCCTAAATAATCAATGTTCAAACGATGTGAACTGATGAGTTAAAAACGTGCAGCAACCAGGCTGACTGAGCGCTCGCCATATCATGTAGAAGACAAAATGTCGATAATTTCTTTGGTAGTTGCATTTACTGCGCTGCCCTGTGACGTCGATACTGCATAAGTTGAGCAAATATATAGTGTTTGGTATCGTTTTCGTATAAATCAAGGACGAGGACAAGGACGCACAAACTTGTGGATTTTGCAGTTAGTTGTCTTAGTGAAATTACTGATTATTTATTATACTTATTCGAGAAATTTAAATATATTTGTTGGTCGATATTAACAACGTATTATAGTGTTACAACTTACAAGTAACGAAACAATTATGTTCACTTTGTTCAGAATTCTGATAATAACAAGCATGAAATGGTAGCAGCGAAGAGCCTTTAATATTCAATGTTGCGACGTGTAACTGATAGCGTGGAAAATGTGCAGAAAGCATCTGCGCCCCAAATGTAGCGCTCGCTATTATGTAGAAGTGAGCCGAATAAGCCGCACTTTATTGATCCACTATGAGTTTGAAAATAAATAAAACATTGACAAATATATTAGTCATATATCAACTAATAGAACAATTAGATTGCAGACGTTCTTAAAAATATAAGTAAGAAGTATCCGCAACTAAAGATCATGCATAAGAAAAGTCATGAGTGCAGACGAAGTTAGAGAGATTTGTCAGGATTGTTGCAAGTGGAGATCCATAGTCACTGCCTGGCCCCATGGGAAACAGTTGTGATGAAATAATTGTAAAGAAATCGTGCAGTAAGCATCTGCGCCCCGAGTGACCGCTCGACATATCCTGTAGTGAGCGCAGTAAGCCGCACTTTGTTACAAATCCGGGTCGGGTGGGCTTTGTCCGTGTCCGTCCTGCGCTTGTTATTCCGCTGCGTCAACACCGGCGATGCTTATGGCTATCATTCTGAAACTTGAAACGGGTTCGAATTCAAGCCACTTACAAATTAGCGATAAGCTAGATGAACCACTATTTTTACATCTTACCTGTTTGACAAAAGTAACAACACACTGTACATAAAATTAAATACTTAATAAGGTTGCACAGGTAAAAGGTCCCTAGAGTTTGTTTTTTTTAAAGTGACGTGTGATTGGTAACGTTGAAAACGTGCAGCAACCAGCCCGAGTGAGCGCTCGACATATCCTGTAGTGAGCGCAGTAAGCCGCACTTTGTTACAAATCCGGGTCGGGTGGGATTTGTCCGTGTCCGTCCTGTGCTTGTTATTCCGCTGCGCCAAGTCCGGCGATGCTTGGGGCTATCGCTCCGAAACTTGAAACGGGTTCGAATTTGAGCCACTTACAAATTGGTGACAAGCTGGATGAGTCACTATTTTGTTATCTTACCTTTTTGACAAAACACACTGTACTTTACATTAAATATTAATATTATTCTAAAAAGTTTCATGTACGTGTAATTGGTAACCTAACTAAACCAATAACCTAACTAAACCAATTCCAAAATTATAGTTGCAAATATCTAACCGCTTGGACATGAACTGAAATGTAGCAGTTTGCAGCAATGACCCAAATCTAGTTCTTAGACACTCCATCTCATAAACTGTGTGATTCTGGTTTCGAGTTTCACGTAGTTACACAGTTTGACACATTCTACCGCTACCAGACTACATTCCCAAGCTTGGAGTTAATATGACGTCACGACAGGCTGCACTGAATATATCTAGGTCTAGTGATGAGTTGAGCATACAACAATTCAGTTCGTATTTCTAAGTATAATATATAAATGTAAGCTGTGAATGTAAGTATGGCTATTAAATTTGTACACACTTCTACAAATGTTTGTCAATATTTATGTATGTATACCATTTTATACGACTGACTAAAAACCAATGGGAAAATGATCAATTTTTTTGGTTCTGATATAAAAAGAACAATCAAGAATAGGAATAATATTAAAAAATTACATTGCTTACTCAAAAACTCTATAAAATATAAAGGTTAAATCACAATTTTACGTTCGGCGTAAAGGTCGCTAGCAAAAAAAAAACCAGTTAAGTGACGTCACTTCTCTATCTTCTAAAATAAGTGATGTAACATTGCTCGGTAGCTATATTTAAAAATGTGTAAATAGAAATAATAAAATGGAAATGACTTCATAACAAAAGTTGATAAAATATTTAAAGGCTATAATACATTTTTATCGATTTTTATGCTTCTCAAATGGACTTTTCCAACCAATTTTAACCCAATTTCGATATATGCGTAGAGTAAACGGTACAGTACTTTACTACTTACTATACCGGTGTAAACAACATTGGTAGAGTAGAGTACAAGAAATTGGTAGAGTAGTGTGACTAGCAATATGGGTAAGCTACTTTACCAACTGCCTTCTCCCACCATAGTGTCCACTCTACTCTACCATGCATTATACCATATTAGGCTACTCAACCTATTTAATGTATTTTCTTAGTAGAGTAGTTAGTAACTTAGCTAGTAACAGCCATGGCAACTAATTTAACGAAATTTACCTGTAGACATCTACTTTAAACCAAAAATAGTATAGTAGGGTTACCTGAATTGATAGAGTAGCAGGGTAGTGTACTCGACCACTCACTATACGCATGTATCGGAGGCTTAAGAGTAGTTTTCAGCAAGACTCTTACATTCAGAAACATTTTCAAAATTTACTTTTCATGCAAGTTTCCGTTTTTTAATGTTTTGGGGTTTATGCATTCATGTCAGTTTTTTATCCTACCATTGAGTTTAAATTTTTAGTAGTGGTGTTTTAATATTATATAGTGGGAGCTTTTACGTTACCCCGAATTAAATAGGATATGTTGTTTTAAAAGGACATCTGTGTCTAATATTGATAATACCTATCAACCATCTATAAAGTAAACGTTTTCTTCTTAAATATATTTCACGTCCTTGATACCAACATACTTTTTTGGAACAGCTAATTATTCAACATAAATGTATCATTTAAATTCTGAAGAACACAAATTTTGTTAAAAAAACCTACATTTGCACAACTATTCCCATACAGCATATTTTTGAATATAATAACGTAAACAGAACATTTTCAGCTAAGTTTCTTAATTCTGCGCATTCCGCGGCGGACAACCCTCATGTTTAGAAGAGCTCTTACTTAAATATAATTGCTTTAAGTTTTTTGCATTCTGTCATGCTCCACGACATATCTACAAAATTTATGTGTACGTTCTATTTTCTACTCTGAAATCCATTCTGATTTATCGTTTTAAGTATTAAGGTTTTAAGCTTGGGGACCGTTTTTGAAATAGGTATCTCGCAAATCACTGAACGGCCTAAGGATCATTGCTGGGTGTTTGTTGTTTAAATTTATTGTATAATAAATAAAAAAAAAACTTGTCTGGCCCCTCTCCAACCCGTCTGGTCAGCGTGGAGATTGTAGCCCAAATCCTCTGACTACTCTGGCTAATATATGGCTCTGGTAGTACAAAGAGGGTCGTGCTCCTGCAGCTGAGACTAAACAAGATTCGAGGACGATACAGAACACTTATTGAGCTAGCCCCAAAATACTATATGGGGCTCTAGACCTGTATTCTTTAGGGAATATTTTTTATACGGTGGTACATTATCTTTTTTATTAGGCACGTACCCCTATGCTTTGTGCCTGAATACTTCTTCAAGTACTTAAGAAATAACAAAAATACAATCAATACAAGAACAACTAGAAGTTGTGAGCCTGTGTCGTGAAGTTCATGATATCAACATATTTTACCTAATAATAGATGCTTATACCTAGATGACGGCCTCCATGAAGCAGTGGTTAACATGAGGGGTACCGAGTTTGATTCTCGGAGCGGTGAAACACTTTCTTTTTTCAGGTCCGCAGTTCTGGAGCTACCCAAGTAGGGTTACGTCTGTTAGAAGGCCGGCAGTAAAAACTTTCGCCTACTCATTATCGCAGCAAGAATACTGTCATAATAGCGAACCCCGAGCTCATTGCGGGCAATGCGATCGGGAGAACGCTCAGATGAGGAGGAAAAAATGTAAAGGTTCGTTTTCCATCTTGACCTAGCCGGGGGGATCTAACCCGTGAAACAGGGAAACCATTCGCATCAAGTCAACTTAATGTAGTTTTTGAGGCTCAATTAAGTTTTAATTAAAATAAAAACAAAAATGTGATATAAACATTTCATATTTTAGTAAGTCATTAATAATTCAATTCTGATGAATGGTACAACAATGTATTTGTTGGAAATAAAATAAATATGTACCGGCTTAAATAACACTCCTCTGAAACAAGTTCGAAAATCGTTACTTCATTTAAATTTGAGTTAGTCAGGATTACCTTATTCATAGAAGGAGAAAGTTTAAAAAAAATTTCCCAACTGAGCTAGTACCATTGTGCAAAAGAAATCATACTTACTGTTGCTAATTTTATTAGGCCGTGAGATGAACTCTCTTGTGTCTCAATAATCTCATCATCATCATCAGGTGTTTTTAGTCTCTACTGCAGGAGCATGGCCCTCTCTGTACTACCACAGCCATATATTAGCCAAAGCAGTCAGAGGTCACTCTTGACGCTGGCCAGACGTGTTGGAGAGGTATTTTTGTTGTTTATAAGCTTTGATTAGCTGTGATCGCTAAGTCGCCTTCTACGACATCTACGGAAAGAATTGGAGTGGTCCTATTCCACTCTGCCAGAAACCACACGGCATATGTGTCTTTATCCCACACATGTCTCAATCTGTCATGGCCCATTTAGGAGTCTCTGAAAAGATACCAAACACAGGTGGGTTGCTTAGGGTCGCTGCAAAGATAATCTGGCCTGATGGGGAATGATCCTCTTCCTCGTCCGAGCGTTTTTCGCGGTTGCATCCTCAAACGGGATGCATTGGAGCCAGGATTATGTCAGCATTTATGCTGTAACAGGATTTGATATTGTATTTACGGTCTGCCGCCTGCTTAACTCCAACCCGGCTTGCGTAGCTCCAGGACTGAGGAAAAATCCCTGCCTAAAGGAAGTACAATTATATTCCTGCGCTAGAAATTAAACCCAGTGCCTCTCGTGTAGCAGGTTGGCGTATTAATCACTGCGCCACAGAGGCAGTCCATCGGGAATAATAAATTGTATGTCGGTGTGGCTTCCATCCACAAATGGCGCATTTACTCATATGTCTGCACCCAAATATCTGCACTCGGGATGGCTTAATAGCCTTAATGATAGGTAATATATAAAGGTAATAAAATAGGTAAGTAGCTCTTACTGGAGCGACAATATATAAAAGACCGTTGAAATACCAAAAGACAAAGTAGCTGCAATCGCTTTTAATTTGTGTCTGAATTGTTAATAATAAATCTAGGTGTGAAATATGAAACGAAATTCAATATTCATCGCGGTAAGTCTCCTAGTATCAAATATATGACCAAGAAAGAAAAAACCTTATAAAGGACTGAAGATTTTCTTATCTAAAAAATATGTATTATAGTCGTCTTTGCTATCATATTCTCCTATTTTCTATAGTTTAAAAATATTCCGCCAGTATCTTTATATCCTATTATGGCTAGACACCCTTAAACAGGATTAAGAATCACTTCTACGAATACCCCGTACCTATACGTATTTATTGAGCTTTGAAAGTCGAACAGCCTATTCGGCATCTATTCTAGTATCGATCACGACTTAGTTCTAGGGACTAGCTACATGGGGCCTGTAGTATTTAGGTTGCATAATTAAGTTAAACGTAGCACTGCTAAGTTTGGCGGGTCAGTGACGAATTTTTCATTTTCGCAGATAAAAACGGCGCGGCTGAAAAGGGAAATTCGCTGAGCAAGTCACTCGAGGGAAAAAATAAGACGTGGAACCGGCCTTAACGACCGTCAGGGGATGTCATTAGCTGATGTCCACCGCTGCATGACTTGAATTAGACGACTCCAACAACGCAGCTATTTAGCTTAATTAAATAAATCGTTCTTAGTTCTATTTACATTCAAACAATTCTATTTTAACTTGTTCAGTATTGTTTAAAGAATATTTAAAGATTTATTATCATTCTGATGCCCCTTTTAGTTTAATTTTTAACACTCTAATTGAAAAAAAAAATGAATTTTAAAAACTTTTAATATGGAGTTTATCGATTAATTAATAGGTAAATATACTGGGAAAATCACACAGATTGAGCTGGTCCTACAGTAAGTTGTGAACTTGTGTCGTATGATACTAACTCAATGATACTATCCTAATTTAGAATTAATCTACTTACTTCCTAATCTTTCATAATAATAATAATAACTAACTAACATACTCTTTTGGCATACTAAGATGGACCCAAACTGAGTTAGATGCCTTGGATAGAAGAGTCCGTCAACGACTTACAACGTATCGCATGCTTCATCCACGGTCATCTGTTATGAGACTGTACATCCCACGTGAGTGTGGAGGTCGTGGTTTTTTAAACGCCAAGACTCTCCATAACCGCGAGGTGTGCAGTCTAGGGATTACTTCTCAAACAATGATTGTGGGATGCATCGCGACTTTGTAGTAGTAGATAGAAGCTTTACGCCGCTCTCCTTTGCAAACGAGAATTGGCGCAGACCAACGGTGTTAAGCATCGAAGACCGCAGGAGCATATGGAAGAGCAAGGAGCTACATGGGCGGTTCTACCGGGCCTTAACAGGGCCTGATGTAGATCTGCTCGCGTTGGTGAACTGGCTACGCTTTGGTCTCTTTGGAGAAACCGAGGGTTTTGCTTGTGCAATTGCAGACGAAGTCATGATGACGAACAACTATCGGAAATATATCCTGAAGGACGGTACGGTCGACATCTGTCGGGCATGCCGCCGTGCCGGTGAGTCACTCAGGCATATTATTTCCGGTTGTTCGCATCTGGCTAACGGAGAGTACTTGCACAGACATAACCTTGTAGCCAGGATCATCCACCAGCAACTTGCTCTTCGTTATGGTCTTGTGGAATCTGAGGTGCCATATAAGCACACACCAACGCCCGTTCTCGAAAATGGTCGTGCCACACTGTATTGGGATCGATCTGTCATTACGGACAGGACTATTGTTGCCAATAAGCCTGACATAGTTCTCACAGATCGATCGACACGCCAGGCAGTGCTCGTTGATATCACCATTCCACATGACGAAAACCTCGTGAAGGCCGTGAAGGACAAGCTCAGCAAGTACCTTGACTTAGCCCACGACGTAACCGCCATGTGGGATGTGGATTCAACGAATATTGTCTCGATTGTCGTATCTGCGAACGGTCTTATAGCGAAGAGTCTTGACCAACATCTAAAGAGGCTTTCGCTAGATGGCTGGATCAAGCGACAGATACAGAAGGCAGTACTCTTGGATACGGCACGTATTGTCAGAAGGTTTCTCTCGCTGGGGCCTTGACCGCCGGTAGCTTGAGCCTTGCCCCGCTGCTGGCGGCACTCTAGCTTTAGGTTTTTATAAAGTTTTTATGTTTTGTATTATATTTTTATATTTTACTTTTTATATAAATTTTATAAAAACCTTAAACTAAGAATATAAAAATAAATAAAAAGAATAATAATACCTAATATTATAAACGCGAAAGTGAGTTTGTTTGTTTACTTGTTTGTTTGTTTGTTACGCTTTCACGCCATATCTACTGAACCGATCATCATGAAATTTTGCATACACATAGGTTAGGGTACTGAAAAGGACATAGGATATATATCACGCGGGCGAAGCCGCGGGTAACAGCTAGTATTTTATAAAAGATACTTAGAGTTATATAGATAAATATCTAAGACCCAGGCCAATCTGAAAAACTCGTTTTCCATCATGAAAACACTTAATCACTTAATTCAGTCATTGCTACGTTCCTATAAGCTAAAATCTTCTACACGGTTTCGTAGCCAATAGTCGTAGCGTACGTGTAGACGGCGTGCGTAGCTTTCGTGATATCAGAGAATTCGCAGCCACAGTACAGAGGCAGACGTTTCGTAGCACCCTCGTGGCGTAGTGGTTAGCCTGCGACACGAGTGATCATGATGAAAAACTATTTTTGTCATATTGACTTTGGTCTTTGACATTTATCTATTATATATCTTTTGTTGAGTAGTATCCTACAACACAAGTATACGTCTTACGAGGGGCAGCTTAATTTGTTTCATTTGACCCTGTATGACTGGATCTCTCCGACACGTCTAGCCAGCGTGGAGAGTGTAGGCCAAATCCTCTAAATGCGATGGCTAATATGTGCCTCTGGTAGTGCAAAGAAGGTCGTGCTCCTGCTGTGGAGACTTAAAAGACCTGATAATTATGATACCTATAAATATTTATTTATTACTTGTAGTAGTTCTTGCAACCAATGTGTTAACTTTTTGGGTTTTCATCATTAAATTAATTTTCCTATTCACTAGTTAAAAATTATATGTACCTCTAACAGAGGTCAAACTTTCCAGAAACAAAACTTCTTGAACTTTAAAAATAAATTTCAATTGTTATAAATGGATAGAATCAACTTTTATCATACTCAAGTTCACTCTTGTTGCAGCCATTAGTACTTAAATGGGAGTTGTTTATCGCCAATAAATAAAAGTGCCTCCATTATCTCCCCGCTTAGCCATTCATGCTTAACAATAGAATTGTACGAGGCACCAAAGAGACTGTCTACAACTTAACCGCACAACTTTGTTAAGACTTGTTTACGGACAGTTACAGTTTCGGTTTATGTGATGGCGGTCTCCAACTTGTACTTAGTTACATTACTTTACACATACCAGCCGAACGGCGCTAGTTTACAGCGAACGAGTAAAACGATGGGTATAACTGCATTTGGAGAATGGGATAATTTCCGCACTTCTCGACAAAGGTTCATGCTATGAATTTTAAGTGTCATAAGTAGGCACCTTCAATTGAATAAGGCAAGATAAGATGGTTAAATAGTAGGTAACTGTCTCACATATACATACTCCTTTTTCTGTAACGTGGATAGAAAAGCAACTTTATGACTTACTACTGGTATAGTGCCTACAAACTCTCCCTTCATCTTCATCATCCTGATATACAAGTTCTCGTAATTCCTAGCTTGAAAGACAAGGCTTGTACTGAATCTTATATCATCGAAGTAGTATAAAACATAGTTCATTATTTACCTACATCTGTCAGATAATATCGTCAAGTACTTTGATCAATGATCGGTAGAAGGAGTTTGTGGTGGGAAGTCAAGGGGTACAGTTGAAGTTTGCCGTAGACAATTTTGCAAATTGATTTTAGTGGACTTTATAATATGAAATTGGTGTAGTTTGGTGTTATAAATGCTCGTGCTCATGAACAATTCGTGAAATAGTTAAAGTGGACTGATAAATGAACTCGTATATAGATTTGCCTCCAGAAACTCCCATGAGGCATCAAAGATGACGCCATCTTTGATGCTACTTGGAAAAACTTTACCGTACAACACCGATACTTGTATCTCATTATACTGGACATTGGCATCACTGAAATTTCTGTGGAAGCCATAATATAAAACAGAAGAAAAAGAATGATCGGTATTTCTGCGATGAAACTAAATGGCTAAAGTCATAATGAAAGATATTCTACAGTATTGAGTGTAAGGTTTATGCAATATTCTTTAAATCGCACGGAATATCTTTCAAGTACTTTCCAACTTCTGCGTAGATTTAAGATTCTGTCTTTATGTTTTTTATTGAGAGATTTTATTCGGAATGAGCAATAAATAAGATTCAGTCCACAAGGGTAGCCCTTTCTGTATGCCAAATTTTACTTGTCATTGCATCACAGAGCTTTCTTACTTATGGCAGACGCATTATGGAGAAATCATAGTTTATATTTAAAAAAAAAATGTTTATGGGAATGTGTTAATTATTATTTTTTGTTATTAACAATTTGAAATTATCTTTTAAAATTTTCAATGACTAACATATATATACATAATATTATTGTTAATTTTTTTTCATAATCACTTGATTCAAATAGCAACATGACAATGTGTTACCTAATAACAAACGGTTTTACTAACATATTTTAATGGGTATTGTATTTTTGATTAATTTTCTTTGTAATTATTATTTCTTTTCAAGAAGTGTTATTATTTAATTCAACAATGGGCTTTTGTGATTATACCCTATTCAGTTTGACTACCCACTGTAGCAAACCATATCCATGCAGGCACATAGACAAATAATAGACATCCTTGCCCTTCAATAGCAACTAATATATCTGACTAGGTTCATACCTAGTTAGATATATTAGTTGCTATAGTCTAGGTCTTGACATGATGTTATCATAGATAGAATGACAAGATATAGAAATTATGTAGAAGGTATCTTCATGAAGAAGATAATTAGGTACTCCTGGAATTAAGTAAATAAAATTTTAAGGAAAATTATTCGTTTACCTACGTTTCTCACTTATTTTCTTGACGGCACTTAGCTTCTTAGCTTACGGCTGCCTGTACCGTAAGTAGAAGGTTAGCCACTATAATTACAAATTAAAGACCTAAGATAATTCAGAACTAAACACAAGTACCTAAACTATACATTAAGATCAATAAGATTATAAAGTCAAGGTAAAGTAATCTCTTATTAATATGAGATTTAGTTTACTTTGACGAGCTTGATGGCCTAGTGGCTGTAAGCACTGTAAGCGCTTCCACATGTTAAGCCACCCCGGGCGCAGCCCCTACTTGGATGGGTGACCGTAAGTGGCATAAAAATTATCTCGAGCTCCTCCGTGCTTCGGAAGGCACGTTAAGCCGTTGGTCCCGGTTGTCATCGTTGATGGCAGTCGTTAAGCTATGTCAGATGCCTTAAGGCTGCTTGAAAAATCTGACATCAGTGTTGGCCACTTACACACACGAAAAACAAACAACTTATTGATCTTATAGCATAGTTTTTTTTTATCGTAAACTAACCATAGTTGAAAAGTCTTAAACACGTTTCATTTGACGATTTTGTCCTGCCCACTTTGTATTTAGTCCCCCTCGCTTCTAAAGGAAAACATTCCGGGGAGGAGGGAGGCGTGTCAACAAGGAATCCCTACACAGCTCGAGAGCCCTCGCAAGCGGTTGTATTGTAGCTGGTATTGATGAGGGCCTCCTCAATACACTGGAGGTGTTCGTTTAAAGTCACCGTCTCGTACGTCGAGCAACGGCACGTTAACTTCTCGATAAAAGAGATTTAAGTGTCAGCTTAAATGGATAAAATACGGAATGGGAAGTATGAAAGTCACGCCAGTAACAGAAAAGCCATACACTGAGTTGGTAGGAGTATGCGATAAGGAGAGCAGCAAAGAGGTAAAAAAAAAATTTTTTTCGTCTCATTCATACTTCTATGGAGAGAAGAGAGTCATTGAAAAGATAAATGTCACAAGAAAGGCATTAGATTTGAAAGTGGATGGAACGCGAAACAGAGGACGTCCTTATAAAAGATGCGTGGATTGTGTCAAGGAAAGTATAAATAAGAAAGGAGTGACAAAGGCTGTGGTAGACGACATAAGAAAATGGGGAAAACTGACATACTGTGCTGAACCCACATAAAAAAAGTAGGATAAGGTTAAGGGAGAATAAGAAGAAATGTCAGCTTAAAAAAATAATGTGGGTGGCCTTATTTCCACGTTTTATTCAATACAACCCGTAAGATGAAAAGGTAAAAAGAGATATTTATATAACAATATGTTTTCAGTCCAATTATTTTAAGAACATTTTACACAAATACCAACAATGTAACGAATTCAAATAGAGACCTTGCTAATATTTATCAGCCCAATTTGTAAAGAGAATTATACATTTTTGTAAGGGTAAATTTACTTGTGTTTACGGTATGTTATGAATGAACCTTTCCACAAAGCACAGAATACATTTTATTTAACTGATATTTATTGGTAGGTAACTTGTTTTGTTTTGAGTAAGTGTTTTCTGATAATTACATTTTATACAGTTAGTTCGCGTTAATTGCGAAAAACCAGAGATGTATTTTGTGTGGTAAATCAAGATAGATACAGATTCTGATTATGTGGCAAGTTTCTATTAAATCCGTTCAGTTATTTAACAAAAATGTTTAACCAAATTAAAAAATATTCAAAGTCGAAGACAAAATGGATTTAACTTGATACCACTGTCTCTGTATCCAAATCGCTACCTAACCTTTTGGATCTTTCACACGACCTTACCCACAACACACGCAGTATCACCTACCTTAAAAACGTAATATCGCAAGCAAACGAAAGGTTTAAACTTAGTAAATCAGGGTCGCTCCTTCTCGGAAATGTTGAAATCCTTCCAGAGCAAAAGCTTTTAAGCACTCGAGTCACAATTACTCATGTGCTTCTAAAAATTCGCGCCGACCGTTTTTAGTCGGACTGGCATCGAACAAAAGTTTGGCTGCGTATGGAGATGAGGCTCCGCTCTCGATTCTAAGCGGGAATATGTAATACAGGTTTGCAAGGAATAAAATTCTGAACCATTAATTTGAATAAGAAATATTCTTGAACGAGTAGGTATTGAAAATGTTCTTGTATTGATATATTGATATTGACGAATTTTGATATTTCTGCGTAGATCGTGTTCTATGTCTATTTGTTTCGTTATACATTTATTTTGTATGCTACTTATTTAGCTACGACTTTTCATTTATAATATATAGAACTTTATTAGTGTGTTAGTGTCTGAAGAATGTACTACTGCTGCTTCTCTTCTCGCGTAGACCGTAGATGCTGTCCCAGGAAATGGGCGAGAATCTAAGGAACCATTTTAATTATTGCGGATTGCAAGCCAATGCAGCTATTTAGATTCAGTTTTCCACCAACATGCTATCGATATATAAAGAGTAGAGGGCATAAGATCCAAAAGCCACGTTAAACACGTGATAATACATGACTATATATCAATCGCTTTTAACCCTTATAGAGGTAATTAAGCCCGTCGATATGATCAACTTTTCCTATGGGACAATGCTGGAAACAAAAAAATGACATTACCAAATAAAAAAATTTGCCGTCCGAACAATTTGTATGGGAAACTCAATTTTGTGGTTTGATAACACATCGTGTAAAACCCTTGAAAATTTATCCCTTACGTGTATAACTTTCAAAACTCTCCCAGCTTACATTGGAACCAAATTTTATAATAATGGCGTAACTTGATGTAGTAGAATTTAACGTGAAGAAAGTGAGTCTAAAGATGTCATCGTCATCATCGGGTCTTTACCAGTCTCCACTGCAGGAGCACGACCCTTTCTGTACGACTAGAGCCATATATTAGCCTGAGTAGTCAGAGGATTTGGCCTATACTTTCCACGATGGCCAGACGGGTTGGAGAGGCTTCTTTGATGTTAATAAGCTTTGTTTAGCTTGTGTTTCCTTATAGTCGCCTTTTACGACATCTACTGGATGACTTGGAGTGGTCCTATTCTACTCTGAAAGACGTATAAAGATGTCTAACCTACGAATATATGCACATAAATGCACTTAGCAAGTGTGAAATTCGACCACATGTGCGCGGCCACGTCTCCCAACTTAGAGCGATGTAACGAGCTAAGAGATGTTCAACTCCGCGAACAATGTCGCAGGTGAAAATAGTTCGTTTAACCTCAATAGTAGGTAATACTGGCGGGGTTTCTATGTAACACAAAATTTACTTGAGTCTACGTTCTAATTTGATTTTGGTCACGTTTCAAAGTTACTTCAGATATAAGGTAAAAAGTCAATGTGAAATAACGAAAATGTTTTTAAAATATTTCGATAATGTTTGCAAGTAAGTGGTATATAATATCATAGATTAAAAAAAATACTTCTATGTATAATATCTATATTATTGTTAAAAATATAAGTATTAACAAATGACATTATGGAGGAGCCCGGTGGTCCAGTGGGTGTGAGCTCTGTGAGCGCTTACGTATGTTAAGCAACCCCTGGTGCAGTCCCTACTTGGATGGGTGACCGCGAGTGGCATAAAAATATCTCGAGCTCCTCCGTGCTTCGGAAGGCACGTTAAGCCGTTGGTCCCGGCTGTCATCGTTGATGGCAGTCGTTAAGCTATGTCAGATGCCTTAAGGCAGCTTGAAAAATCTGACACCAGTGTTGGCCACTTACACATACGAAAAACAAAAAACAAACAAATGACATTATTTGTAAATGGGCTAGTAGTATGATCAGGGGTGTCATCCTAAACTGTCTGTTCGGTGGTTGCAGCTATGGTA
This sequence comes from Rhodophaea formosa, assembly GCA_963082605.1. Classification (NCBI taxonomy): domain Eukaryota; kingdom Metazoa; phylum Arthropoda; class Insecta; order Lepidoptera; family Pyralidae; genus Rhodophaea; species Rhodophaea formosa. Next base: position 9,394,872 of record OY720208.1, on the reverse strand, counting down.
TCGTGAACGCGTGCTCTGCCGCCCAAGCTGCTACTTTATCATCCCAATCTATCCGTGCAAGTAGTATCCCTAATACCCTCACCCAATTCCCCAGTCTAATAAACTCCTAACCTTCCCTCGCTTTAAAATCAAAACCGGCCAAGTGCGTGTCGAGTCACGCGCCGTGTAGGGTTCCGTAGTTGCGAATGACAACTTTGAGATCACACTGTTCACACTCGCACCTCACAGTTTAACGACCAAAAACATGTAACAATGAAAATGTATGAAATTTTACATTTTTGAGTACATTTTATAAGTTGGTTGCCTATAACTTTTTAGTTTGTACTTGGTACTCAGCTCTGATAGTTTTCCTTTCAACTTCAGTATATATACTACTGCTGTCATTTTTTTCACGTATCCATATATAACCGTTTAGTAGATCAACTCTAACAAAATTATTCACTTTAAAACTATATATTTCGGAAACGGATACCTAAATCGAAAAATGGTGTTCTCTACCTCACAATATTTTTTAAAGACCTATCTAACGATACCCAACACGATGGGTTTGTATAGAATAAAAATATTACTCCCTCTTTACTTGTATGGGATCTACAATTTTTTTTTTTAATTTTCTTCTACCACTTTTTTGACATGATTAATATACATACCCATACCAAATTTCAGCTCTCTAGTACTTATAGTCTCTGAGTAAAACCGCGGACGGACAGACAGACAGACATGGCGAAACTATAAGGGTTCCTAGTTTACTACGGAACCCTAAAAACGGTGATTTCAATGGGCAGCAGCATAGGAACCGATATAAGCCAAACTAACTACGCTTACGAAATCTCCTTGATGCTTACTAAATCGTTTGCAAAGTGTGGCGACTATGGCAAAAATACCCCAATGGTTGAAATTCTCGGGGGAGGCCATGTCTAGCAGTGGACTTTTCACACTTAAGATGGGGTAAAATAGCCAAATTTTACATTAGTTTTGATTATAAATAGCACTTTTATAAGTAGGTAATACGGTACTACCGAAAAATTTTATATTTGCTGGAACATAGAAATTGACACACTTACATATACACCTCTACTACACTTTGAAGATGATACATTGTTAAGAAACTTAATTATTAAACTAGACTAGATAATTACTCGCCGGGGTAATTCAAATTACCTGTCTAATGTTTGAATTAATAGCTGGACAAAATTGGGATTTGACCGACCCGACGATAATCTCTATTTAGTGTCCTACAGCCAGCAGGGGTCAGCCAGACAGATTGTTAAGTAATTCAGTATTTAACAATCCAATACAGTCGCCGAGCTAATAAAATATTACGTCTTTTATGAGTGATTAATTACACGTCACCGTGAAATTTTTATCAATATGAAATGGATGGAATTTATATATTATGTGTTCCGATTGACGTCCGAAGTCCATTATGAGAGAGTACCTCGCTTTCGTTTACCATTTGCAGCTAGATGTCGCTAGTTTCCCGCATGTCAGCCTCGATCCGCGCGCCCCCTGACGGCAAACTTATGAAACTTGTCAACCTCATACAAGCCGCCATCTTTTTCGTCATTGTTGCGTCGTTTTTCGTGCCGACCGTTTGCCGTTAGATTTAAATTCGAATTCATTTGTTTATTTTAAGAAATTTTCGAGAATAAAGTAGAAAATTTAGTCCCAAGTGAAATATTTTCGGGATATTTTTAGTTTTCCGTGTGTTTTGTACTAGTTATAGTAGTGTACCTATTACGTACGTAAATACCATAATGGAAGAAAACGGATCACCGTTAAGTTCGTCGAGTAATAGTGTTTGCAGCGGAAAAGCAGATTGCAGTTCGTCGGGTTCAAAAACTTCGATGGCGAAGCGGAAGCGTTTTTCCGGACGGGATTTGGAAAGCAGGTTTGAAGCACTGTCACAACAGCTGGTGAGTCATTTCAATTCTATGATCTATGCACACGTTGCTGCGGCACAAGCCTCTTTTTCAAATAATGGTCCGGTACCCATACATTCTAATGTACCCAAATCGACCACACCCGATATATCGACAGCGACGCTGTCCACAGTGGGTATTGCACCGGTAAATACAGGAATCGAAAATGAGCCTATTCTCCGCCCACCAACCCAGTCCGTGTCGTCTTTTAAAGTGGATAGTATCACCGACTTGACCGTTTCAATCAAAGATCCGGTTGTGGCTAAGGCGATTCCTGATCGAGTACAAAAAATTTCGGCTATGCAAAGATTTGATTCTTCCGATTGGAATGCTGTCCGTTATACCGATATTCAAAAGAAATACGCGGCTTTTCCGGCTTTTACCGAGTTGAAAGTAAACGAAGAGTTACGCCGTTTGGAAGATCCTTTCGCTCCTATTCGTTGGTACCAGATGGAACGTAGTTTCGCAGCATTGTCTAATGCCTTTTTAGGACAGAATGAATGTGTTAACTCTGCTTTACAAGCTCTTATTGACTGGTCGTCTAACCCTGACTTAAATTTGACCCCAAACTGTCTTTATGAGAAATTAACCGAATTATTTGGGAAAGACTCCAATTATAAAACCGTGTCTCATGATATTTTACAAATAATTTGTGGAAAACGTGCAGAAGTGTTAGAATTACGCCGTCGATCGCTCTTAAAGCCGTTAAAAGATAAATATATACGTGAGGATATCGAAAAGATACCACCACCTTCAGAGTACATGTTTAATCCACAATCTTTAGCGTCTTACATACAAAAAGTTGGAGGTGTAGAAAAAATACAGAAAGAAAAACCCAAATTTCAACCTAAGCGTGCTAAATCTCCCGAGCCTTCAACCTCTAACCAAGAAAAGACATTTCAGGGTCGTTCAGATAAAAGAAAACAAATTGGAAACAAAAACTACTCCAACAAGAAAAATTTTGACGAAGACAAGAAAAAGGGGGGGCGAAATTCAAAGGGGTCCTACAAATCGAGTAAAAAACAAAGATGACTCAGTAAGGTTTTTAGGGGGCTGTCTTCAACTTTATCAAAAAGCCTGGATTCCTTACGATCCCCCGAAATTTATTTTAAAGATGATTTCCGGCGCTCGAATTCCATTCAATCAGACACCTCCTTTAATATTTCCTACCCTAGAGGTAATGAAAAAATTTCAAACTCCAGTCTCCCTCGAGATGTCAAAGGAGATTCAAATTATGATTCAAAATTGTGTTCTCGAGCCCGCACCATTAACCCCATCTTTTATATCTCCTCTGTTCCTAATAACCAAGAACAACGGGAAGAATCGTGTAATTTTCAATTTAAAAGCCTTAAATCAATACATGACCACCAAGCATTTTTATCTTTTTCACCATCGTCAAATGTTAAACTTCCTTCAGCCAGGCGATTGGATGGCAAAGTTAGATATCAGTCAGGCTTACTATCACGTGCCAATAAAGCACCGACATCGGTGCTTCCTCCGCATCAGTTACGAAGGTCGTTTGCTACAAATGACTTGCTTGCCATTCGGCCTAGCAACAGCACCGAGAATGTTCGCTTCGATTACGAATTGGACAGCCGAAAAGCTTCGCGCCAAGGGTATGCGGATTGTAGTCTACCTGGACGATTACTGCATCGCTCATCAGAATCCTCAAGTGCTTCAGGCACAGGTACATACCGCGGTGAACTTTCTAACCAGTCTGGGGTGGTGCGTCAACATAGAAAAATCCATCACAAGACCAGTACAATCGATGGAGTACCTAGGCATCAGCTGGAACACACAATCGAATTCGAAAGCTCTGCCCCCAGACAAAATTTCCAAGATCCGCCAAAACATTTTGTCTCTCCTGGCAGCCGGCAGTTGGACTCTGAAGCAGGCTCAACGCCTCTTAGGGCTTCTAAACTTTGCAACCTTCATCACCCACCGGGGAAGGTTGCATTGCCGTGCGCTGCAACGCCACAGCAATCTCCTGCGCTTGTGTCCACGCAAGAAAATTCCTTACCCAAAAGAAGTACGAAAGGAACTCGAGTGGTGGCTAGAAAATATAATCCTGAACACAGCGATACATCCGAAACCATCTCCCACAAACTACATGATCACAGATGCGTCAGATGTCAAATGGGGAGCGGTTGTAAACAACAGAAGGAGCCAGGGTTCCTGGAGCGATCTGCAACAGACTTGGCACTGCAACGCAAAAGAATTGTACGCAGTGATTGCAGCCCTTACAAAGGAAGCTCGCGTCTTGAAGAACTCGACGGTGATACTGCAGAGCGACAACAAAACAGTCGTCTCCTACATCAAAAACGAAGGCGGGACAAAGTCGCCTCTGCTGTTGAGATTGGCACAAGAACTATTGACTCTGGCGGACAGCCTCAACGTTGTACTTATTCCTCACCACCTTCCGGGAATATACAACACGGAAGCCGATCATCTCTCGCGCAATCGCGCCGGCTCCGAGTGGCACCTACAAGTCGAAGCAACGTCAAAAATATTCGATCGGTGGGGAACACCAAACATCGATCTGTTCGCCTCAGAAACAGCTCATGTAGTGCCAAACTATGTTACGCTCGACTTGTCAGACTTGAACGCCTGTTATCACAACGGTTTAAGCAGATCTTGGCATTACCAACTTGCATGGCTCTTTCCTCCTCCGGGACTAATCCCAAGAGTACTTCAGCATCTAAACAAAGCATCGGGTCACTTCATATTGATAGCTCCAAAGTGGAAGAAACCGTTTTGGCGACCGGACTTGAAAATGCGCGCGGTGACTCGCCCAATGAAAATACAATGTCTGCGGAACTCGCTGATAGACACGACAACGGGTCGCCCTCCAGCTCAAATCGACAATCTCAAGCTGGAGGCTTGGCTCATTTCGGGTGGGACAAATTAACCACATCTTGGTCTCTAGATGAAAAGAATCTTCTGTTATCGTGTTGGAGACCTTCCACGTTCAAGACTTATGCACCGATTTGGACCAGGTGGTCAAACTGGTGTCGTGATAATAATGTCACACCACATTCACCACAATCTCAGGAAGTCGCAAAATATTTAGCTCATTTATTTTTGTCCAGTAATCTTGCATACCGTACAATTTTAGTGCACAAGTCGACAATAGCATCTGTTTGTGAAACTGTTTCTAACACTAAAATTTCTAGTAGTCATATTGTAAAACACATTCTAAAAGCAATTTCTATAGCTAAACCAATACCTCCTAAAGTCCCCATTTGGGATGCAAGGCTACTCATAAAATATTTAAAGTCTATCTGCCCTTCTAAAAGCTTGTTTGATATCTCAAGAAGGACTGCTACCATTTTATTGCTAGCATCTGGACGTAGAGTACATGATTTATCATTGTTACATTGCGATCAAGCTCATTTTATAGTTAGTGCAGATTCCATTACTTTTTGTCCTTCATATGGATCAAAAACTGACTCATCTTCATATCAGCAATCAAATTGGACACTGTTATCTGCCCCTGATCAAAATATCGACCCTATTTACTGGGTCAAAGCTCTGGTAGAGATTTCTAAGGATATCAGAGGTTCAGTAACAAATTTATTTCTCACAACAAAAGCTCCATATAGACCAGCTTCTTCAGCTATTATTGGAGGTTGGGTTAAGACCCTATTAAGAGATGCTGGCATAGATGCGTCCCCTGGTAGCTGTAGGTCAGCCGTATCATCTTTAAACTGGATTGAAAATTATCCTATTAACGAAATTCTTGCCAAAGCCAACTGGCAACATGAATGTACCTTTCAAAAATTCTATAAGAAGCCAATTTTTGTAGCAAATAATAGTGTATCGGAGAAATCATTGTCCAAATATTTCTCGGTACCATAAATGATTATTGATTGATTTTATGATTTGCTAAATAGTTAAAATCTTTTCTTTTTCTCTGTAAGCCTTTTATGACATTTATTTCCATATAAATGCAATAAATCCTTCTATCTGATCACATTGTTGCATTTTTACTTATATATTCTCATACAAGCCACCAGGAGATAACAAACACGTCTCTCATAATGGACTTCGGACGTCAATCGGAACACATAATATTAAAATTTTACCTTCCAATAAAATTTGTATTATGTTTCCTTAGACGTCCGAAGTCCAAATTAGTTCTTCCTGGTGAACCTAAGCAGCACCTGCATCATTATGAGCCGAACAATGACGAAAAAGATGGCGGCTTGTATGAGGTTGACAAGTTTCATAAGTTTGCCGTCAGGGGGCGCGCGGATCGAGGCTGACATGCGGGAAACTAGCGACATCTAGCGGCAAATGGTAAACGAAAGCGAGGTACTCTCTCATAATGGACTTCGGACGTCTAAGGAAACATAATACAAATTTTATTGGAAGGTAAAATTTTAATATTACATTTTTACAAAAAAGGTAAAAATACTTTTGTTAGTTTTTATTCAGGTTTTTTACAGTTAACTTGTTGATTAATTATGTTTCCTTTTTCAAGGGCATATCATGATTTTTATATTTGTGTTTGAATAACTATAAATTTATATTTAGAGGTCGCATTAGTCTTATAAGTATATACGTCTTTAGAATTTTCTCAGCATTAGCAAAACACCATTCTGTCGTGTATACGCTTCTATCAAAGTCTATAATCGTAAGTAATCATAACTTATTAAACTCTATCCTACCTATTTATATCTACCTGGATGAGTGTGAGTAGTATCAAATGGAAGCAAGCAAGTCGTTTCCGGCCGTTTCCAGAAAAAAAATAATCCTATTTTCCTATTTATATAATTTTTTAAATATTCCTTGATCGTATGAATATCTGAGAATACACCGAAGCACACAGAGAAAATACGGAGATGAAAATGAGAGATATTACCAATAAGTTTTTATGTATAAAATAAAATAAGTTATATTTTATTAGAATTGTCGGAAACTCGATAAGATTCTTTAACTGCTCTGCATAAGTACTTTTTGTTTTCGCAGTAAAAACTTGAAAATAGACATCGTAAAAATTTTAAATAGAAGTGGCTTCCACACAAAATAACTTAAAATTCAAAATGCATCATAAACTCGAAACTTCTTCCTAGTGTAGTTACTCGTTCAATGTCAAAAACAAAGAAGGTAAGTTTAATATGGCAACGGAATGCGTCGACAAAAAGTATTTACCGATCAAAAATCCACATTTATTAATCCATGTTGGACAAATTATTAAACAAGAATAAATTGATACCCGTAATACAATTAGTGGACCCGTCCCGGGTCCTCTATTTACTACGGTTTTTTGGTGGAACATTTTTCTTTAAACATTTTAGACACCCATGAGATTCTCAATAATTTATACTTTTTGTAACCTATTATAAATATGTTCATGCAAAAACCGAATGGATGGATTTTGGATATTATAAAGCTATTTTTCTTGTGTTTCTTCTTTAATTTCACCGGAAACAAAAAGTGTTTGATGAAAATGCGATTAGCCGGGTGGTTTCGAATTTGGAACATTTTGCGGTTAAGGGTGCGTTTGTAGACCACTACACAACTAACACTTTGTAAAAAGAATGATTCTTTTTCTTCAGGAATGAGAATCCTTCAAAGATTGATTAACAGCTACGATATAAATTCAAATAACATATATTCTGTTCAGATAGATAATAAATTACATTGAGTAAATCCATTAGGATGCGGTCTTCAGTCTAGCAGCGTCGCTCAATTTTCTCAGGAATGACGATTGATATCGCGCCGGCAATAAATTGTCCTCGCAACTGAAACACACGAGCTCATTTTCGCCATCACCCAGCGATATTTTCACATAATGTGCTCCGGAGGACCTCTATCTTTAAGATTTATCTCAATTGGAAATGTGGACCAGAGAAAACTTTGAGGTATAAGTACATATGGTTTCATCGTATGGTTTAAAAACAATTTAAATGTTTGAAAAAACATATCTGCGATGTGGACTTTATGAAATATATATTTTGTACATTTTTATAATGCTTTACAATTTTCGTTCATAAAATTTCAAAAAAGCTCGGATGCACTTGGTTATTTCACAAAATAATGTTTGGATGATATGAGGCATTAACGGTTTCTTTCACATGATGTTAGAGGGTATTTTCCAGGAAAAAAGTTACCATTTTAGAATCAAATATAATCTCTTTCTCAGGTGTCACTATCTATTTTTTTATTTTATCACGTCAAGTCAAGGAGGGATAAAAATACATTTACATGATTAAAATATTTGTCAGAATAAGGATAAGGTAAAGGAAAAAGAAGAATATTTGTCAGAATTACCAGCTGCATTTGTCAAGTTAAGAGTAACATTTGAACTATTGATTCGCAAAAATTGTGCAGTGACAATTGAATAAATACTGTTATAAATTTTGTTGCATTTTTTAAAAATATTATAAATTAAAGTAGCAGGAATACTGCAATGGAACAAAAATTTAAATTCTCTTATCTGATGCGTCCTCCAACAATGGGAAAGTTTAGGTACGCTTAAAATTTGAATATTCATAAATCCCTGCAACTTCCAGCAGGTGCCCCGGTCTGACCAAGTGGGTACCAATGATATTTTCCTTCCACTTCATAAATATACGGATGATATAATAGAACATTATGATTCCAGTAAGCTAAGTTAATCATTACAACACGAGTAAAATTATGAGTGTTGTTTTAATGTGAATCATATTTAATCCATCTCTAGTTACTTTACTTTGCCTTATAAGGGTACTATTAAATAAAGTTTTATCCCAACTAATATTATAAATACGAAAGTGAGTTTTTATATTTGTTTGTTATGTTTTCACGCTTTATCTACTGAACCAACCTTCTTGAAATTTCTTGAATATTGCTACGGAGAAGGACAAAGGCAATATATCACGCGGGCAACAGCTAGTATAAAATAAATATCACTTCATTCGTTCGTTGTAATCGCTCAGGTGCGCGTTTTATTACGGACGTCGTTTTTGTGTAAAAAAATAAAAGTAAGAGATTACTAGCTAATGATAAACCACGAGATATCAAAATCAGCTTATGACTCATTAGGTGATGATAATGATATAGCAGATAATAAAATAAAAATACGGCAACAAACTTTTTAATATATCGTTAAATTGAAAACGAAGGCATAACACCGAGGAAGTTGAAGTATAAGCAGGTACTCATTCGCTGTACGGCATGGTTTAATGCTCTATAGGTAAAGGGTATTCAATTTCTTTAACGGGCGTCGTTTTTGTCGGGTCGCCATGAATCTTCAAGATAAACATTTAATGGAAATAAGAGCGTAACGGTCATACGCGAACTATCGCCAAAATGGCGCGCTTCTGCATAAACAACCTCGTGTTTGCATGATATTTTTGAGGCGGACATTAGTGTCATTTGCCATGATTTAGATTTCTTTTTAGGGCGGTAAATTGGGTCAACGATGGAAATTTTCTACCTTGTATTTGGACTAAACAAGCTTGTACATTTGCATCTTAAGTGGTTAAAATCAGAGATATAAGCATAGTGAATGTTACTCTGTTGTTTAAGCTTAATAGGTATTTGTTTAACTAATAATAAATTTCTGGTTGGATGTTAATTAAATGAAATATCAAGTTTATTCCATAGCATACGTGCCCGGCAACCTGGTGGGCGTAAGCATTATTAACGCTTAAGTATGTTAAGCAACCTGGGCGCAGTCTTCACTTGGATAGGTGACCGCAACTAGCAAACACTTATCTCGAGCTCCTCCGTGCTTTGGAAGGCACGTTAAGACGTTGGTTCCGGCTGTTATTATTTATGGCAGTCGTAAAGCTATATCAGAAGCTTCTAGGCAGCTTGAACAATCTGCCAGCAGTGTTGGCCACTAACACACACGAAAAACAAACAAACAATTCCCTAACATCAAAAACTGTATCAACTTACCTATTGTTCCATTAAACAACAACAGGAACAAAACCAATACCACTAAGTATTTTAAAAAACCGTTACAGTGACGACGAAGGTGAAACACCGAGCAAGTTGAAGTATGCGTAAAAGGGTAAGTATTCAATTTCTTTAAGGGCCGTCGTTTTTGTTGGGTCGCCATGATCTTGATGATAAGCATTTAATGGAAATATACGCGCAACCGTCATATGAGAGCTATTATATATTTAATACTCTTACTAAAACAACCTCTACTCTGCATGATATTTCATTGGGACGATAGTGACGTTACAGATATTTATGTACGTGAATTTTTGACTACCAATTTTAATGTTTTAAAACTAGAAATTAATTGTGTGTTATTGGAGTTTACATCAGCCAACTTCTTACCACAACCTCTCATTTTATTTTCTTACTAATTTAGTTAATGTTAAGAGGGTATACTAGCAGTGCGTTTTCCATATTAAATTAAATTAAATTAAATAACGTTTATTTTCTCTTCACATACAAATGTATTTCTCTATTTTCTCGCTGAAAACTGCTTCTAGAGGCTTAATTCTTTTTACATAAAATCTATAACTAAAATAGGTATGTCCCTATGTTTTATTTTTTTTTAAAACCTGTTTAAAAGAAAAAAATAATTGTACAAAAATAGTTTTTTTAGAAAGAATAAAAAATAGGGGCATTCCTATTTTAGTACTAGATTTTATGAAAAAAGAATTGTGGCTCTAGAATCAGTTTTCAGCGAGAAAATAGAGAAATACATTTGTATGGAAACCATATTGAAAAAATACTGCTAGTATACGCTCTTAACTAGATCAAATTAACCTTTTAAGAAAAATATCTCTGACTAAATTTGGTCAAGGGTTATCAAAAATATGTAAATTGAATGAAGTATGAAGTTTATTCCATAGCTGTATGGAACACTTAAGAAGTTGTATTTACTTATTGTTCCATTATTTATTTGAAATAAGTACCTAGAATGTACTCACACATTTGGTTACAGGTAAATATTATTAAAGTGATGACGAGGGCACAACGCTGAGCAATTTGAAGTGTAAGTAGAGAGAGAGCATTCAATTTCTTTAACGGCCATCGTTTTAGTCGGGCCGCTATGAATCTTGAAGATAAGCGTTTAATGGAAATAAGAGCGTAACGGTCATACGCGAACTATCGCCAAAATGGCGCGCTTCTGTATAAACAACCTTTCGTTTGCATGCATGGAGATGTATGTACCACGTACAATTTGCATGATATTTTTTGATGCGGACATTAGTGACATCTCGTGGCTCTTGGCGTGATTTAGATTTCTTTTTGGAAGATAAATTAGGTCAGATGGGGAAAACATGCATTTTTACCTTCGCACTGGCGCGTTTATGAACGGAATGAGGTTGGTAAAACTCCTTAGACCAGAGTTTTATCTACTAATGCGAATCATATATTTTTGGAACTAGAAGTACTTAAAGCCTGAAGTATTTCTGAACCTTGGAAATTGTTGACGCCTAGTTTTCAGGTCTTTATCAAGATTTAGTTTATTTTCAGAAATGGTACATTGTATAGAACTAATTATCGCAATCTGTGAGGAGAACAGATTGCAGGAATGTATCCCCATTTGGGGCCTGGATGAATATGAACAATAGTTTTCGCCCACGGCTCCGCTGGCTTAGTGTCGATCTCTCGGGAATAGTACTTTTCTCCGGGATGAAAGGTCAGTTCAGTAGAAACGGCGTAAAAGCGTTACAAACAAACAAATAAATCACTTTGACATTTATAATATTAGTCGGCATGGGATTGGTATTACTCTATTGCAGGCGAAAAATAAAAGTACGTTTCGTATTTCAATATTCGCACAACTGGTGGAATTAAATTCTTTTTCAACTGATTCGTACTTGTTAGTCTATAGATAACTGACATTGATTGATCACGCCTATATCCCAGCATAATACATTTTATTTTCTAAATAGGATTCAAATTAATAACCCTTTATTGTATTAAAAAACTGACAGGTTATTTTCAACGAGCTTTCATCTATTGTAAAGCTGTAATACTTCTAGTCGGTAAATATTTAGGTATCTCTTGGATAAGCATGTGACATCCTCTTGTTCATCGTTATTTACCATCAGGTGAGATGGGAGACTAATGCCTAATTCAATACTTAATAAAAAAAATGTTTTATTTGAAGTGTTTTCATACTCACCTTATCTGTTTATAAAGAGTAAAATGTTTTCAATTTCTTCTTTCATTATACACAAAACGGAAGATTCCAACTCCACTAGAAAAAGACCCCCAGGAATAAGAATTAGACTTAGCTCGATCGATTTTTCATACCCGAAACCATCAACAACCAACCATTATTAAATTTGCTGGAGAAGTCTATGAAATAAAAATTATACTAAAAATATACTCACATTAGAGGTGCTCTATTATGGTATAAGATGTTAACAAGTATAAATTGCTGGAGCCGTAAATTGCATTACTCTTGTACAAAATTAAAACTTTGACTTAAAAACGGACATTATGTTTTATTTACAACTTGCGATTTGAAATAGTTAAAAACAGAGATTTAAGAACGTGAATTTTTCCTTAGTTTACCACTTTTAATTTTTTAAAAGAAGTCATATCTAAGTATGTTAATGGGGTTTACATTAGCCAACATACCCCCTCATTTTATTATTTTACTAATAAATCGGATGTTTTTTCCCTAAAGATGTCTCCAACTGAAAAATTAAAATTAATTAAACTAGGCATACGAACTCGTGTTCAAAAGTCAGTAAGTTAATACCTAAAGCCCATCCCCCGCCTACGCTTTGTACATATTTTGAGGATAGGTAATCACAGTTTCGGAGCTCGTCATATCGCGTCTGAGGGCCTTGGCCGTTGATTAGGTCCCAAGAACGGCATTGTTGTACATTTAATGGAGTTTGATCAATTAATGACGGCATGTTAATCAACTGCGAAACTCCTGTTGCGTGCTATAATTACGTGCTCATTGTGGTTAATGTAATATTATATCTAATAATCAGGTATATTGGGTGTTATGGATTAGTTACCTCAAGGGATTGATGCGAATTAGATATGTATATTATTATATATTTTTGAAAAAAAAAAGGAAGAGGTGGTATGTACCAGTTTTTCTTACACGCATAGATAGTAGAATAAGAAAGTGGATTTTAATTTATTTGATCACTGTTGTCAACATGAATATGGCATCATGTAATCCAACATATCCTTTTGTTTTAATTAATTTTGCGTAATTAGGTGAGTTGACGAATAAAGCATACTTTATCTGCCTATTTGTATGTTTATGATGAATTTGTATGTTGATGTTAATGTTTTTCCCTCCAAATTAGTGTTTTACTGCCCCGCACTACTAGTTTCTATATTATTGGTTTTCCCGAAAGGTTGCCTGAAGGAAATTCGCATTTTGCGAATTTTCCTAGATATTTAATTTGTATTCTATCTATCTTTTTCTTTACTTGTAGGTATTTGAACAGAATAGAGCAGGAAAATAACTTCATCCTATGGAGTGGTTTTCCTCAACGAATTGAATAGGAATCTTGATAAATCTAAAAGCAAATGTCTCGATTAACACCGTCTCGTTAAAATAAAAAAAGCAGCGACGATTTCTTGAAAAAACACAAACAAGTTCAAACGCACCTAAAAGGATTTCAGAGTAAACAATGTCGAATCAACACGATAAATTTATCTGAAGGGAAATCTCTCCAGCGAAAAGCAAACACGTCTTCAGCGAAAGACTACGGAGGGATGAGTGACTCACTGGGCTAGAAAATGTTAGTTGATTTTTGAATTTCACACTTGAATGCCGGCCTTAACATGAGTCGGGCCGAGCTCGATTGTGTTTACGAGTTTATGTGCGAGTTACCAAATCAATTCGTGGATGACAAACAAATATATTTTATGGAGTACTTTGATCGAAGAATTATAGTATTTTATAATGTTGTTCGACTAATAATGAGACATTCTTTAAAAAAAAATGGGATAAAATAACAGTTTAGAAGAGTAGGTAGCTTAGATATAATTCATAGTTATGTGATTAAGTATAATAGTTAATTTCGGAGTACAATAATTGAAACTGGGATTTAAAAATGGGTTCCAACAAAAATAATTCAAATAGTTACCTAATCAGTTAATTAGAATGTATTTGACATAACTAAAATATATAATTATGAGAATATATATATAATTTTGAGAATATTATTTGCTATGAAAATTTATTGCACGTGAAATATGCTCAAAACTTTAAGCTATCGGGAGTATTTTTCGTTTGTAGTATTGTCCATTGAAAGCTCAAATGCTCATAAATGAGTGAAATATATTTATTCACAAAGGCTTTATTGCAATAATAATTTGATTATAACAATGGGTTGCTGCCCAATATTATTTTTTAAGTAACAAATTTCTTGAATCTTTCGATATTGTTCAGCGCTCACCAACGAAGTTATTTATATACTAGGTATATACTAAACTAAACCGAAAAAAGGTTTCGATTAAAGGCAATTGCTGTAAGTGACAGAAAACTTTATTAGCAGTGGAATTTATGATTAGAAGTTGGGGTGCAGCTACCAACTTTTAAATTCAATTACTACCGATTACGGAAGTGTACAAATTGTAGGGGCGCCTTAATTGAACCGTTTCCAAGTTATTTTAAATAGCGACATCTTGAGCTCCCCCTTAATTTTATTATAGGAATTAGAAAGAGTTTATTATAGTCATTAGTATCTATAATAGTTATCATCATCATCAAGTATTTTTAGTGTCGCATTGCAATAGTAATATTATGGTGGATGACAGATCAAGGTGGAAAGAACTGACATACTGTGCCGACCCCACATAAAAAAGTGGGATAAGGTAAAGGAAGAAGAAGAAGATTGCAATAGTAATATTAGCTTTAAATGAGGTAATCTTCTTCATGTGTGTGCCTGTGCAGTATTAAAGTTGTCCTTTCCAATCTTTTTTTTCATCTAATTCTTTTCTCAGCTGCATCATCAGATGTGATATATTGGAGCCCGGGGTTTTTCTTCTGCTTCAGCCCATTTTCACCCAATGCTCAAGGCACTAGTAATGCGCGCCATTCTTCTCGGTCTTGTGCTTTTTGATCCATCTCCTTTCTGCAATTTTGAGTAGCTGTGATATGTTGGGGCCCGGGGTCCACTTCTTTGGTTTAGCCCATTTTCAACCAATGCTGAGTGTTAGCCTCTAGTAATGCATGCCATTCTCCTCGGTCTTGTGTTTTTCTCATCTGTCTCTTTCCTGCAATTTTGGCTAAATCATCAGTCCATCTAGTGAGTGGTTCACACGACCAGTTCTGGCTCTCCATTCCAGTGCCACTTTTCTCCAGCGTTCATCTAAGTACGTATCGGCAGCGGGAGTATCGGGCTTCGCTATTAACTACTGAGGACGTCCCTTCCGCGTGCTTGTTTCTAGTTTGGCTTTTTGTTTTTCGTATGTGTAAGTAGCCAACACTTGTGTAAGATTTTTCAAGCTGCTTAAAGGCATCTGGTATAGCGTAACGACAACGGCTTAACGTGCCTTTTGAAGCACGTAGGAGCTCGAGTTATTTTTATGCCACTTGCGGTCACCCATTCACACGGTTTTACATGCGTAAGTACTAATAATGCTCACAGGCGCTGGGCCATCGGGCTCCTCAAGTGCACGTCTATAGTCAAGTTCAAACTCTGGCCTCACGTTAACTGATCAACGCTTTTACTTTGTCACCCACGCCATTTAGGTACTACATTAAATTGACAGTCAAAGTCAAAGATTTTTATTCAAAATTGGATAAATGTATCTCTTTTTGAACGTCATATTTTTTACTTTCTTATTATTTTTAATTTTTAATATGCATAATCGAAAAACTACTAGCGTTTCGTAATGACCACTGGTGAGAAGAATACGCCGAAAGAAACTAAATCCAGACTTGGTTCCTACGTGCCTGAAGGGCTTCGAAAACAATATTTTACTAGTATTTATTTATTTCTAATGTTATTTATATTAATTACAATCAATTAAATTACTTTCACGCATTTTTATCATTTAAATAATCATTAATACGATAATATGCCTTTTTACTAACTGGTTTCTAACACCCATTTTAAACTTATGTATAGGTAGACCCGATATTTCTGCGGGAATTTTATTATAGAAGCGTGCTCCGAGACCCATAAATGAACGCTTAGTTTTCTGCAAACGCAAAGCTGGTGTAGCCAACTTGTGTTAATTTAGAACATTTAATTATACACCTAAATTAAGTCTAGCACACACCTCAACGAACACGAGTATGTAGCGTCCCGAGCTCAAAATATACACCTCAACTAGCGTAGTTTAATCGCGGTTAGCACTGGCCCCGTGTTATCAGGCACTAATTAAATTAAACTAAGATCAAAGTCCGTCCGGCCTCACGTCAACTGCGCGCCGCTCTTACTTTGTCAGCCACGCCATTTGCGTGATTACTTTTTCGGTTGTGTAGTTATTTGATTTATAGCAGATATCGTAAGTTAGTTTATGGGTTTTGTGTCATGCATGCGTCGTCATTTTCTACGAGGTTTGATGAAACAATGATTAGATAATTTTATTATTATCTATTTTCAAGAGATGTGTTTGCAATTTCTAAGTACTGACTTTATTTGCTAATATAAAAACGAAGTTAGATAGGAATTATATTTTTTCATTCAGTAATAGTATGCAAAGGTATTCTGATTGATTTTGAATTCTTATTATATGAAATTGTAACCAGTAAACCATTTAAGTATTGATGGTACCTTAGAGTAGCCGTGTGGTCCCCGGCATAGTAGAATAGGACCACTCCAAGTCTTCCCATGGATATCTTAGAAGGCGACTTCGGAAACACAAGCTAAACAAAGCTTATAAACATCAAAGAGTTCTCTCCAACCCGTCTGGCCAGCGTGGAGAGTGTAGGCCGAATCCTCTTACTGCTCTGGCTAATATATGGCTCTGGTAGTACAGAGAGGGTCGTATTCCTGCAGTGGAGACTAAAAAAGACTTGATGATGATGATGCTGATGACCGTTCAAGGAAATCTTTACAGGTTTCCTTGAGCGGTCATAAGCATCATAGAAAACGCTAGATATATTACTACATCTAGCATTTTCTGACAGAAAAAAATACAATAATAGACACACTCTTTCCTTGATCACACGAGAAAATATTTTTCTTACTACCGTACTCAAGGCTTTCTTATTTTTCTCTTCTTAATTACTCCGGTTGGTTCTGTTCCTATCAAATAAAAACATTAACTTACTTATAAAGTTGGTTCATTTATTGCGGCAAAGAGAAAAGGGACCGTCGCGAGACCACGACAAAAAGCAGATGTTTCAAATACATTTAAAATACAATCATCTCACCCATTTGAACACTTGACCGCTGCCAAATATCCTAAAGATTGAGGTAGGAAACCCTAAATTGAAGTGAAGTTTTCTCATTAATTTGATTACGTCGATCCCAGGGAGCGACCCGTGTCACAAGTTACTTCATTAGTTACGCAACTTGCTGAAAGTAATCCTAGCGAATTACGTTTTGTAAGACACGAATCACCCAAATTATATGACGTTTGTTCCTTAATTTTTTCTTACTTTTAATTCTTGGTTTGTTCTTCAATACGGCTCCGGTCTATGTACGGTATGTCTTGTTGTAGGTGTTTGATTTTTTATATTTGTAGTAAATTACATCTTCTTATATTTTTATTCCTGATTAATTAATCCTTAACTGGTTACCTTTATAATATACAAAAACATTGGCCAGTCTTATTTGTTAATTATTCAGAGCGAATCATAATTGGCTCTTTTGCTTGCATCCCAGTATACAGAGTGTAACGTGACCCTCAACACATTTTTAATGGGGTAACTCAGCCCGTCAATATGAACAACTTATGCTTTTTCATACAAAAATGTTTAGCCGCCGGGCAAAATTGGGCCCGTATGGGAAAGGCAAAAATAATTTCGCGTTCCCAGTGATCTTTTAGCAAAAGTTGATTATATTGACGGGCTGACTCACCCCCTTAAAGGGTGTGTCGAGGGTCATGTTACACTCTGTATAGTGCAAACTACTATCGACAAAGACCTTGTTACAGCCACTTAGCACATACAGCAAATGCTTATCAAAATAAATTTTGATAAGCATTTGCTGTGTGAAACTAAAGTGACTAAGTCTTGAAAGGGAAAATTATGCCTTTGAAACCGACGGACAACTTTATTAACCTTTAATTACCAAAATATGGGCCAAGTAGCCTGAAATAAACAAATTTTATTTATTACCTAATGATCTTTGCTAAAACGTTCGTCGGTGCAAGTTTTTACGGCTGGCCGCATGCCTGATGCTAAGGTGGGTTTCTTAGGTAAAGAAATGTTCATAAACTCATTTCCAATAATGCCGAGCACAACTGTAATATGACAGAGATAGGTACAAGTTAAACAATGAACAAATTCCCTGCTGGTATAGTGGTTGAATGACTGTATGACATTGTGGTGTCTAGACTGCGTCACATACAAACGTCAAGTAGTTTTATATATGTACGATTCCCCTTTGTTCTTTCAGAAGCTCGTATAATTTAATGCGGCAATGGAAGTCGTTACTGTCTCCGTGTACACAATTCACTAATCGAAAGGTTATTTGTTTGCAGATCGACGGCATCGATGAAACCGTTATTGTTTATGGATACAGCTTTATTGATACGTATTTATTTATTTTTATTTCATCTATTTAGGAGAACCAACAGCTTATAAAAATACAACAGTATTAGGACAATTAGAAATAGAAAGCCAATGAGAGCCAATTCCCGGCAGTATATCCTTACTACCCCAAAGTAGTCCTAGATAATTCTCAAAGTGTTTACCTATGTAGGAACTTTACTGATAGAATTTGTATAATTTAAAACAACAAACAGAAAAGAAATAAATATAGACTCACATAAGTAGGTGAAGCAAAGCGTAGCAATTACCTACCGAGCGAAATATACGAGTACCACGAGTTGATTTGCTCGATTATTGACCATCAAGGAAATGCCGGTATTTTCTATTTCATGGGAAGATATATGGCATTTGATTTAAATAAATAAATTATAATTTATTATAATAGTATGTTTTGAAACTGTATAGTTTATAGTAAATTTTGCAATCCTAGCAGCTTGATACGCTGTTCAAGAAAATAAAATTATACTAAATAAGATATGACGATCAATATCTATTTAATAGTCTCCGTTGTAGCCAAAGATGCAATCAAGGCAGCCATTACCAAGATTGATAAGAGTGAGTAAGTATTGAAGCAGGCGAGGGCGGTCTGGTCTCTCAGGCCACGACCCCAAACAGAGTATAGAAATGTATTTAACAGAATATCATCTCAATGTGGCCTTAGTATCTGTACATATTTCTTTCTTCTATGCTATAAAAACTGGAACGGACATACCCGTAATAAATCGAACCACGGGCTATACTAGATCACTTTAGTATAATGAAATTAAAATAACAGTCAAAAAACAAAAAAAAATTGACGTTCCATACAAATCGACCGGGCGGATGCACACACTTGTATGGAAATGCCGAAATTTGTTTTCGTTTTTTGGCTGTTATTTTAATTTCATTATACTAAAATGATCTGGTATAGACCGTGGTTCGATTTATTACGGGTATATGTTGTATATCCTCTATGGAGAGCATAGAGGAATACTGGATATAAATTTAACCTCGAAATTCTCTTAAAGAGGTGACTTCTATATATAATAATAATAATAATAAATTCTTTATTTTTTCTCTTCACAAAAGCGTCATAACATAGGAATACAATAAAATATCCGCTTTACAGTGGATTGCTTCTAAATTGTGAAGAGACTAGTTTCTGAAATAGGTTCCTTAAGGAACCTGTGCTACAGGTAACTAGGCCTCTCCCGCAAATTAGTGATGCTAATACACTGTTGTATTTAGTGATACAAAACATTTGTTACCAGAGAGTAGATTTAAGGGAAGAATGCATATAAAAAATAGTGTTGATTAAAAACTAATTAGAATAAGGTAAAATAAAAAAAATAAAAAAAAACTGGGAGGACGCCAGGATCTGGAGTGATTTTTGTCGTGTATCGGCAAAATGAACAACTTTGCTATGAGACCCTTGCTGGAAATAAAGGAATAACGACATTTCGTTGCTAAAATTTTCAGCCGCTAGGGAAATTTATATGAGAATTTTAATTATGTTTTGATTTCTCGGGATGGGTTAAAGTTGTTTATACATATTGACGGGCTGAGTCACCCCGGCAAAAAAATGGACGTCTAATTTACAAGGTTTATAAAGCTAGTATTTAATTAAACTAAGAATCTGGATAGGAATTAAAATGAATGAGTCTAAGGAAAAAAAATCGCTTTACAAAAACAATGTGGTAATTTGTGAGGCTAGTAAAGTTATTAAAATGCCCGGCTCTCCGATGAGAGCACAGATGACTTAGCGTTATTTTAATATTCAATCCTAAAGTAATATAATTATATATGTACATTAAAAAAACAATTTCTTCCAGGCGAACGATAGATGGAAAAGACTAAAAAAATATACATAAATAAATCATTCGTAGTATATTAGAAAAGAAAATTATAAGTCAAGCCACAAAATTATTTATTGGCCACGTGATCAAACTTCTAATTTTATAACTAAGCAACGGCAAAATGACATAGCCTCTTATAAACTAATTCGTCTTTTTTATAACCCCAACTAAATATTCTATAGAAAGCGTCAATTATAGATCATCAGTTATTATAACTTGTCCTTCTTATTTATACAGTGCCACCTAATTTACTAACTCGGCCACGGATTTTACATCTCGTCACCATTTTACGTTTTGCAGCTTCAACACTATGTCCTCAAAAGAAATGTAATTCAGGCTTCTACAAACAGCATCATTTATTATTACCTTAGCGTGTAAAATAATACATCATATTCTTTTATCGTGAAAATAGCCACTGCATGATTTGGTGTGAGTGCGCGAGATGACGACAGGCCATTTGCACCAATCATAAATTCAGGCGTTTAGACGAATACAATAAAGGGTTTCTTTCATCTTGGAATGTAACACTACCGAAGAATCAGACCAAGTGGATTAGTGGCTGCTGTGATTATCCAGACTTTTATCACAAGTACATCCCTTACTATGGGCCTCATATGAAAGCTCAAGGTCGCTCAAAGAGCTGTGGAGAGGATTATGCTCGGTGTTACTCTACGAAATCGAATCAGAAACGAGGAGTAAAAAGGTCGCCGACATAGGTCAGCAGATTAGCTCTTTAATGTGGCAGTGGGCGGGGCACATAGCACGAAGAACCGATGGCCGTTGGGGCAGAAAGGTTCTCGAATAGCGACCACGTACTGGCAAGCGTAGCGTCGGACACCCACCGATCGGGTGGTCCGATGACCTGACCAAGGTCGCAGGGAAGCGCTGGATGCAGGCCGCTTCCAAGCGGTCATTTTGGAAATCCTTGGGAGAGGCCTATATCCAGCAGTGGACTTCATGCGGCTGAAATTATGACATCTGCAAGCATTTGATGGGCCTTGCAATCAGACTGAAATACGTGACGCCACCATTAGAGGCAACGTCACACACACAACACTTGGATTAAACAAAAAG
Source organism: Rhodophaea formosa (assembly GCA_963082605.1). Classification (NCBI taxonomy): domain Eukaryota; kingdom Metazoa; phylum Arthropoda; class Insecta; order Lepidoptera; family Pyralidae; genus Rhodophaea; species Rhodophaea formosa. The sequence continues at coordinate 9,373,426 of OY720208.1, read as the reverse complement.
CGTGGAAAGCCAACTAAAGCGCGAGCCGAGTTAATAATCCAATAATGGTATCTATAAATATTTTTTGATTAGTTACCTACCTACACTCTTTTTATATGTTTCTATGATTTACTATATGTAAAATGATGTTAATTCAATAAACAAATTGATTTTTCAAAAATAAAGTTTTTTGATTTTGTCTGTCCCCAATTACTTCTGGTAATATTCGTGGCTATAATATGATAATTTTAGCTAAATTTTGGCGAGCAATAAATGTGGGGTGAATTATATTTTAAACGTAATGAGTTAAAAAATTAGAAGCTAAATGAATATATTTTTTGATGTTATATTTTAGTATTTTTAAAGTTTACAGTTAGAATGCATGTTATAAATTTAGATGCTAAAAAATAACCATCATGCTGAGTTGATTTTACATAGAAGATAATTTGTGGCTAAGATAGTATTATTTAGATGCTCGTTTATTGTGGCTGACTTAGTAATTTAGAAGGCAACATTTTTTTTGTGGCGCATAATGCTATTAAAAAGAAGCCTGTTAAATTAGCACCCTATTAGAAATGCATTTATAATATAGATGAACCTAATAATAAGGGTATATGAATACAAAAAGCGGTTTTTTATTATTTTTATATATAGGGACATATTACACAAATTGAGCCAGCCCCACAGTAAGTTGTGAACTAGTGTCGCAGGATATTAACTCGACGATACTATATTTTATAATACATACTTATATAGATAAACATCCAAGACTCAGGTCATACTGAAAAAGATAGTTTTTCCATCATCGGGGATCGAACCCGGGACCCCCGTGTCGCAGGCTGGCGTGTTGACCGCTGCGCTCGACGGACGGAGCTCGACCTGTAAACGTGGCTGTAAACGTGGCCTTTGGGTTTCATGATCTTGGGACATGTCTACCCCGCAAGGGATAGAGAAGTGATACTATTATGTATCTATATAACGAAATTAAACAATCTGCTAGACATATAATCAGGTTCAGACAACCTCTTCAATCAACGATTTACTAAACTTCTGAGTGATATGTACTATGGTAACATAACAGCATCTAGCGGCACTTAGACTCGTCTTTACCCAAAACCGCCGCCGCATCCACTCGGCACAATCCATCATCCTGCTTAGATCAATTAAATCCGAGCTTCTACAGAATTAGACGCCCAATGCCACTTCCCTTTGCTTGTTACCAAGTTCTCGGTAAAATTGTAACTTGTGTGTACAATCATGTGAAGTCTTATGACAATGATGATTTAATTCAAATAAGTGTTGGCAGCACTGAGGCATCGGGTCCAGCAAGCTGTTATTGTCAACAATGTGACAGTTATTGCTGTTAGACAAATATTATTCAATAGACTGAACTACGTAGGATTCACACACCATTTTAAAGGTTCCGAACCACCGTACCATAATTAACTACAACATTTGCATTTCTTGTATGGAGCATTGGAGATCCTGATGTATAAAAGTACGCATGAATTCATAAATGATAGTATAAGACATGAATGTCTCTCTCTCACCATAACACGCACACACGATGAAATCTTATCCATGCTTCCTCTCTTGTGAGGTTGACTAAACTCTTTCTCGCATAGACACTTGTTCTTAATAATTAATCTGCGACTCTGTTTACTTTTTTGGTGTGGCAAAATACGATTATTACATGAGATTTAGCTGTATTGGATAGATACTTTCCCCTTTATAAAGGTAAAAAATACCACCAAATTTTAATGTGTGATTTGATGTCTCGGTAATATATAAATAAAAAGCTTTTTCGATACAATCTCGAAATCTCTCTAGATTGTATCAGAAAGCTGTTTATTAAAAAAATCTACAAATAGAGAGATTTAGAGGTGGGATTACCACTCTTTGTTATGTACTTCCTCGAAGTTTAGATAAATATGCACTAGAAAATCCTATCTTTGCTTATGACAGACGGACAACGTTTTTTAGGGTTCCGTAGTAAACAAGGAACCCTTATAGTTTCGCCATGTCTGTCTGTCTGTCTGTCTGTCCGTCCGCGGTTTTACTCAGAGACTATAAGTACTAGAAAGCTGTAATTTGGTACAGGTATGTATTTTTATCATGGCAAAAAAGTCGTAGAAAAAAATCTTGAAAAAAAATTTTTTTTAGGATAGCTCCCATACAAGTTAAGTGGGGGAGTAATTTTTTTTCTCTACTTACCCATCGTGTGAGGTATCGTTAAATAGGTCTTTAAAAAATATTGTGAGGTTGGGAACACTACTTTTCGATTTAGGGATCCGTTTCCGAAATATTTGGTTTTAAAGTGCAAATTTTTGTTAGAGGTAAGTGTCCCCCCCTTCTATCTGCTAAACGGTTATATATGGATACGTGAAAAAAATTACAGCAATAGTATATATACTGAAGTTGAAAGGAAAACTATCAGAGCTGAGTATTAAGTGCAAACTAAATAGTTATAGGCAACCAACTTATGTACTGGAAAATGTAAAATTTCATACAATTTTCATTGTTAGATGTTTTTGGTCGTTAAACTGTGAGGTTCGAGTGTGAACAGTGTGAGCTCAAAGTTGTCATTCGCAACTACGGAACCCTACACTGCGCGTGGCCCGACACGCACTTGGTCGGTTTTTTTAATTTGACTGTGACATTCGCGTAATCTTTGACTGATTTCCTAGAAAGATAATAAAACACATAAAAGAACATAATTGTACAGAGTTCAGGATTTTTTTGGTTAGCATTAAAGTATTCCTTAACCGTTCATAGTTTCACGAAAAAGGCAGAATTGATATCTAACAATACGCCTTTTCTATACAACGCACATATTGTTCAGTTCTCTTTAAAAAGTAAGTAAAAGCCGTTTTTGCTGTAGATGGCGTTTTAAGAATAAATCTACTGTCGACTAAACCCCTATTTCTTTGCTCGCTGCGAAGTTAGCCAGTTTATACCGACTTTGTTTTACTTCCGGCTTATGTTGTCAATACTCCGGGTTTCATTAGCATTAACTCGCATATGGGAATGCTCCGCCAGTTTAATTCTAATTTTAGACAATGTATTCATAATATTCACTGTTTGGGAGGATATAAACGTATTTTATGACGCTGGAATAAGTATGACGGCATACAAAATGACTTTGAAACCTACGCAATAACAAAATTAAATTAATAAACACTTTATTGCACCAATATATCTAAATAAAATGAAAGTAGATAGTACACACACAATTATACAAATATCGGGCACAAAGGTGGACTTATTGCAATATGCAATTTCTTCCAGCCAACCTCATACCTTAGGGTAGGAAACAAAATTAATTAATTGACAGCGGTGCTGTTTATTTTCAACATATTTACTTAAACTTAAATATTAAATACACATAACATAAACATACATACAACAAAGAATGAAATAAAAAAGGCAGAAGGAGGTGATTAATTTTTATTTTAATACAACACACCTACCTTAACGTGATTGTTCCCTTATTGCTCATACTACTCTCCCTTACATATGTTAGTTAAGGGGGTACACTAGGCACAGTAGCGACGCCAATCATTTTATTCCTAATACTTGACAAATAGAAAGAAATTCAAGAATATAAATCATATAAGCACTAGTAAATAACCTGAAGTATTTTTGGAATTATGTTTAATATTATGAGAATCAGTCATTAAGAGAAAACGTGATTACCGCCAAAAACGGCCGTTTTTGGCGGTAAACTGATTCTCATGATTCTCACTGATTCTGATAATATTAAATATGATTCCAAAAATAATTCAGGTTATTTACTAGTGCTACGGGAAGAGATCTCTCTTGGGATAAGTGAACTATATGCACGAAGCCTTTATCTAGTTTCTGTTATGATTATCGTATGTATTTTGGAAAATAAAGATTTTAAACAAACACACAGGCTTAGTTACAGACAGTCTGTTCCAAAAACGTGTGATGTTACAGGTTGAACAAGATGAAACGTGGGCTTCCGTGGCGCAGTAGTTAATATACCAGTCTATGCTAGAAGGTCTGAGTGCGATTCCTAGCGCGGGCAAATACTTCTATCTTTTTATAAATATTTTTCCGGGGTTGTGGAATTGGCGTCAGGCAGCCGGTTGTAAATATACCAAATCATTTCCAGCTGGAACTATCAAAGGCGGGATGGCGTCAGAAAACCGGCCGATTGTATAAACATCAAATCATTTACAGCAAGCAATAAATAAAAGGATGTATAAAAAAAAACAGGCAAGTGGGTGTCGGGCCACGGGCAGTGTAGCATTTCATTAGTCGCTCATCTATAACTCTTTGACTTAGGCACCCCTTTTATCTGTGATAGATTTCCTTGAATTTTTGGTTATTTTACTACTGCCCTGATTTTTTTCACAAATCAATAAACAACCGTTTAGCTTGATTTGATGATTAGGTTTAGCGTGGAACCCCATATCGAAAAATAGTGTTCAGACACTGACAATATTTTTGAACGACCTGTCCAACCATGTTGGCGAGAAAAAAGTCTCTCCTCAATGTATTGGAAGACTTTAAAAAGTTTTTTAAAATTTATTCAACCATTTTGGCGGCCTAAATAAATACATACACCTGTAAAATTACAGCTTTCTAGTACTCATAATCTTTGAGCTAAACCGCGGATAGACAGACAAACATACAGACGGCGGATGGTCACGGCGACACTATAAGGATGCCTTGTTTAATACTGATCTCTAAGCATAACATGAAATCTCATTAATATTCTATTTTAAAAGTCGTGTATTGCCGCTGCCTTCTCCAAACACCTACTGTATCAAAACAAAATGTGCATGTAAAATGCATATTTTTGTGTAGTACACAAGCTGAGGGCCGTAAATATGAGAGCGAGACGTATTGACATGAGTTAGTACCCCGCGCATCTAGCAGTGACCAAAACACCTTCAAAATATTCGCTTAGATTTTATATAAGTACTAGCTGTTACCCGCGGCTCCGCCCGCTTGATAAATTGTCAATGTCTTTCTCAGTACCCTTACCTATGTGTATGGAAAATTTCATGATGATCGGTTCAGTAGATACGGTTTGAAAGCGTAACAAACAAACACAGTTTTGCATTTCTAATATTTGTTAGGATAGGATTATTATATTCCCACCGAAAAGCTATTTTACAATAATTAAAGGTTTTTTTTTGCATTTACAATGCTATTCAGATGTAATCTTATCAAATTAAGATTGGAGATATGGAAAAAAAAATCATGCGGGCAGGATTCGAGTCTTAATCTTTGTACGGCTAACGCCTTACCAATAAGCTACTATAGTTGTTACAAACAAATGTATATGTAAAATGCAAATCCTTGTGCAGACTGAGTGTGGTAAATATGAGAGCGGCGTAAATACTGGCATGAATTACTGCTCTGTGCGCCGAGCACAAAGTGACCTCCGAAATAAGCTTTGATTTTACAGTCTTTCTTTAGATAAGCGTGAAGGTTATATTTCGGTATTAAACAAAAAGTGTATGTAAATCCTTGTACAGTAACAAGGTGAGTGCGATAAACATGAGAGCGTAAATAATGGTATGAAAATATTTGCACCGAGCAGAGACAATCGCACTTTGCAATACCAGTTGGTATTGTTGATCGAAGCAATACCACTTTGATTTTATATATAATTTACAATTATACACTCAGCCAAAATCTTGTTGCTAACAAGATACTTTAAAGATCACTTTATATGGGTAAAAACTAATATGGCCTTGTAAAATGCAAATCCTTGGGCAGACCACTAGTTGACAAGTATGAAAGCAGCTTATATACTGGCACGAGTAAGCGCTACGGGCGCCGAGCTAGGCTATGTGCGAAATACTATTTTGATTTTAAATAACAATTTCATGAGGGTGTGCCTTTCTTAATACAATATATTTTTAGTTTACAAAATGAGAGTAGTCAAAAAATAGCAGTGTTAATACTGGCACTCTCTCAAAAGGGAGGTTTGGTTTTACATTAGAATTTAAAAAAAGGCGTCTATTTACCAAAACTCAAGCTAAGATTAGCTTGATTTTTGGTAAATGTCAAAACAGAATGTGTATGTAGGTATCATGGAAATGCTTGTATTTTATGCAGGCTGAGGGCGGTAAATATGAGTGTGGGCGGCATTTGTGTAGATACTGGTATGAGTTACTGCTCAAATCAGACATCCGAAAACCAGTTAGTATGTGATATGTCAATATAGAACATTGACATTTCAAAAAGAGGTGTTTTTTCCTACCAAAAATCAATATTACTAAATCCTTGTCATATCATAGTGAAAATGTTCAATACCAAATCCTTGTGCAATAAATAATCAGGCTTAAGGTGGTAAATATGAGAGCGATTTAAGTATTGGCCTTTGAATATATGTATTTTATCAAGGTATTGGCATGATTGACTGCTTCTTGTGCCAAACGGAGACAACAACTTCTACGATATATTGTTTTGATTTTAAATTATAACTTTACATGGGTGTGTATTCTGTTACTTTATCCGTATCACAACAAAATGTCCTCGAAAATTCAAATGCTTCTGCAGTAAACAAGCTAAGGGCGGTAAATATGGAGCAGCATAAATACCGATAAGTTAGTGTTTCAAGCGCCGAGTAGGGACAAAAACACATACAGCTTCAATTTTACACTTAAGGGCCCACACTAGGCACACTTGCGACGCCTATTGTTTTATTCCGAATACTTTACAAATAGAAAGAAATTCAAGAATGTAAATCATATAAGCCTTAGTAAATAACCTGAAGTATTTTTGGAATCATGTTTAATATTATCAGAGTCAGTGAGAATTATGAGAATCAGATTACCGCCAAAAACGGCCACTTTTGGCGGTAATCACTATTTCTCTTAATGACTGATTCTCATAATATTAAAACATGATTCCAAAAATACTTCAGGTTATTTACTAAGGCTTATATGCCTAGTTGCCTATTTCCAGATTTAATGAAATGTAGTAAGATTATACCTTTGTATAAAGCGGGAAGTAAGGACGATCCTAATAATTTTTGTCCAATTTCAATTTTGCCGGTTCTTAGTAAAATTTTTGAAAAAATAATTTTCAAACAGTTGCTCTCATATTTTAATAAGAATAAACTTTTCCATAGTGAGCAATACGGATTCACTAAAGGTCGTTCTACCACTGATGCGGGAGTTGCTTTACTGGCGCACATTCTAGAGGCATGGGAAAAGTCGCAGAATGCAATAGGAATATTTTGTGACCTCTCTAAGGCCTTCGACTGTGTAGACCATGAAACCCTCTTAAATAAATTAAAGTATTATGGAATAAAAAATGAATCTTTGAGACTTATTAAATCATATTTAGCAAATAGAATTCAAAAAGTTAGCCTAAATGGAGTAAAATCTAATGGGTCTGTTGTAAAAATGGGAGTTCCTCAGGGATCCATCCTAGGGCCCTTATTATTTCTCATTTATATTAATGATTTGCCTTTCCATGCCTGTGCCTGTAAATCTGTGTTATTTGCTGATGACACATCACTTGTTTTTCAAGTTGATAGACAGAAGACAAATTTTGACGATGTAAATAGCACTCTTGCTCAGGTATTAGATTGGTTTACAGCTAATATTCTCCTTCTTAACGCTAAAAAAACGAAATGTATTAAATTTTGTACGCCTAATGTTAAGCATTTGCCCACTAAAATAGTTGTTAATGATGAAGTGGTAGAATTTGCTGACTCTACTAAATTTCTAGGAATAACTCTTGACTCAAAGTTACAATGGGGTCCACATATAACAACTGTTGCTGCAAGACTAAGCTCCGCAGCTTACGCCGTTTGGCGAATAAGACAGCTGACAGATGTTGAAACCGCACGCCTAGTTTACTTTAGCTATTTCCACAGTATAATGTCTTACGGGATATTGCTCTGGGGAAATGGAGCAGACATAAACAGTATATTCGTTTTGCAAAAGCGTGCTATTTGATCAATCTATAAACTTGGGGCTAGAGATTCCCTAAGAGAGTTATTAAAGGAAATTGGAATTTTAACGGTTACATCACAGTATATTTTTGCAAACATACTGCACGTACATCAAAATATTGAGAAATATGTCAAAAATTGTCAAGTTCATACGTACAACACTAGAAATAAGAATAAACTTGCCGCAAGAGCCTTTAGACTACATAAAACAAGTAATACGTTCTTAGGGCTTAGTATTCGTTTTTATAACAAAATTCCAGAAAATATTACAGCTTTGCCCTTTCCAAAATTCAAAGAACTTACAAAAAATATTTTATTAAAAAAAGCTTATTACAAGGTTAATGACTATTTAGCAGATAAGAATGCTTGGAGCCTTGGCGTTGTTTGAGACACGCTTGCTATTTGTATAATAATAATATGTTTTTCACAACCAATTGAAATTGTATAGAATCAACTATTTATTAATTGTAAAATATGTAAATGTTTGCGATCGACAACTGTAGATCAGGGTCATATTTCTGTTTTGACAATGTCTTAGAGGCTGAGTAGTCATGCTCACTAAAATGTTCAAACTGGTGGTGGCGTTATGTGTCGGGTCGTTGAGTTCCCTCTAATATGGTTGAGTTTAACGATGGCTGACCCATACGTCAACTCGTGAACGGGTGCTGCCAGTGGGGACTGGTCTGGTCGGCCTCTTTGAGACTACTTCATGTTCTGTTGTTTTTGTGATTTGCTCACTCGATCGTAAACATAAACATGTTCCAAAAATAATGAATGTATAATAATATTGTTAAATGAAAACAGATGAAAAAAAAAGAAAAGTAAAAAAGAAAGAAATATAATATAATCATTAATCATACAAAGCCCTTCAGGCGAGTAGGCGACCTATACTGTTGAAAAGAGTTTCTTTCGGCATTTCTTCTCTGCAGTGGTCGGTTCCGAAATGCTAGTAGTCTGTAGCTTTTGAACAATAATGAGTAAATGCATAATATTTAATAAGATAATTTTAAATGTGATTTGACGTGAAAAAGTGCCTGCAGGGGCTTATTTTCTGAATAAACGTTTTGAATCTTTTGAATCTTAGTGTGCGGCCTTAATTGACAGCGGGCGCGGAGCGGGAGTGAAACGTCTAAAACGTCTAGTATGTTTGAGCTAGAGCATAATTGATTTTAAATAAATAAATACGGACAAATCACACAGATTGAGCTAGCCCCACAGTAAGTTGTGAACTTGTGCCGTAGGATACTAACTCTACGATATTATATTTTATAAAAGATACGTGTACAAATTTTAATATACATCCAAGACACAGGTCAATCTGGAAAAGATCGTTTTCCATCATGACCTCAGCTCGTCAAAATTTTGTACATCCGACCATTTTTCTAGTTGTCTGTCCGACTGTTTTTCTTCGCATTAACTCAACTGATTGTCGTGAAAATTTATAACCGGGTCGCTAATTACACACATATGATTGGACTTTCACAGTTGTGAGACATATTTTATCTGGTTAAACCTTAACACGAATGAAAAATATACATTTAAGTCTTAGCTCAATCAAAGTGATGTTATCTCAAGCAGGATAATTGTTCCTCTAATAATAAATAAACGAAGGTTTAAAGAAAAAAGATTGCATCATAATTTCACACATATCTTTACTAAAATTATACTTCAAGCTGAAATTATTGTTAAGTCGAACGCATTAGCGCGTTCGACCAAACAATCATTTCAGCTCAGGAACACTGGACCGATTACAAAAATTCTTTTATACTTAGTTGCATAAGTACGTTATTCCTTAGTGCCATATTGTAAGTATGTTCTGCGGGCGAAGCCGGGGTAAATTGGTACTATTCTTATAAAGGATGACCATCGGCAAGAAAAAGTGCCCGTAGTCCACCCAAGTGAACAAAGCAGGTGGTGGTGGTGGTGGACCACGACCTCTGACTGTTATGAATTCCCGCAAATAAAACAAACAATTTCTGTGTATAACCCAAAATGTAAATGAAATGTGCAAGTAAACAAGAAGTGGGCTGTTGGTGGCATCGCGACATAAATACTGGCATGAGGTAGTGCGGGCAGAGGCAGAAACACCCCTGAAATGACGCTTTGATTTTAAATTCTAATTTTATGAATCGTATGTTTTGCATATCACACCGTATTTGGAAGAACTGCAGCATAACCTAGTTTACGTTACGTTTATCCTAGCTTGCGGGCTTGAAACTTGCATTTGGAAAGAATGTTTGTAAATTCGAATACGAAATTAATTAATAACTTAAGTTAAAAAAAGCTTATAAACATCAAAGAGACCTCACCAACCCGCCTGTCCAGCATGGAGAGTGTGGGCCGAAATTCTCTGACTGCTCTGGCTAATTATGGCTCTGGTAATACAGAGAGGGTCAAGCTCCTGCAGTTCAGACTAAAAAGCATCAGTAATGATGAATTAATGACTTACTGAAATACATTTCTTTTTAGAAACATGGCCTGTTTGTTCATCACAAATTATTGACTTGACTGTGTACCTAAATATCCCTCAAACATACCAGTTTATTAAAAAAGCCAGATTGCCATGTAAAATGTATATAAAGCATGCAAGTAAACAAAATGTAGCCTCTTGGTGGCATTCCGACCTAAATACTGACATAAGTTAGTGGCAGCAGAAACCAAAACACCTCTGAAATAGCGCTTTGATTTTACATTCCAATTTTATGAATCATCTGATTTGCAGATCAAAGCATATTCAGTAGAACTTACTTTACGCGATTACTAGAACTAGGTAGGTTTGTAGAACTTCCACGCTGGTCTAGGAGTAAAGAAAAACCATAGAATGTACCAGTTACTGTTAAAACCGATCGAGGGAATGTAAGAAAATTTAAGAAATCATGGCTATAGGCCATGCGCCTGGAAACCTATCACTATTTTGATTCCGTTTCTCATTTCCGCGCCCACCACCATGCTGAACGTCGCTTTAGGTTTTTTAGACCTGGGCTCTGTCTACCCTGCAAGGGAAAAATACCATTTAAATTAAGGTTTTTACCCATATGTCCTTTTGATGCATCAATAAATATTAACTGTATGTTTTATTTGGCGATATCCCCAAGAATCGTTTGTTTTAATACCCTGATTTCCACATAAAGCGACCAAGTAAACAAAATGTAGTCTGTAGGTGGCATGGCGTAAATACTGGCATGAGTTAATGGCAGCAGAGACAAAAACACCTCTGGAATTTACTTTGGCCTGGAATGTCGCTTTGATTTCAAATTCTAATTTTATGAATCGTCTGTTTTGCATACCTATCACAAGGTATTTGGTAGCATTTACTCCATCCGGACACAGGTGTTTTTTTGGTACCTTCATTTTTATAGTTTTGAACAGCTTCAACTTGTAATTAGAAGATATTTGGATACTTAAAATCTTTTGGTAAATTAGATTTTTCCCACAAGCAACTGTCAATTGTCGAATTCTAATTTTCATGCTATTTTTGTTTTTCACGTTTTATGGTACTTATTTATATTTAGGTTTTACAAATATGTATTTTTGATGCATCAATTAATATTAATTTAACTGTATGTATTAGTGGATCGTATCCTCAAGAATAACAGTTTGTTTTAATGCCCCGATTTCCACATAAAGCGTCCAAGTAAACAAAATGTAGTCTGTAGGTGGCATCGCGACGTAAATGCTGGCATGAGTTAATGGCGGCAGAGACAAAAACACCTCTGGAATTTACTTTAGCCTGGAATGGCGCCTTGATTTCAAATTCTAATTTTATGAATCGTCTGTTTTGCATATCACAACGTATTTGGTAGAATTTACTCCATCCGGACACAGGTGCTTTTTTGGTACCTATATTTATATAACTTTGTACAGCTTTAACTGCAATGTAATTAGAAAATATATAGATAAATCTTTTTGTTTATTAGTCTTTTTTCTAAGTCTAAATTTCATGTTACAGTATTTTCTTCTTTGCTAGTAGATTTAGCATGAAAATAAACAAGATGTAAGCTGTTATTGACATCGTGTGGTTTATCGATAATAGCTTTTATTTTTTTTTACATTTTGTTAAATATTGCAGGCTAGCACGGAATTGATGTAGATATTGTCCACCCTATAACAAACATGATAATGTTATGTAATATTGTATGGTAATAATAGTAGTCTTATTAGAATTGCACAAGCCTATGTCACTCAGGATGGTGTTACGATGTTAGTTAAAAATTATACAATAATATTATCACGTTTTTCTCCCTTGTCTTCGGTAGACAGAGCCCAGGTCTGAAAGACCTTACGTTACGCTTGTTGGTGGGCGGGTAGGTGGAAAACGGAATCAATATAGTGATGGGTTGCTAGTCGCAGCGCCTATTAATATGTTTCCTCAGATTTTCGCCCATTTCGTCGATCGACGCAGGAAAAGAAGCAACTGGTACGTCTTATAGGTACTTCTACGTTTTTTTTTTCTCCCAGACCAGCACGGAAAATTATCATGAGTTCAAATACGAATTAAATTAATTCATATTCATATAATTATATGGATTTATTTATTTTTTATTTTAATCATACATCTCACATAATTATCTGGATTTGAAAAAAATACTACGTTAGTAGTTTTATTTATTCTGTAATAATACACACTAATTCTTCGTCAGTCATGTAAAAAGTATATATTACCTTCACGCAAGAACTACTAGACACATTAAATTCGCAATATGGCCACAAATACATATATTAAAAATATATGAAATTCCACGGCAATAAATTGAAAATATTATTAACGCGCGCCGAATTAAGCTGCTTATGGCGCTGAGAGTTATGGAATAGTGCTATAGGTATGTGTTTTAAATTGCAGCGGTGAGCTGTACTGTCGATGACAAAAGGGACTTATTTTACTAACAGAGTGCTTGATGAATGATTATTTGCTATAAGCTATTGATTTCCGCAGAAAATGAATACACGTGCCGATTTCTGCCAAGTCACCTCCCCCACAAGCCACACTAAGGAACTTGGATCCTATAGGACAGTCCAATATGATAGGCTGTGTATAACAGTTATAATCCAATGGTCTTAGGTTTCATTCCTGCCTTGCCCAACTTTAATTTCAGAGTTCGTACTAGAATCTGAGTCAAGTACGGTAATTTATGAAACCCGAGGTAAAGAAAAACAGTGATGGATGTAGCGAGAGACATGCAGACTTCTCTCACGTATGTGGAGATCCATAACCTCAGCTTCCCAGAAGGACAAAAGCATGCATTTATGAACAAATTATTAAATCTACCTATCCGTTTATCAAACATAAAACGAAGAGTAACTAGAACATAATATTCCACTAAAGGAACTATTCGTAGCCCTGTGCGCATAGCATAAACATGGCAGAATAATGATGAAAAGACTAGCGCTCGGCCGCACCGCGGTTGCTATCCAATAAGCTGAAATTAATTATATCAAAAGGTTTAGAATTACTCAGCCATGATCATCCCTTTATAATGGTTAGAAAAAATAAAATTATAAAGTATTCATTTAAATTACGTTTTAATTTTTAAGTATCCTCTAACGTTTCTGCCAAAAAAGAAAAAAGAAAACAAAGCATCATACTTACGACTCTGATTTTTTATTTTTGTGCCTGACCTGTAATAACATAAGCCATTATAAAACAGTATAGATTTACTAACTTAATCGGAGATTGAACAAAATCAAAATAGACTCAATTATTCTAGACATACACTACTACGATAATATAAATTGCTAGACTTTACCTTTGTCAGAAATCTTTTAAGCAATCATAATAATGTCGGACATTCCCTTTCACAGAGTCCGTTAACTCGAAACCTAACAAAAGAATATCGATTCTTCGGTCGTTTTAGAAAGAAACGTAGGTATTGTATTGGCATGTACTCTAAAACTGATTGAGTTGGAGTCAGCCCACGTTTTTTGTTTCGGTCACGTCCGGAGGAGCCGCGACGAGTATCACTCATTGTTCAATGAACCGTATAACGAAGATCGCAGGTGACACCGCGTCAACTCTCACCAGATAATGAAACGTTGTTCGTTCAGCAATTTAGTTTCTGTCGTCATTCCGTCGCGTCTAAGGAATTTAAATTTTTGTTCTCCGCCCCATCGGAGATAATCAAACAGCTGGCTGCTACACGTTCCGAATAACAAAGATTTTAATCAGGGCTCAAATTTAAACTTTCCTTTATTGCTGCGACATAAAAAGTGTTTATTGCGAGATAATCTGGCATTTAAATGTCAAGTGTTCGCAGCGTACGTTCCTGAGAAGATATTGCTCTGTTATTTGAATGCGTATTTGCATAACACACGGTGGAAAATAAAAGTTATCATCATATTTCTTTACTTATTTTGGTTTCATTATATGTTTTGCATTTTGTTGATTAAACATCTGTTTGTATTAAAGTTAAAATCAGATTAAAAGCACTAAATAGACATTAGCCACGCACAAACTAGTCATTGCTGGGCAATCCTATCTAATTGCAATTATTATAATATCGAGTTCAGTCAAAACAGAATTTCGATCCTATTTTCCACAAATCGCATCGAGGTTATTACCTAAACGGGTTTCAACGTTATACGTGAGCCACAATAAATTAGTTATTTCAGTGCAAATGGCTTTGACTTAGCTGCCATAAAGACATTCAGGACTGCGTCCCAGTGGCTCAGAACTGGAGTAAAGCGGTAGGTAAGTAAAGCGTTATAATAATGCACATAAAATTGCCGTCGAGAGCGGCGAGAGAACGGAGTTGCCAGCATTACAGGCCCGGTTATTCAGCGTCACGTACACAACACTCGCCTCGCTCTCGGGCCGGCGCCGTGTCGTGGACGTAAACTCGTACCTTCACGGATGATAGCTTCCAGGTGTTTGTAACTTTTGCTTCTGTAAATCTACATACTGTAATCAATAAAAGGCTACGTAACCTAGAGCAGGAAATTAAATTATGGAATTCATGATAAAAACATGTTGTTTACTGGTCATGGTCAGAAGTTTAGATGCTACCTATGTAACTTTTGACGAGCTCCGTGGCGCAGCGGCCAACGCCTATGACACGGATGGTCACGGGTTCGATCCCCGGTCAGGCGAAGATGAAAAATTATCTTTTTCAGATTGACCTAGGTCTTGGATGTTTATTTATATATGTATTTGTTATAAAATATAGTATCGTTGAGTTAGTATCCCATAACACAAGCCTTACTAAAGTATTTACTTTGGGGCTAGCTCAATCTGTGTGGTTTGTCAAAAAAAAAATGATTGTAAAATTGAACGACCAGTTAATTAAGAAGTATTATACTAAGATATTTACTATTTACCTATATCAAGACCAACTTAGTCTCATATAGGTACTTATTTTTAATGTAAATATGATTTAAAACCTGAAAACATGGATCAATCAAATACTTAAATCTAATCCATCGAAAATGTATCTCAGATATCTAGAAAAATGAAAATACTTTAATGAGATTTTCATGTTATTGAACTAAAACTTTTTATGAATTATCCTTCGCGTAGGACTTGCAAATATACGTTTAATATAGAAATGTAATTTATATTAAAGAAATTGATTGAACTAAAATTATTTAAGTCTTTTTTTTTCTTTTTTATTTAGGAACCTGAAGCAAAATATTTACAATGTGGAAAGGTGATGCGGCTAGCAGCCCAATACTATTTTGATTCCGTTTTTCACGTATACGCCCTCAAACACGATAAAAGGTTTCATGAAATCAGGTGTAGTACACTGCAAGGGATTAAGATGTAATAAAATGTGTAAGTCTGTGTATTAAGTAGCTTTTGTCCGGAGCTTTGTTCGCGTTAAATACAAACTTTGTTCCCTGTTTCACCACCTACGAGAGAAAATCAGAAAATATTCAGAATACTTAAGTCATAATAACTATCTGCGGTGCATCTAACTAAAGTGGTTTGAATGACTGTTGATAGATTAGTCAGTTATAAGTTTTCAGGTTCCCAGCATTGATCCCATAGGAATAGTTGTTCATATTGACAATCTGAGTTACCCTTTGAAGGGAATGTTGAGAGTCAATTTAGACGCTGTGTAACTGTTATAAATAACGACATCAGTTGTCATATAAAAATAACTCCCCACATAAAATCGAACAGTTCTTCTACTCTACATTGCTTCAACCAAAACATAATTAACCTTACTTCTCTATTATTGATGGGACTGTTCGTAGAAATCTAGATCACCTTTACTTAAATATGCCATTAGTGCACTTTACTTTTATAAAAATATTACGACAATAACCTTTTAAAAGCCAGCTTAGTACGTAATGGGTTTGTTATTCCCTTTATTCTTCGAGTATTCTTAGAACTTTGAGAGAACTTGGCAAAAACTGAGTTTCTTGGAAAGTTCCATGCATTATGTACCTACCATAAAGTGAATCTTGGAGTTACTTAAAATATAAGTTAAACCTTCGCTGGCAAGATCAATTCTAAGTATGTATTCGGCAAATTAACCTCAAATAATCTAGCTAAAGTAGCATTAATGCATGCATACAGGGGTATTAGGGCAAACAACTTTATCCCTTAAACCATCAAATCAGCTCGTCAAAATTAACCACTTTTTCTATGGGACCAATTCTGGAAAGTCTAAAAAAAAACATATATTTTCACACAAAAGTGTTCGGCCGGCCCAGTAATTAGTATGAAAAATGTCGAAATTATTTTGAGTTCCCAGTGTTGGTCTCATAGGAAAAGTTGTTCATTTTGACTGATTGATTTTGTGATGGTTTGAGGAACAAGTGGTGTTTACCCTAACAACCTGTATCTTCAAAATATTATATATGAAGTCTAACTGTACATTTCTACCCTCTGTAGCATCCACGTGGCAGGTGGCTATTGGCCAGGCCATTGGTTTTAAATAAATCCATACTATTATGATAATCTAGTATAATATGCTTTACTACTAATCCTTCGAGATTCAAACAGGAAAAGAGCTTCTTGAGAGGGCAGTAAAATTTAATTCAAGTCATTTTGCACCGACGCAGTAACAGCCGACCGGCTTTAACTGCATTGGTGGGATATCGCGCTCTTAAACACTACGGGTGTAAAAATGTAAAAATTTTGCTCCGCTGCACTCGCAGCTGATTCTATAACTATCTTCAGTAATACTGCAGCTGCTCGAATATGAGAATGACAGATGTTTGATAAGTCTTTCCTGTTATTATGAATAAATTATAATCATTATTATAATTATAACGTTGTTAGATTATAGGTTCGTTTACTCACGTGTTTTTAAAAGTTGTATTTGCTCATATGGGTTTTGTTTTTAAAAGAAGTTTGGTGATATATATAAAATCAAATATTGGGGACATATATAAAAATAATGTTTGAAATGAGTGAATTTGTTAGTTGCAATAGTACAATCTGATAGTTTGGTTTGTGTAAACGTTACATAAGTGTATTCGCCGAAATAACAATGTAGTTCCTTTATTTCCACATTAATTTCATCTGTTATCTCACAGAACAAGTTTTTTTAGTGAGTGGCATGTAAATACAGAATGATTCTGAATAATCTACGAGTAGCATTATTTAAATGATGTCGTCAGAATCCCAGTATAATATACATACACAAGAAAAAAATACTTAGCCTTCCCATAGATATTTGGCTACTTGATTGGTCAATTTGTTTCAAAGGTCCAATATTTTCTTTTCATTTTTCACCATATATATATTTGTTAGTCTATATTAGGGATGCAGATTCTGACAGTAAAATATTGCCGGGCTGTTCAGAAGAACCTAGTATTACAATAATTTAATACAACAGTGAAAGTAGCAAGAATCCTATTTATATACTATACTGTGGGTTACAGCTAGAACAGAGTCAGAAACATCTGCCAAATGAAGTAAATTCCACTACAACGTAACTCCAGCAGTATTCATATCTTTCCAAGAACATTAAACCTTTCAGCGCTACAAATTGAAATAAAACGAAGCGATCTGAATTAAAATCCGATAGTCTCGCCAATGAAGAAGTCACGTCCGTTAATTCTTGGAAATATTAATGTAGTTCACGTGAAGGCATCGGGAGGCTTGGCACGTTGCGGGCATTCCGCCTCGAAATCACTTCCCGGCCCCACTTCACGCTGACAGTGACGTATTGTTGCTCTTCTTAAACATTAATGTAATGGATTTTGTTTCATGTTCCGGAAGTTATCGCATATTTCACGATGTGCTTAATATACGCGTTAAATTTTTCATTGTATTTTGTTACGTTTGTAGATGACAAATTGTTCTTTTTGAAGATTGTTTTTACAATTTTTTTTAATATAATTTGTTTTACACAAAGCAATGTTATAGTAGTAATTGAATACAATCAAAAGATAAGCAAAATTTTGTATATCAAATATTCAATCAATTGCACGTTAAAAATAATTGAAATAAATATTAAGATTTAATAACTAAATAAGACGTTTATAATTTTGAAAAACAACCAAGCTTAATTTAGAATAATAGGTATAAACCTTCGTAAGGCACTTGTTTTTTTTTTTAAATAAAACAAGTTATTGTTCCATTCTTTTAAACCTCTTTGTTTAAGTCAATTCAAGTGTGTAATAAGTTCTTTTAAAAATTAGGAAATAAAAAACGATTCTAAGTTATTAATAGCTCTGATTTACATCTAATTATTTTGGTTATAGAGAAGCTGTTATGACATACTACGGCGCAGAGGATCTACGGCTCAGAAATACTACGAACACTAGTGATGGTGTCTGTCAATATAACGTAATACTTTTTTAAATATAAAATGGAAAAAT
This sequence comes from Rhodophaea formosa, assembly GCA_963082605.1. Taxonomy (NCBI): domain Eukaryota; kingdom Metazoa; phylum Arthropoda; class Insecta; order Lepidoptera; family Pyralidae; genus Rhodophaea; species Rhodophaea formosa. The sequence continues at coordinate 9,354,729 of OY720208.1, read as the reverse complement.
ATAACTTTTATAAATCAATAAAAAAAAAACAAGTGACAAAAAAAGTTTACTGGAAGTAAGAAGCCACCAACATAAAGCGTATTTCGCTGCGTTTAAAAAACCGCTTACTGTAGATAAAACGATTTACGGCATCTCCGTTATCAACACCTTTTAATCAGTTCTAATCCCTTTTAATGGAACATTCTCAAGATACTTTTAAGGTTACCTGACTACATTTCTACAAAATGCTACAGCGAGGAGAGGTTCTACCGAGTAGAAAGTTTACGAATTTAAGTTATACCTTTGTTTCCATAACAGGAATTTATTTACAGTAATAAAACTGAAACTAAACATGAAAACTACTTAATCGAAGTAGTAGGCTGGGGTACATACAAAGACATTCACACAAAGAGTGTCCCAGCTGCGTTTAAGATCTTGCCAGACAAATGACGATTTACGGCATCTCAGTGATCAACACATTTTAATCAGTCCATTACCTGACTACATTGCGTACGAAACTACGGAGGCTAAAGGTTACGTAGCGAAGGTATGTTATTATTAAATTTTTTTATGTTTTATTATTTAGGACGGCAACCAAACAACTGGGTCACCTGATGGTAAGTGATGGACAACTGCAACAAGGGTGTGACAAAAGCGTTGCCGGCCTTTTATTTCTCCCTCTCAGAGAGGAGAGGCGTTCGGCCTCTGGCTCTCTCACTCACCGAGCGTAACATAGCAGCGGTAAAGCTACAACTCAAACGTCGGTTTTTTGTGAGAATGTGATACTTCCCCGGACGAGCCGGCCCTTTCATGCCACTAGCAAAAGAGAATTTCACCGGTAGCGTGACTCTACCACAACTGGCTAACTATTATGGAATGTTTTCTGTAGTATTCGCGATTGTTTCAGTGTTCGTGGTTGCAGGTAGATTATGGAATTTATTTTGAAGAAATAGTGTTTAAACTGACCGTGAAAATTAATAAGTCAATTCATTAATAATATTAAAAAAAGAATTAATTTAAGTAAGAATCAATATGCTGTGTGGTTCCCGGCAGAGTAGAATAGGACTACTCCAAATTTCCCCTTGGATATCGTAGAAGTCGACTCAGGAAACACAATCTAAACAAAACTATAAACACCAAAGAGATTTCTCCAACCCGTCTGGCCAGCGTGGAGAGTGTAGGCCAAATCGTCTGACTGCCCTGGCTAATATATGGCTGCGGTAGTACAGAGAGGGTCGTACTCCTGCAGTGGAGACTAACAAAGACCTGTTGATGATTATGATGATGAAGAATAAACAACCTTACAATTGGCATACCCCAACATACAAAGGCGTTAACGCAAAGCGTGACTCAGCTGCGTTAAAAACCCGCTCTCGGGAGATAAACAACGATTTACGGCGTCTTAGTTATCAAAATCTTCTAATCAGACTATTACCAGACTACATTGCTACAAAAAGCTACCGGGTCTACGCCGTAGAAAGGTTACGTAGGCAAGTGTATGTTATTAAGGAATTTATTTGAAAAAATAATATAGCTATTAACTGACCGTGAAAATTCATAAGTCAATTCATTAAAACTATGGAAAAAAGGTAATAAATTCAAGTACGAATAAACCACCTTGCAATTGGCACCCCAATATACAAAAGCGTTAACACAAAGCGTCTCAGTCGCTTTAAAAACCCGCTCACGGGAGATAAACAACGATTTACGGCGTCTCAGCTATCTACACCTTTTATTCAGTCTTATTCCCTTTGAATGGAACAGACCCCAGATACTGGAAAGTTACATACTACGTTGCTACGAAGTGCTACAGTGTAGAGAGTCTACGCCGTAGAGGTGCTACAGACTACAGTTTTGGCGGATTACCATTGGCTGATGTTATTCATTTGACGTATTTTTTTACTTGTAATCTTTTAGTAGCTCTTTTCAAGACTGTAGACAAGTAAATCAGTTTATTATCAACACTGATTAAAGGAAAGCTTGTTAATTCAGCACATTCCATCCATATATTTAAAAAGAAAACTCATACTAGTTTTTGTGAAGAGGAAACAAAAACGTATATCACGAAAAGAATCACCACGGAATCACGTAGGAGCATCATAGTTTTATTCAAGATATTCTTGTACAACATCAAAGCCGTTCATTGTTATGATCGCTAGATAAACTTGCATGTGTTATCAATAATAATATACTTACTTGCGTAACAAGATTATCTTGTGTAATATATTTTTTGGCTTGTTAGTTACATTATTAACTTTAATACAGCCACGAATAGAAGACTGATTTTACTATCAACTTAGTCATTTAGTAGACACAAATGTTATTCTCCAAAAATTATTATTTGATGTTATAAAAGTATTTATATACGAACATTTTGTGTAAATAAAATCTAAATAAAGATATTTGATTCTCGGTTGAAATAAATATTCATATTTCAATCTGGTTTTATAAGATATCTCAAAGAAACCACATGAGTATAACCGTAAGTAAAAGCTACAAGTACCAAAAGAAAAGAATAAAAGTACGTTACATAGTAAAGAAAACTCATTTTCTGAGAAATGTACGCAAAACATCAAAGAATTGAATTACAGAGAGTTAAATTATTAACTCTGAACTTTTTATTGCTTTCTGTTGCAGTGGCCCGCTGTGCTTAGATCAAACGTATGTGTACCCAACTTGAAAATTCCATTTGCATTTTAATTTTTTGGTAATAATGCATACATGAAAAAATATATTTTTTTTAAAGTTCAGTCTACGTGTTTCACAAGATTTATTTTAATAAATTAACATATTAATTACAATTTAATAAATAATCTTGTCGTGTATTTGAGTACATAGGCAGGTGAAATTATACAAAATTTCCATTTTGCCACTTAATTATTAGGTTTTGGAAACATATAATATATACACGCTTTCGCTGAACTAACCACAGTTTTAAAAAAATATATCCCAACTAATATTATAAATGCGAAAGTGAGTTTGTTTCTTTGTTTGTTTGTTACGCTTTCACGCCGTATCTACTGAACCGATCATCATTAAATTTTGCATACACATAGGTTAGGGTACCGAAAAGGACATAGGCTATATATTACGCGGACGAAGCCGCAGGTAACAGCTAGTATACGTATATATGTAGAGTAGCATTTAACAAACAATTTTTCATCAGATGTATGTTAAAACCTACATTAATTTATATCCGTACATGTTTGTATAGCCAAACATGTAGAATACACACGGCAATCCAAACAAAATTAATTGAAACCGCACTGAAGTACTCGCGTAAAAATTCACAAAGGCCGCCATTTACTTTAATAACGTTGGGAAGGGAATTACACTTCTTGAACGTGTGTACAAATTGTGCGGAGGCGAAATGAGAGGTAAATCCGTTTTAAACCACAGTAGACGGGCGGCGGAGCTCTCGATCCGTCACGCGTCGCGCGAACTTAATCCCTCATCAAATCCAGATTAATTAAACGGGAGCCGACCACGATCCCAGCCGAGCCACTCACGCATTACATATGTGTACACCGTCTTATAGTTGCAATAACATAATGCTGCCCACAAAGTCAGACTTAAGTTAGATAGATTGGGACAAATCACACAGATTGAGCGGCCGAAGTAACTTGTAAACTTGAGTTATGAGACCCAAATTCAACTTTATTTTAGTCTCATCTGAGCGTCTCTCATTCTTTGTTGCATCCTCTGTTCATTATCATCATCATCAGGTCTTTTTAGTCTCCAATGCAGGAGTATGGCTCTCTCTGTACTACCAAAGCCGTTTATTAGAGCCTTAGTCAGAAAATTGGAGAGGTCTCTTTAATGTTTATAAGCTTTGTTTAGCTTGTGTTTCCTAACTCGTCTTCTACGAAATCCACAGAAAGACTTGGAGTTCTCCTATTCTTCTCTGCCGGGAATCATACGGCAGCATCCTAAGTATTTATGAGGAAACTACAAAATTGAAAATTGAAACATTTATGACTTGGCATACAAAGTGAGTATAATCTGTTTTATCTTCTATCTTAACTTAACTAGTGATTAAATCTGGGTCCTTTCGTTTACGATACCAGCCAAGCCGCCACGCATACACATACTCGTATGAACTGTGTCTGCTATTTGCAATAACGTAATATTCCCACAAATCCCGACTTAAGTTGATTGTAACTTGTAATTGGAAGGTCAAATGGCTTACTTCGATGTTCTCTTTTATTTATCGGATTTCAACCACAATCCGTAGGTTACCGATTTGGAGTAGATGTATGTTTCTCGATGTTGGTCTATTTTTAGGGTTCCGTAGTAAACAAGGAACCCTTATAGTTTCGCCATGTCTGTCTGTCTGTCTGTCTGTCTGTCTGTCTGTCTGTCTGTCCGTCCGCGGTTTTACGCAGAGACTATAAGTACTAGAACGCTGTAATTTGGTATGGGTATGTATATTAATCATGGCAAAAAAGTGGTAGAATAAAATCTTGAAAAAAAATTTTTTTTAGGGTAGCTCCCATACAAGTAAAATGGGGGAGTAATTTTTTTTTCTCTATTTTCCAATCGTGTGGGGTATCGTTAAATAGGTCTTTTAAAAATATTGTGAGATTGAGAACACTATTTTTCGATTTAGGGATCCGTTTCCGAAATAATTGGTATTAAAGTGCAAATTTTTGTTAGAGGTAAGTGTCCCCCCCATCTATCTGCTAAACGGTTATATATAGATACGTGAAAAAAATTACAGCAGTAGTATATATACTGAAGTTGAAAGGAAAACTATCAGAGCTGAGTACTAAGTAAAAAATAAAAAGTTATAGGCAACCAACTTAAAAACTGTAAAATTTCATACTATTTTCATTGTTAGATGTTTTTGGTCGTTAAACTGTAAGGAGCGAGTGTGAATAGTGTGAACTCAAAGTTGTCATTCGCAACTACGGAACCCTACACTGCGCGTGGCCCGACACGCACTTGGCCGGTTTTTTAAGGTATAACTACAGTAGCTACAGTGCTACACCACATGTATAAGATTATAATTTCAATTATAAAAAAGACTCGACGGCCCTTTTGACAATTAACGTCCGTAATATTTTATTTTGCTAACGTCACATTTAAAACAATCCGGAAAAGGATACGATACTGGCACCTCACACTTCAAAATCAGTCAAGCGGTTTTGGCTATTGGAGGTGACAATGGAACAGACATACTCTCATACATTCATATTTACATACATTTTACGTGCGAAAATCATTATCTTTCTTCTGTCGTATAATTTTTAATCATCATCATCAGGTCTTTTTCAGTCTCCACTGCAGGAGCACGACCCTCTCTGACTATCAGAGCTGTATAATTGTGAGAATTGGGACTAATTACTACTGAGATAATGAAAACGAGAAAAATTATATTCAGTGAAGTAAAAATTAGTACTTTGCAGTTGTATCACTGTAAGATCACTGTTTAGCATTAGCACAGAGCAATGGATGCCTCGTCGCTCGCCCGCAAGCTTCATTGAAATTCCTTGCTCTGTGAGTATTAAGTAGTTATACTTATTATCGTCGTGATCATCATCTAAGCCGCAAGTAGTCAACTGCTGAACATAGGTCTACCCTCAGAATTACCAATACGACCTTTTGGAAACGGATTGTATCCAACGTTTTCGTGCGACCTTGGTAGTTATATGTATCGTGTAAATATAAAAAGGTACACTTATATGATATTTTGCCGTTTTCCTGTAGATTTTCTTAAATTTTCTCTTAACTATTTTATAGTACACTTTTTTTGTACTCTTATATATTATAGGTTTGACGAGCTCCGTGGCGCAGCGGTCAATACGCCTGCCTGCGGTCCCGGGTTCGATCCCCGGTCAGGTCAAGATGGAAAATATCTTTTTTAGATTGACCTGGGTCTTGGATATTTATCTATATAAGTATCTATTATAAAATATAGTACCGTTGAGTTAGTATCCCATAACACAAGTCTCGAACTTACTTTGGGGCTAGCTCAATCTGTGTGATTTGTCCGCATATGTTCATTTATTCATTCATTTATTCAGGTATACTTGCATAGTCACAACTCTGAGTGTGATCATATACTTGTTAGCACATGTAAATACGTTAGTCACAGTCAAAGTTATGACTCACTGCAACAAAAATTAAACTGGAAATTAGGTTTATTTCCTACAAAGAATACAACGAAAAAGCGTCGAAAGATTAACAAGCTTCCAAGGCGGGGTGTACGTAATACAATCAAAACTTTTGATGAATTTCCCCAAAACTGTCTTTGTTTCCCCTTTCTGTCCAAGTTTAATAATAAAATCTACCGGGGGTCCCTCCATCTGAGACCTATAAGAAGTTTGTCCCGAACAAGTAACACGATAAAAAAATTATATTTTTTTATAACTGTTCAGATTTGAACAATTGCGCGGACTGACAAACCACGATTTTTTACGGTTTAAAACATTTTCTGTCCACTATGAACTAAAAATTTAGCTTGTTTATGAAGTTACAGGTAAGGTTCCATATAAAAAATAAACCTAAACATTTAGTGGATCCGTGCATCTGTGTATGTTATTAATTAAACTGTAATCAGACTATTATGTACAATAAATTACTTTTTGGTGGGCTGCATATAAATATCCATATTGACAATTGCATATTTTGAATTTTGTATGTCTGTGTGGAAAAGTATCACGCAAAAACGACTAGTCTGATCTTCTTGAAATTTGTTAAGGACGTATATTTTTTAAAACGAGTTGTATATAATAAACAGTCTATGTAAAAACAAAAAACAAGGAATGAGGAACGCATGCAAGTGGAGCTAGTTATAAAATAAATCTATAATTTTATAACTAGCTTCTAATATTTTTCAAAATGCCAGTGTTTTACTAGATTACTCGACCATCCACGTAGACCGTTTATTTTTTATCTATTAAGTAGTAATGTGTACGTGTATTCATAAAAACAACAAAAAGGAAAGAATCATGCGTCAACGTCATACGAAACACAACTTCTCCGCGATTTGAGTTCCGCTGTCATTAATTGCCCATATCGTGTGATTTATGACGCTCGCTGAGCGATGCAGCGAGAGGGTTGCTATGACTCACACATCGGCTCGAGTCGCCCTCTCATAGTGACGAACACGCCTTTGTCGACAATATGTACTTTACGACATAAATTTGGTAAGTAATACGTCACTGTATGCGTTTGGACATTTGTTTTTTTACGATCAGGATGTAAATCAATTAGGTAGGTACCTAACGTGATGACGAAGGTGCCTAAATATAATATTTTTAATCAAAATAAAAAAGTGGAAAATCGTAGAGTCAAATCTAAAGCACCCTAGTCGCCCAGGTCATTTTACCATACAGACTCTTTACGTTTTTTGTTATTTTAAATATCCTTCTTGCGGTGTTTTATCACTTTGATTCTAAAATCTTTAGACACATAAGGACCACTTATTAGGTGCAATTATTTATGTTAAATGTAAAGAGCGCTAATTGCTCGAGCATAAACGTTGTAACTCTGTAATGAGCGAAAATTTTTGAAAAAAGAAATCTTACAAAATTGCAAAAATTGTAAGACGAAGTTCAGCAGAAATATGGATGAATATTATATAATACTTATGTCCGCTACCATCTCGGATTTTCTTGAGGGTCCACCGTCCCCATCACTATTCGTAAACCTCTATTTTCATACGTCACAAGGGTTCATCCTCGGATCAACGAGAGGAATTTATTGAGAGTGTTTACTCGCGGAACGGGAAATAGGCAATGTCCCGACCTTTAAGACGTTTTATTCTTGAATTTGCTCGCTCATAATCTTACGAGTGTCCCCTATTTTATTTATCGTTGGCATTAGACATTTTTGTTTCAGCGTTGTTATTGTACCTTTACTTTTACACAAAAGAAAGACAAATGATAAGGGTTTATGTTCACTGGAAAATGTTTGAAATAAATTTGGTGCTATTTGTCAGAATTAGAACGTCTTGTAATTACGTTTTCCGAGAAGTCGTGAGTGGTACCTCCTACCTCATTATTCAAAAAGATTAAAACATATGAAGGGATTTTCAAGCAACCTTTCATTAAACACAAAACTAACTATAGGGTATTTATTTTCAAATATGGGCTTATTCTGTTCTCAATACATATTTTCTTTTGTGTTTTGACTAAAACTACTGATAGTCAAAGCGAATGTAAAATCTTTCACGCTTCTTGGCATAATCCACCAATTAATTTTTCATAAACAAATCACATGCTACTTTTTTATTTTTTTATTTAACCCAATTACATACTATTATGTACGGTAGTCTGTGATGTATTTCACAGTTTAAACTGTATATTATCATGAATTATTTATACTAATGTATTCCGTTTGACGTCATTGTACTAAGTCCATCAAATTAATGCTCTAACGTCAATCTACATACCTTTGAACGTGCTATGAAAGCTTACGGAAGATTCCTCGTAAAATTTTACGACCAGCATCAGGGAGCAGGAGTAAGCGGATGCTACGACTGTAATAATATCTGTAATTCAAAGCACACATATTATATATATGCACATGCACAGCTCTGAATAACAAGGATACTGCATCACTATTGTTGCAGTAACTAAACAATATATGTCTGCAATCTTCTTTTAAGATAGCGAGTATTCGGCTTTATTTTTGGATAGGATTGGTGCATTTATGAACCACCCACCATGGAAATATATTCGACATTATTAATCTCTTATAGAGTGAGTAATTCGCTTCAAACCAGAATATAAGTGACTGTAAATAATACTGAACTGTTGAAGATAAATTAAGATGTGTAATGAATTATTAACGATTGTGGATAACGAGCCAGTAACATCTATACTTGTAAAATTAGAGAAAACGTTTTCAAGTGGAAATACAACACTTGCTTGCGGCTGTTCCGGGAGGAAGGGAGCAAAGTGTTATCTTTGCCTTTTAAAATAACTCGGACCACTGCGTAAGTTGATTATTAATCAATTATGAAGTCTGCCCAAACTTCTTGTGTTTCTTGGTAGCAGAAATTGTAAATCTGTAGCCAAAATGTAAAGTAATGATATGAAACAGTTATTATTTAGACTGACTTCAAAAAAGAAGGTTATGTGAAAGCGACTCTTATATATGTAATATTGTCTCAATTACATGAGTTTTTAATATTTAAGTATAAATCAGCTTCTAAACATGTGTGCCAAATTTTACAAGTGCAAATCTGTATATTTGTCCGCGCATATCTCATAAATTATGAATCAGATTGCTAAAATTCTTTTTTCGTTAGACTAGTTATGATTCAACTTAGGGAACTGTGCAAATTTCATCAAAATCGGTCCCGTAGTTTTTCAGATCATCAGTATGTGTGAAAATTGAAGCCGGGTAATATTTTGATGACTTCTTGTTAAGCATATATCTCACTCGTGACTATGAGTAGATACCAATACCAAGAGTGGATCGTCGCGATAGAGCATGCTTCAAAGCGATCTTTGAAAAATAGTCGTAGCGTCATCCAACACACCATTTCTGAAATCGTATATTTTTAGTCTTGAGGACTTTTAATGTACAGATCGAATTTTTAATACATTAAACATTGTGATCGAAATTGCTGTTACTATTCAAACTTTTGATGTTGATCTCTTGTTTAAGTAAATCCAAACTAAAAAAAAAACACAAGAAATGTACAGTCCTTAAACGTTTTAGAAACGAGCAAAATGTTCTAGCAATGAAATTATTTTCTTACAGAGCGATTTATATAGAGAAAAATAAAACGTAAAATTAATTGAATACAAGTTGAGCACAAAGAATAATGGCAGCGCCATATTAGAGGTATTAGCAGCACTGTGAGAATTGAGTTAGCTTGTAGATTCTCGCCACGTTCGCGCGCCTTCATTCACGCGACTCTAACGGCGTAGATAATAGAGACTTACTGCGCACTTTACTCCACTATACCTAAAGTAATAACTCTTGCAGAGTAGTTTTCACACCAAAGTAAAAGGGGAGACGGAGGATCGATCTCAGATACAAAAACTTTTGACGTTCAATTTTTTAAGTTCATAATGGTAGATTTAACAACGGCCAGGGGTTACCGTCACTCGGGACACCAGTCCCGAGTGGTGTCCCGAGTCGAATAAATAGTCGAATATTTCAATAATTTTAACCGAAATCGAAATAGAGGAATTTTTGTTTATTAGCCAAACCACTTTTTGTTTTTTCAGGCATATCTGTGTTTCAATTTTAAAGATGTATGTTGCAATGTATTTTGTTTATTTTCAAATAAATCTAATATGAGTTTTAAGAATTGTTTGGCAGGTTCTAGTGCTATCTAGATGGCATAGTTTTATGAAAGTCAGTATCGCGGAAGTTTGGTACTTGTTTAGAATAAATACATTTTCTGTCTTGTTCCAGATTACACACATTTGTTCCTAGAGCTCATTTAATATTCGAATGCGAAACTTCGCTCCACGTGTACGTGGATGTGTAATTATTCTTAATTACGGACGAAATGAAGGGAATACATTTATGTAGCTGGTAAGCCTCGGGTGCCGGCAAGTTGGGGGCGAGATCCATCACCAGGACCACAGCTCAGATTGGGCTGTCAATTACGTCACTGCTATCCCGCCCTTAATCTGTCATCTAGACACCAATTAAGGGGAAAACTGCCACAGAGAAGAGACGATATAATTTGTCTTCCAGAAAAAATGCGTGCTCTTAAAAATAAGCATTTCATTGTTAGTCTGATTTTCTATACTTATGAATTGAGTCTCGAAAAAAAAACTTGTACCTTTCAATGTGAATTAAGTCATGGCTGTTTTACTTTCTTTTTATATACGTCAGATATCTTTAGCAAAATAACATAGCCGATGACATTAAACGTTATTTTAGCATGAATATATGTCCAATATATTTGTTATTCGCTCGGTTCATTGTAATCGCGATGGGGCCATGGGTTAGGGAACATTTGTTATTGTCATGGCACCTTTCTACAGTCGTTTGGGATAAAGCCAAGTCGAGTTGACAAAGACACGAATGTCACATAGCGCGATTCAAATTCTCAAGGCGCCTATTGGGAGGAAGAAAGTGCCAAATATAGTGTTGGGCTGAGTTCTGAAAGGATCCTTGGTGCAGACTTTTAAAGATAATGCACACTAGCTACCAGGAGCTATATAAAAGCTTTTTCCCCCTTTGAGTGTATAACTTTTTTTAAAGATATTGTTAAATCGATTTTGTTGCTCGCTGGATGTCTATCAATATATGCACATTTGTCTTTTAAAATGTAGTATTCCATGACTTAAGTTCACAATTTAGTCTGGGGCAAGCTCACTATGTGTAATTAGTCGCAATTTATTTAATTACTTATTTATTTTGAAGACTTCTGTGGTCTAGTGGTCGTCGTGCCAGGCTTTTACACCGCAGGTCCCGGGTTTGATTCATGGTCAGGTCAAGATGGAAAATGATCTTTTTCAGATTGATCAGGTTATTAGATGTTTGCCTAATGTATTTGTTATAAAGTATGCAAATCTCTAAAAATTTTTGAAAAGTGCTTATATTTTAAACGCTTTTTCTTAAAATACCTAACCAACAACAAAAGAGATTTGTGGTGTACATGTACTTATTTTTTGTCATTGGTTATTTTAAATAAAATTTAAGCGTAGCTGGGCCTTAAATGTTTTTTCCGTATGATTTTGTTTTTATTGAAATTATGAAAATGACATTTAATAGAAAAGTTGCCGGGTGTATAGAATCTAAATTACGCGAACAAATGACAAAATATTAAGGCCATCTCATCTAAACTTATAGCTTGATAAACAAAGATGTTTTAGTATAACTTGCAGGAATAACTACTAATATTTTTTTAAAGTGAGACAGAGTTAAAGTTACAGATTTTAAGAAAAAATATTATATGAATTTTTGTGATGGGGTCGTACCAAGCGTAGTCTCGTAAAACTTTGATAGTATTAATAGTTTATTCTGAATGTCTTAGTTACCAAAACAAAAATAATTTTCAGTTTAAACGTTAAAAATAAAAATAAATACCCAACACCTAACCAACAGCAGCCTTTTTTAAAGCGTAGTGAGTTCACACATTAGCGCCACCCAGCAATTAAGTCCTAAATCATATCAAATTTTTAAAAATATAATAGCTGAATTCCCTAGTAAATTACTTGTAGTATTATTAATACAAGCTTTCACTATTTTTAATTTGATGAATTAAGAGAACGAATTATTACCGCCAAAAGTAGCCACTTTTGACGGTAAAAATTCGTTCTCTTAAACTTAGATAGTAATATCTATGAAAAGTACCTCTACAAGTAATTTACTAGGGCAATCAGCTATTAGATTTTTTTAATTTGATTTGATTTATGATTAAATGAATTAATTGCTGGGTGGCGCTAGTGTGTGAACTCACTTCGCCTTAAAAAGAACCTAATATATTAACTTTAAAACGGATAATTTTTGGATAAGCTACTATGGGTCTAAAATGGTTTGTTTTGACCATAACTATCACCTTGCGACGGATGTGGGTCGATTTACCAGTAAACTTGTATAAATGTGTCAAACGTAGTTAAAAAGATCTTGTCTTGATGATGAAAACTTTGAAGTTATTTGTACGATAAAACACAGTAGAACTAAATTACTACGTTACTTTTAATGTCTGTTCATTCTGAAAACTTTAAAATGCACCCGAGAGATAGTGAAGCTTTTAAACACATTAATAGCCACGAATTTCATAACGACCCGCAGGTAGAAGTCTAGCGCGGCGTTGATGAATGACTCCGCACTAATGCTGGATTATTGCAGTCTTACAAATGAATTACGGTCTTAAGCCTTTAACCACAAAGGTCCCAATCCCATGAAGGAATTTCAGCTTTGGAGTTCATTTAAAGCGTACAGAATAAAAACGGAATTCAAAATGTTGTTTGTTGGGACCGGTTAAAATTTCCCAAGTGTCTCGTCAGGGGTTGCCTGTATTATGTTCATTAATAATTTTATCAAAAATGGTTTATCTTTTCATTACATTGAAGTATTGCTATTTTATTTGGCAAACTGTACAAAATTGCAACTTTATTAATTAAAGACGTTTGCTTGTTAATGACTTAGAGGAGTTAGAGATCGTGGGTTCAAATCTCACAGAGAAGTAAGTTTATTCAAAATGTATCCTAGGATTGTTTCTGGTCTACTCTTTGGATTTCAGAGGTCAGTCGGCAGTCGCTTTGTGTAAAGACCAGTAACTTTGTCAGATAATCTAGAATTATGTAGTGGTCTCAGGGTTTTTAAGCGTTACCACTGGGGATAAAACCGAGAATACGCTCTAATGATGATGAATGATGATGCTTAAGTTTATGAGATACTAACTCAACGATAATATATTTTATAATAAATACTTATAAAGATAAATATCCAAGACCCAGATCAATCTAAAAAAGATAATTTTCCATCTTGACCTGACCGGGAATCGAACCCGGGACCATCCGTATCGTATTCATGCGTGATGACTACTGCGCCACGGAGCTCGCCGAATTAATGTTGTGATGCTATACATTTTCTAAGTAATGACCCAGTGCCTGTGCTTGCTACGGGTTGGATCTCATTTAGGTACTGGTTGGCAGGGCGCCATTACTGGGTAAGATGCATTGCGCGGTGAAGTCCGAGCACCGACTTGCCCGAACACGACCCGACCCGCTACTTACATTACTACATAAAGTGATTGAGTGCATTCAGAATAGGAACAACATACTCTGACGAATAACTTGCATGTTTTTACTGAGAAATATGAAAAAGTTTGTATGAAAATTTTAGCTGCCCATACACAAGAACTTTGAATTTGACAGAAAACACTTAACTGTGTAGTACGTTCATTAATACCTAAATTCACCATCGGTCTTTTAACCATCTTTAAATAATTTACTAAAAGTATACAAATTTCTTTGTTAATTTCAAACATTATTAATTAATACTAATTATTCCTCAAAAAGTCTGCGTTTCTAATCGTATCAAATCCATCCAGGCACATAAGTACTTAATAACCGAAGGTATTAATTTTAACTTTACAAATACAAAATAACCTTTTTCCCCGACGATCAGATTTTGCTTAGTTGGTGGCAGTGCCATTGTAACATACATTGTGCAGCGGAGTCATTGCTCCTACTTGCCCGAGCCCTATCCGATCCGCTTCTTGCTACCAACCAAAGTGGTCGAGACGATTTAAAAACGATGTACAATATATTCTTGCTTGAATAACCAACTTGCAAGTTCTTCTTGAGAAAAATGTATATTTTAATAGCAATAGCAGCATCTGTGCTTGCTACGGTTCAGATCACGTTAAGGTACCCGTTGGCAGTGAGTCATTGGGTACTGGGTAAGATACATTGCATGGAGTCGTAGCACTGACTTGCCCCAGCACGACTCGAATGCTACTTTGTTGATCGATGGATTTAAAACCAACGTCATGTGTTTTGAACGAATTACTTGCAATTTTCTATTTAATGAGAAAAATAAAATAATAATAATGAGAAATATCTACAACTAGCTCTCTTTAGGTTGTCCTCGTAAGTTACGTTTTTATTACACTATTTCCCACCCCTGGGCTCTAGGCTTCGAAGCATATTAGGTGCGGTCAGTATTTAGATCCTGATGGCCTAGCGCGTGTGAGCATTATAAGCGCTTCTGCTTTTCGACTTTGTATGTTATAATGTCACATATAAAAACCGGCCAAGTGCGTGTCGGGCCACGCGCAGTGTAGGGTTCCGTAGTTGCGAATGACAACTTTGAGTTCACACTGTTTACGCTCGCACCTCACAGTTTAACGACCAAAAACATCTAACAATGAAAATTGTATGAAATTTTACATTTTCCAGTGCATTTTATAAGTTGGTTGCCTATAACTTTTTAGTTTGCACTTAATACTCAGCTCTGATAGTTTTCTTTTCAACTTTAGTATATATACTACTGCTGTAATTTTTTTCACGTATCCATATATAACCGTTTAGCAGATAGAGGGGGGGGGGACACTTACCTCTAACAAAAATTTTCACTTTAAAACAAAAAAAAAAATTACTCCCCCACTTTACTTGTATGGGAGCTACCCTAAAAAAATTTTTTTTCAAGATTTTTTTCTACCACTTTTTTGCCATGATTAATATACATACCCCTCCAAATTACAGCTTTCTAGTACTTATAGTCTCTGCGTAAAACCGCGGACGGACAGACAGACAGACAGACATGGCGAAACTATAAGGGTTCCTTTTGTCCTTGTCCGGGTTAGAAAATACAGCATTCGTATTTCTAGCAAATAATAATATACATTTTTTACATATAATTTTTGGCTACAAATATATATAGTTAGGTATACTTAGATATTGTTCTTAGAATTTGAATTAAATATATTTAAGAAGAAAAATAATGTTATTTGTAAGATGCTCGAGTTTGTTTTATTATACTTAATTAAAGCAACAGACTTGATATATACAGCCATCGGAATCTTTCATAAATATTCAATGCAAAAGTTTATTAAAACAAACAGTTTTATTATAACAGTATAATTACGGAGCTACAAACAATTTAAAATGTTATAATATTATCCTTATATTAATATTGAGGGGATGAAAAGCAGAAAATATATATTGTCTGTGCAAGTACAGAGCATTCGAAGCACGTACACTGGCGAACAGTTTAAGTTTCATGTATGTAATTATTAGTAATCCGAGTCTGTTTAAGGCCTGTGTGAAAAGCTGTGCAATATTGCCAGCAGTTTGCGGTATCTCCGTGTAATACGGCCAGGTCTGAGCTAATGCGAGCATGTTATGGGTGAATTCCGTTGGCGGGCCGGTGTTGGGAACCATTTGATGCCCGCTTGGGCTAGATTAGGAATCTCTGTGTAAGAGCCAAATGGACGAATATCCCATAGGTACCTTAATAGAATGTTAATTAGGAATACAACGTTTTCTTTTATATATAGATCCTATGCTTTATTATGCAAGCTATATTAAATATTTACATAATACCACGGGTATGGCGGTATTTTTATATAATTTAAGGGCGTTTTATACGATAATTTTGTCACTTGAATGTGTAAGGGAGAGATGAGAGAGCGAATTTTTTTTTGAGTTCCCCGTATTGATCTTATGGGAAAAGTTGTTCATATTGACTAACTGAGTCACTTCTTTAAGTGAACGTCCAGGGTCAATTTATATGTTGTTCTCTGGCTAATATTATGCCTCTCATAGAGGGTAATGCTCCTGCAGTGGAGTCTAAAAAAGACCTGATGATGATGATAACTGTAAAATAATTGTCATTTCCTCCCACATTAAAATATATATAACAACTAAAACCTTTGGAAGATAAGTTCTCCATTTGAATCAGAAATAATATTGGTTTCTGATTTCAAAAACGATTTCCTCCAAAACAACAATAAGTATACTAAGTTAGATGCTATAACACGTAAAGTTTATATCGCGATCGCGACCGTCCCACACACCCTCCATCACACTTTACTGATAAGTTCCGAATTTCCTATCCCGCCTACCCGTTTAAACCACTTAACAAATTATAAGAGATTTCATTGCGTTTTACGATAGAGCCTCAGCTCTAATGGCCGCTATTACGTTCTCAATCGGCCGTAGTTGGAATGCATGGCACAACATATCACGCTATTACATTAGAATAACAAGGGTTTCTCACAAATGTGTAAGAACTAAAATTTTATTAATATTGCTATCATAAAAATATTGAATGACTGGTAATATTGAGAAGAGTTGAATTCCATTTTGGAATACCTACGAGTATCTTAGAAATAATTTGGTTCTTGGAATATTCTTGAATTACATAAATATATCTGAAAATGTCTTGAAATATTATCAGGAAATTTACAATAGAAACCAGATAATTTTCAATTCATTCCAAATTTGTTTTTCATTGTACTGTACTAACTAAGAATACATACGAAAATATAGAGGTTCGATGAATTACTGGAATTTCGTTATTTTTAAACATCCATTCAGACCGGGTAGGTATGCCAATCACCGAGAAAACAATTTTCTACAAAGGTTCGCTGAACAAAAATAAATACCTACTTATTTCTAACATAATGGTGCCTTTATTCTTCTTGTTTCTACCAATATAAACACGACTTTAGCGACTTGTGTCCCGGGCATACCTCGCTGCGGTTTGCGGCCGGTAAAAATATAATTGTATTAATAAAACGGAAAGCAGGAAACTCTGCTTATCAAAGTTGCCGTTCGCGTAGTGAATGGAGGTTTGCCGGGACGGAAGTTCCAGCGCTTTGTTTTGTTTGATTTTAAACTTAATTAATTCCTTGTTGTCAATAGCAACGCCTGCAATGTTATTGCAATAACTTTGTCATTATCAACCGTGAATATTTTTGCATGATTTAATTGCGTTGTTGTTGTTATGCAGGAAGTTAATCCGGTCTTCCTTTATCGTACAGCCAGCTATCGTGATAGTTGACTCAAAGTTCCTGGATCCGAAAATTATGCGTAACTAATAACTATACCCCAGAACATTCGACAATAGGTAAATAAAACAACTACCTGCGCAGAGTTGAGTATTGAAGTAGAATAATGCAATACGAGTACCTACCTATAATTAACTTCGTACTGTGAATGATGTACTTCTTGGAGTTATTGGTAAAATATCCGATTCATTTCAACAATAGTAGAACTATAATTTACATAAAACGGTTGAGTAAAAAAAATATGATAAGCATCAATGTAGTTGTAAGTTTTATTTTATATTTTTTCTTTCTCTATTTAAGCAGTTAATGTAGCAGATATCCTGATCATATAAAATCTTCGTAGAAAAGTTATTGGTTGAGGTTTATAAACTTGTAGTCCGTTGATATAATGCAATCATAATAAGGCTTTTTCTTTTTAGTGGCTAATAAAACTCGGACAACATTTACGAAGACAATGCCATAAAAATTGGCATAAAATCTCGGCGCCGAAAATTTTATACCCAGATACTGTGACCTTCATAAACCGTGAACAATGAATGATGGGATGAAATATCTAGTTTTTTTAAGGTTTAGAAGTTAGTAGTATATAAGTAGTAATGCACTTTTACGCTGTAATATGGGAGAGAAATTTGAATGACGTAACGTAAAGTGATAAAGCATGTGTTAAAAACTAGAATAAATACTTTTTCATTTCATAAAGCTATCTAATTAATAGAGACTTGTCCTAGTATTTAAACCTATTGCACGCAGGTATGGAAGTTAAAAACCAAAGTCTGTAAATGTTTGAACCTTGAATACTTTTATTTAGATATATTGTGCAATAAAGTGTTTATTCATTCATTCATTCATTCACTAAAAAACTTATCATGTCCGGTTCTAATCTAGTTCACATACAAACTCAAGCTTTAAACATTTTAATCATACATTTTGTATCAGAACACCTTTTGGATTCGTAGTTTATCAAAATGGAAATATTGGTTGTAAGTATTAAATAAATGTTTCTTGGAAACATAAACGTTCTATAAAGCTGTCAATAAGAATAGATATCCGTAGCGCATGAGTTCTTGAAAATAACTTTTTTTATTCAATATAAAAAAGTTTATTTTCATTTTAAGTCAAAGTTACAACTTTTTTGGAGTTTTTTCGATGGGACTACTCGTAAGAGTGTAGAACTTTTTTAGAGATTCCTGCCTCATATTGTATCGTAAGAAACCTATACTAGTATTTAGTCTGATCATGAAAATTACTCTATTTGTAAAAAAATATTGCTGCAGTGGCGGCGGAAACATGAAAAAAAAAAATGGTATTCAGAGCTATTAAAAATAAATACCGTATAAACGTAAGCAACTCTACCTAAGTATATTACCACTAATTCCGCCTATTGTCGGGCTGGTTTTCGCAGTAAGCAATAAATAAATGAAGGATCGACTTATTTGCATAAGTATGTGAATAACATGTTTTGGTAAGTTTCGACGCATTATCATGACATATAGGCCAATAAAACATAGAATCGAATAACAACAGTCGTGATTTGAATCGGAAAATATCCGTAAATCATATGTTTATTTGTAGGTGAAAGACGGTACCTGGCGTCGCGCGCCCGGCGCTCTATTGAAAAGACTCGACAATTCCGCGCCACAAAGACCTTAATTTATTCTTGAACCAGATTTATTCTTCGCATGCGTTCGGACCTGGTGACAGAGGACCCTTAAGGTTAATATAGGTCTTGTCATCGGAAATTGGAGCGGCCAAAACCGTGCGATTTGTCAGCTGTCACCCGGAATTGAATGCTAAAGGTGTGGCTGCGGAGTCGAGCCTTTTATACTGTATGGACTCAGGATTTTTCGGGCAAAGCCAATTAAACTGCGGGTTTTCGCTCTCATAGAGAATGGTAAACAAGGCGGTGTTTTTAGGTGGTACACAGAGAATGTAATTTAGCTAGCTCGCTGCCGCGCTACGGGGTGTCTCAAAATTATAATGAGATTATGGACGTGTGTTGTAAAATATCCTATTTATTTTAGTTCAGGATAAAGGAGAGTTATGTTTTATTTATTTTACGAAAGATGATATTATATTATGAAAATAAACATGCCAAGTGCAAGTTGAACTCGCGAAGAGAGGGTTTCGTACAATTTCAAAGTCAAATGTTTTTATTCAATTGGGTATATGCTAACTTTTCTGATGGTTATGATTTTATCTTTATTAGTGAAAGATAACATTATTCTAAAAAATTCTTATGGGTTTTTCTGTATTCTGAAAGCAATTCAGATGGTAAACTTTCGTCTACTTTCATGAATAAATCAAAACTATAAATTTAACCTCAATAAAAAAAATATTTGGGTTCCTCATTACTCTCTGATTTATAGGTATAAAGATATGACACAGTAAGGATTTCCAAACCTTATTTTAATTTCTTAATTTGTTTCCCGAACATTTGCACATCTACGTTTGGGTCATTCGAAAACCATCCTACCAAATTTCAAACGATTTGGTCTCGTTGATTCGGAGCAATTTGGCTATGACAGACGGACGCACGAGTGATCATACGCCAAGGGTTCCGTTTTTTAATTTTTTATACGGTACCCTATATGACATAAATATGATTTTAAAATACTTAACATGAATTCGACCTGTATGACATGAATTCGAATTTTAAAACATTTAATTTTAAAATCAAATTTCATGTCATCCGAGTAGTCTGACTTAATGAGGAATACTTTTAATTCAACAAAAGTCTTCGACAATATCAAAGATAGCAATGTGACACTTTGTCTTAAACGAGTCCTTTGATGCTGGGACTTCCTCAACAATTTTCATTTCCGCTGAAAATCCCCTCGTGAAGTTCCTCAGTATGCCAATTTTAACTCTAAATCTGTCTCCGACTCGGTTTCAAGTGAACTTTACATCACACCACTTATTCGTGTTTTCAGTTTAATCTTCTGGATGCTCAAGTTTACGGTAATTAAATAATAAATAAATAATAATATACGGACAAACCACACAGATTGAGCTAGCTCCAAAGTAAGTTCTTAAGTAAGACTTGTGTTATGGGATACTAACTCAACGATACAATATTTTATAACAAATACATATATATGTTACGGTAAATTTGATTAATTAAAAATTATTAATTTAAGATTAATTAATAATGTAAGAAAATTATTAATAATTTTCTTACATTATTAATAATAACCTAGTGTTTTGTGAAATGTGAATAATTCATTGAAATTAATTACTTTTTGTAGTTATTATTAATAATTAACAACAAACATTGGTAAAAGTAATAAAATTAAATAAGACCCCAAGTTTTGTTGTCCGGCAGGGATTTTCTTATAATATCACACACAGTCTTATAATTGTACTTGTCTCAGATCACACAAATAAACACTTGTTTGTGTTCAGTTAATGTTAAAACTTGTTCACATTGGAACCTTCTGGGTTCCATGTATCTCATTGGGTTCCATGGGTCCAATTGGATCCCATTAGGTCCCATCAGGACCATTGGGTTCCATTTTGGCACCATCCACAGAGCCAAAAACGAGTGAATACGAAATGATTGCTGACGTCACAAAGAGTGGCGGATCGATTCTACCGGTTTAAAAATTGAGCTCCAGGTCTTTTTAAGTCTCCACTGCTGGAGTACTACTCTTTGTACTACTCTTTGTTCTACTGTTTGTACTACTCTTTGTACTACTTATAAATAAAAATCTTGAATTTATCGGTATTAAGGTTACATTATTAATAATCACCGACAAGTGTGATTAATTTCTCACTTTTACCTCAACTTTCGGTAATTATTAATAATGATAGACAATTATTAATAATTTTCAATTAATCACTCTTACCGTAACATATACATAAACATCCAAGACCCAGGCCAATCTGAAAAAGATCATTTTCCATCTTGACCTGACCGGGGATCGAAACCGGGACATCCGTGTCACAGGCCGGCGTGTTGACCGCTGCGCCACGGAGCTCGTCTCCTAGGAATACCTGAATCATGTCTCTATAGAGTACACAATCAACAATCGTAGGACTCTAAATCCTAACCTGGGTTATCCACTTGGCTGGGACCAATTGCAATATTTAGCGAAGTATAATAAAATGAGAAAGAGGAGTCAAGTTTAGTTAAAGATTTTTAGATCAACGTTTGTTGAGAATCCTTCGGTGTGCCTGTTTTTTTATCAATCAAAAGATATTTTTATTCTTTTCTTCACGGCTTCAAAAGACTTTTACCGAGAAACACCTCTAGCCTTTGTTTTTCCAAATCCAAAGAACGTTTACGGCATACAGCCGACATTACAATAACCGAGGCATCATCAACTCTTCGGTTGGCCTTCGGAAAACACTCAGGGACCCAGTTCACTAGCAAAATAACAACGTCCATTCGTAACAAAAAGTCCATTCATCAAACCAGATAACAATGTCACGGCGTTATCAAAACATGACCCGCGAAGCGATCACAATGTTTTGCTGCGAATTCAGCTCGAGCAAAAAGTTAACACAGTGGAAACTTTATAAACCCTGAATAAATTGTTTCATTTACTACAAGCCTTGCAGGCCTATTTGCTATTATGTTCACTACGGGATTTACCGCGATTATTTTGAGTTTTGTCTGATATTTCGTCGCAATGTTGTCGAAATATTGCTGCAAAGTTGTCGAAATATCAGACAAAACTCAAAAATAATCGCGGTAAGTCCCGTAGTAAACATAATAGTGATTGTGACCGCAAAAGCTTGAAATCATCTATTTGCTAACTTTTACGACAAAACGACGACTTAAACAACTACTGTGTACATCGTTTGATTACTTCAGCATCCATTACGGTTTTCATACGATTGACTATCTTTATTTAAGCTATAAAAACCCGTGTTGGATGTTGAAGTGACCATCAAAACGTTGTTCACCGTAGTCGAAAGTTAGCAAATAGCTCTGCTGGCACTTGCGTGTAAGTAGTTTATTAACATATATAAAAATAAAGTTTTAGACCCAATTTTTGATGAAAAATGGATGTGGTACCTGCGGAATATCTGATATGTTACGTATGTAACGTGTATGTACGTATTGTACGTACAACAATAAATGGAATTGGTTATTCTGCACAATACACGCTAAACTGAGTTACATAACTGTTAGGAGCTTCACGTAACCAGCACAATTTAACATTAAATGGAAATTTCGATTGAATACGTTAACTCTGTTGTGGTGAATTGCGGGAAAGAGGAAATCAATCAAAAACCGCTGTCATTGTTGGCCAAGCTGCACAATAATTCAATATGGTAGTCAATGTTTTTATAAATATGAGTATAATAATAATTCATTTTGCTTTCTTGTCATTATACAATTGATCAATATGCTATTTATATCCTATCCTATCTTAATCCTAACTAATATTATAAAATGAAGTGAAGCGAAAGTGAGTTTGTTTGTTTGTTTGTTTGTAACGCTTTCACGCCGTATCTACTGAACCGATCATCATGAAATTTTGCATACACATAGGTTAGGGTACCGAGAAGGACATAGGCTATATATTACGCGGGCGAAGCCGCGGGTAACAGCTAGTATTATTATATGTTTATCCCGAGACCAAAGGTTTGGAAGCTACAAAGCTTGAGCGTTCAGCATTGCCATTCAATTTGGCAATGCTGATACACCTTCAGCCTTTTAGGCATAATGCCCAGGGATGATGGACTAAATGGTTTGTAAATATATACTTTTAAGGATTTGATTTAATTTTTAAGTATGTACATACGTATACGGAATGAAATGCACACATGACAGGTGTGTAAAATTACCTGAATAATTGCATCAAAAAATGAATGGAACAGCGCCAAATGCCAGCTATTCCTAAGATATTTCCTTCTCCTGTAGAGCATTGAAGCCTAGGGTCCATTTTTAGGGTTGCGAACACAAAGGGTAAAAACTGGACCCTATATTCACGAGACTTCGATGTCTGTCTGTCTCTCACTGGGCTGTATCTCATAAATTGACATAGCTAAACGGTTAAAATTTTTACAGATCATGTATTTCTGTCGCGGCTATAACAACAAATACTATAAACAGAATAAAATAAATATTTAAGGCCATCTCTCATACAAAAGACATGTTTTTTTGCCGTATTTAGACGATAGGCATATAGTGCAATATATAGTGGATACGGCACCCTTCATGCGCGAGTCCGACTTGCACTTGGCTAATTTTGTAATTCAAGATTTTATCTTGTGGTACTATTATATCATTTGGCAAAGTTTTGATAGCCAGTCGCCTGCCTGAGGGGAAAATTGCTTGAGTAAACTTTGAATGTGGCCGTTTATATGAAATTCATCAGACGGTGACATGTACGAGCCAACAAGAGGATTCTCGTTTCGATGTCATTTTTGACTTGGAATAATGGCCACCAAAACCTCCACCATTACACAATACTGCAGGTAGCCCCACGATTTTTTCATCGGAATCGGTCAATGAAAATGAACAAACTTGAATAAGTTCAACAAACTACAAACAAAGAGTTTTAGGTCGGGCGGGGCGGCGTTTGAACCCAGGACGTATTCGTAAGGTGTAACTTGATACTCGGTTAAGTCAAGTTACATCCTGTTGGTGTCTCAGGACGTCAATATGTCATTCACAAATAATATTCTCAAAAATTATTTTTCCGACAGCTTCCAAGCTATTTAAAGCTAGCAAGAACAAATTGTATGCGGAAGAAAAACAAATTAATCGGAATTTATTACCGCAAGGAGATGGCAAAGAATGAAAATGACAGAGCGCCGTCAGTAACAGTGCAGGGAAAGGCGGGAACCGCGTTCCCATGGAATATTATTACTGCAGGATATTGTTTTGTGCTACACTTATTACCGCTCATTCTTAAGGCGAAATGAGTTCACACACTAGCGCCACCCAGCAATTCATTTTATAAGTCTTAAATCATATCAAATTTAAAAAATCTAATAGCTGAATGCCCTAGTAAATTACTTGTAGTATTATTGGTACAAGTTTTCACTATTTTTAATTTGATGAATTAAGAGAATGAATTATTATCTACCGCCAAAAGTCATCGTCATCATCATCAGGTCTGAAGATTTGACCTACACTGTATTTACGCCAAAAGTGGCCACTTGTAATAATTTGCGCTTCTTATTTTACTCTTTGACTTAATTTACACGAAAATTTGTGTCATTTATAGTATACACTAAACGATTTCTTACACTTTAATCTAATAAATGGTTTGAATAATGGTTATTTTAAGTGCGAGTCTCATAAAATATGAAGTTTAGATGCGGATTGTTCTTTAGAAACTAAAATAATAATAGACACCTATTAATTTTCTATATCACATTCTGATCAAAGGTTTATTTTCTTATGATAAACATAAAAGGCTCTCGCAGCTTTAAAACCGTAAAGAGTCCAGCCGAAAAAAATTTAATGTAGAGGAAAAATATATTAGTCGGAATTTATTACCACAAGAAAATAAAAGTGAATGAAAATGACAAAGCGTCGGTATTACTGAAGGCGAATGCAACGGCTGCTGTTGCTGTGGGAATATTACCGACGGATATTGTTTTGTGGTGGCTTTGTCACCACTTTCCGCTTTGCCGCTTTTCCCGCTTCTTGATTTACTTTCTTCAATTGCGTCTTTTAAAACACTATAAGATATTTATTGTTAACGTTCCGGATGTACGCAGTATTGGCTCATGGTGTCTGAAGGTCTTGCAGTCTTCTGCTTAGCTTGATCAAATCTCAAGCTATGCAGCAGATTGCAAGACCTTCATATATATATAGTGCATGAATTAACTGTTCAAGTCTCCTTCATGAAACGTATAACTTGACCCTCAATATTCCATTGAAGGAGTGTTTCAGACCGTGGGAACTCGAATTTTTTTGACATTGCTCTATAATTGCCCGGGTGGCTGAACACTTTTGCATGAAAATATCGAAAAAAAATTGGATTCCCAGCATTGATCTTATTGGAAGAGTTGTTCATATTGACGGGCTGGTTCACTTACTTAAGAGAATATTGAGGGTCAAGTTACAGGCTGTATATCCCAACTTCCCAATTATTAATATTATAAATGCGAAAGTGAGTTTGTTTGTTTGTTACGCTTTCACACCCTATCTACTGAATTGATCATCATGAAATTTTGCATACACATAGGTTAGGGTACTGAGAAGGACATAGTCTATATATCATGCGGGCGGAACCACGGGTAACAGCTAGTATTTCATAAAGAAGGCTTGACCAGTTTAATCGTGCATCTAATGTACATATTTCATTAAGGAAACTCGATTATTTTATTGTTACTCGATTATTTTCCATAAAGGAGTCTTGATCTTAAAAGGAAAGCGGTTACAACTTCATCACAAAATAATATCCTCGGACAACTGTCTCCGCGCCATCGCCTGCACTTACTGCCGACGCTTTGTCATTCTCATTTCCTTGCGGTAATAAATTCCGACTAATTTATTTTTCTTCCGCATGAAATTTGTTTCTGCTAGCTTCAAACAGCTTGGAAGCTGCGAAAGATTTTTTAGTGTAAATATTCCTATTAATCTTACTAATTTAGAATATTTTATCTCGATATAACATGAAAATACAGGCTGACTCTGAACAATGTGGCAATATTTTAACGATTGAATGAGGGTAGAATAGTAAAAAAAAAAAACATGATTGGCCTTCCCACAATGAACAGCTTTGTTCATTGCTTGGTGAATTACGGGAAGAGTTATGTTTATTCATTTTTTTACTGGTTTTATTTTTCGATGGACTAGATTCTAGTAGGAATTCTGATTCCGACATTAAAGTATTGCCAGGCTGCTCAGAATCGTCCTATATATTATCTAGACTTCTAGATTAATATTATAAAGATGAAACATTTGTGCGATTCTTCCACCTTATTATATTTTAAAGACCATCAATAGCCAGAACGTCAATGTAGGTTGAATTATAAAGTGTTTTAAAAGACGCAAATCAAGATGCAAATGGAAGAAAGCAAATAAAGAAGCCGGAAGCAAAGCGGAAAACGGTAACAAAGGCACCACAAAACAATATCCGTCGGTAATATTCCCACAGCAACAGCAGCCGTTGCATTCGCCTTCAGTAATGCCGACGCTTTGTCATTTTCATTCACTTTTATTTTCTGGCGGTAATAAATTTTGACTTAATATTTTTCCTCTGCATTCAATTTGTTTCTCCTGGACTCTAATAGTTTTAAAGCTGCGAGAGCCTTTTATGTTTACGAGAAGAAAATACTCTTATTCGAACAGAATGTAGTGTCGAAAATCATTAGGTATCTATTATTATTTTAGTATTTAAAGGATAACCTGCATATGCACTTCATATTTTATAAGACACTCGCTTGAAAAAGACATTATTAGTTAAAACCATTTGTTGGATAAAGTGTAAAAAAACATTTTGTGCATACCATAAATGACACAAGTTTTCTAGTAAATAAATATATACGGACAAATCACACAGATTCAGCTAGCCCAAAATAGGTTCGAGACTTGTGTTATGGGATACTAACTCAACGATACTATATTTTTATTACAAATGCATGTATAAATAAAATTCTAAAACCTAGGTCAATCTGAAAAAGATCATTTTACATATTGATCTGACCAGGGATCGAACCCAGGACCATTCGTGTCGCAGGCCGGTTTGGGCCGCCACGGAGCTCCTCAAAATAAGGTCAAGAAGCGGAAAAGTTAGGAATGAGCGGTAATAAGTGCAGCACAAAACAATATCCTGCAGTAATAATGTTCCAAAGGCGCGTAGTTCCCGCCTTTCCCTGCACTGTTACTGACGGCGCTCTGTCATTTTCATTCTTTGCTATTTCCTTGCGGTAATAAATTCCGACTAATTTATTTTTCTTTCGCATACAATTTGTTCTTGCTAGCTTCAAATAGCTTGAAAGCTGTCGGGAAATTTCTTTGTGAGAATTTTATTTGCGAATGATGAGAAAGAAATTGATTTAGCTACAAACTGCAGTAATTGATTAGAACAAAGAAAGTAGATACATTTCCAACAAAAACAATATCCAAGATAAAGATTTCAAGATCAATAAGGTAAAGTTGCCTATTACATGTTAAATAAGAATTTGTCGTAAAATAAATAAAAAGATACGGACAAATTACACACGTTGAACTAGCTCCACAGTAAGTTCGAGACTTGTGTCACCAACCAACCAAAGCGCCAGGAAGGTCGACATAAAGGCCTTATGTTACGAATTTGTTCTAAATGTAGTTTTAAATAGGAGTGAATTTGTATGTCTTAAAAATGAATAATATCACATGTTGAATCCCATAATATTCCACCCACTTTGCTCAGCCTTATTAGCCAAAGAAAGATTAATTGACATTCATCGCATTAAAAATTCTCTAAACGATAACTCAAATTTATGATTAATCTTTCAACTCTCCGGAAACTCCTCAAAAGTAGCACAACACTTTGATAAAGTATAAGTAGGTTTTCCGGGTCTAAGTAAGTGCAACAAATCACACCAATAGTTGTATAAATCGTTCCTTGCCGAGCCTTGCCTCAGTCGAGACTACATCTGCTAATTGCTTCAACTTGTTTTCGAGCATAATTTTGGCTAATTGCAGGCGCGGCTCGTAGCCAACACCACCTAACCCGGAAAGGCTTCTTTAAATCAGCCAACATATTTTTGTTTTCACAATATCTTGCTAAATATGAAATACAGTTTCCTTCCGCGCTGGATTGGGAGAAAAAAAAATGTTTCAGCTGTTTTATTTCTTTTATTTATTTCTTATTTATCTTTTTATTTATTTATTTTCTTTCTTTTATTTCTCTTCCCGCGCAGATCGTAAAACTTGATCGAAGGAATGGGGGTGAGGAATCATGTCAATAAGCGATGCGGCTAGCAACCCATAACAATTTTGATTCCGTTCTCCAGCTACAAGCCCACAAACATGGTAAACGTGGCCATTAGGTTTTATAGACCTGGGCTCCATCTACCTCGCAAGGGAAAAGACGTAAGTGTATGTATGTACAGTTTTGTTACGAACCATAAATCTGACACAAAATTTCTTGTTGTGAAATTTCTTATTTTTATCATTTCTTTCAATTAGAAAAATCTAATTTTTCTATACTATCATATAAGACATATTTTTGAAATATATGTATGTAAATTCCTCGCTAACTTTTATTGAATAAAGAACTTATTTGATTACTATCAAATAAGTTCCTTCAAGTTTCGAGTAAGATGGGTATCAAAATCAGTTCAGTAGTTTAATAAAAGTTCTAAAGTCCAAAGTTTTGCGGTGAGCTATATGCTATTTATAGGTTTAATAACAGTTAAGTGGGTTTCTAAAACCCCGGTATTAAATGACTAAGACCAGATGTATACGTATAATCACATATAATATTTTTAGTTTTAACCATTTCCTGTTATGAAATTTATTCTGCTCATAAAATTGGGTCGTACGTATATAAGCTTTGAGCAATTTGACAAAATACAGGAAATAGAGGAGAATTTTCACTGAGAAAATTCAATTGATTTATCTCATTTTTGCGTTCATACAACTCTTTACTAACTGACAAGCCATATTAACAGTTATAGGTATGAGTCTTATATAATAACCATTGTAACAAGATTTTAAAATGAAAGCATTAATGATTTAAAACAGATTTTTGAGGAGTTTTTTTTTGAATAATTCGTTAAAACCAACGCACTTTTTTACTTAAATCTATGGTTAAAACAATAACCTATCCGAGATACATCAAACCCGGATCAAAATGAGGGATGCAATCAATTAGGTAAATAAGTTTCGGTCTGTTTAGTATATATGTACCTAGATACGTACTTATATACTAAACAGACCGAAACTTATATTAAAATGTTTTGAAGAGTATCTCTCCAAAACATTTTAATATATTTTCCGTCGTGAGTACATTTTTAATTTGTTTGTTGTTTGGCTCTCCGAACAATTCTTCCGTGCAGTAACTTCGAACATGTCCCACTCGTGTCCCGCAGACAAATAGTGTCCACTAATATTGTCAAGTTACGAACGTGAGAGATCTGACGTGAACTATTCTATCTAGTTATTTATATCTAGTTACTTTTCAAATTAAATGTAGGTACATATAACTAGTACGTGCATTTTGTTATATAAATAAATAAAATATTGATACAACATTCACAAGGTATTATATAGGTTGAAAGCTGTCGGGTTAGTAGGCCATATTATGCCTATATTGACTTTATTCTGATACATACATACATATTATCACGTCTTTTTCCCCGCGGGGTAAGCAGAGCCTAGGTCTTTAAAACCTAAAGGCCACGTTTAACATGTTAGTGGGCTTTAGGTGGAGAACGTAATCAAAATAGTGATGGGTTGCTAGCCGCATCGCCTATTGTCATGATTTCTCATGCCCATTCCTTTGATCGGCTTTTACGATCTGCGCGGGAAGCAGGTGGTATATTCTACGTTTTTTCTTTTCTCCCAGACTAGCGTGATCATTGACGAACTTAGGTCCGACGTCAGGATAAAAGAATGTTAGACAATCATACAGCGTGTTAATTTACCCTCTTCATTTTCTTAAAGGGGTGACTCAGCCCGTCAGTGTGAACCACTTTTCATTTAATTGAACAATTTCGACGCTATGTACAGTACAATAGGTGTACGTTAAAATATCTAAACATAGAAATTAACATCCATACATCGACATGGTAGTATAGATCTGTTGTGTCATCTCGGTGTCAATATTTGTACGGAAGGAACCATACTGAAGGATTTGGTAGAAATAATAGAGTAGTTGGTTTGCTATTACTCTTTTTTTTTTCATTATTTATTTCAATTTACTTCAGAATTTATTTGCGCTAGTACATAACAATTACTTTGTCTTTTCAGCTTAGTTTCGTAAAGTCGTATTCGATCGAAGCAACGCATGAAATCCCAATCCCAACTAATATTACAAATGTGAAAGTGTGTTTGTTTGTTACGCTTTCACGTTCTACCTACTGAACCGACAATCATGAAATTTGGCATACACATAGGTTAGGGTACTGAGAAGGACAAGGGCTGAATATCACGCAGGCGAAGCTGTGGGTAACAGCTAGTTGAATATATTTTTCCGGAAAATTTTTGTTTGTAATAAGAGGAGAAAAGTTAGCATTTCTTTCAACTCTCTTGTGTTGTATCTTTCATTTCCCGACGTACAAAGCCATATAGAAAAGTATACTATTCTCATAGTATTATTTCTATTATACAAGTATTATCAGTATACTTTTCTATGTGGGTCACTGTACAAATAAAAAAATTGATTCTATTAAACACAACACTTAGAAACAAAAAGAGCACGTTGAAGAATCTAAACGTAGAAGTAAACAGGGCAGTAAATATCCATTGTGCGCCATTAGTGCGTGTAAATAAATGAAGCGCAGAGGACGTGCGGGTGGCGTGCTACAACGGGGTTATAAAACTCTAGAGCCGGGCTCCTCTCGGCATCAGACAATGTTTGTACAGAACCCATAATGACAGATTTGATAGAAATAAGTGGTTTGCCGTTTCTTTGACAGATTTGATAGAAAAAATAAGTGATTTACCATTTCTTTCTTCGTGTTACTCACTAGTGTCAATCCACTTGACTGTTGTATTTGCGATTGTAAGTAAATAATACATTAAATACCTACTTACTTATCAATAATCACAACTTTTTCTTTTCGATTAATTTCGTAAAGTTACACATTAATAGTGGAGGTGAGTTTTATCTCATTCTTTTAATCAAAAAAGCTTTCACTTAGAGCAGGCAAAAAGTTATGTATCCTGCCTGAAGTATTTAGTTATTGTAAATGCCAAAGTTTGAATATTTGTTAACGCTACAATCGCTGAACGGGTATAGAGACCATCTGCTAATTTAATACATATGATTAGTTTTTATATTCCTGAGGGATCAGAGTAAGTAGTTAGATTTAATTTCCAGCAAAATCTATATGTTATAAATGACTTCCCTGAGTCACGTTGTCGTGTAGTGTCTACAATAACACATAAAGTTGCCGTGCTGCAAGCAAGCTGCTGCCAATATCTGGCAACGGCTGGTAAAGGGCAGCTGGAAATAGAAAATGCTTTCCACTAGTCTAGTTTAAAGAACAAGGTATTTAAAATGAAAACGAAGCAAACTCACATATACAAAGATTCAAGGCCATATATTGAATTTTCGGGCCCAATTTGAAAAAGTTGTGTGATGAATGTAGAGATTATTTAAAATTTTGTCTTGCAAATACTTTACATGACATTAACACTTTAAAGTGAGATCCTTAATCTTTTCTTAACTTTTAATAATTTTTACTTCATAAACAGACTTCAAAAAGGAGGACGCTCTAGTTTCTCTCAATTATATGTAATTGAGAGAAACTAGAGCGTCCTCCACCCCAAAAAAAACTTTCCTGATATGAGAGCCCCTTAGAATATTAAATTCAATTTAAATTTTGTTATCAGTTTTTATAGCTGTAATAGAAAGAAATACACATGTCGTTAATATATCAGACGGAGGGACATTTTTTTCTTTTTGTGCACAATCCTATTAAAATCACAGTAAAATTAATTTTAATAGCAACATTGAAACTTTGGAAATTTATAAGATACCGATTTGGATCATTACCAAGTTCATTGCAAAATAAATTCTAAAACTGATCTTCACGTCCAAGAGAAATCGATGGCTTCATGCAACGAGACAAACTCGGAGCTTAGGCTTTTACGGGAGTCAGAAATCAATTTGGAAAATCATCTAATGCATGCCTTGACCTTCAATCAAAAACTAAAAGTTTTATGTTTAATATTAATTGAGTTAATGGCATTTTCACTCTATGTTGTCTTATCGGTGGCAAAAACGGAACAGGATATGTGACGTAATGATGTACCTTAATAATTGTCGATTAAGTTGAGATAATTATGTAACATGTTTATGGGCCGATTAAATTATGATATTGCCTTGATATGTAGGTTCTTCACTATCTGCAAAAATACTTAACCACAGCTTTTACTTTTATGATCTGCATATTATTTTTTTCTCCTCCTCTTATTTTCTTAAAGTAAAGGCAAAGTGTGTTGTTTAATACCGTGTTTATTTTACCGAAAACAGTTGCTCGATGTCGTGGTCCATGTCTTTCAATCATAATGAAGATACTGCTTAATAAAATTTAAATACTCATAGAAAAAGTCGCGAGCAACAGCTTGTTAAGTATATACGAGAAGCTTTAGCGAAACAAAGCAAAATCATACAGTCATTTTACGTCGTTTAATTACATCGAGCCAATGATTTCTTTGCGTCATTCCTGAGCGTTCGAGTGAAATAAATCTTTTGAGCGTTTATAAGATAAAACAAATTAATCACGGTAGATAAGTGTCTCAAGGAAGCATAACGAGAGGTTGGAGTGCCGAGCCTCCGGGGATACATCCTGTAGCTCGGAGCCACCTATAAAATTTTATGAGCACCCTATGAGCCATAATGGTTCTTGTCGATGTCACTTCAGTCTATCGTAGTTTGTAAGGAGTTTAAAGGAATAAATAATGTGGACTAAAACATGATATTCTTTGTTACTTTATTTATGTACTACTTTCTAATAATTTTGCCCCCCGATAAAGTAATAAAAAAATGGCTTGGTTCCTCGAATTTTTCGTGCGATCATTCTAAATGAACGTCGAAAAGACTCAATGTATTTAAATAAATGTACTTATCAATACAAATTATTGTAGCCTTAAAATCATTCAATTCATCTAATTTTTCATACTGTTACTAATTGTCTGTTTTATTTGAAAAATCTTTTTTTCTAAAGTAAAATACTATGTAAATAAATAAAAATCTTTGCCTTAAGCCTAATACTTTAAAAATGATTTAAGGCAGTGGATTAAAAAACTCACATACCTACACATTTAAGTACATATATGAATTTTTAAAAACATAATCCTTCTTTTGGGCAGTCGTGTAAGAATAAACGTGAAACTAATAAAAAGTTCAAACAATAAGGCTGTTCCCACAATATAGGGAAAGTGATGCAAATCTACAATTAGAAAATTGAACATCGCGACAGCTTTACGGAACTCCTTTTTCGTGCTGAAAGTGAACTTACTTATTCATGAATCCATTTAAATTGGACACTTCCGGGATCTTGAGGGTAATAATTCACTTGTCCGTAGGAGCCCGATTACTTAATAGGATTGCAAACGAATTGGTAATCGCTCCGGATTTAGCTAAGGCGAGGGTTACTCACTTGCAATAAGTTTCTACTAAGTAAAGCAATTATTTCCAGCTTTAACTATTTATTGGGTATCGGAATCGAACTGCAACAGCAAAGTGGGAGTTGTTTTCAGCGTAGGTAGCTGTTGTTTTATCCGTAAAAGATGAGTTTGGGATTCAACTTCTTTTACCGGGGTTTTAGCTAAGGTTTTTCCTTGAAAAAGGAGAATACAAGCAAAGTTTTTTTGTTTTACAAAACGTATATTTCAATAAGATTACGTATCAGGATTGTTTACACTTTTTAAAGTATCTAAACCAATAGACTAAAGGCAAAATTATTATAGTTGTTAGCTCTACAGTAAAAAGAATATGTTTTGCTCCTTTACAATTACTGCATTGATACCTGCTACTATATTTATGGGCTCACGATGTAGTGAAATCCATATAGTAGGTATCGGTGATGTTGTATAGCTATTTGACAAGAACGAAACGAACAAGCTCAGTTATTCGTTTTTCTGGGAGAATACATCATGGATTTCTTAGAAGTACATGATTAATATTTGCAGATTCGGCTATGAAGTAACCTAAATCATGTACATAGGTAAGCATACTTATGCAGGAATATTTTGGGGTCCAGCCATCCCTATTTTAAGTAGGTCGTTTAAAATAAATTGTTTTCTTTTTAACCAACTTCAAAAAAGGAGGCCAATGCCGTAATGTTTTATTTATGTATGGTCCCCGATTTCTCGAAGACGCCTGGACCGATTTAAGTATTTCTTTTTTTGTTCGATAGGTAATACTTTACAGATGGTCCCATTAATTTTTTATCGAAATGTGTGGAACGCTTTTTGAAAAAAGACACAAAAACAAAAAAAAATGTTTACAGGTGCCGTTCGGATTACACTTATTTCCATTTTTTTCTTATGATTATTCAAAAATATTGAAGTCGGTTTTTGTTTTTTGTTAATTGACTAATTGATAACATTATGATACAAGTACGGTAAGCTGGATATTATAGTCGAGGTGTTTGTAGGCACAAGGCGAAGCCGAGTGCTTATAATACACCGACGACTATAATAGACAGCTTACCGTACGAGTATCATACGACGTTTTTCAATACATTTGCGATTACCTTAAACTAAAACAAGATTGAAGTTCAGCAAATAAGGAATTCATAAAAGATAGGAACTAAAGCAGTTTGTAAAAATACATTTATAATAATCAGGTACATTTACTCAGGTTTATTTTCTCCAAAAAAGTACATTGATAACCTTCTCCTTTTCGAAGTCTATAAAAAATCACATCTTACGAATCAGAAAAAAGTTTTCATGCTGAACTTGAAACTCTATGCTCGGATTCTATGAAAATGTTTAAATTTTGCATCTGTGGCATTGGGCTATTGAGCGGTTGTGATTGTTGTAAAGTAAATAACACAAGTGCCGTAAAATACATCATTACGATACAGATTTCGATGTCATAAGAACCGTATTATTAGCAAATGTATTGAAAAAATATCTTATATTATAAATACCTATAATTGATTTCAACTGGAGGCAGCATTTCACCTCAAAATTCAGTTATGGCCTTAACCGGTGAGTACTTATAAGATAAGCGCCCCAATAACAAATAATATAATTTAATCAAGAGCACTTAACTAACTCTTTGTTTTATTTAGGCTTATTAAATGAAATTACAACTACAGCAATACATACATCAGTTCAGTAGCGTAACGTGTTCGCCTCAGGGTAATCATTGCGAGCAGAGTTAACGAACTCTGAATACAAATCGAATACGAGACGTACACATTGCTGGGTACACATAGAATATGCTACAATACACACAGAGGCTAAACCGACGTGTCTCAAACGAAACGGTACTTTGTCTCAACCGCATTTATTGATATTTCTAATTTTTGGAATTATTCACACGTACGACACATCGGGAATACGTAAATGTGTAAATTTTTTTCACCAAAATTCTTCTGATTAACCTAATTTGATTTCGCAAATGGAATACATACAAATCAATGGCAGTTCGACAGGCGCATGTTAATGGAGACGATGGATGGATATTCTTAGAAGAGGCTTTTACATCTTTATTTCGTGCTGAGAAATGCATTTGGGGTTTTCGTGACATTGAATGATATTTCTCCTCAAAACGAATGACATTTCTTCTGAAAATTGATAAATTTATTTCTATGCGGATTATTATAACAACAAGGGTGAACGTGTATTTTACGTACGTAGAACTGCCACGTACCTAAAAATTTTATTATTTCATTGAGAAACCTCTATAACAAACAGATGATCAGAATTTTAATAATCATTCAATATTAAATCTCAATGACAAAATGATCATCTGAATTTAAATAATCTTTTATCATTCAATATTTTTCACTTAAGCTACGATGTGATAACGAATGCATGTAAAAAAAAATAGGTAAGTTTATGTAGATTCGCATCATAGATATTCCGTCCCCTCGTCTGTCTGGACGGCGATGAATTGGCAAGGATTTCCTGGATGACTGCATGGGCAGGCCACGGTCCAGTAGCGATCACAGGCTACAGCCCGCAGACCCACGACAATGGACCCCGGCGGATATGCTCGGATTGTAAAGCTAAACATAGTCTGCTAGTTCGATATAAATATACAGACTTTTAAAGTAGTTATTACTACAAAAAGTTTTGTTTTTACCCTAAACAACAAGTAAATACGAAAATTGGATTCTAGCAAAAAAACTACTGAATTGATTCTTTTAAAATAAATATTAACCTATTTGGTATTTCACGTTCAAGAGAATTATTTTTCGTTTCTCTTTTAGGTTCTCGGATTTGAAATTTTCTCGGATTAAAGAAAAAAAAACCGCAAAAATTTAGATTTTTTTTTTGAAACCGAAATATACGAATAAACTTTTTATTTTTCACACGTAATAATAAAAACATTATCTACATAGCACTAAAACTTGAAGCGCTAATGTATCTACTACGCAAATAGTTATAGAAAACTTGAGCTACTACGACGCGGAAACTTTACTCTACATACTAATTACTTCCGATGCAATTATATAATAAAACGCGGGCTTTGCCAGCACAACTAGTTTTAGTTTTACGTCAATTTATTGCTGTGCAGAAATAAAACACTTTGGAAACGAACTCGCTCTGGGCCCACTGGAAATGCCGTTCAGTAGCAATTAAAACTTTCGTACTGATCAAACTCCAACAGTCACATCTTCGCAACTTTTCCCAGTCTCCGAAGAAGCATAAATGTGACTCAAACTAACTACAGGATTGTATCGATGTTACAACTTTCCTTTCAGGGTTCTAGGGGTAGAAGTTAGGGAAAACTGCCGATTACTGTAAATTTTTTTTGAGAATTTCAATGTTTCCTATATATTGAAACTTACAGTTTTCTTTCTCAAGAAATAAAATAAAAATCAAATGAAGATATAATTAGTTTTTCGGTCTCGTTTCTTCAATAATAATTTCCTTAAAAAAACTTTCCTTTCAGGTCAGGGGTATAAATTAAAGAAAACTACTGATTACTGTAAAAATAAACTTGAGTTTTTCACTATTTTCTAGAGATTGAAACTTATGTTATTTTTTTTTTATTTCGTCTATTTAATAATGATTACCTGGAAAAACCTGCCTTACTTAAAAACTTACTGTAAAAGCAATAGGTAATTAATAAAACAAAAAGAAAGCTTTTTATGTTTCTATCAATTTTAGTATACAAATTAACTAAACAAGATGCATATTCTAGAAAAATTAAGAATAGAAATAACGTAACAGTAAGTGGATTCGTTCAAAAATATAAAAATCCACCAGCCTTATTGACAGTTTCGATATTGATTTTTTGCTGATGTCACATAGGCTATCCTCACTCTTCAAAATCGGTCAAACCATTTATGCTACAGGAAGAAAAAATAGACCAGACTTATTTACATACTCACAGGTGCGAAAAACATTACTCTCCTTTTGGGTAGGCGATTAAATAAAAAAATTGCATTGATTTTGTAAAAAAAATTGTTACAAGAATAACTACTATTATCTATCACTAAGCCTTTTTATTTATTTTTTACTTCAATAAATAGTGCATAAAAGAAAAAAGAACATGGAATCAACTTTGGCATTACTATGTATAAGTTTATTAATGGTATACTTAAATCAGAAAATTGCTTACTAATCCGCTATAGCATTCTAGTGTCGAGTTGTCACAATAAGATTATGTAAAAAAATAAATAAAATAAATATATACGGACAAATCACACAGATTGAGCTAGCCCCAAAGTAAGTTCGAGACTTGTGTTATGGGATACTAACTCAACGATACTATATTTTATAATAGATACATATATAGATAAACATCCAAGACCCAGGTCAATCTGAAAAAGATCATTTTCCATCTTGACCTGACCGGGGATCGAACCCGGGACCTCCGTGTCGCAGGCTGGCGTGTTGACCGCTGCGCCACGGAGCTCGTTGTTTCTTTCATAATACAAGATAATAAAGTATCGTGGTCGGGACAAGACGATCAGTCAAGCGGGATGACGGCGGAGACGGTTACTCCCTCAAATCCGTGTAAGCCGACGTCGCTCGTAAGGCGACTGCTGACAAATCACTTGTCAGTGTCAGTTTGTGTCTTGAGCTTTTTCAGCATGTATAGACGCAAAGAGCAACAAGACCAGTAATTTGTTCAAAAAAGTAAAAAAAAATATATTTTTCTCATACATTTTATATACGTATAGTTAAATCTTGTGACAGTGTTAAGAAAATAATAATAATGCATTATTATATGTGTAGATTTGTTGACAATGCAATTGTTCATCAACTATTAAGTCAAACTTGGTTAGCACGTACTGATTCGTTAAGCAACTCAATCATTTAAATAAACACTGCCTAATATTAAATCCCTTTGATTGAGGTAAGCAATAAATAAACCATAATGAAAGAGAAATTAATGCCGCTTTCTTAATAATGAGTCTATTAAGAATTGAGTTGTGACAAAACGATCAGTCAAGCGCTTAGAGCATTTAGTCAAGCGGGATGATGGCGGAGACAGTTACTCCCTCAAATCCGTATATGCGACACGTGGGCTGCTTACAAATCACTTCTCATTGTCATTTTGTATTTTGAGCTATGAATTCACATTACAACCAAAAGGCAAGGTGATATCGATTGTAAATTATAAATAACATGTGTTTCTTGAAACCAAAATCATTTCCAATTATAAAGAAGAGAAAATATAAAGAAAAGTATGTTCCTTGTTAATAATGAGACAATAAAGAACGTGGCCGGGACAAGACGATCAGTCAAGCGGGATGACGGCGGAGACGGTTACTCCCTCAAATCCGTGTAAGCCGACGTCGCTCGTAAGGCGATGCGGCGGCTGCTGACAAATCACTTGTCACTGTCAGTTTGTGACTTAAGCTGCTTCTGCGTGTATACAAGCAAGAACACATTGGCTACCAAAAACATAACAAAAAAAACTTAAAAGATACAATACCAATCCCTTACAGTATTTTTCAAAATTGAAGGACTGCAAAAATTATCGAAGTTAACTTTAAAAAAATAATGTGATATCGTATTCTTTTTAGGGTTCCGTAGTAAACAAGGAACCCTTATAGTTTCGCCATGTCTGTCTGTCTGTCTGTCTGTCTGTCTGTCTGTCCGTCTGCGGTTTTACGCAGAGACTATAAGTACTAGAAAGCTGTAATTTGGTATGAGTATGTATATTAATCATGGTAAAAAAAAGGTAGAATAAAATCATGAAAAAAAATTTTTTTTAGGGTAGCTCCCATACAAGTAAAATGGGGGAGTAATTTTTTTTTCACTATTTACCCATCGTGTGGGGTATCGTTAAATAGGTCTTTCAAAAATATTGTGAGGTTGAGAACACCATTTTTCGATTTAGGGATCCGTTCCCGAAATATTTGGTTTTAAAGTGCGAATTTTTGTTAGAGGTAAGTGTCCCCCCCCTCTATCTGCTAAACGGTCATATATAGGTAAGTGAAAAAAATTACAGCAGTAGTATATATACTGAAGTTGAAAGGAAAACTATCAAAGCTGAGTACTAAGTACAAACTAAAAAGTTATAGGCAACCAACTTATAAACTGTAAAATTTCATACTATTTTCAGTGTTAGATGTTTTTGGTCGTTAAACTGTAAGGTGCGAGTGTGAATAGTGTGAACTCAAAGTTGTCATTCGCAACTACGGAACCCTACACTGCGCGTGGCCCGACACGCACTTGGCCGGTTTTTTATTAAATTAGTGCATGGTTGTACCAAAGATATATGATTAGTAAGCAGATTCAACATGCGCCATTTCTCGTCTCAAATGACAAACTTGTAAACATTATGATATGTCAAATTCCGATTCATCATAATCATCATCATCATAAGGCCTTTTTTTGTCTCCACTGCAGCAGCACAACATTCTCTGTACTACCAGAGCCATATATTAGCCAGAGCAGTCAGAGCATTTGGCCTACACTCTCCACGCTGGCCAGATATGGGTTGAAAATATCTCTTTGATGTTTTATAAGCTTTGTTTAGCTTGTGTTTGCTAACTTTGCTAAGTCGCGTCCTACAATATCCACGGGAAGACTTGAAAGTGGTCCTATTCTACTCTGCCGGGAACCACATGCCAAATTCCGATTCAATAGATATAAATTAAATAAAACAATTTAAAGTTTTGGAAGTAAATTTAATAGATTGAATAGGGCGAGGGTGTTTAAAATGAAATCTACGATTAATCAACTAAATAAATGCTATTAGTGAAATATTTATTTTTACGGAGTGTGTGCAAATTGCAACAATAACCAACAATACAATTGTCAATGTAACATATAGATTCTGTGGGTTGTACCTACTAAAAAATATTACCTAAGTATATTTGCTCTGATTTTTGCATTGAGACTTCGTAGCCAGCGAAAACAAATCATGTTTTACTTCTTTTTTTGCAGTATGTACGATGCCAATATTCATACAAAAGTTGGAAATACGATTTATTGTTGATGCCGCGCACCGGCGTTGCGTGACGCCATGGGCTGTGTATTTTTATCGTAACTGGCACATGAAGCAACCATATAAAATGCCGATAACCCTGCAGTTGCACGTTGTAGTTGCTACTGACAGGTAAGCAGATATCTACATGTATCTATTAGTTCGGGGAAAAAGTATTTCATGTTTTGATGAAGATTTTATCCGCCTATACAAAAGAACTGTAACTTCAAAATTTTCTGACAGTACATTTTTTTTGTAAATTTGATACATTTTGAATAAACCAGAATAACGTAAAAAAAGCGAGATATCGTTTTCTATATAATTTTTAAAATTTTTACCTTATCAATGGTATCAAATCCATCCAGGTAAATACAACATAACGAAATATATTTTATAACAACCAAAATATGCAATTACTTTTTCCCCGACATAATATTATAGAGGTAAACCTCAAATCCGACTCACTGACTTATATGTCAACGCACAGCCGAAACTACTCTACTTAAAAACTTGAAATTTGGTACAGGACCTGTCATGAAGTAACCACTAAGAAACGATATTTAGATATGCAACCCCTAAGGGGGTTATATTTTATAATATATAATAAGTATATAGGAAATAATAAATACATTGGGACAAATTACAGAAATTGAGCTAGTCCCATAGTAAGTTGTGAACTTGTGCCGTATGATACTTACTCAACCATACTACCTATATGTATTTTATAACAGATAAACAACCAAGACCCGGGTCAGTTGTGCAATCTTATGCCGTGTGATATGCACTTTGTCTAATTTTGCATTTAACAAAAACGGGGGGCTTAAAACCGATCCTTGGTGGATTCGGATCTTCGGTGATAAGGAAGAGTTTGGGATATCAAACCGGTTCTAACCATCCACTTAGCAATCCTAACCATGGAATCGGAATCACTGTTCATATCATGGATAATGTCTATATACATATCTGGAAACCCTTTTGACCTAAATGATACATACATATTATCACGTCTTTATCCCTTGCTGGGTAGACAGGGCCCAAGGTCATGAAACCTACAGGCTACTTTTAGCGTATTAGTGGGCGTTAAGGTGGAAAGTAGAACCACAATTAGTGATGGGCTGCTAGCCGCATCGCCTATTAAGGTGATTCCTTGGCCCTATCCCTTGATCGGCTTTTACGGTCTGTGCGGGAAGAAAAGCAGCTGGTATATTCTATGTTTTTCTTTTTATCCCAAACCAGCATGGAAAAATAAATGAATATGCCATGACCTAAATACCCACCAGATTATCTCTCGGGGATGCAGACAAAAGCCTTTTCCGTGTCCGTAAATAGGAGAAATGGAGAGCCGTGTTCTTCCTCCTGTCTTTATCCACGATGATCCATAGCGAAAATTATATTTTGTATTTAATATAGGTACTTCACATTTCCTCCGTATATATCTAAAAACCGGCCAAGTGCGTGTCGGGCCACGCTTAGTGTAGGGTTTCGTAGTTGCGAATGACAACTTTGAGTTCACACTCGCACGCACCTCATAGTTTAACAACCAAAAACATGTTACAATGAAAATTGTATGAAATTTTACATTTTCGAGAACAAGTTATACGTTGGTTGTCTATAACTTTTTAGTTCGTACTAAATACTCAGCTGTGATAGTTTTCCTTTCAACTTCAGTATATATACTACTGCTGTAATTTTTTTCACGTATCCATATATAACCGTTTAGCAGATAGAAGGGGAAACTTACCTCTAAAAAAATTTGCACTTTAAAACCAAATATTTCGGAAACGGATCCCTAAATTGAAAAATGGTGTTTTCAACCTCACTATATTTTTCAAAGACCTATTTAATGATACCCAACACGGTGGGTTTGTATAGAAAAAAAAATCACTCACTCTTTACTTGTATGGGACCTACCCTAAAAAAAAATTTCTTTCAAGATTTTTATCTACCGCTTTTTTGGCATGAATAATATACATACCCACACCAAATCACAGCTTTCTAGTACTTATAGTCTCTGAGTAAAACCGCGGACGGTTAGACAGACAGACAGACATGGCGAAACTATAAGGGTTCCTAGTTTACTACGGAACCCTAAAAATATTAGATCGAACTTCTTAGACAAGTAAAGTCTCAGCATAATATCTAGTTTACTAAGGATATCAAACATTAGTAACACGGAGTGTGAGTACATAGTAAACTAGTTAGCTCAATCCTATAATCAATTCGTCAAAGTTTACATAATTCAGTTATGTTTTGAGTCATCAGCTCGGCTTGCGCAGTATCTAGGCAGCTAATTAAACAGTCTGCATGCAATTTGCATCTAGTCGGATTGGAGTCGCGAACTTCTGATTATTTGAATAAGATTTCGCCGAGCAATATTAAGGAAATTATACGTGCCGTAGAGTGGAGCAGACTCGGTAGTCGGGATAAGGCTGTGTAACAATAATTTCCTTAAGATATCAAGTCTTCCATTAGTTGGAAATGCATTTTGTTGAACGGTTTCCTTTTTGTGTTAGCTATTTTCTTATATTATCCAAAGATATGTTCTTTTTCTTTTATGTGCTATAAAATCTAACTGGAAATTAAAAATATATTCCACTTGCTATTTTAGTATTTCTTCGTTGAAACGTTACTATGTGAATAGTTTGAGTAAACTTTTTGGATAATTTCGTAATATTTTCAAAAAGTTCAATAATGTACTGTGGAAGAGTAAAATGTTTTTATACAGTGGTATAATTTGGGCATTTAGATTGATTTTAAATGTATTACGTTGACCAAAGTATCTATTTGTATCAAGATTCAATCGTTTATTTAATATAGGTTTCTTTGAACACTTATTAATTGTCATATTTGTGTTTACAATTTTTACAACAAAAAAAATTTTGTTGACGTCAATAATTACTTATGGCCGCTTCCAAAGCGGAGTGCAGAAGAAGCGGCAACAAACTGCACAGCGCATTTTCTCCAAGCGACGTCAACTCACAATTCTAGTTAGACCTTATAAACTACTTATATATATGTGGACTGAGTGTGCATTGTTTTAATTAAATGTCATGATAAAACTTGAATTGGAAAAAAATTATGTCATCATTGAAATGTTAAATAGGTAAAATTTAAATAGCAAAATGACAAATTATTGAAATTAAATAAAAATGTCATATAATAAAATATTATGTACCGAACGTACCAAACGTAATATTTCTGTGCATACAGAATTACGAGGCGTCTGCGCTCAAGCCAAATATTGCTATCAGTAAGGTAATCTTCAGTCCTGTAATATGCCTTTTTACATAATAATCGTTTCACATAACTTTTGAATTTACTATCAGGCATATCAAGGACTGACTTTGGCAATTTCTTATAATAGCGTATACAGTTCCCCATGAACGAATCACTAACTCTGCTTAGCCGAAACCGCGGAAGA
This sequence comes from Rhodophaea formosa, assembly GCA_963082605.1. Lineage (NCBI taxonomy): Eukaryota > Metazoa > Arthropoda > Insecta > Lepidoptera > Pyralidae > Rhodophaea > Rhodophaea formosa. The sequence continues at coordinate 9,310,685 of OY720208.1, read as the reverse complement.
AATAATCTATGATTGTTACGCAAGGGTCTATCAATTAAATCACTTACTTTCTTAAACTTAGAAATATTTTTTCTTGCGTACATTATATTGTCAAATATATACTGTGAGGCTACAGTTAAAATATTTATGTCCTTAAACAACTCTCTGAGTGAGTCCCTCGAGCCTAAGCCGTATATGGTATAAATATTCAGGTAGTAAAACTAAACAGACAAACATTTTGTCGTGATTTTGTCCGCATGTATTGAATAACCTATGTGGTATTCTTATAAATCCCAATCCCAATCTCATTCCAACTATCCCATCCCATCCCAACTAATATTATAAATGCGAAAGTGAGTTTGTTTGTTTGTTTATTTGTTTGTTACGCCGTATCTACGGAACCGATCATCATGTAATTTTGCATAAACATAGGTTAGGGTACCGAGAAGGACATGGGCTATATATTACGCGGGCGAAGCCACGGATAACAGCTAGTTAGCTATAAATTGCAAAGTTTCATCAAAATGTAAGTAGCCAACGCATTTTTCTCGAAGAATAAATAAATTATACGTCCGTATATAATACATGATCAAAAATGGTGTTCTGTAATGTATAAGTAAAATTTCTTCATTGGATACAGAAGAAAGTATACAACTTCCTATTCGCAAGGCCAGACTTTTTGCTTAGAACTTTCATTCCCTGAAGAGCTGCCATCTTTACGTTTTTCGGCGAGTGACATGTGGAGAGCCTACGACCCGTCGTAGCTCGCTACGACGGCCTACGAGCATGGTGCTACGAGCCGAATAGGGCGTAAGAAATATAATCTTACTTAGGGTGACGTTGTGTGTTCTTTTTTCACTTAATATTTTTCCTGCTAAAGGTCCCCGGAGGCGATTACATAAACAGGATTCAACCACGACCTTAATGCGCCTAATAAAGTTTTACGAGGGACCCTTGGCAAAAACGTGAACGTTCCAAGGCGACAATGCTTTTATCTTTTCTGTTTTACTGATTGTTTTGTTCTTTAAGAATTAAGACTACAGTTTTTAAGAAGTATTTAAGACATATTTTTACCTATATTAATTATTCCCTTTATCCGGCATTTTCCTTTTGGGACCGAGTTGTTTTTCACTATTTTCCCAAATATTATTTTGGAATTAAAAAAGGGCAAGTGCGATTTGAACTTGCTCATGTAGGGTTCAGTTAAAGCAAACTTAGTAGCTAAAATACCACTATCATTTTTCGTACGCAAAATTATTTTTTATATTAATGTTTGTATGAATGAAGGAGTTATATTTGTGGTTTATGAAAATGTACTATATCTCAAAAACTGCTGACTATGTCTTGTTCAAACCAGTATTCGATGAAAGTGTTCATTGAGATCTACAGCACATATTCTTTATAGATTATTTTCGCTCAAAAACTCAGAGGGGGGAAACATTTTACCGCTGAGAAAGTGTCAACCTTCCAAACGATTGACTTTGAGAAAAAATGGTTTAAGAAAGAGAGACTGTAGTCTATCACGTATAGGTTTAATGAAAAGAAAAACAATTTTTTTAGTTTTTGTTCCATGTTATGTCCATGTTCCCCCCACCCCTTATCTTTCTTTTTTTTGTAGAAAATCGTAAAAAGATGTACATAATAAGTAAACCTACCAATTTTCAACTGTGTAGTCTCTATAGTTTCGGACATACGTATATACGGACAAACAAACATGAAGAATATCTTGGTAAGGATTCCGTTTTTTGCCATTTGGCTATAAAGCCCTAAAAACAAGAATACTTACGCCATTATTATGGGTATGGGTAGCATTTTTTACCCTCTGTGATATGAGCTGCTAATATTTTTCTAATAAGTTTGATACTTATGTCAAACATGCATGGTAAATTATTGTTCTGATCAAATTACATCAAGTGCAATTTAACAATATCTACGGTCATTAACTTATTTAATACGAGTAATACGACACGCAATAAAGTTTAAATGCCAAGCAAAGCGACTTATAAAACCGTTAAAAATCCAAAGCGTCCAGATTCTTTTGCTATCACTCCTTAGCTCCGATGCGGGCTGACGTTGATGTATGGTATTTCTTTTTAGTAGGTTAATGTAATCGACATTGTTCTGTTGAATTTTGTGACTGAATCCGATGTCTCTAATTTTTTAAATTCGTCGTCCTGAGTGTCAAGGCTAATGTGAAGACTATAATTTATCCCGCCAACCCTGTTCGCATCTTTGAAATCCAAGTTTGATTTCAGAAATTATCTCATATGATAAGGATACCCATGTTCAAGATAACATCCGTATAACAGTTGAGCCATGAACGTGATACCAGATATCCAAACCTACAAACTATTACATCTTCTATACATATAATAAAACGGGAGCGGAAGTTGTTCTGAGCCGTTTTGGATTTTTTCATTGACTATCCACATTATGATTTTTTGGTTCTGTCGCAAAAACTAAGTGGTCTCATTCACTTGGTACGGAGGTTTGCTTTGTACCAGTTGTATGTATATATATATATATATGTGTGGCATATATGTATATATCGATATTTTTGGCCATTTTGGCCATGCAACATACTAAGAAAAAATAATTCTTAATTATTTTTGCTAAGCAGCTGTAAGACATAGTCTATCCAATGTCTAATTGACATTACAGTAGCTGTTTTTCGTTTAATGACACATTTGTCTTACAATTTTCTGGCTAGTTCGCATACTCGAGAATGAATAATTCTTTAGTTTTATGGTTTTACACGTGACGGGGAAGCGACCGAACTAATTTTATTAAATACACAACAACAATAAACAATGTGTGCGAGATCTAAATCGATAAACGCGGTCGATGCGGACTGGTGCAGCCCGAAACCTAAAATGGCGCGGGGGATGTGCGTGCATGTGCGGGTGTCCTCCGCACGTCACTTCAAACCCCGATTGCCATCTCGACCTGTTGCGGGCTGTTATTTATAGGTAGTGTTAGACATTTTCTTTTATGGAATTCGCGAACCCTGAACGACATTGGTAACAAAATGAAACCCATGCTCTTCTGTTCTCCATGATGGAACCAGAATCGTCATTTTTAGGGTTCCGTAGTAAACAAGGAACCCTTATAGTTTCGCCATGTCTGTTTGTCCGTCCGCGGTTTTACTCAGAGACTTTAAGTACTAGAAAGCTGTAATTTGGTATAGGTAAGTATTTTTATCATGGCCAAAAAGAGGTGAAAAAAAAAATCTTGAAAAAAAATTTTTTTTTAGGATAGCTCCTATACAAGTGGGGGAGTAATTTTTTTTCTCTACTTACCCATCGTGTGGGGTATCGTTAAATAAGTCTTTGAAAATATTGTGAAGTTGAAAATTAGAAAATTTCATAAAATTTTCATTGTTAGACGTTTTGGTCGTTAAACTGTGAGGTGCGAGTGTGAACAGTGTGAACTCAAAGTTGTCATTCGCAACTACGGAACCCTACACTGCGCGTGACCCGACTTGGCCGTTTTTTTTTTGCTTTATATTTTCTCATGTTTTATCAAACCTTCAGAAAATAATGCATATGAGGATAGGTAAGTATTATTATAAATAATGGCCATTTGCGACAGCGCAGATACGGTTTTAATGTGCTACGAAAGGAAGCTTGTTTCACTAAAGATACAGAGTAAGACGAGAGAGACATGAAACACTGCTGTTATATATAGAATGAGCTTGGTTGGAGGCATTTTATATCTATTTTTATTAGCAATGCTATAGGTTTGAAATGATGCCCGTTGTAAGTATTTACATGTTCCGTCTACTCGATTTGCCTGGAAGTAAATGGGAAAATAGTATGTATGTACGAGTAAGGCGTCTGGCGCCGATCGGAAACGTTAACCAAGGGACTGGGTAAAATTTTGGGATTATTATATTTCCTGTCGCTTATGTTACTGTTTACGATTTTCATTCAAGAAATAATCAATTGTACCATACATTTAGCTCTTACTTTACTTACACCTAAAACGCAGTGCGATATAAAATCAGGCCATCTAGTTGTGTCAAATATAGGTAACTATGCGTGGCTCAGTGGTACCACAACTACCATCGATACTGTTTAACACACTAAGTTGTGAAATTTTGTATCGTGGGTAGTAACCCACAAGCTCACAATTTAGTATGGGGCTGGCATAATCTGTGTGATTTATCCGTATTTTATCTTCGTGGTCCAGTGGTTAAGGCATTTGCCTTGTTGGCCCGGGGGTCGTGGGTTCGATTCCCACGGGAAGCATACTTTGTTAAGTTGTTTCCAGTTTGGTTAGGACATTGCAGGCATGAATCACCTGATTGTCTGATTAGAAAGATGATTCCGTGCTTCGGAAGGCACGTTAAGCCGTTGCTCCCGACTGCTATCTGGTAGTCGTTAAAGGAACCACGTCAGAGGCCGAGAGGCGGTTCCGAAGAACTCTGACACAAGGGTGTGCATGGTCGACTGACCGTGTCACCTACACGAAATGATGATGATGATCCGTATATTTATTATTTATATAGACTTCTTGCATCCTACTATAAAGTAATAATTTGCTTGTGCCAGCCAGTAAATCATTAGTATAGTTCCGGCGGCGTCCCCTATTACGCGAAGGGCAATTAATTCGGGCCGAGTTACAACATAAACAATCTAAAGGTTTTTTCAGTGTTTTACATAAAATTAGGAAGTATGTGCCAGAAAATTGTTGGTACTGGGCTGGAGAGAGAGAGAGATGTGAGTTCCACCAGCGTCACATGAAAATTTAACTCTATGGTGTGCTAATCAATTCGGAACAAGTTGTTGAGTCAAACGCAAAAATCTAACTTTTTTACATGCCTTAATAAAAATGGGGTAGTAATTTTTTTTGCATTCGATAAAAATGCTTACATGCAAAAACATTTCTAACGTCGTCACTAAATATATCGGGCTAAAATAACATGTTTTGCAAATTTCGCTGACGTTTAATTTAATTCTTTTGAAATAAATTCAATTACCTACCTGCGTTTTTTCAAATTAATTTCCTGTTTCCATTATGGTTTTTTATCTAAAGTAATGGAATCAATGCGGTCGAAGTATTTTAAAAAGATGTCTTAAATATGAAAATGTGTAATTTTAATTTACATAAGGGAAGTATGTTGTTATAGGATATAGTGGTCTTAAGTTCTGTGCTGTGTATTTGTGAAGAGCCATCTACATTTGTTTAAACTGAACATGACTATATAAAGCACACAAAACCATCTAGGTATCGCAATAATCTACTTTGAGGAGCCCGCTGGTCCAGTGGGTGTGAGCTCTATGAGTGCTTACATATGTTAAGCAAATTGCTTGGTGCAGTCGCTACTTGGATGGGTGACCGCAAGTGGCATTAAAATATCTCGAGCTCCTCCGTGCTTCGGAAGGCACGTTAAGCCGTTGGTCCCGGCTGTCATCGTTGATGGCAGTCGTTAAGCTATGTCAGATGCCTTAAGGCAGCTTGAAAAATCTGACACCAGTGTTGGCCACTTACACATACGAAAAACAACAAACAATAATCTACTGTTACCTTTTACAAAAACAAAATATTATCAAAGAAACGGTTACTACAGCTGCATATTTTTTTTTTCAATAAACTTCCAGCAAACCTTAAGCAATTAAAATTAAACTCATTTAAAACTCAACTTAGATGTTTTTCACTGTTCAGGGATTTTTAAATTTCAAATGGAGTGGGACTGCAGTTCATTATAATTACTGAAATAATTATACTTATTGACTTTACTAATGATTGTTTATTATTGCATGATTTTCCTGAGAATTTGTTTGAATATAGTTAACTTTAAAAATATACGAACATAATATATTTGCACGCCATCAATGGCTGAATGTATAGGCCTCTAAATTAATGTAAATAATAGCTATTCACTCATTCAATGCAAATAAATTTCATTTAATTTCATAAGTGACTAATATAAATAAATAAATAAATAAATATATACGGACAAATCACACAGATTGAGCTAGCCCCAAAGTAAGTTCTTAAGAAAGACTTGTGTTATGGGATACTAACTCAACGATACTATATTTTATAACAAATACATATATAGATAAACATCCAAGACCCAGGTCAATCTGAAAAAGATCGTTTTCCATCATGACCTGACCGGGGATCGAACCCGGGACCCCCGTGTCGCAGGCTGGCGTGGTAACCGCTGCGCCACGGAGAAAAGATGCCAATAAATACAAAACACACTATTTATATAGCGTGTTATTTGACCCTCAAAATACCCTTTAAGGGGTGACTATTATAGTCGTCAATATGAACAAATTTTCCTATGGGGTTAATGCTATAAACTCATTTTTTTAACATTTTGATACCAAACTGTTCAGCCGCCCGAGCAATTTGTATGGGAAAGTCAAAATTTAAGCGAGTTCCCAGCATTAGTCCTATAAGAATAGTTGTTCACATTGACGACTGTGAATTGAACCTCAACATTGCCATATAAAGGGGAGACTAAGTCCCCTTTATGGCAATGTTGACGTTCAATTCACACGCCCATACATTAATTCCCACTGTATATCAACACACAGCCGCAACTTATGGACCTACAAACTTGAAATTTGGTTTTGATGCATGTGAGCATTAAGAAAGGAGTTTTAGAAATGTATGCTAAGGATAAATTTTCACACTTTATATTACAGTAAGTCAGTGAGGTTTGCCTTTTATATATAAAGATAAGTCTGCTTTTGTCACTAATCATTAGGTTGCCGGAGACACCATCCAAGAGACTAATAGTTCCGGCGGCGTCGCGTGACAATTTACCCTTAAAGGGTAAGGGTATGTGGAGGGTAAATTTACACGCTGTATATCAGTGATTTAGTCAGGTTTGCCCTTTATACAATGTGTTAATGAATAAGCGCAAAACCTCTTAGGTGGTGATTGTGCTTATGAATATGAACAATTTTACTATGGGGACGACTCTGCAACACGACAAAAAAATTTGCTGTTTCATGCAAATTGTTAATACCTACTCGACCAAAATATATGAAAAAGCTGTTTTTTTTGGCGAGTTACAGAGACGGCCCGATAGTAAAATTTGTTACTTTTGTAAATTATTATTATTAGGTTGCGGAGAGACCATCCAATAGACTAGTAGTTCCGGCGGCGTCGCATGACAATTTACCCTTAAAGGGTAAGGGTATGTGGCGGAGAAATTTACACGCTGTATATATCAGTGAGTCAGTCAGGTTAGCCTTTTATGTATGAAATGAGGAAGAAATACGGCTTGTAACCAATCATTATTTTGATTCCGTTTTTCACCTACCAGCCCACCAATATGCTACGCGTGGCCTTTAGGTTACACCTGGGCTCTGTCTACCCCACAAGAGAAAAAGACGTGATAGTATGTATGTTGCTGGAGAGACTATCCAAGAGACTAATAGTTCCGCCGGCGCCGCATGACAATTTACCCCTAATACATGGTGCGCTATTAATTCGGGCCCGACATCCAGGCTGACTTGGCGTATCCCTGACCTTCTTTGGCGTACCTTTTGGAAGTTCAAGTTTTAAACTAAGTTACTTCGACTCTTTCAACGGTTTAACGTTCGTAAGTACTCGAAATACTGAATGAGCATATTGAGCATGTATAATTAGGCCGTCTGCCTCATGTGAGCGATTACATTAAAGTAAATTTTTAGAGTTACGATTATAGAGTATTTAACTTCTTTTTCAAATCATAAAAAAAATATTAAAAGATTATTATTAAATTAAAAATAATAGTAACTTATGTTACTCTGTAATAACAAAGATTTGTTTCATTAGAAACATATAACAATTAAGCAAAATGTGGAAAAATAATTGGATTAACAATATTTTGTCCAGCTGCTTGTGTAATAGACATTTTAACTATTTTTTATTCTTGCAGATTTTAATTATATTATAATCAGGTTTAATATTGCTTTAACGCACAGCCCCAACGAGACATGGTCCCAAGTAATACTTTTTTCAGTACTCTTATAGAAACACTAGCGCCACCCAGCAATTAAATTCCTTAAATCATAAATTGTATCGAATTTTAAAAATCTAACAAGTACAAAACCACTAAATTACTTACAGTATTTTTTGTATATTACAAGTAATTTACTAGTGCCATATTTAAAAAGAAAAATCGGTTATCGCCAAAAGTGGTCACTTTTGGCGTTAACCGATTTTTTCCTCTTATTTATCAAACGAATATTAGTGAAAATGAATACAAAAATACTACAAGTATTTTACTAGTTATGCCCTTGTTAGATTTTTAAAATTCGATTTAATTTAGGATTAAAAGAATAAATTGCTGGGTAACGCTAGTGTTACAAAAGGAGCGCTTGTACAAAAAATTAAAAAATGGCTCCGTTATAGGTTCACTCATGCGTCTGACTGTCCGTCTGTTTGTAACAGCCAATTTTCTCCGAATCTACTGAACCAAAGTAGGTCTAATTTGGTAGGATGGTGTAATTCTATGACCCAAACAAAGTGCAAAATTAGTTATTATTATTATATATTAAAACACCGCTAGATAGCGCTAGTCAATTTAATAAAAACATTTGACTTTAGTATTGTACGGAACCCTCTTCACGCAAATTCAACTCGCACATGGCCGGTTTTTGAAACATAATATTTAAATTAATTCATAATTGCATTTAATATTTGAAAACGTGTATAAATAATACATGCCAATTTGAATTCCACAATTGCTCCCACAGGATAGAGTGTCTGCAAACATCTCAACCATTAAAATTATTTACTCAAGTGATTTATACAAACACTTGTTTCTAAATGATTATGGTCGGAATTGCGGAATTAATGTGATAAATCAATGTCAGGACATGTTTACGAGCTAACAGAGTTAATTCCTCCCTGACATGACGTTTATATTGCTGTATAATTGTTGATTGCGTTTACCTGAATAACAAAATACCTCAGATTTACCGCAGTATGGCGATTTGGATTATGCAACTCATCAAATATTTATTATTGATGCGTCATGGGTAACCACCAAATTCAAATATGGGTGGATGCAAAACAACGTTTATGAGCGTCGATAATAATGATACTTGTTAGGGGAAAAAATGTGGAAATATTTACTTGTTACTCTTTAATAATAATATAAAAACACTAGAAAATTTCTTCCATGCCGGAAAAGAAAAAACGTAGAATGCACTGCATGCATTTTCAAGCGGCATTCACCAATAGATAGAGTGATTCATAAGGAAGGTTTATAAGTACATGTCCGGGCGCAGCTGAAGAAGGCTGCTAATCTTTTATAAAATATAGTATCGCTAAGCACGACCGGTTCAAATATGATGTTATGTGGGGTTAGTTCAGTTCGTATGATTTGTATCTGTATACCTATTTGTTTATCTAAACTAATAGTATAAAGAGGAAAGATACGATCGTTTGTTTGTATTGAATAGCCTCCAAACCTGACTCCGATTGATCGATTTTCAAAATTCCTTCACCTACAAAAGCAGCGAATGAAATCGCGGGAAAATTACTTGTTTAATAAAAAATACCTTTGTTCCTTTATAATAAGTAAGTGTGCCAAATTAAGTGGTGAGTCGTGACGAAGCCGTGTGCAGCGGATCAGACGCGGTGAGTAGCAGTTGATTTCAAAGCGGCTTCGTAAACTTCCTGCAAATGAATTAGACGCGTCTAGAGCAGGATAACGTAAACAGTTCACTACCGCGCATTCATCCTTACCTGCGGCGGCTGTTCTGGGTAATTGAGAATTCTTAGTCAGGATTCTACTACCCTAAATATACTAATACAACTATAAAGTAAAAATTTTGTAAAGTTTAAGAAATAGTAAATGTATTTATTTAGGGTCTATCACCCTTGTATGAGTACTTGTGATTCGTGACAAAAGCCATATGTAGCGGATCAGGTGAGGTACAGTAGCACCTGATCTCAAAGCGGCTCCGTAAACTTTCTGTAACGCGCCCAGAGCGGGATTAGCCGTAGATGGTTTACTACCGCGCATTTATCCCTACCTGAGCGGCTATTCTAGGTAATTGAGGATTCTATTACTATGTTTTTTGGCTAAAATAAAATGTATGGTGTACTTAAAATGTACATGCAATTTTAGTAGCATACGATGCAATAGATAAATGTTCGTCTGTATCGGAGAGCATTCAATGTTTTCATAAATAAATAAATATAAAAAAATATATACGGACAAATCACACAGATTGAGCTAGCCCCAAAGTAAGTTCGTATGAAAGACTTGTGTTATTGGATACTAACTCAACGATACTATATTTTTATAACAAATACATACATAGATAAACATCCAAGACCCAGGCCAATTTGAAAAAGATCATTTTCCATCTTGACCTGACCGGGGAACGAACCCGGGACCATCCGTGTCGCAGGCAGGCGTGATGACCGCTGCGCCACGGAGCTCGTCAAATTATTTCATATTTCATGAGTTTTTAAAATTATTTGTTTGAATTATCTAAAACATATACTATATATAAATATCTAAATTAAATGAAGTCGGTTAAAATTATTGTGAGATATAAATGAATTCATGTTATATTTAAAATAAACTTAAACATGAAAAAGAAACTTCAAAATAAAGTATTAAAATATATTTATGTTTATTAAGGAGCCATTACTTGAGATAATGTTATTTGCTTATTATTTTTGCTTCGTAGCTTGTTTGAAAGGCTTTTATACACTTTCCACGATGAAGCAGAAAGAAGGAGAACATTGTTATCGTTAACATATGCCTACAATTTAACAAGGTACTTATGAACGACACGTTAAGTTTATGAGAAGAAGCGTAAAACATCCAACTTTCTTATGTTACAGCAAAAGTATTTTATGGAATCTAAAAAGTGTTCAAACTGTGTTTTGATTGCGATCTATTTTATGGCGGCTTTGAGCCGGTTTTATGACTATTTCAACGGATGTTAGTTACTCTATTCAGGTGTTCAAAACAAGCCAGGTTTTTCGGACAATATTTGTATTTTGTAACGTCATGTTATCCGCCATTAGGCTTTAACGTCAGAGAAATAAATAAAATAAACATAAATTTGAGTGAACATGAATCTGAATCTTTGGTATTGTACACTCGTGTATGAAATGAAACATATTTTTTGTTGGAGAATATGGGTTTTCAACATTTAGGTATCGGATTTTGTAATATCGAAATATTTAATGAATAATTTTGTGAGTTTTTTTATTATATTTTGCTTTATCTATTATTTTACATCTCCACTTGTAGGTAGATTTTGCACCTATAATAGGTGAATAATCTTTAAGCCAGGTGATATGTTTGTCAATTTTTAAATATGTGTGGTTGTCTTTTGCGTTATTTCTTAAGAAGTTATTTTCACTTCAGTTATTTCATTTTCTTATCCTACTTCTCAAAATCAAAACTACCTACCTACCTATTGAAATTCTTCTTACTACAATGTTTTCAAACTTGCTAGATTTTAAAACTATTTTAGAAATTCAAGTTATAAGTTACTTATATTACTTATCCTTCGGAGTTTCATCAACGTTTCGCTTAAAAAAGTATTTCACTTCCTTCGAGCCAGTCGCAGAAACTTTGGGTACGCGGTGTACGAGCGTTTTCTCAATTTCAGTTTGCAACAAAATCAGTTTATTTTCCAACTGACAAATTGCATTGAAGTAACAAAGTACAATTTTCCTTTGAGAATAACCTGACGAAGTTTGGTAGCACGCAATAAATAAATAAATGGACATTTAAGAGAACGGATTTCGAGAGGGTCGAAAATTATTTTTGGAATTGCATGGAACTAAATTTCCGTTGTGCGCAATCGTATCTAGCACAGTAATTTGGCGACATGGATCGTTTATTAAATAGACAATGAAGTAAAGTTTTAATAAATTTGTCTCACCTTATTATAAGATCAAATGCTTGATAATATACCTTCTTATCTGTTGGTCTTCTCATTACAATAAAAAGAAGAACAGTCATAAACAATGTGACATTTCTTGTATTCTTACTTTTTAATTCTTTTTATAATTGTCATAAATTTTCAATAATATTTATTTTATTTTATGTTAATTATAAATAGACACTACAAACGCCGCAAACGTTACGTAAAGCTCCAATTAGTCTACGATGCCTACGGCCGTTGCTACGAATCTACGATAGCGGCTACGAGTTAAAATCTGCCTACAATAGTCGTAGTTTATGTACTATGAATGACTATTAACAAAAACTGATCAATAAGAGTGAAACTAGTAAAATAAAATTTATTTTTTCATAGCAGAAAATGGCTCATTGTGTTATTTCTAAAAACATTAGTGGCTGCTTGAATTTCTACATTTATGTACCCTCAATAAATTTACTTTATAATATGGTTTTATCGCGTTTATTAAATTATTTATACTATTAACATTTCAAACACTTTACAGATGATACTAACTACTTACTTAGATACTCTAGTTCATGTTCGCACTGCAGTTAACTATGAAAACTGTAAAGTATTTGAAACGTTCGATGTATCATCATCATCATGTCAGCCACAGGAGTGCACTGCTGGACAAAGGCCTCCCCCAGGGATTTCCAATACGACCGGTTGGAAGCGGCCTGCATCCAGCGCCTTTCTGCGACCTTTATCAGGTCTTTCGATGTATAAAATAATGTAAATAATAATACACGCGATAAAACTGTACATATTAAAAGTAATTTAATTTAAATGTACAACAAACCACATTTTTTTAAATATTTCTTTAGGTTTTTTATGGTTATTATAATGAAACTTCACAGTCAGTGTTGCTTATGAGCGCTGGTCTTCAGCTATGTTTGGAGCGGGAGGCGGCCACCGGACATCATTATTTCCTGTGCATGTGCACTGCGCTCTGCCCAGCTAAGGTCGCGGTGTCAGTGTCTGATATTTTATAGACTGAATTTTAAAAACAAACATGATGTAAATTAAATGAGTAGTTCTTGTTTTTATACAAGACGAAATTTTAAGCGTTTTCACTAGGTTTTTCATGGTTATTATAATGAAAACTTCACAGTCAGTGTTGCTGATGAGCGCTGGTCTTCAGCTATGTTTGAAGCGGGAGGCTGCCACCGGACATCATTATTTCCTGTGCATGTGCACTGCGCTCTGCCCAGCTAAGGTTGCGGTGTCAGTGTTTAATATTTCATAGACTGAATTTAAAAAACAAACATGATGTAAATGAAATGAAAGTAGTTCTTCTCTTTTTATATGGCGAAATGTTTGCGTTTTCACTAGGTTTTTCATGGTTATTTAAATGAAAACTTCACAGTCAGTGTTGCTGATGAGAGCTGGTCTTCAGCTATGTTGGAAGCGGGAGGCGGGCACCGGACATCATTATTTCCTGTGCATGTGCACTGCTTGCCCAGCTAAGGTCGCGGTGTCAAAGTTTGATATTTCATTGGCTGAATTTCAAAAACAAACATGATGTTAATAACATGAAAGTAGTTCTTTTCTTTATCATCATCATCATCAGGTCTTTCTAGTCTCCACTGCAGGAGCACGACCCTCTCTGTACTACCAGAGCCATATACTAGCCTGAGTAATCAGAGGATTTAACCTACACTCTCCACGCTGGCCAGACGGGTTTCTTTATACAAGGCGAAATTTTGATCGTTGTGGACCCTTGAAGGGTTGATTTAGCCTGTCGATATGAACAACTTGTCTCAAGGGACCAATGCTGACAACTCAAGAAAAAATTGACATTCTCATACAAATTGACCGTGCGGCTGAATGTTTTTAGAATAAGAATGTTTTTTTTTTTTAGGTTCCGGCATTGGAATTTCATAGGAAAATTTGTTCATATCGACGGGCTGAATCACCCATTTAAGGGTCCAAAATGATCAAAATTTCGCCTTGTATGTTACATTATCATCATCATCAGGTCTTTTTTAGCCTACACTGCAGGAGCACGACCCTCCGTGAGCCATATATTAGCCAGAGCAGTAAGAGGATTTAGCCTACACTCTCCACGCTGGCCAGACGGGTCGGAGTGGTCTTTTTGATTTTATTAAGCTTTGTTTAGCTTGTGTTTATTATATATGTAGTCATTTGAATCATAATTGGGTAAATTATGTATTAAAAATCAGTTTTCACTGATGAGTGTGTCTGTGATGACACTGAGAATGTTTTTTGTATTATTCCTACGACAACAACTAGTTAGGTTGGAGTTAGGAGTTATGTAATTAAAACTATTCGCAGAAAAACTAGACGTCTTTTCACTAACTTATACTTTGGTAACACAATACTAAATACTAAAAATTACTTCATTTGCAAGTTTCATCAAGTTAACAAACGAATAAAATGTATAGAAGCCGATAATAGCATTCAAATTTTATAGACAAGAAATTGACAAATGCCAAAAAAAACATTCTTTAGAGCATTCTGTATTTAAATAATCCAAAATGTCCAGTGGAGCGCTGTAGGCAGTGTGCACCGGCCTTTTCCAATTACAGAGCGGCAGTCATTATTTCCGCTGCCACGCGATGCCTCCTACGCCGGCACTCAGCGCTGCTTCGCTGACCTCCCGAAATTCGCCCGCCAAACGACCATCAACACTTGACCTCCCGTCTCCCCGCCAACTTATACAAAACCACACTAGACAGGGGCAACCTACGGCATGTTTACGGGTCAGCCTATATTTGATGCTTTATATCTTACTATTGAATTTTCTGAGTAATTCGTCGGATTCATTGAAAGTAGCCTTTATCAATTTTACGGTCACTTTTACTAAGGACTAGGGATCATGAAAAGTTTACAGCTACTTTGCTTAAAGCAGTATTTTTTGTACATACATGATTTGAAATGAAGCCACTATTTTCGTATAGCTACTACTTTCTTTTTATGTAGGACTTTGATGTATTAGAATAGAGTTTTTCTTGAAACCTGGCATTGTTGTGTAATATTTTTCTTCTAAATAATATCTGTATTTACATAAAATATTAATTTTTAGTCATACTAGGGAGTCTATATATTTTCTGTGGTAACATAATTATTGCATATGAATAACCTCAAAACAAAGATGATTAAGACAGAGCAGTCGTGAAGACACAAGTAATGAATTTAAATACTGTTGCATTACTTATTATAATAAACGATTGAATCTTGAATCTATTGATTTCCTAGGATGCTGGATAAGTCAGGTTAATAATTATACTTCCGCGATACGAAACATGGAGATAATTATATACTACCTACGTATACGAAAAGTGTTTCCAATAAACTAATGTTCTTGTGTCGAGACTCTGTCATGTACGAGAATAAATTAACTTTTTAATTTTAAAACAGGTACAGTCGAGAAGAACATACTAAGCGCAATATTATATTTCTTCGAAAAACGTTATACTTCGAATAATTATCTTGCGTGATCGCACTGATCGCATCCTAAGTAGACGTGAGTAAAACAATTTCATCCAAAAAGACTCATTGGCAGCGAAGCTACGGCACGATACGATAAAAATAAAATACATTGAAATAAAAAATCCTATCAAAATCGTGACACAGAACTTATGGGTTTAAATAGGTTATAATAACTATATAAAAAGCTCGTTTTTAAGACAGCATAATGAGGATTCAGTAGTCGAATGACAGAAACTAAAACCCTTATAGATTCGCCATGTATATCTGTCTAGACAGTTCGGAATAAAGTGGCGATGACATACGGACATACGTTTTTCTGAAACAATTAGGACTACTTTGTTGAAACCTAAACGTGCGGGTTGTCCATAGATAGGTCTTTGAAAATGACATTGAGGTTTTAAAACTATTTTTTCATAAAGTCAATCGTTTGTAAGATATATACTTCCAGATTGTGCGAGCTGCCTTCCCCCATCTATCTAGAAGTTAGATGGGGGAAACAAGAGTACGAAAAGTTAAAAAAAAAATGCTTTAAATCTTATTAAAATCTCAACGAAAATTTGTTTCAGTTATAGTCAGTAGTTTTTGAGATATAGTTAGTACATTTTACAGTCAAAAAATGATAGGGCATTTTGGCTCGATGTAGGTAATCGGTACGTTTAGTGGATACCCTTATCTATGTTTGCTATTACAGAATCCTACATGATCGAGTCTTTATTTCTCACAAAAACTTTCAGGTTACGAATCCTATGCCACGAATATTCTAAATAACTAGCAGACTAGGGTTCATCATCAGCTCTTTAGTAGTCTCCACTGCAGAAGCACGAACCTTCACTCTTCTACCAGAGCCATATATTAGTCAGTCTTTGTAGTTATTCTCCACGCTAGCCAGAAGGGTTGGAGAGGTCTCTATGATGTTTATAAGCTTTGTTTAGCTTTCTTTTCCTTAGTCACGTTTTACGACATCCACGGGAAGTCTTGGAGTGGTCTTATTCTACTCTGCCGGGAACCACACGACTAAAGACTAAGGTTACAGTACTAATATATCAGACATCTAGTGTTCATCGATAGTAAATAGGTCAACAAAGATTGCTCCCTCGCGCTCAATAACATTAAAATTCTTTGTCAATCTGTGTAATAAATAAAGCGTCCAGCTGCGGTCGGACTATGACTGTGATGGGCCGTGCAAACTATATTAATAGTACAAGATCACATTGCATCAGATATATACTCATTTGATTTTTGAGTAATTTGATCTTATTTAAGTGTTACATTTAATATTGAAGGTCATACTTATGTCTGAAATATATACTTATACGTTTCTAAAAGGATAAAATTACAAATATGTTCGATATTTATTATTTAAATTAGCAAGCGTGAAGATGGGAAGCGCCTCTATTTCAGCTTGGCCAAAATGTTCTTAGTATGCCTATCCGGGGAGTTCGGAAATGCGCGCACCGAACTCCATACATTGCAAATTATTAGGCAGACAGCCGCATCGCATCAAGTCAGCATGTTTAGGTTACAGGCCATAAATACTAATTAAACTTTTAATAAAAATTAAAATCAACCCTTCTATTAAATAGATACTGATACGAGTATTAAATAATGCAGTTGGATCTTTTACTATAAATCCAGAGCGGGGACTAGGTCCGGTGAGGCGGCACGGGCGCGGAATGCATTCATTAAAATTTATTAACAACTGTGATATTGCTTTCATAATTCCGTTTTTGAATGTCATTAAGTTTTGCACAATAGCCTGAATAAATTCACCTTTGCATGAATATAGCTTTTACTCATTAGAACGTGGCGGTGAAAAATATAATGACTGAGCTCGCCGCAAAACAAAAGGTTCACAATACGCGCCCACACACGCCATTGTTTCGCTTTATTGAATTCGATCCTCATTAAAAACTTTTATTTTCATATATTATGAAGTGATTTAGCAGTTTTACCGTGGAAATTTTTCTTTAGTAACGAAAAATTTACCGTTAGGTTTGGGTGCTTCAGAAAAAATGTTTTAATCCATTTCATTTAATTTTAACCATGCATACCTGCGTATCGTCATTTTAAAAACATCGGTTCTCGTTCGATCACAAAATTATGAGGTAAGTGTAAGTATTACAATCATAAACAAATACTTGAAATAACTATGAACATTTTATACATTCACTAATACACACAATTTCCAATGTACATGCCCTAAAAATAATTTTAATTCTAATTGGCTGAAAATAATAAGTAAGTTTCTACTATAATTTATTTGGAGACGACGTAAACAACCCAATACGACCTTCCAACTTGTTTCTATAAAATATAATGAAATCAAAACAAAGTAAAGCAAAATACAATTGTTTTGCCGGAGTCGATTCTACGCGGGCAATTATTGTTATTTTTTTTGGGTTCCGTACCGATTGCCAGGTCCCTTTTACAAAGGCTCCGCTGGTCATCCGTCTGTCTCAGGAGCTGTATTTTATGAGCCATCTAATAGGTTATGCTTAAATTGTTCACAAAATATGTATATCTATCGATACGAATATGACACGTAATAAAATTAAAAAGACAAGAAACTTGTTTCGTTTTTCTCTATTTTGAACTGTTTAGTTAGCTATAAAAAAGGGATCAAATGAAAGATGTTTCTTGCGTTCTTTTTCATCAAGGTATAGTTTAAGAAACGTGGTATTTTGTCACTTGTTATGGTAGTACAATATTAATCACAATAAGTTGCAAAATAAAAAAAAATCCCGAAGTGCGAGCGCCCGTAATAGTTTTCGTAGTATGAAGCATAAATTAGACAAAATTCCTCTATCATTTTTCGCCAGCAAGAACTGCTTTTTTTATGGTGTTGTGAAATGAAATGAATGTTTATGAAAATATACTTTATCTCGTTCAAATCAATATTCGTTGAAAGTTTTCATTCTCTTTGATTATAAAAGTAAGAGGATTCCAAAAAAACCGGGGAGCCTTCACTTAATCTGAATTTTCTGCATAAAGCGGTTCACAGAATACATCTACCTACCGAGTTTAAACCGTGTAATCTTTTTGGTCCTCCAAATCTTCCCGTGGATGTCGTAGAAGGTGACTTAGGAAACACAAGCTATACAAAGCTCATAAACATCAAAGAGACCTCTGCGACCCGTCTGGCCAGCGTAGAGAGTGTAGGCCAAATCCTCTGACTGCTCTGGCTAATACCTGTGGCTCTCGTAGTGCAGAGAGGGTCGTGCTCCTGCAGTCGAGACTATCGAAGACCTGATGATGATGATGAATCTTTTTGGAATGAAATAGCTGTGACATACGCACAGACAGAAAGACAACAAATCTATAAGAGTTCCATTTTTTGCCATTTGCCTACGGAACCCTAGTAAAGACAAATTTTCAGACGTATTGGAGAGAAACAGAAGAAAAAGTTAGGATTGTTTATTTTGATTTATATATTAGCTGTTTGAATGGAACAATACCTATCCAGAATGTAATTAAAATGGAAGGTTCGCCTTAAAATAAAATTGACACCGATACATTTAATTTTCGCGCAGTCACTTTTCATTTACTTTGGCTTCGAGCTTCAATAAAATCTCAAACGAAATTAGCTTATTTTTTTTATAACATTTTCTACTTGATTTTATAAAGTTTGAGTGAATTTTCCTATGTAGACGTGCGTAGGTGAGTTAGTATTCTCAAATGGTAATTGGAAGAGTTCATAAAATTTTGTTTAAAGTCAGACTTTTGAAAATATTAACATTTTTAACAGCAACAAAACTAATTAAAAGCAAAAAAAAGTGTTTATACATTTAAAACTAGTTTTCGTCAATTTCGATTCCTGTAGTTTTTTCGTCATTTTCGCCAACTTCGATCCTGTGAAACCAGTTTCACCCACTTACGATATCGTTACCAAATTTGTCGCGACCTCCCATAATAATATATCGTATTCAATTTTAAATCGATGAGTACACATATTATGCTCGTGACTGTACCAATGTTTTCTTTTTTACAAACGAGCAATTTCACGTGACTTCGTTCGTGTAAATTATGGCTCATGTCGTCCGCAGATAAATTAGCTATCTATTGGTGGAAATGTTTTGAAAATTGGTCCAGTAGTTGCGGAACCTATTCAATGCAAACAAACAAAGAATCAAACGTGAATAGCGGACCCGAGTTCTGAAGTGATGCTTCAGCACAGCTGTTAAATCTACCGGGAACACCTTGAGATGAGAGAGAGTGCCTTAGAATAGAACACGTGGTGGCGAGATCATTAGGTGACACAGTGAAACAGTGAAGGGCCATGCTTAAGGGGTAATTAGGCGTCCATGCACGGCTCAGCATGATTGCGAAGTTGAGTCGGCGGATTTCAGGGCTGAAGGCGATGTAGTGTCACAAGTTTCTTTCAAATGACGGCATCTCATTAACTGCGGATATAATTACACTGAAACTTGGTTGACGAATACATTTTGAAAAAGAATTCTGATTATGTATTTATCTAGCATAAAATACTGTTATGGGAACTTTTTATTTCTTATTGATTCTCCAAGTTTTATTTTTTAACAAATTAGGCAGACAAAGATAGGGAGAAAATTACTTACTACAATATGTACCGCTGGAGACAAAAAAAAGCCCTGATAATGATGAAAGTAAACTTTGAAGTTTGGCAGCTGCGACCGGCTGCAGCAGCAAGGGACGCGCGAAACCTGTCATGGTAACTGGGGACACTACTAGTTGGTAATGGAATGACTTTGAAGTTCAGCGACTGGCGGCAGCGGCAGGTGTCGCCCTGGGCCCTGACTTTAAATCAAATACATACAATTATCACAGAAGTACTCCTGTCTGAAGTCGGTAAAAAAAAATTACACGCATAATCATTTTGGCAGGATTTTCAGCTTTCTTTTTGCGATATCTAACGTAAAATAAAACCATGAGTCGCACGGCAAGTGATGCCGTGTTATAAAGCCAATCTAGTGCAGTCGCCGTGGCAGCGGTCGCTTAACTTTAAAGTTTGAAACTAGTGATGGCCACAAATACAATATGATAAATAGGCCCTTCTCAAACAGAAACACGCTGCGCCAAGGTCGTTATGTGACTAACTCAGGAGGGCGGATTACGTGATAGGTAATTAGGCCTCCTATGACCCACTCTTGAGGCGACGGATCTTCATGGTTGATGACGTGTGATGTCACAAGTTTCTTTATAATGATGGTGCTTTGATTAATGGCGGAAATAATTACGCTGATGTATGTTGACGGGATAATTATTTTGGAATTGATTTTACTCTAATATGATATGTGTTTCTGCGAAAGTAAAATTAAATTCATGTTGTATTGTATAACTACCTATCTTTTTCCTGCATCTGTAGAGGTCACTGATTCAAAATATATCGCCATAGTAGTTGGTCTATTGAAACAACAATACTGTATGAAATAAATCGCTGTTCCGAGGTTTTAGGTAACAAAAACAGTGAAAAGCCATATGAAATCCTATTCTGTGACACGACTTCTGAAGTTCTGTGGCAACGGATGTACTGAGTTTATGATGAGTGCTGTCAAAAGTTTCTTTTAAATGAAGGCTTGATTAATGGAAGCAGTAATTACTCTGCCGTTCTTGGTATGTGGTAATTATTTTAGAATTAATTTAACATCAGACTATCATAAGACAACGATGAACGTTAACTAACATAGGAGTGTAATGCGATGTAGGCTTAAGAAAGAGTTACCAATAAAAGCATAGCTTTTATTGAATATTTAATTATTTAACAATGTTTTATATGTATGAATATTTTTAATGCATTCACAACAAAGAAATAAGATATGGGCAAAAGTCATGGAACTGAACATTTAAGATAGTAAAGCGTGCCCCAAATTCGTATAAATGTAACTTAGAGTTTTGTTTGTAAATACCTAACTGCCCATTTAATTCATCTGATCGGCTTTTACAATTTGTTTCAAGGATAAAATTAAAATACTTATGTAACTTCGTTAAAAAACAAAATACATTCAGTTTTAAGTAATCCCCACTAATTAATGCCTTGTGTGCAAATTCTTCAGAGAATTTATGCCAGTCTTTTAAATTTTACAAATAAGTACTTATGCTTAGTTAGCCCGCATTATAAACTCAGTTATGAAGTTTAAACCGTCTATACTAGAGTAATATATCTTGGCTAATTCCTTTTAGCATATTAATAATTTATAAGATTTAATAAGACAAGTAATTTATGTTTATGTTTTTTGAAAAAGTCTTTATGTAACACACGTATTACCATGTATAGGTAGACAATAAGTTGACTGCAGTTCGCATATCGAAAAACGCGGAAAATGGGGACACCGACTACCAAATATTGTTCAAAGTGCAATTTTTTTCCCTAAGTCCAAGTACCCAAAGTCTCCACGGCGAAAGACACAAATATGTATGGCACACCTAGAAGAAAAAAGGCGCAAATATGCGGATATTTGCGCCTCTTAATCCCTTCTGCAGTTGCTGCAGCTGCACCCGCTCTACGGGAGATCGCTTGTAGGTGGGATGAAGCTACCAAATCAAGGCATCAAAGGCATCCCAAACAAGCGACCGTCCGTTTTTCCAGGGGATGAGTGTCATGCCGTCGTTTAGGATAAGTTGAACATATTGATGGGCTTAGTCACCCATTTCAGGGAATATCGAGGTTAAATTTACACGCTGTATACAAGAGAAAACTTAAGGTACAATGGAGAAAAGGAAGGGTTTATAAAATTTAACAAAATACAGGACCATTGGAAAAATAAATTTCTACGGGGGGACCATTATTTGTTTTTTCGCATTAACTTATTTTTCTAAATTAAAATATTGCTAGATTGTTAAGAATCACATACATACAAGATGTAAACAGAAAGTTTAAAAGCATCAAATTTTAATTTCTATGACCTGTTGAAGGTTTTACACCTCAACGCTCCAAGGTATCTGTTTTAAGCTGTGTTTCCTGCGAGCTGCAACCAACTGAAAACTGGAGTTAACATCACTAAAGTTGCATGATTTAAGTACAAAGTACCTGTCAGGTAAGTCGCTTTATAAAAGAAACAGCGGAGCTTTCTAAAGCAGGGCAGCACGAGTCCATTTTAAGGATCAATCGACATTGGACTGATTCGCAAAATGGACTGCATTCATAGTAAGAAATCATTCGAAAAATAGTAAGAACCGTTAAAGAGCCTTTCAGATCTTTACAAATGAAACGGGAACACATGTTTAATTGATAATACTTCAATTTAAAAAAAATGATTATTTTTCAAATAAGTATTAAATAAATAGGGACAAGTCAAACAAATAAGGGGGCACCCTAGGCACAGTAGCGACGCCAATCATTTTATTCCTAATTCTTTACAAATTGAAAGTAATTCAAGAATGTATATCATATGAGCACTAGTAAATAACTTGAAGTATTTTTGGAATCATGTTTTAATATTATGAGAATCAGTCATTAAGAGAAAACGTGATTACCGCCAAAAAAAAAGCCGTTTTTGGTGGTAATCTGATTCTCATAATTCTCACTGATTCTAATAATATTTAACATGATTCCAAAAATACTTCAGGTGGTTATTTACTAGTGCTTATATGATTTACATTCTTGATTTTCTTTCTATTTGTAAAGTATTAGGAATAAAATGATTGGCGTCGCTACTGTGCCTAGTGTGCGGCCTTAAGCTAGCCCCACAGTAAGTTGTGAACTTGTGTCGTCGATAATAAACCAATTATACTATTATAGTCCAAGACGCAGGCCACTCAGGAAAATATAATTTTCGATCATGACTTTGCCGGGGATCGAACCAGGGACCTTTCGTGACGCAGACTGTCATTTTAACCACTGCGCCACGGAGGTCAAATAGAATTACCGTGTATCTAGGCATGGTTGGAATAACTTAGACAGATTTTGAAAATTATTATTTTATTGAAAGTGGTTTCCTTTGCAATCGGTTCCATTATAATTTTATTTAAAAAATCTTGTAGACGGTTCTTTATTGGAAGATTATATTTAGTTTGATGCAACCTAAGAGTTTCACAGATGAAAGAGTTGTAAAGTTATTCATCATACGGAACACATAAAGACATATCAAGTAAACAAGTGAAGGCTACTAACCAACTGCACTATCGAGAGCGAAATGCACAGATTTATAGGCCCTTGGACGTAATTACCTACTTAATACCTGGCCATGAAATAAATTTCCTATTTTTTTAATTCGAACCTTTTACTATTAGGTCCAATGTTGCCTGAACCCATTTTATTTCAGTCACCCCCATAGTTAACGAAGTCGGAGACGCATAAAAGAGCGCTGAATTTAATGACGGGCTTTCGGGCGCCGTAGTCATGTGCGCTAAACATAGCGTGCTTTGTTCTTTGCGTCGCTCGTTAAATATTCTAGTTGCTAAACCCGCGAAAACCTAACATGTATGCAGTCTTTATTCGAAGAAATTAAAGAGTATACACACATGGAAATGTTGCGTTTCCTCCAATGGTGTGCGGCGCGAGGATGCGCTGGAAGGCTGTGTAAAGTGTGAGTCTTTGTATCAAATCTGTGCAGTACAAAAATGACATCATCATCATTATCTGAGCATATTAGGTTGCATATTCAGCAGTAACACTTTAGAGCCCCTGGGTCCGCTACTTATCCTAGGTGATTTGATGAGGTTACTGGTTTTTACACAGAGCGACTGTCGCGTGACCTCTGCAACCCAAATGGTAGACCAAAAACCATCCCGGAAAGTTAAAACAAATACTGGATGGTGTTTGGGACCCACAGCTTAACGTGCCTTTCGAAGCACAAAATAATATTTTTTTCGAATAATTACGTTATTCAAGCCGGCAGTATCCTAAACAGACTGGAAACAATTTTCACAAAGTGCTTTTCCGTGGGATTTGCACCCTTTGATTTGCAGTGCAAAATTGAATGGCAGTTTTTTTTTACTGATCCTTAATGCCAAAAAAAAAACATTGCTAGGCTGATCCAGAGATGCGCTAATGGAGGTAAGAACACTCGAAGTAATCGTATTGCTGACTTTTCTTGTACGCTCCTTTCCTAAAAATACATCTTTAGTGGAGGTAGTGGAAAGGCCGAAATACGGACCTAATAAAACTCCTGCGCAATACAGCAATTATAACAAACTGTTATTATGATATCTACTTCAGCAAACCGTACTAATTATAAAGTTAATATTAAGATAGTTGAGAAGTTATAGCGATCAATGTTGTTCATATTATCGATAAGTATCGATCTATTTTTTATTACGTAACTATGTTATTATAACTTTGTAAACTTCTCTTACATACGCCTATATCAATCTTTGTTATATCAAGTTGGATGAATGTAACATTAATCACTTCTGTAAATTAATCACAGAACACGGCTAAAGTAAAACTCAAGTTTAATCAGTGAACAATGTACAGTGAGAAGGTGAATTTAGCATAGCTCTGTTATCCAATTGAATTCGTATATTACCGGTCAAGTACGAGTTGCACTCGCTAGCCAGGATTCTGGAATGAATATTTTTATTTTTGTGACCAGTGGTTATTTGGAATCATCTAAAAGAATTTGGGGGAGAATACTATTTTTAGTGATATAATTTGAAAAACCAAATTTAAATTAACAGAACAATGACAGTCTTGTACATCATCAATACTAAAGGTGCCGTCAATTCCTTATTCTGTATTTAATAAAAGGTAACCGTTATTGACTGAGTGCTCTATGCACACGCTGATTTGGCAAATAGATAGACATTATGACGTAGGGATTCGTTAAGAAAAGATAATTCAAAATTCACCGCCTGTGTGGATAAAACGGGGCTCAAAAGTTTGTATTTAATCCGTGAAGCCGTGGGCAAAAGCTAGTTTTTTCATCAGAAAGTAATATTTTACAGAAGTACTTAACCAATTTTCTTTTAATTATTTACATACATACATACTATCACGCCTCTTTCCTATAGGGGTAGGCAGAGACCAAGGACCGCCACTTGCTACGATCCTAACAAAACTCTTTCGCTTCATCTACATCCATCACTCTTTTCATACATTTTACTTATTTATTTATGTTAACTGTTGATTAGTCTTTAACCATACAATATTTGCCGTACCATGTCTTACGGACGGAACCCTATATAGGCTACATAGCTTAGTGTAGCAACCAGAGTGCGGGCCCTGATTCTAGCGGCCCGAGCGGCCCAACCCGCGCTCGCGCTAAGGTCCAGATTATCTTTTTCATCTCCGTGGCATTTCGTTACCCTTAATGAAATCCAGTCAAAGGAAAGAAAGAATTTAATTTAAGACGAATCAGAAAATATTCAGCTGCCGCCCGCTAGTTATAAATCATTTGAATGCTAATAAATTCGACTAGCCCCAGGTGGGGCCTGGTGGGAACAGAATTTCTTCCTGCTCCATCTTTGTTTTCAGGAAAAATTGAATAATATTCTGCTCTTTATTATTAAATTCTTTCATAAAGCCACCGTCGGCTTTGGGGATTTTCTTTTATATCGTAATGGAATTTCATTTGTCTGGCGGTTTACGGTCAAGACGAAACTGACTGATGGTAATATTTCAACTTCTTGTTTGTTTTAAACTAAGAACATTTGATTAAATAATTCAAGATATATTTATGTTTTAGAATTTAGGAAATGTTCCAAACGTTTACAATCGTGCTAAGCTCTACAAACATTTATTTCGCTCGAAATCGTAACAAATTGTACGCACGCAACATTGAATTCAAAAGATATTTCTCAATCTATAAAAGTAAAATATACTAAAGTATGTATATTACACCTATTACTTAGTTTACTTTGTTACTTTCCAGACGATATTTTTATTAAAAAGAAACATAAGTTCAATCAATACATTAATTAGATATACATAATATATTTATCTAAGTCAGACTTGATAGGTTCGTAAAGTCATTATATATTCAATACTTTACTCTACATGTAGAGTAAATCTTCGAGGTTTTTATCTTAAATAAGCTGTTCCACAGTTTTGTTTGGGTAATTTCGGCTTTATCACGCGGTCTTTCCGAGCCCCCTAGTCAATTTCAGGTTTGAAACATTCAACCATACTTAATATACTTATATTTAAATGTATGGAACCGTCTCAATTGAAGATGCAACCGAAAACACGGTCGGACAGAGAAATTAAATATAAGCAATAATCTTAGCTGCGCCCATAGAACTTTTATCCCCTACTTTACTTTCTTTAAATAAATCTAACTTCAATATTGACCAAGTTTCATACAAACTTTCAACCCTTCTTTCAACCGCTTTCGCCTCACTGGCAAGTTGGGCACAATTTCATGTAGTCTGTCAGCATGGACCAACTCATTTCCATTTTTAGCTATTTTTCCATTTCCAGTTAACTGATGAAATAAGTTAATTGATAAAAAACTTACTGAGGTAGAAATTTTAAATGTAAAACTATAAATACTTAGATGCAGAATGAATAAAGATTCCGTAAAATGGGAAAGAAAATAAATCATTTAATCACATCAATATACCTTAACGCTACTATTTACTAGTAATATAGCTGTAGATATATAGGTTATTATAGCAAGCACATTTACCACCATTTACTTAGAATTTTTCAAAGCCCTACTCGACTTTTTTCAGCGCATGCTTAGTTAGAATTACTTACATCTGCGTCAAAAACACCAAGCCAGTGCGCGAATCAGTTTCAAACGCATAAGCAATTAAGGCCATTTCTGGTGTAGAATCGAAAAGGATATCTCGGATGCATCACAGCTTGAGCTGGCAGGCGATGCAACGCGGCAGTCGGCCTCCAGAGCCCGTGACGACAGCACGGCTGGCCCGCGCTCGAGGGTTGGAAGCAGTGTCGGCCGGCGGCACCCCTGAACTCAGTGTAGCGGTAGCCTGTTGAAACGAACACGTGATAAGTGTGCATCTATCAACGTTTTAGTGTGTGTCGTGTTCGTGATTGGATTGCCTGTGGTAAGTTTCAGTCTTTTTTCCAACGTTAAGAAAGTAAACAGATGAAAGTTTGAAGCAGGAATGTATTGTTTCGGACTGATTGTTTAAATTAATACGTTTAATGTTTTTCAAACATAGTTAGACGTTTTTGTAATGGAAAACATTAAGTAAGTGGAGTTGCCAAACTATTGAAGACAATATTATGTATAAAAAATGTAAAATGCTCGAAAGTTTTTATATAAATGATTACAAAGAAACACTCAAGTTATTTCAGAAACCAGGCGCTCATTTTGTATTAATTAAAATATTTAAAATTTAATTCAAAAAGGACCTCGCCTCTTTGTTACAAGGTTAATCAACATTTAATATTTTACTAAATATCATCACGACGATGATGAATTTTTTACTAATTTTTAAAATAAGTTTGTTTACTCCATTTAATTCCATTTATTTATAATTATTTATAAGGAAGTTAAATCATTACTATGCATATTTTATCTGTAATATAAAAAAGGTTTAAAATAAAACTTTATGATTTCAGTGATTTTATAACATTGTTAGTACTATTATTAATTCTGTGCCATTGTAATGCATTTTATTATTTTTTACTAGCTTATTTTCTTCCTTATTTCGTTTTTATCCCATCTTAAAAGTTATTCTGCTATTTGGGCTGGAGATTAATAAAAAAAAAAAAACCGGCCAAGTGCGTGTCCGGCCACGCGCAGTGTAGGGTTCCGTAGTTGCGAATGACAACTTTGAGTTCACACTCGCACCTTACAGTTTAACGACCCAAAACATCTAACAATGAAAATAGTATGAAATTTTACAGTTTATAAGTTAGTTGCCTATAACTTTTTAGTTTGTACTTAGAACTCAGCTCTGATAGTTTTCCTTTAATTTTCAGTATATATACTACTGTTGTAATTTTTTTTACGTATCTATATATAACCGTTTAGCAGATAGAGGGGGGGGACACTTACCTCTAACAAAAATTCGCACTTTAAAACCAAATATTTCGGAAACGGATCCCTAAATCGAAAAATGGTGTTCTCAACCTCACAATATTTTTGAAAGACCTATTTAACGATACCACACACGATGGGTAAATAGAGAAAAAAAAATTACTCTCCCACTTTACTAGTATGGGAGCTACCCTAAAAAAAATTTTTTTTCAACTTTTTATTCTGCCACTTTTTTGCCATGATTAATATACATACCCATACCAAATTACAGCTTTCTAGTACTTATAGTCTCTGCGTAAAACCGCGGACGGACCGACAGACAGACAGACAGACATGGCGAAACTATAAGGGTTCCTTGTTTACTACGGAACCCTAAAAATCAGAGAGTCGGTAGGTACAGAAGTTATTGAATTATAGGTTAAAGATGATAGGTCCCATGGGAAAAGTTGTTCAGTTTCACGGGCTGATTTGGTTTGAGGATAATAATATTTACCCTAACATCTTGTATTAGGTTTCAAGTGTTACTTGAGCTATTTTTTTAAATTTTCATCTATACCTACATGTCATACTAGCTGTTGGATACCATAATATTGTATTGTCATCCAACTTACAAAAGTGCACAAACTCTCAATTGATTCCTAAGTGCTTTAAATAAAGTTGCTAAATTTGACGCACACAAAAACGCTTTTGATCATAAATAAATAAAATGGAATGAAATGAAGGCGTAACTTTTATGTAGATGTTTTATTTACATGATCTGAACGAAAGCTTTACCCTAAATGATTCTGTTGAATCTCGTGGGATTTCATGTTTTTCTAAATAAAAATAACATTTAGGTACAATGTGGTTACCGGGAAAAAGCCCATGAGGAGATATTCGAGCGTTTCAAGGTCTAGAAAAAAGCTTCAATGATCTGTAGGATTCAATACAATCGTATTTTTGTTTTTCTTTATGTGATTTTGATGTCTTTACAAAAGTAAAAAAGCACTATTCTATTTTCATCGATCGTGGTTGAAACTGTGTATTTACCTGAATTTTAACAACTTTTTTTAACAATATTGTAAATGCAGAAGTTTCTAAAAACGGTTGTTTTTACGTTTGTACTAAAAAACTATTATATTTTAGTGGACTACCTCCGGCTGAGATGATGTAGTTATGACTTAACTAATAATAAAACTTATTATACTAACTTCATCACCTCAGCCGTAAAAAGTGTCATGGGGAAGGTTTTGTCATTCTCGTCATGTTTGGCAAATGGATTGGTGATTTGAAGAGCGCAGATTGTTTTTCTTACCTCAGTTCCGACGTTGCTGCCCATTGAAACCGTTTTTTAAGCGAGGGAAGAATAGGAGATTATTAGACTGTGGAAACAGGATAAAGGTATTTGGGATGCTACTCTCTCGGATGGATTGGGGATAGCAAAGTAGCAGTGCAGGAGGCCGGGCGCTCGTACCCGATCCCATCCTTGCAACCGCCGGAAAGGCATATTCACAGAATACTCAGTTGTATATTCACTTCAAAATAATCAAATTAAAATTCCAAACAACAGTCGTTTTTTGCCGTTTTTTAATTTGAAAATATTAGCAAAACTTTTTAGCTAAAATCACCCGGCTGTACCAGGGTCCAGCGGAAACATTATACTTAGATCGAATAACAAATACACCGGCCACTGGTAACTACTCAGCTTTAGGAGTTCTAAACCCTGAACTCCTAAAGCTGAGTAGTTACCAGTGACTGTGATCTACGATTGTGATTATATTACCCACGAATAGCTCCTGTATTATATTTAAAGACTAGCGATTTTCCCGTAACTTCGTCTATGTAAAACTTCACCTTATTTTACTCCCTTTACAGGTCTGAATTTCCAAAAATAAATTCGAAGTGCTCACTTACATCATGAAAGGCAAAATTATGTTTCTAGGTACAAGTGTTTCGGTTATGCGTTGATATAAGTATAAGTTAGGGAGTCAGTCAGGTTTGCCTTTGATAATATAAAGAAGATGCTTAATGTAAAAAACCGCCTAAAGATATTGTCTATTAACATTGTCTTTCTTTCTTCTTTTTAATTATGGCTTCCACCGAGATTTCAGTGATTCTGCCAATGTCCAGTATAATGAGATACTAAGTATCGGTGTTGTACGGTATGTGGCATCAAAGATGGCGTAAGTTCTTTGGCAGCCTCGTGGGAGATTTTGGCGACAAACCTATACGAGTCCATTTAACAGTCTACTTTAACTATTTCACAAATTGTTCTCGAGCACGAGCATTTATAACACCAAACTACACCAATTTCATATTATAAAGTCCACTTAAATCAATTTGCAAAATTGTATAAGGCAAACGACAACTGAACCCCTTGACTTCCCACCAAAAACTCCAACATTTTCTTTGTTAATCCGCTTACGTTTATGTCATCAAAACATTCATCATTTTATCGGTTAAAAACAAAAGGACATATATCACATCGGCTGTAAAGTGACAAACAGTCGAGCCTCATTATCTCTGCTTTTTCATATTTAACGTTGTTTCATTGAGTTCCGCTTATCATCCGCCATTGTTACTGAAATTCAGGTAGGTACTGCATGAAATTTCGAAACAATGAATTTTACATTGCCGAATTCCGAAGGATTATTATTGAGAGATGTGTGCCTACAAATTTTTAAAAATACATACATACTATCATGTCTTTATCCCTTGCGGGGCAGACAGTGCTAAAGGTCATAAAACCTACAGGCCACGTTTAGCAACGTAGTGGGCGTAAAGGTGGAAAGCGAAACAAAATAGTGATGGTTTGCTAGCCGCATCGCCTATCAATGTGATTCCTTATATTATCGCCCAATCCCTTGACCGGCTTTTACGGTCTGCGCAGGCAGAAAAGCAGCTGGTATATATTATGTTCTTTCTTTTCTCCCAAAACAGCTTGGAAGTAAAAGTTTAAAAATACTTATTTAAAATTCACATTAAACCGTTAAAATATTTTTATTTGGAACGTGGATAACGATAAATTAGTCACATTTTGGGCAGGCAGTGCTGAATTATTGAAAGAAGTATGAAACTGCATGAGGACTAAAACCATACCAACCGAAATTCTCAATTTTTTTTTGGCACATTTTTGAAAACGTTGGCATAGCTTTGTGCTTTTGATGTGCAAGGTGTTTACAAATCTACAAAAAGGCGAACTCTTATTCGAACTTAACTAGATTTTGAATACTACAAAATGCTGGCTGCCTCTTCTTGATCATGACTTCGTGTACAACTTTATTCATGAAGGTGACGTGATGACTTTTACAATCCCTTTGACCATATCTTGAAATAGATCGTATAGCTACGACCAAGATGAAATAAACCAACATGCTTTTCTATTTAAGATATTAGAATTTTTCTAACAATCGATTCCAAGAATGGAGACCTTAAATAGTAAAAGTGCCTACCAAGAAAATAATCATTTTCATTCCATCACATAAATAACTTCAAAACAATACAAATGTCAAAGAATTTTCAGCTTCTGCGACTTTATTCGGCATTAATTTGTAATTGATAGCTAGTTAAAGTCGCAAAAAGAAGCGGACGTAGCGGTTGGTTGAAGTTAGACTGATTTATAGCAGTTGTGCTCGGCGCTCGCGTTCAGCAAGCCATTATTGAGAGCAAAAACCTGCATCCATTCGTATCTCGGGACGAAAACATCTTACACTCTGAAATCAACTCCCCAGGTAAACAAGCATTCTAAAATTCTAAGAAAGTATTCTTTTTGTAAAAATGTGCAAAAGAAAGTAATATTTTACTAGCTTTTGTATTGTCTTTGTTTTTATTTAACTTACTCAGTGTGTTAGTCTGTATAAGTCAAATCTTTCAATTTTAGCTGAAATGATGTGTACATAAGTGATGGCTTTCAAGCTGTGCTGCGTAAGCGAATCGCGTCACTTATACATCATATGCGCGGTAGCAAAAATACATATCATGAAGGTGTTAAGCGGTAAACCGAACTGCCCGATTGTGAAACACTGGGTACTTACGCACGCGGTTGTCCCGGTGTCAAACAATCGGCCAGAAAAATATCTGAACTAATATTACTAACAAAGGTTTATAAGATTTTGTATGCTATCATATGGACAAAAACGTCTAAAACGAACGAATTATTTTAATAAGTAAGTCGGATAACAAGAGCTGGTCACATGGTAAAGTCAGTATACCTTTGTTTCACAGATTTAAATTTCATAGAAAATGTTTCATAGAATATTTTGTTCTTGACGTTTTATTTTTAAAATTATTGTTTCAAAAACCATTTCTTTGAATGAAACATAATTATTAAAAACTCAGTTTAATGAGTTTTATAATCTCATATTTTCATTTGACAAACTAATCAAACAGTAGAATTTTTAAAGAATATTGTTGTTCGGTATTTTTTTTTCACGGAATTTTATTTGACTGGTGATTCGAACATAAACATTATATTATTCATAATTTATAAATAAATATCTTAAAACTATTCAAATATAAAAAGATTGCCATATAAAAAGTCAAAATAAATTAGAAATCGCTACCAGAATAGTTGGTTAGACAGAAATATGTCCCCGTCAAAAACTACTTGCTACCAGAAAAATAGGTTAGGCTAGGTTAGTACTATGACCCTGCCAAAAAACGAATCGCTATCAGAAACGAGCTGCTACCAAAAAGTAGGTAAGGTTAAGTTAGAACTGCGACCCCATCAGAAGCGACTTGCTACCAGAAAAGTATGTTAGGTTAGTACTGTGACCCAACCAGAAAAGGAATTGAAATCTATGATTTAAAATTCTTTATAATAAATATTCTGAGTATCGATTTACTGTGTAACAAAAATCTATTTTTAAAAATTCTTCACGGTATGTAATCTACGTATTGATTATTCAATGAAATGTTAATCTGTGTGTTCTGTATAACGAAAATCTTTTCTTTTGTCTATAAAAGAAAGTATAACCCTACGTCTGACTCTTTTGATGACAATTATTTTAATAAATTTTTCCAAAAGTAAAAAAATTAGGAGGCAAACTTTTCTTGTGAGAGAAGCAAGTAAAGATCTTGCAAGACTAATCAAATGAGCCCAGTCACATTGCGTAAATATGTTACGGTAATTTTGATTAATTGAAATTTTTTAATAATTTTCTGACATTATTAAGAGCGTATACTAGCAGTATTTTTTCAATATGGTTTCCATACAAATGTATTTCTCTATTTTCTCGCTGAAAATTGATTCTAGAGCCACAATTCTTTTTTCATAAAATCTAGTACTTAAATAGGAATGCCCCTTATTTTTATTTTTTCCAAAAAAACTGTTTTTGTGCAATTTTTTTATCTTTTAAACTGGTTTTTAGAATAAAATAAAACATAGGGACATACCTATTTTAGTAATAGATTGTATGGAAAAAGAATTATGCCTCTAGAAGCAGTTTTCAGCGATAAAATAGAGAAATACATTTGTATGGAAAACGCACTGCTAGTATACCCTCTTAATAATAGCCTTGTGTTTTGTGAAATGTGTTTTTGTACTTTTAAGGGTTCCGTAGTAAACTAGGAACCCTTATAGTTTCGCCATGTCTGTCTGTCTGTCTGTCTGTCCGTCCGCGGTTTTACTCAGAGACTATAAGTACTAGAAAGCTGTAATTTGGTATGAGTATGTATATTAATCATGGCAAAAAAGTGGTAGAAACAAATCTTGAAAAAAAAATTTTTTTAGGGTAGCTCCCATACAAGTAAAGTGGGGGAGTATTTTTTTTCTTTAGTTACCCATCGTGTGGGCTATCTTTAAAAAGGTCCTTAAAAAATATTGTGAGGTTGAGAACACCATTTTTCGATTTAGGGATCGGTTTCCGAAATATTTGGTTTTAAAGTGAAAATTTTTGTTAGAGGCACGTGTCCCCCCCCCCCCCCCTCTATCTGCTAAACGGTTATATGGATACGTGAAAAAAATTACAGCAGTAGTATATATGTTACGGTAAATTTGATTAATTAAAAATCATTAATAATTTTCTAACATTATTAATAATAACCTAGTGTTTTGTGAAATGTGAATAATTCATTGAAATTAATTACTTTTTGTAGTTATTATTAATAATTAACTACAAACATTGATAAAAGTAATAAAATTAAATAAGACCCCAAGTTTTGTTGTCCAGCTGGGATTTTCTTATAATATCACACACATTCTTATAATTGTACTTGTCTCAGATCACACAAATAAACACTTGTTTGTGTTCAGTTAATGTTAAAACTTGTTTTAAAACTAGGACCCACTTGTACCTGTTTAAAAAAATAGAGATATTATATCATTCGCGTTTTTATTCAACAAGTTGTAATTTTAAATAATTAAACCGACTGCATTTTTTTCTAATAGCTGAAACATACTTACATCTCTATTTTATAAAATTACTGAACCGATTCTGAAGAAACTTGCACTGTTCCCTAAAAAATGAATAACCGTCATCCAGCGTTTTGCGTAGTATCGATCCGCCACTCGTTATTAAGCTTACGCGTGGTGACATGACTTCCAGGTGGAAGTCATGTCACCCTACCTGCCCTATGGATTTCATCAATCAATGGGTCATCAGCCAAAGGGTTCCGGCAGTACCCGTGGGTCACAATGGGTCCAAATGGTACCATTTACCCCAGGGTCCTATCGGTCCCTAAGGGTCCCATTAGCTTCCAAAGATCCCATTGGTTTCCATGGGTCCCATTGGATTCCATGTGTCCCATTGGGTCTCATGGGTCCCATTGGGTTCCATGGGTCTCTTGGGTCCCGTTGAGTGTCATGGGTTCCATGGGTCCCTAGGGAACCATAGAATCACATTGGAACCCACTGGGTTCCATGTATCTCATTGGGTTCCATGGGTCCGATTGGATCCCATTAGGTCCCATTAGTACCATTGGGTTACATTTTGGCACCATCCACAGAGAACAAGAACGAGTGAATACGAAATGATTGCTGACGTCACAAAGAGTGGCGGATCGATTCTACCGGTTTAAAAATTGAGCTCCAGGTCTTTTTAAGTCTCCACTGCTGGAGCACTACTCTCTATACTACCAGAGCCATATATTAGCCAGAGTGCTTACGTTTGTTTTTAAAAAAATATTACATTTATCGGTATTAAGGTTACATTATTAATAATCACCGACAAGTGTGATTAATTTCTACTTTTACCTCGACTTTCGGTAATTGTTAATAATGATAGACCATTATTAATAATTTTCAATTAATCACTCTTACCGTAACATATATACTGAAGTTGAAAGGAAAACTATCAGAGCTGAGTACTAAGTGCTAACTAAAAAGTTATAGGCAACCAACTTATAAAATGTACTGGAAAATGTAAAATTTCATACAATTTTCATTGTTAAATGTTTTTGTTAATTGTTTCGTTAAACTGTGAGGTGCGAGTGTAAACAGTGTGAACTCAAAGTTGTCATTCGCAACTACGGAACCCTACACTGCGCGTGGCCCGACACGCACTTGGCCAGTTTTTGTAGTTATTATTAATCATTAATTATACACATTGGCAAAAGTAATAAAATTAAATAAGATCCTTTGTATTACTTAGTATTACCACATAGTCTTACAATTGTGATTTATTCACATTTGAATACAAAATGATTGCTGATGTAACAACGTGTGGCGGATCAACTCTACCGGTTCAAAAATTGAGCTTTACGTCTTTTTTGTCTCCACTGCTGGAGAACGACTCTCTCTGTACTACCAGAGCCATATATTAGCCAGAGCAGTCAGAGGATTTGGCCTACACTCTCCACGCTGGTCAGACGGCTGTTTTTCTGTGGTTCTGGAGATACTCTGTATGAAAGGTTGATGTCAGGGAAGTAGACAACTATAAAAACTTTGCAAACTCATAATACAGCATGAAAGCTGCCATAAATGTGAGCCTTGGGCACTCTCCTCTAAAAATAAAATGAAACAGTTGTTGATTTTGTGATGAATCATCTGTTTCATTTTATTTTCGGTTAAAATTCTATTTACCACATCTAGTTTATCTTGTATATGTTTGATAGTAGTTTTTGATTGTTATTAGGATGTAAGTGTTGCTCGATCGAGAAAAAACGTTGTCAAGAGTACCTACGTTTGTTTTAAAAATTATTAAATTTTTCGGTATTTAGGTTACATTATTAATTATCAACGACAAATGTGATTAATTTCTCACTTTTACCTCGACTGT
Source organism: Rhodophaea formosa (assembly GCA_963082605.1). NCBI lineage: Eukaryota > Metazoa > Arthropoda > Insecta > Lepidoptera > Pyralidae > Rhodophaea > Rhodophaea formosa. Next base: position 9,274,298 of record OY720208.1, on the reverse strand, counting down.
CAGTAATTATTAATAATGATAGACAATTATTAATAAATTTCAATAAATCACTCTTACCGTAACATATACATAGGTTAGTTTTGAAGTTCATATGGCTACCTTGCGACTCTACCGGTTGTAAATTTTCTGTATGAATAAAATTTATAAACTTCTTTTTCGTTTAAAAAAGAAAAGTAAAAGGTTTTAAGGTTCTTACGGTTGTACCGTAAGAACCGTATAAACATAAGATATAAGCTGAATTACCATGAACTGTGAAGCTGTTTTGAAGAAATTTCCAAACTGATAATATTCAACATATCAACATGCATTTCCCGTTTCTGAAATGGACGCATGCTAATTTGGAAGTCAAATAACCAATATCAACACTAGCTATTTCTAGCTCAAATGATTGATCAACACTTCTATAGCTGATAGCGCTTTGTTTAGATAGTTTGTTAAACAATTCTGACTAACGTACTGTAATTTCATCGATCACTACCTATTAATTCTCATAGAAGCGTCTGTCGTACTGCAATATTTAAGTAAGTATGTATTTAATTTATTGAATATTTAATTATTTTTGTCTGGTATTAATCTATGATATTCATTATTTATTCCTTAGAAATTTCTTACACTAATCTTGCACCCCTTCTATCATCTTTTCACCATGCCCCGAAGGTTAAACTGGTGGACAATAAGACAATAAGCTTAAGCATTAATGTGTTACCTTTTGTACAAAATCAACTGATTGTATGTGGAATAATTTGGATAAATAATATTATTTGGCACAAGAGGCACCGGGGTCGACTTCCCGCGCGGGCAAAGACTTTTATTTCATTTCTATACGTATTTGGTCGCGGTTCTGGAGTTACCCGAGAAGGGATTGAAGTCAGGCAGACGGCTAGCCTTAACTAATGACTAATAAGACTCAAAATAAATATTTATTTTTATTGAAAATGTCACTGTTAGTTTTTTGTTGCAATGTGCAGTGATCCCATTCCGTAAAATTTTATGTTTCACTGATATTGTTTATTTAGTTGTCTAATATACTGACGGGCTTGTATTTTGAATGCCTTGCAATACTCAAACATCCTTCAATTAAAGGAAATAACCTGATTTTCATACATTTATATTTCCTGAATCGCGATTAGACATTTTATATTGTTTACAATTTTGAAATTTGGGACTAAGAGTTTTGGCATGCCTCCAACCTATCTATCACAACATACCTTATGTTGTATCTCCTTACATAAGTAGCATACATATATGATAACATATATCTATGGTTTATTACGTAGATATACCTAATTTTATATAGGCCCTTGTCAATGTATTCTGTTAAAATCGGTCTTTTGACACATTAAATAATCATCACCATCATTTTAGCGTTTACCCAGTTGTATCCTCATCTGTGTGGCATTTAAGCCCGAGCTGCGCTTACAAATACTTGTCGCACTGAGAAAGAGTTCCCAGTTGAGCCTGGATATAAAGACTGAGGGCCTCCCGTGTACACAAGAGGCTGTAGTTCAATTAGCGGGTTAATCACTGGTCTACGGAGGCCATTTTCAGCCAATCAATACTTGCTTTCGGTAAAGGAACTCATCGTGAGGAAACCGGCATACTACAAAATTAGCATGAAGATATGACGGGGGCAGACTAGGCACAGTAGCAACGCCAATCATTTTATTCCTAATACTTTACAAATAGAAAGAAATTCAATAATGTAAATCATATAAGCCTTAGTAAATAACCTGAAGTATTTTTGGAACCATGTTTAATATTATCAGAATCAGTGAGAATTATGAGAATCAGATTACCGCCAAAAACGGCAGTTTTTTTGGCGGTAATCACTATTTCTCTTCAATACTTCAGGTTATTTACTAAGGCTGATATGATTTACATTATTGAATTTCTTTCTATTTGTAAAGTATTAGGAATAAAATGATTGGCGTCGCTACTGTGCCTATAGTGTGCGGCCTTAAGGCAGTAATTTTGAATAGCATTATTGAGCTTCATCATATGCCATAAGATAGGCTGTGTAATCAAACAGTACTAAGACGAGCATCACATTTTAAAAAAATGTGATGCTATTCTTAGTTAATGCTGTCAATAAGGATTAAAACACACAGCATTTTTCTACTACTGAAACGAATTGTTATTACTAGATCTTAATTTTAGTCTTTAATATTTTAAACATTAAAAAAAAAAAATATATACGGACAAATCACACAGATTGAGCTAGCCCCAAAGTAAGTACTTAAGAAAGACTTGTGTTATGGGATACTAACTCAACGATACTATATTTTATAACAAATACATATATAGATAAACATCCAAGACCCAGGTCAATCTGAAAAAGATCGTTTTCCATCATGACCTGACCGGGGATCGAACCCGGGACCCCCGTGTCGCAGGCTGGCGTGGTAACCGCTGCGCCACGGAGCTCGTCGTACCATTCAACTCACACTGTTATACCTGGATAACCCATTGTTGATATTTGATTCTTGCAATAGTCAGCAGTTCAAGACACAACAAAGCAATGCAGAACCACTAGCAATATTTTGGAATCATCTGGGTATAATTTGGACAAGGCTCAAACACTCGTTCATAATGATGTTTTCAATTATCTAGCCGATTTCATACAACGTTACAGCTGTGGTTACAACTAATGCCTCCCGAAATTGAAAGCTCATATCACGATATACATATATTACGATTCTATCCAAATAATGGCACCGAAAAAGAATTAAAATTCGCATTCATCCTATTCTCATTATACCGCCTGTCGGCACGATACAAACGATTGGCGTGTCAATACCCATTATTTGAAAACCACTTTACAAGATTTTCTTTTCACTACAAATAATTTCGTACTGTAATCTCTTTCGTGACAAAGCTGTATTTTTGGAGTAATATTATTGCCCGTTAATTAAATTCAAATTCAATTAAAAATAACATTATATACAATATAAATGCTTCTGAGTAACTCCATATTGTAAAGCAATCCAACATCTGCATTAGATATATTTGATATGTATCAAGAAGAAGAAAAGAAAAATGTGATCAAATCATTTGTCCTTATCCTGACTATCAATCAATAACAACTGGCAAGAGGTTGCGCCTCACGCGGTGCGTGCTACTAAATCCTAATTACACGTACGGGGTGGTTTACCGAGTGGCTAAGCGAACGACATCGAAGACACGATTTCGTGATGAACGCCGCTGCAACGCAGCGTAACACGAAGTGACAAATAAGACGAAATCAAATTTATCTTCGTCATGTATCATCATCATCGGACGGAAGTCCTTCTTCATATTTAGAAAAGCCGACCGTAAAAAGTTTCACCAAAATATATAACAGCATAAATAATAAGTCTATAATATTAACAATAATATATGGGTCCTACGTTCATCCCTATTTCTAGTTTAATAAAGCGGCCAGCTTATTACTAAGTTACTCATGCCGAAAAAGATTCCTACAAAATTGTGGGTCGCAAAAACTCCCTAAATCGAGCATAACGTCACGAGTTAAGAAAAAAATAATAGGCTAACCCGACATAAGATAAAAGAAAATGGAGATTACTAATCTGTAACAAAGTTGTTTTTTATCTTTTCCCCGACGTTCAGCCCTTATTTGGTACGGGCTTTACAAGTCATTCTTAAGTAATGACTTCAGGCTTACTCGTCATTCCTTACTTGAAGAAAAATAATATTTGTAACTGAAGATTTTTATTCTATAAATTACATCTACAACCCTAGTCGTGGACCGTAGATCAGTGTTCCTTACTTTATCTATTCGACGAACGCCGAGTATGCTGCGTTCCATGGCCCGCTGGCAGACCTTGAGTCTGAACTTTTGACCTTCAGTCAAAGACCACGTCTGTGAACCATAGGTGAGGATGGGCAGGATACACATGTCGAAGAGTTTGCGCTTCAAGCATAAGGGAAGGTCGCCCTTCATTAGTGCCTTCATGATGTAGATGTAGGCGTCAAGTCGGACAAACTCAAGTGGGATTGGGCCGGGCATGTGTGCCGCATGCAATCAGACAGATGGGCCCGGAAGGTCACCCTGTGGGTACCCGATGGACCTCGGCATAGGGGCAGACCACGAACGAGATGGCGGGATGCCCTCGACAGGTTTTGTAATGGCTGGCAGCAGATTGCACCAGATAGGGATGAATGGAAGAAGGAAGGGCAGGCCTTTGCCCAGCAGTGAGACACAAATTAGGTTATAAAAAAAATTACATCAAAATTTGTATGCAGAGATAAAACATTTTGTTGAATAGGTACATTGTCCTTGAGTGCCATAAGCTATATGTACCACGGGCAAAGCCGTATAGGCCCTGCAGTAGAACAATGGACAAATATAATTTTTTTTGTTCAATGCATTGTGAAAAAATGTAAATATCCAAAGGTATGCGGAACTTGCACGCAATTTTTTTCTGTCTCCTATGAAAAGATTTCTCAAAAATAGAAATAACTATGAAAAAATCATCTTGATAACCCAAAAACTCTTTGAGATATAAGGGTTTGAACATTCCAATTTTTCGTCTCGGCCTAAACGTCCCTAAGAAAAAACAACTGACTAGTGACGTCACTCCTTTAGCAATTTGTATGCGTGTTGTGAGGACTTTGTTTGTCAGCTATGTTAAATATTGCGTTTAGGGAGTGGCTCCATAACAAAAATTGCTATAAATTTAAAGAGCTATTTATAGTAGTATAAGTTTTTGAAATTTTCATATTTTTGAAACGGACTTTTCTAACCAATCTTAACCAAAGTTAATGTATCGATATCGGACTAAAAGTGTCCTTAACAGATTTTTTCAGCTAGATGTTTATATAATTAGAAATTGTTTTCAAAATGATGCATCTCTTATGATATATAATATTTTTGATAAAAATATACGCGTTGACTTGAGAACCTCTTTCGCTGACTTTAACCTAACTACGAAACCAAAATTGATTAAATTTAAATAATATTTTTTTTTTCAAATCGGATTTTAATGACAAATAAAAGATTCCGACAAATTGCGAACGTCTTCTTTTTGATTTCGGTTGAAAAAGCCATGGCTCAGTGGGCAGATGCTTGCGGCTAACCTGTATACCCTTACTCGAACACGAGTGTGACGATTTGGTTTTGTGTATTTTTTTTATTATTCCGGCCGGAACAAAGCTTTGTATTCTGCTGGGTATAATTTTATGAAACTGTTAATACATATTCTAGTAGAAACTCATCTACATTACTCAGTTTTATTTAAAAAGCAATTTAAGCTCTTCATACATCGAATGTTTTAAATAGCGCAATAAAATGACGAACGAAAAAATATATATTTTAACAGCACTTCTGAATTCGTTTCACAATTGCGATATTGGTGTTTCATTTTTATGCAAGCCGTTGTAATAAATAATTTCTTGTCATGGCTTACAATGATATACGATAGGTGCAGTTGTTGATTTTGTGACAGCCTACTTGCCAAAATACTTCTAGACTGGGCTGACCACTGACCCGTATAAGTGAGTTTCGGTGCAGACGAAGGGTCGGCCAATTTTGAACCGAAGTCGAAAATATCGCTGACACTATTTCTACCAAAACTCAAAGATTATTAGATTACCGGTAGGTGTTTTAACTAGAGACTAATTGAAGGTTCAGTTTCTGCAAGTTTCGGTACAAAAAAAGAGCGTCAGCGATAGTTCCGACTTCAGCCTTAAATCGGCCAAACCTTCGTCCACGCCGAAACTCACTTATACGGGTCACTGGTCAGCCCAGTCTAGAAGTGGGTCTTTAATTTAACTACATAAAGATTATTTGTTGACTTTTTCTTATAACATACCTAGTAAAATATAGTGGTATTTTGAAACATCCCACCTAATATTACAAATGCGAAAGTGTGTTTGTTCGTTACGCTTAAACGCCCTATGTTGCCGATCATCATGCAATATTGCATTCACGTTGGCTGGAATACGGAAAAGGACATAGGCTACCTTTCATCCCGGAGTAAAGTACTGTTCTACAAGGATCGATACTAACGCGAGCAGAGCCGCAGGCGAAAGCTAGTAATAATTTAAGGAATATTAACTTCATTATTTTTTATTTACTTACTTCATTTTTGTTTTCAGAATCTCAAACCCTAACCAATGTTTATATTTCGACAGAGTATTCTACTTCGGTCATTCTCTATCTAATAAATTATTGCATGACGTGTCTCTATAAGACACGACGTGCAATAATTTATACACGCCTTTTCTTCTTCTGTTTACATATGTATCTTATAAAAGGCAGGTCGTAAAAAGGGGACTTTAACTATGATGAAAACCTAATGCAATTCTACGAGATCAGCAGCGTGCTTCTGCACAATGTTTTTAAAAGCATTTAAATATCAAAATATTTTTTCAATTAAGATAATTCTACCGAAAAATAGTTCTTGATCTTTTTGATAAACTTATACTTACCTACTAGATTATGCTATTCAAATAAATCCATAGAAGATGGTATTAAGATAAAAAATACTTATTTGGGTAGTGAGAATTGAGATTGTAAGTATTTAAATACCAAAGAATGAAAGACACTATTTAAACTTAATTAGTTTCGTCATCTCAGCCGCAAGAAGTTCACTGCTGGACATAGTTCATACACATGCTGCAATACACTTGGCTAACAGGTTAGTGAGCGCAGTTTGTTTGGCTTATATCGGTATCGACGCTGCTGCCCATTGAAACAGATGTTTAAGCGAAAAAAAACCGGCCAAGTGCGTGTCGGGCCACGCGCAGTGTAGGGTTCCGTAGTTGCGAATAACAACTTTGAGTTCACACTGTTCTCACTCGCACCTCACAGTTTACCGAAAAAAACATCAAACAATGAAAATTGTATGAAATTTAACATTTCGAATACATTTTATAAGTTGGGTGTCTATAACTTTTTAGTTCGTACTAAATACTCAGGTCTGATAGTTTTTCTTTTAACTTCAGTATATATACTACTGCTGTATTTTTTTTTCACGTATTTATATATAACCGTTTAGCAGATAGAGAGGGGGGGGGGGGCACTTACCTCTAGCAAAAATCAAATATTTCGGAAACGGATCCTTAAATTGAAAAATGATGTTCTCAACCTCACTATATTTTTCAAAGACCTATTTAACGATACCCAACACGATGGGTTTGTATATAAAAAAATATTATTCCCTCTTTACTTGTAAGGGAGCTACACAAAAAAAATTTTTTTTTTTTTCAAGATTTTTATCTACCATTTTTTGGCATGATTAATACATACCTATACCAAATTACAGCTTTCTAGTTCTAGTTACTGAGTAAAACCGCGGACGGACAGACAGACAGACATGGCGAAACTATAAGGGTTCCTAGTTTACTACGGAACCCTAAAAATGGTAGGAAGTAGTTTGTTCGACTGGAAAAAGGGGATAAAGTATTTGAGATGCTACTTGCTCGTATTGATTGGGAGTGAGAAAGTACTTTAGCTCGGGAGGCCGGGCGCGCGTACTCGATGACATACCTACCTGCAATCAACATCCGCACTGGTAGTTGAGGATGACCTGACTTTATTAGTTCAACAAATGTTTTTAGTTATTTTTATCTGTTATTCATCATTTATAGGCTGCTTACAATGCTTCTTTGCTGATGAATTAATGTTTTTTTTTTAAATTATGGCCATCACAATCTATATGCAATAAGACTAGATAACTGACAAGTGAAACAGCTGCAACAACGTTGAAAAACGTCGCTGTATTGCAATATAGCGACGTTTTCAATCAGACGTTATACTTTATGGATGTGAAATATATGATACATACTTTACATTTGTGATTATATGAAATTTTACGAAAGTATTTCCAGTAGCAATAGTAATTAAGACTATTGGAGACATGCCCAGCCCAGGTTTTTAATCCTTCTTGGAATTAAAAGATAAGCTTGTCTCAATAGTGGAGCGGGGTCCAAGAGTAGCAGTGGAATCGTATCGAAGCTTTACAAAAGTAAAGCTTGAATACGATTATGCCGCTCCACCTCAATCTGCATAGAGGGTGTTAAATGAATTTAGTACTTGAATGTCGTGTTGAAAAAACTAGACTGAGACATTGCTATACAAATCAGTGTGTTCTCTAATTTTAACCCTACATATGCGCCTATATTTATTTATTTAAAAATTATATTACAGAAATGTTATAGTCATATCTACCAGTCAACCAACTATTGTATTTCATAAATATTGACGGCATCTGAACAGCAATTTTTGGTTGAAGTCAAGTGTTCTACCCGACTCCCTAAAAGCTTGGCCTATAACAAAATAATAAGGAAAACTGTGACAACTATGTAGGGTTCATAATACAAATAATAATGTCGGCCAACATATAAAGAAACGTGCATTTACTAAACACTATTCTACAAGTAGTATGCTTGTACTACTTGGCTGATGTTTTTACAAAAACTAATTTGAAACGCATAGTGTCTTAATTTATTAAAAAAAACATATGAGTATATTGATAGATAGACTTTTATTGCAGCGCGTAAGAATACGTAGTCCTCCTTCTTTGTACATTTCGATATGTAATATAACAATTTCTTCCACAAGTTTTTTTTATTATCATTGACGATGCAATTAAATTTGTATGTTATGCTTCGATCAAATATGGAAAGAAAAGAATAAAAGAAATACAACAGGCGTTAAATATGAAGATAATCATAGATCTTGATCTATAATTATCTTGCTCTGTAGATAAGTGGGCAATAAAATTAACTCTATATCATTAGGCAAAGAAATGGCAATGTGAGTATAAGAGCAATTAAACTAAGGACACTGTACAGAAGTTAGTGGCCGAACAGCTGTGTGTGTAATAAAAGTCAGATGTCGCTAGACAATAAAATGATACTAAACTTGAACCAAGTGGGACCTTAAATAACAGGCATTGACTAGTATAATGCCATTTGTTAGTAGCTTCAAGTGATATATTCTATGAATAATATGACTTATCCGTAGGATACAATTTTAGTTTTGATTATTATTTCTTAGTACAAATGCGTCAGGAAAATGATCATATAATAATTATTGCATTTATTAATATTTCTTCATTAATTTTTAGTTATGCAAATATTAATTACATGTACCTACAAAGAAATTAATACAAAGACCGCTAGGTAACTCTATAAATATTAGTCTAACTTTGGTTTACTAATGATATAGGACCCTTATTGAATACATGAATGAAAGCTTACATATATGATACCAGCAATTTTCCCGCGATTTCGTTCACGTAAATTATAGCTTATGTCACTCGGAGATAAAATAGACTTCTTCCGTGTATGTCGAAGGAGGCGACTTAGAAAATACAGCTCAAAATAGCTTAAATAGAAACCTCTTTACCACCCATCTGGTTAGCGTGAAGAGTGTAGGCCAAATCATCTGAATGCTCTAGCTAATATATGGCTCTGCTAGTACAGAGAGGGTCATGCTCCTGCAGTGGAATTTTAAAAGACTTGATGATGATGATAAAGAAAGGATTGTTTTACATTTGTAGGTTATAAAGATCAGTCACTAGAATCACTGGCGTTGCGTAAAGATTTAATAAAATAAATGAGTTGCTGACGAAGCTGTTTGCAATGCAGTGCAGCTGATTGGCGACTTGGCGAGCGCTGTGCGAGTAATTTACGGTCTTGTATGAATCAATTAATCTTACTTTGCACTTTTGTTTCTTATGGGAATAGACAGTTTATTCGCAAATTAGTTAATTTGTTAATCAACTGTGTGTTACAAAATGTATAGGGCTGCATGAGTTACAAAATGTAGGTAGGGCTGTAGTGTTAACCTTACCTGAAGTGCGTTTGATTAGGTACGCTACCAATTAGCTGGAAGATAGATAGATGTTGGTGGTGAAATTACTAATATTAGTAGAGTTCTTAGTGTTCTTTGTTTTAGTTTCTACTAAGTACATAAGTTCAATATTTGAATAATTACTTATAAGCACTAGAAGTCCGCCCCTTCACCCGTGGTACATACCTAGCCTATAAAACTCAAAGATGAGGTACCTATCTAACGGTGAAAGAATTTTTGAAATCGGTCCCGTAGTTCCTGAGATAAGCTCGTTTATCCAAACAAACAATCAAACCAGCTTTATAATATTAGTATAGATTAGCCCTGACCCATTGGTACTAAATGATAAAAATAAATTATTGTATCATTTAAAGTTTGGTCCCAAAGATACGGGTAAAAAGCACTTATTGCATTACGACACAACAATGGCTGAAAATATGCTGAGCCATTTGGTTATAAATTGGCATACTTATCGACAGTCTATTGATGGCCTTATATAAAATATGACATTAATACTTATAAATGTACATTAAAATAAAAGCTTCCACGCTGGTCTGGGTGTAAGGAAAAAACATAGAATGTACCAGCTGTTTCTCTTCCCGCGTAGATCGTAAAAGCCAATCGAGGGAATGGACGACAAACTAAGGAATCATGGTAATAAGCGATGCGGCTAGCAACCGATCACTATTTTGTTACCATTTTCCATTTCCACGCCTACCACCATGTTAAACGTAGCTTTAGGTCTTATATACCTGAGCTCCTGCACTGTATGTATACCCCGCAAGGGAAAAAGAAATGACAATATGTAATACATTGAAATACATCAAATTAATATATTTTTTTACTTTTTGTTATTCATGTTCTTCTTGAGACACCTTGTACGTAGTTCTATGTAACTCATCGCTATCGTATCGTATTAACTTTTCCGGACCTCAATATACGTTGTCTCAAATAAATACTTATTTATTTTTATTTCTACAAAATAACTACTTAAAGGCAATCCAAATTGAAAATTCTCAATTTGTCCAAAAGAATAAATCCCAAAGGTTTGTTTGAAATTGAATTACTTTGAATATGATACAACGAAGAACGTGATCGACATAAAATTTCCTTGATCTAAATTCGTTTTATTTGAATATTGCGTTATAACATTCAAAAATCCCCGGTGAAAAGATATTAGGGTATAGTAAAATAATTCTCAGGTAAAACCCTTCCTAAGAGGGTACAAATATTACCAAACTTTGAAATACACACATTATTATATTTAAAAACCGGCCAAGTGCGTGTCGGGCCACGCGCAGTATAGGGTTCCGTAGTTGCGAATGACAACTTTGAGTTCACACTGAACTTTTTAGTTTGCACTTAGTACCCAGCTCTGATAGTTTTGCTTTCAACTTCAGTATATATACTACTGCTGTAATTTTTTTCACGTATCCTATATAACCGTTTAGCAGATAGAGGGGGGAACACGTACCTCTAACAAAAATTTGCAAACCACCAGCTTGGAATCCAGTTATCAATTTAATTAAATCTCAAGCTAAGCAGAAGACTGCAAGACCTTCAGACACTGTGAGCCAATACTGCGTACATCCGGAACGTTAATATGAATAAATATTTTAGGCGGTAGATTTTGTAGTTCTCATAAAATACTAGACAAATATAATTATTTTAATACGGTTTTTATCGCGTTTATTACATTATTTATACACCTAACGTTTCGAGCACTTTACAGTGTTCGTGGTCGCAGGTAGACTAAGTTGACATTTGTCTAGGAATTTATAAGAACTGCAAAATCTACCGCCTAAAATATTTATTGATAACGTTCCGGATGTACGCAGTATTGGCTCACGGTGTCTGAAGGTCTTGCAGTCTTCTGCTTAGCTTGAGATTTGATTAAATTGATGACTGGATCCCAAGCTGGTGGTAACTGCCAACCATCCTCTCTATTGAAATTAGGATGTTTTTTAATTTCAATAGCCTCACGAAGCATTCTTGGAATGCATCTGTTTTCTTTTGCAAGGACTTGAGGATTATCAAAACGCATATAGTGGTTGGGTTTGTCTAGGGCATGTTCACAGACTGCAGACTTCGTTGAGCGCCTATGCTTCATGTCAGCAATATGTTCTTTTATACGGGTACCGATGCTTCTCTTTGTTTGCCCAATGTATGATAAACCACACTCACAGTCAATTTTATAAACTCCAGCATCTTGTAACGGGATATTAGATTTGACAGGTCTTAAAAGTTGGTTTATTTTCTTGTGCGGCTTGTAATAGGTCTTGATTGAAGCACGCTTAAGTATATTACCAATTTTGTCCGTAACTCCCTTTACATATGGTAAGATGGCAGGAAAGCGATCAACTGTGTGAGGCTTTGGGCGGCTTCTGTGATGTGTTTTTGGGAGGTTGAGGTTGTTGCTTCTTAAAACCGATTTTACTCGTTGAAGCTCTTCCTTGAGGTGGTGGGTGTCACAGATGCTATGTGCTCTCTGAAACAAAGATTTACCAACGGTAGCCAACTGACATGGATGATGATGGGATTTGCCATTGAGATATTTGTTGTTATGGGTAGGCTTTCTATACACAGTATGACTAATAGTATTATTAGGATTTGTAATTATTAAAATGTCAAGAAAAGCTAATGAATTATTTGTCTCAGTTTCTCAGCTAATCTTAGCTAATGTAATAAACGCGATAAAAACCGTATTAAAATAATTTTATTTAAATGTGTAACAATCGCGAAAACATAAGAAAACATTACTAGACAAATATCAACTTAGTCTACCTGCGATCACGAAAACTGTAAAGTGTTCGAAACGTTAGGTGTATAAATAATGTAATAAACGCGATAAAAACCGTATCAAAATAATTTTATTTAAATGTGTAACAATCGCGAAAACATAAGAAAACATTAAGACAATATCAAATAAGGATTTTGTTACTTTTTTTAAGTCTGTGAGATTGTCATTTTCTTTTCGTCATATTTTTCGTATTGTGCTAATGATAAAATTTTGCTTATCCTACAATCTTGTTTGAAATTATTATGAGCGTTTTGCTCCATTACAAAGTCTCAACTGTCTGTCCGTCCGTCTTTCACAGGTTCGATCTTTTGAACCGTAGTAGGTGGTCACTTGAAATTTTCACAAAATGTGTATATTTTTCCACCGTAACAAAATATTATAAAAATAAAAGCGAAGGACCCATCCTCTACATGTGCGTATCCCTCATCTTTTAATTTTTATATCTTTTGTTTTAATTTTTTAAGATTTCTTTTTTTCTCGATTTTATCAAACTACTATTTTATTTCCAACACGTCAAACCATAGAAAATTAAGAACAATAGTAACCGTGCAAGAAATAGTTTTGCTAAATATCTTTTAAGAGGTCGCAAGGAAATGGTTTAATGCGTACTTATACACTTAAGTGTTATTCGGTGGTATGGAATCCTTGGAATCGGAGTGTGTCAGGTCAAAATATGTGTTTATCGTTTGATATTTGCTTATCCCGAAAAACATCGGTAATATTTTTTATGACGAGCAGACATTGTTATTTTCGCTTCGTTGCTTTGAAAAACTTGTATTACAAAATACAGGCAGTATTTACTCTATTAAAACAGAGAATAATTGGGGTAAACCAAAAACTTCGATTGGTAGATTCTATGAACTCCGCGAAGAAGCCAGGCAGGTCTTTAGTCAGTCAGAAACCATTTGTCCAGACGGTGACAAATGGTTTCAGGACTCCTTTATAGGAGGATTGAAACTTAACTATATTTACACATTTCTCATTTGAGTATCAGTGTTAACCTGTTCATTGCTAAATCGCCGAAAAGTGCTTAGACTTTTTTTTTTGTAATTTTTTTGATTTGATTCGTATTTGACATTGATTGAATCAACGAAAAAGTAATTAATAAAATGGAAGATACATTTTTCCTTTTAAAACGCCTAGAATTTTGCACCAATTTTAAACAGACTTTAACTTCGTCTAACCACTGTGTCTGATGCAAAATTATAATGCCAACTATAAAAATGAATTTTTATAGTTGGCATTATAATCAAAACTCTATTGTAGATAAGTGTTTTTATTGAAAACCATTAAATCCAACTAAAAGATTCAATGAGACAGTCAGTGTCCTTTGTTTCGGAACTTGTTGTTTAATAATTTATGTAAATGAGTCTGCACCTGACCTGTGTCTGGGAAATTTCTAATAATTTTCGAGAAATTCACAAAACATCTTGTAAGATAAAAGAAAACCGCAGGCTGTTTTTAAAAACGTGTTTAAAAATAAAGGTTTTTAGAAACATAATAGACTAATATCTACGTAGTCTACTGCGAACAAACGCTGTAAAGTGTTCGAAACGTTAGGAGTATGTATACCTTAATAATCTGTTAACGCGATACAACAGTGTTAAAAATAATTTTATTAAAAAGAAATTATTCCATGAATTAGCCGAGATAGTGCCCCTTGTAAGAATGTTTTTGGCTTAAAAACTTATCGGATGTACTATGTTCATTTTGTCACAATAAATCATAGTTGATATATTTGTATCGATATAATTCTGTCATTATTAGTAATAATAATTATTTTTAACAGAATACCAAAACCGACGTCAACCCTATACGGTAGTTTAATCAAAATAGAGGAACAACGTATAATAAACCGAACGGCATCCTTTAATATTTCTTTTGGGCTTTTGTTTATTTTTTCAAAAGTGGCTGTGGAGCATTACCAATCGAACAAAAAAAGAATCATTAAAAACGATCCATAACTGACTGAGTAATCGCGTATCAAACATACAAAAAACATATATTTGAACCTTGAATTGGGAACCTCCTTTTTTGAAGTCAGTTAAAAAAATACAGTCAGTATTTAATGCTAAACCGGACATGTAATTAAGGTAGACCAGAAAATCTCACTAACAGGTCTAATGTATTTCTTGTGACAAATGCTGGAGTTAAGGGCTCCTGTCCATCAAAGCCGGTTCAATTAACACGTTAAGTTTATTTGTTACTTTATCCCACAACTTTGTTCACATTAATTATAGCCTATGTTATCCGATGATTGTGGCTTTTTTAAGGTGAAAGAATTTTAAAATATTAGCCGACCATCTTAATCGTCGAATTGTCGTATATTCCACTTTCGAAGTCCTTAAAAAAATATTTCTTATGCGTTTTGTTTTTTATTCCACAACGAAAGTCACTTGCTGCAAGTGACTTTCGTTGTAAACGTTGTGACTAAAAGGAGCACTGAAAAATATTATCGCCGCTTTCCAAGGCTGTCATCTATGATCAGTCCGCTGAAGTGTGAATGAGGTGAAATAAAATAAAGTGTGAAGTGAACGCAGCGCAGCGGTGCGTGATGCCCCGATTAAGTTTGCGACGAGTCGGGTTTCAGCGACTGTCGCGAAATTCTAAAGCTTGCACTAGACTGCAATTATTGCTACTTTATAGGTAATATGAGAATGTTAATTATGATACCAAAATTTATGTCTGAAATTCACTTGCAGCAATAAAAGAAGCATTGAAAAATATTAAAGCCGCTTACCAAGGCTGTCATCTGTGATCTGTCCGTTGAAGTGTGAATGAGGTGCAATAAAATAAAGGGTGAAGTAAATGCAGCGCCCCGATTAAGTTTGCGACGAGTCGGGTTTCAGCGACTGTCGCAAAATTCTTAAGCTTCCCACTAAATCAACTGCTGCTCGGAAATCGACGTCGAGATTGTTTTTCACGAAACTAGTGCATCAGACCGACGATTGTGAAAACAAAGTTGTTTATTACAGAACGTCGCGGTTCTTTTCAACCGAAAAAACGGAGAAGGTTGTCAAGTCACCGCAAATATTTTTTTATATGTGACCACACATTATGTATTACCACTTGATCACGCCTTTTTTTTTAGAGTAGTGACTTAGGAAACAAGTTTAGTGTTCAATTAATTCAGCATCTGTCACGAAAATTACTCTAACGTTCAGATTGTTTTCCAGCGACTAACTTACTAACGGTTTCAAAAACAATATTGTTTTTCGTCGACAACGCTTTAAAGTGTTCGATTAAACTTCATATCTCGCTAGTTTTTCAAAAGATGTGGTCCGAAAATCATGAAAAATGTATTTTTTATTTTGTATGGATATTTTACCCTTTTACATAAAACAGCTGTAACTTTGACATCAAAAATTCGCAGAGTGAACGTAAACTGTCAAAAAAGCAGTCGGGTACCTATTATATGTTTTTGTAATAATTATTATTATAATATGGTCTTTTGTTTTCTCCATTTTGAGATGAAACGGGAAGAGGCAGGCAGAGGAAGTTTATCTTTCTTAACCTTTTGCGGTTCAAACACATTAGTAGTAACAAAACTAAGTACAAGCTCCGAGGTGCAGTGGTCAACACGCCAGCCTGCGACACGGAGGTCCCGGGTTCGATCCCCGGTCAGGTCAAGATGGAAAATGATCTTTTTCAGATTAACCTGGGTCTTGGATGTTTATCTATATAACTATATATTATAAAATATAGTATCGTTGAGTTACCCACGACACAAGTTCACAACTTACTATGAGGCTAGCTCAATTTGTGTGATAGCTAGCTTATTTAATTCCGCTGGCGTTCCTATAAAGTAACATCCATCGTGTTCGCAGCGAGACAGCGAGCGCGGAGTCTTCCTGCATCCACGATGGATGTAACTTCATAAGAACGTCAGCGGAAACAAATAAGTCAAAGGTTTGGGCTCATCATCATCATTTCGCGTAGGTGACACGGTCAGTCGACCATGCACACCCTGGTGTCAGAGTTCTACGGAACTCCCTCTCAGCCTCTGACGTGGTTCCTTTAACGACTACCAGATGGCACCCGGGACCACCGGCTTTACGTGCCTTCCGAAGCACGGAATCATGTTTCTAATGAGACAATCAGGTGATTCATGCCTGCAATGTCCTAACCAAACTGGAAACAACTTAACAAAGCATGCTTCCCAAGGGAATCAAACCCACGACCCCCGGGTCAACAAGGCAAACGCCTTAACCACTGGACCACGGAGGCTTAGTCCTACTAATATTAATAATTATAAGTTTATCTTTCATTGCTATTTTTGCTACTAGCAATCATAATCGTAACCCCGTCAATATACGAGTAGTAATCATAAACAACACCCCCTTGTAAATAGAGTATATAAAATTACGTACGGAATGGTATTATCGCGTAGTGTACCTACTAATATCTGCCTTTTGTTGTGCAATAAACTTAAGCACATACTTTATCGCTAATTTTACTACGCCTACACAGTTTTTGTAATCAACGTTATTTCAAAGGTCAAGCAAGAGACACCTCTTATCGAAAATAATTTGTTCGAATACATGGCACCAAATATATCTAATTAATTAGGGTTTTTTTAAACTGATAGATCACAGAAAACCAACCCAAAACTATGTTAGAGACTAAGATTTGAGAGATAATAACAAGTTAATGTTAATTAATTTTATGCTAAGTACATGTTACGTTACATGTGAAGTTATTTCAATAAAATAAGAATCATGACAAAAATATTTTTTTGTCTTTGACACTTGAGTCAAAGGAGAAGAAAGAGGAGTCTAAAAATAGTATCTATATACGTATCTATCAATAAGTTATATGCAGGTATTAAGAAGAATCGGTGAAACATACGAAATCTATATATCTTTATAGATACAGAGATAAACGCAAATCTGTTGCCCGAGGTTTAGTCCGCGTGATATATTGCATGACCTTCTCCATAGCATTATCATCATGTATGCCAAATTTCAAGAAGATTGGTTAAGTAACTAAAGCTTCCACAAGTAACAAAAAATTATTCAAACTCACTTTCGTATTTTTAATATTACCTATTTGGGATGGGATTATAGGAGTTTTCTAATATTTCCGAGACCAAAGACTTCACTCTTCAGCAAAGAACCAATTGACATTGTATAAAATGAAAAATTACTCATTTCTAAATTAACCAAAAATGTCATCAGAAAAGGCGTCGCATATCGAAATTGAAAAGGTTCTCGTGAATTTTGGTCCTTACCCCAGTGGCGTGGCGAGGTGTCGGAGCGTTGACGCATCGACGCGGAGCGCGAGGTCGCGTCGACGAGCTATTT
The DNA here is from genome assembly GCA_963082605.1 of Rhodophaea formosa. Taxonomy (NCBI): domain Eukaryota; kingdom Metazoa; phylum Arthropoda; class Insecta; order Lepidoptera; family Pyralidae; genus Rhodophaea; species Rhodophaea formosa. The sequence continues at coordinate 9,256,396 of OY720208.1, read as the reverse complement.
CTCCAAACTGACACGGAACAAGGCGACGAGAGTAATACCCCGAAATATAAACGATGTTACGAAACAAAATAAAGCCAGCGTACGTGGTAATTTTATTATTATACCGCTTTTTACGGGGACGTGCGATCGAGCCAACAAGGAGGCGGTTAGTTCTAACAATAACGATGATATGAGGTTATGAAAGCGTTATTTTATTGTTAGAAGGATAAACTAGACTCAAGTGTTTGTGTTCAATATTATTTTTGCTTATCCGCTACAAGAGTTTTCTATCGTTCCATTACTTGATCAATTCTCCTCTTCTATGCTGGTCCGGGAGAAACAAAAAGAAACATAGGTAAATTTAACTTATGTATAGTAAATCGAGGGCAAAAATGAGCTTCCTGCCGATGGCGTGAGTTGCGATGACAACGAGGCCGTAAGCATCATAAGTCCATTGTAAAGTCACCGTAAGCGTCATATGAAACAGGTCCATACCAAGACCACATACAGAGAAAGAGAGAAGGAAAATCTCTCCTTACATATGCTCAGTGGTTAGGAGTGTCATCCGCAACTGCCTGTCCGATAGTTACAGTTATTGGTATCGGGTACATGCAACCGGCCTCCCGTCTTTTTCCCGACTTTCTCATCCCCAATCTATTCGAGCAAGTAGCATGGAGGATGGGTATTTTTCCTTCGCTTAAAAACGGTTTTGATGGGCAGCATCGTTGGAACTAAATAAACTGCACCTATAACCCGTTTGACAAGCGTGATGAGTAAGGCAAAACCCACCTCCCATTGATGGAAATCATGTCATGGACTTTTTGCGGCTGTGATGATGATGATGATATACTTAGTTGCTCCATACTATATGTTATCTTGGGGTCGTTGACAATGAAGGTTTTGGGAAGCAATTTTTTCTTCAGGTGGCGGCACTTCCTGAGGCAAACATCTGTGGACGGACGGTAACAAGTGGATTAGGAAGTAATAGTTGATTGAACCTGCCCAAATTTAATAGCAGTAGTCTATGTGTGGATGGTTTCGCGACTTAAAGTAGTTGTCTTTGCCTTGGAGTAAAATACTGCTTTGTCTTTTTGAGCACAAACAGCTTTCTGGATGTGCTACACCATATTGTTTTTTTTTTACAAGTGACTACATAATGGACACAGGCAGAAATTTTGAAAACATGTAATAAAGAATAATTAGTGAAAATGGTTTCACTTACTTCAGTGATCATCGGACGGCGGCGCCGAGACGTCCTTGACACTCGTTTTAAAGATGGCCTACTGATTAAGCTGAAACGGTTGGCATTTTCCGCCTAAAAATACTTTAGTAAAACCGTTTCGTTTCATGTAAAAATGATATCTCGCGTAATATTCAAAAATATTATTTCAATCTTAATGAAGATGGTAAAGGATGAGCCTTGGATTTAAGGAACTCTGCAAATGGGGGTTTTGGTGGTGAACGCAGAAACTTGTGTCTGAAGATTGAAATTGACTAGATTTTGCCCCCAATTAGGCGCTTTGACCAAGACATTTCTGATTCTATACACAAGTTGAACGCAGCTTTTCCACACAAATTTGTGGAGAATATAGCCTGACCCGTGTAAAACTTGTCACTCGTACTAACATCCGATTACCATGATTTTATATCCATATAGATTCATTGATATGCTGATGGTACCTATCCACCATACTGTAATTGACATGCAGAAGAAATCACAAAACCCTGTGGGACACCAGCGTTAATAACTAACTAAGCTATCAGAACAGCTTCCATTAACTTCTGCTTAACTGTTTCTTTTGGACAAAAAGCCAGCAATCCCTTTGCTAAGATCTAAGGCCTTCGACAGTCCGTAGGATGGCAATTTCGAAAGAATATTTCGGTGCCAGACCCTATCAAACGTCTTTGACACATTTAATTTGAATTTAGTCAACGCAAAACCATGTAACAGATTGAGCTAGCCCCAATGTAAGTTCGAAACTTGTGTTGTTGTGATGTCTTGGGATACTATCTCAACGATAATATATTTTATAATAGATAATTATATAGATAAACATCCAAGACCCAGGTGAATCTGAAACAGTTTATTTTCCATCTTGCCCTGACCGGAGATCGAACCCGGAACCTTCCGTGTCGCAGGTAGACGTGTTGGCCGCTGCACCACTGAGGTCGTCAACCCTATAAGCGCAAAGACTGAACAAATCATAATGCCTTATTAATTTTCAAAGTAAACAGAAACTTTAATCTCTACAAAATTTTATACAACTACTTGACGCAATTATACGAGATGGAACTACTTCAACACGACTACATTGCAGCCACAACGTAAAAGTTTTACCTACTAGCTTGCACTACAAACATTAAGCAGGTATACATTAGCGTGCACAGCACTAAGCGCTGGAAACCTGGATGCTATAAACAGTAGAGCACAGTAGAGTTTGGGTAACGTAGCAATTAGTTAGATAGCTTGCCAAACAACCCCGGGCCTCAACGCCTGCCGCGCCCGCTTGGATATTTGCCTGCAAGTCGCTCCCGCTCCCCACTAACCTACGAGTACAAATCTACGCGGCACAAATAGGTGCTCTCTTACATAACTTTACCTCTATTTAATACAAAGTGCACACTAACGTGTTGCTTTTACCGCAAATATCAGTATGTTACAACCTCACGCAACGTCTGCTTTGTTGAATATGAATTTTCACGTTTCACTGGTTCTTTCATACGTTTTGCAGAAACAATCCGCAAGTATCCGCGCTGTAAATCATGTGAGAAATAAGCAATCCTGTTAAGTTCCGCTCCAATGAATTTTATACCCGCGGGGATACAATCGTTTTTTATTCCTTAACGGCGTTTAAAAAACAGTCAAATAGTCGTAAAAATGGTGGGAAAGTAGATTAGCCACGTTTGGGCTGGATGGGGCGCAGCCAAGCGCTGCGGGTCGGCCATTTATTGAAAGTCGGAGGCCAGCGCGTGAAGCCATTAGTCCTCTCACTCGCCTGAAAAAGTGTCGCTTTCGCTGAAACATTGCGCCGGGGCGCTCTATTCAATTGGCGAATGTATTTTATTCGCAGCCAATCGATCTCTAGACAACAAAACGCACGCTGTGAATGGAGTGTCTCGCGAGACGATAAATCACCAATGTCTTAGATACGTTTAATGAAAGAATCTTTCCCTGCTCTTTCTCTGTTTTATTACTATGGAGAGTAACATTCGATTCTTGTGCAAATAATTTACGATTGCATCTGTGTACACAGCCAACAAGGATAGCTAACTGATAGATATTCTGCGGCCAAACAGCTGCGAAGTTCCCGGCAGTTCATACTGTTTAATTTGTACAGTTTCGTATAGTTTCTAAGTTGTAATCAAAATAAACTCACCGGCAACCGATGAAAATAAGGAAAGTTAGTTTTAATCCCGCAATTTCTACAAGTTCTGATGGGTTGATTGTTGTTACAGATAAGTTCCATGGTCACTTGAAGACGCGTGGGAAGATGCCGAGGCACGAGAGGCACGTTTGTTAGATAACTCAATCGGGTATGACAAGAAGGAATCCAATATTTGGGAGATCGCTTTAAAAATGAAGGAGGATATAAGGCAGGCGGGCTGGAGCCGCCACGGCGCGGTCGTGACATGACGGGCCGCCGCCTCCACCTCGCGCCGCGCACGTACAGCATGGCTTCGCGACTTGCCGCCATATTATTGTGGCTTGGAGGAAGTAAGTGTTGTTTGAATATTTTACATGTCTGAACTCGTCTCTGACAATACTAGCAGTTTAAACCATTCCTGACACTTTTTTGGGCTTGGAATTGGAATCGTGCGCCCCGATTGCGACTGAGGGCAGAAAAGAAGTTAAGTTCAGGTTATTTTTTTTATGACCACCCAGAACGACTTAGGGCAGAAAAGAAGTTAGGTTCAGGTTATTTTTTTATGACCACCCGGAACGACTGAGGGCAGAAAAGCACACGGGCGCACGATTCTAAATTTCAACCCTTTTTTGTTATGTGATAGTCAAACGTTAGCATAAGTCTCACATTGAAGAAGTACTCTTCAATGTAAAAGAGGCCAAATAATCCTCGAAATTAGGAAATACTGCATCGAAACCTACTAATAATTTGTCATCATCGAAACGATTTATTTCTATAATTAACATTTTTAAAATGATAGATTTATTGTTTTCTAGCGTATTTATCACGCCCTGAGCCGATTAATCCAAAACGACATCTGCCAACGTCTCGATAGCTGCCAACTAAAATGTCAATCATTTTGGAAAGTAGCAATCTTTTTCAAAATCAATGGCAAAATCTACGAGTCGAACGCAAAATATTGAGATCGGCCTTTTTTTCCTGTTCCACATCATTGTTATTTTCATCAGAGAGTAAGTCTTTTCAATCAGGCCTTTCATCTTGTAAGGGGAAATAACTGTACAGAAGTGATGAATTATTAAAATCGCTCCGGATACAATCGAGTTTTCGAATCCAATCCCTTAAGTAAAGCTGATTATCGGAATTCCCTGAAGAGAGCGCGGTTCTCGAAAAATTCTGTAAAGTGCCAATCTCTCTCGGCACGGCGCGGTGATCGCTAAAATTATTGGTTCGGAACACGCAAGACCGTTCATTTATTATACATGGCCTGGCCCGAAACAAGCGATGCACGGACGGACACATATCGTCGCCGCGTCACTGCCGAATCTAACTTCGCCAAACTTTCGGTGAATTATTTGCCTTCTTGACATTTATGGCCAACTAAGAGAAATGTATTTGGAAATTAAGTAACCAGGCTACGACAGCGGTTTTGTTGATTAGACGGGAAACTCGCCCCCATAAACCTATTTTTTGGAATGAATTTATCGCTGAAAGGGTTGGAACACGAATATATTGAATGACAAAGTTTATAAGACTAAGTTATTATATTACGTACACAAAGGTGGCTAGTACAATAAAAGTTTCTTGTTGTTTGGTAACGAGAAACTATCACAAAGAACACAGAGCACAATTCAATAACATGATTGACAAATTGTGACACAGTAAATAAACATGCCATCAAAAACAATACTTGTCAAAAACCCAAGTCTCGCTACTCTGTTCTTCTACCGTAAAAAGTTGTGAGATCCATGTAATAATACCAAGTCGGTAAATTTATTAAGTCCCTACTAAAGTGACCTTTTGTCTTAAGTTATTACGTAATTAGCTAACCTAACAGTATCTTATTGAGACCATATTTAAATTAAAAATCTTTTATGTTTAAATAAATAGATTGACTTGGCAATCGCATGAAAACATAATGTATCTCACAAGTAATCTGGGGGCACGGCAGTGCTCCCGCCAAGTCGAGCAAAAAAGCGGCACGGCCGTACCATTCTTTTCTCGAAGCACTTCAGGCCATTTTCGACCCCCTATAACTTCGTTGTGGATAAAACTACAAGCCTGAATTTTCAAAAATCAAGCAAGCATTGTATAAACTCAGTATATTTTAAATTTCATTCAATTTGAACCATTAGTTTAAGAATAATAACTAGTCAAAGTTCTTAATTTTGTCACTCACTGACTGACCGATCATCAAAATTCTAAGGCACTTCTAGCAGGTGTAGAAGCTTCAAATTTGAAATACAATTAGTTTTTAGTGTAGAAATAAAGGGAAAACTAAAAAATTTTGCAATTTCAGTCCAGTTTTCCAGATACACTGACTGCATAAATAACTTTGTAATCTTATATAAATATATCGGATTACAAAGTTACATTTGCAGTGAATAAATTGTGTGGATAAAACTAGACGCAGGAATCTTCAAGAAATCAAGCAAGCATTGTATAAACTCATTAAATTTTAAATTTCATTCAATTTGAATTACTAGTTTAAGAATAATAACTAGTCAAAGTTCTTAATTTTGTCGCTTACCGACCGACCCGTCATCAAAACTCTAAGGCACTTCTAGCAGGTGTGGAAACTTCAAATTTAGAATATACTAGTTTCTAGTATAGAAATAAAGGAAAAACTTAAATATTTTGCAATTTCAGTCCAGTTTTCCAGATACACTGACTGCATAAATAACTTTGTAATCTCATATGAATATATAGGATTACAAAGTTACATTTGCAGTGAATAAATTGTGTAGATAAAACTAGACGCGGGAATTTTTTAAAAATCAAGCAAGGATTGTATAAACTCAGTATTTTTTAAATTGCATTCAATTTGAACCACTAGTTTAAGAATAATAACTAGTCGTTTGTCACTCACCGACCGACCGATTATCAAAACTCTAAGGCACTTCTAGCAGGTGCAGAAGCTTCAAATTTAGAATACAAATAGTTTCTAGTGTAGAAATAAAGGAAAAACTAAAATATTTTGCAAGTTCGGTCCAGTTTTCTAGATACACCAACTGCATAAATAACTTTGTAATCTCATATAAATATATAGGATTACAAAGTTACATTGCAGCGAATAAATTAATGTGCCTTTATAATAGAATAAAAGGTGTAGGTAGGTACCTAGATAAGTAGCTAATAATGTTCAACTAGCAGCCCTCCCTACTCTGCACCCGGCAATGTATTAAACATAAACCTTCCTGTTGAATCACAAAGTTTAAGCTAAGTTTTATAAAGTTGTCACTAGATGGCGGGTGTCGTAAATTAGATTGCGCAATCATAGTTTTTTTATCGAAATTGAAGTAGGTACCTATCCGAAAAATTGCTTGACGACCACAAACCTTCGATGACTGTAGTCACAGTTCACGCAGCCTCTAGTTTTAAAATATATCTTGGGGATCCAAGTTATATTAATCTAATAATCGTATGCCTACATAAAAAAAAACTCTTGCGAACTGGTACTAGCACTAGTTATCGCAATGAATACGGATAACCTGTATGGGAATTGCCATCCCTGCCCACACAGAGTTGTCCATATACCTGGTGATGGTTCTTGTTTATTTTATTCTCTGTCTCTTTGTATGGAAATATTGAGTCTTCTTATGAGATTAGACTGCTATAGTCGTATGTGGTAGCGCATTGGGAGGAGTTAAAACTGTATACCTATTTGTGACGAGCGCGGAGACCCCTTTATTGACGCTGATTTGTACATGACGGCAATGGTAAAACCACCTCGGACTTATGGTTCCACGTCTGAATTTATGGCGGCCGCCGCGTTGTATTCGTGCTTTCGAAGTTTACGAAAAGTTTTTTTGAGAGTATCATTCGGTGGTAATTCAATTTAATACTTGGTATTACATGCGATCAAGGGAAAGAACAGCTATTTCAAATTATTACGTTACTAAATGTACCACCAAAAGCGAGAAAAGTCACGTTGCTTGTATGTTTCTGGGTAGGCCTTAGAATTTTATCTAGTAGCGAGTGCGACTCTTTGGAAACCATTTTCTAGTGTAGAACACTAGAAACTATTTGTATTCTAAATTTGAAGCTTCTGCACCTGCTAGAAGTGCCTTAGAGTTTTGATAATCGGTCGGTCGGTGAGTGACAAACGACTAGTTATTATTCTTAAACTAGTGGTTCAAATTGAATGCAATTTAAAAAATACTGAGTTTATACAATCCTTGCTTGATTTTTAAAAAATTCCCGCGTCTAGTTTTATCTACACAATTTATTCACTGCAAATGTAACTTTGTAATCCTATATATTCATATGAGATTACAAAGTTATTTATGCAGTCAGTGTATCTGGAAAACTGGACTGAAATTGCAAAATATTTAAGTTTTTCCTTTATTTCTATACTAGAAACTAGTATATTCTAAATTTGAAGTTTCCACACCTGCTAGAAGTGCCTTAGAGTTTTGATGACGGGTCGGTCGGTAAGCGACAAAATTAAGAACTTTGACTAGTTATTATTCTTAAACTAGTAATTCAAATTGAATGAAATTTAAAATTTAATGAGTTTATACAATGCTTGCTTGATTTCTTGAAGATTCCTGCGTCTAGTTTTATCCACACAATTTATTCACTGCAAATGTAACTTTGTAATCCGATATATTTATATAAGATTACAAAGTTATTTATGCAGTCAGTGTATCTGGAAAACTGGACTGAAATTGCAAAATTTTTTAGTTTTCCCTTTATTTCTACACTAAAAACTAATTGTATTTCAATTTTGAAGCTTCTACACCTGCTAGAAGTGCCTTAGAATTTTGATGATCGGTCAGTCAGTGAGTGACAAAATTAAGAACTTTGACTAGTTATTATTCTTAAACTAATGGTTCAAATTGAATAAAATTTAAAATATACTGAGTTTATACAATGCTTGCTTGATTTTTGAAAATTCAGGCTTGTAGTTTTATCCACAACGAAGTTATAGGGGGTCGAAAATGGCCTGAAGTGCTTCGAGAAAAGAATGGTACGGCCGTGCCGCTTTTTTGCTCGACTTGGCGGGGGCACTGCCGTGCCCCCAGATATGAAAATATATTTTGGTTTGTAATTTTTATATATTAAGAACGGATTCCATCCCAACTAATTTTATAAATGCGAAAGTGAGTTTGTTTGTTACGCTTTCACGCCGTATCTACTGAACCGATCATCATAAAATTTTGCATACACATGGGTTAGGGTACCGAGAAGGACATAGGCTATATATTACGCGGGCAAAGCCGCGGGTAACAGCTAGTAGTAAATAAATACAATTTTTGCTATCATTTATCTAAATTTCAACTAAATAAAAGCCAAACAATTCTTTACAAATCTCCGGAAAGCAATATATGTAATTATAAAGTAAATAAAATCCTGTTCCAAAAAAAAAATATACAACCATTCACTCATCACAAAAAAAATTGAGGAGCCGGCACGTAACACATTTATACTTATTTAAACAGAGGGTTGTGGCATATCATACATTAACTCGGGTTCGAGATGAAATATTGTGATGCGGCTGAACCGTAAATTGAATTTGGTTACATTGTAATGAGTTCATGTCGACGAGAGTTGTGTATTGGCTTGATCTTGAATTCGATCACGTTCCGTTCACTTGATTTATGTATTCCGACCACCTTTAGTACTGCTGAAGGCCAAGATTTGATTACTTATGCTGGTCGCTCTTGAATTTCTCTCGGGTTACTAACAGATTGCAAAATGTTGCTTACTCGAAAAAAGGATAAAACAACGCTTTTGCTGCGAGGATTTGCATAATAAATATTTTAGCTTTTAGCTCTTAACTTTGTATGCAGGGTAAATGGATTTACTTTCTAAGTAATAACAGAGTCAAAGCAAATAACTTTACCATATACTTAAAAATAAGTTTAAGAAAGATAGTTATATAATTCCAAATAAGTTTTTTTGAATTGACATTAAATTCTTAAACCTAGATACAAATTTTTCTTATTCATAGCTCGTTTTCAATTCTTGCAAAGTTTTTATTTTTATCACAGAAAAAAATACTACGTTGAAACGAATATCAACGTAGTCTAAAATAACGCTTTACTCTCTATTCAGAGTATATATTAAAGTTTTTCATTTATTTGAAATTTTATGCGTTCAGTTCTTAGAATTATGAACATTATTAATTTTCTTTTGTTTCCATGCTGGTTTAGGAGAAAAAGAGAAACATAGTATATAGCTGCTTTTCTTCCCACTCAGACCGTAAAAGCCTGTCACGGGATTGGGTGAAAATCTAAGGCATCATGTTATAGGCGATACGGCTAGCAATCCATCACTATTTTGATTCCGCTTCTATCTTAACTCCCACAACTCGGCGCTTTTGGATTTTAAAACCTTGGGCTCTGTCTACCCCTCAAGAGATAAGGGCGTGATAATATTGTATGTATTTATTTTGTTACAAAATGATATAAATGCTTCTGTACGATAAGTAAAGATAGGAACGTATACGATAGAGTAACAAACTGTTAATTTTCTCAATTTTTAAGGTAATGTAATATTCTTTACAATTACAACTTTATTACTAGGTACTTAAAGTTATACCTAAACTAAACCATCGTTTACACAATTTATACCTCAAATGGTTTTGAATATTATATTCTTATACATACTTATTAGCACATCTTTTCTTTATTAAGTAATATTTGTCAGATATGGTCAAAAATTCGACGTGAAGGATCGAAACGCGGAAGACTGAGATACCTACAGTTCGAATCCCGCCCGCGTTGAACTTTTTCCCATATCCTATCTCTTAATTTAATAAAAATACATCTCTATCCCTTACGGATAAAGGAGTCTAAGGCTGAAGACCTTAATATATAACACGCTTAGCGTATTTGGGCGTCTTAAGTGGCTAAAAGGGGTCACATACCTTAACAGATAGTGCTGGACGACTTGGCTTTGACTTGTCTGTTTTGTTTATATTTTTGCCTACTCCTTCGATTACCTCCATTAACTATCCTCTTTCGGGTTCGATCCCCGGTCAAGGCAAGATGGAAAACGATCTTTTTCAGAATGATCTGGTTCTTGGATGTTTAAATATATATGTATTTACGAAAAAAATATATAAAATCGGTGAGTTAGTATTCCAAAACACAAGTCTCGAACTTAATTTGGGCTTACTTAATTTGTAAAATCTGTGCGTAGTATTTTGTTGCGACCCTCTCTGTACTACCAGAGCCATATATTAGCCAGTTCAGTTAGAGGATTTCACCCCTACCTACACTTTCCATGCTGGCTAGAATGGTTCGGTTTAATTTTTTGGTCATTTATAGGTATGCAGTATTTCGTCGCAAAATTGTACATTTAACCACGAAGCGAGTGTCACCCGAGGGATTTCTTACCAGTCGAAACGCGCCTACTGAACGAGTAATACTTCGTACGAGTAGTTGCCGCCTTTTGCGTAAATGATGGCCTTAGCCTTGTGGTTCCCGGCAGAGTAGAATAGGACCACTCCAAGTCATCTCGTGGATGTCGTAAAAGGCGACTAAGGAAACACAAGCTAAACAAAGCTTATTAACATCAAAGAGACCTCTCCAACCCGTCTGGCCAGCGTGGAGAGTGTAGGCCAAATCCTCTGACTACTCAGGCTAGTATATGCCTCTGGTAGTACAGTGAGGGTCGTGCTCCTGCAGTGGAGACTAGAAAGACCTGATGATGATGATGATGCGTAAATGATAACTTACTTTTCTGGTTTGACTAAACCACCCAATAGTGACTGCAACCCCTACAAATTATTACATATTGCTTTAACTGCATGTTTTTGCCAGGTGTGCTTGGGCTCCGTGACATCCAGCTAAGCGTGCCAGAGGCAGTCGGGATGGGCTCAAGCGCCACCCTCGGCTGCCGCTGGTCGCTGGACACGGGCGAGACGCTCTACACGGTCAAGTGGTACCACGGCGCGCAAGAGTTCTTCCGGTTCGTGCCAAAAGAGCTGCCTAATACTCGAGTCTTCTCGCAAACAGGCATCAGCGTCGATGTAAGTTTTTCTTCTAATGTAAGTGCTATTAGTGTCTAACACAAAGGCACCTTTTTTAATGCAATTTTAATTTGTTTTGATTATTATTAGACTGCAGTCGTTAACACGTCATAAAATATTTTTATTCAAAGTTGGAAATTCAAAGTAAATTATGACGTTCAAAAAGAGATACATGTAATCTCTTTTTGGACGTCATAATTTTCTTTTTTTTCATATGCAACATCGAAAAACTTGTAGCGTTTCGGAACGACCACTGTGTGTCACTTGTGTTAGAAAAGTTAACGACCGCCTTATAAGATTGTAAGACACCTATTGTGATGCAATGATAAATTTTTATACTGCGTGAAAATAGACCCCCAATATACTTTTAAAGGTGCGACTCAGCCCGTCTATTATGAACAACTTTTCCTATGGGACAAAAGCTGGGAACTCAAAAAACCTTCGAAAATTTTATACAAAAGTGTTCAGCTACTCGGGCAATTAATATGGGAAAAACAAAAATGTTTCGAAATCCCATAGGAAGCGTTGGTCCCATAGGAAAAGTTGTTCATATTGATGGTCTGAGTCAACCCTTTGAGGAAATGTTGAGAGTTATTACACACTGTATAATAAGTATAACTTACAACCTTGAAAGAATATATCACTCTTATAGGAATTATCAGTAGAATAACTATAAGGTACTATAATAAATAGAATAAGGTAAGGCCATCATTAAAACAGCGTTAATGCAAAAAAATAAATTTCTACGTACAGTAGTTGATTCGTTTTACGAATAGATGTCAATTTAGGATTACTCTTTTTTGCAAATAAATTAGATTGATCCCTTTTTGGGTAGCACATGGTTAAAGGTAATAATAATGAAGGTTAATAAAGGATCCTTATCCAGTTTGAAATTTACCCTACTAATAATGCATGAATAAATGACCATTTCTTTATTTTACAATATAAAGCAATACCATTAGAATACAAAAACTTTGAATTCGTTATTGAATTTAGGTGAAAGTCAGTACAGCGTCGATTGAAGGACAAACACGAATTTTACCGCAAGCGAAAGTTGGTATTATTTAAAACGGTTAGCTATATTGCACAAAGGCGAACGCAGTCGTAACAATTGCCAATACTCTACACAAACTATTTATTCAATTTGAAAGCTCACGTTTTCAATATTTTTAAGTGACGTTTCAAAATGCTAATGGAATTACAACTCATGCAATTCCGAAAATTCTTATTCAATCGTCAATCGTAATAGCACTAACCAATCGCGTATTACATTTTTAAGTACAAATGTAATATTTTTTAAATAACTAGTTGTAAATTGACGTAGGTTGCACTAAAAGTGTGGAAGAATATACCCTACCCTCACATTACGTTCTACCCGCGGCTCTACTAGCCACGTCGATTCTTCGGGAACAGTACATTCTAATATTTAATTAATAAAGATGTTAAATTTACTTATGGTCTGCAGCTAATATCAGCCTTTTAAACTGTATCCATTAAATTAAAATTAATATACTAAGTATATTAATTTTAATATATAGTTATTGGTTAAAAGCCGATTATTTGTTATCGTGGTAGCACCGGAAAACGTTTCAATTAATATTAACAATATTTCTGCTTTCGCCGTCAAAAACTTAGATATAAACTAAAAGAGTCCCCGTGTATACACCATGTATTCCCGGTTGCATAGCCTCAGCTGAAATGCGCCGAGGCCGGGGCCTGCTTATCGAGTTGACAGATGATAAATAAATAAATATATACGGACAAATCACACAGTTTGATTGAATGATGAATTTATAATTAATTTCCCGTAGAAACTTTCATCAGCTTCAGTAATAATATCCGTGCTTTCATTTATTTTGATTCAGTTGTTTTTGCGTTAAAAGTAACACAATTATTTTTACATTTGTAATTTTATTACGGAGAGATGGATAGCGAATTTTGTATAAAAAAGCTATAAAAATAACAAGTTTATTGTCGTTAGAGGCGCGAATGCAGGAATAATGAGAAACATATTTCTTACGCAAATGGCTTTACTTACGGAGCGACGATAAACAACGTCATAACTGTGATTATATATGGGTCAATGGTTCAGCGACATCTTGCTAGTTCGTTATAATGCTTTCACAAAGTGCGATGCGAAAAAATCACTTAAGAATCTCGTCGAGCGGCGGAACGTTAAACCTTTAGCTGCTGGCACGCCGCCACCGCGCTTTATTGTGCCAAAATAATACGTTAAAAACCCCTTTCACGGAATAATGAATAGTCAAAGTTTACATGACGGCTCACGAGTATATCAAAGAGCTCTCCAATAGGTATAACTCCGCGGAGCCCTTGAAAATCGGGTCAGATGTCTCGAGACGCGGAACGGCATGATTTAGTCCGGAGGTTTCTCAAAGTGGACCGACTTTCCGTAAGATGGATCGAAGCTTTTAGCTCAATTTGACTCGCTACCAGCTGCGTACGGTAAAGTGCACACGGCGCTGTAATGGGATTACTCTTGGTTCACGTATAAATTACGCATGAGCGTTCCTCCGACTACGACTACCACCTGTAATCAATGATAAATTGGTTAAGGAAAATATTTTCGAACGTTTCACAGGCGCGTCGAACGATATTGATGATGCACGCCGAAGAGAGATGAGTTTGATAAATTTGCAAGAAAATTAATGTGATTCACTCCATTGGACTCGTATTGCATTATTTTCGTGACAAATAACTCGCGTTGTTGGCAAACACATTTTTAAAGCGCTATATCCTACCGTGAGTTACTTGATCCCTTAATAGCTTCCTTATAGCGGTAGAAATGTCCACCGCTCGGAACAGCGCCATTTAATATTTGCAATGAATTTTTTGGTATTGAAACTGGAAAATATTAAGGGAAAGGAATAAGCATTGTTCCATAAACCATACAAATAAAATTTTCAGTAAAGCTTCGTATACTCATAAAGGAAATTTTGATTATAATGGGAACTTTGCTTTGTAATATGTTTAATATTACATTTGTATAATTCGTGTATTCGATTACACGTTCATATGACTGTAATAATTTATGAAATAATAACCATTCAAATAAATGATGTTATCAAATATAGAGGTGTTACTGATATATCAGAACCGATACCGCGAACATAATATGAGCACTGCAGAACATAATACAAATATATTAGGTTATGTGATATCCGAAGAACGCGTTCCCGAAGAACCGTCAAGAACAGTTAATATCCAAAGTATCGTATCGGTGAACCGGCTGCGTCTGCGTTCCGCGTCCGTTCGCATTATTTTGACTGTCCTAACAGGCTTAGGACTGTCAAAATAATGTGAACGGACAAAAAAAAAGTATGAATGAAATGAAGTGTATATAAAAGTATGAAGTAAAAAATAATCGTCTAAAAAATTAAAAATAGTCACATCTCTTATGTTCTTAATGCATTTTATATTGATAGGTAGATGTAAAATGCCTCAAAAAATAATATCGCCTGCAAAATCCCAGCCTGTTCTTCACCGTTCTTGGAGAACGTTTAACGGAACATAATATCGGTAAACTAATATATTCGATAACATGGTTCTTGATATCTGACCCTAATATAACACCTCTAATCAAATATAACATTGAAATCCCCATTGTCATTGTATATTTTTGGCAAATTATTCTATCTACACGGTTGTAATGTTCGACTTCATTCTGTTACGGTTCCAAATCAATTTATCTCATCAAATAGTTAGCTGTGTATTTGCATCATAGTCTATGAGTTTGAGGCACAATTTAATAAGATTAAAAATATATCCATAGAATTATTCAAAGAAGGAACTCCGCTAGCGTAATGTGTACCTTTGCGCCGGGTACACTTCGGGGTGGCATTTTTGACTAGGTTTTAATTCTTTTTTACGATAATTATAATCTATGCCACAAATATAATGTATGTGAAATAATACTAATATTTTACCCGCAGGTGTCTCGATCTGGGGCACAGCAAGTGGTGCTGCGCGGCGCTACGCGAGGTCTGAGCGGGCGCTACCGGTGCGAGGTGTCCGCCGACGCGCCGTTCTTTCACACCGTTTACAAGAGCGCGTACATGCGAGTAGTAGGTAAGTACCACAGTCACATCTATACGTACACATACATACATACTCTCTTTTTCCTTGCAGGGTAGACAGAGCTCAGTTCTATAAGACCTACTCGTAAAGCCACGTTTACCATGCTGGTGGGCGTAGAGATGGTAAACGGAATCAAAATAGCGATTGGTTGCCAGCCGCATCGCCTATTACCATGATTCCTTAGATTTTCGCCATTATTATTAAGCTGGTACATTTTATATTTTTTTTTACTCCCAGACCAGCGGGGAACTTCTATTCGTAATCTTAACATATTAGTACCACCTTGTCTTCTTCTATCACTGTTTAGTTAATTATAATAAGAATTTTGCAGATGTTGTTAAATTCACGCTACCGGTCAAATTCTCTTTTGCTAGTAGCATGAATGGGTCGGCTCGTACGGGGAAGTGCTACACTCTCGCAGAAAATTGACGTTTGAGTAGTATCTTTACCGCTGCTATGCTTCATTTGGACTTAGTTATGAGTAAGAAAGCCGGAGGCCTTATCCCCTCTCCTCACTGGGAGGGAAAATAAAAAGCCGACATGAATACTTAACAAATCACTGAATTAACTTGACATCATCACGTCCTGATTTACGATACTTTTAACCCGAAGTAGATTTCCGAGTAAGCGACCATATTTTTATTACATCTAATACGACACGACTTGTTCATAATTAGGAACAAGAAGTGATAAAATTAACTAGTTTCACACATCTACTACGAGCTCTTTGTTCTCTATAGTCATGCGCTTCGGTGCGAGAAACTAAGTCGTAGCCAGAGCTACGACGTGCTACGACGCTACGAGTGCTACAAAGCTACGGTGTGCTACGAGCACTCACGATGAAACAAAAATGTAATTTTGAAGCTTTTGTCAGTGGGTTTTGTATGATGTTATATTTTGTCAGAGTAAAAATACAATAATTAAATATCAAGTGAAGATAAAGATTAGAACTTTGACAGTAGTCTATCTATTGATTGATTAATTAACTATCTAACGATAAATAATAATGATGTCCTATAACGAGGGTACAAAAAATGTACTTATTACTTGTGCAAACTATACATAATGGTATGTTTATGCTGTGAAGTGAACGATGTCGTTAGTACTCTTGTAGAAAGTAGTTTAATCACATCTCAATATGTGACAATATTGGTACTTGTAAATGGTATTATATTACCGAAGGAATTAATTGACTGGAATTTCGGTATGTACCTAACAATTTGTACCTCGACAGTGTAGCGCTCCATTGAGGATAGTACTAAAGAGCGTATTCAGATAATCCAACACGATTTCAGTATCGGAAGCTGAAAGCAGGTTCAATCAGACCTACTTTCGTCGCCAGTTCAATCATATATACAGTCATGAGCGGTAATAACAATTTCATTTTTTCCATTTAAGACAAAGAATCAATAAACTTTACCAGTGAAAAAGAATACAACGCACATACATGCTGCGTTGGCAATAACCGCAACGCACAGAGTGCTTTATGGGACCTCCCTATACACAGGGCCACTTAGTCTCTCAGGTCTCTTTAGCGTTACGCATACGTTAAGGCGATCAACTTTATTTCAACGCCTTGTGGTATGCAATACATAACAGTCTAGGCTACCATTTGAGAACGGGTGATTTTTGAAAACGTGTTTATCTTTGCCATGACGTTGTGCAGCCACTGCGTCGATGAAGTCGAGGCACTTTGCACGTCATGGTAGCGTCGACATAATGTTTACTATAATCCAGATCATTCATTTATTATTATTGTAGTGATTAAAATAAAATGGTGAAAACTACATCTTCCTGTCCAATGAGTAGGTAATTTTTTCTTCTAAACTGGAAATAGATCCAATAACTACTTACCATATCTAACTAACAATGCCTTTTTTGGCTTATGTTCACAATAAAAGTTTGTACCTTATACCAATATACTTTCGACTTCAAAATCGTGTTGAATAATGTGAACATACCCTCATGTAGCTCATCACGGGCTGTAGTTTCTAATCAGGCACATAAAGAGCAGCATAATGGCTGGAAGCATAATTTGAGTAAATCTGCTTGAGTGAGCAAGATGCGCCGGATTACCTACTATCAGCATTATTTTATTTTATCAAAGCGCACTTTGTATTATATTTTATAGTAGTAATCCTGCAGCTTCTCCTTCAAGTACAGGATTTTTTTTTCGAAATAAATGGCGACATTATGCTCGATCATACATTAACAATAATGTATTTTCCTGGTTGACAAACTATTTCTTTAATTTAAGAAGTAGTAATACTTGGTAAAACATAGTAAAGGAGTTGTTGCAAGAATGTATGACGTTCCGGTTCGGATATGAAATTGCTTAAAAAATAGTAGTTTCATTCATGAGTAAATGGTGAATTACAGAAACTCGTAGTATTCAATGGATGACACCCATTTAATAAGCTAAATTGACCTTGACAGTTACAATTTGAGACTTCAAACCTCACATATGGTTCTGTGTTTTAAACCATACATGGATGAAAGATTGATGCGCCAAATTGTCTAGTCTATTATAATAGTTTGAAGTTGATATGCATCGATGATAATACAGTTTCTATTCCTGGTATGATTATCATTATCATGGATGTTCCAAAACCGAATAATTTTATTCGCGGAAGTGCAATTTGTTTTATTTATTGTCTATCTATTTTGTATTATTTATTAAGCGTGTTTTAATATTCCTGTTAAACCAAGATTATGACGGGTATATTTATGTCATAACAATGTAAAGGATTTATAACTGTATGATTGAAAACGTTTTGTTATACAGTGTTTTGAACGTACAAATAGATAGGCGCCATAACAGTGTCACTATTGCTTATTTAATATTAAGCTCGATTTTAAAGTAAAGGTACCGTAACACAAATACAATATTAAAAACAATTCGGGTTAATACGTGGTATCCTTTGAAAACTAATATACAAACTTATTTTTGCGTGGTGTTCATTGGCCTGGGTTTGCAATATGCCTTTTATAAAATTATTATGTATTATGTTGGCCGTGTAGTTCCCGGCGAAAAGAATAAGACTACTCCAAGTCTTTCCGTGGATGTCGTAAAAGGCAACTAAGGAAACACATGCTAAACAAAGCTTATAAACATCAAAGAGACCTCTCCAACCCTCTCTCCTCTCACTCCTCTGGCTAACATGGCTCTGGTAGTACAGAGAGGGTCGTGCTCTTGCAGTGGAGACTAAAAAATACCTGACGATGATGAAAATGATTATCATTATCATTTCACACACATATTTTTTTTTCATCAAAATATTACCTGTACCAGATGTCGTATATTTGTACCGTCCCGTGAAAAGGAAATTATTTGTGACGCAATGGCCGCTTACAGCCATTTTCAAAGTTATGATGCAAATTATGTTAACCGTTACACTGAACCAGATAAACTAAATTATATCTTGTATTTGATTAATTGTTTGATTACCAGCAGGAAATTAAATTTGTATTTGTAAATCCGCCTATCGACACTTTCTGTTATTGATTTGCTCTTTAGCTCTAAACTCGGTCTTAGTTCGGCAACTATCGGCTTAGGTACCACTGAATTATATGAACAATCCCGTAGCGCCCCGTGCAATAGTAAATCGTAAATCAGAACTATTGTTGAGCAATAAATGCGGGAATCGAACACAAGGGATGTTTGATTAAGGTTTATCTCGGTTAATTTACGGTTATTGTATTGCTGCTACCTACTTCTGGAATAGCTGTCTCGAGAAAATACAGTACTTGAGGGAATGAGTTCTATGTATGGCATCTCTTTACTTAATTAGATACCCTTAAGCATATCTTTCATTACTATGGTTGATTTCATATCATTAGTCTTGTTATTATTGTTGGAATACAAAACAACAAAGCAATTGCCCTAACTCAACAAAAGAACGGGAACAAGGATATCGTCCGTGAAATATAATGAACGCCCACGAAATCTTAAATAAAATAAACACTAAAAACAAACCCACGGCTGCCAAATTAAACGAGGTGCTGGAAAACTCCCTGCGTTCCCATTAAGTAGAATTGGCAAAAAGCGACAGAACAAGAATGTAAACACTTAAAACTTTGCTCGGCGTAGAGTTCTACCGCTTCGTCGTAATAGAGGGCGCTGCTGGCAAACAAAAGCAGCCGAGTTTTAGTTCAGCCCGCCATTTTGTCTGTTCGGCGTTTTAACCGCACTCTACGAAATTCTGGGGCATAAATGGAACAGGCGCGTATGAAAGATGAATATGCAACAAACACGGCGCGCGCGTCAGCCGTCGCGCTCTGGAACGCATGCAGCCCAACTGATGTAATTTATTGCCTCTGTGTTTGCCTCCTTATTTCGCTGCGCTTATATTCGCACAATGAAAAAGTGACTCGACCTTTTCATTTGGCAGTGTGAGCCACTACATTTTATTAGCATTTTTTTAAAATGGCTATTACATACAATATAGGTATGAGACTGTGATATGAATGCTTACGGTGTGTAAACTCAGGAATTTTCAGTATTAGTCAGGTAATGGATCGTAAAAATTTGCGAAATCGTTCTACAGCACGACAACAGGTAAACCACCAAGTAACAGCATTAGCGAACTCCAGACCAAAGAATCACAAATGTAGTTCGCTTAAAACAGGGTCTAAAAATGTTTTTAATCCCTAGGAACTAAATATTTTTTTATTGTCCTTGTTCCCAAATATGTTCGAGGCCAAAAAGATCGAATTTTCACTGGGCAATAACATTAAAAAATAAAAATAAAAACGTGTTGGTGTTTTTTATGATGCATGGTTGTTTTATTCGCCCGTTTCCATGTTTTTTAAGGAGGTAAATAGTCATGGATACTTATTGCTTCAATCATTGTGTTTCATTGACAAGATCTATTGCAACGCACTCCGGTTATACATACGGTATGTCTTCTGTCTGGTTATAACCAGAGGGCAAATCGGAGGGTACATAAAATAATTTTGGTAGGCACCTAACTATAAACATTTTTTGTGTTTACCATTAACTTTTAATAATTTATAACATTTTATTAGCACGGAGAAAAAACCGAATATGTCTTCTCGGGACTAACGTAATACTTTTGCTCCAGGCAATACTTCCCTCGCTAAGCTTGAATTTGATTCTTGATTTAATGAGGGGCATTACACAATTTACTATTCTTCTTCTTCTTGTTATATCGACTTTTCTTGTTATTCAAACTATATTATGTCTCTCTTTGTAGTTGGTCGCCACTTTGAGAGCCTTCTCCTACACTGTACAAAGGTCGGTTTTTGCACAGCTAAAGGGACATATAGGGCATGAGAGATGTGTCTCTTCATGTCCACACTGACACTGTGCTTTCTTCTGATCCATTGATTATAAAGAAAGGAGAGATGATTTAGCACGCTGGGGCTACATTAGCCCCATCATGTTAAATCACGCTTCCATCATCCTACTTCAGTAAGAAGGCGATTTAGGTAATTCAGGTAGACCACGGAAGTTCATATCCAGATCCCAAAGAGGAATGTAGAGTACTATTATAATCTTAATACTTCATCATCGACAGGTTTTTTAGTCTCCACTACAGGAGCACGAACCTCTCTGACTACTTAAACAAACAATATATTTATGATGACATCCGGTTAACAATGTTTACTAAATGGCGTAACGTAGAAAGCCAGAACAGATCTTAATATTGACTTAAGTCAGAAGGACTGGCATTTTTATCTTTTGATAATAAACATGCAATGTTGGCGCGCGCGCGTGACGTCGCGCTCCGAAGTGCATGCTGCTTCAAGCCTTAACTGATATAATTTATAACCTCTGTTTGCCTGCTTATTATTTTGATATTCAAAGACATTCAATGCACATAAACACTTGTTGTTTTAATGAGATTAAAGGATAAGCTAAACAGATCATAATATCCACACAAATCAAACGAGTTCGTAAAAAATATGAACATGCAATCGTGGCACTCCAAAACGCGAACTGGCTCGAGTCTCAACTGATTAAATTTATCAGCGCTACATTCTTACAATTTTTTCAAAGCTAGAACAACAGAAATCTAACGGGCTCAATAAAAGATTAACATGTAATAGTCGCACTCTGAAATGCGTCATGCATTTCAGATTGTTTCATGAGTCGCTTCTAATATTATTATCACCGCTGTATTGGTCCTCATTTTGTTGTTATTATAAACATGCTCGTCAAAGCCAGATAAAAAATTCATAGAAATTGAAAGCGCTCGTACGAGGGGTGAATGTGCAAAATTGGCAACGCAAGCATCAGTCGTCGCGCTCTGAAGCGCATAGAACTTCGAGCCTGAACTGATCTGATTTATTGCTGCTGCCGGGCCTGCTTATTATGTTGCTCTTTAGTCTTCAGCATGTAGGGCCACCTTGGGTTCCCAGCTAATTAGAATAGGAACACTCCAAGTCTTCCCGTGGAGTTGTAGAAGGCCACTTAGGAAACAAAAGGTAAGCAATTAAAAACATCAAAGAGACCTGTCAAAGCCAGCGTAGATAGTGTAGGCCAAATTCTTTGGCTGCTCTGACTAATATATGGCTCTAGGAGTACAGAGATGGTCATGCTCCAGCCTGCAGTGGAGACTTAAAAATAGGCCAGCCACCAAACGATGCAGAATATTGTTGACGAAAACTCTATTCTTTCACTGGAGGTCTAAACGACCTCCACCAAAATGGCATACGATATGATGATTATGATAATATCACCAGCATGGTTACGGCAGAACAAATCACAAGATAAGTTAAGCTTTGTCAGATGCCGTTAGTGCGAGAAGCTGGCCACATCAAAAGGACTGCCCAGGTCAGAAATACTACGCTGCGCTCCATCACTAAAGTGGTTGACGTGGGTGAGAAGTCCGGTATGCTGGCTGGTCTGGTATGTCTGAAAGATTAGCACGTACAGTAACTAAATGGGTTCCTACTGACGGCAAGAGGGAAGTCAAAAATGAGATGGAAAGACGAGTTCTGTGCATTTAATTAATAATGGAAAGACAGGGCACTAGATAGAACTAGGTGGACAACAGAAGTGGAGGCTTTTGCCTAACAGTGGGACCTAAATATCTGTTTATTTTTAAACAGATATTTAGGTCGTTTAGCTCGGAAACGCAAGTAGCCTCATTTCTCAACTAATGTGATTTACTTCCATTGTTAACCTGGTCTTCATGCTGGCTTGGGACAAAAGGAAAAACAAAGGAATATACCAGCTGCTTTTCTTCCCACGCAGACCGTAAAAGCCTGTCAAGGAGTTGGGCTAAGAAATCATGTTTATAAGCGATGCGGCTAGCAACCCATCACTATTTTGATTCCGCTTTCCACCTTAACGCCCACTGTGACACGCTAAATGTGGCTTTTAGGTTTTATGACTTTGGGCTCTGTCTACTCCGCAAAGGATAAAGACGTGAAAATATGTATGTATGTTAACCTCTTTATTTCCTTAGACACAATGTTGGCCAAGCCAGTACAGATTCCAAGATAAATATCTAAATTGAAAGCGCTATAAAGAATGATAAACATGCAATATTCGTGGCGCACATCAGCCTGAAACACACTCTGAAACATATGCAGACTTCACTGATTTATATTATTATGGCGGCTTTTGCGTTCTTGTTTTAATATTTGCTTGTTTTATTTTTATATTATTAAGATAGAAAGAGCTATGGCAGAATTTTAGTTCGGGGCACCAAAAGTGTCTTAAAACCAAAAACTTTTAAATTTTTTATATGCTATTCGATATTTAAGTCGTATTTATAATTATCCTGAAATATTATCATTCCATCGAGCTCTTTTAGTTTTTGGTAATAAAGTATTGTTTGGTGCAAAGGTACTAAATACCTAATAATGACATAACCTATAAAAATTCTAAGCATCATATCTCAAAAATCTGGCTTCCTATAAATATGATTTTTTACCTTTAGAATCGGCAATATATGTTCTATAAAACAAGGTATATTTCATTCAAAGACGCTTACTTGGGTTGTTAACTAAAATTATGTGAGGGAAGCTGCCATAGCTATTAAGCAGTGCTGGAACAATTCATTAATATTTATAATAAAATATTTTTTTACAATAATACAAAACCGACTTCAACCTACGTAAGTGTACAAACTGATACTAACAACAAAGTCATCTAAGTACTATAAATAAATAAAAATCCCTCCGAACTAAAGGAACAGTGTAAGTTTCATCAAAATCAGTTCAGTAGCATTAGAGATAGATAATAAATGCAAATGAGACACTAGGAAAATTTGAATATGGTTTAGTTTTTTTAATGTTGTTTTTGGACGAATTACAAGTCTGGTTAAAGTGAAGTGAGTTCACACACTAGCGCCACCCAGCAATTAATTCTATAAGTCCTAAATCATATCAAATTAAAAAAATCTAATAGCTTAATGCCCTAGTAAATTACATGTAGTAATTATAGGTACCAGTTTTCACTATTTTTAATTTGATGAATTAAGAGAACGAATTATTATATATAAAAATTCGTTCTCTTAAACTTAGATTGTTATATCTATGAAGAGTAACAAAAAGAATACTACAAGTAATAGGGCAATCAGTTCTTAGATTTTTTAAATATGATTTGATTTCCTAAATTGAAAGTAAATTAATTAATTGGCTACTTGACTAAAAAATTTTCCGTGTCGCTATGTAAAGACCTGCCAAAAATAAACACAATAGTGACCGAAATACATTTCTAAACAAAAAACTCGTTCAGATATAGAAGTTTTAAAGACTCATATTTTTAGACGTGAAAACGCACTGCTGAAATGCCTACATATTTGTGACGTCACTACTTTGTATTTTGTATGGGCGGCGTGAGAACTTTGGTAGCTATACGAAATATTACGTTTGTGGTAATGGTTTCATAATAATAGTTGCTATAAATTTAGCGGACTACAATACAGTATAATTGTAATTTAAGATTTTCATACTTTTAAAAATGGTCATATTCACCCAACTTTAAAGAAGCTTTAAGAACACTTAACGAATCGATATCAAATTAAAAGTGTTTTTATAGTGTTTAAGATAGAAATTAGTATCATTGGAATCAAATTTTATATAATCTTAACATTAAGCAAATACCGAATTGCTGGGTGGCGCTAGTGTGTGAACTCACTTCACCTTAAGCCAGAATAGATCATTCATACAAATTTATCAGATTCGTATAAAAGAAGAACATACAAAGTGGGCGGCCCACGTTGCGTCGTAGTTATATCTCCTCAGGGCCTCTGGTTTAATTTATGGCGGCTGTTTACTTTCCTATTAAATTGCGCTTTGAGATTCAGACACAAGCTTAATTATTTTTATATCCCTTGGCATGTCGGGCATTTGTAAATTAATTTTGGTTACTAGCTACTAATAAATAATGTAGGCAGGCGGCAAGTGGGAATAAAGCTATTCGTCGTGACTAAACGAATGGGATATAAAAAGCTTTTATATTATAAATATTTTCTGACAGTGATATGAGGTAACTATACCTTAGCGTGCATATAACTATAAGTTTATCAAGTTTGTATGCATGAGGGATAATGGAAGGATTATGGGACAGTAGATAGATTTTAACTGTTAAGAGTAATTGACTAAATACTTTTTTAGGGTTTCGTGCTAAAGGGTTAAATGGCACACTAGCGACGCCAATAATTTGATTCCTAAAACTTTACAAATAGAATGAAATTCAAGAATGTAAATCATATAAGCATAAGTAAATAACCTGAAGTATTTTTGAAGTCATGTTTAATATTATTAGAACCGCCAGAAACGGCCGTTTTAGGCAGAAATCAAAATTCTCATATGACTAAAACATAATTCCAAAAATACTTCAGGTTATTTACTTAGGCTTATATGATTTACATTCTTGAATTTCATTATATTTGTAAATTATTAGAAATAAAACTATTGGCGTCGCTAGTGATGTGCCTAGTGTGGGCCCTTAATCAGACTTCGATGTCCTTCTGTCATCAGGCTGTAATCTCATAAACCGTGATAGCTAGACAGTTGACATTTTCACAGACTATGAATTACTGTTGCCGCTATAATAACAAATACCAATATCAATATAATATAAATACTCGTACTTTACTTAAAGAGGGCCTTCCCATACAAGAAACGTGTTTTACCGTTTTTGCTCGATAATCTAATGTTGTACACAACCCTTCGTTAGCGAGGCCAACACGCAATTGGCCAATTTTTTGAATGTTTAATTGTTTCTACAGAACTACCCGACGAAGGACCGCTGGTGCGAGCTCAGAAGAGCTGGTACTCCGCCGGAGACATGCTGCGAGCCAACTGCACCTCGCCGCCCGCCGACCCCCCGGCGAACCTCACCTGGCTACTCAATGGGCAAGAGGTAAACCAACATCAGTAATCAGCAGCTTGAAAAATCTGACACCAGTGTTGGCCACTTACACATACGAAAAACAAACAAAACATCAGTAATCATAAAATATTTAATAACAAATTATACAGACAGGTACCACTACCACCTACTAATATAAGTTATACTACTCTTATATCACGACCTCCGTGGCGCAGTGGTCAACACGCCAGCCTGCGACACGAGGTTTGATCCCTGATAAGACCATGGTTGAAAACAATGTTTTTCAGACTGCCGTAATATTTAAATTTTTTACATATTATAGAGTTTATGTAATATCACTGGTAATGAAAATTATTTAACTATATAACTATTTACATAAATTATAGTGATTTGACCCGAATGATTTTTCAGATTTTTTTAAAATCTTTTCAACTCCATACTCTTTGATACTATTAATACACTAACGCCCGAATACTCAAAAGCATATTTACAAAAACGTTCTATATCGTTAAGTCACTTTTAGACATACTTACGAGGAAATGGACAACAAGAGAGTGTCATTAGATAAAAATCGTTTGATTACACATTTGGGGGAACATAATTTTACAAAATTTAATGCGACATTATTTTGAATAGTTAGAAAAAAATATTATTTTAACTAAAAGTAAATACACGAATTGCACGCTTTTTATCACTGTGAATAAAATTATTTTTTAAACGCTACCAATGAAAGTTTGTATAATGCTGTTTGGTTGTTGACGTCAATAAAAATATGTAGGTAGATTTATCCATTTTAATAAAATTTACAGTTGTAATAATTTAAACGGTTTTATCAGCGTGCAGAGCTATTAATTGCTTTTCCTGAAGCAATTGTTTCATTTCGACAAATTATTTAATGAAAAATAAAATTAAAGGCAAGCTTTGAATTCGCTGGAAATATAAATATGCTTAAACTATATCCATTTCTAATATTAAAATTGATAATATGTCATGAAAAACAATTCGCCACAGGTAGAATTCGAGCCCACGATTCTTAGGTCTGCGCCCTGTGTACTACCAACTACACCACCGTGACTTCGAATCAACGCGTCTAATTCTCACATCACACATTACCCCGTAGGGTAACGCATTCAAATTCATCACAAATTTTAATAATATACCGAGCATTGTAATGCTATTTAAAAACCGCTTAATTATTTCCATTTACCATTTATATTCTGTAGGTATTATAAATTATAAGTGAAATGACATTATACTTATGTTCCAACAATAGATACCTACGAATATGATTATATGCCAATGCATATTTGAATGCGGCTCAATCTTTGAAAGCGGCTTATCTAGAGTTGTGTTCAGTCATAAAGACCAGTGGACTTTATATTATTATAACATTATCTATCCCTTTACGATACCTCTTATGAATAGTATCTAGCTATAAAAGCATTTACATTCGCACCGACTCTAGAATATATTTTGAAACGCCAAGTTAAATAACTATGATCATGAATGGAAAATTCAGTCAGTATTAGTGTTATTAAGCGTCTGGAGGACACTCGTTAGTCCTCCACCTAATTATGTACCTACATGAAGCCGTACGAGACAACCTACGTTGATTAATCTACAGAAGACGTTAATATACGAGCGTTATATGATTATATTATTTTGCCTACAACGATACGTCACCCCTCCCGGGTCGTACGGATTGAATTTAAATGGCCGTTTGCAAAACTATTGGGGAGTCGTGGCCTGTGTTGACAATTGGGAATTTGCGGCTCAGTCTCCGGCCAAAGTAAGGGTACACAGATTCTATGCTTCCTGAATTTTAAATTCTCTTTGCCCGAGTAAAACTGATCCCTATACAATTTATGGTAATAGTACCCATCGATAAATTAATTTATAGTTCAGTGATTCGTAACGTTTAATGACCAGATTTGGTAATTTAATTAGCAGAAAGCTCAAGTATCGCGTACTTGGCAATAATCATCATTAGGTTAGGTCATGTTATGTCATGTCATCATATGCATCTGTAACCTTGTTATTAGTGTAGTATCCGTATCCTAATAACCGTGTTAATAATCATAGCAGCGAATAACTCGATCCTCAAATTAATTATACATCTGTTATAGGTATGTTTTCTAATTTATCAGACGTTGTTTTGAGTATTTATTTAATGTTTAGAATTAATTTGTATACAAGTTATAAACAGCCGAAAAAAGAACCTCTCAATTCGACTGTATGTTTTGATTATCAATGTTTGTTACGCGATTACTCAGTTAGTTATGAATTGATTGTTTAAAATCTGATTCTTGTTATGTAATTAATTGTTTATAGGCGGCCCTATATTTTTTTATAGAAAGGCATATAGTGCTGTTTGAAAAATAAATGTACCTACACTGAAGCCGTTCGGTTTAACTTTATTTCTGTTTTACACTTTGCAAATCAAGACAAGTCAATGGGAACTTTGCTTCTCTGTTTTTAATTAATTATTACATATACTAAAAATAACAAAAACCGACGTCAACGCAAACTGGAACTAAAAAGTAGAAAATGAGAATAGTATTTTAATAACTTGCAAGTAAGGGCAAAAAGATACTTCCATACGTATGTATTTACAATTTATACTGAGTTTTTATTTGGATTCGGTGACAGCCAAATAAAAAAAAAACTTAAAGCTGTCTCGTTTTGTTTGAAGGTTTATTGTAAATGGTTAAACTGTCTTTGAGAAATTGGCTGGAACCGACTGCATATAAAAACGAATATTGATTGTATGAAAGTATTAATAAGTTTATTTATTGCCCTTGCTTTCGATTAATTAACTTGTTATTTACTACCTATTACTTCTACTTCACACTCTTATGTAAGGGTATTTTTTTTTTGTTTGAAAACAATTTTATTGACATTTCACAACACCCATAATTGTTGACCTTTTTTTTACAAAACTCTTTGCATGCGTTAAACATTCATACAAAATTTACCAAATCTCTGCAACCAATTATGTGTCGCTTACATACAATAAAATACGTCTTGTTTGTCACAGGTGAAAGGGCTTGTCATTCCTCCGCACGAGCCGTCGTTCGCGCGAAGAAAACCTGTGATAACTGACTCGTCGCTGGAAGATGCAAATAGAATTATATTCAGTCCTTGGGACGCAATCTCAGGCTTCGAGGAGCCTGTAACCGACAACGTTATAGACATTCCAGGCAATATCGGAGGCGTAGTAGGCATTCCAGACGTCTACAGCAATCGAAAAAACAAGGAGGAAAGCGCCACCCGGCTCACGCCGAGATCCGAGCAAATAGCAAATAAATTGAACATTAGTACTGAAGAAGAAAAATCTAATAAATCATCCTCGTTCAGCCAGCTTGTTATAAGAGTACAATCCGTACACTTCCGCAAAGTAAGTTTCTGGTTTTTGTTTATGTAGACCACTGTGAACTAAATAAGCACCAAAAAACAAAGAGACAAACTATTGCGAACTCAAACAAAAACGGATTGGTTTTGTCGTGGACACAGCTGGAAGTTACGAATAGTGTTGAGTCTGACAATTTAAGGATAAATTAAATTAATTTTAATCAAATAATATGAGTGGTCCGTTGAGGAAAGTGCTTGTTGTATTTTAAAGATTATCATCTTTTATTAGCTCTTTAATAAATATATATGGTAAACTACAGAAAATTATGGAGAGAGGTGTCGACTCTCTCCATAATTTTCTGGACATTATTATATTATCTTATCGACATACAGAGCCGACCCCAAATAGGAATAAGGCGAGAAAGAAGAAGAAGAAGCTCTTAAATCTCATTGGTACACAAACGCTCTTTCTCATCTGAGCGTTTTTTTCGGAGTCGGAGCTCAGATGTGGAAAAAATTTTTGAACGCTTTTTTTTTTGCAGATATTTAGTTATGTCATCGTCAATCAATTTCCTTTCAATTTGATTAACTAATTTTTTTATGGTAGGGTCGTCTGAACGTCACTTGCGTAGCTCATGTGCTGTCAGTGTGGTCTGCCAGTGGGGTACTCCTGCTAGACGAGGAGCGGCCGCAAATCGCGCCTGTCATGGGCAGCAGAGATTCTAACACAGGTATCTTACTACTGCATTATTGTCCATACTGTCATACTAATATTATGAATGCGGCACCTAGAGATTTATGTACTACATATGCGGCAGTAATACTGTCTGACTATAATCTACCAATTGACACTATACCAATGTGCCAATCGTCATAAGATTTCACATACACGTTGTCAAAAGGTAGAATGGAGTATGAAAGCGAGTGGAGTCGCTGGTTAATGCTTGTTTTTTGTATATATATTTTCATACTTTTATAATTTGATACCTTTGCTTGAAATGTTTCATTCATTGAATATAAATAAATATAACTAGTAATCACTGTGTATTTTTAAATACACAGCGTAATACTACAAACAATTTTAGGAAAACATCCATAAACAAGTTGTGTTTACTCACACGACTGCCAAAAAGGAGTGTATCGTTTCTACAGTTCATGTATCTTATTATGTGTTCATGTATGTAGAACGTACAGGGTATCGTTAGAATTATAACACACTCACATAGGCTTAGGACATAGGTTTTAATTTTTTAGCATGGCAGTCGTGTTTTATTTGTCTTTGAAATAACTTGTAGGAATCAAGTTATTTCAAAGACAAATAAAAACTTGCTTTTCTATTCAGTATTTAGCAAAATACGTCCTTTCTGTTGTTATTTTTTAAATAAATAAGATAATATATGCAAATACATTGCTCAATTTTAATAATTCCCGACTTTATTACAAACCTCTCTACTGTTTTCGTATTTAATTTTCCAATGAAAAGCATTAACATTTCTGCACATTTCAGGAAATCATTATGAATTGATAATAAATGATTTTATCACGTAATTTCACATCCGTATTATTATTACATTGATGTTTTATTAGTGTTTGTAAATCATTAGTACAAATAAAATATACCAATTCTCGGCATAATTTCAAATAAATATCTGCCTTGTGTACTCAGTAACTGTGTGAAGGCTGCTATTATTGCTTTAATTATTTAACTGACACTCTAAACAAGAAATATTTCACGGCTGCCAACCCATGTTGTTGTTATAAATCACTAACTTTCACCAATTGAACAGCAAACAAGTGTTACTGGAAAATTCAACTCAAATTACAGCAAAATTTGTTTCTTTTCATCTAATTTATATTCTGATTACGTATACTTTCCACGTTTTGAATTAGCATTACTCTGAACTTAAGTCGTAAAAAGTCAAAGGATATTTAAATCGCGCAAGTGTTTCAATTTAGTTTTGTAATATTTGCTTCAGAATACTTCAGTGAAACTAATATTATAAGGCGTAAAAGACGAAAGTAAATAAATATCTAAATAAAAATCTTGAAACAAGCAACAAAATATATTGACGGGATATTTTCTTGGAAATGTTCATAGCATCAAAGCGATTGACCCCCGTAATAAAGCGGAGGGTGATCGTTGTCTAGTTCAGCGGACGTTGTCAAAACGATTCATCTGTTGCAGCCAGCGGACCTCTGTAATGGCGCTGACATCTGTTTATGGTTCCAGGTCCCAGGAGCGTCGCGTCGCACTTCGCCTCGCTCCTCCTCTCTTGTATATTCTACAGCTATTGGTAAGTGGCGCCATTTAAATATTGTTACCCCGTTTATACGTCTGCGAAATATTAATGAAGTAAAATTGGACGATGGATTTACGCCACGTTGAATATGTCCCGGTTTTACAATTTTGTTACTTATTACGAATTTTAATTCGCATAAAAGCTGTGAGTTTTGGTGAATTCGCAATTTGTACTCTTGAAATGATCATTGTGTCAATGTTTACCGAAAAAGATCATTATATTGACCTACTTTAAAATTCGTGTAAATTGCATTTAAACTTGAACTGAATGAAGAGGTTTTATTCACGTTGTTCTGGTATTTGGAACTGAAATTCCATTGATGTTATATTATTATTATTTATGCAATCGGCAGAACCAATTGAGATAATATCTACCTATAAACAAAACGGCGTCTTTTAAGTTGATTTTCATCGCATGTGGCTGAACCCGCGCCAATTTATATACCTACTTATTCCCTTTGTATGATTGAACTCAAAAATTCACAATAATTAAGAACTATAATATGATATGGTTAAAGATTTAGAACATTTTTTTTATTTGATTATAATCTACAATAAGATTGCTACATTAAAAATATGTTACTTAAAATATATCAAAACATTTTGCCTATTTCATGGGTAAAAATAAGATTGTCAGAAAATCGATGTAGGATTTCAAAACTTTGACAATTTCACAGGTCTATCCGATGATCAGAAGAATAAGGAAATACGACAAAGATGTAATTTTCTTTAAACTCAGTGTTAGACTTACAGAAAGTTTTAGTGAACATTTTAAGAACTATGCAGGTAATGGATTTTATCACAATGTGAGTTGAAAGTAGTGAATTTTATACTTGTAAATAAATAGTTTTATATTAGGATTCTTAAGATTACAAAATAGTAAAGTTTTGCTTGACGAACTTTATGTACGTAATTGTTACTTCTACATATGAAAAGTAAAATAAAGGGTATCCCTGTTTTTAAACTTGTCTTTCATTTCGTCATTGTGTAGGAGTAAGACCCTTGATGTGATTTCGTTGTTTTTACACAAGCTTTTATGTAACTTGCTCTGTTTGTGTTTATGTGTGGGTTAAATCTTGGAAGCTTAATTAGAACCACTTTCTGAGTAATGTAAGTCAGTGATATTTAATACTAATGGAGTCTTAATTAAACAAGATAAAGTGATTGTGATTGTTTTAAGTACTTACTTAACAATTTATATACGCTCGTAATAAAGGTTTGTGATGAAATTAAAAAAAACCGGCCAAGTGCGTGTCGGGCCACGCGCAGTGTAGGGTTCCGTAGTTGCGAATGACAACTTTGAGTTCACACTATTCACACTCGCACCTTACAGTTTAACGACCAAAAACATCTAACACTGATAATAGTATGAAATTTTACAGTTTATAAGTTGGTTGCCTATAACTTTTTAGTTTGTACTTAGTACTCAGCTTTGATAGTTTTCCTTTCAACTTCAGTATATATACTACTGCTGTAATTTTTTTCACTTATCTATATATGACCGTTTAGCAGATAGAGGGGGGGGACACTTACCTCTAACAAAAATTCGCACTTTAAAACCAAATATTTCGGAAACGGATCCCTAAATCGAAAAATGGTGTTCTCAACCTCACAATATTTTTGAAAGACCTATTTAACGATACTTCACACGATGGGTAAATAGTGAAAAAAAAATTACTCCCCCACTTTACTTGTATGGGAGCTACCCTAAAAAAAAATTTTTTTCAAGATTTTATTCTACCACTTTTTTGCCATGATTAATATACATACTCATACCAAATTACAGCTTTCTAGTACTTATAGTCTCTGCGTAAAACCGCGGACGGACAGACAGACAGACAGACAGACAGACAGACATGGCGAAACTATAAGGGTTCCTTGTTTACTACGGAACCCTAAAAAGCTGGAGAACGCAATGAGGGTTGCCACAGGCAGGAAGCCGGCCGTTAAAATTTTCGCCAAATCATAGCAAAGCATGAATGTGTAACAGAGCACCCAGTTGATAGTTTAAAATGCGAGTGCGAGTACGTATAATATAAAAAACGTCTATGGTAGGTGTACCCTGATTGTCTTTGACCTAGTCTTAGGTAGTAAAATAGACCATTATATAACTTCTACAATTCAGTATCTACAAGGCAACTGCAGAAATTTTCACGGATAAATAAACAGTAAGTTTGTAAGTATGACGTTGTAAATAACAATACTTAATGTGAAGAATATCTGGACAAAAGCATTGCTGCTATAGTTTCATTCCATAGAACCAATAGAATCGATCTTAAAACTTTACTATTTCCACATTTCCAGAACTTACAAGTTTGAAAGGAGCTTAGCAAATTTTACTGCGTCGACGGTTCAAACACCGCGGTTCGGTTTTCCGCACTAATTTAACTTCGTAAGGATGGGTAAACTAACAAACTTTGTTGGCCATACAACTAACCGCAACTGTTGTTTCGTATACCATTACTTGTGTTATAGTTATTTATGATGTATATATAGTTAATGATTACATTACACCTTTTATGAAATAACAATTGATTTACTGAATGCTTATTTATTTTGTGGACATGCAATTTACTACTTCGTTCTAAACTTATACTCCTAGAGAAACGTTCGTCAGAATCATGAGTGAAAATGTTCCACATGGAGTTTCAGTTGAACTTTATTTCGAGATGAAATATGATAGAATCTAATATAAGGTAAATTCTAAATACATAGCTTTTTGAGAGATTACAAGAAATTGTAGTTACAATATTTCAATGAGTTGATTTCGTCTAAAATTCATTCGAAGTAACAGGCTAATAAGGAATTTATCTGTTAAGTAATATTTGTATTTATATCAGTTGAAAATAGAAAAGCTTATTTGTAGCACCCACGTAATACCTTCATCAGGACTCTTTCGGATGAAGGACCAAATATGTAAAATCTATATTTAGCTGTAAGTATGTAAGGTTATTATAGTCATAACAATGTTAACTGTAGGCTCAAGTACTTAGTTACAAAGCGATTCTGGAACCACCAGTGATACTTGCGCCCCGAGAATGCCAATCAATAGCTATAATGCCACCAAAAGGTTACAATAAAGCGTTACTAGGGACCACCTTACGTTGGCCTGGGTGTATCACTGATAGCTACGTGGAGAAGGAGATCACTAAGTTTCCTTTCATCAGTTCCTCGTTTTATACCCTTGTAGCTATTCACTTGACTTATCGTAATGATGCTTTAAATATCAACAGTGAATATAAAAAAAATCTTCTACTGAATATTTTAGTAATCAATGGCACAGTTATATATATTATTTGTTCGTGTAACACTATCGAGGGCTGGGATCGTCAACGATCAATCATAGGAATTAAATATCCCTCTCTTTTATATAGGAGTTAAATAGATACCTTATTTCAATTATACCTGGGGTACTAACGTACTTAGTATTTAATCCTGGCTTTCATAATCGTGATAGAAAAGTGTACTGAAGCTACCATATACTTAAACATATCTTTTGGTATATACCGTAAGCAATTTCCTAGTTCAGTCAGCTTATACATAGCTGTACACCTAATAAGTATTTTTATTTACATTAGACATGTAAGCACATATTTTCGTCGTAATAAAACCTCAATGACTTTCGCAACACGAGAATACAAATGTTATTTCATATGCTTAAGAAAAATAACAAGTAATATATCTCACGACTCAAGCACAAAAGATATGAAATAATCTGGCTAAACAACGAGCGCGGCGCCTGGCGGCGTGCCCTAAGCGGCGCCGCGGGAAAGCAAACATTTAATGAAAAAGCAAACGCTCCCCGACTTTAATTTCACTGCACAATGCACATAGGAATTACATTAAGATTCAACAGGGTTGTTAATTAAACAAGGACAAGCAAGTACAATGTGTTTACGGCGTTGACGTCGACGTCACTGGATTGGTTAATATTGACAGGAACATGGCGATTTTGGATATCCTATAGACTTAAATATGCACCGACAACTCTTGAGCCACTTAAGAGAAGTGACAATGAGAGGAATAAAGGAGGTATGAAAAGAAAACGCAATTATGATGAAGTGGTAAGAAGGTATAATTATTTAATGTATTTTTAGAGAAAAAATAATCTTAACGTTATTATTTTAAAGTAACTATCAAACCCAGAATGAATGACGATTGATCACATTATCGAGAAGGCAGTTTAGTCAACTTGGTGTTATTTTCACAAGTATTTCTCTGCGATTCAGGTTGTGTTGAACTAGTTAGTGTGTTTTTGAGACCATCGAACCCAAAATTGCAACTTTAAGCTTGTTTTACTGACACTGCTAATTTTCGTGCATTTCAAAGTGTGGTAAAAACACACCGTCAATTTCGACATTTCCATACAACGTGCTGAGTCAGCCTTTTAAGATTCGCCTGGACGCGCATGTCTCCATACAAACGAAAATAATGAATTGTGGCAATATTTGATAATTTATTAGTAAAATTAAGCATTTAATCAATTCATCTCATTATAATCTACGTACGTTCCCATACAGCTTGGTTAAAATACCAATGGTTTGAGAATTATAAGCCTCTTTAAATTTGTATGGAAATCTCGAGAGGCGTATAATTCTCAAACCATTGATAATTTTACCAAACTGTATAGGAACTTACATAGATTATAATGAGATTAATTGATTGAATGCTTAATTTTACCCCAAAATTATCAAATATTGGCACAATTCCTTATTTCCGTTTGTATGGAGACATGCGCGTCGAGGCGACTCTTAAGGGAATATCGAGGGTCAATTTACACTCTGTAGGTAAACATATACTATCACACGAAAGAGCTGTCGATTTCAAAGACATATTCAGTTCAGTCCATAGATTAAGTGTATGTTCCAAGTCGTCGGTCGCAGGAAACACGGCTGATGCGCTCCTGTCGCGGCGGGCATCGAGGGCGCACATTGTAAGTGTCGTCACACTCCCTGAAGTGGTGTTTAAGTATTCTTTTGTCCGCTAACTTAAGCTGTTTACTACAAAGATAGACTCCAGGTGGAACTTCATTTGTTGAATTAGGGTCTTAAACACTTATGCATTGTCTCTAAAACAACAAGTTGTTTCTACAAAGTGGAGAATTGTTGCATTGAGCGCTAAAGCACGTTGTTAACAATCCCGATTAAAAGTTTATTTCGACCAAAAGGTTAATGGCATAAGTTTTATGTGATGCAAAGTTAACTTGAAACTTTTACTTTGGAAAAATTGTTAATAGGACTACCAATTCATTAATATAAGATTTTCAGCATTAGTCTATTTAATAGCCTCTGTGGTCCAGTGGTTAAGGTGGTTGCCTTATTGACCCGGGGGTCGTGGGTTTGATTCCCTTGGGAAGCATACTTTGTTAAGTTGTTTCCAGTTTGGTTAGGACATTGCAGGCATAAATCACCTGATTGTCTCATTAGAAAGATGATTTCGTGCTTCGGAAGGCACTTTAAGCCGTGCTGCTAGTCGTTAAAGAAACCACGTCAGAGGCCGAGAGGCGGTTCCGAAGAACTCTGACACCAGGGTGAGCATGGTCGACTGACCGTGTCACCTACACGAAATGATGATGATGATGAGCATTAGTCTTATAGAAAAAGTTGTTCATATTGACGGGCTTAGTCGCCCCTTTGAGGGTCAGACAGATTTTAATTTTAACACGAAATCTTAAATATTGTATGTTTTTTTCATGTATTATTACGTTAGTACATTTTTTTTAATAGCATACCTAGTTAGAACTAATATTTATATTATTTATCTAATTTTAACATTAAAAGTAAAGAATTTAGTATTAATCAAAAATCGTATACTCTCTAGATTGGTAACAAAGAAATTATTTTGTAATGTGTAATATATGAAACAAAGCACCCAATTTTGCCGTTAAACATACGCTTGATGACGTTACAAAAACAAAAAAATATATAAATTGCAATATTGTTTGCACGTATTTTACACAGCATCACAAAATGAATTTCCGAGTTGCGGTGCGAATCTCCACAATTTCCCACGTTCATCTTGTGGAACCTAAGGTATGTAAGTGAGGAGTTGACAGATTCTAAAGCGTGTAATATGCTAATGTACGGCGTATAGAGGGGTGGCGCCGGTAAACTACTCTTGTTTGCGGTTTTCTCCCGGGAATCATGTCCCACTGAGTGGGACAGGTGTTTGTGTCGCAGAATTATGTCGGTACGTCGCGGAATCTTTATTTTATCTCTTAAGAACCATAATAAATAACAGGATTAGTGTAAGAACCTATTAATTTTACTGCGGTTCCAACAGAAATATATTTGTTCACAGGATAGGCTTACAATTCTTATGAGTATATTGATGTGGTTTATTATACCATAATGAAAAAATAACTGACAAGATAAATCACTGCTTTCTGTAATATCATGCAAGTATGATTCAGACATTTTCAAATTAACTAATGAAACTTATAAAGAGCTTTTAATAACTTTATTTTAATTAAAGCATTTTATTTGCACGTTTTATATCCTAACTAATATTATAAATGAGAGAGTGAATTCGTTTGTTTGTTGTTACGCTTTCACGCCCTATCTACCAATCCGATCATCATGAATTTTTGCATAAACATAGGTTAGGGTACTGAGAAGGACATAGGCTATATATCACGCGGGCAAAGCCACAGATAATAGCTAGTAGGAATATATATCGAAAAAATGTTTTAAAGTTAAAAACATTAGAAATAAAACAAATTATTTAAGGAAAACTTAAGGTATGAAGTATAAATAAAGGTTTTTTAGGGTTCCGGAGTAAACTAGGAACCCTTATAGTTTCGCCATGTCTGTCTGTCTGTCTGTGTGTCTGTCCGTCCGCGGTTTTACTCAGAGACTGTAAGTACTAGAAAGCTGTAATTTGGTATTGGTATGTATATTAATCATGCCAAAAAAGTGTTAGAAAAAAATCTTGAAAAAAAATTTTTTTTTGGGTAGCTCAAGTAAAGTGCGGGAGTAATTTTTTTTTTCTCTATTTACCCATCATGTGGGGTATCGTTAAAAAGGTCTTTGAAAAATATTGTGAGGTTGAGGACCCCATTTTTCGATTTAGGGTTCCGTTTCCGAAATATTTGGTTTTAAAGTGCAAATTTTTGTTAGAGGTAAGTGTCCCCCCCCCTCTATCTGCTAAAGGGTTATATATGGATACGTGAAAAAAATTACAGCAGTAGTATATATACTGAAGTTGAAAGGAAAACTATCAGAGCTGGGTACTAAGTGCAAACTAAAAAGTTATAGGCAACCAACTTATAAAATGTACTGGAAAATGTAAAATTTCATACAATCTTCATTGTTAGATGTTTTTGGTCGTTAAACTGTGAGGTGCGAGTGTAAACAGTGTGAACTCAAAGTTGTCATTCGCAACTACGGAACCCTACACTGCGCGTGGCCCGACACGCACTTGGCCGGTTTTGTTATTATTATATAAAGTGAATTCAATTCTATAGCAATGAGACTGTAATAAATACTTCAGTTTATTAGTTTATTTAAATATTGCGACACAATATTACACTTATACAGCGTGGAACTTGCCCCTTGACATCCCTTAGCAGGGTGACTCAGCCCACTAATATGAACAACTTTTGCTCTGGGATCAATGCTGGGATCTCAAAAAAGTTTCGACATATCCATACAAAATTGTTCAGCCGGCCAGGCATCGAGTTCTCATCATTGATCCCATAGGCAAAGTTGTTCATATTGACGGTCTACCCCTTTAAGGAAATGTCGAAGATCAAGTTTCAATCTGCTTATTTATACAAACTACGTACAGCTTCAGAAAAAAATATATAAAATTTATTTTACAAGCAATAATTTTTATCATATTTATATTCTATTAATACCTACAGTGGTATGTACAGCATCAAAATCAACTTCATCGAGCTTAAACTTCATTGCATAATACCGAAAAAGAAGGTGTGAAGTTGACAGACACTCCATTCTGCAGAGTTCTTTTCAATTTTCTCGAAGTATTGAGGGACGATGTGTGAAAACCCTGTCTGAAATGAGATCTGATATTCGGTAAGTGGATATATGTACCTACTTTATATCCGATGACGTGGGGCGTGCAGGGAACGCAAATTGAAATATTATGTTTTACATTCCTCGCGAAAATTGTTTGCTTCATTGCAAATAATGTAATCAGCTTTCGCCTTAATTGCGCTACTATTCATCCAATTTAAAACGCAATCAACATGAAAATTCTATTATTATATATAACATTTTAATTGAAATAATGCAATTTTAATTGTAGAAGCAGATGCAGGACACGTATAAATTAGTATGTGCATGCATATATATTATTAAATTTCTAAAGGAAAGACAGCAAACTATGAAGAGGAACGGCTGTTCTGCTTCATTCATAAGTGAAAAAAAGCTCTAGTGATAAATTGAAAAAATCCACGCCTATATACTTTGTTCACCTACCTCTAGTATGTGTACCTTAACAATTACTGATAACAAAATACGACAGTAGAATGCTCCCAATATGTATGACTAAATAAATAATTGATTGTATTATGTCGTCCGAGTTTATTATGTCTTTACCACCCTTCCCCACCGCCTAGCTCCAAACTCAAATATCTCGTATCACCTTCGTTCATTTGAGTTTGAGTTTTTTGTTTGAGTTCAAGAAAAAAAACCTGATTTCGTGCAAATCACTTATAGGTATAATGTAATTCGTAAAAATATGAAAGGCTTAAAATTAATACAGCCTGAATGCAATCCGATTAAATTACCTTCATTGAATAGAGTTGATAAATTAATTTTACTATGAGATTCGCACGGTACCGGTTTGAAGTAGGTATTCATTTTCAACATACTATTCTGTATTGATGATTTTCTAATCGGTTGATATTGGATAATAGTAGGCTATATTTCATTTTTTAAATTGTATCTGTGGTCTAAATTTTTATACGATTGCTTTGTACTTATGCTTGTTACAAAAAATCGCGGAACATACATGGGGGTCCATGTACGTTCCGCGATTTTTTGTTAAATATAGTCAATTTTTATTTCTTATAACTCAATAAATTTTTAAAATTTTTATTTCAATGTGATATTTAATTGTCACAAATAAAGCTATTGCTTAAAAAAATTGGATGTGCTTACGTATTACATCATTTTTCCAAAATTTCATCTTAAGTTCAAAATTACTGTTCTAATTAATTAGTGGAATATGTTTGGTACTTAAAAATTAAATAAGAAAGAGGTGCCAGGGACTTTGAAGTATCCTTAAATAGCTGTATTTGTGACAATTAAATATAACATTGAAAGAAAAAATTTAAAAAATATATTGAGTTATAAAAAATAAAAACTGACTATATTTAACAAAAAATCGCGGAACGTACATGGACCCCCATGTTTGTTCCGCGATTTTTTGTAATAAGTAAATTTTAAAAATCTTCAACAGTAAATATCATCAAAAAATTGGTTCTTTGTAGGGGTTTATTTAGTGTAATTAGACTTGAAAGTAAGTATTAGTATTTTATTATTTGATGCGTGTATTATTCTGGACCTCATTATTGCTTCCTATCAGGCAAGATCAAACGCACTCAATTGTTTCATGAACAGAGACAACACAGAAAATCGAAATAAAAATATCTTCTCATTTCTGGCCTCTTCTGTCGGATCTAATCGGATTCTTAACTTCGTTTAGTTTCGGGAACCCGGGCACAATATTTTTGTCTCCATATTGTCTCCTTACATGATAAACTCGTGTTTCCGATTCTTGATAAAACGAGGACTATTTTGTCGTAATATTTAGCGTAATTTTTGTTTGACCTTATGGCGGGATCAATCGGTTTCTTTATATGCGGCATCGATTTCTGGTATCGAAACGCAATATAATAAATTATAGATAGATACATGCTACGCCACTAAGTACATATTAAATTTAATGTCGATAAATTTTACCATGTTGCATACTACATGAAAACGTATAAAATTCCAACTGCCATTATTAACGGAAGTCTTTTTGCTCCAGCAAAGACCCTTCTGGACTCATTTTCCATATTCCCTGCTGTCGACATTATCGGCTCCAGCGAGTAATTAAGATTCGGAAGGCAAGTGGAGACCACCACAACTGATTTTGTCCAAAATTCAAGTATAACAAAAACATTATTTTCCTAATAATAATAATAAGGAAAGAATAAAACCACCAATTTTTCAGTAGCGAAAAACTATTCTATAGACAACCCACATCCAATACAGAATCGGCAACAACTTAGATAACAACATCCACAACAGCCGACGAGATATTTAACCAGGTGGTACTAGTAAGAACTTCTGATTGGAGGGCAGTGATATAATACACAATATTGGTATAAAAAACCTTACAACTCTTCTTCTGACTCCATAATAATAGGCATGATTTGAGGTAAGAATATAAAATTTCATACTCCCACCTCAAATCATGCCTGCATATCACATAGGTACATGCTGCCAAGGACAATGACACACGGAACTCAGCAAAATATTGTCCTATTACATGCCTGCAGACTTTCATAAAATCTTTACTTTATGAATATGTGAACTTGTCTATAAACACATCTCAGATAATGAAATTCTCCCTAAAGAAAAAAAAGGATGCCGAAAAATCAGCGCTACATGGAGGTGTTTCGCGACCCCTTAGGGTAGTGTAACAGACGTCGTCTTATACAGAATTTTCTTTCAAATATTTTTATTAAATACCATGCTTGAAAACATTAAACTACTTGTACCTTTTCTAGGAAGGGGCGTTTACTAGTAAAAATAAAGAACAGTTATGTCTGCGAGTACGCATCAGACATAATAACCAATCGGAGTGGTTTCTTTTACAAAATTCGGGTATTAGGGGTGTGGTTTGAAAATCGGCAAATGCAGGCATGAAAGAAGGCTCGAGAGACGGGATTAGGCAGCGCGCGCGCACGGTTGTTGACGTTGACAAATTATTATTAGAAAAATATACGGATTAGACCAGTCGCAAGTACTATATTCGGTATTAAAATTAATCCTTGCATAAAATTCACTATAAATAAAGTGTCTCGTGAGACAGGGGCGAACTATCATCACAGCGCTGTGAAGATTCGGTAATCCATATTATAACAACTACATACAAAGGTCGTATAAACATTTTCTTTATTATTTCTTGTATATTCTATTTGTACTACTATAACTTATTTTATATATATACTTGCATGAGAATTTAATAATACAGGAGACATTTAAAGGCGAGGTTGTAAGTCCAGTCGACGTTGTATAGTGGGATTTATGTGTCGCTGAATGTATTTATCTAATATGTTTGTAGTTCCTATTAATGTTTTGGTATTTTGGTAGTGAAAATTTCCGATGAGATACTAGGATTTATAAAGGCGTTCGATAGGGACGTACATTCACCAATCTGTTACTCTAACACTTGTAAATTAATTAGTCAATGTTTTCTTATATTTTAGTAATTAATACTAATGTTATACTGATAGACTGGACCTACCTAAAATCTGAATAATATCCTCATTACTTTAGAGCATCTGGTGATTTTTGTAGACCTGTACGGTAATTAATACCGTCTCTATTCTACAGTAAATTGAGGCATATTTGCTTTGTGATAAACAACTCAACGCCACATCCTGCGTCTAGCTTGGGTATAACCCACACCATACTATACTTTAGGGAAATTTTGTCGGAGGAATGTGGTATTGAGTTTTAGTATGATAGCAGTAATCATTAACAGTTTAAATTCTCTATGATGCATTGACACAGTCTTATAAAATCGGGTTCGCCCGTGCCGTGGGAATCAGATGGAAGACGCCATCCTAGGGAAATTCATGTTGATGGCATCATGGAAAATGGTAACTGGTAAATAGTTACTTTAATAGATAGTAAGATGATCTAGAAAGGTCACCAGCGTCAGACTCAGGCATAGTAAAATAAAGTCGTCTGCAGACGAAGTAGGATAGGTTATAGGGTCTAGGGCTTAGGTTCTACGGTCGGCTCTAAAAGGTCGTAAGGACACTGATAGTCAGGTGCGCGTGGAACATCTGCACCTTCCAATTCTGCCTTGGAACTGACTATAGTGAGGACGGGTTGCTAGGTTGGATGGGAGACCCGGATGTATTCATTTTTTATAGGAATTCTACAGGTCTTATGGCCTGCCCTCAATAAATTCTCTAAGGCGGAGTCCAGCAGCTCGATTGGTCGTTATGTCTAACTTTAAGTTAAGATATTATATATTTTATTTTCTTTACTTTCACTTTCTTTTTCTATGACCTGTTAAAATACTACTATTATATGAATATAAACTTGCGGTATAAACCTGTTTCATGCGTGAACGTGAATCGGGACGTCCCCGTGACGACGGCGGCGTA
This sequence comes from Rhodophaea formosa, assembly GCA_963082605.1. Lineage (NCBI taxonomy): Eukaryota > Metazoa > Arthropoda > Insecta > Lepidoptera > Pyralidae > Rhodophaea > Rhodophaea formosa. The sequence continues at coordinate 9,212,656 of OY720208.1, read as the reverse complement.
GGCGAGGCGACAATAAACGCGGCGTCAAATCATCGGGCGAATATTCTGAGAAACGCGAATTAGCATCGTGGAGCGACGACATCAACAGCAGTTCTAAGCTAAGTGATAGTTTTAATCAAGCCTTATATTTTATGCTCAATTTATTATATTGAACTATCAATTACCTCTTCTGTAACTTTCATATACGTATCACAACGTACGGGTCCTTTTAGATAAATAGACGATCACATTTTCTGGCCATGCGGACGATTCTGTTTTGAAACTTAGTTTTCCATGAGGTTTAGTGGGGTAGACGGTGGTAGGAAAATTAAGGTAGGGGTAGGAAGTTTACAGTAGGGCGTCTAATTTTTACCTTTGGATATCTATTAACGAGCCACCCTGTATAGTGCTAAAGTAACCTACTTAGCTAAGCAAAGGCCTTAATAGTGCTAAAGTAACCTACTTAGCTAAGCAAAGGCCACGTGCAGGAATCGGATTGCGACAAAAACAATAACAAATTAAGTTCGTTTCGATTTCTTTCCATTTTCTAAATCTGTCGACAGTTGTGTCGTCGGATTATGGCCCAACTTTCCTCTCTGTCCTGCACCATATTTTATTTATTTCTATCTCGTTTTCTCTCTTACCCTATTTCTTCAGTTAGTTGCTATCTATTTAAGAGACAATTCGGATTGAACAAGATTACGGTCTACAATAATAGTGAGTCGTATATTTTGTTCCGTGGGTGAAATAAGTATTATATAATGGATAGACTTGTGCCTACAGTTTGATGTTAAATTGACTGAACAGGAAGTTACCGCTCGTATAAAAAGGGCGGTTTTTGTTCGCTGAAAATTAATATTTTTTTGCGACATCGGAAATCAACAGTGAATGTTTAATCCAAAGTTTTTATCCATTTAACTTAATATATATAAAAAAACGAAACAATCTTTCCATTAGGAAGATTTTATCCTTATTTACATGACGTGTTTATTAACATAGCCTCTCAAAACAGAAAAAGGGTGGAATGTGGAAAAATAATTTCCTGGAGACATTCAAAATTTGCGTGTATGATTTTACAAGTGTTTTGCTGTTACAAGGCGACATAGTGATATACCTATGTTTTTCACTCACAATTACCCAAGTAAATACCTATTACAAATAATAATATCAAAGTGTATAAGCACACGATTTACATATCTGCAAATGTACCCCCTGCATAATATAACTATTTAGTCATAAGGCCCACACCCTATAGGCGCAGGTAATTACGAGGCAAATAAATTATTCGTGCCTCATCGAGCTATTCAACGCACTCGCTGATCCTCAACCTATAAGTACGACGAGCCCTGAACATAATTGCCTTGGAAATAATAGATACTTATGCCGAAGCTTATAAACGCTTACAACTAAGCGCGATGCTCTCTGTGAATCGTTCAATATTCATCAACTAACGCCAATGTATTCTGCGTTAATAAAGTTAATGGTTATTCTATGGCAAGGGTTGCCTGCGAGAAAGCACTTTTTTGGGCTGCGTGTTGATCAAAATTAATTCAGGAGCACATTTTAATTTATCATTGATTTTCTGTAAGCTTATTACAGTGTGTAACTTGACCTTTGATACACCCAGGTACTCAATGTGACTCAGTCCATCAAATTGAATAACTTTTCCTATGGGAGCAATGGTGGAAACTAAAAATAATCGACACAGTCGGTCGGTTATATATCTACATTACCGAAGTTTCCTGCAAATGCAATATAGGTAAAACTAGTTCTTGTACATTTGTTGGTTCATAACTCTTAAGTTAAATAAATAACGCAACTCCGCAAAATACTCTCGTCTCTTTTTCGTGTTTAGAATAAAAATAAAATTAACATAATGTCATCTTTGTTATTATAATCGCCAAGTTGGTATAAGCTTATTACGAGTATTGCTCCCAACTTTGACTTTCAGCTGATACTTACATAATACTAGGTACTGTAGTCTCGAAAAGGTGAGTGAGTAGGTGTGTTGTCTTTAATTTTAACCGACTTAAAAAAAGAGGTTCTCAATTCGTCTGTATGTTTTTTTGTTGTATGTATGTTACGCGATTACTCAGTCTGTTATGGATCGATTTTAGTGATTCTTTTTTTTCGATAGGTAATGCTTCAGAGGTGGTCCCATAAATTTTTTGTAGCAATGTATTGAGCACTCTTTGAAAAAATAAACAAAAACCCTCAAAATTTGTAAAAGGATGCCGTTTGGTTTAAACCGTTTGGGGTTACGTGATTACTTAGCTAGTTTAAGTGATTTTTTTTTGTTTGATAGGTTATGCTCCAGAGGTGGTCCCATAAAATTTTTGTCTCAATGTATCAAGCACTTTTTGAAAAATAAACAAAAACCCAAAACCCCAAAAAAAATTGTTAAGGGATGCCGTTCGGTTTAAACTTATTTGTATTTTATTCTTATGCGAATCAAGACAAATTGATGAGAACGTTTCTTCTCTGTTTTGACTGAACTTCAAAAGTGGTCCTGTAATTTTTTATCGAAATGTACCCAGTGCCTTTAGAAAATCTCAAAAATTTTACATGTATGCTGTTTGGTTTAATTTTATTTCTGTTAAATTCTTTCGCGAATCAATAAAGTTGATTACGACGTTTGTTCCTCTATTTTAATTGAACTACCAGACCCATTTACGTATAGGGTTGAAAGTGGTTTTATTACTTTCATATTTTTGAATTTACTTATTTGTTTATGCACTTTAAGTTAAATTAATTTGTGTGCTTCTGCCACCAGTTCAACTCAAAGTGCATCTTACTATGACTTTTGCAAAGTACCAAACACCTAAATCAATTCAATATTTGTAACTCATTATAGGCAGAAATTAAAATTCGATTAATAGATTGCAAAAAAAATTACTCTCATAGAAATACCGTCATATCTAGCACCTATGTAATTTACTTAACATAAATAAAGGAAGTCATTGTTTGCATTGTGTTCTCTATTTGTACTTAGACTGGATCATATTATGTGTGCTCGTGGAGTGGAGACGGAAAGGACGTGATGATGATGATGATAACTAACTAATAAATAACTAACTAACTCCTAACTATATTATAAATGCGAAAGTGAGTTTGTTTGTTTGTTTATTTGTTTGTTTGTTTGTTACGCTTTCACGCCCAACCCAACCTACTGAACCAATCGTGACGAAATTTTGCATACACATAGGTTAGGGTACTGAGAAGGACATAGGCAATATATCACGCGGGCAAAGCCGCGGGTAACAGCTAGTATGTATATAGGCAAGAACAAGAGGACAACTCGCACAAATACCAAAGGATAGGTACCCAAAAAAATTATAAACTTATTTGTAGTAAGTAATTATTAAACAGAAGAACTATTTATCGTTATACCAAAAATTGGATTTCTTGTCACAAATATGAGTCAGGTTCTTTTGTTACAAAGTTTTGTAATAGGTTACACTTGGGAACTTTTAATGAGCGAACTTCATTACTCCATCTGGCAGGTGGACTTTTTAAAATTTTACTTCTTTCTACTTTTTTTAGTAAAGTTAGCACTTGTCAAAAGTTAAACCCATAAAATTTCCAATATGAATATTAAGGATGTCTTTTCGGATTCGACAAACGTATACATTAAACCTACCTATGTCTTATTTCAGGGTTTCGTAATTATTGCGTTTTTCATATTAGCAATTGATTTCATTATTTTTGCTAATTTTGTGTAAAAAATTAATAGCAATACTTTGCGAAGAGCACACTGCGAACATCTACAAGATAACACATGATAGGACCTTATAACTTATTAATTATTATCGATATTTTTTTTCTTAGCCCTATATGTTTAACTTCGTCAGTCTAATACATATCTAATAATAAAGAATCATATTCTTATTCTGAAAAATAAAGTGTCAAATATCTAGAAAACAATTAGTGTTTAGGTAAGGCAATATGAGGCTATAATCAAGATATAAGTCTTGATCAAGACTATCACCTCTTAACAGTGTAGGTCAGCTAATAATACACGACTATACTATTGTATATCAACCAACATTACCTAAAATTGATCAAAGTAAAAGATGATTAAAAACAAATCTGGAACAAATATCAAATCTTAGAGTTATTTCTTATGTTACTTCATTCATACAGGCACACTAGAATAAAATGAGAAATGAATTGTTGTTAGGTACACAGCCCTTACCGAGTAGTCATTAGGAAAGGCTTTATTAAGTAGTCAGACACGATTATTTCCCCCGTAGAAACATGTTCTTGTGTCTTCATATCAGTTAATTATTCCTTTTTTGTTCATAATCCTGAAATTTTACCTATTAACTGAAATAACTTTAAAGTCTTTCACCTAACAGTATGTTACAGTTGATGACTGTAACAAAAAATTTGGCTACTTATGTGAGGTTATTATTAACCATAGGTACTCGTATTTCCCACAAACCGGTGTATGTATTAGGTATTTCATTCACACTTAAAAACAAGAGTCAAGTTCTATAATTTCAAATTGTGTGGTTATCGACTTCACGACAAAAACATTGAGATCTTAATGGTGCCATTTTTAATACACATTTTATACATTTGGCCTTTTGTTGTTTTACGAGCAACCATGAGAGGAATAATAGAAATATATGTACTTATATAAAACAGAATTGAAATGTGCGTAGGTATTACATAAAGATAAGTTAAATGTGAAAGTGGTTTAGATTCTGTGTGTCAACAGCCACACCGTATGCTGCCAAAAAAACTTGGTTCCCATTTTTATACCTTTGTTTTTGGTGGGATATCATCACTTTTTATAAATTCGTCGTTAAAGTAATTGAAAGTGATTATGTACTTATTAATTGGAAAAAATAGTAAATAATTAACGTTGTTCATATAATTTTTTCTTATTTTTTTATTGCTGACCTTCACTAGTTGGAGAGGCACCTTGAGAAGAAGAATATAATTTTGAAAGCCGCTATAAGTGTTACCCGTTACTAATCAATTGAATTACTATGTAATCTAAGAAATTGGCTGTTTTCTGATTGTTTCCTTTTGCCCCCATAATTATCGCTGGATAACAAATTTTAACTCTAGGTCATCTGAAAGCGGATCAGGTCTAAGACCTATATCAAAAACATAACGACATAACGATTTTCAGACGTTAATATATATATATATATATATAACTGTTTGAGCTCTGTTTATGAAATTCGTAGTTCTCGCTTTTTAGAAGTTATCAAATTAAGCGCAATGGATGTATCAAACTAATTAATCAATAATTTTCCTTAGGGGTTTAGTTTGATAGATCTTATGTAATAAAGATATCAAAGTGCTCCAAATGCTTTGTTGAATATTACAAGCGGATGCTGTTTGCCAGTTCTTAGCTTCAGCTTGCCTTGATACGCTCCTGTGTGTCTAGATATATCTTTTAAATAATAAATATATACGGACAAATCACACAGATTGAGCTAGCCCAAAAGTAAGTTCGAGACTTGTGTTATGGGATACTAACTCAACGATACTATATTTTATAATAGATACTTATATAGATAAACATCAAAGACCCAGGTCAATCTGAAAAAGATCATTTTCCATCTTGACCTGACCGGGAATTGAACCCGGGACCATCCGTGTCGCAGGCAGGCGTGTTGACCGCTGCGCCATGGAGCTCTATTTCTTCGTTACCATTACACAGTTGAATTTATGATGAAGACTTAATAAATCTTATAACCAAACAGTGTTGTTTGTCAAACGAAGCCGTCATTGCGACGGGAGTTAAAAAGGAGGAGGTTCTCCATTCCGTTACATGTTTTTTTTTCCTCATAACTCCATCATTTATAAACCAATTTAAAAAAAGGATTGTTTTTATTTGGTTCTATTAGTCCCATTTCAATTTGATGAAAATCAGTTAAGTAGTTTTTTATTTCAAAGTTTATTAGTTTAAAGCCCTTGGAAAAAACAATAATTTTTTAACAATAAGTACTATCTGCCTAAGTCACGGTGAGAAGCTAAATAATAGTAAGTTAAAGTTATATTTACAAGTCGCTCAACTTCATACAAATAAAACCGCAGTCGGCGTGGAGTTACATAGGTGTCACCCGTAACTTCTCGTCTCGGAAACGCGTACATATCTCCATTTAGGTAATCACAAAAAAGGGGAAGAACAGTAAAAAGGAGGTAAAAAGTGACTCTAACCCCTACCTGTACTCAGCCATGGTTACCTTTTTTGTTAGAATTGAAGTAGCGTCGCTAACGAGGGTCACAAAAGGACATCTCCCGAGACCGCCGGCGCCATTCCGAAATGAAAACTATTTCAAACACAGCTAACAGAGCACAGCGAGCCGTATTTATCTATTAATTATATGTATACGAGCCCGTTAACGTAATTGAAGTTTGTGTAGGTCAGCTCTAGTCGTATTGTCTGATTAATTTCTGGACCATTCTCCCAAAACTCACATCATGTCATGCCTATTTAACATGTATATGGATTATTGCGTAATTTTCGCCCCGTTTAATTGAGTTATTGTTGGTTAGAATGGAACGGACAGAATATATCAAGTACCTATCTAGAGAACTGATGTTGCCTCTACTGCTCTCTCCGCACATTTTAGGTAAGATACACACAGTCAAGCTTATTTATTAAAACAATCATCATCATCTTAGCGTTCTCACGGTTATATTCTAAGCTGTGGTGTGTTGGGGCCCGGGGTCCGTTGTTATGGTAACATTTATGCTGTATTATCGATAACCCTCCCCCTATTGAACATCATCATCATCTCAGCCACGAGAAGTCCACTGCTGGATGTAGACCTCCCCCAAGGGTTGCCAGTACGACCGGTTGGAAGCGGCCTGCATCCAGCGCCTTCCTGCGACCTTTCTCAGGTCGCAGCTGTCGACCACCTGGTCGGTGGGTGTCCAACGCTGCGCTTGCACCCACTGCCACTTCAAAGAGCTAATCCGCTGGGCTATTTCGGTGACCTTTTTTCTTCTACGGATCTCCTCGTTTCTGATTGGATCTCGCAGGGAAACACCGACTGGGTATTAAACAATATTATTTAATATAAAAAAAAGTCTGTGAATGGCAAGTCATGGCCTGGATAGGACTAGGTGGAAAATGGAATGGAAGACTTCTGCCTAATAGTAGAACCTTAGTATGTAGCAAGCAAAATAAAATAAAAAGGTAATTTCAATTGACTATCAAAAATAGATTTCTCATCGCTAAGCTTCGTCTTAGCAGTTATTAGGAGATGTACATAACTTAGTCTATTTAATTTTAGATAATTTTATCATCCATCCATCCATCCATCAGGTCTTTTTTAATCTCCACTGCAGGAGCACGACCCTCTCTGTACCACCAGAGCCGTGTATTAGCCAGAGCAGTCGGAGGATTTGGCCTACACTCTCCACGCTGGCCAGACGGGTTGGAGAAGTCTGTTTGATGTTTATAAGCTTTGTTTAGCTTGTGTTTCCTAAGTCGCCTTCTACGACATCCACGGGAAGACTTGGAGTGGTCCTATTCTACTCTACCGGGAACCACACGGCTGGGGCTTCAAACTACCTAAATAATCTAAAATGATACAGCCGTATATATGTTAATGTAGGTCAGCCTCAGTCGAATTGAATTTCTGAACCGTTCGCCCAAAGCGCATCATGGCATGATGTTGCGTAATTTTCATTTATTTAAATGGACTCGCTGTATAACAGAATCTGTATTTAATATGACTCTACTTGTATTGTTACGTATACTATTTTCATATAGGTGTATCTAATTCATTGCCATTTCTATACCATCACCGGCATATATTATATGGTAGCTGAGTAGTCCAATTACACCGACGTCTTTCTTAAGAACCAATTTATATTTTTCTATCATCATCATCAGGTCTTTTTTATTCTCCACTGCAGGAGCACGACCCTCTCTGTTCACTAGAGCCATTATAATTAGCCAGACCAATCAGAAGATTTGGCCTACACTCTCCACGCTGGCCAGAAGGGTTGGAGAGGTCTTTTTGTACTTTTCTATGAGCAAAGAATAATTATTAAACCCACACATATTTTTATTTAAGTCATACGTACATATAATTACGTATTTATTTATCTCTTGCGTGGTGAACAGGGCCCAAAAGTCATAAGACTCAAAGGCCTCGTTTAGCGTGATAGAGGGCGTAAAGATGAAAAGCAGAAAAAAATATTAAAGACCAATTATTGTTCTTCCAATACGCAATGCAATTATTTCCAATGTATTGCTTCACTGATAAAACCCTACAATTATTATCATAAAGACTAATTGCACCCATAAACCATACTTTATGTAGTTTCATTTGGATAATAATAAATATTATCACGCATCTCAAACTTTTTTCATGCATGCGTCTTATCGCAAGTATTTTGTATATTATACAAAATACGTTATTTTAAACAAAATGAAGTTTATTTCCAAATGATACAACTTTGAAAGATGCGAGCGCAGATAACAATGCCTGGGTAAGCAGACCACGGAAGTTTCAAGTAGTTCGCATCCCAGCTGCTATCTGTTCGGAACTGTGTTAAAGTACGTGCTCCAAGATGCAACCCGCACTGAAGATTGTTCTAAAAACATGCTGAAATGATTACTCACATATAACAAAAGTAGACTACAGAGAGAAGTAAAGCAAATGCAAAAGAAACGATGGCAAACATTAAAAAGAAGTTCTTAAATGTTCAATGATATGAATTATTGATTTATTATTTTAGGGAATCAAACTGAAATAAGTTATTTATATAAGTCATTTTTCGTGACAATTTTTTATTATCATTTTTGTCAAAAAAATACAGAATTAAGTATAAGTAATAATTCAAGGTATTTTTAACAAAAAACAAAAACCGACTTCAACCCTATAATTTTTTTTAATAAGCATAAAAAATGGAAAAGTCTGTAAACCGAACGGCATACTTGTAAACATTTTTACGGTTTTTGTGTATTTTTTTAAAAGTGCACGACACATTTCGATACAAATTTTATGAGACCATCTGTGTAGCACCATAATAACCTATCGAACAAAAAAAGAATTTCTTAAATCGGTCTTCTTTGAGAAATCGGGGAACATACATAAAAAAAAACATTTCGACGAATTGTAAACCTCCTCCTTTTTTTGAAGTCTGTTTATTAAAAATAAACTACCGCAAGTGATAACAGCATATAGGTACCCGGGGCTTTGATACACCACTGATTATATTAGGGTTCATTAATGAAACCCGCTGTGATATTTGTTTCTGAATGTGTAAGTGACCCACATTCGAGTTAGATTTTTCAAGCTGCATTATATCATTTGACATAACATAAGGCGCTCTTCTTCTGAAATTCGTTTTGGAAAGAGCTTTTTTCAACAAATTTTAATCTGAGAAAATATATGTTCATTTTGATGGTGTTATCTAAGGCTAGTTTACATGATTTGATTTGCTTAACCTCTCCAACCCGTCTGGCTAGCGTGGAGAGTGTAGGCCAAATCCTCTGACTACTCAGGCTAGTATATGGCTCTGGTAGTACAGAGAGGGTCGTGCTCCTGCAGTGGAGACTAGAAAGACCTGATGATGATGATGATTTGCTTAAATAGATGAAAATTAAATTTTTCTAGTATTAAACATATCTTTTGTAAATTGAAAATCATATCAAAACGCTCGTAACTGAATGGGCTATGGCTGTCGCCAAAACCATATTCATTACAATCGCATTTTTAAAGTTTTCAACATTGTACTTTTATCGCGAGTTTCAAGGTCACAGGTGAAATCACTACGCTAGATGACATGGCCTGCAGGCCTATTTGCTAACTTTTGACAGCTACGGTGTACATCATTTTCATAGTAACTTCGATATTCATTACGGCTTCGGTATAAATGGCTATTTTTATTTAAGATATAAAAACCGTAATGGATGCTAAGTGACAATCAAATCGTTATACACCGAGTTAGCAAATCGGCCTGCTGACCTTACCAACGCCAACAGGACACGGAGGAGCACGAGAGCTCTCAAAAGAGACCGCGTCGCTTTACATGCGTAAGGACTAAATACCTATGCGCGTTGGGACCTCGCATTTGGAAAAAATAACGTTTTACTTAATGCCATTAATCTTATCACATTGAACAACATTTGCGATTAGATAAACTTATAAAGCAAACAAAAGTTCAGTTCATCCGTCTGCAAAGGTCGCGCGCTCCGTAAAAGTTTTCAAGAAGCCACCTTCCAGTCGTTATCTCGCTGCCCTTATTATAGCCCTGTCCCTTAAATAGAGTACCGTGCGAGCGCCACACAAATAGATATTTACTTGTCATTCTAGAGCCATACGTTCTGACATACGTTTTATTTTCATATTCATTTATTAATCGCAAACATGTCATACAATATACAAAGTTGATACAAAGCACCGGTGAAATATCGTGCGCATGTACTCTGGTAGAGTGTCGCGATATTATATAAAACTATCAAGAAATCAAAATATTTATTGGTAAGTCAAGATGAAAATAATTTAAACATATCAAGCTAAAGGTCTCACATTACCTACATTACACACACACAAGAACTACGAGTAGTACATAAATTTCACACATTTAGTATACAAAATATCTACAAATTTAGAACGTCATCATTACACACAATGGAATACATAGATTACAGGGCCTGACAGCGCCGTAACGTGGACTGTAGTATTATGCATGTGCAGTGTAATAAACTACCATCCCCAAGGTAATGGTGATAGAACTAAACTAACAATTCATTTTAATTAAATTACATGTACTACCTGAAATAGAAACAAACAAATAACAACTATTAAATTCTAATATAATAATACTACTACTACTAATAAAAAGCCGTGTGGTTCCCGGCAGAGAAGAATAGGACCACTCCAAATCTTCCCGTGGATGTTGTAAAAGGCGACTTAGGAAACTAAAGCTAAACAAAGCTTATAAACATCAAAGAGACCTCTCCAACCCGTCTGGCCAGCGTGGAGAGTGTAGGCCAAATCCTCTTACTGCTCTGGCAGTACAGAGAGGGTCGTGCTCCTGCAGTGGAGACTAATAAAGACCTGATGATGATGATGATGATGAAATTCTAATACCCTCTATTCTTTACATATCGACATAAACATACTTTTTATTTTTCAATTAAACGATTGGAAGCAAAGAAAATATTTTTTGTAATATAAATGTTTTTGCAAGCACGGTTAGATGTTGAACAATATCATTTACCTTTGTAGCGGCTTGATATATTCTGTAAAATTATCTGTCAGGAACATGAACTAAAAACTGGCTTTGGGCTATTATTTATTATAGGGCGAAGAACACGTGTCAACTGAGTTTGACCTTGTAACTTCCAATACAATCTGATTTTGAACCTATGAACTATATTAAAATCTCGGAATCAGAATCCTTAATGCAATACAAAATCGAAAGAAAAAAAGGTCAAAATCGAAAAATAAAATCAGACTTTCCTTAGAAATCCGTCCATTTGATCGGCGACTTTGTATGGGAGGTCTAAAATTTATTACGTTTTATTCCTTATTTTTCTTACAATCGTCTCATCCTTCTAGTATGTTCTTTGTAGTTGGTGTTTTTAATAATGTTCTTCAAAGGTCTTAAACATCAGAGCTTTATAAGGATTATTATTATTATTTAAAAAAAATACGTTATTACTCTATATTTTTTTGTGTAAATCATAATTTTATCTCAAAATGGTTTCGAAAATATAAAATGTTTTGAATTCATTTGCGATGTACGTATTATTGAAATTCTATAATAATCTATTAAGCGCGAAACCTACTGTCGGCTTTGAATTTCACCTTTTTTTTGTTAAAAATAATATTTACCTACACATAAAGTGTAAACTGGGCATTAATAACCATCATTACGTCAATCATATTTATCATAACAATTATACTGTCTTCCGCCGTAGGTTATATTGTACGTATAGGTATTAGTAAGGATAGGATAATTAGGATGATGTTACCGAACTAAGTTTACTTCTACATACTTCGTACATTGTTAGATCCTGCAATAGCCATAAAACAAGGTCTCAAGACTTACTAGAGTAGATAGACACTCGAGGCAGCGACGAGTAAACTTTCCCAGCTCACCTTCTTGAGACCTCGTCCGTACAGTATGCCGATTGCTCACTCCACAGTTCGTCTAAAACAACATGCACTCAGAACGTGAGCACCTCGGAAAGTTATCCCGGGCGCAACTTGCGAGGGTCCTTGTCACGCGCGCACTTGTTATCTCAGAGAACTCTCCCCATCCGGTACTTCGGGAAAACAGCGGACAGCCTCCGGAGACATCACCCGATAAAATTACTTCATCTAATGATGCCCTATTATCATAATGAAGCGTTTGATATTTTCATATCGATTAACCTTTGTAAAGACGCTACGATTCACGGACGGTGATTCCATTTATCCGCCTCAATTTGTTGCTTCATAGCTTTTAATTAGCTGCTTAATGTACTTTGAAATATTTATTTGGCAACACAAAGCTGGATTGATGTGAAATTCGAATTCAGTTCTAACACGAATAAAGGTTCTAATTAAAAATAGTAAACTCGATTGCTAAGCTTAATGAACCAATCAATGAGGAACAAAGCTTTCGTAACTTTCCTTCTTAACTTAGAGAACTTGAAAGCTGTAGACTGAATAGCATCTTACGGTTTTAAAACTATTATTTCACTCCAATTCTACTCTAGAACTATAAATACCTCATATAATGACGGAATGTATGATAGCCTTAAAGACGCAGTGAATAATACCAATTCTAGCGTGAAATATAATTTTCACAGAATTTTATCTGCGGTTTCTAAACTACCCAAAGGGTTGGCGTCAGGCATACGGCATGCTGTAAAAACTGTACCACATCATATTACAGCATTAATAGTAATAAATAATGTGCTATGATAAATCTGACTGGGCTCCATAGCAGTATATAACAAATACAATTGAGAACTCCCCAGTATGAGGAAAACAAACACGATATTGAAAAAAGCCTTGGCTGTCTCATAACTTTCACTTTTAAAACTCAAAAGAAGCACAATATTATTTAAAGTTTAACCCAGCGTAGAACAACTTCAGTTCCACAACATGCACAAAAAAGCACTAGACACACGCGTCAGGTTTAGTTTGTTTTGCGAATAAAAGGACGTGGTGATTATGACGTCGCGGGCAAAAATGTACTTCATTTTACACTCCATTTTGTCTCGCATGTTGAGCTATATTTTTAACGAGCACGTTCTTTTTGATTTATATTTACTTTTTGAATTAAACTTTTTTTTTATTTTACGTATTGGGTGGATCCCGGGCTCCAAAGCATTCCATCTGAGGACGGAACACTCTCAGATAAGAGAATTACGACTGGATTGCAATCAAATAAAAACCAGAATTATAATAAAACCTCTCCTGTTCATTCAGATTGCATCCTCAGTTAGAATCTGTTGGTGTTTTTAGCTATAGAGAAATTAACTACTCATTCTTAAAAAAAAATAAAAAAGGTCCCTAATGAAGTATGCTTTGAGACAATATATTTACCATTTCATAGAAGAGACTTAATAGACATATTCCGCGTCTTCCTGTGCTGTGTAAATCTGGCCTTAAACAAATATAGGGATTTTTAAAGGAAGTGTGAATATGCATTATTTAGGTTTATGTGTATCACCCTAGACCTACCATAGACCCTATCGTTGCTTCCCATCATCGTTGATAGGGTTAAACGCGGTCTAATGAATCATAAAAAATATCGCCGTTAGTATAATAATGATAATTTCTATTTTATTTTGTGTATTTATTTCTATGTCTCATTTATAAATTTCCTTAATTATACATTTTATTTTGCATTTACGCACCGGTTAAAATCGTAATGCATTGTTGCTCTTTTCAATTTTATTGATTGTATTTATTGTTCATATTTGGGAATATGACTAAGTAGCCGTTAGCATTTTCCTAAGGCACTTTCTTAGTGATGGAATACTCAGGAAAACCTATCTCGGGAAAGCTATAGTGTTTTGCCTAGATATCGAAGACGCTGTATTGAACTACATACTTTGCAATTCCTGTCGTTTCAGTCGCTTGACCTACTCCTTGATTTGATAACTTTTGAATATCGAGTTGTATTATGTCTTATCAGCTTGATACTTGCTATGACTTTTAAGATTATTAGGTATTTAAATAGTCATTTAAAATCGTTATTTAAGTACGCGTTATTATATAATAAATATATATATATATAGGTAGGAAACGCTTTGTGGTTCCCGGCAGAGTAGAATAGGACCACTCTGAGTCTTTCCTTGGAAGACGACTTAAGAAACAATAGCTAGACAAAGCTTATAAACATCAAATAGACCTCTCCAAACCGTCTGGCCAGCATGAAGAGTATAGGCCAAATCCTCTGACTGCTCTGGCTAATATATGGCTCTGGTAGTAAAGAGAGGGTCGAGGCCGTGTTGCTCGAGGGTCAAGGGCCATGTTACACACTGTATAAGGTCCATTCAAATAAGGCGTAGATAATAGTAGATATGTTTAAGACTTTGACTCTAGTGTTTTTTAAGCTATTTCTGAAGTCCTTAAAGCTGGCATTGGTACTCTGTCAATCACGCCTGTTAGACTGCAGCTCAAAGAATAAATTTAAAAAATAGTATTCACGAAGGCGGAAACTTTCCATCTTCATGTCAGTCTCGAGGAAGATTAGCGAATCATTAATTATAAAGTTTTAGCTAACATTAATTCCGTCAACTTTTTGTTTTTGGGGCGAGGATTTCGCGGAGCGTCTTATTTCTCTAATTAAACATAGCCTTATTTACATATTTCAAAAGCTGCAATGGGAAGATGAAGCATTCGTTAGTTATTACGAAAAAAAATATTTATAGAACGGTGAATTGAGTACGGCAAATTGTATCTCACTCATTCTTCGTGAAAATTAAGTCAATATATGTCAAAATTTTTATTTTTTCCTACCTTCCAGCTTTTATTGTAAAATTTACTAAGATTTTGACTTAGTTTTTTGTTGTGTGTTACATGTATAAATACATAAAATCAAATAAACTGTCAACAATAAGATATAACAATAGGTAGGTAGGTCATAATATCTATACGATTACATCTTTCTTAACTATTTCCACCATGTTTGTGAAGCATATTCGTACTTCGTGAAGAATCGGCCCATTGGCCAATAAAATTAATCGATAGACAAAAAATGGAACAATCATTTGAAATTTGGTTCTGCAAGGCCCTAGATAACCCTTCCATATTTTATGAAGTACTATTTACAGTTGGAAGTATGAACGTCAAGTTTTCGTAAAAAGTGGCCAGTTTTGACAAAAATGATATCTGTGAATTATTTATTTCAAATTTGGGCAGCACTGGACCCCGTAAAATTCATGTATCTCCTTAATATTTACTGATTGCAGCAAAGCCATGTCTCCTCGTTAACTGGCGCTTCTTTAGTTTCATAGAAACTTGAACGTATACACAAAAAGAAAATATTTTTTTAGAGCAATGGCACAATGGTTTTTGCATTCCAACATATCCAAAAAACCGGCCATGTGCGTGTCGGGCCACACGCATTGTAGGGTTCCGTAGTTGCGAATGATTCACACTATTCACTCTAGCACCTTACAGTTTAACGACCAAAAACATCTAACAATGAAAATAGTATGAAATTTTACAGTTTATAAGTTGGTTGCCTATAACTTTTTTGTTTGTACTTAGTACTCAGCTCTGATAGCTTTCTTTTCAATTTCAGTATATATACTACTGCTGTAATTTTTTTCACGTATCTATATATAACCGTTTAGCAGATAGAGGGGGGGGGGACACTTACCTCTAACAAAAATTCGCACTTTAAAACCAAATATTTCGGAAACGGATCCCTAAATCGAAAAATGGTGTTCTCAACCTCACAATATTTAACGATACCTCACACGATGGGTAAATAGAGAAAAAAAAATTACTCCCCCACTTTACTTGTATGGGAGATAACCTATTAAATTTTTTTTTTAAGATTTTATTCTACCACTTTTTTGCCATGATTAATATACATACCTATACCAAATTACAGCTTTCTAGTACTTATAGTCTTTGCGTAAAACCGCGGGCGGACAGACAGACAGACAGACATGGCGAAACTATAAGGGTTCCTTGTTTACTACGGAACCCTAAAAATGCCAAGGATCGTTAGGAAATTAAACCTAATAACACCTACTCCTCATCATCACTATTAGCAGATAGTACAGAGAGGCTCATAACCATATTCCTGTAAGTATGAGTCTCTCTGTACTACCAGAGGCATATATTAGCCAGAGCCGTCAGAGTATTTGGACTACACTTTCCACGCTGGTCAGACGGGTTGAAGAGGTCTCTTTGATGTGAATCACAATTAAACAATTGTGATTCCAAAAAAAATTATCAAAGTTTTTCATGTTCTGCGGCTTGTAAAATTTAACCAGAAATAAATGGGACAAATAAATTCTACCAACCTATAATAGAGAAACAAGATGCTAAAATGCAAAATAATATTTTGTTTAATAAAATTGGTTTGAAGAACATGTTTAAATCATTCGTATTTTATTGAACAATTTAATTATGAATATAAGTAGAACCCCTTTTCCAGGAATATCTTCACTTGACCCTTGTTTTTAACTCAAGCTTTACAGAACTTGGATAGTTGATACAAATGATGGAACCAACAAATCAAATCAAATTGATTTATTGCCTACGCGATAAATTGCTGAATAGAGCCCTTATAGTAAACACAATGAAAAGATTTAATAATTATGCAACTCGTTAAAAGTTTGATTACTTTCGTGCTCTGAAAATGATTGAGGCGTCCGATACAAAGGCTTTCCGCAGGAAGTATTACAGGCTTTCAAACACTTGTCATTGTTATAACAATCTTTGAAAATGTTTTAACAGAAAATGTTGGCAAGTTGAGCCGGCCATTCTTGCTCGAGTTTGGAATAGTTTGCGAGTTACATAAAAGTGCCGTCGGCAGTGACTCGGCCGATCCTGACAAATGTACTTGTACTCGTAATGCTCTTACCTTTGCGGATGCTACCCAACTTACGGTAGATACATTTATAGTAAGTACTACTTGTGATGTACGATTCTGTTTACGTGAATGTCTGCATATGTACAAAGATCTACATTTAATTTCTATTAATACAGGCTGATTTTGAACCTATGAGTTAAATTGAAATCTTGGAATCACAATCCTAAAAGGAATACAGAATTGCAAGAAAAAATAGCTGGGTGAATTTCTATGGAAAGTCGGATTTTATTTTTGGTTTTTCACTTTTTTTTCTTAAAATTCTATATTTCATTAGGGATTTTGATTCCGAGATTTTAATAAAGCTTATATTCGTAGGTTAAAAATCAGCCTGTGTTTAGTTAAAGTTTTTTTTTATCAAAATAGTTTTTAAGTTAGTTTCGCTAAGTACTCGAAATTTTACAACGCTAGGACAAAGCTACCCTTCTGACCACATAATCAGAGTGAAAAATATATTTAACAAAGTTAATAACCATACAATTAACATAACTTTTATGTTAATTGTATGGTTATTAACTTACTTACGCCCCAAACTCAACCAGCCATATTTATACAGACCGTACCCATGTGTGTACCTATTTCCATCCAAACCCATTACACTCCTTGAGCTTCGATATGAATTCCTCCAAACCGCGAATATTACCTACAATGAGTTCTGAGCGGCGCGATTGTCGGCATCGTTTCTTATCTTGCCGCGTATTGCCACTGCGATACTAAGGGATGCGGTACACTTATCGACGCGATATCGACTAAAGCCGAATCGATGAGTATTCTTTCTTACTTGATTCTTACTAACTAAGAATATTGTTTACAATGAGTTCGGAATGGCGTGATTTTCGTTATGTTTCTCATCTGGCTGTGTATTGCCAATGTATTATAATATTAAAGTAAAGATAGATTTACTAGCATCACCTGCAACGTTCGTCCGTAGTGTGACACTAATTTAGCAATAAAAGTATTCTATCTTCTGTTTACGATTATTCATCCAAAAAGATTGTGCACATCACTTGTAATGCAAATTTTCACGTTTATAATACTTCTATTATAAATGTGAAAATTATTAATATTAATACTATCTTTATCACCGAGAAAAATAATGCATGCATAAATAATAATTGTTACATAGATAGTATATATAAGTAGTAGTATATATAGCCTGAATAAGTACGTCGGCTACTTTTTGATTCGAAAAAAGAGTGTGTGACAAACCCGAATCCCACGTGGACGATTTCGCGAGAAACAGTCTCAAATAAAGCAAACCAATAGAAACTATGTCATCATCATCATCATCAGGTCTTTTAGTCTCCACTGCAGGAGCACGACCCTCTCTGTACTACCAGAGCCATGTATTAGCCAGAGCAGTCAGAGGATTTGGCCTACACTCTCCACGCTGGCCAGACGGGTTGGAGAGGTCTCTTTGACGTTTATGAGCCTTGTTTAGCTTGTGTTGCCTAAATCCTCTTCTACGACACGGGAAGACTTGGAGTGGTCCTATTCTACTCTGCCGGGAACCACACGGCCTAAGAAACTATGTCAGGCAGGTTAATTAAATTCACACATGTTCTGCTTACATCTTCCACGCTGGTCTGGGAGAAAAGAAAAAATTTAGAATGTACCAGCTGCTTCTCTTCCCACGCAAATCGTAAAAGTCGATCTAGCGAATGGGCGTGAGGAATTGTGACATTTCGGTGATTCGGTTAGCAACCCATCACTATTTTGATTCCGCTCTCCGCCTACATGCCTACCAAAAGGCTGAACCTGGCTAGACAGAGTCCAGGTCTTTAATAATCTAAAGGATTATTAAAGACCTGCGCTCTGTCTAACTCGCAAGGAGAAAAGACGAGATAGGATGTATGTATGTTTTGCTTACAAATGGACCCATCCGCTCTACAAGTGTGGCTAGTCACTTATACAGTTGTACACTTCTCCTGAAGCATTATAATATAAGCACGGCTATAACATCTTCCCTGATATTGACACGAGCAATGATATTCTGCGGTGGCCGGATGACGCCAGTCGCTTCTACCATCATATTAACACAATAATATGCATCGTAAGGTAAGAGTATATTTTATACATATTATATAATCAAGACTAGTCAGCTGTTTCATTGCTATTAGTTATAAATAAAATTACAAATTTGATTATAACCTCTCAAAATTCTTTATTCAAACGTACCAACTATATAAAAAATGTTAGATAAATTGCTTACGCATTAAATTTAGACAGGTACCTAAAGCATTCCCTGGTATCGTTGTAGCAATGTTGGTGCCATCGAGATCAACGAATCGTGATCAAATTATTATAATATTCATTGAATATTTGTAATCGTTAAATATTATATAATACGCATACAATGTAAATTATGTGTACTGTATATATTTTTTAAGAGATATTTTTCAATACGTAGCCGGAAGTCACATCTAAGCAGAAAACGAAAAATGCATAGAAGCCACCATGAACCACCGATTTTCCTAAAGGATGTGACGCAGAAAATGACGATTGAAACCTTTGTTTTTATTCAAGTATTGGTAAAGAAAATTATAATAAATTAAGTCATTGTTTAATTGTTTCCTCCATCAAGAGCGAGAGAGAGATTAGTATGGAAGGCGGTTTCTATGTCTTCTTGAGAGTGACTTCATGGCGACTGTCAACGTTTTTTTAATGCAACGAAACGATCCGTCTATGTCTGTATATTAATTCATTATCAGTAGAAGTGAAATGTAATTTTTTGCGTAGAATAATAAAATGGATTTAATAAATATTTGCCATTTGAAGTGGTGTATTTTTATTAATACTTGAAATAAGTATATGTTAATTCAGCAAATGATCTTTCCTCTTTGGGGTGTGTTAGACCAGGTGTCTGGATGTCCAAGGGGTCAATAAATCTGGATGCAAGAAAAAACAAAAGTCATATAGTACATTATGTCTTAATGTCCAAATGGTCAATATGTCCAGATGCTAGAAGGATTTAATTGGCATTTAGTACATGTGTCTAACAATATTACCTTAGTTGTAATGTAAAAAGTGCAATTTAAAACATAGATTCCGAAAATCAGTTTGCGAGAAATATGTCAGTTGCTTTGACTATGCCATGCCAGGTTACCTGGAATACAAAACAAATTCGCATTTAAATCATCATTAAGCTAGGTAATCATTCGTACTGCATAATATTGACTAGACAAAATAAATTAAATAGTACTAAACATTGCGTGGCGCAATCCAAACAGAACCTAAAGCTTATAATTCCAAACGTTTGACGATATTTGCGTTCTCATTTCATAATATATAACAAATTCAACTTAGCAAACTCAGTACTAAATATTTCCTGATTCAATCTAAACACCTCGAAACGTAACGCCCAACTATAATTTCAAAATATGATCACAACTAATTATTTTTTTTAAATAGTATCTATTTTCTAGGTTACTATAGTTTTAGTTTAGTTTATAGTCTTTATTATATGTATATTTTAGTTTTGTAAAGTGTTAGTAAATAAATAAATTAGGAACAGGAAACAATTAACAAATTTACGCGACTATAAAACGTGGCAAAATACTAATTGCATAATATTTAACTTATCAAACCCTGCATAAACAGTAAAAAACATTGTGCCTCGAAATATTATATATATATATATTCTCAGAGCATCAGCCACAGTGGCGCAATCTAAACAAAAACAGAGCGCCTCTCCCATAACGGTGTTATTCGGGATACCCGACATTTTCAAATGACATTTAAGAGGCGGGAAAACATTAGCTCTAACCGACACGCTCAGCTTTCGACGTCCTGCACTGTTATATGATTGCTTTCACTAACATTTTTCTAATATTTTTGTTGCCTTTAAGGATTTCAGTCTCCACGTCAGACAACAAAGTATTTAAGATCTTCTCCACTCCACATTTCTATAATATTTTTCGCTTTCTAGCTTCGTAGCTAGTCATAACCAGCCCTCTCAACTGTCCAACAGACATAATATGTCTGCGTACACAATGACCGTCGACTGCCACGCGAACATAATATGTCCTATAACTAAAACTAAACATTGCACTACACCTCATCACCTTTACCCGGTCATTTTCCCCGGTTGCGTGTGCTCCAAAGCATCACAGCTGTGATGCTTTGGAGCCCGGGGTCCATTATTATGATAACATGCTATGATATTATTAAGCGAATCCTTTTTTACGGGTCCGCGCTGGGTATCGAACCCTCGTATCGCAGATTAGAGGCTGACACTGCGCTACACTACACCTCAAAGCATCGAGTTCACAGAATAAACGTCAATGGCACAAACTAAACAAAAACAGAGCGCCTGACTCAAAGTGGTGTTATTCCCCTCTATACACTTTCGAATGGCATTTTGAAGGCATGCAAACATAACCGTTCGTGCTTGCCACGGCATAAGGTACACACATATGTAATCAAACTCTCAGTATGCGCCGAATCCACTTACCAACTGCACTATTGTATGAATGTCTTCTACAAGTACTCATATTTAAGTAGCTTTCGTGGTTTTCCGTCTCCCCGTCTGATGATAAAATTTTATAATAAAAAGATCAAAGAATAAATTCTTCTTCCTAACTGCATAAATTTTCTTGCTTCTTAGCCTTCGCACCTATTCAAAACCTGCATCAATAGAACTAAAATTATACACACCCAAACACATCTAAGAAATACAGCATCAGAAACTGTAGCGAAATCTAAACAAATGTAGCGCAATGTTTTTCTACATTTCCAAATGGTCTTTTGAAGGCGCGCGAACATCGCTGCGGTTTATCTAAACGACGCTCAGCTCATACCGACCTCACTTACCACCTACGGCATTGTTGTATGCGTATCATCTACAAAAATGTTAACATTCATGTAGATTTCAGACTGCAGCGCTCTTAGGCAGCGCCACAAAGCGATGTTATTGCCACCACATTTTGAGGCAAACAAATATCGCCGCGGTTTATCTTAACTATTGTATGCGTAATATCTACAAAAATGTTGAGATTCATGTAGAATTTTGAATGCAGCGCCTTTTCGCCACTACACTTTTGAGGCGCGCAAATATTAATATAAATATAAATAAATAAATAAATATATACGGACAAATCACACAGATTGAGCTAGCCCCAAAGTAAGTTCTTAAGCAAGACTTGTGTTATGGGATACTAACTCAACGATACTATATTTTATAACAAATACATATATAGATAAACATCCAAGACCCAGGTCAATCTGAAAAAGATCATTTTCCATCTTGACCTGACCGGGGATCGAACCCGGGACCATCCGTGTCGCAGGCAGGCGTGTTGACCGCTGCGCCACGGAGCTCGTCGATATGTCGATATATCGAAATATTGCCACGGTTTATCTAAACGACGCTCGGCTCCTACCGACCTCAATTGCCACCGGCTGCACCGTTGTATGCGTATTATCTACAAAAATGTTGACATTCATGTAGATTTCCATATTTATAGTCTTCTCGTCTTCTTAAGATGCCGCGTCATCACTGAAGGTTGGCAGTCACCTTCTTAAATCGCGCCTTGTCCATGGCGAGCTTGAACCGTTGTTCAACTGATTTAATGCTAGTCCAATGGTGTATGTTTTTTAGCCCTGAAGTTTTGCGTCCTCTCACTCTGCGCTTCCCGGCAATTTTTCCTATCATGATGGTCTGAAGAAGACGGTACTGTGGATTTCTCAAAATATGACCAAAACATGCGACCTTTCTTGTTTAAAGGGTCTTAAGAAATTCCACTTTCTTGCCTAAGTGCTTTAAAACATCAACGTTGGTAATGCGGTCCGTCCAACATATGCGTAGCATTCTGCGATAAAACCACATCTCAAACGCTTCTTATTCCTTGCCGTCTCTGTGTCTTGCCTTCTTTTAAAGTCCTCGCTTCACAACCATACAAAACAAAAGGCCAGACATGACATTGAAGCATCCTTGTTCGCAGCTTGATGGAAAGTTCTCGTCTGGCTAGTACTTTTTCATCCTCTCAAAAGCTGATCGGACTATTCCTATTCTGGTCCGGATTTCCATCTCACTTTCCCACGAGTCGGTTTGCCACGAACCAAGGAACCAAAGTATTTATATTTGTTTACTCTCTCCAGCCGTGTGGTTCCCGGCAGAGTAGAATAGGACCACTCCAAGTCTTCCCGTGGATGTCGTAGAAGTCGACTTAGGGTACACAAGCTAAACAAAGCTTTTAAACGTCAAAGAGACCTCTCCAACCCGTCTAACTAGCATGGAGAGTGTAGGCCAAATCCTCTGACTGCTCTGGCTAATAAATGGCTCTGGTAGTACAGAGAGGGTCGTGCTTTTGCAGAGGAGACTTAAAAAGACCTGATAATGAAGATACTTTCTCCAGAGGTTGGTGATAAAATAGGATGGGAACCTGATTAGGATCTTTTGCAATTACCATGAGCTTGGTCTTCTTGACATTCATATTAGCCCCGGCATAACGCAACCCTATCAACTATTTTCTGCAAATCCTCTTTACTTTCTAAGTGTTTTTATGCATTGATAATGATATTTTGATTATACTCTTATTGAAATAAAGAAATTAAATGTGGGAAAAAATTCCACGCGGGCAGGAATTGAACAGGCAGTCTTTACTCTTTGTACGAGTCCTCTTTACTGTGAGCAATGATCACTGTATCATCTGCATATCACAAATTGTTGATTGCTTTGCCATTTACCTATGATTACTCCGGCAGTCGTTTTTTGAAGTGCATCCTTAATTACGATAACCTTCAGAATAAACGTTAAACAGGAGGGGAAATAGAATGCAACCTTTTTTGACGCCTCTTTGAATGCCAATGGGTTTAGTTTCCTCTCCATCCACTCTGACAGTTGCTGTTTGGTTCCAGTACAGATTTTCATGATGCAGATATATTTTCCGTCTAGACTTATATTTTGTAGTATAGTAGATACTACATTGTTGAACATGGTCGAACGCTTTTTCGTAGTCTACAAAACACATGTAAACGTCACTTTGCATAAATCTAAATATTTATACTAAGATAGCTGTAATTGCAATGTGTAACAAAATTTTAAAGTAAATAAACTAAATACAGGTGTAAGTTGGAGTCAGAAAGTAATTATCATCAGGTCCTTCTCAGTCTCCACTGCGGGAGCATGACTCTCTCTGTACCACCAGAACCATATTTTAGTTAGAGCAGTCCGAGGATTTCGCCCACTCCACACTGGCGAGACGGGTTGGAGAAGTCTCTTTGATGTTTATAAGTGATAATCACGGAAATAGTTGGAGTGGACTGCCGGGAACCACATGGCATTGGGTTATAGGTGGCTCTAGGAACTTTTAAACTAAATGGAATAATCTATTTGTCCCGTTTGTTGACACGACTACTTTTTAATTCTTTAAATGTAAGTAGATACACTAAAAAATAAAGCACGGAGTCTCACGCATCCTTTATTCATCCGAGCAAGTAGCATCCCAAATACCTTTCATCCGTTATTCTTAGTATGTCACACTCCTACTCTTGCCTTAACTTCGCTTAAAAAACGGTTTCATTAAGCAGCAGTCATGTCATGGTATTGTATGAATTGGTACACTTTCGTTCTGAGTAAGTGGCTGGTCGAGAGGTGGAATGATCAGAGGGCTGGTAACTTATATCGTGTCCAAAGAATTATCACTGCCATTCAACCTAAAAAAGCTGCCAGTCTTCGTGATCATCATCATCAGGTTTTTTTTTAATCTCATGTATTAGTTAGAGCAGTCAGAGAATTTGGCCTACGCTCTCCACGCTGGCCAGACGGGATTGAGAAGCATCTTTGATGTTTATAAGCTCTGTTCAGCTTTTGTTTCCTTATTCTACGACATCCACGGGAAGACTTGGAGTGG
This sequence comes from Rhodophaea formosa, assembly GCA_963082605.1. Taxonomy (NCBI): domain Eukaryota; kingdom Metazoa; phylum Arthropoda; class Insecta; order Lepidoptera; family Pyralidae; genus Rhodophaea; species Rhodophaea formosa. Next base: position 9,187,784 of record OY720208.1, on the reverse strand, counting down.
CCCTTTTGTACTCTGCTGGGAACCACGCGGCTTTTGGGCAATTGTAATTTACCTCGGCAATTATTTAACTACAGAACATTTTTTTGTTCATTGTGTTTGTTTGTTTTGTAGACAAAGTTTATATGCAAGTCTTAAGAATTGTAGTTTTTATGGACCTTTATTAATTTCTTAAAAATTATTTAAATATATAGAAACGCGGGTTTTTCTGTTTTATTATATGTATAGATTGACTACAAATTTCAGGGTAAGTTTCGTTTTAGTTAATTACGTTTTTATTAATCTTATAATTTATCATCAATATATTTTGTATTCAAAGTGATAGAAGGTGACGGATACCTTTCAAGCAGAAAGTGCTCTTTTCATCGAATCTAAAACAACGCGCGAGAATCCTCGGGGAAGTCTAGTTAAAAATAAATTCTGATAAAACTGCTCAACCTCGCAGCAACTCGGCTAATGAATCTAAAGTTATATCAAACATTTTATTTGAGCAAAAATATAGGTAGAAAGGTGGAAGCCGGCTGCAAATCTACGCTAACTAACAATGTTCCAGTAGATAAATAGCTTGGATAGGAGGGCGGGTAAATTGCTGCAGGACTCTCAAAACCTTGTTAATTAAACTTACAATCGAGGCTCGAGACAATTTCGGTTATAACGATTTGAAGATTTGTTTAATTTCTCTATTGAGGGCGGTTTTATCTCTTGTTTTCATAACGTAGGTACCTATACTAGAGAAAGTTTTTTTTATTAATTCTAACTAACGAATATATTTTGTTCACCGTTCAGTTTTTTGTAATAGATTCATTTAAACTGTTATTCACTCCTGGGATAAGGCTGGGATAGTTTAAAAGCTAACGAATTTAAATTTTTGGGCATTAAATCTTCTACCTGCAATAATATTAAGTTTATTGAAGCTGAAATTCCGCAGTCGCAGCACCAAAACAAAAAAACCTTACTAATGGTGAATCTGCCCCCGGCTAAAAAATTTAATGAATCTGTAATAAGAATGTACTTTTCTATAAAAACTCTGTATTATATATACTTATTTTTGTTTTTTTTTTCTGTTTGTACATTTGAGCCAAACTTTAGTACACATTTTATACCGAATTCAAATTTCCTGATAATCACATAAAAATAAAAAACTCTGTAGCATTACTTTATAAAGAGACCGGTAGAGTCGATCTGGCTACGTGTTAGCTCCAAACTCAAGAGCCATAAGTCAAGCAAGTCATTGTTATAGGACACAACGGTCTTTGGTTTCGCAAACGGCTACAATCGGTATCTTGATTACGACCGCCGTGGAGGCTAGGTAGGTATTGTAGCAACTACACTAGCGACAAATCACCATGCATTGTACCACTGTTAGCAACAGTCTGTTTAACTATCAACATACAATAATATATTATATAATGAAGAAAACTGTGCATCGCTTGATAAAAAGAAAAAAGACAAATACATTTTAGGATTTAAAAAATATTTCGAAAGAAGAAGCCTTTTCAGGCACTTTATAACAACAATTCATGTTTTGAATAATTTTTATTTACTAATAGCATATTAAAAATTAGTGTTAAAAAAGGTACTAGCGTTTTGTAACTGACCACTAAAGAGAAGAAACATCGGGATTACCTGTTTACAATTTATAATCTTAAACAACGTGGATATGACATACGTAACACATTGTACCACAGCTTAGCATCCGCTGTCAGTCCTTCTGTTCATCTAACACAGAACTGTATCTGTTGAATCGTAATAGGGAGAAAACTGAAATTTATAAAAAAATGTATTTAAGGATAGTTAAAAAAATATTGCAATCTCTATAAAGTAATTCTATAGTACAATAAATAATTTATTTTATTATGTTAAAGTAGATGTATCTATATTTTTTAAACAAAATAGTATTCAGAAAACATAAATTGAGATAGCTCTTAATCAGCAGAATCCACGAGAAAATCTGGAAGCTAATGTTTACGTAAATTCATTATCAGCGCACAATTTAATATCACAGTAAATAGTCAAAGGAATTGTTGTCGAAACTACAATGGATAGCAGCCGAGCCAGCAAAAGACAGGGCGGCGGGCGCCTTGGTTCACTCGTTTTACATAGAGGGCGACGGGCGATTCTGGGAGAATCGCAACAATTTTCCGGAACATTTCCGAGCGGGCTAACGAACGGAAACGCAGGGGACGAGGCCAATTGCCGGATAAATGCACCTCAATTACTATATTGTGGCAACATTTTTCCTACTAATGTCTCTGGCTTTTACTATTTCAACTGTTCAGGTTCTGAATGCAATTTTACATTAAGATTAGCGTTCGTGTTGGTTGACATTCTTGTTTTGTATTTTAAATGCCTATTTTTATTTACAAATGTCTCGTTGTGATAAAACCATTTTATTTACCTCTCACATTATTAAACCCACAGTTTATTTACCCGAACAAAAGTTTTTCTTCTTTCGTAAGGATCTATGTAAGAAGCTTGCGGCTTAACCTTAATAGCGTTATTATGAGAAAAATAACAATATCCCTTTACCCATGCTGTACTGATATATTTATTATCCCGATATTCTAAACAAAGTTTGTTAAGTATATCGTTTATCCGGTTAAAGTAAATGAAAGTGCCATTTGAGCAGTCCAAAGCCAGTAAAAACATCTTATTTCCCTCGGTGACTCAACTTGAAAAATGTGGCAAGAATGTGCGCGCATTAGGTTTGGTCGTTATTTAGGACCAACTAGTCGGGTTCGAGCCCCGCGGTGACTAATAGATGCTGTGCGGTAAAATATGTTCACCGTAAGTGCACGACATAACAAGCTAGCTACTGGCTATTTGTAACCAACTGACTTGCGGCTAAACTCTATTTCTAATAAATATATATCAAATAAAATAAAATTCTAAGCATAATCGGATTTGAGTTATAAGTAACAGATTAAATAATGATTTGAAGACTTTTTTTATACAATATCAACTCCTTAACCGTACTATCTCAAACATTACAGCACATAAAATAAGAATTAATTGCAATTTTTCCATAAAAATATCGTCCAAAATGATAAAATAAGGCCGAGTGATAAAAAATAATTTAAAGCTAATGCTCGAAATAACCATAACCTAGGATAAGAGGTCAACATTATGAATGAATTTTCCCATCACTAGACAAAGTATAATATACCCGGGACCCATGAGGGTCCTGGGTATGTAAATAAAGCTCATGTTTTACTTTTCTTTTACCACATTTACCATCAAACGTTTTTAATTTACTCAATATCATAAAAGAAATTTCAAATGCAGTCGCTACAAAAGGTTTAATGAAGTGAGTTATGAAAAAAATAATAGAAAAATGTCAAAGATAGTTAAACATTCACTTTTAATCTAAATCGAAATTAGCTTGTATTAAATTCTGTTCAAATATTAAAGGTCATTTAATAATAAAATCTTTCAGTATCCAAACCTTATAATACTGAAAGAATTGAAAAAAGAAATGATTACAAACGCCGCGTGTAATTAATCACTTTTACTTTTATTACTTAATCGAAAGTTCATTGTAAATGATCACTTTTTAATAGGCTACTCTGCAGGGAAAATGTTTTTTCATAGCTCGACGTTCAAGAGCCATGAGTCCAGCGGGAATTAGGGTATATTTTTTTACAGTCGCCTTAGTAAAGAGTCCAAATTCCACGTAATGTCCCTTTAGAATGTTCATTCGGAGACAAATAAGTTAAAATAATCTCGCCGAGTAGGTAGGGCAGGTCGCGGGCCGCGAGTCATTATTCTGCGCCCTCCCTCTAAGTGACTTCATTGTCGTTCTCACTTCCTTCCCCTCGTAGGAAATAATTTCAATTTAAGGTCTTCATTGAAAAAATATTCATGTTTCTTTTTTCTTCCCGAATTAAATAAATACTCATTTCTGAAAAGAGAGATATTTTGCGCGGAGAAAAATAGTGTTTGTGCGTATTCTATAGCATAACAATAAAACTGTGAATAGGTAGGGGACACAGTATAATAGTGCACGCGAAGTTTGGGAGGAATCGGGGACGCGCGAGATATTTATGACTTCCTCCGCGCTCGCAGCGGCTCTCGAGGTTCAAAAGCTAATAAAACGTTGTCACATAATGCAAATTTTTACTTAAAACTGGGACAAATTTTTGAATTTACGTTTACGCTGATAAAATAAGCCAGCTTTTTAAATAGGCTGTCGTTTTTCCTTTTAAGAACTCTTACCTACTGATAAGGCAGCAATTAATGATTTTATCTAGGTTACAATTATGCTTTTAATTCTTTATTTTTTATTTTATTAGGTATTATTATGTGTCAACTTACTTAATTTTTTCCTGGTGATAGTTAAACACTGGACTCTCTATCTCAAAAACTACTGAAACGATTTTGATGAAACTTGCATTGTTAGCTAAGTATGATTGTGCGAAAACCAACTCAAATTAGATATTACAATCCGACTTATAGTTTTTGAGATATGCGTGGACAAACATACCGACTAATATACATACAGACATTTATGAAATTTGACACACGTGTATTTAGGGTGGTATAAACTGACATATACAAAAACATGTAATTCTCACAATATTACATTAGTCAAATTCATAACCAATACATAATAGAAAATATGACTTAAACATTAACGCATGTATATTTTTTTGACATTTTCAAGTTTTCCTGTGTTATTAATATTATTCTGTTTAATTAAGTATTTTTTTTGACGTTGTACGAAAATTTACAAAATTGTATTTATATGTGTGATAAATGTAATAGGCTAAGGTCGTTTTTGTCACAATAAACAAATAAACAATAACCTCTTTTTTTTTGAAGTAAGATATAGGAGACGTCGCTCATGCCTATTGCGGTAAAATTAGAACTGATGCGACTTCCTATAGATACCGTTCCCAATTAGTAGTAAGTAAGTAACTTCTCTTTGAAAAGACAGCTAAGCGCGATAGAACTCCGACATCTATTCACACCTCCGAGGCAGTTAATTAGAGACATCGATACAGACAAGATGAAACGTGGATAACGTCGCGTGTCTCCTCTCCCGTCGCGATTTCAACTACCTATTACGACGTCTTGTTTAAGGTCACTATAACATGTCATGTGGTGTCAACCTCTAATTCGTACGATTTAAATTATATTTTAGATGTGGTGTGTTTGTGGTGGGAAGTCAAGAGGGTGCAGTTGGGGTTTACCTTAGATGATTTTGCAAATTGATTTTAGTGGACTTTATAATACTAAATTGGTGTAGTTTGGTGTTATAAATGCTCGTGCTCATGAACAATTTGTGAAATAGTTAAAGTAGACTGTGACATGGACTCGTATAGATTTGTCACAGAAGCTCCCACGAGGCCTTTACGCCATTTTTGATGCTACTTGTTACAACTTTAGCGTACAACACCGATACTTAGTATCTTAATTTACTAGACATTAGCAGAATCACCGAAATCTCGGTGGAAGCCATATTATAAAACAGAAGAAAAAGAAGAAGATTTTTTTCCGGCAGTTGCACATAGATGGCAATACTGGTAATCTTAACTTTGTATCTACCTGTTATAAAAGCATTATTTACGAAACCTATAACTTATTAAAAATTAAAGCAATGTTTTTGGCATTGCATTATAAATTATAGTTAATTTAGCAAGTTTAGGCTAACGCGGATTAACGCCATCTTGTGACGAGTGGAAAATAAATCTACAGTGACGTCGCATAACAATGCGTTTTACCTTAAGCTTAGCAGGCTTTAATTTGGTTCTATGTTTTTGTTTGAGGTTAGCAATCTATACGTTACTATTATATTGTCTTTGCCAGTAATTATATACAATCACTTGCCAAAATAACTCTCTGGTAGCTCGACTAGCTTAATCTCAGAACCTTCAAAGCAAATAAAAGGGGGACAGCGAGAAAAAGGAGTCTATAGGCTTTCTGCACTGGGTGGAACTCCAATACAAACAGTTGCCTCTTTGCCTAATATCAGTTAAAAATCTGCCGGCTGACAATTGACTTGCCAAAGTACTCACCAATATAACTTCCTGTGTGATTTTTCTTTGAAAAGACAGATAAGTCTCAATAGAATCCCAACATCTATTCACACCTCCGCGAGCGAGGCAATTAATTAGAGCGATGCTTCTAAACAAGAAACATGATACTTATGCAGATAACGTCGCATGCTTCCGTTTCAATCACAATTGTTGCGGCTTCTATTTATTATCACTTATAGTAGCAATTACTGTCACTTGTCAAACTATCGATAGCTTGACTAGATTGATCTAGAGAACCTTCATAGCAAATAAAAGGAGGCAGCAAGAAAAAGGGATTCTAGAGACTACACTGGCTGGAGCCCCAGTAGTAGCTTCTTTGCCTGGTAGGCAATCTGCTGACTGACGATTGACTTGCCAAAGTACTCAACAATAAATCTTCAATGTGATTTTTTCTTTGAAAAGACAAAGACAGTTGAGTCGTAATAAAATCCCAACATCTATTCACACCTTCGTGAGCGAGGCAATTAATTAGAGCGATGCTTCTAAACAAGAAACATAATACTTCGCAGATAACGTCGCATGCTTCCGTTGCGATCAAATTACAACTGTTGCAACTACCGAGTCAACACATTGTGCTACTATCAACTTTCATGAATGATTGTTATGTAATTATAATTTGTAAAAGCTTAAATCATAACAAAGGATAATATTTGATTATTAGAAGATGATGATATTCTTATTTAATTATGATGCTGATTACCTATTACTGTATTTTACATAAAAAATCCATTAGAGATGTCATATTCTTGAACGAGGATATTCCTAGATTTTAAATTAAAATGCTTTAGTAAGGGAACTTAAAAGCTTAAAAACCCTTATGTAATATTAATCTAGCAATTTGAACAGTCAATAACTTAGGCTCTCAGGAATGAGGTAGTAAAAATTTTCACGCAAAATTATCCGTTTTGTATAATTACTAAGTATTTCTGAAAGTAGCTATAGTCCATTGGTTTAGGTACTTAAATAATGTAAACAATCTAGATAAGTCTTTTTATTGAAATATATACACTTTTTAGGGTTCCGTAGTAAACAAGGAACCCTTATACTTTCGCCATGTCTCTCTGTCTGTCCGTCTGTCTGTCCGTCCGCGGTTTTACTCAGAGACTATAGGTACTAGAAAGCTGTAATTTAGTATGGATATGTATATTAATCGTGCCAAAAAGAGGTAGAAATAATCTTGAAAAAAAAAATTTTTTTAGCGTAGTTCCCATACAAGTAAAATGGGATTCATCATTTTTATTTTTCTCCACTAACCTATCGTGTGGGGTATTGTTGAATAGTTCTTTAAAAAATATTTTTAGGTTCAGAACACCATTTTTCGATATAGGGATCCGTTTCTGAAATATTTGCAAATTTTTGTTAGAGGTAAGTGTTCCCCTCCTCTACCTGCTAAACGGTTATACATAGATAAGTAAAAAATAAAACAGGAATAGTATATATAACGAAGTTGAAAGGAAAACTATCAGAGCATAGTACTAAGAACAAACAAAAAGTTGAGGCACTTTTTCATAAACCGCAAAATAACTTTGTCAGTAAAACAAACACTACGAAAAACAAAGTTACTTTGGCTGGCGAAAAATTGTAAGACGTTTTTGGTTAATCTAAGCTTGCTTTTACGGAAGTCATGCGCTATCCCGACTCACACTTGGCCAATTTTAAAATCAAAATATTTACGTTTCACTTGAATTTCATGAAATTACTCTGTTATAATTAATTTCACATTGAAACGGGTAAAGTATAAAGAATTTGATTTAAAAGGCGTGTTTTTCAATTAAAAGACGTATCAAGATTGTTTAATTTTTTTTTAAATTGGTTCCTAAAGAAAGGGACTATTGGTGTGACAGGAAGTTTGATTTAATATTAAGTACTTCATATTGCTATATTTATTTAAACTCAACCTCTAAGCCACTGCCGCTTCAGTTTATATTTATTTTTAATCTTTCAAACATCAAAAAGGTAAAGCCAAACACATAGGTCGACATATACGCACCACACATGTTATCTATGTCATGCGAACATAATAAACGGGGCTGGCGCGGCAGCCATCGCTTCCCCAATATGTTTTTGTGTGTGATCGTAACAATAATTGTCATGTCAGTAACGAGCTCCGCAGATGTTGCTGTTTAATTAAAACTTTGAACCATCGTTAGCCAACCCTTCGACATTATTGGACCTTTCATGGCCGCCACTCGTAAGCTCTATAAACTTTTCCGACGCCTACAAATTTTGGATAAAATCTCCCGTTTTCAATAACAGCTTTCGAAGCACCTGGAATTAAAACGGTGCTTTTAGGTTTCTATATAATTAGATTGCTTAATTAGTATTATTTTTTTTATAGTTTGGTTGCGTTTTTAAGTTAAGAATATATTGTTTGTACTAATGATATAATATGACAACAAAAAATATCTTTACCGTCCAATAAAACTAAGTATGTTTTATTCAAGGAACATTTAATTGTCATTCAATTATTTACAATAAATTTTCACATTATGTATTCCGTTATTTTAATACGGATCCATAGTAAATAATGAACCTAGTTTCACCATGTCCGTCACAGACAAACGTCTGTCCAAGATTTACCTTAGAGCTTAGCTCATTAATCACACCGATAAAGTGGTAAAATTAAATTAAAATAAATGTTACAGGTTTCCTACATACTAAGTGAGAATATAATTTTTTTTTTCAATCCCTTGGTGTGGGGTTTATGTCGTTAGATAGGTCTTTTATTAAGTATTGTCGGTGTATAAACACTATTTTTCGATTCAGGGATCCGTTTGTGATGCATTAAGACTCAAATTCTCATTTTTGTTAGAGTCAAGTGTTCAACTCCTTGCCAGCTAAATGATTGTTTATGTATACGTGAAAGTGAAAAAAATTAGGATATTAACATTATAACGAAGTTCAAAGAAATATTAACATAGAGATTCACCAGTTAAAGAGTTAGTCGACCAACTTATAAACTGACACGCACTTGGCCGGCTTTTTCTTTGCTACATATTTAATGTAATTTAAATTTACAATGCCAATTAGGTATTAAATCTTTGGTTGACTTGGCAAAGTAAACTAGTGGATTCGAATACGACCCTGCGCCCTAATTGGAGTCAATCGTCAGTCGTCACAGAGAGTAGTCTATTATGCTCTCCTGCCTTGTGAACACGAGTACGTCGGGCGGGTTGGCAACTAGTACAAAATTACCGAAACGTAACGCTACATGGGAACATAATGTTTTTATTCCAAACATATTTGTTCAGAATCAAAGCAACCGTTTACATTTTTATTTGACCAATTTCATCTCCAAAATATGTAATACTAACCGATTTTTCCTTGAATCCCTTTGAATATATGTGAGTGTAACACACTTCGATTGAGCTTTCAGAACCACTGCGTAAACAAAACAAATATTTTACTGGAAATCATAAATAATGCGAATAAAAACTCCGGAGTATTTGCTCTCCGTTATCGTTTTACTTTTATGAAAGTGGTTTAGAAACATCTTACAATCATTCAATATTTTGAAATAATATATCTAAGTATAATAAGTTTGTAAGATTTACAAATTACGCATTCGATTATTACAATCATTAATTGATTACGCAAAGAAGGAAACATGTCTTAATTGTTTTCCACTTTTAAAAGGTTCTCTGACCAAAAAAAAAATCAAGTAGAGACGCTTTGCTCACGCTTCGCGCTCGCTTGGTCTATAATAAAAGTAACGGTCTAAGAAAAGTTTCTATAATACTCTAAAAATTATCTTTCAACCCTTCGATTATCAGCTTATCAACCAGAAATGGTGAATGTAAATACCTAACACTAATTTTGATTATCGTAAGATACTTTGGAACTGGACGTCACCCACTAATATTCGTTTGGAAAGGGCCAAAGTCTTCGCTAGGGAAAAGGCATTCTTTCCCCGTAAGATAAGAGGGGCCATAGAAATAAGTCGACATCCAAATTTCAATCGGGATGAAGGTTGGACTCTACCCGCAACCTGGAAACCGATTTTTCAAAGGAGTGATGTCTTCAAGCACATGAGTCAGTAAAGGCCGATACGATTAGCTGTTTCCACAAACGCACCTTCACCAGACATCGACGAGGAAGAAATAGGATCCACTGCCTCCGTAACTACGCAACACCAGGATCCCGGATCAGCTTGTTCCCCTTTCGATTGTTCACCAGGGTGGCACGAGCCGCTGCGCGGGCGACGCGTTTAGTTCGGGACCAAGGAATATAATTATTCGACCGATTCAGTCCATATAATTTCAAAAAGAAGTTAATACCTTGTCTGTACGTTATTATAAATATTAAATACTACCTGTTACCCGTGGCTCCGCCCGCATGATATACCCTAGGTCCTTCTCAGTACCCTAACCTATGTGTACGGAAAATTTCATGATGATCGGTTCAGTAGATAGGGCGTGAAAGCGTTACAAAGAAACAAACTCACTTTCGCAATTATAACATTTAGTTAGGATAAGTTAGGATTAAACATTTTTTTTATTATATAGATCACTACTGCCTTAACAAAAGATTATAGCTTGTGATTCTAACAATACTACACACGACCGTTAAGGTATTTATGGTGGAATAATGTAACTCAGATAAATGCTTATTACATATTTAAATACATGAACACAAAACATAATACACTCCTTTTTGGCAGTCGTGTAAAAGGGATACTTACACTATGCATCGCTGCACTGCACGTGATATTGTAAATGCAACGACAATACATCCTTGAACGTTTTGCGGACGAGGGATTTCTTAGAATAACAGCCGTAGTTTGCATGATATGGAGGAACAATGCTTTGAATTTAAATGCTTCAGTTGCTTTCTTGAACTCCGTAATATTTGTACAAACGTCTTTAAATTTTATATTTTGATAGATGCAAACTCAGTGCTGTTACGGATTAGGTATTCTTCCCTTCATTCACAAATCTGATTTTTGATGATCCATCCTCTTTCCGCATCAGCATCTGTCCTCCATCTATCCTCATCCGCAGTTTTTGCTTTCTTTCTTTTCAAGCTAATATGTAAATGAGATAGCATAACTATCTATGTGAATATATGAATTAATAGAATAGAAAGAATTCTAAAAGAGTATTTTTCTATCATACAAGATCGTCAGCGAAAAATCTTGTTTTTATTCTATTGATTTTCCTTTTTATTTGATTAATTAAAATGTGACGTGGCAACTTAAAAAATATAAATCATACGGTGTTCTCCTGATGCATAAGAAAAATAACAGAGAAGCAGAAAGGACTTAAAAACTAATCACATTTTTATCAGCTCTTTTACAATTTTCTGAACATATCTTGAAACAAGCCATTACACCTTTACAAAAACCGGCCAAGTGCGTGTCGGGCCACGCGCAGTGTAGGGTTCCGTAGTTGCGAATGACAACTTTGAGTTCACACTGTTTACACTCACACCTCACAGTCTAACGACCAAAAACATCTAACAATGAAGATTGTATGAAATTTTACATTTTCCAGTACATTTTATAAGTTGGTTGCCTATAACTTTTTAGTTTGCACTTAGTACCCAGCTCTGATAGTTTTCCTTTCAACTTCAGTATATATACTATTGCTGTAATTATTTTCACGTATCCATATATAACCGTTTAGCAGATAGAGGGGGGGGACACGTACCCCTAACAAAATTTTGCACTTTAAAACCAAATATTTCGGAAACGGATCCCTAAATCGAAAAATGGTGTTCTTAACCTCACAATATTTTTGAAAGACCTTTTTAACGATACCCCACACGATGGGTAAATAGAGAAAAAAAAATTACTCCCCCACTTTACTTGTATGGGAGCTACCCAAAAAAAATTTTTTTTTCAAGGTTTTTTTCTACGACTTTTCTGCCATGATTAATATACACACTCATACCAAATTACAGCTTTCTAGTACTTATAGTCTCTGAGTAAAACCGCGGACGGACAGACAGACAGACAGACAGACAGACAGACAGACAGACATGGCGAAACTATAAGGGTTCCTAGTTTACTACGGAACCCTAAAAACAGTACTAAATATAGGAAAAGGGTCCTCCAACACCATTCCCTGTTTGCAATAGATTTGAAGTTTAATTCAATATAATATTTAATTTACTTGAAATTGGAAACAAGAATGCCGTATTATAATAATTATGAGTTGGTAATAAAATTGACCCGGGAAGCGTGTCCCAGCGAGGCTCCCAGTAGAACTAAATAAAGATGTATACTCGTACCTACATTCACTCGCTATAGTAAAATTAATTTGAATCCTAAAATTTAAGTGGAGTAAGATTATAAATTGAAGGATTTAGACGCCGGGGGCCCTCATTAAAAACTTTTATGAGTTCTTGGAGTTTCTTGCGTATTGTGAACAGATTGACGTCCGAATTTTAATGACTTATTGTGGACCTTTGTATCTTGAGTTGATATTGCCACAATGATGGAAATTGAAATCTATTGTCTGATAATTGACAGCCGCAAAGTTATTCAGTAATCATTTATTTCTGCCTCATAAATTTTTATGATTTATTACTTAGGGAGAGCTATTCTGATTGATAAGAAGGTATATTATAATGTATACCTTCCCATAAATCAGAATAGCTCTCCAATAATTATAACTTTTAAAGTGTATTTAAGTTACCTATTTGACGACGACTGACGAGCTCCGTGGCGCAGTGGTTACCACACCAGCCTGTGACACGGGGGTCCCGGGTTCGATCCCCGGTCAGGTCATGATGGAAAACGATCTTTTTCAGAGTGACCTGGGTCTTGGATGTTTCTCTATATAAGTATATATTATAAAATATAGTATCGTTGAGTTAGTATCCTGCGACACAAGTTCACAACTTACTGTGGGGCTAGCTCAATTTGTGTGATATGTCCTATATATTTATTTATTTATTTATTTTAGATAATTTTATGTACTGTATTTTTTTAAATTATTTCATAAGGTGACAAATAACGAAGAAAATGATGCTTTAAATTTACGAACATCTTTTTTACTAGGCTATTTATGTCCCAATTATTGCTAAGCTAGTTAGGATTTTTTTATTAAAAATGTGCCACTCCAATTTAAATATTTTCGCTTCCTAGATAAGTGCATGGATATTCTTCAATCAGAATTTTTCTATGACCTTCATTTAGGACCAACTTAAGTGGATTTAAAATCCGCCATGTGTTAACTGTAGGTATCTGATATTAAAATTAATTAAATCATCCATTACGATCATTTGTTTAAGTCTGTAAAAATCCCGAGTTAGTTAAGTTATTTAAATTAAAATAATTAAATAAAAATCTGAGCTTTAATAAAAAGACAAAACCCTAGACAGAACTAACTGGTTTAAATCGGTAGCTTAATATTTTGTTTACTATTCAAATCTCGTTTTCGACACGGTTGGACCCAAAAGCCCCGTATATTTTATTGGGAGCGGACTACGAATTAAGTGCAATTCACATCGACCGATTTTCTGTCGTTGGACTCGCTACGTGCCACGACAATCCAATTAATAAGCAAACCTTTCGTATTCACAGTGAATATCAAATATTTGTGCCGCAACCAATTGGCCGTTCAAATAAAATATTCATATTATAACAATACATTGTCAGCGGTGATTGCGGCACGTAGAAGCGTCGATGTTTCGGGTTCCGTACCCATAGAGTAAAACCGGCCAAGTGCGTGTCGGGCCACGCGCAGTATAGGGTTCCGTAGTTGCGAATGACAACTTTAAGTTCACACTGTTTACACTCGCACCTCACCGTTTAACGACCAAAAACATCTAACAATAAAGATTGTATGAAATTTTACATTTTCCAGTACATTTAATTTAAGTTGGTTGCCTATAACTTTTTAGTTTGCACTTAGTACCCAGCTCTGATAGTTTTCCTTTCAATTTCAGTATATATAGTACTGCTGTAATTTTTTTCACGTATCCATATATTACCGTTTAGCAGATAGAGGGGGGGACACGTACCTCTAACAAAAATTTGCACTTTAAAACCAAATATTTCGGAAACGGATCCCTAAATCGAAAAATGGTGTTCTCAAACTCACAATATTTTTTTAAGACCTTTTTAACGATACTCCACACGATGGGTAAGTAGAGAAAAAAAAATTTTACTTGTACGGGAGCTACCCAAAAAAAAAATTTTTTTTCAAGATTTTTTTAAGACTTTTTTGCCATGATTAATATACATACTCATACCAAATTACAGCTTTCTAGTACTTATAGTCTCTGAGTAAAACCGCGGACGGACAGACAGACAGACAGACAGACATGGCGAAACTATAAGTGTTCCTAGTTTACTACGGAACCCTAAAAACAGGACCCTATCAATGAGACTTTGATGTCCGTCCGTCCGTCTGTCTGTCTGCCACCAGGCTGTGTCGCATGAATCGTGATACATTGACATTTAAATTTTCACAGATGATGTTAGTAGTATTTCTGTTGCCGCTATAACAACAAGACTAAAAGCAGAATAAACCTTGTTCGAACAAAAAGCCTTAAAATTACTTTTTATCCGCACTAATAGGTTTATCAGAAAGTAAATTTAAACATAGAGCCAATGATAAAATAAATATTTCGCCAGATTTCCGTGAGGCGACAAAGAACGGAGAGATCTTAATACGCTGGCGTTGTCAGTGGGTAACAGATTGCTCGGTCGCGGGTGCCTTGATTTCCCACAAGATCCCGCAATGAAGCAAGAAGTCAACCGCGGCTCTCGCCGTGCTTCTGCCTTACTTATTATGTTTCTAATTTCGTATTTCGCTCCATCAATCTCGCGATATATGCTTTAATTTTTTTTTTCCTTTTATATAAATGCATTGTGTAAATTGTTTATGGGACTTGACCAGAATATGATTTAGTAACCGAAATCATGTGGTCTCAACCCCTTAATCGTACGATTTGTCCTCAGAGACACGCATAGATGGCGCCACTCGTAACTACACAACATTGTATTGACCGTATTATGAGGATATAAAAACATTATTCACAAAATATATCTTATAAAAAATAGAACAATATTTGCGGCACAATATTTTAAAATTACAGCCTAGTTTTAGTAAGTTTAGGCTAACGCAGATTACCGCCATCTAGTGACAAGCAACTCTGCAGCGCCATACATTCGCCTACTTTTCGCCACCTTAATTTGGTTCAATATTTCTCTATGAGGTTGGCAGTCTATTACGTTAGCATTATATTGTCTTTGCTGAAATGAAGGAAATACGAGATAGTCAAAAGATCGTACTTATCGTGATATTTCACAAATTATACTTTCTACGTCTTCTTACATTGAATAAGGAACGTAGTTGAATTTATTTAGTACCTAATGGAGTACTTACAATGGTAAAAACGCTCATATTGTTTTCATTTTGGTTTTCTAATCCATATTCCCGTCAAATGCCATACCTTTCACATCTTGTTACACAAAGAAAAATAATAAAAAATATTACATCGCGAGATGGTTGAAGCGAAATATACGAAATCATAAACATAACTAAGGTTGACTACGGTTGACTTCTTGCCACTCTCGGTGAAATCAAGTCAGCAACGAACGAGAAATCGCTTATTCACGAATAACTTATTATTTAACTATTGAGGATCAAACTTTGACTAAAGATTTGAGGTAAGTTAGTTTAGGGACAAATCCAAAAATTAAATCACATATCATTAAAAGGAGATGAGCTCCCAGCGAGTGAGATGAAGAGGTGAGGAGCCCGATGGCTTAGTGGACGTGAGCATTATTAGCGCTTTCGTATGTTAAGCAACCCCAGGCGCAGTTCCTACTTGGATGGGCGACCGCAAGTGGTATAAAAATTATCTCGAGCTCCTCCGTGCTTCGGAAATCACGTCAAGCCGTTGTTCCCGGCTGTCATAATTGATGGCAATTGTTAAGCTATGTCATATGCCTTTAGGAAGTTTGAAAAATGTGACACCAGTGTTGGCCACTTTCACACATGAAAAACAAACAAGCGAGTGAGATCTGCGAGCGAATTGATCCCTGTTCGCTTTGTGTGTCGGATTGCTTGCTCGCGGTTGCCTTAATTTACCACAAGATCCAGCAATGAGGCAACAAGTCAACCACAACCCTCACCGTATTTCTACCTCAGTTATTTTGTTTCTAATTTCACTCCATCAATCTCGCGATGTATGCTTTGAATATTTCATTGTTTTTCCTTCTGTAGTATGGCGCATACGGTATATGGGACTTGACACGAATACGGTTTAGACCGAAATGTGAAAAATATTAAATAAAATTATATGTGATAATACGTGTGTAAATCTTTCTTGAGGCTTGAATCAACTGATTATCTGAAAAGATAGAGAATTTCGTGTTTCGGAAGTCACATTAGCTGTGGGTCCCGAACGCTATCTAGCGTTTATTAAAACCTATCCTAGGATTAGTTCTGGTTTAGGTATCTATCTTTGAGTTGCGAAGGTCGGACGGCAGATGCTCACGGTTTGAATGATAACAGCTGCGTTTAAGGAGTTTAGAGTTTGAAAAGACGTCAAAAATATTTCTACCTACTAATAACTAAGATAATCAGAGTAAGAACCATGACCATGAACGATTGAAAATGGCCGCCTAATCACCTAGGATACATAGCGGACCCCAGGCCCTGCCTATACGCTCGGGTGTCTACGGGTAGCCTTACAGCTACACTGATGAAATAAAAAATGCATTTTCCCGGGACTGTGCCTCGTAGTTTACAACAAAAGTAGTAAACTGACTAAAGTGATCAGATCAATAACATAATAACGCGAAAAGATCTATAACATTTTAAAGGTTTTATTAATTTAGTTCCAAGAGTTTTTGTATCAAAGACTGACAACAACATCACATTCATACAAACTTTGTAATATTTCGAGAAAATGATTTAACAATGCTAATGATGTAAGTATGTTCATATTACTTATACAAAAAAAGCACAATGGAAATCATCACCAATCGGCCATGCAAACAGTTAGTGTTGGTGTTGTAATAATGAGCCATTCTGAAATAGATTAGTAAGCTAATTTAGCTTAGGTATAACAATTATTTTCACATTATTTTGTTGACTTTGTGGAAGTTAACTACTATGTGTAACTTTCTAAATGAAAAATAGTCATTTATATCATATACCTATACAAATCCTAACTATAAACGAAACACGAAAATAAAAAAACGAAAGTGAGTTTGTTTGTTTGTTACGCTTTCACGCCGAACCTACTGAACCGATCATTATGAAATTTTGCATACATATAAGTGAGGGTACTAAGAAGGACATAGGCTATATATCACGCCGGCGGAGCCACGGGTATCTGCTAGTAATAACATCAACCGAGAAAATTCTAAGGAAACATTCGAATAATGGTCGCCAACCTCTAATTTACTGTGCTTTTTTGGCAGTCGTTTATATATAATACCTTAACCGTACTTAAATGGATAAGTGGCTAAGAATGAAACTGCCACCCACCCTACACATGACACAACCAACTTGCAGTGTCAACTCACCATGCAGTAGCATTTTCACGCGGACTTACGGTATCGATTTCCAATGCTTTTAACGAATTGAGGCTTGATTGAAATCCTCTCAGATCACAAATCCGGTCCATTTGTAAGAATGTTTGTGCATGTGTATTGTTTTAAAATTGTATATTGGGTAGGTATTAATAAATTCCGGTACTGTGACAGTACTAGTTATCCTGATTTCTCAAGACTTAGGGCACGATAATAGTATCTATAGTATTACCGTGCTTAGGGCCCAAATCATCAGCGCCATTTTCCCTCAAACAAGACAACTGCCCCAGCCAGTGTATGTGGCACCCGCGACACACGCGGTCAGACGATTCTCCTTAGCGCTCCCCATTCCTTAAAATCTAATGTATTAAAATTATTACACATAATAAGCTTGCCGTGATCTTATTCTTGTAATCCATGTGATTCATTTTGATACCTGTTTTACTCTTAACCATGATGAATTGCTTAAAATTGAAAATAAAACTTTCATGACTATATGATGTATGATGAAAATAACTTACAACTTATAATTAATTTCTACTTTCCAAAAGTATATTTTAATTGATTATATAATCAATAAACTGTAAGTCTTATTCAAAAGATCTTCCATGCTGGGCTCTGAGAAAAGACAAGGACGTAGAATGTACCAGCCGCTTCTCTTCCCGCACAGATCGTGATAGCAGATCGAAGGAATGGGAAAAAATCTAAGAAAAATTATGTGAATAGGTTATGCGGCTAGCAATTTCTATTTTGATTCCGTTTTCCGCTTACACCACCAGCGAACCCACAAACGAAGCTTCTAGGTTTTCTGGACCTGGGCTCTGTCTACGTATGTGTACGTTAGTCTAATTATCCACATTAGCTATTGTCCAAAAGTCTAAAACCTGCATCTACTAATATGTAGTATACTCGTAGAACACATAATTAAACCATTTCCCTTACAAAGCTATCCCTCACTACACAAAGTCCTACATTGATTAAAACATATTCTTATAGAGTGCTGGAACTTGTAACACTGGGCCGATGACGGACCCTTGTAAAACTTTAACGAGGGCGTTCCCTCCTCGTTACAATAAGAGAGCCATATTAAACGACAACATTTAGATTGCCCCCGTTGTTCGACGCAACTATTAGGTATTTCGCCAGATATCAGTGGGACCATTCACTATCTTAATAAAGAAGAATAGGTTTCTTGTGGAAAACAGTTATTGTCCGAAAATTCTATATCTTTTTCTAACTTAAGGTAGGTACATGTCATGCCAACAATAGTTATTGGATAACATACAACTTATAATTTATTTCTGTTTTCCATAAAATTAATTTTTAATAGATTGTTTTGCGTGTGTGTAAGTGGCCAACACGTGTGTCAGATTTTTCAAGCTTACTAAAGGCATCTAACATAGCATAACGACTGCCATCAATGATGACAGCCGGGACCAACGCCATAACTTGCTTTTATCAGATTATATAATGTAAAACCTACATTAGCTTGTGTCCAAAATTGTACAACCTACATATAGAACATAATTAAACCATTTCCCTTACAAAGCTATCCCTCACTACACAAAGTCCTACATTGATTAAAACATATCCTTATAGAGTGCTGGAACTTGTAACACTGGGCCGATGACGGACCCTCGTAAAACTTTAACGAGGGCGTTCCCTCCTCGTTACAATAAGAGAACCATATTAAACGACAACATTTAGATTACCTACCCTAGTTGCTCAACGCAACTCAATATTAGGTATTTCGACAGATATCAGTGTTACCATTCACTATCTTAATAAAAAAGAATAGGTTTCTTGTGGACAACAGTAATTGTCCGAAAATTCTATATCTATTTCTAATTTTAGGTACATGCCTTGTGAATATAATTAAACGAAAGTTATGTCCTCCTTTGACAAGCTACTAAACAAAGTGTCATCATATTTCCACTGTCCCACCTCAATGTTTATTTATACGATTATTTATGAAATATACAGCTTTTAACATTGGTTATATTGACTTTCGGAAAAGGGGCGAAAATTTTAAATTTGCGGAAAGTTGAAATTTTATACCATATTCCATAATATTTTAAAGAAAACTTTTAAAATTCGCCCGACTGGCAATTAGGCGACTTCCATAGAGCACTGATCAGTGCTTAAGCAATTACGATACTTGGATGCTTAGTTACCACTTAGGTATCGTCAAAATAATTCTCAGAAAACTTTTACAGTGTTAATGTGTCGCACAAAATATACAGAAACAACGCAGTAGAAGCGAAGTAAACATACTCTACGTATTCATGGTAGATAAGGGTAAATATTTTCCAAGTATCTCGTTGGGGCTTCTCGCCATATCTATCCGGTGTATTGTAAGTACAAAATATTCAAAAGTACTGGTATTAAAAAGGTTATTTTCATAGCTGGTATGCAGGTATTTTTAACTAAATTAGTCTGGTAGGAAGGTATACAGCGCGTTAACGCACCCTGTCAATATGAACAACTTTGCCTATAGAACCAATGCTGGGAGTCACCAGCATTGGTTCTATAAGTTTCTTTTTGACTTTCCCGTACTATTGCCCGAGCGGCTGAACTATTTCGTATGAAAATACCAAAATAATTGAGTTCTTAGCATTGGTCCCATTGGAAAAGTTGTTCATATTGTTAGGCTGAGTCACTCTTTTAGTATGTCGAGAGTATATTTATATGCACTGTATAAAACTACCAAATATTGAAAAAAGTAAAAAAAACTATCAAATAATTGGCCTCTTTTATCTGCGTCCGGTCAATCTTTCTAATTAAAATTGTTTGCTATTTGAATTAGGTACTATATAGTATTCATACATATTTTATGTAAGTGGTTTCATTTCTGATAAAAAATTACAATATGTTGCAATGGCAACATGAGAACTTATTATCCTTCTCATCTGAGCGTTTTTACCGGTTACATCCTCAGCTGTGCAGCATCCATCATCATCATTTAAACCGCTAGAAGTCTACTGCTGGACATAGGCCTCTCCTAAGGATTTCGAAAATAATCGGTTGAAAGCGGCCTGTATCCAGCGATTCTCTGCGACCGTAATCAGGTCGGCCGACCTCCTGATTGGTGGATGTCCGACGCTGCGCTTGCCGGTATGTGGTCGCCATTCAAGAAACTTTCTGCCCTATGGGCCTTCGGTTCTACTACGCGCTATGTGCTCCGCTCACTGCCACTTTAAGGAGCTTTGCCTTTGAGCTGTGTCGGTAGCTTTTGTTCTTCTATAGATGTTCTTATTTACCACCAAGCGTAGATCATAGCTGTTTGAACGACCTTGACTTAAATAGTTTATGCAATAATTCTATGAAAAAGTGTAAAAGATAAAGAAAGATAGGTATAAAGGTGACGTAAAATATACTCAACAGATTTAATATTAAGTGCTTGTTCTGTACATTTCAATCTGTTTTTACAACAAATCTAATAACAGCGAGCAAGAAGGGCGCGTGACATTCAAATAAAATGTAATTATGGCGTAAGGCATCCCGAACACGTGTATCTAGCTTCATTAAAAATTGTGTAGCCAGCTTTAAGTGTCGCAGAGGAGTGACAATACGTCTTAATTTGAGGCCCAGGCGGAATGCGTGCGCAATAAAAATTCCGTTTCAACGTGTCTTCTTACTACCTAAATTACTTTTATTAAGCTCGAGATATTTTAATTTTGCGTCAACATTATGTATATCTTTGCTCGCGAAATTCTAAAGAGTATATTCGAGATTTTGGCGCAGAAATTCATATACACATTAAGTATGTATCGTTGTATATGTATATTACTTATGAATAACTTAAGATAAGAGTGTACAAAGATACAATTTTTGTGACTTGTTTTGTGAAAGCTACTAGCTAAATCTGTGTGATTTTGTTACTATATATTTGTTAGCTAAACTTTCGCGAATCAAGCCAAGTCGACGAGAACGGTTGCTTTTCTATTTCGTGCTTACTACTACACCTAGTAACCTTAATGTTGCTTTGTGTTATCCGAAGGTTTGTTGTGAAGGCACGATTAAACTAGCCTTGTTATGTTGTGGCTGGCACCGACTCCAAAACTAACAAATTAGAAATTTACTGTTGAAGTCGATTTCTTGTTTAAAAATTATTTTATTTTACTAATAAGCTTATTTACTTATCTGAATACTTACTAAAATAATTTTATTTTACATAGCCCTACCAGCGGTGGAGTAAATGCTATTCCCAAAGAAATAGGTTCTTGGTTACTGGCGTATTGAAAAATGTATTAAAGGGATTCCATATACCACATGGTTATTAACTATAGGTGTCTTCTAAATATTGGCACATAGGTAATTATTCTAACAATAGATATGGGAAAAAGTTTACATCTACAATAAACTGTTTCTTGATAATTCCCATATTGTTAAGGCCAAATATTTATTAATTTTATTATTTGTATCTCTTTGAGACTCACGGGTGTTACCCCGGTCCTTTGGAACACTTTCTCCAAAGATTCTGGCGGCGATATACCCTTTAACACATCCACCCCTGGAGTCTGGAGCAACAGCTCTAATGACTCCTCTCTGGGCGGCCAACTTAGGCAAGCCAGAGCCGGGAGTCTTGCGAGCCCGCTTGGGTTTCCACCCCGACCGATGAAGACACGTCGGGGGCGACGACTCTGACCGACTCTCTGGAGCACTCGGGTCCGTGGTATCATTACTGACCAACAGCTCGCCACAAGCTGCCCTGCGGCCTTTTATTTCATTATTATTCTTATGTGACTAACATAATGATCGCATCATGGGCCTGATGACGAGACTAAAAAGTCTCATAGCTCATAAGTCCGATCGTTGGACTAAATCATTGAACTACTGATAATAGAAGGATTTTACTCATACCCAAGGATTAAGGAGTAGTAGTACGTCAGACGTACGAAAGCTCAAAATAATTGACACCCCAATAAAAAATTACCCAGCGGTTGAATATTTGACATTCGTAATTTTTTTGAGCTTTCAGCGTTTGTCCGTTAAGAGAAGTTGTTCATATTGATAATCTGAATCACCCCCCCTATAAGGGTCCTAAACATAGATATCAGAATATGTCCTAAACAATAAAAATTTCACCACGTGTATTCGAAAAATAACTACCTCATTAGAAGCTGAAAAGTATGTCACTATCGATAAATTGAGAAAAAATTTAAAATCTGGGCGAAAAATACTTTCCCTTGAGTTCGGGTTGCACCGTAACAGCCCTTAATTGCGTATAATTTCGCGAAGTGACCGCAGCTGCTAACAAACGATGGCCCTTTCCGATCGTTACAACAATACGCCCTACATACTAATACATAATTATGCTAATTATCTGGCCCAATTTCGGGTTACATTTTATTGCTTCTCATTTAAATTTTTGATATTTTCTATAAAGTATGCGTATTTTCAACTTTGCTTAATTAATTTAAAAATAATTCAGTGTACGTGACATGTTTCAATTAAACACCTACCTTCAAATAGGTACCTAAACATAAGTGAAAAAAATAAGTTTAGCAAGTAGCCTCATGTTAGGTACACAACGTGAGCTAGGTACTAGATAGAAATTCCTTTCTTGGTTTTTTAAGTATTTTCTAAAACTTCTTGAAGAATAAAACAACACCCAAAAATCTACCTTGGACTAAGTATTTGAATATATCTAGTTCTCTACGTTGACCTGATACAATACAAATCGAAAAAACATTTATCACAATAAAACCTCAAAATATTTACCTTATTATATCACGGTGGCTGATAAAGAAGACACAAAGGTATGTGAAGGTAATTGTTGGAATGGGGCAACAAGGGAGAATCAATATTTCGTCCGAGTGGATGGCAGAAGGGTGAATTTATTTCATTGCGCCCCGTCTGTAGGCGCTTAATCGAGGAACCCCTAATTTATGTGTACCGATGCCGAAGAGCAGCGCGGCCCATATTCTTAAAGGTTGCAGTGTTTTATTTATTTCGCATCATGCTATAGGCGACAGATTTCATTAACTGTTTCTAGTTAATTTACGTTTGAAGACCTTTACTCGAGGATATCGAT
This sequence comes from Rhodophaea formosa, assembly GCA_963082605.1. Taxonomy (NCBI): domain Eukaryota; kingdom Metazoa; phylum Arthropoda; class Insecta; order Lepidoptera; family Pyralidae; genus Rhodophaea; species Rhodophaea formosa. Next base: position 9,164,215 of record OY720208.1, on the reverse strand, counting down.
TGAAGGATAATATGAGTGCTTAAAAGTAAGAAGATAGAACACATATATGTCTAAATATCAAATATAAACAATATATCTATATAGGGAGACTCTTAACGTGGCTGGTAATGTCGGAATCAGAATTAATAATATAATCTAGACCCACAAGAAACAAAGGTGAAACAAACCAGCCAAGTGCGAGTCGGACTCGCGAATGAAGGGTTCCGTACGTATATAAACACTTGTTGTATGGGAGCCCCTCCTGAATGCTTCCTAATTTGTAATTATTTCTAGCGTAGCCATTATTAATTTCGAGCAAAAAACGGTAATAAGAATACTTTTCTTGTATGGAAGCGCCCCTTAGACATTATTTTTATTTTGTTTTTTGTTTTTTTTTATTATTGTGGCAATAAAAATACAACATCTGTGAAAATTTTAACCTCCTGGCTATTACGGTTCATGAGATACAGCAAAAAACGCCAACAACTACGCGCTGTTGTATGGGAGCCCCCCTTAATTATTATTATTATTTTGATTTTAGTATTTGTTATTATAGCGGCAACAGAAATCTATACATATAATAAAACAGTAAAAATATTTTGTCTGAACATTGAGTATTGACTGAAATAGATAGAAAGACACTTAAAAAGAATAGTAGAAAGCAAAAATTTTTTTTTAGAATTTCTTGTCTGTCTTTATGTATGATCACGTTTATCTCCGGAAATATTGGACGGATTCGATTGAAACTTTTTTTGCTATATAGCCATTAAACCGGGGCAACATATAGGGTAAAAATAATTCTGGAAAATGGAACACCTGATGCAGAATTATAATGGTCCAGCTAAACTATAAGAAATATAAAAGTGGAGCCTTAGCAAGTTGTTAAACCTGATGAGCATTTTTGTTGACGTATAAAATATCTGAAATTGGAACAACTCATGCAGAACTATAATGGTCCAGGTAAACTATAAGAAATATATAAATAACGCCTTAGGAAAAGTTATTCAACCTGATGAGCATTTTTTGTTGAAGTATTTAATTTGAAGATTTGAAATACCTGACGCAGAACCATAGTGGTCCAGGGCAAACTATAGGAAATATAAAATTGACGCTGTAGCAAAAGTTGTTCAGCCTAATTAGTATTTTTTGTTGAGGTATATAAATGAAAGATGTAGAACATGTGATCTTCCAGCTATAAGTCGGGGCACTAGGGCAGACGAGATCAACTCCTTATTAAAAATAATTAGTGTTTCAGAGCATAACAAACCCGGAAAATTCTTGGTTATGTGAACACGGCATATTGATACCAAAAATAGTTTTTTGGGTTAGTACCCAAAGGATAGTTCCAACATATTATATTTATAAAGTTGTTTTTTGCATAATACGTTGATATCTAATAACTATACACTGCTACAAGTATTTTCTTATGTATCGACATTCGTTCGTATTAAGGTATATTAAATCATGAAGTTCATGCGAACGAAGTTGCGGGCATCAGCTAGTACATAATATGTGAAAATTTCAACTGTCTTGCTGTGGTCTAGCTTTTACGGTTCTTGAGGTACAGCCTGGTGACAGACGGACGGACGGACAGCGAAGTCTTAATAATAGGGTCCCGTTTTTACCCTTTGGGTATGGAACCCTAAAAATTAAAAAAAAAGGACATTATACCACTGTTTTTTTTTTGAGACAATACTAATAATAATCATAATCATCATCATTTCGTAAGGCAGGTTACTGCAAGAATCCTATATGTTCAATTTTAAATTCTTTAGCCATTCTTCAGCTTTCGGAGTCAAAGTGTGAAGTTCGCTGAGTCCTCCGGGGAAACGATATAGTGGGCACTCTTCGGCAATATGTCTCAAAGTTTGGTCTGCTATCCCACAGTCGCACATAGGAGAGTCCCTAAGTCCCCATTTGTATAGATGGTGATTAGACCGTCCGTATCCTGTCCGGAATCTGTTAAGTTTGACCCAAACGGCTCGTTGAGCATCAAAACCGGCTGGTTTCTGGATCGGGTCCGGTATTATCTCCTTTTGCGCAAGCTCGCAGGCCTCCCAGGATGAGCGCCAAGATGTTTCGACACTAAATGGAGCTTTAAGTGTGTGATCCGTCCAGATTGGCGATCTTGATGATAGGCGTTGAGGTGGTAGATCTTTTAGTGTCTCCTGGATTGGCATATCTCTCCGTTGGCATTTTTGCCATTCAGATATTGCTGCCTTGCACCTGCGCAACTGGGATGGAGGGATATGTGCTAAAGTTGGTAACCATGGGATTGGGGTTGGTTTTATCAGTCCAGTAATTATGCGCATGGCTTCGTTGAGCTGGGTGTCAATTTTATTAACATGCGCGCTGCGGTACCACACGGGTGCACAATATTCTGCGGTGGAATAAACAAGTGCTATTGCAGATGTACGCAATACTGAAGCTGAAGCCCCCCAACTAGTGCCAGCTAAACGTCTTAAAATGTTAAGCCTAGTCTTGAGTTTCTGTGCAACGTTTTCCAGATGGCATTTATATGTCAATGACCGGTCCAGCGTCACCCCTAGATATTTTGGCGAGGAAGTATGTTTTAAAGGCTCATTGCAGAATGAAACATTCAATTTTTTATTTGCAAGGCAGTTTGAAAGATGGAAAGCAGCCACTTCTGTTTTTGAGGGATTTGGGCTTAGGCGCCACTTTGCGTAGTATTCGCCCAGTATTTTAAGATCGGCGGTTAGTATTGCTTCTCCCTCTTCGAATGATTTCGCCTGTATTGCGATCGCAAGATCATCGGCGTATGCGAATTTATGGCATTGGGTGTCAGGCATGTCATTAATATAGATGTTAAATAAAAGTGGCGCCAAAACTGAACCTTGTGGGAGACCATGTTTTAGTAACTTATAGGCACTAGTTGTTTCACCCACGTATACTTTGATATATCGGGGACCAAGCAAAGTTTTAATAAGATTTTGTGTCTTGTGACATCGTATGGTTAGGCCGAGTTTATGCATGAGTCCCGCTGTCCACACTGAATCGTAAGCGGCGCTTAGGTCTACAAAGGCCACAAAGGTCTTCATACCTCTCTGAAAGCCTGCTTCAATAAAAGAGGTGAGGGCTAGGACCTGATCTGCACAACTTCTGCCTTCTCTGAAACCTGCTTGTTCCGGGAGAATCTTGGAGTTCACTTTTTTACTGATTCTATTATATATGAGGCGTTCTAGTAGTTTATATGTAACTGATAGTAAAGAGATAGGTCGGTAACTGGAGGCATCTTCTGGTGACTTTCCGGGTTTTAAAAGCGCAATGACTTTAGATTTTTTCATGATGTTGGGGATTCTACAGGTTTCAAGGATGTGGTTGAAAAAATTGAGTAGCCATTTATGTCCTATTTTTCCGAGGTGTGCTAAAAATTCAGGATATATATCATCGGGACCTGCAGCTTTATTTAGTTTAATGGATTTAAGTGAAGTTAGTAGTTCGTTCTCTGTGAATGGTTGGCAGTAGGAATCTATCTGGACTTTGTATTTCTGGAAGTTTGTATTGTTTTGTCGGATTTCCTTTGTAAGTTTTTTATCTTGGTGTGCGGATTTAGTGAGCGATTGCATTCGTTTTGCGATATCGTTAGGATGAATAGGTGATTTTTTTTGCTGCAATGTTGCAGCCCCTCCAAGTTTACGCAGCAATGACCAGCTTTTCCTACTGGAATGGGTAAAGTCCATGCTTTGCACAGAGGCTTCCCATTTACTTTTTCTAGATGCATCCAGAGATGCAAGGAGTTTGTGAGCGGCATCAGTACTATTAGTGGACATAAATTCCTCATAGGCTTCCTCGGTCTCAGGTGACCAACCTGGTGCATATTCTTTGCGGAAACCTCTGGGTATGGAACGTTTTGCAGCAGCTATGACAGCTTTACAGAATCTCACGTAGTTGTTAATTTCTGGTTTTATAAAGCGCAACGTAGCGTCTAAGCTGTCTGAATATGATTTCCAGTTTGCTTTGTTAAAATTCCAACGTGGCTGCGGTGTTGATGTTATCAAAGGTACTTGAATACCTATATTAATCAGTGCAGGTCTATGTTGGCTACGAGGGAAATTTGTAAGAATGCATCTGGTCAGAGGAAGAGCGTTTCCTTGCTCATCCTCCGATGCAAAACATAGATCTGGGTTAGTGTCACTCCTCCACCTAGCTGACCTGAAAGAGCTCCTTTTTTTGGGATCGAAAACAAGGTGTTGTTTGTTTATTTCGGCCCACATGTGAAGTTGCTCTCCATTACAATCGTTTTTCTTGTACCCCCAAGCCGTGTGATGGCAGTTGAAATCGCCTATGGTGAGAGAGGGGTGGGCGTACACTGGCAAAGACTGTATGGGCAGATGTAAAGCTGGTGGCTTGTAGATGGATGTCAGGCTCAGTTCACCGACATGTGCGACTAAAGTTTCTATACCATTCTCGTCTGATGCCACTGAGACTTTGTAGTTGTTAAGCGTTGCCTTTTCATAAATTGCCGAACCGTATATGGGGGAGAGAGTATATCCTTTTAGGTTATAGCCGTTGATTTTACCTCTGCGATCGAGTTCATTCTCTTTAGAAATATGATGTTCCTGTATACATATTATGTCCACATCGTGTTTTTGTGCTAATCTGGAGAGGTATTCGCTTTTACTTTGTGACGCTCCCTCGATGTTAATTTGTAAGATGCGGACAGAAGGTCCGATATTTCTGTTTTTATTAGGTCTCCTAGAAGAGTTATATTTGTCATTGCCCTGAGAATGGTAGTTTTTTGTGTTGCCCTGAGAAGGGCAGTTTTTAGTCTTGCCCTGAGAAGGGCAGTTTTTAGTGTTGCCCTGAGAAGGACAGTTTCTAGGATTCTTTGATGATAATCATAATGTAAGACGTTTACGTAAGAAAAAACAATAAAAAAATATGGAAAGTGTTCATCTTAAAGATAAAATGGTTCATCTGTTACAACTAACGAAAAGTCAGAATGCTGAGACAATAACCCCCTGCTTCTGCGACATAATTTATTTGGAATGTGGAGACTTTCGTAGTACCTACATGATATGAGTATCTAAGAGCTGCCTAGCTAGAAAGTCGTATCGTATTCTACGTACGTTACGTACGCACAGGACACAGAAACGTACATACTACATTGTGAAAAAACACTGACAAGAAGGCTCTTGTTTTTTCACTATGTGGAAAGAAACACACGCAATGCTTATTTTTAATAGGCAATAAATGGCGTGGTGTTCCGTTGTCCTCTCCATTTCACACTCAAGTCAATAATCCACTTGTGTGCAGGTTACCACAGGTTGCCTCACTCTGTTCACCGGAAGCTTGAAATGTGTATTAAAATACTTGAGTCGATCAGATTGTATTGAATAACTCAGAGGTACAGGTCGGTCTTGGCGGGATTTAAACCAGGGACCTTTCTTTCATAGGTCGCGCTCTTAGAAGACCACTGAGCACCGATTCTAGTTCCTATATCGTATTGTAATGACTTCACAGAGCCACAATATAAAAAAGATCCCTTAGATCAAAGCTTTGGTTGTACTGTATAGGTATTTATATCAAAAATGAATAATATAAACATAAGCGAATTACGGTCACCATTTATATTACGTTTTTATTTATTTATACCCTTAAGTCAAGATTTCCCGGAACTTCAATCGTACCAATTTTCTTTACGCATTGCCAATTACTGCTCTCACGAAGTTAGTCAGGCAAGCAAGTTGGGTATATCAAGGGAAATAGCTGGAAATTTCCGGCAAAGCCCCCTTATATTTGTATAATTTAGAGTATGTTTATGTTTATTTTTAAATAATATTTTCTTCACACGCTACTGCATCCAGAAAATGCAACTTTTCAGTGTGATTGCTGCAACATAGCGTGGTATTCGCCTATTAAAATGCTGGTATACGACTATGCCATGTTAATATTAGACTTGTTAATAATATATTTTACTGTCTGCGACCGGCTTTTTGCCTTAAGGCCGCACACTAGGCACAGTAGCGACGCCAATCATTTCATTCCTAATACTTTACAAATAGAAAGAAATTCAAGAATATAAATCATATAAGCACTAGTATATAACCTAAAGTATTTTTGGAATTATGATTAATATTATCAGAATCAGTGAGAATTATGAGAATCAGATTACCGCCAAAAACGGCCGTTTTTGGCGGTAATCACGTTTTCTCTTAATGACTGATTCTCATAATATTAAAACGTGATTCCAAAAATAATTCAAGTTATTTACTAGTGCTAATATGATTTATATTCTTGAATTTCTTTCTATTTGTAAAGTATTAGGAATAAAATGATTGGCGTCGCTACTGTGCCTAGGGTGCCCCCTTAACAAACTTTGCTTTTTACAAGAAAGTTCTGGAATATCATTCACCGAGGATCTGGCACTTTTTTAACAAGTCTTACGTTTGATTGTGTCCTCTGTGGCTTCATTTAAATCGATTGAACTCAAATTTTCTCATAAACGCCCTAGTATTGCAGATGGAGACCTCCACAACAATTAATAGACACAATCTTATTTTTGCCAATATTATGCATATAAAATCAATATAAAATGAAATAAAGCTTGAGCAATATTTTAAATGTGAAAGTAACACTATCTGCCAATTTGTAACCTTTTCTTCAGTATGAATTTTATAATGAATTAACTAGGTATTAGTCTAAAGCCGAACCATGTTTCGGCTGGTTTAGGTTTGGCAGGAAAAGTAGGGTTTTATGATGTCATGGAGAAACCCAAGAGGAAGAAAACAGCTTTCTACTTTCACTTGTTTTTTTTTTACATAGAGAAAACCTTTGCCAGATAATCTGAATAGGTTTTAAGATCCAAAGGGGAGCTCGAGTTGATGAGATGATGGAGTATGATACTATCCTTCACCCAACCCTTTTTCGTCACTGTTGTTTGTCCTCAGTATATTCATTTGTTATACCTACACGAACTTAATTCTGCCTATTACGTTTCAAAATATACAGCCTTGTGCCAGACGGACGGACAGTGGACTTAAAAATCTAATCCCGTTGACGCCCTTTGAGTACGGAATCCTGAAAAATATATCTCGCTGTTGTAAGGTGTGAACTGTTACGCTGTGGCTGAGCAAACGTGCCCAATTTTTAGGCAAGAACATACATCAAACAACCCTCTAGGTCAGAAACGACTCAGCGACGACAACAGCAGGAACAGATAAAACGAGTAAGAATTTTCCTCCTTGAGCTAAGAACTTTCACATTTTCTTTATTTACGATTGTAATTAAGACTAAATTATTACTTTTTCAGATACTCAATAATCACTTATTTTTATACCTGTCTTTGTCTTCCTTTGTATCTAACTCAAAACGGAGAAGTTCTTTACATAAGTCAATATTGTAAAATGTTGTTTTTCATTTCTATTCACGTTAAATACTTAGCATCTTTTTGTAAAATTATAAATACATCAATCATTAGGTCTCAATATTTAACTAAAGTGAGGTAACTATATAATGAACCTTTATGTAATCAAGTTGAGCCTATTCTTTTATATTTGTATACGTCCAAACTAACAAAATTATCTCGAAGATAGTCATAAAGTTACTAAGTATTCTTTGAGTATCCATAAAGTGCGTTGATATCTGTCGTAACTTCTCTAACATGTAGTGGTGCCAGTGACTGATACTAAGAGGGCTTATTATATTATTTTCATGAAATTAATCTGAACCGCTAATTAATATTATGCCTAAGTATACATTACAGCCCTAATTTTTTTTGTATGCTTACCTATAATCTTATTTCAACAGTGTGTTCATTACTTCTTAGGGTATTCCTAATACTTTATTAAATGAGTAAGCATTCTTCTTCTTCTTTTCGAGTCAAAATGGCTAAAAATTAAACTAGTCTTGACCAAAATTTGGCCACCTCAATGGCACGATCGTTTGGCTCAGACAGATCCTCCACAGTACAAGAAGTGGGGCAATTAGGGCAACTCATCAGATGGGCCATAGTTTGGACAGCGCCACATCCGCACAAATTATTGTTCGAGAAACCCCACCTAACACGGCTGTCTTGGCATCTTCCAACACCAGCCCGGAGTCTATTTAAAGACTTCCAGACTGCCCAGGGAAGTTCGCCACCCGGTGGAAGTTTCTCAGCAAGTGGAACAGTGTTTGTTTTTGGAGGGTACATGGTTTGCCATTTTACCAGTTTAGCTGTAGGGGCCTCTTTTATATCTATATTAGATTGACGGAGGAAACTGTTACGACTCTTCAAACGAACGGGTGGTGGAATTTGGCCGTGAAGGGAGTGTCTACTATCATACAGCTGCTTATCTCTTTCCACAGCGCAGGCGACGTCACGCCGAACACACGGTGGAGCTATGCCAGCCGAGGAATAGAGATTACCCAATGGTGTTGGCTTTAGTAAGCATTTTACTTAGTAGTTACATTGAATTTACTGGCTATTTTTAGAAATTTATAAATAAAAAAATGTTTTTATGCGCTAACTTATCAGAACACAGGACAACGCAAAAGAAGCGAAGCGGTGACCTATTAATTTTGCTCGTCGGTTAAAATATTTTGCAACAGTCGCTCTCGACTACTATCAACTCCAACACTGTCACTAATTAACCCGAAGTGAAACCAGCTTTTTTAAATTAAACATTTTCAATTTAAATACAAAATTTCCAATGGCAAAGAGTCGAGTTGCTTTCATTATTTAGTTAGCGCTTGTTGCAGTAAGAGCACCGCTAATGTTGCTCCCGAGTTGCAATGAATGAGTTGAGCACACTCCACCGGTTGTCGCTATCCGGTCCAAGTCTCAGCAACTTTTTAATTGGCTAGCCTTACAGATTGAAAAAAACTCAAGAGCCCTTTCGCCTTAATTAAATTTACTCTTCAACCAGCGGAACGAAATGGATCTCTTTTTTTCCGTTCAATGTTGCCTTTACTCTGCGCTGGACACAAACAAAACGTAATTAGACAAATAAGTATGACGGCCGCTCAGTCGTTTGTGATGTTTATTTTTTCGTTCTTTAAATGAACTCTCTGTTTTAATAAAGCTATTCCACGAAATATTTGAAACAAACATCTTTGAGCTTTTATCTTTTTCACGATACAATATTTATGTATGTACTTCAATTTTTGAATGACATATTTTATGTACCTATGACTTTGACTAATAAATAAACAAAGAATTTAGACTATTTTGCTTCAGTGCTTCTGAGAGGAAAGAAAAACGTTGGATATACCTGCTGTTCATACAGACCGTAATAGCCAATCGAGAGAATGGGATAGGAATTACGTCGATAGGCGATGCACCTAGGAAGGAACCCACCCAGCTATCACTTCATTATACCTACGCCAACCAACACGCTGAATATGGCTTTTGAATCTTGGGATGAAGATATGATAACATTTATGTACGTTGACTATATAAAATCTTTTTAAAATATAGAAAACAGAAACATAATAAACTACAATTTTTTCAATAGCTAGGTAGATGACAGCTAGGCCCGCCGGAAATACAGTGAATAACGAAATTAAATTATTATTTTTTCCCGAATATTAACTAAGAAAATCTTCAAAATTCAAATATTGGTTACTTGGTTTTAATTTAGATCTTAGTAAATCATAGAATACATAACTTTGTATTATTTTCAATGTAAAAAAATTATCCCTTCATCATTTAAATAATTGTAATCTTTTATTATTTTTCTTCGAGTAACTATTATGAGGATACCGACAAAGCGGCTATTAACATTCTTCCCAGAAATGCTCGCCACCGAGACAACACTTTGGTGTATCGTAGTAAAAGTACTTCAACGGTCCAAGCTATCCTCGGAGAAAAATTCCCGCTCTCAAAGTCGACATTCCTAACTTAATAAAACATTCAGAGCAGAGATTATAGTAAATAACTTATCGTTTTTGTTCTTTTGGAAATTTCTTCAGTCCTTTTATTCGTTTAGTTACTGTGATAAAAATAGTATGATTTATCATTTATGCAGAAGATCTGAAAGAATATGTGGATGACGGATCTATCTACAACGTTGCCTACTCAAAAGGAATGTAGTGTTTTTCTACAGAGATCTACTTAGTGACTGGTGGTAAAAGTGTGTTCTTGTATCGTGTACATTATGGCTACATTTATTTGTAGTTTTTATGTATAGTATTACTTACAAACCTAAATTTTCAGCTGTCCAATAACTGTGTTTAATTAAATCTTGCAAGTAAAATAACACCAATATTCTCGTTGTCTATAGAGCTATAGAATAAGCCTTTGGACTAATCTCATTTTCTCTGTTTTATTCAACAAAAATTCAAATGAAAGCGTTATCAATCATTTAATTTCACATAATACATTAAAAAACCATACAATATCATCATTATAAAACTATGAGCACAATTAAACTCACAATAATAAATCCAAACCTAAAATCAAATGGAAATTTTAATACGCCAGTAAGTATAAATAAATATATAGAGACATATCACACAAATTGAGCTAGCCCCACAGTAAGTTGTGAAGTTGTGTCGCAGGATACTAACTCAACGAAACTATATTTTATAATATATACTTAAATAGAGAAACATCCAAGACCCAGGTCAATCTGAAAAAGATCATTTTCCATCATGTCCTGACCGGGGATCGAACCAGGGACACCGCAGGCTGGCACAGACACAGCCGTGTGGCAGGCTGGCGTGGTATGGTTACCACGCCAGCCTGCGACACGGGGGGCGCCACGGAGCTCGTCTATTATTGTACATATTATATGGATGGCGTGAAAATTTTGTTTTGTAGCCACAAATAAGAAATACTTGCAATGTTCTTGTGACTTCATCCGCGGAATATTCTATCTACCTTTTTCACCTCCTAAGAGTATTTTTAGTTTTTCATACTCTTAAAATATCATCGTTATATCGTCATATCATCTTTAAAAGTGGGTGTATAAGACTATTTTTAATCCTATGAAAATCATAAAGTACATTTTGTCTGTACATTCAACTAAATTTGAAGCAACTTCCATTTTGAGGCTATTATCAGGAACGAAATATAAAATGTAGCTAAAAAACAGAGTTTAGACTACAATTACATTGTTGTGACGCCACAAATATGTACCTAGGCATTTCAGCAAAAGGTTCTCGTGACTTCTTAAATGTGACTGTCTTACTTTAATATCTGAAATAGTTTCTTGTTATGAAATGTATTTTTTTCACTACTAAATTATATTCTTCATGCCTATTGTGGAAATCAATCGTGTTAACTCGACACCTCGCTGAAATTTCATAGCACAGAGGCAGAATGATAGTCTTATTTTATGCCTCTCTGACAGATTTAGACATTTAACAATTTTGGCACCCTTTTGAATCTTGCAACCCCACTTGCCTACTTTGCCTTTGGCATTATCCGCCTGTCATCGACCGCGATGTACAGTTTAAACACGACCGTTTTGTATTTAACAAACACCTTTCATCATAGGTCGTTTTAGTCGCCACTGCAGGAGCCCAAGTCTCTTTGTACCATCAGAGTCATGTTTCAGCTAGAGCAATCAGAGAATTTGGCCTACACTTTCCACGCTGGCCAGACGGGTTGAAGAGGTCTCTTTTATGTTTACCTAAGCTTGTTTCCTAAGTCGCCTTCTACGACATCTACGGGAAGGCTGCGATTGGTCCTATTCTACTCAAACACATAGCTAAAAAATAAAACAAACAAACAATAATTCTATACATGCGGTTTACAGCTAAAGCTCGACAAACTTTTTTGTTCACCACTTATTGTTCGACAACAGAAACGTAACCTCCGTAAACAAGAATAAAAAGAACTAGGTCTACTACGAGTTCATACAATGGTATTAGAAACTATGACTTCTTCGAGGAGGAAAACATTGTCTTGTTGTCAATAGATTCTTTTTAAGTTTTACTCGGACTTTTAGTTCGTTCCTAAACCAGGAAAAGCTTACTTATGAACGGATGACTAGAATAGATACATAGGCACCTATACCTTTGTGACGATGCATCCGACGAGCCCGCAGAGCCGATCACGCCACCTTCACCTACACGCAACGCACCACTACATTCGTAAAGTAATACGCACACAGCGATGAACCAGAACTCTCTAGAAACTATCGAGCCGCATAGAACTGGTTAGAACCGGTTACGGCCGGCCCCGCACATCACGCCACCTGTTAACACATAGACGCCTCTCGTAACCGACCGTCCGTGAATCTCACACACCGATAGCTCCACGCGCCGCTCGCCTATATAAGCCGTACCGAGCCGTAGTTCGTTAGCATTCTTTCCCCGGGTGCTCGGGTGGCAAGGCGGCACGTGGAGCAACGCGAAGCCTACCACTCACCTTCTCCCCTCTCCAGGCAAGGCGGCACGTGGAACAACGCGAAGCCTACCTGGAGGGTTCACCCCTCCCGCTTTCCTTCTCCCCCTCCAGGCCAGGCGGCACGTGGAACAACGCGAAGTCTACCTGGAGGTTCCCCCTCTACTACTCTCCCCTTCCCCTCTCCAGGCAAGGCGGCACGTGGAGCAACGCGAAGCCTACCTGGAGGGTTTTCCCTTCCCCACCCCCGGCTGTCGGCATGACGGAACGTTGTGGGGCAGTCGAGGGTAACCTCCCGTCTACTTCGCCCCTCCTTTTGTTATTAGGGTGGCATCAGCGCCCCCTTCCCCCCGCGGTCTCTCATAGAAGGAACGTGCCCTCCGCGCGTCTACCTTCCCCCGCACTCCTGTGCGAGGATTAGTGCGCCCATCTGGCACTTCGACGCAGGTATCTCGCTGGTAACGCGATACCCGTCAGGGTGGATGCGCCCCCTGCGCATTCCCCCGCCCCGCACCTCGGTGTGGGTCCCGCACGCCTTCTGGCGTTACCGTTAGGCAGCCGCCGCTTAGGCGGTCTGTCATCCGTGAGGCCCTAGGCCTCTCCCGTATTGTGCCGTCTCCTCCAGGGCGGCGGTCACATCCCGTTTGGTGGACTATGCTCCACCGCCCTCGCAGTTCGCTGTGAGGTACCGGTGCCGTAAGGCACACACCGTTTCGGCGGCACCACTTCAGTGGGCCGCCTACCGTGGGGCAAACCGCCCCTTCCCGTCCGTACTGACGCCCTGACGCGTCCAGTATACCACCCGGTGGTCGCATCCCGGGATGCGCGCCACGGACCCGGAGCACCGACTTTCGGCCCGGGTCAGCACCTTGTGCGCCCCTGCTTTCCGTAAGGCAGCATTGCCTATAATCCTTCGCGTACCATCGCGAACCGTCTACCCCCGTGTAGAAAATGCACCCTTGGTGCCCCGTTGACCGCAAGCGTTGGCATTGCGCCACGCGGTCTACCCGTACTCGTACCGTCGCGCCCCGCCGCGGCCAGTACACCCCCTGCGCTTCACGCACCCTGGTAGCCACCTTCCGTGGATCATAGTAGGCTCCGGCGGCCCTATGCCGCCCTAGGTCTCACTGTAGGCTAATTAGTACCTGTTAATGTTACCTGAATCTGGTTGATCGCTGTGCTTGCGTGGATAGGGACGCTAAATTCCGATCACTCTCCTCTCCGTTTACATGTAGGCCGGTCTGTCGTCCCTCGTGTATGATCCGCGTCCGTAGGTTAAGAAGTGCTTAGCCTAAGTCCTAGTTTAAGGTCCTACCTTTGTGGAAAACCCAAATATATTGTCATTGTCGTTTGTATTGTGTGTTTACAATTACCGAACCCCGATACCTACCCGATACTTAGGCACACAGTCAAACCACACACCCGTTCCACGGTGAACCCTCATTAGCACAACTAGGCCTCGGGGCCCCTCAGGCTCCGAGGCCGGGGTTACAGCGGCCATAGCGTCCTGGCTACGCCGCTAACAGCCCTCCTTCCTCAGCCCTCGCGCGCCCCTAAGGCAACCGAGGGCTTTAATGTCGACGTAGTCGCCCCGCAGGTTCGATCCCTCGGGATGCTACGTCACATTTGGCGCCCAACCGAAAAACCCACTTAGGGACTATTTAAGGGATCTAGCTCAGATCCATTGGGAGCACGTTACTTTTAAAAAACCGTCTACCGTTCATATAACCTCGATATTGTAACGGCCACCTTAATAGTCCTGTGCCGGGAAAGCTAAAGGTTTCACCGTAAGAAAATATATGGACCTTAAACTTTTCTTAATTTAAACCCGTGTAAATATATTATAATCCCCGACAAATAATCAAGTAAAACACACCGCGTAAAACTTTAAAAGTAAATACCGTTTTGCTGCATCCCCTACGCAAGCCCAATCAACCAGACCTACTAAACAGTATATAAATGTATGGTGATATGTTGTGTACAGATCTCTATAGAAATATCAATAGAATCAAAGTATTAAAGAAAATTAAGACGAGTGAAATAATATAAATGTCGACTTCCTGGATATATTGCTTAAAGAAAGAAGATTTAATAGAAGAAATCCAGAAAAGAGGTATTCCGGCGGGAGAAAAAACAGTAGAGGAACTAAGGAAACAGTTATCAAATTTGGTAAAGAAAGGAGAATCCGTAAGAGGAAAGGGCCCGGAGGAAAACGTTAACCAAGAAGAAGAAGAATACGAAGAACCTGAACAAGCGACAATGGAGGATACAAAGGAGATTCAAAAAATCGAGAAAATAATCGCCAGATGGAACATAAGTTTTGACACAACGGGCGACGCCATAGAATTCCTTGAAAGATTGGAAGAACTAATAAGCACCTTGCAGACCGGAAAAAAGGATCTACTTCAATTTGTACCGAAATTTTTGAAGGGAAAGGCCCTGTTGTGGCATAGAAATAATAAACAAAATTGGACAACATGGAAAGACTTCGAGGACGACTTTAAGCTGTTCTACTTTCCGGGATATTACGAGGCAAATTTACTGAGCCGTATAGCAGCAAGAAAACAGTATCAAGGAGAAAAGTTCGCTGAATATGTTACACAGATGCAAACTCTCATCAGAAGATACGGCAAAATGACCAGCGCCGAAACAACGGACATGGTATACAATAACATGAATCCTCGATATAAACACTACATAAAAAGGCAAGACTGCAAAAACATAAGGGAACTCGTCGCAATGGCAGGTGATTATGAGAATATAATAAACGAGGAAAGCAGAGCCAACCGCAAAGGGTTTTCTAACAGAAATGACCAAGACCACACTAAAATGAAAAACGCAGAGGAAGAGGGGCAAGCCGAATATAGTAAACATACCAAGATACCATCAGGCCAGAAGATTCACCCGCACTACGACGGAAAAACCCACTGCTGGAACTGTGGAAAGCCGAATCATGCGTCTCGGGAATGCAAAGCTACGAAACAATTATTCTGCAGTGGCTGTGGCGAGTTGGGAGTCCTGAGCAGGAACTGTTGCAGAAAACAAAAGAACTATGCACAATAAGCCAACAGCATAGGACGGACAACAGGCCATTCATAAATATTGAAATCAACAAGATATATTCCAAAGCACTTACAGATACCGGTTCGACGCGCACATACATAAGTGAAGAAATATGGGACAACTGCAAAGATTCAGGAAAAGAAGTGAAACGAGAAAAACCACAGTGCTATTGGCAGATGGGTCGGAAGTGCAAATAAATAAAGGCAAGAAAGTGAAAATTGAGAGATATTATACTTACTCCCAACCACACCATACGTGACCTTAAGGATGGACATGCTCCAATACGCAGTATTCACTTTCAAATGGATAAAACCGACAAATAAGGAACAACCACCCGCTAAAATATACCAAGTAGACACCAGCCTTCCTAATGTTTGGCATAGAAATAAGAAAACCCAACGATAAACAACAACGCCTTTCCAACCACCTCCATAGCAAACTACAGCAATCTCGACGAACTATAAAACTAAGTGCCTACGCACACATCAAAAACGGTTTTCGAACAGACAAAAACAACACTACAACAAACATCGAAGTCACTGGAAACCTGTGTTAGATGACCTAGTGCTGAAAAGAGAATTCCATATATCAGATACGAACCGCGATTTTTTTTTGGCACCTAAGTACCCAGACCCACATAAAGTAAAGGAAGAAAATCACCAGTAATATTCGTATTAAAGAACCACACCCCCGGGTCCGGACCCTAACGGAGAACCAGAATGCACCACACCGGAAGCAGAGAGGCTGAATATGCTCCTAGAGCCTCAACCGCCATTAATCTCATCCTGCCTAGGAGACTTCACGCCGCCGGAATGCCTCACGCCGCTGAGATTCTCCCAGACACCCACCGTATTTTTTGTAATTTAGGCAATTATTTGTTGCGCCTAGTCATTTTAATAAGGCAGCAAACTTATTTTTTGTCTTTGAATTATATAAAATGTAAATAATATAAGTTCCGTTGATATTATCTCAATATCGTAAACAACACCGTCCGTATCTTTTTTTACAAACTTTAACTTTGTAAACAGGAATGTTAGGAATCCCGAATATATTTAACCGTAATTATAACCGTAAACCGTAATTATAACCGTAAACCGCACCCGCCTATTTTCGTAACATTCCTGTCCATAAAATATTTTAAATAAGTAGTACGTAAATAAATAAGTACTTAAGTTTCTTTTACACCGTTTTATATAACAACTTTTAATTTTAAAAAGCCAGGATAAAAATTATAATGTGTAATGTAATGTAAATTGTATTATGTAATACTTAATAATATTAGGATATCTATTAAATAGTGTATCAATAATAAGATAGCAAATCACATCAAATGCAAGTCAGTTCCGATATCAGATACCAGTGTACGGGCACCCTTATAATGATAGCCCAACTCCGAACCGCACGGTTCACATCTACCGACATATATTTTTATCAAACATGTACATCGTTTTGTTATTCGAACACCCGCACTAGGACTTGTGTTTTATTTAAGATTTTCGGACTTTAGAGAACTTGTGATTTAAGATTCAATAACAAGTCCGGTAACAAATAGTAAGATAATTTTTTTTTAGACATCTACTTATATTTTTTTTGGTTTTGCTGTTTAGTTTTTAATTGTTTTACCTTTCTATCTCAGATTAACAGTTATAAAATATCTATGTAGTCATTTTGATGAATAAGTCTCCGTACCCCGTCGGCCTAGTAGTTAGAAGGCCGATTCATCGACCGGGAGGTTCCGGGTTCGATACCAAGTCAATTTAAATTTATTTTTTTTTGTTTGATACCAAATTGTAATAGAATTTGTTTTTAGTCATCCACTTATATATTTTTTTTGTTTTTGTTGTTTAGTTTTTAATTGTTTTTCCTTTCTATCACAGATTAGCAGTTATAGAATACCTATGTAGTCATTTTGATGAATAAGTCTCCGTACCCCATTGGCCTAGTAGTTAGAAGGCTGATTCATCGACCGGAAGGTTCCGGGTTCGATACCGAGTCAATTTAAATTATTATTTTTTTTGTTCTTGATGGTAACTTAAGCAGATAACTTAGATTGTTTAACCCATTTGACTTGGACATTTAGTAATGGTTTAAATCACTTGAAAATTTTGTACCTGGTAACCGAAGAATTTTCATTTTAAACTTTCTTTTAAATTTTACCTTTATTTTAATAACAAACAGACCAGTCCACATCATTCCGAAAAATTTAAAAATCTTCTCTCTTCCTACTAACTAGTTTTTGTTTTTTCTTAATTTTTGACAGACTTGAGTGTCACTTTAGTGAAGAATACTTGGATACCTGTACCTGGTTTAGCACAATCAAAATATACGGAAGAGAGAAGATCCGTGTTGTACTCTGTACTCATATGGTGATTTTTCCCCTACAGGTAAAAATCTCGCGAAACGAGGGGAGAGTGTGACGATGCATCCGACGAGCCCGCAGAGCCGATCACGCCACCTTCACCTACACGCAACGCACCACTACATTCGTAAAGTAATACGCACACAGCGATGAACCAGAACTCTCTAGAAACTATCGAGCCGCATAGAACTGGTTAGAACCGGTTACGGCCGGCCCCGCACATCACGCCACCTGTTAACACATAGACGCCTCTCGTAACCGACCGTCCGTGAATCTCACACACCGATAGCTCCACGCGCCGCTCGCCTATATAAGCCGTACCGAGCCGTAGTTCGTTAGCATTCTTTCCCCGGGTGCTCGGGTGGCAAGGCGGCACGTGGAGCAACGCGAAGCCTACCACTCACCTTCTCCCCTCTCCAGGCAAGGCGGCACGTGGAACAACGCGAAGCCTACCTGGAGGGTTCACCCCTCCCGCTTTCCTTCTCCCCCTCCAGGCCAGGCGGCACGTGGAACAACGCGAAGTCTACCTGGAGGTTCCCCCTCTACTACTCTCCCCTTCCCCTCTCCAGGCAAGGCGGCACGTGGAGCAACGCGAAGCCTACCTGGAGGGTTTTCCCTTCCCCACCCCCGGCTGTCGGCATGACGGAACGTTGTGGGGCAGTCGAGGGTAACCTCCCGTCTACTTCGCCCCTCCTTTTGTTATTAGGGTGGCATCAGCGCCCCCTTCCCCCCGCGGTCTCTCATAGAAGGAACGTGCCCTCCGCGCGTCTACCTTCCCCCGCACTCCTGTGCGAGGATTAGTGCGCCCATCTGGCACTTCGACGCAGGTATCTCGCTGGTAACGCGATACCCGTCAGGGTGGATGCGCCCCCTGCGCATTCCCCCGCCCCGCACCTCGGTGTGGGTCCCGCACGCCTTCTGGCGTTACCGTTAGGCAGCCGCCGCTTAGGCGGTCTGTCATCCGTGAGGCCCTAGGCCTCTCCCGTATTGTGCCGTCTCCTCCAGGGCGGCGGTCACATCCCGTTTGGTGGACTATGCTCCACCGCCCTCGCAGTTCGCTGTGAGGTACCGGTGCCGTAAGGCACACACCGTTTCGGCGGCACCACTTCAGTGGGCCGCCTACCGTGGGGCAAACCGCCCCTTCCCGTCCGTACTGACGCCCTGACGCGTCCAGTATACCACCCGGTGGTCGCATCCCGGGATGCGCGCCACGGACCCGGAGCACCGACTTTCGGCCCGGGTCAGCACCTTGTGCGCCCCTGCTTTCCGTAAGGCAGCATTGCCTATAATCCTTCGCGTACCATCGCGAACCGTCTACCCCCGTGTAGAAAATGCACCCTTGGTGCCCCGTTGACCGCAAGCGTTGGCATTGCGCCACGCGGTCTACCCGTACTCGTACCGTCGCGCCCCGCCGCGGCCAGTACACCCCCTGCGCTTCACGCACCCTGGTAGCCACCTTCCGTGGATCATAGTAGGCTCCGGCGGCCCTATGCCGCCCTAGGTCTCACTGTAGGCTAATTAGTACCTGTTAATGTTACCTGAATCTGGTTGATCGCTGTGCTTGCGTGGATAGGGACGCTAAATTCCGATCACTCTCCTCTCCGTTTACATGTAGGCCGGTCTGTCGTCCCTCGTGTATGATCCGCGTCCGTAGGTTAAGAAGTGCTTAGCCTAAGTCCTAGTTTAAGGTCCTACCTTTGTGGAAAACCCAAATATATTGTCATTGTCGTTTGTATTGTGTGTTTACAATTACCGAACCCCGATACCTACCCGATACTTAGGCACACAGTCAAACCACACACCCGTTCCACGGTGAACCCTCATTAGCACAACTAGGCCTCGGGGCCCCTCAGGCTCCGAGGCCGGGGTTACAGCGGCCATAGCGTCCTGGCTACGCCGCTAACAGCCCTCCTTCCTCAGCCCTCGCGCGCCCCTAAGGCAACCGAGGGCTTTAATGTCGACGTAGTCGCCCCGCAGGTTCGATCCCTCGGGATGCTACGTCACACCTTCAAGACAATATAATACGAATTAAATTATAGAAATAACCCACTACTTTCATATGAGATCTATTTCTTAACCTTTTAATGTATATTTCAACTTCTGGTTACCCGAAATAACCCGAAATAATTTACTTCGACATGATCCCGGAAGCCTTAAATAAATACTGGTATAGATTTAATGTATACTGGGCAGCTAGGATGGTGTCCTTTGGGAGATGTGACCAGGACCAGCTCGGCATCATCATATTTTGCGAGTTATTCTACACAAAATAGTTAATAATTTATTCATAATTTTTAATAGGTGGTGGTGGTAAGGGTTGGAATCCGTACCCAATTATGTGCTGAATAGAAGGTATTACTGTTGTTACTTTTTGTTTATCGTGTGTGTAAATGTACACTGTGTCAGGTTTTTCATATATAGGCATCTATGTAGTTTTACAACAGTCGTCAATAATGAATGACTGCTCGGACCAGTTGCTGTCCGAAGTACAGAGCAGCTCAAGATATTTTTATGCCACTTGCGGTTACATTTCTTATTGCAAACCACGCCTGGAGTTATATAATAATGCTCACGCCCAATAGACCATATAAGTCCTCGTGCTTTTTGTTAATTATTATTTTGAAAATTCAAATAAACTTTCCACCAATCATCGTGAAAAGTGGGATATGTACTTAGAAAAATGTTACGTGATAAAGCTTACTGAATATAAAATATGGCCTCAATTACCATTGAATGCAATTTGAAATACCGGCGATAAAGGAGTCTGGCCAAAGCACACTGCCTCAACCTCTTGAAAACTTAATGAAAAACCCAGAAAGATATCTGCAGACGAAAAAATCATATCTCAAGTGCATTTCTCCCTGGAACCAACTAAGTTTCTTTGCGAATATTTCTCTCGAAAAGCGTATTATCACTATACATACATACATTCTTATTTATATTTGCCAGCGAATTAGGCAACATTTTTGTACTTGTAAACTCGATATCTTTTAATTTAGAAACATGGATCTATCCATCCATGTATCTAAATTAAAAGATATACTTTAGATGGATACTTTTTGTCCATCCTGTTTAAAACTAGCTTACCTATTACAGTTTCGAAAATTATAGTCTTTGTCCTATTATGTGCCTTAATAATATGTATCTTGAATGTTGTTTTTTTTTGTATTTTCTTGATACACTGATCTCATAGGAAAGCTTATTCATTCTGACCGAAGCAAATGTTGGGTAAAGTATTAGTAAATATAGTACTAGGTTGGCGTGTTCACCACAGTTCCATTTAGCCTGTACTACTTTTTACTAATGTTAACTGCAGTAAGTTACCAATTAAGATTAAAATATAGTCGACTCTCGTTAATTCGAAACTCGAGGGACTTTAAAAATATTACGATTTATCGAGTGTTTGAAATATTAAATGATTCGAAATTTTTGAGAAAAAAGGAATAAACTTCAAATTCTTAAGTGTTGATAAGTATTTTATACTTTTTAGGACTACAAAAGAGTAACAGTAACTGATACTTAACTACAAAAACCAATTCCTGCGGAAGTTTGTGTCAAACATCAAAAAAGGCTCGTTTACGATGTTACAAGTTGAATTTTTTCTTTAAATGTACTCAGGTACCTACCTCTGCTAATTCTGCAATCTTTCTCCCAGTGTGTAACGCCGATGAGTTCGAATTAACGCGTCGTTATGTTACGTAGCGATGATTTTTTCGTTCGAATTACCAAGTGCATAAAAAAGTGCGGATTTTTTTTTATATAAAGAGGTTTTCTAGGGAATTCGTGATAACTTTGAATTGTAGAGAGGTTCGAATTACCGCAGGTTTGAATTAACTAGAATCGACTGTATATTATTACTGTAGTAGTCTTGTGTCGTGAATTGTATACTTATAAATACTAATCCAAATGTGCGCGTGCGCCCAATGCAAAAATATATTATTTTTTAGCTTTATACAACTGACATTTGTGGAAATAATGCCGAGCTGGCGATAGTAAAACGAACAATGTTGTACCCGTACATGATATTACGAGGTAGCCGTCGGGGGCGAATATTTTAGTTCTGATATCTGACAACAATGACTCTAACGCCTACAACTTTGTATTTTCTACGAATGTCTTTGGAAAGTTTGGTTAAGGATGTGCTTAAAACTTACTAGGTTTAGTTTTATTCCATAACTGGTTTTATCCCAGGCTACCCGTGACTACAGCCTTAGGGTATCTTCTATCTAAGGGAAGCACAGAGCATTTCTTTTTGTGTGCAAATATATTACTTAGAGTTGTATTAAAAGATTTTCACATGTTTCTGTTATAATTTACCCTATAATATGTATGTATAGAGTGAATTCGTGAGCTGTAGACTTCGCGAATCTTATCATAGTGAACTTACAATGGCCTAATTGCCATGGCCCCAATTGACTCACCGCACCGGTCCCTTACGTTAACTTCCCCACTTTGAAAATTAAAAAAAATGAATTTACAGTACAATTTTATGTTTATAATGAACTTACAAATTTGACACGTGAAGAAGAGGAAAAACTGTAACGTAATACTAAACTAGATACACGGATTGATGGACAGACGGCCATTAATATAATTTTTTCCCACAGTTGAAACGGAGACGTTTGGTCAATTAAATAAACAAAACATTTTTCGCAATCAATAGATAAGTAGATAATTCAAACACAGATTTTATGCTCATTGCTCGTAGGTATTATTTTTAGTATATAATCTGTGAGACAATGTCAAACAATTTGTACATTAAGCTAAAAATAAATTATTCATAAAGGGACTCAAATTTGAAGAGATTTGCTTAAAAGAGCTCATTAGAATTATTTAAAGTATAAACCATTTATCTCTTCACAAAAGTCGTCTCTCAAGTCAGCTTATTTCCAGTAGAAAAATGCTTATAAAGTACAAGGTATTATGAACAAAACTAATTTGAGGACGTAAAGACAACGCGATAGTAGTCATTACAAGAAGACGTCCAATTTGATACATTCAGTTGATGAGTGCCTTGGGTAAATTTAGAAATCTTGCGTTTCAACAGACTTCGCAAAAGAAGGAGGTTCTCAATTCGTTAATTTTTTTTAATGTAAGCTCTGCTACCTTATAACTGCTTCATTTAATAACGTAAAAGTTAGTTTTTATTTGAAAGAGTATACTTCCTTATTAGTCCCACTTAAATAACATTCGATTCAATAGTCTGGCTAAAGTAGGTTTTTTTCTGAAAGGTTATTTACTATGTTACTTTTTTAAATTTACTTTTATTTACTAGTGATAATCTTTGTCGCGATAAATTTCAGCTGTTTACAAGGTAGAGGGATTTTCGAGTTGAGGGTTGCTTAACAATTTTTAAATTTACTTGTCATTGCTATGGGTAGGGATGTATTCCTGGACATGGTAAAATGTACAAAATTTTCAATAGATTCCATTGCCATTGAAATAGATATTGTAGGTAGTAGTACCTACAAGTCCTACAACACCTATTTATATGGCAAAACCTAATAGGTACATCACAGTATCCCGCAAACTTTTTACGTTTAAGTAACATACCAACTCAAGAAATTTTTGTCGTGCACCATGAAAAGAACCCTTGTAGGACTTAAAAGTTAAATCCTTGTAGGACTCGCACATGAAGCTACCTATTGATGAAATAAATATTATAATTTTATTATATATGTTATATTATAAAATATATGTTATATTAAAAAATATTTCTTTAATATAAAAGTATGTCTACCGTAAATATTAGTTTAATTAGTAAGTATTACCTCTTAATCGCTTGAAGTAGGAAAAAAAGAACCGTCTGCAAATACTTGTGCCAATTGTATTTCTTTTTTCTGAAATATTTAAAAAATAAATACTAATACATTTTATTTAAAAAATATCAAAAAATAGAAAAACAGAATAGATGCACATAACAATATAAAACAAGTAAAAAATAACTTTATAATCTCTGATGAAAAGAAATATTTCTGCTGACGCCTGCGGAGCAAAAACTATGTATGTACACACAAATGTCTAAATATCTATAAATCTAAATTGAATCGGTTTACATATTGCATTAATACAACAATGTGGTAGACCCCGGGCAGTATTTATATCTTGTCACAAACACAATTAGTTTTATCTCGGATCTCAAGTCCCTTACTGAATAAATCACTATCCTGTCATACCTACGCAATATAAGCTGCCAGAAGTCTCGGAATAATATTTTTCCCTACTCAAAAACTGTAGGAAGTAATGAAAATAAATGTGGAAGTGTGTTTCTTTGTTTTTTGTACTCGATCGAGTTTCGGCATAAACTCAATGAGAAACAACTATTGCCAAGAGTTTGACACGCTCTTTTATTGCTTAGCTTTTGAGATTTTATCCTTGAATTGTAATTAATTATTCGTCCATCATCTGGATACAAATTAAAACAAAGAATATTGGTATAGTCTTTATGGGGATATGATTATAATCAACCAATTAATCATGTTTATTGTGAATCATAGGTTAAGTTACAGTACTGGAGTTACATGTTTAAAATATTAGTTATTCTACGTCCTACCGCTAGGTTTTAGAACTTTCTTTTCTTAGGCGTTAATTTTTAAGACGATTTTCACTTACACACCTATGCTCCTAGAGGCTTTCCAGATATATTTGCATGATCGTAGCGCACCGTAGCTGTTGCTACGACTTAGTTGTACGCTTCGTAGCAAATGCCTACGTAAAGTAATCAATACAAACAGCTTGTATTGGTTACTTTTTGGGACATAATAATTAATAAGCACAAAATAAAAGCGTGGCGCCAGTTAATGGACTTGCCCTATTATTATAGGCAACCAGGAGAGCATATTATCGCTGTAACTATTTTCTGCTTTCGGCGACTACATATTTTGATAAAGGAACCATACCGTCGAACCATAGAATTTCATTAAAATTAGGTAGTAGTTTCATTAAATAGTCATAAAAATAGCTAACTAAAGAAACCTCCATGGGTAGCATTATTAAGTACTCAACTAATAGGTAAGTTCAGCAAACGCGACTGTTTAAAATCGCTGACTGGCCTCATTCTACGAGGTTTTTAATCAATTCTTTCCATGAAAGTTCTGGCGCTAGTAAAACAAAGCGATTTTAATAACAAAAGATAGATTTATGCGGTAACTGGATATTCTGTATTAATTATGTGATGGCTGGAAGGGTGTATTGAAAGCTTGGAGAGGCTTAGGCTCAATATCCGGTGGCCGCGGGGTGTTTTCATTCGAACACCTTTGTACGCGAATCGGATAAAGGGATTGAGGCTTCTCTCAGCGCCCACTATGCTTTCAATAAAAACCTAAAGTGCTAACCCCAATTTCTTTACCCTTCTCTAGCGCACTTCACAATTTACCATGTTTTTCTCGCATTTCTTGATTTCAGTTCACCGTAAAACTATTTTACTTTATGATCGAACAAATGTCTCATAACCTGCGCTTATTATGTCTGCTGTAAGATCTACGGTAGCTGAGCTTTAGCTGAGCGATAACTCCGGAGCAATAGATGGCAACAAGAGCTACACAATAGGGTGATTATTATACGATAGAAATGTGCAATGCTCGAGCGGCTGCATAAAATGTATTCCTCTTGCTACCAACAAAGACAACCCTTTTATTCTTTTCTGTCGTCAGCGGCGGCGGTAATTCTCGTCTTTTAACAAATGGAAGACATTATCGCTGTGTCTGGCTTTTGTGTAAATTCATGTAGAATAAAAGTTAGTAAAAAAGTTAAAGCGCTTACGTACCCGCTCGCATTTCAAACGTAAAGGCTATTTTAAAAACGGGCAAAAACTTTACGCCTGCCGTGGAGATATGTGTGAACAACTTTTCCGTGATAAAGTACAAATTGTACTTATGCTATGTATGACGTAATGTTGTTTTACGCGTGGGACCACAGATTTTAGCGTGGGATGCTGTTATGCAAAATAAAGGCTACGAAAATGTTACCTCCATATGCAGTAACGGGATAACAAATAAGTGCAGATATCGAAAATCCATAAAATTTATAAAGATTTATTTTAAAACATCGTTTTCAGCACATCCTGACGCTATGTAAGAAGCAAAGTTCTGGGTCAACACAAATAAGTATATTTAAATAAAATCGTTTATTACATTATTTATACACCTAACGTTTCGAAAACGTTACAGTGTTCGTGGTCGCTTAAGGGCCGGCATAATGTGCGCGTAACTTCAAGGGTTTCTTTTAAACGTTTGAGATATGATCCTCAAAAATTTACGATGCACCATCTTCAAAACAACCCGAGCAGCGCGCCTGACCTATCGCTATCTTTGGTGTCCAAAGAAAGTACGTTACTGCGTAAAACTCAAGTTTACTCTTCGCTGAGTTTTTCAAAATAGTTTGTAGGTACATGTAGTGATCAGTTCTTAAAATACGAATACTGAAACAAAACCTGTAGCGGTGAGAAGTGCATTAAACTAAACCTAACTAAACCACGGTCACAGAATACATAATCAATCGTCTGTGAGGAGGTATGTGTTTGTACTTTTTAACTGACTTCAAAACAGGAGGAGTTTCTGACCAGCAGTTCTGAGGCACCGACCCCAATAAAAACCGATATAAATTGTGAATAGGCATGAAAGTATCACTATTTTGTTTATTGCGCTTGGTTTCTAGTAATTAAATAATTATTTTCTACTTTTAGTTCCAGTTTGTACACTTATGTATAGGTTTCTAGGTTTGAAGTCGGTTTTTGTTTTTTTGCAAAAAAATTTTTTATTACTTGTAGCAAATGTGATTATACTCTTAATTACTGGAGTGCTATTTTTGAACGCGTGACTCACTAAACGAGTGATTGACGCGAGTGTTTCCAAAAGGATGCATTTTTTAATCGTTCGTTGACGAGTGATTGCAACGAGCGGTTTGGACCGCTCGTTTCCGCAGGCGACGAACGCCTTTAGGTCAAAAACACTGCCTGACATTTGTAGTTTATCTGTCATTATTTTACCATTTTAAATTTATTTTAAAACCCTTAATAACTTTAAAAAGTTTATAAAAAAGTATGCGTGAAATATGAAGAAATTAAATGTTTTTTACTAAAGGTTGGCAGTACTACAGTTCAGGCGATGGTTTCAAAAATATGGCAAAATGGCATTTTGTGACTTAGAAGACGAGTGTGACTTGTAGTCGTGCACAACTTGCGTCTTGGTGAGACGGCATTTCAAAAATAGCACTCCTGGTTTGCGAAATTAGAGCGTAATACATATTAGTACAGCGCAATGTATCTTGAACACACGAGTGACGTATGCTCTATCGCCATCTTGGACGAACAACATCGCTACCCAGAGCAGTTTACCCACCCGCCGATCTTGACAAACTAACACTTTTGTGAGATAATTATTATTTAAAAAAAAACAACGAATCAGTTTCCTAAACTACTTTAAATGTACCCATTCCACACGTAAGCTAAAATGGTCTGCTTTCGAGCGACGCCTGCTCTATCGTCATCTTGCACGAGCTACATCGCCGTCCGAACCACATTCGTCTCCGCCGGTCCTTCAAACTGCCTTGCAGTGGTAGTGCCTTTCAGGAAAATGATCGAGGCATTGTGAACGTGCCATTAATGATATGATGAATTTTACTTTATAATGGAAGATAAATTTCAGAGCACAAATGTAATTTAAGTACGATATGAGTACATATTGGTGTACTAATTTTATATTTATTTACTCAGCTTTCTTATTAGATGAATCAGTTTATTTAATAGATAGATTCATATCTAGACACAAATTAAACAGAATTCTGCGGAGCATCTTGGTGTACATTTGTGCTGATATTAGATTTTTTCTACAGGATTCGAAAATCCAAACTCCTTGAATTGGCTTTTGCACTTAAAAGATGTATGTAAGGTTCTTAATTATTATGTGAGGCGTTTTATGGAGCTCTCGTTCACTTATTATAGGTACTAAGGTACTTGAGTTTTTAAACACAATTTAATACTAACCAATAGATGAATATCTATGTAATAAAAAGTCATGTCGTCTTGCATCCCAACTCTAAAAATAAAACATGAGATTTTTTTATTACTAAAAGCAGAGCCCCACTTTACTAATCGTGTAGTAATATTAGTCATCAAAATAATAGAATATCGCGGTTGGCATTGTCGCAATTACCACAGGCATAACGTAAATTTATTGAATTAACGTTGGAGTATTCCGAAAGTATTCGAATCACTTGAGTCCTCTTCGACAAAGCTGACGAACTTCACGGACTCTTTCATTTGCGCGATTTCACGAACAATTCACTCTAAATAATTGTCTACTCGTTTCGTAAATTGTCAAATTATTGACTTTAGAGCCATTTTAATACGGTTCCGGTTTCCCAACCTGAAATATTGCCCAGTTAAATGGTTTGAATAAAAAAAAACAGGCTAACAGTACATTTCATTCACTCGTGTAGGATTCCGTACGGTTTTTTTATTTTATTTTGCATCGGTTGTGTAATTTTTACTGTAAATTAACTTCCTTTAGCGGTTTGCTAGGTTGTTGTAGTAGAAAATATTCATGTCTTATTACTATCGTGGCTTTGAATGCAGTACCTAACTAGGTAGTTAGAATTTTTTACTCATATATATAAAAAAATATATAACTTGTAGCTCTGGTAGCTGTAGGTACACCTGGCGAGTCTGTGTACTAATGTTCATCACGCATCTTAAACAAAAAAACTTTGCTAAGAGCCTCAGCTCAACGAGTTATAGTCGACCAATTAATAAAATGACGAATCTACGGTACCCTACACTGCGTGTGGCCCGACACGCACTTAGCTGATTTTCACTTTATTTTGAGATTTTGATTTTGTGCCGAAGGATACCTACTGATAGTTTATCTATACGTAACAAGTATCTAGAACAGAATATAATATTGTTTTTACTCTATTCTAGATACTTCTACCTATAGATAACCAAGGCAACCAATAATCTCTTTAACGTGAACCTTAAAAAGAACTTACGTATCGATTCACTACCGAACCCTAAAATTGACTTTTAAATATGCCAGCCTTCAGGTTCAATGCGTGGTGAATGAAATGGAATGAGTGGATTTGTGATCCAATCAAAGTGTTCTCAAGTTCCGGATGAAACTTGCCTCAGTGTTCCCGACTGTACCATAAAGTTTGGCAGTGTAGTTGCGATAACGCCCAATTATACAAGGCGTAAAAGTTGGAAACAAAGGGAGTGATGCTGCAACTTCTGACGGCCTGACTACCGCCCTTTATTTATCGCTTCCCGTGAGATTACCATAGTAGGTACCCAAACAAGGGTACCGATTATGTAAGGATGCATAAAATTTTACGCCGACGTACACATTCTTATCTGAAAAAGTCTGGGAGCCTGGACGTCCTTTTGGTGAAATGCTTCCGTGCTTCCCTATTTGATAGCCCATATGAAATACTAAGTTTCTGTTAGTTAATTAATAATAAAATTATGCGTATTAGGTAATCATTTCATGCTTACAACATAATTTTCTTTAATAGAAAGCCACGTAATCAAACCTTATGTCCTTTAAAAAACTCAGTTAATATCTGTCACAAGCAGCAAAGTCAATATTGAAAACCGCGTTTAAAAGGAAAGCGATTAAGTAACCGATTATCCCAATCAATTCCCTCCAATCAGAGCTATTCGAATCACGGAGTTGTTACCGAGTTGTAATCGGCGGTCTCATGTCGTCCATAAACAGGGGCATTCGAGCGATGACTCGTTAAACTTTTAAGCGGCCCTAACTTCCTAGCTGTGTAATCGCATTCCGAATTGTTATGTCAGCCCGGTATCATGCCGTTAAGTAACGCGCAATATAACGTTTAATTAGAAAATCCGTCGGCGGAACTCGGTGCCATGTATTTCTAAGGCATTAAACATAAAGTTGGCAGGGGAAGGAGCCCGCAATAAATTGCTATTGAGTTCTAACGAGCGCGTTTCGCTCTGAGATCCGCGTATTTATAAGGAACGTAACTAGGTACTTAGATATTAAAGAATTTCGTCGTCAGAAATTTCCTAAAGCATAATATAAATAAACCTAGTGACTCTGTGAGCTATATACTTCGCTGGCTTTGTATAGATTAAAATTGAATAAATTTATATTACACACCTAAAAACAAAGATCTAAGACACATTTGAAATTATGATGAAAATTGCAAATAGAAGAAAAGGCTATACCCGGCAGCGGGGGAACGATGAGCTGAGATGATGATACAATTTTCCGCATTTTTTCTATGTAAATAAACAAACATGGAAAAAATATCCATAAAAGTACCTACAGGTACCTACTTCCTTAACAGACTTTCCACCTAGATTCGAACTCAAGACTTCCAAGTAATTATCTACTCTCAGATAATAAACCTTAACTATTCTGCCGATGACGATGTCGGTAAAGTTATACGCATAGATATCAGAATATTTACTAGGTTATACGTCTTCTGAATGACAGAAGAAAAAAATTACGGTTTTGCGTTATACTTCATTACCGCACACAAAGTCCTTTTTACCAACATTGCTATTTTGAAAATAATCCAAGAACAGAATCAAGCAAGATCTTGTGATAAACTGAACGGTAGCGGAGCACAAACCGTTTGTGTTCAGCATTTGTAATAATCCGCTCTCGATCAAGTAAAGCCTTCTACTTCGATCGACCTGTTGAGTGCCAACCATCTCAGGTGTCCGAAGCCTAATAGTTCCATTTGATCAAAAGCATTTATCAATTTGCAGCATATCAGTTACTTGAAACGATCCCTAGCATTAGGTGGACGTAATATGTTATACATTGAACGAACACCTTAAGAGGATCGACTACCTGTAATTTTCCTTTACGAAATGAGGAAATTTTGGTGTCATTCGATTTAGCACACCTTAATCTAGGGCTAACGGTATTTCTTTTTTAGGGTTCCGTAGTAAACTAGGATCCCTTATAGTTTCGCCATGTCTGTCTGTCTGTCTGTCCGTCCGCGGTTTTACTCAGAGACTATAAGTACTAGAAAGCTGTAATTTGGAACGGGTATGTATTTTAATCATGGCAAAAAAGTGGTAGAAAAAAAACTAGGAATTTTTTTTTTTAGTGTGGCTTTCATACAATTAAAGAGGGAGTAACATTTTTTTTCTATACAAACCCATCGTGTTGGGTATTGTTAAATAGGTCTTTAAAAAATATTGTGAGGTTGATACCACCATTTTTCGATTAAGGGCTCCGTCTCCGAAATATTTGGTTTTAAAGTGCCAATTTTTGTTAGAGGTAAGTTTCCCCCCCCCCTCCCCCCTCTATCTGCTAAACGGTTATAAATAGATACGTGAAAAAAATTACAGTAGTAGTATATATACTGAAGTTGAAAGGAAAACTATCAGAGCTGAGTACTAAGTACAAACTAAAAAGTTATAGGTAATCAACTTATAAAATGTACTCGAAAATGTAAAATTCATACAATTTTCATTGTTAGATGTTTTTGGTCGTTAAACTGTGAGGTGCGAGTGTGAACAGTGTGAACTCAAAGGTGTCATTCGCAACTACGGAACCCTACACTGCGCGTGGCCCGAAAGCCCGACACGCACTTGGCCGGTTTTTTTATTGATTCAGTTTAGATTAATTTAAATAAATGCTCATAACTTTAAATAGATGCTCATAACTTTTGTTGTAAGCAATATATCTTAAATATCAAAACGTACAGCCCTACTTCTCCAATTTATCAATAATGTGTAAAAAAAAATATTAAAATTGGACTATGTTTAAGGGGTGGGAAGCGTTATCGCTTTTTGTATGAAAATTTACAGGTAATCTATCTTCTTAATCATCTTTGACTATAATAATCTAAGGTGCTCATTTACTTTGCATATCAACCGTTTGTATTGTAAGGAATATCTATGTCATCGAAGCTAATTAACAGATCTTAACTTCTATCTGCCTATATTCTTATAGGTATTATAGAAGAAAGATTCGATTGTTTATTCATATGTTTGTTATGAACAAACTCAAAATCTAAACCGATTTTTAAAATGCTTTTACCTATAGAAAGCTACCTTGTGGGGTAACGTAGGCTAGAATTTACGCGTTATCCACTACCAATTTTCATTGACGACCTAGGTATTTAGGAATTGCTAAGTTTTTCTATATAAAAATTATATTGAGAAATGTTAGCGATTTGATTGGTATTTCACTATCTTCTAGAAGCTCAGTGAAAATTTAACAGCGCACTTAACGCTCTAATAAATACAATAGCCAATAAACAACATTTTCCATGTAAAATTCTACAAAGCTCTTCCCTTAAAAGCTCGCAATCTTTTCTAATCCGATTACTTCACAAATAGTTGAAGGCCTTTCTTTAGACTAAGGGTTCGCTGTACTCATCATAATCATCATCATCATCAGGTCTTTTTTAGTCTCCACTGCAGGAGCATGACCCTCTCTGTACTATCAGCACACAGCACTATATTAGCCAGAGCAGTCAGAGGATTTGGCCTTCACTCTCCACGTTGGCGAGACGGGTTAGAGAGGTTTCTCTGATGTTTATAAGCTGGTTTAGCTTGTTTTCCTAAGTCACCTTGTGCGACATCCACGGAAAGACTTGGAGTGGTCCTATCTACTCTACCGGGAACCACACGGCCAATATGTTGTAGGTACCTACGCTCTACTCGTAAGATATCAAACGGTAAGATATACTACTTCACCAACAAAGAAAACCACGATATTACGAGTATAACTTAATCGACGCGTTTCCAATTGACCTTGGAATTGAGGAATACCTTCGAAGGCCTTGGAACTTCGCCGTAATGAATGAAAGACATTAATGGTGGCCCGGGCGAATTTATTATGGAACTTCATTGAAAGTGCCACATAAAACTTTTGTTTGAAGTTCTAATATTCCAATAAAACATAGTAATCGTCTGTAGATAATAAAACACAACCCTTTTTTTAATTACTGATCCAAAGAGCATATACCTATTCACTACGTGACTGATCTATCAATCAACACACAGCTCAATCAAACCACCTAACAGATTTCCTTGAAATTTGGCACTCAGACATTTATTAATAACGTAGGTATTTTCTAAAAAGGATTTTCCGAAATTCATCCCCTAAAGGAGGTAAAACTGGGGTCCAAAGTACATACCTGTAATCTTGTGAAAATAAAGTAAGTATTTTATAAGTCAGGTATGCGATCTAAAAATAAACCGCAAGACGTGATTTAGTATTGGTCCGGGCCGGACCAGCGAGAGCCGCAACCAATCCATCAAATATTACACCCCGCCGGCGCGACACTTTACCCGGACATGTGAAACTTGGCTATCTATCTCGAGTCCTTACCCGGCCAGTTGATGTGTATGCGCGAAGGATTCATATTTTATTAACGTTTGTTTGGGAACAAAACCGACAACAAAGGTTTATGAAAAAAGAACTGGCTTGAGCTTGCGGCCCCGTGCTCACTTTATGAAAATCAATACGAAACCTTTTTTTTCTTTTTTATACATTTTCTTTAAGGTATCTTCCCCGTCTTCTTAAAAATACCCTAGCAATGTTTATGCAATATATCTCGATGATCGGTTCAGTAGCTATACATACTTACAATAACTATCATCACAACATAATAATAATTATTATAAAACAAAGTCCTCCGCCGCGTCTGTCTGTCTGTTCACGATAAACTCAAAAACTACTGCAGGGATTTTCATGTGGTTTTCAATAAAAGATAGAGTGATTTATGAGGAAGGTTCATAGGTATGATTCATGGCCGGGCGCAGCAAGGGAGGACTGCTAGTATGTAAATTAAACCGTGTATGATCCTTAATTGGGCGACTCAGCCCATCAATATGAACAACATACCCATACAAAAGTATTCAGCCATCCTGGCAATTGTATAAAAGTTGATTTTTTTCGGATTTCCATCATTAGTCCCATAGGAAAAATTGATCAATTTGACGGGCTGAGTCGTCTCTTAATAATTATTTTTAACAAAAAAGTAAAACCGACTGAGGTAGTTCAATCAAAATAGAGGAACAACGTCGTAATCGTCTTGTCTTGATTCGCGAAAGAATAATACAGAAATAAAATTAAACCAACGGCATACTTGTACAATTTTTTTTTTGTTTTGTTTATTTTTTAAAAAAGTGCTCAATACATTGCGACAAAAATGTTATGGGACCATCTCTGGAACATTACCTATCGAACAAAA
The DNA here is from genome assembly GCA_963082605.1 of Rhodophaea formosa. Lineage (NCBI taxonomy): Eukaryota > Metazoa > Arthropoda > Insecta > Lepidoptera > Pyralidae > Rhodophaea > Rhodophaea formosa. The sequence goes on along the minus strand of OY720208.1, from coordinate 9,130,334 downwards.
AAATAATCACTAAAATCGATCCATAACTGATTAAGTAATCGCGTAACATACATACACAAAAAAAACCAACCAAAAAAAACATACATTCGAATTGAGAACCTCCTCTTTTTTGAAGTCTGTTAAAAAAGGGGATAAGGTTTTATTAACATATTGTATAGTGTGAAAACGCCGTGTGGTTGCCCCGGTAGAGTACAAATAGGTAGTACAACTCCAAGCTTGGGTACATATACAATACACATCAAAGATACCTCTACAAGCCGTTTGGTCAGCATGTAGAGTTTAGGCCTAATCCTCTTATTGCTCTGGCTAATATATGGCTCTGGTACTGCAGAGAGGGTCGTATTTTGCAGTGGAGACTAAAAAAGACCTGATGATGATGATGAAAGTGTGTAATCGTAACAAACCAGCATAAGTCGCCTTCTATTACATCCACGGGAAGAATTGGAGTGGTCTTATTTGCAAATATTTATTTGCAACTGTCTGATAAAATCGTTCGAATTAGAGGTTGGGATTACTTCAAAATACCTCCATGCCAAATTTTATCTAAATTGCCAAACCTACAGATCGAGAGACAGAATTACTTCCGCATTTACAATTAGTAAATAATAATTAGAATTACGAGAAGTTGATTAAACATTACCACCCCTGAGTGTGGTAGGCAGTGTTACGTAGGTATAGTATGGTGTGCCAATTTAACTCCGCCACAAAACACTGTAAGTCGTTTCGGACGTGTTACAGCCATGTTTATGGCTCCTAAAACACATCTTTAACTTCCCACGAGCTTTGTCTTACGCACACGATGGACTGAACTTAATGTCGTGTTGCGGTGTCTACTAGATGCTGCTTAATTACTGTACTAACGATTATACAGAAAATAGGCCTGTGAAGCACTTATTATGTAGGAACTTAAAGATTGTTTAGATTTGAATGAAGGACACCAGTTTTAGATTTCTCGACCTGTCTTAAGATTCATGTAAAGTACTTAAATGGGGTCAATCACCAATCGTCTATCACTTGCTGTGGGATGTCGTTTGTTAAGTGTATGCAAAATTTCATGATGATCGGTTCAGTAGATACGGCGTGAAAGTGTAACAAACAAACAAACTAACTTTCGCATTTATAATATTAGTTGGCCCTAGCGCGAGGGGATTTTTCAAAGAGATTTCCCCGCGGCTTATGGGTAGGTACTCGTATCAACTTCCGATGATAAGAGGGCTGGCTGCGTTTTCGCCCAACGGATTAACATAGCTATCCAACGAGGGAACGCAGTCAGCGTTCTTTTCACCATGCCAAACGGGCAGGTATTATTCTAAATTTGTAGTTTTTTGGCTCTTTTTATGTAAATAGTTATATAGTTTAGTTACCTACTATATTTTCATTACCTGTTGTCTATTGAAAATCAGCAAATAAATGACAGTCAGACTTCAAAATTATCCAGGCCAACCTTATTAGTAACCCTACAATATAAAAACAGATTTTATCTACTTACATGTTGCCAGTTCGTATTTCGTCAAGATACAGTAATTTAAAGCCGCAAGGACTGAAAATACACGGGACACAGCCGAGGTGCCAAAATAAAGACAGTTAATCAACAAAGGGCCTTTGCACAACGTTCGTGCTCTCGGTCCGTCCATCTGCGATCAGTTTGTTTTACTTTATGGTAATTGCCAATATATTGCAAAACGTCGTATGGAGCTCTTACTCAGTAAGCTGTATATTATAATAATAGTCATCGGTTTATTATAAGCACTCGGCTTCGCCAGATGCCTACAAAACCTTGTTCATTTGATATCCAAATTCATCCAGATTACATTACTTACATCATAATGTACTAAATTACTAATCGTACAACATTGGTAAGTACGAAAACAATATTCTATCTACATATTGCCAGTTCGTATTTCGTCAAGATACAGTAATTAAAATGCCGTAGGCACTGAAAATACACGGGACACAGCAGAGCCGAAACAAAGACAGCTAATCAACAAAGGGCCTTTGCTCAACGTTTGTGCTCTCGGTCCGTCCATCTGCGAGCAAATTTCAGACCGGCCAGCGTTTGTTTTACTTTATGGTACTTAATTGCCAATATATTGCAAAACGTCGTATGGAGCTCTTACTCAGTAAGCTGTATATTATAATAATTGTCATCGGTTTATTATAAGCACTCGGCTTCGCCAGGTGCCTACAAAGCCTATTGATCACTTGATATCCAAATTGATTCAAATAACCGTACTTGCATCATAATGTACTAAGTATGTTACCAATCCAACAACAAAGGTAAATACGGAAATACCTAGTATTCTATCTACATGTTGCCAGTTCGTATTTCGTGAAGATACAGCAATTTAAATGCCGCAAGCACTGAAAATACACGGGACACAGCACAGGTGCCGAAACAAAGACAGCAAATCAACAAAGGGCCTTTGCCCAACGTTTGTGCTCTCGGTCCGTCCATCTGCGAGCAAATTTTAGACCCGCCAGCGCCGTTAACCATGAGTTTGTACATGCCGTTTACGATAGTATGTAGTAGATACGTAGTAAGTAGGTACCTACAGTCCGAATCAAACTTTATGGCGGCTCGGATAATCGCGCGAGTCGATGCGCAGTACACAATATTAGGATCAACGGGCCGCGCGCGGGGAGGCGAGCGAGTACTGTGTGGGTCTAAAATGGCCACTTTGCACGAATCATAATATGATTCACATATGAATTACATTGCGCGCGGCAAAATGGCTACTTTTTGACGATTCATAAAATGATTCATAAGCAATTTTATTTTGGCAATTCATCTATTTGACAGTTTTCTATGGAAATTGGTAAAATGGCTCACATTATATGAATTCTATTTCAAAACATTATCGATGAGTTACGGTTTTTTATTTTTTAATGCGGTAACATTGACCCCAATATGATTCAGAATATGAATTGAATTGTAGGTGAATTGGGAGATTTTGTGACCATTTTACCAATATTAGAGGAATTGCTAATGATCTGCTGGGAATTCATAATACGAATTCCTTTACGATGAATTGCGTTAAGTGGCCATTTTAGACCCGCTGTGCAGCTCGCAGCTAATATACGAGCTGCCATAAAGATGGTTCGGACTGTAGGTACCTACATTACCTATACGGTAACGACAAACGAGTAGACGAGCCACCTGATGGAAAGTGGTCACCTTCGCCCACGGACATCTGCAACACCGGAAGATGTGCTGTGCGAATGCGTTGCCTATGGACACGCCTTTGAAGAAAGGACCCCAAGTCATCATAGCACGCATAGCGAAAACCTCGGGAAGAAGCACATTCCATAATTCTGCTGTACGAGGGAAAAAAACACGTGATGCTGGAATGGACTTTACTCCTGTGGCGGAGAAAAGTCCATCCTCGCATCCTTGACACTGAGTGAGAACTATACTTTGTCCACCACGAGTTCAATAAACTTACTTGAGTAGTTTTCGAATTTCGTAATAGAATTTGAATTTTTAAACGAAAACGAGCCTTTTTTATAGGAACATTTTCTGCAGTAGGTAGGTAGGTATCAGCTCTCTGAGTTAGGTACATATTTAACCTTCGTCTTCTATAAACAATAGTTTACTATCTACCTATTACTTATTAGTATTATATTGTCTTTGCTATTACGAATCACCAAATAGTTTACTATAGACAGATCGCATCATTTAGGTACTAGTACTATTCACATAAATAAACTCATGGTTGACGCTCGGACGGCTATTTGACTCTTGCTTGCTCAGTTATAATATATTCAGAAGAAGGGTGGGGCGCAATTGGGCGACCGCCCAAGGGCGCTGGTTCTAGGAGGGCGAATCAAAATCACTTTGGGGCGCAGGGCGGCTTGATGCGATTTGCACCCGAATAAAATTACTGAAAAGTAAAGTCACTTACCTACTTAGCTCTATTTACTAAATATTTTTTGCTAAAAATAGAGAACAATGTTGCAATCTCGGTAAGTATGTAGAGGTGTAGTGACTGTTTGATTCATATCGAATGTATAATTGGCTAATGTTACCAGCGACTTCGTCCGCATGCGTTTCGGTTTTACCACACAGACCCTGGCCTCGGGTTCCAAACCATCGCAGATGAGGATATAACCGAGAGACATCAATAGCAGCGCTCTCCCTATAACGACGTTTAAAATTGAGAAGTCAGTAGTCGTATGGTTATGTAGCAGCAAGTAGCAGTAACTGCAGTTACCCCAAGAGGGCAATTGGGGGCAATCAACAGTTGTGGTACCCTGGGCATGTGCCCAGAATAGAACTTTTCACAGACTTGATCAGAAACTTTGGTTTGGCGAAACAAAACCTTATTAACATTTGACGAACTTATATATTAAAATGGGTCAAAAAAATTCGCTTGACGAATCAAAATAATTTTCAAACTTGACCAATCTTACCTTATTCCTCTTACTTTATCTCTACACTAAATTTTGCCTGATGATGTAGGTAGCTTTTTTATATGAAACTATGTAATCGAAGTAACAATTTTCAATAAAATTTAGTAGCACTAAATTTTATTGAAAATTGAATTGAATTTATTGAAATTAACGCATTGACGGAGAGGTAGACGCCTAAGTAGTTAATTTACCCATTTCGAACAACTAACCAAATATTTTCTGTTAAAAATTAAGTCACTACAATGAGCCTACGCGCTTTGTTTAACATGGGGTAGGGAATATTCTCAAAAGTACGATGAGAACGATGCCTGCAGTAAGAACGAGTACCTACCTACATTATGGCAATTAATTGGAATGCTTGATTGTCGGAGAAATTCATTAAAAGTTTCCGAGGTGGTTGGAATTACGCCAATACATAACTACAAATGGTGTTGCCTTTACCTGTAACTGTGCCTGTACTTCACTTCATTGTCAAACAAGGATTTGCCCGTAGCTTCGCCCGTGTTAATGTCGATCCCATGAATGGTTGAAATGGGATGAAAGATACTTACCCTATGACACACGTTACTTTACATCACATTCTTCTCTAACTCACTACCCTACGTATTAACCCTTAAATTCGCGAATTTTTGGATTTCAAAAAAAGCTTATTTAATTGTTATGTTAGTATACAATTTTAAACGTACGAGAAAAATAATAAAAAAAAAATATTTTGTTCTTTTTTTTCCCAAAAATGTCAATAAAACAAAAATATTGTCAAAAAAGCAAAATTTTTTTTTAGAATAAGATAATTTGTAGTTGTTAAAAATCTATTTCAATTTTCACTGTTACAATACCACGAAAAAAGATATTTTTTTCCTTTTTTTCCAAAATAGGTTGCATTCCCGTATCCAGAGAGGTTCCCGCCAAAACGTCCCAATGTAGGTTGTAAATTAAAAAAAAAAATCTAAATGTCATATTGTTTTAAAAAACCGTATTATTTTTACAGTTTATATTTATTACTTTTATTTTTATATAAATGTAATAGTATAAGGTAAATAACTTTTATTTACTGAGACAAATTTCGGTATGTTGTTTATATACAACACCGCGCATTTAAGGGTAAAATTGTTATGTGGCTCTTACAAGAGACCAGTATTTCAACATAAGAGGAAATTAAAAATACTTATTAAGTATTAGATAATATTTTTATTTACAATAAGTTACAAATTCGACAATGTATTATTCAGATTTATGCCTAGTTTTTAAATTTATTTCTATTACAACTAATTTCTTAAAAAGTTCTACTAAATCATTTCTCACGTGAGACTTAATTTGTTGTAGCCTGCCTCCTCCCGCGCCGCTTATTAATTTAAGCAACCTTTCGGATGGACACTCTACGGACACTGAACAAACTATCTTATCTTCTTGAGAGTCGTCATAGTATTCTAGTTCTGTTTTTAGGCTGTATGGAATTTCTTGTGATAGGAAATCGAGAAACTTGGCCCTGACAGCCTCTGTTACGAGCGATTCTGGAGATTGGTCTGTCCATTCAGCTGGCGAATAGTGAAGTGCAGCAGGTTTTGCGTTCCCAATCAGATACTCCTGGAAAAAAGTATATAAAGTTAAAAAAAACCAGCCAAGTGCGTGTCGGGCCACGCGCAGTGTAGGGTTCCGTAGTTGCGATTGACAACTTTGAGTTCACACTGTTTACACTCGCACCTCACAGTTTAACAACCAAAAACATCTAACAATAAAGATTGTATGAAATTTTACATTTTCCAGTACATTTTAAAAGTTGGTTGCCTATAACTTTTTAGTTTGCACTTAATACCCAGCTCTGATAGTTTTCCTTTCAACTTCAGTATATATTCTACTGCTGTAATTTTTTTCACGTATCCATATATAACCGTTTAGCAGATAGAGGGGGGGGACACGTACCTCTAACAAAAATTTGCACTTTAAAACCAAATATTTCGGAAACGGATCAGTAAATCGAAAAATGGTGTTCTCAACCTCACAATATTTTTCAAAGACCTTTTTAACGATACCCCACACGATGGGTAAATAGAGAAAAAAAAATGACTCCCCCACTTTACTTGTATGGGAGCTACCCAAAATAAAAAAAAATTTCAAGATTTTTTTCTACGACTTTTTTGCAATGATTAATATACATACTCATACCAAATTACACCTTTCTAGTACTTATAGTCTCTGAGTAAAACCGCGGACGGACAGACAGACAGACAGACAGACAGACAGACAGACAGACATGGCGAAACTATAAGGGTTCCTAGTTTACTACGGAACCCTAAAAACCGGCCAAGTGCGTGTCGGGCTACGCGCAGTGTTGGTTTCCGTAGTTGCGATTGACAACTTTGAGTTCACACTGTTTACACTCGCACCTCACAGTTTAATGACCAAAAACATCTAACAATGATAATTGTATGAAATTTTACATTTTCCAGTACATTTTATAAGTTGGTTGCCTATAAATTTTTAGTTTTTCACTTTAAAACCAAATATATCGGAAACGGATCCCTAAATTTAAAAATGGTGTTCTCAACCTCACAATATTTTTAAAGACCTTTTAACGATACCCCACACGATGGGTAAGTAGAGAAAAAAAAATTACTCCCCCATTTTACTTGTATGGGAGCTACCCTAAAAAATTTTTTTTTTTCAAGATTTTTTTCTACCACTTTTTTGACATGATTAATACACATACCCATACCAAATTACAGCTTTCTAGTACTTATAGTCTCTGAGTAAAACCGCGGGCGGACAGACAGACAGACAGACATGTCGAAACTATAAGGGTTCCTAGTGTTCTACGGAATCCTAAAAACGGTCAATATACTTGAGTTAAAGATGGCGCCATTGCCATCAATGAGGATGTGTCTATGTCGCAGTCATCTGGTTGAATCTGCTATTTGATTGAATGACTAATGCGTCCATTGAATGGCGACAGTTAATTGAATGACTAGGCCGAACGTTAATTTAACAAGCGTCGCTCAACGTCCAACTAGTTAGCAGATTGTTACATAGCCCTTTGAACAGAGCGGACATAAAATCAGTCAGGTGATTCAAATTTAGTTCATTTTTTTCCCACTGCGGCGCTAGAAGTCATCAAAACAAATATGGCGTCAAACAGCTGGCACATATAGCTCAGTGTTGATATTTTTTTCGATGAAATTTACTTTAAAGTGCCTTATTTGTAATAAAATAGTATGACAGCATGGATTTACCTATTATTACACCACCGCCGGCTTCTTTTAAACTAAGAAAAGTTGGCAAAAAAAATTTATTAAGTAAAGACTTCACTAAATGACGTTCATTTAGTCAAGATGTTGAACGTTACATTCAACGACTTGACGAGTTGTCCTTTAGTCATTCAATTAAATGTTGTCATTCAATGAACTCGCTAGTCATTCAATCAAATAGCAGATTCAACCAGATGACTGCGACATCTATACTTTCTTACTAGGTGGAATGCATGGTGTCAAAACTTCTTTACTACATTCCACCACAAACAACATTCATATTTTTTACACAACTTCATTACAGATTGTTATGCATTGTCATACTATGGCACACACAGCTTTGATACTACAACACATCCATTAAAAAACCGGCGAAGTGCGAATTGAACTCGTGTGGGTAGAGTTCAGTACTATTATTAATTCTGTGGTTCCGTACAAGGCTAAAGTCAAATGTTTTTATTCAATCAGTAAAATGTGAGCTAACTACCACCAGCGCTATCTAGTGGTGTTTTATTTACTGAACTATTTTCTGTATGTGAACATATTATATTGAGTTTACCACTTTATTTTCAATTGATAGAGTTCTTATTTTTCCTGTAATCTACAAGCAATGAACTATTCTGTATTTTTTTTTAATTTTAGGCTCAGTAGTTTGGAATATCAGTGTCAATTTTCGTCTTCTTTCATGAATAAAATCAAAACCCTACCCTCTCTTTAAAAAATGGGTCACCTCTACAATTTAACCCACTGAAGGTATACCTGGTAGCATAATTATGTACATTAGGTACTAATATGAGACATAAAACATTAATACCCAACCTTTATTTCTTTAACTCCATCACCATTCAGTGCAGATACCAAGAAAACATCTGAAAAGTGATTGTATCCCTTTTCAATGCCTTGCTCTTTACTTTTCTCCATTTTTTTCTTTCCTGAAGGTATTGGGTTGCCAGCAATGTAACCATTAGTCAGACTTTTTATTGCAGATAATAACTGCTTTTTGGATTTTAGTCTATCAACCTGGAACAATACAGCAACTCATATTAGATCACTAAAATATCTAAGATAATAAGAGCCCGGTGCCCAAGTGGGCGTGAGCACTATTAGCGCTTACGCATGTAAAGCAACCCCGAGCGCAGTTTCTACTTGGATGGGTGCGGGCCTCAAAATATCTCAAGCACATCTGTGCTTATTAAGGCATGTTAAGAAGCCATTGGTCCATTTATTACAATTGATGATATTCGTTAAACTATGTCAGATGCTTCTCAGCAACTTGAAAAATCTGCCCCCAGTTTTGGCCACATACACACATGAAAAACAAACACTAAAATATTTGGCATGCCAATGTGAGAGTAAAAACCTTAGATATTTTTTTACAAACTTTATTGAACTTGCCCTGTTAGCTTCTCTGTATGTTGAGAGTCAAATCTTGCAACTCAATTTTGAAGCATTTATCCTTAACCGATTTAGAAACTGAAATGTATATCATCAAGTATCATCAAGTATACTTGAGTAAGTCAGATGACAATGCAATATGGTACCATACACCTGATCTGACAATGAAATTACGAGATGGCCATAGGCACTTCTAATCTAAAGATAAACCCTCTGATTGGTCTCATTTGATACGTCTTGGCAAACACTCTTAATAAAGCTAGTCTCAAAAATTTAACTCTCTGCAGTGGTTGGTTCCGAAATGCTAGTAGTCTATAGCTTTTGAACAATTAATAAATACATATTATCTAATAAGATAATTTTAAATATGATATGATGTGAAAAAGTGCCTGCAAAGGCCTATTTTCTGAATAAACATTTTGAATAACTAAAAAACTTATTTCACTTTTTTTGGGAAGCTTTTATTACATAAATGTGGTTTGAATTACAGCATCATGGGTGACTTCATATTTTGCATTGATTTTGCATTGGAGTGATGTTCAGCAATCCATTCTTTATAGATACTCGGCTTTAGACCCTGGGTCTAAGCCAGTCAGTATCAATGTAACACATTGTAAGCTGTTTTCTTTCTACGAATTTGTAATTCTGACTATGGGAATAGAGAATAATATGAAAAGTTACATGACTGCACATATTGTCACATAGGACTGTCTTCTCCTTTAATGAATTATAAATACAAGTTTAACGCATTGACAGACAGTAGATGCCTATAGACATTATAAAAATAAAAATTCTATTGTGTCCGTCAAAAAGTTAAGCCAAAAGCATTAAGATATAATACTAGAGGAGCTACCTTATATATTGGCATTGATCCTTTCCTCGAAATTGTAAATTTAAGCGCTGCAGCGCTAAAACAATAATGAACTGTCCAATCATACATAACTCAATACCTCAGTGCTATATTTGCTACTGTCACTCGTCTCCATAGCAACATGTCAACATAATGCAAAATGGCGGGAGGTAATTATATTGACTTTATTTGTAAAAAATAATGTACTTGCTGATGAAAAGTTGTTCCTTTGCATTGTGCAGTGTTCAATAAGTTATTACTGCAATAACTCAATACACACCAAGGCATTTTTTTATGATTTTTACCAAATTTTTGTTTATTAATCATGGGGAGTACCACAAGCGAAAGAGCTAACAACCATCTGAGTGAGTTGTGGCACGATGGCCACAGTTGAACGGGACAAAGTAAGGATTTGTAGTGTCTTCTCTAGTAGTCATATCTTAATGGCCAAAAGTATTTTTTTTAGAGAATTAGAATACAATGTACCTTGTTTAGTATCAGGAAACTAGGTATATCCTGAACTCCTTCCAGCATACTTATTACGTCTCTGTGAATTGTATCTTGTGTATAACGGTTTGCAACATCATGGACCACTCCAATAACATCTGCACATCTCAGGCTTTTGTGACAAGCACCAATCATAGAAGGCGGCAAATTAAACCTAGAATACAAAAAGTTTTAGGTTAATGTTAAAAACCTTCTAATAGTTCTTAGTTTTTTTGTCTTTGGCAAACTTAACGGTTATATAGCCTTTAATTTTAAACTTCCTTTTTTTATAAAATAAATAAGAAAAAAATTGTATCTTACTTTTTCTGTTCCTTTTGAGTGACTACTCCAGGAGTGTCTATAAATATTATTTGAGTATTATTTTCGAAACACATTGCTCGAATCATCTTGGTGGTAGTATGAACTTTGTTGGACGCTGCACAAATCTGAAATAGATGTACTGATATTTATGGATCTGAAAATCTAAAATAATTTGTTGTTATTTTGAGGTTATAGATTTACAAAATAGGTTTACCTTTCTGTCCACAATATTGTTTATCAGTGTGCTCTTCCCAGAGTTTGGAGCACCGATAATAGCCACGTTTACGACCTTATTCCCATGTTTTCTTTTTACTTGTTGCGATTGAGATGAATAAAATATATGGATGCATTTTGCAGGTCTAAAAATTGTTAAACGAAGAGTGTTCACAGAAAACATTTCCAACACATAAAGTAACACAGAAAGTAAAAAATTATAACTTGAAATACACACTAAACCAATGCAGTAATAGTTTTAGAATTAGTTTTAGCGTGAATTTAATTTTAGGCTGCTGTCACTTGCGCTTTGTTTACAATTTCTATACAGGGTTGCCCTATCAGATTTTAGTTTTTGACTGTCTTTTTTAAACTACACATTTCCGGATTCTCGCTTGACGGAACCCGGAGTGCTATTTTTGAACGCGTGACTCACTAAACGAGTGATTGACGCGAGTGTTTCCAAAAGGCCGCATTTTTGAATCGTTAGTTGGCGAGTGATTGCAACGAGCGGTTGAGACCGCTCGTTTCGGCAGGCGACGAACGCTTTTATGTCAAAGTCACTTCCTGTCATTTGAAGTTCCTATGTCATGATTTTACGTTCCGTTTGACGCTACACTTCATAAACATTTTAAAAATCCATAAAAACTTTCAAAAAGTTTATAAAAAATTCTGCGTGAAATAAGAAGAAATGAAATATTTTTCGTTGAAGGTTGGCAGCACTACAGTTCAGCGGTGGTTTCAAAAATATGGCAAAATGGCATTTCGTGATTTGGAGACGAGTGTGACTTGTAGTCGTGCACGACTTCCGTTTTAGTGAGTCACGCGTTCAAAAATAGCACTCCCGATCGAAGCGGAGAAAAATCGGTTAAATAGGTAGGTGCGATTTGTAAGAACTTGATCGATCACACAGGGCCGAGCCGTTAGAGATAGTGTTATCGATTTTTACCTACAGAGACGATGTACCTCGTATTAACTATTATTTAACTACTTTTGTGCCACAAACTGTTGCCTAACAGACCTATGACTGATATTTTCTACCGACACTACAAATGCACAACGATTACCGTCAAATTTCGACCAAAAAATAGGTAGTACAAAGATCCCTAATATGTGTGGACGCAGATCCCAGACGGACATTCCGGAGCCCAGCCGACCCAGACGATGACGAGCTCCATGGCGCAGCGATCAACACGCCTGCCTGCGACACGGATGGTCCCGGATTCGATCCCCGGTCAGGTCAGGTCAGATGTAAAATGATCTTTTCAAATTGACCTAGGTCTTGAATATTATCTATTACTAGAAATTTGAAATTTTCCTCACGTATTCCTCTTATGACGTAAGCATCCACTAAGGAAGGCTGTTTCAAAAGTCATCCCCTAAGGGGGTGAAATAGAGGATTAAAGTTTATATGAAACTTTTTATTCCTTGGACATATTTGTATGAAATTTCGTGTGAATTGAGAACGGCAAAAATAATGAGTAAAATTTTTAATAGTTTCCCGAAATTAAACCTCTAAGGGGGAAAATCGGGGAATATTTTTAGTTTACCGCTTTGTAGCGTCAAATTTTATAATCCCCGCATTTCAAACATAAAGTCACAGCGGACGAAGTCGCGGGTAACTGCTAGTCTATTATAAAATATAGTATGGTTGAGTTAGTATCCAATAACACAAGTCTTGAACTTACTTTGGGGCTAGCTCAATTTGTGCGATTTGTTCGTATATATTTATTTATTATTTTAATGTGTGAATAGCGCTTTAACCAATACTACTGAAAGAAGAAAGTGTATCCAGAATGCCGGGCTTAAGCATACATGCATGCATGCCCGCTCTATCTAACCAACATATCCTAGCGTATTGCATGCCTATCATAAATAAGTAAATTGAATAAAGTTCGATTGGGCTTTTATCATTTGCCACTTGCCACACTAAAAGACTTGCTTTGATGATCACATTAATATTAAGCTAGGTACATATACACATGCTACTTACTTATTAGCATACTACCGTACCGTGCTAGTTTTGAGCACGTAGAACTACCATGGATACAAATGCTACTGTAGCATGCTTATTTAATCTAAATTTAATTAATAAATAAATATTTTGATTTTTGAGCATGCTGCCGGTGCATTCTGCAAACAAGCATGCTTATTTAAAGTACGTATGTACTCGTCCTATGCAGGACAAAATCATGCTCGTTCTTAGCACGCTTAAAGCATGCTTCAAACTAGCATGTGTATCATTTGCTTTAAGATGGTAGACCACATAACAAAAAATAAATCTGAAAATCAGGGAAAATATTTTGCTACGGTAACACTATTAACAACTGTCTTTTTCAGCCATTCTTTGTTTTTGTGCAAAGCAAGTGCAAAGAGATCAAGAGATCCAAAGACAGCATTAATTTTATTGCTAATACACTTGTACCGTTGACTTTTTAGCTCGTCTCGTGTACATACATCTCAGATTAATAACTACAATATGTATACAACTATATTACTTTTGTAATATAGTTCTGTGACCATAGAAGTATGAATAGGTGAAAAAAAATTTTTTTAATCTATGCTGTGACAAGATACTACATATTTATAAATGTGTGAAAAATACTACTGTCAATTTTCGATTTTTTGTTTGATTGTTTTTTTTTTGTTTTCCAAGATCGCTGTTTACACTGCCGAAAAACTGCCTTTACGGATTTTAGGGCATAGAACACACGTCAATTGACTTTGAATTTATGGCCCCCCATAGAAACTCAAAAGGAATTGTATGGCATTTTTTTCATTTTCACCCTCACTCCATTATTTGTCTATGATCCTTATTGCCTAGAGAAAACATATGGCAGTCGGTCGTCTGATACTAGTAATAGTATCTTCTTCGTAGTTTGTGGCTGTTTATGTCCTTGCAAGATCGTATCGTACCGCACTGGCGCACTGTGGATAAAAATAATTTGAAAAGTGCTTAGTGCAGTTGCATTTGTACTTTTGTAAAACTGAAAATATAAAGGTGGCCGGCTGAACAATCTTAAATTCGCCGGCATGTTTGTACACAGGTATTTGTTAAGTTTTTATAATTTCGATTTTCTGCAACAATCAGGCTGCTGTTGTTTTCTGAAGTACACCTGCATATAATATGCTGCATTATATTTTCAGAAATGTCAGAGATAAAGTATAAGCAACAGATTCTTGCAGCAATTGATCATTTACGCTCACGTAAATCGCGGCCAGATTTATATAGGATTTGCAAGTTTATGTCCAAGTGTTACAAAGTAGCACCAAAGGACACTAAAGCAGATCTTAAACGTTGTTTAAAAGAGAAGAGTATATTTAAAGTAGATTACAAGGATAATGTAAGCTATCGAAACGCTGCTAAGTGGCGCAAAAAGTCAAGTCAGAATAACAGTGAGTACAAATTGGTATAAACTCTGTTAATTTAAACTCTGTTAATTTAAACTGTGTGAAAATTCAAACAGTATACTTAATAAATAATTTAACAAATTAATTATTTTATAAATGAGTAATTTGGTTTGATATTTATCAATATATATTTCTTGTTGCTTTGTGCATGCAGCTTGACGTTATAGTGTTATTTCGAAGATTGCTCTTAAATACAGAAATGGCGAATACATCAGCATCAAGTGAGCGGAGAATAATTACTTCAGCAATTGCTACGCTCATATATCAGGATCAAAGTTTCTTAGAAAATGGGATTTCTTTTGATGACCTAGTTAAAGCAGCTGCATCACAAGAATCTAAATATTCCAAAAAACAGTTGGAGACCATAATAAATAAGGAATTATCTTCTGGGAGTCTTGTCAAGTTACCAAATGGCAATCTTGCTTTGGGCCCAGCAGACCATGATGGTGATAGCTCTGACAGCTTTAAATTTGAATACAGTATGGATTCAAATACCAAGGTTTGTAAGAATTACAAATGACAGGATATAAATTATTTATTGAATTTACATTATAACAAATTACTACTACTAGTACTTTGTATTATGATCATTTATAGGATTTTTAATGTTATAATTATATGGTATCCCAACTAATATTATAAATGTGAAAGTGAGTTTGTTTCTTTGTTTGTTACGCTTTCACTCTATCTACTGCACCAATCATCATGAAATTTTACATACACATTGATAATGCCACAGAGAAGGACATAGGCTATAAATAACGAGGGTGAAGCTGGGGTCAACAGCTAGTATATCAACAATGCCAGGGCAACATAAGAAAACATCAGATGTAATATTTAGTATTTTGTCATAAAAATGAACCTAGTTCTGTTTCCAAATTTAATGTTGTAGATGACATCATCAGCCAATTCTTCGACTCGATCATCACCTCAAAGAATGAGAGGCCGGCCAAAGAAGAGAGGTGGTGCATCATCTAGCAATGGTGTTAGCAGCACACGAAACTCAGGGGTACGTGTGGGGGAAAGGCGAAAAATGGCAAAAAAAGTATTTGATCCCTCAGACAACAATGTGCCAAGCAAAAGAAAACGAGGAAGACCAGTTGGTTCATTAAATAAAAGCACTATAAAGAAGAGACTTTTGGGTGTAAGTCAAAACAAACAAGACAAAGAAGGTACTCCATTATCTGAAGGCCAACTGTCTGCTGATGGCAGTGCTGATGAAATGGAACCAGAAGAGCCCATCCCACATGAAACTTCTGGAGGAGTATGCTCTGTTTGCCATATCCATAAGTCTAAGGGCTCCAATGACAGGCTGGTGGAATGTCGAGACTGCAATAACAAAGCCCATTTGAGTTGCCTCCAGTCAGGGTCAGGAATCTTGAAACCACGCCCAGATAATACATGGCAATGTCCTCATTGCAAGACCTGTGTAGTTTGTTGTGAAACAAATGATGCTGTAAGTGCCTAAATCATAGAATTTTTATCAATTTTTGTTGCAGAAAGTACTAAAATATTTAATATACTTTTATTTTAGGGTATTCTGACTGTCTGCAGCATATGCTCAGATGCATATCATGCTCTTTGCCATGCACCCAGAATCCCAGAAAGATTAAAAGCTTGGGATCAGTGGGAATGCAACAACTGCTTGGAGTCTCGCCCCACCATCACAGGCTCTCCAGCAATCATCCCGAGTCAAAGCGACTATAACTCACAAAATTCTCCACCTGATCCGTTTTTGAAGCCTCATGAGCTAGACAGAGCTTCTTCCAAATTTGGAGATGATGTTCCTATAGACCCTAGTGTACCAGATATAACAAACTGGACAACTGAAGATGTTTACGACTACTTTATGACACATTTGCCTGAAGCAGCACCTATTCTAAAAGTACAGGTAGGTAAATTGAGTAATTAATACATACATACATATAATCACGTCTTTTTCCCTTGCAGGTAGACTAACCAAGGTCTATAAAGCCTAAAGGCCACATTTAGCATGTTGGTGGGCTTGTAGAACAGAATCAAAATAGTGACGGGTTGCTAGGTGCATCACTTATTGATATGATTCCTCATGCCCATTCCCTCGATCGGCTTTTACGATCTGCGCGGGAAGAGAAGCGGCTGGTATATTCTACGTTTTTTCTTTTATCCCAGTCTATGGTGGAAGGAAATAAGTAATGTCGTAGCAATATTAGTAGTCGTAACTTCATTATAAAGTATGGGACATTCTTTAAAAATATAGTAACCACCATGCTCAGTGAGACTCATTAATTTTCTAGTTTGGAAGCAAAGAAAAAATAGATAAAATGCTTATATAGGTTGAGAAGCCTAAGACTATATTTTTTTTAATGGATTGTAGCTAGCTCCACGTGAGCTAGACTATAAAATTGATAGATGCAATTTTATAGTCTTAGATTTCTCAACCCAGGGATAACATCGTGGATAATATCTTTATTCTAAGTTGTTATACTCTGACTGCTTTGGCTGATATATGGCCCTGATAGTACAGAGAGGGTTGTGCTCCTGCAGTGGAGACTAAAAAAGACCTGATGATGAAGTTGTAAATTATACTATGATATTTTTCAGGAGTTTGATGGTCAAGCTGTTAGTATGGCGCGTCGAGCAGACATTGTGAAAGGGTTAGGACTTCCCCTGGGACCTGCCTTGGCATTATATCGTATAATAGTGAAATTACAGACAAGAAAAGATGATTGGACAATGTGCTGGGGTTAAGAAAACATTTATGTTTTATGATATAATGATATAAGAATTTACTGCTTCTAATTAAATAGGAACAAACTAGAAGAAATGGTTTTTATACAGAATATGTAGCAATTAGATAATCTTGCTAATAATATTTGTTCTATACATATGTATTCACCACATCCTAGTTAGGTATGTATATGATTATATAATATTATGTAATATAATCTATATATGTAGATATATTAAAATAATAAATGCGAAAGTGAGTTCGTTTATGTTTGTTTGTTAACGCTTTCACGCCGTAACTACTGAACCGATCGTCGGTAAATAAATAATAAATAAATATATAGGTACATATCATAGAAATTGAGCTAGCCCCACAGTAAGTTGTGAACTTTTGTCGTGGGATATTAACTCAACGATACAATAATTTATAATAGATACTTATATAGATAAACATACAAGGCCCAGCCCAATCTGAAAAATATCGTTTTCCATCATGACCTGGCCGGGGATCGAACCTGGGAACTCGTGTCGCAGGCTGGCATGTTAACCATTGCGCCACAGAGCTCGTCAATTTTGCATACCCGTTGTCTGGAGTACGGAAAAGGATGAAGGACTACCTTTTATCCCAGGAAAAGTATTGTTCCCGAGGGATCGACACTAACGCGAGCGGAGTCGCCGGCGAGGCCTAGTTCTACATATTTGTTCTAATGTACAAAGTATTCATTTTGTTAGATTTATAATAATTCTTTTATTAGTCATCTTGGGTAACTTTGAATTTCATTCTAACTTTAAAACGCATCCAAAATGTATGTAGGTATGTATTTTTTTACATATAATAAAAATAAATCCAATTTCATGTTTATGTAAGTATGTGTATATTGAAACTCTTTTTAGCGCAAATTAAACAATATACATACATATTTTTGAACGCGATTTAAAGTAAAAATGAATGAAATTCAATTGGGTATCTACACAAGATGAATTCTCTATACTTACAGGCTGATTTTGAACCTGTATGCTATATTGTAATCTCGAACCAGAATCCCTAATGAAGTAGAGAAATGAAAAAATAAATGGTAAAAATCAAAAAACAGCTAGACTATCCATATTTAGGTATATATTTATTCATAGAAATTAGCTCAGTTCAAGTCAATTCCACCTGATCAGTGATTTGTATGGGGTAATTTTTTAATTGGCAAGATACGTGTAGGTAGACGCGTCAATTTTTTCTTGCGATACCTATTGGTCGTTTTGAGTATTACAGTGAGGCTTAAAATCCTGTCATAGTGCCCCATGACTGTACCGCATCTGCGCCGTGCATTTCGCACGCTTTTATTACTTTCACTTGAACTAACTATGTAGGTATGTAGAAAATCTTTATTTTACCCACTTCCGTCTTCGATTATGATGAAATTTTGCACACGCTCTGAGATGATGACAATAGATTTTAATGCGTGCTAAAAGCGTGTTTTTTAGTTTTATAAACTATTATTTGTGTTTTATGCCTTAAATAGGTCTAGGTTCCTAAAACCATTTATTCTCAGTCAATCGTTTGAAAGATAGACTCAGCGAAAAATTGGTTGGAACGAGATACAGTCAGTAGTTATATAAATCACTTTTTCATAAACCGCCAATTTATGTTTGCCAAGTGAGCATACAAATACTTTGAAACAATATAATAAGAATACAAAGACAATATAATACTAACGTAATAGATTGCCCACCTCATAAAAATATTGGCCCAAATTAAGGTGGCGAAAAGTAGGCGAAAATATGGCGCAGGAGAGTTGCTCGCTACTCGATACTAGATGGCGGTAATCTGCGTTAGCCTAAACTTACTAAATATAGGTGTAATTTTAAAATATTATGCCCCTAAATATTGTTCTGATTTTTAATAAGATATATTTTGTGAATAATGTTTTTATATTTTCTTTACGGTAGATACAATGTTGTGTAGTTACGAGTGGCGCCATCTATGCGAGTCTCTGAGAACAAATCGAACGATTACGGCGTTGGGACCACATGGTTAGGTAAAGACAGAGAGACGATTTTTTTTTAAATCGATGGTTTAAGACAATATAATAGTAACGTATAGACTGCCCATCATCATCATCATCATCATCAGCAGGTCTTTCTAGTCTCCACTGCAGGAGCACGACCCTCTCTGTACTACCAGAGCCATATACTAGCCTAAATAGTCAGAAGATTTGGCCTACACTCTCCACGCTGGCCACCTCATACAAAAATATTGGATCTAATTAAGGTGGCGAAAAGTAGGCAAATGTGTGACCAAGTATAGCGGAGCAGACTACCGCCCTAGTATCGAGTGGCTGATTTAATCTGCGTTAGCCTAAAACTTACTAAAACTGAGGTGTAATTTTAAAATTAAGAGCCAAAAATATTGTTCTAATGATTTATAAGATATATTTTGTGAATAATGATTCTCATAATACGGAAGATACAATGTTGTGTAGCAATGAGTAGCGCCATCTATGCGAGTCTCTGAGAACAAATCGTACGATTAAGGCCTAGGGACCACATGGTTTTGGTAATCGTAATCTATGCTTGCTACTACGGAACCCATATTGGGCGAGACCGACTCGCTCTTGGCCACTTTTTTTACTTTCTTGCAATTCTGTCTGTATTCCATTATTTCAATATAGGTCATAGCAAAGAGAATATAATAATACTAAAGTACTCATAGGTCCGAAAGGTCAAAATCTGCCTGTATTTATTTCTCAATATCATGCAAACATTTCTACTAAGACCAAAGTGCAATTGTGTGTTGATTAGAGGACATTGTTAGTTTATCAGTATTTATGTAGGTGATAACAAAACTCTCTTGAGCTAAATCTTTCTTTTACTGCTTACTTGTATTTTTGAGAGAAAGTATGTATGAACTTACTGTTCAGTTTCTATGGATACCACTAATAAACAATACATGATAAATCTTGTTATATTTATGCCGACGGAAAATCAGTTTTAGTTTGACCGATCTATGTGTGTGTCTGTCTTGGAACTATAGCCATACATTAGTACATATTAATTATGTGCCATAGCACTAAAACAGGTGAACTGATTTCTTGGAAATAGTTTTAAGACGTTTTTTCAAAAGTTTTATGTCATGCCTTGCTTAAAATTTTTAATTCTAATTATATAATTGGCATAGTTTCTACGGCCGGCCGCCTGCCTGACGCCAACCTTCTTAGGGTAGTTCCAAAACATGAGGACAAATTCCTGTAAATATTGAGTATAATAATTTAACAGTGCCTGGAATCGTGTAGCTATAAGGTGTGTTACGTGTTATGTTAACCACTGCGTTACTCAGCCCGGCCATTTTATTCAATTTGATTTTGATAATATCAGAATTAATTTTAAATTAGCAATTTTCCCGTGACTTTGTCCACGTAAAACTTCACTACCCTATTTCACCCCATTAGGGTTTGGAAGGGTTTGGATTTCTCGACATCGACATCATCTTATTGCGATATTTAATTACATCGAAAACTACCTATAATGCGAACGTTTTTACTGCGACAAATGAGTCCCTAGCCTTGTTCAGTTCAATTGACGCTGATCGACGTCTTGTACTGTGATGTTCTGTTCTTAAAAAATATATACTTCGAACAGTCTTACAGCGATAACAGAGTAACTACATAGATTTTCTTTTTAACCGACTTCAAAATGGAAGGAGGTTCTCAATTCGTCTGTATGTGTGTTACGCGATTACGCAGCCAATTATGGATCGATTTTAGTGATTCTTTTTTCGTCGCAATGTATCGAGCACTTTTTGAAAAAATAAAAAAAATAAAACAATAAAAAATGTAAGAGTATGCTGTTCGGTTTAAACTTATTGTATTTTATTCTTATGCTAATCAAGACAATAATGATGACAACGTTACTCCTCTGTTTTGACTGAACTTCAAAGGTGGCCCTTTAATATTTTTATCGAAATGTATCCAGTGCTTTAACAAAAACCAAAAAAAATTGTACAACTACTATGCCGTTTGGTTTAATTTTATTTCTGTTTAATTCTTTCGCGAATCAAGACAAGTTGATGACGACGTTGTTCCTCTATTTTAATTGAACTACCATCCCACTAAAATCTAATTTTAAGTTTCAGTTTGTACATTTACGTACAGGGTTGAAGTCGGTTTTACTTTTTGTTAAAAATAATGATTCCAAAATAACTAATAAAAAATTTTAGAAATTTATCTTAGTTTAAATCTACTTAGCTAACTTTACGTAATAAATGATTTCTTTATTTATTTACGATAAAGAGGTACAACCATGTACAACATCTCGTCATCATCATCATCAGCCTATACTCGTCCACTGCTGGACATAGGCCTCCCCAATTGCACGCCATAGAGATCTATCTTCTATCTATGTACAACATAAAAAGATAAAAAACAAACAATCAATAAAAAAAAAATTGCCATATCTGCACTAACAAAAAGACCAAGAAAAATCCTCGCATTTCTTTATTGGTGGCGAACTTTACGTTCTTTGCTTTTGAGAAATTGTAAAAAAATAGGTATAGGTAGGTAGTTATCGCCATTAGGTTATTCGCAATCTAGTAACATTACATCGCAGAAGAACACGTCCATTAAAAAAGCAAGGCGTTTAGTCATATGATATTGTCGCAGTAATATCGTTCGCAACACAGTTTTTCTTTTTTAGGGTTCCGTACAAAAGTTGAAAAACGGAACCCTTATAGGATCACTCGAGCGTCTGTCTGTCCGTCCGTCCGTCTGTCACAGCCGATTTTCTCCGAATCTACTGAACCAAATTAGATGAAATTTGGTAAGATAGTGTAATCCTATGACCCAAACACGGATGTGCAAAGTAAATAAAGATTTTTTTGAAATAAGGGTCATTTTGAGGGGCCCAATTACAAAATTAAAAAAAAAAGTTTTGCGAACCTTACTGTGTCATATATCAAATGAAAGGGCTCATTATGAGGATCTCAAAAATATTTTTTTTTGTTCGGGTAAAATCAATACTTTTGATTTTATTCACGAAAGATGGCAAAAATTGACCATTCCCCCCCCCTGATCTCCGAACCTACTGGGCCGAAAATTTTGAAAAAATTACAAAATATAGTTCATTCCTTGAAGATTACAGGAAAAATAATAAGAATTCTATCACTTGAAAATTAAGTGGTAAACTCACAATAATAAGTTCATCTAGGGAAATAGTTTTTTAAAACACCACTAGATGGCGCTAGTCAATTGAATAAAACATTTTTTGCAATGTGTGTGTGTTCACGAAGCATATTGTACGGAACCCTCATTGCGCGAGTTTGACTCACACTTGGCCGGTTTTTTTTTTTCAAAAGTTTTCGAAGAAACAAAATTCTATGTATCGGGTGTCGCATTTACGTAGGTGAATCATCATTGATCACAAATAGGAAAATAAGTAACTACACATTTTCTATTTAGTCACCAGGCACAGAGGCCAATTTCTAACCGCTTCGTCGCAAAATGTCCCTTTTCGCATAATGTCCCTTTCGCAAAATAACCGTAGTCGCAAAATGTCTCTTGGTAGCAAAATGTACCCTGGTAGCAAAATGTCCCTATTGCATAGTTTATTTTTTATGTAAGATTGACACGGGCGAAAGCTGGTTTCATGATATTTGGTTCAGTAGTTACGGCATGGAGGCGTAATAAATAAATAAACAACAAAGAAACAAACTCACTTTCACATTTATAATATTACTTAATATATGATCTTCTTATTCTTCCTTTACCCCAATCCCACTCTTTTAAGTGGGGTCAGAACAGTATGTCAGTTCTCTCCACCTTTATCTGTCATCCACCTTTTGTCATTACTTATGATATTATAATTTGAATTTAAAAAAAATGGGAAGAGGACATTTTGCGAAAGGGACATTTTGCGACGAAGCCTTTCTAGCCTCATTCATTTCCCTAGGGCATATTATATAATGGAGGTTCTAGAATTACAATTATTCACCATGCAAACCAATAACAAAAATCTTATATTGACTCAATTCTTAGGTGTAATATATTAAAATATTATAAATAATTAAAAAAATATACATAATAGTGCTAAGTATTTACAAATATGCGAAATTCATTTATGTTGATCAAAATGTTTCATGTATGATAAAAATACATTGAAAAGCATTGTTGCAAAATTAATATAAAATACTCTATATTCTGTTGGTAGGAAGTAAAAGTTTACAAATTGCACTGGAGGCCAAAATAGGCAATCCCCCTGAAACAAAATAACTAATAAGTATAAAGTAATATTAGTCTAAAATTTGCTGCAAGGCTATCACACCCATCCTAAGGACCTATTTTCAGCCCGTGCAGTTAGGGTTTGGTTCAAAGGGCGGGTGTGAAGCTGCCGTTCACTCGTTGAAAACTTTTTTAGAGCATCAAAAGGGTCAAGTCTTGTTAAAGGTGGATATAAAGAACGCATTTAACTCTGTGATTAGGACTGCCTTGCTAACACAGGTAAAAAACAAAATTCCATTTGTGTATAATTATATTTGGCAATGCTACTGCATAAATTCTAAATTAATGTTTAAAGATAACCTAATTTTGTCCTGTGTAGGCTGCCAGCAAGGTGATCCTCTAGGGCCAGCTATCTTTAGCCTCGCTATCCACCCAATCCTAGAAAAACTAAATTCAAAATTTAACGTTTGGTTTCTCGATGATGGCTGTTTATCTTCAGCTTCTCATACTGTTTTAAGTGACTTCCAAATTTTAACCCACGAATTCCACAAGATCGGCTTAGATTTTAATTTTAAAAAATGTGAATTATTTTTGACCGATACCTGCGATAATAAAGATAACGTTATATCGAGGTTTCGGTCGATTGCACCAGATATTAAAATTCTAGACAAATCCTCTTTACGCCTACTAGGTTCTCCAATTTTTGAGGAGTCCTTTTCTAAAGGGGTTTGGGTAATTTTGTATGAGCCTTGGCATGATTTTTTTTTTCAGCGACCACTAATATAACTAGTATTTTTAATTAGCCTTATAGTTGAGAATAACAATATACAAAACATTATTGATGTAAACTATATCGGAGCCGAAATATCAAATATCAAAATAAGACAAATAATAAGTAAGTCGTCTATATAGATGTAATATTTTTTAACAAAAATGATTTGATTAAAGCGTATAGTATGTCGTTATGGATAGGAATCTAGACTAATATTATAAAGAGGAAAGATTTGTTTGTTTGTTTGTAATGGGTAATCTCAGAAACGACTGAACTGATTTAAAAAATTCTTTCACCATTCGAAAGCTACATTATCCCGGAGTGAAATAGGCTATGTAGGTACCACGAGCGAAGCCGGGGCGGACTGCTAGTGATAAATAAAATGCAACAGATACACACAAACAAATCATTTATTATAGGCACATACAATATCAATATGAATATATTACATTATTATTAGTTTACAAGATTAGTTATTTTCCGATTTATACAATTTAGTTATTTTCCGGTTCATCGTAAACTTCATTTTCTTGATCATGTCGTATTATTGTGTCTAAAAACTGAGCTGGGGGAGATAGATTATCTTGGTATCTACCCCATCCCAAATACCATATAATGGACATTACATGCGAGCAACAGCCTAGAGTCCGTTTTCCGACAACACATGAGCAATAATGGCCCAATATTGCGCTGCTTCCTTCTAGTTCCCTTTCTAATAAAATATAAACATAATAAATTCTGCTTGTCACGTGTCTTGATTGAATTTTTCCTCTAAGTAGCCATGGATTCCGACAATCCAAATTCTGCTCTCTAAAATCTTCTATGTGGGGCTCCTTATATATTTCAATTATATACGAACCATTTTTTACATGCTCCCCGTAATAACTGCGGGCTTGGAGAATTTGATACGTTCCCAACGCATATATAATAAGCTCGTCCATACTTAATATTGGGAAATCATTAAAATCTAATAAAGCCGCATCAATAGACTGAAAACCAGCCCATCTACGATTGAGATTATTTTCTATAACATATTCACTTAACCTGTTTCTGTCACCATCACATTGAATTATTTTGTTTACGATTTCGTTCACCAAGCGGTGGTCGGTTAGGGGTTTGCCAAAAGCATTTAATAATGCCGCAGCAATTTTTATCTCGTCGAAAAGATGCCTTGCAGCTACATTAAAGTATTGGTGACGTAATTGGCGAAACTGATTTTTTAATCTGCCATTTACTGTTTCTACAACCCAACGGCAAATAGTAACTTTCCTAGAATCATTTGCTTGTCGCACACTTAACTGACTTTCATTTACGTCTTTGGAGGCTGGCATGTACGTTTTGTATCCATATGACTCCACTTCATCAATGCAATCTCTGAAGCCTCTATCTAAAATGAGTACATCATTTTCACGAAAATACCAATGAAATGTATCAGTTTCACTACTCATAATCTCAGACAAAATACGAGCATCTGAAGTAGTAGCTTCATATAAACCATAAATATCAACTATATGACCATCAGGGCATACTACTAAAAAGGGTTTTAGTAAATGACGAAACTTGTGCAGACTATAGGATTTTCTTTGAAAGTAATAGTTGCTGCTTTTTTGTAAATATATATAAGTCCCGTCTAATATAATTATGGCTCTACGTTCACTCAGAGGAGCATTTGGATTTCCAAATAATACATTTGGGATAGTCAGACAACGTGATATGACTTCTTCTCTTGTAATATGATCATAGCCTATGTAGCACAAACTCTGTCATTAATTCTTGTCTCACTTCTCGCATTATTTTTTCAAAAGTTTTTCTTGTCATTTTGAATACGCTAGAAAGTCGTTGATTTGATTCACCGGTGTGAAGTTTTGCAAGAACTGTTGCAAGGGCTGTTTTAGCCTTTTTGTGATGTTGTGTGATACTTGGGGTTGCTTCAAGAATTCGCATAAAGTTTTCCTTAGAGAAACCAATGTAATAATGAAAGACTCCATTATTAATGGAAGAAAGTCTCTCAAAATCTAAAAAATTACTACGATTTCTTAAAATATCCATCATGTCTTTCACTTGCTTCGAAGAGAAACTTGCAATTACACGACGTGTTCTTGTTTCAATATCTTGAAACCCTGAATCTGAATGCTCTCTACATACACGTGTACCCCGTGGAAGGTAAAATCCTTTATTTTGAAGAATTGTGGTTCTTATGTCAACATGAATTCGTTGAAGATTGGTGTTGGTGCAATCAGCAAAAATACATAACTGTGTACTAAGTGGTGCTCTGGAATATCCAGGAACTTCAATCGTTTGCGGTCTACTAACTTGCACTTGTTGGTCTCGCATATTTTCATTAATAATAAGATCTGATTCAGATTCCTCTGTATTGCCTCCTTGCGATGAATCATGCTCTAATACTTGATCATCTGCATGTTGTTCAAGTAGGTCTGGTGCAACTTCTGCTTGTTGATCTCTTGAGACATAGCGCTGAGCTCGAAAAAAGCATGGTCGACATATCCGTTCATCGCCACCAAACTGTAAAATACAAAATATAGGCTTAATCAATATATTTGTATACGTATTAGCTCCATATATAGGTAAAAAATAATTAAAACACATCGTAGTACCTAGATAAATCTAACTGGGTAAATTGATTTAATTATTTATTTTTTAGTAAATATGAAATCATTTCCTCTTTTACTTGACTTACGAACATATAGCAAGTCTCAAACATATAGTAATCACTAAAAAAAGTGGCACGTACTGCATCTTATTGCATTTATGCCGGTTTGGGATCAAGCGGAAGAAACACAAGTACTAATCTTCTTTGACACTCAAAAGATAATCAAGGTAAAGGGGAAAATATAACCAGTGGCCAGTTTTCAATAAGTTAGGAATGGCTTTGTGACGAGTGAGATCGCTTTAAGATATGTACTTCAAACAAAATATAATTGACACTGGGATATTGTACCTACATGAAATAATGTTTGACACAACAGTCCCTGAGTTTATCACGTTTTAACAAACCAACTGTTTTTTAATATTAGTGTAAATAAGAAAGTTAAACAATTAATAATTATATAAGAAATGTCATCACTTACCTCAAGAATGTTAATAACTTCAATGCAGTATGCCATTAAACATGGGTTTTGCTCCATCAGTTGAGCCGTTAACACCATAGATCTCCTGCGAGTGCCGCCAATGCGGTTCAAACTTCGATGGCAGCCAACACACGATGCTCTATCTGCATCCATATTGTTTTAAAGTCCAAATCACTACAGCAAACTCTTAGTCCAGTTAGTAATGCCAGGTCACAAAATAAGATAATAAAGAGAGAGTCCAAAAACAAAGCAAAGGTCGTGGTAATCAAAAGTATATAACGCACTTGCACACACTCAACACAAAGGTTAAACGGGAAGTGAATCCTGCCTGCGCCTGCACCTCTTTCCTTCACCCCTCCACTCCACCCTGCTCGATTTTCAAAGCCTAACCGAGTCAGGTAAATGAACCCTGCGCTGTGATTGGATGAACGCGACCGGTAGCGGGCCTTTCAACTTTCTAGGAACTTCCCATTGTTTGTTTACTTAACGCACTAAAAGTTATGAATCACATTCACCCTCGGTCTTTTGTTATAGAAAATTCTCTAATCCACATCTGACATATCAGATACCTTCGAATGGCTTAAAAAATCTGTGTGTGAGACTTATCATGTCTTCCGTGTCATTTTATGCCATATGAAACAATTTTTTCGTAAAAATATATAAGTACACATGCATGAGTGCCTGAAGTAGGATATCATCAAATTCTGCGTAATAAAAATAGTATATTAATGTTTGTTGTATTAATTATGAATGTCGCATACCCCACTGTAACTGTTTTTATTTTATATATAAATAATATAAATCATAGAATCAAGTAATATTTACACGAAAAAATAATAAAATAAAGATCCTGTTTTGTCTATCTAGACGACATTATTGTAATTTATTTTTTAATTATGAATGCCGATATCTCGGCTCCGATACACTGTAGACAGAAACGGCCATAGATGAAAATAAACATCTTAATATGATCTTTCGAATGAGTAAACTTTGAACGGTGGTCGCAAATTTTGAAAATCAGGCCACTTTTACCCAATGCCCTTTATAGAAGAAAATGCTAAAAAATTTAACCTGGCTTTACAGTGCCTTTTGAAAATACAAACACATTTTGCTTTTACAATAGTACGATTTTGCCTTTTTAGTCCAAATTTTACCTATAACCTGCGTTGCAGTCCTTTTTGGACACACCCTTTTTTACTCCAAAATCTTGACACCCTTATCCAAAATTCCGTTTCGACTATTTTGAATATAAATTTGGACGAACACAATTGAGACCAAGCCTCTTTGCCAGTTAGGTACGGTGGCTTAGGTATCCGCAAAATTTCCAGTATAGCATTACCAGCATTTTTGTCCTCTATACACAGTATTATAGAAATTTATAAAAGAATTCTGGACAATCCTGACTTTGAAATCAGTAACAAGTTGGAGGCCATTAATGCTTGGTGTTGATTATTATGTGTCCAAATTCTAAAATTCCGGATTTTCCGTCCTCGCAAAGGCTGTGGGACGGGCCGCTTTGCAGTTTAGCCCAGATTATTTTATTACAGTCATCTGGTAGTGCTGCAGAGCGAGCCCGTCTCCTAGCTGCCGCCGATTGGGAATCCGGACTTTGGCTTCAAACTCTACCATCTGCCAACCTTGGTACCTTATCGGACGACGAAACCTTTCGCCTGGCAGCTGCCCTGAGACTAGGTGCCATTTGTACAGTGCCACATCGCTGCCCTTGCGGCGATGGCGTTGATGTCTTAGGTCACCACGGTCTGTCTTGCCGTAAAAGTGCCGGTTGTTTAGGACGTCACGCCGCTCTAAACAATTTAATCCATCGGGCTCTTGCTACCATCAACATGCCATCCGTTTTAGAACCAAACAGATTGGCTAGGGATGATGGCAAGAGACCGGATGGGATGACTCTTGTGCCTTGGAGGTTGGGGCGGCCCCTGGTATGGGACGCTACTTGCGTCGATACTCTGGCGCCGGAAAACCTCAAACGGCGCAAATATGAATGTATTGGTAACAATTATAATATATTTGAACCATTTGGGGTTGAAACTCTAGGGCCGTGGGGATCCTCGGCACAAATTATTCAATGCCATCTCCAAAAAATTAATAGATGTGTCTCGAGACCAGAGGGCTGGCTTATATTTTGGCCAAAAGATAAGCATTGCCAAACAGCGTGGCAATGCTGCCAGCCTTTTGGGCACGCTACCACGGGGCAACGAGCTGCCAGGCCTGTTTTAGTTAACCCTTTATTTTTTACATTCTAAACTTGTAATTCAATTACGAAAATATTAGCTAGCCATTTGTATAATATTGTCTTGTGCTAGTCATATGGCAGCAATATTATTTATAAATGACTGCCAACAAAGGAGAGTATTGTTTTCCCAGTTCATATATGTGGGATTCTTTATTTCCCCACACACTGGATTCCACAGCATTTATTTTGACAGTCATGTCATGCTTCTATTTTACAAAAAATAAAACTAATAGGAACTTGTTAGGTAAATTACCATTATTTTGTTAATGCACCTTGAAGGCCAATTTTCAAGGTGTGGAAACAGTTTAAAATTTACTTACCATATATACATATTTAAACTTTTGTTCAATTTCTTCTGTACTTTGTTTACATGATTTATTTTCTAATATCCCCATTCCATAGAAAAAGAATATTATTGTCAGTGGTGCCGCAAAAAATTGATCACATAATATTTTCACTGCAACTGTTTTAAGATTAGACCATGGCAGAAACTTGTCTAAATATATGTAATAATAGTGGTGCAATGGACCCACTAGTGTTCCAACAATAAACATTCTTGCTGAAATAAAAGAAAATAATACTCTATTATAAGATTTCCAAATAAAAGAAAATATAATCCAAAATCAAATTCATTTTCAGGGCAATTGAAATGTGTCTAATACAATTCCAATCTTTGCAGTTTTGTGCTATACTGAAAAACTATTGCACCTTTAGGCTGGGAAACTAACAGTAATTTTTAAAGTCAAGATATTTCATCTATCTTGCCTGTGACTTCTTCGCCACATTGTACAGTTCTATTATTACACTTTGCAAGCCCGTATTAACCACCCCTTTTTTCTAGAATAATCACAATTCGGTTACCTGTTCGTTCCCAATCATATCTGGATGGTAATATATTGGCTTGAAATTCGAATTCTTGCTGGATCAAATCACCAAGAAACATAAACCCTCCTGAAGTAATACTGTTGGTAAGTAACAGGTTTTTCTTGAAAAAGAAATTGATACCTCGACGCAACGTAGATATCGATCTTTTATGGTTTTGAAGCATATAAACACTTTGTCTCAATTTTATACAACTTCTGTGAAACATAGTGATTATTGCAAACCAAAACCTAGAATCTGGAAATTATAATAACAAGATAATTATCTCAAAATGCATTGACAATAATATTACTTACTACCTAAATGATTCAGCACATAACCGAAAAATAAATCTAATTTCATATTATTTACCAATAAATTAAAAAATTGCGCCCGTATCCTCTCTCACAT
Organism: Rhodophaea formosa; assembly: GCA_963082605.1. Classification (NCBI taxonomy): domain Eukaryota; kingdom Metazoa; phylum Arthropoda; class Insecta; order Lepidoptera; family Pyralidae; genus Rhodophaea; species Rhodophaea formosa. Next base: position 9,099,707 of record OY720208.1, on the reverse strand, counting down.
CACTTGTGCAATATTCGCTGGGCCATCCACCAATGACAATGATGTATTTCAATTTGACATCTAGCTAGCTACCTACCTTGCAACTACCTTGACTGACAGATCACGTGTTTGCTTTCCTCACCGATGACAGAGAAAAATATAGACGTATGCTTTTGTTCCGACTGCTCTACACACGGTCCGTCTCCGACGGTCGACGTCCTGCCAAACTGCCAAATGTACACAGAATGTGTGTTACGGCTTAAGATTTGTTACTTGTTTGTTGTTTGACACAAGTTGTCATTTGTGTGTGTTTGACATTCAGCAAGCAAGGAAAAGTCAAATCAAAAACGCAAAACCAAACAAATCTCTAAAAATTAAAATTAAATAATCTTCATTCTTCAGTTTCGTCTCGAGAGGCTGCAATCAAATTAGATCACAAATCATGACACAAAATAATGAACATTTAGACTTTTCCGGCCTTTTTAAGTTAGATGTTCTGATACATCTAGATATTGTTACGTACAGTTTTTACGAAGTTGGATTGAAGAAATTCTTGGCCTTCTCTAGTGATAAAGAGTTATTGTTTATTTATATTAACCCTCAGGAAGAAAGATTTGAAAAGAATTATGATTGGGATTTTGTAGACAATCCTGTGCATTGTATGTGCTTTGAACCAAGTGGAACTTGGGTTCTTATTATCAGTGAACAAAAGGTGTTGCTCGTGCCGTTTCTTCCTCTGTTTATTCCACAAAACACGTTTGATTATAAATGGTCCTTAACAAGCGTGACAGTTTTACCTCTAGCCACTATACCAAAACCAAGTTCAGTAGTGTGGTGGCTAACTAAAGAGTCTGAAAACATACTGATTTTAGGTTCAAAGGTAAATATTGTTTTATGTTTATTTAAGGCTATTCAAATTCAAAGGATTGTTTAAATATAATAGTAAGAATTAAATTTTCATTGTTGCATGAATAATTAAATGAAAAAAGAAACACAATTTCATAGTTCTTCTTTCTTTACCTTTCCACTTCTTAAGTTATCTACCATAGCCTTTGGCACTCCTTTTTTTACCTAACTGACCTACCCAGAAAGTGAGTGGATAATATTTTTCTGTGTATCAATGTATCTATGTATTACTTAGGTATGTCTGTTCCATTGTTGCTTCCTGTAGCCTAAACTGTTTGAACGATTTTGAAGTGTGATGTGTCATTAGATTCATATTCTTCCCCAGTGTCATAGGCTATGTAACATCAGCAAAAAGTCTATATGGCAGATGTAAACTGTAAGGCTTTTTATTTTTGAAGTGAACCACTTGTACATATTGTTGTATACAACTTTACTTAGTATTCATTGTCATCTGATAGGGTTGTGCTCCTGGTGGATACTAACAAAGGTCTGATGATGATGATGATGAATTCCCTAATTTATAATACATGGACCACAAGAGTTTTTAGCTGGAGTGATAGCAATTTAATTTGAATGTTTATCAATTTACAGACTGGATTGATCACTTTCTATTCATTGGAATCCCAAAGTATTGTTGGGGACTGCAAGGTGTCTGGAGAAATTGTGGACTTACAGATATGTTTTGATGACTCTCTAGACTTATTAGCATTATTAGTAAGTAATTATACCCACAATTAAATATTCATTTAGGGGTGTCAACAAAGTGCAATTTCGTAATCTTTGAATTGTGTAATTTAATGGAAACATTTCAAAATAAGTTGTATGTTTATCACCTTCAACTTGTCAAAATTAACTGGTAAATAGGAATATGTATAGACACACCTGTGGACATTGTTAATATCTTTGTTTACCTTGAGTTTTACAATATAATTTTACAGATATCTAGTGGTAAATCCCAACAATGGAAGCTTGTCCTGGAGCACAGATCCTTTGGTTACAACTGGCTTCAGCAAACTCGGGCACAAACAGACAGAGACAAGCGGGACAGTTTCATGTCCTACATCAAACAGCTGTCAAAAGACAAAATCACATTTTTTATTCAAGGAGGATCAAAAGGTAATTTAGAATACTGATGTAGTTATTGTATTCAAAATTTTTTTTGCAGAGTTTTCCAGCGGCTATGAAGCAATATTTGCATTTATTTGTGTTGTATACAATATATAGTCCAATACTCTGACTGCTTATGATAATATTACAGGGCCGGACCGAGAGTTTAGGGGGCCCTGGGGCCCTTGTTAGGTGCCCACTTCATAACTCAATGTAAAGAAAAAATGAATTGAATGGATTTGATCTATCATAGGATTCGCAAGGCTGCAAACCTTAGGATCTGTTTAATTTAATAAATTATGGTATTTTTCACATTTTTGTTTATTTTCGATTTTAATTAGTTGGGAGTACCTGGAATCCACAGGGCCCTGGGCTGAAGCCCAAATAGCCATATGGTAGATCCGACCCTGAATTATAGCTCTGGCAAGAGAGGGTTGTGCTCCTGCGGTGGAGCTGGCAAGAGAGGATTGTGCTCCTGCAGTGGAGATCAAAATAGACCTAATGATGATGTGAATGCAATGAAGTCGGATTCAATCCACAGCACAGTTTTAAATGATTTTTTTGGTGATCATTATATTTATCCCTGTTTTAAATAGGTCTTTGTTCCATAAAAATTAGCCAGTCAGTTAAGAACATACATAAAATAACTAAGTGTGTGTTTATCTAATGTATTTTTGATTTTCAGATGACAATAAATCTCAAATGGTTGAGCATGTTTTAAAACCTACAGAGTATTTGCCGATGTTCCGAAAAGGCTCGAATAATTGGGCGCTGACAGCTCAGTACGTAAATGGTCGTCATTTTTTAACAGCCTTTGAGCTAAATGAAGGAACATTGATAGTAAGTTTAATATTTTTCTTTATTTCTGGATTTTCATGATCTTATGAATTACATTAGTGTAGGTAAGGAATCTAAACAGTGTTGGATCTGTCATATACCAGATATAGCAAATGCTACAGGCACTGCACTTTTAGGGGTCCAAACATGTTTTATTCAATTGGTCCATATTAATATTCATCATCATACATATTAATATTATTAAATCTAAATGTTATTATATCTGTCTGTTACTTCTTGTCACATCAATCACTGCAATGGATTTGTCTGTGGTACCTATGGAGATATTTTGAACCGTGGAAAAGGTTACTTTCACACGAGCAGAGTCATGTGCTAAAGCTGTCATTATTACCTACAAACCTGGAATTAAAGGTGTAGTAACCATGGTATAAAGTTTAAATACATATACATATTTTTATTCAAAGTGAGTCAATTCAAATCATCATCATCATCACAAAACACTCTTGCGCGCACACAAATTATACATGAATACTACCAAATTTTTAGCTGGAAAGCCCAGAAGAGGATACCCCATCCAGAACGCTTCGGCCGCGTATAAAGAAAGATGGCCTGTACATTCAAGGCTTGTGGTCGCAACGACTTATCTACTTATTGAGAAAAAACGAATTGGAAGTGCATAGTGCAGCATTTTCTGTTATTCAGGTAAATAAAAATTACTAAGAAATATTTTAATGAAAATAATGCTCCAGTTTATCCAGGTCGATAAAAATTACAAAGAAATATTTTAATAGTCTATTACAAATAAAGTAAATTTATACATATACATGGTGAAATTTTGATCGCTTTGAACCCTTAAATTCGGCCCGTCGTCGATATCAACAACTTTTCCCATGGAACCAATGCTCATTTTATCCAAAACGTTGAGTCCAAAACGATCAAAATTTCGTCTTGTATATGTATTGTACAGTGAAAAACTTTCCAAAATTAATGCCAACATTTTTAGGGTGATGCGTTACTAGGAGCAAAAACGGAGTTTTCCGAACTCTGGGCCGCAGAACTAATAGGAAACGTGCGTCGTGCATACGTAATGTCTGCGAAGGAGGCGCCCGTGCCCAGCGGCGGCTGGCGAGAGCCTACTTTCATGTGCGACCTACAGCTGCCAAGATTTACTCTTGAGCCGTGCCTCATTGTAACCAGTTGCGGAGCTTATATTCTAAATACAGTGTAAGTTTTTTTTATATATTTTGTGCCATAAAGCCATGCAGTGGTCTGGGGCTAGGGCGTGATATTCCGGCATTGATTTCTCAGATCTTGGTCAGTGGTGCGACACTCTCTGTACATGGGAGTTCGAGCACCGGTGACTTTGAGCCGGGGCGTGGTGTAAGTGCTAGAGTTGATACTATAGTACAACGCGTAGGTGGTAACTGACTTTCGTGCCTGCGGTGCGAGCCATGCTAGAAACGCAAACATAACACACACTGCTCTCGACCAAGATAGTCGGCGTTAGCTCGTTCCACACCCCACGCGTCTCCGATGCCGCTTCTCCTAAGTACCCTGATTGAACTGCTTCAATTTTTATATACGATATTTACCCTTAGTACATTAGTATTGTCTCTGCCCTAGTATTCCTATCATAGCATAAGTCTGTGCAAAAAATTTTGACATAAAAAGAGACTGAGATATTATAAGTTAGGGTCTTGCTCGCACATATGCAACTGTATAAATCTATATATAGTCTTTAAGAGGGTATACTAGTAGTGCGTTTTCCATACAAATGTATTTCTCTATTTTCTCGCTGAAAACTGCTTCTAGAGGCACAATTCTTTTTAAATACAATCTATTACTAAAATAGGTATGTCCCTATGTTTTATTTTTTTCTAAAAACCTGCCTAAAAGAAAAAAAGATTGTACAAAAACAGTTTATTTGGAAAAAATAAAAAATAGGGGCATTTCTATTTTAGTACTTTATTTTATGAAAAAAGAATTGTGGCACTAAAATCAGTTTTCAGCTAGAAAATAGAGAAATACATTTGTATGGAAACCATATTGAAAAAATACTGCTAGTATACGCTCTTAAACAATTGCATATGTGCGAGCGAATTGATCTGACTAAGTACCTTCGGCTCTTTCTATATGCCAAAAGTCACTATGGGTACTCAGTTCTTCCACTAATATATAAGGTCCTTGGTTTCTCGGCAGGAGCTCGCCGTGCGAGTGGCTGGTGGGGCTGATAATGCGCGGCGGCGCGGGCGCGGAGCTGTCGGCGGCGGCGCTGGGCGCGCCCGTGCCGGCGCTGCTGCGCGCCGCCGCCGACATGCTGCTGTCGCGCGGCAAGCCCGCTCCCGCGCACTACCTCTACTCCTTGTCTCAGGTCAGTACTTCATGTATGGAGGACATGAACTTGTGTGAACTATAGAAGATGTATTGGCTGGTGGAGTGGGTACGGAATAAAAGGGAAAGGCCGTTACTGTTGAGCATTATTCTTTTTTAAACTTTCGCGCTTCAAAGACATTTATTAATATTAACAGGACTAAGCACGAACCTTTTTACTTATTTATTTTCGCTGACGTATCTATGGAGTTACAACCATCCTGGTCGCAGCGAGACTGATTGTCTCGCTGCGACCAGGATGGTTGTAACTCCTAAATAAACTAAACTCCTAACTTGCAAATAAATGCAATATTGACGTTAACCAATGTTTATTATCAGAGCCATCATCTGATGCAGCTATCAAAATTTATGAACTCGCAGAGACTGCGCAGCTGTTTTTTCATTATGCTATGGAATAACCTCCTAAAAATATGGGACATCAATATCAATGAAAAAAATAACTTAATATTTCAAAAGGTCTTTTAGATATAATAATTGCAAAGTGACATTCTACATTTTCCTGATTGTGTGAACCCTAACAGTTTCTTCCTTTTTTAATTTTTTTGTGAGAAAATGTTAAAGTCAGCTCAAGATAGAACTTGAGCTGACTTTCTTCCTCTTGATTGGTGCCTTATTGTGTTGGATCGGCATCGATAGATGTTCGGTTAAGGTCACCAACATAGAAGATTTCTAGGAAGGCGAAGGGGTAGATTGATCAATGTTTTGACTCAATCCTTTGGGACAATCTCCTCGATACTAAAAACCACCAACTTTGGACCACCAAATAATAGATGTATTTTTTTATTTTTAGAGTCAGCCAGACGGTTGGGTAGCGCGTTTGGGCGTATTTGGAAGACTTCAGGAACTATCCATGTACAAACATGTAAGCAACGCCGGGAGTGTAGGCAACGCCGCTATCACTATCAAATTGATGGCTATTCTGTTGAAAATGGCCTCTAACCAGGAAGAGCAGTTTGACATGTAAGTTAATTTTAAATTATACTGAAGTTATTTTATGTAATAATTAGTTAACTAGCAATTTTCCCGCGACTTTGTCCGCGTAAATTATAGCCTTTGTCACCCTCAGATAAATTAGATTTCTGTAGGTGAAAGAATTTTGAAAATTGGTCCAGTAGTTTCAGAGCCTATTCAATGCAAACAAACAAACAATCTATCTAATCATTCCTCTTTATAATATTAGTATAGATAATTTATTCAATCACTAATCGATATGACTATTTTAAAAGTTATAGCAAGAAGTAAATGTCAGACATATTACATGTCTAGCGAATTTCACAAATTCAACATTTTGGGATTCAACATTTTGCGAATTCAACTTTTTTTAAATTCAACGTTTTGCACATTCAACTTTTCAGGCCTGAAGGCGAATTATCCCAGCTTCTAAATCCAGTATGCATACGTCATTTGCAGAGTCTATGTCAAAATCTGTTTCGTAGTATAAAAGATCAGGCAATATCAAAGACCAGGTCTGGGGTGTCATCAGGTCAGTGTGGGGAGTTCTTATGGTAAAACCCCCCCGTTGATTAAAATACGGCCTATGTTTAGCCGTGGACTTCTCTCGGCTGCGATGATGAGTTTAAAAGAGTTATGTTTACAAACAGAAATACGTATAGGGACGGTAAAGTTTTTAGGGAATAATCTTAAAACTTATAAAAAGCTCTTGTGTTTATTTCCAGGGATGTGAAGTTCACTACACTTGGTACCGTGGAATTGCTAGAGTTGTCGTCATTCGCCGCAGCGATGGGTCTCTGGGATCTGTTACCCGTCTTCAGTATTCACCGCGGATACCCGAGTCTTATGTTGGCGGCGGTGAAGGCCCGTAGTGATATATGCAGGGGAGCCCTGAACTGCTTGGTTAATCAGAAGTGCCTAATACCGCTTTTGCTGGAGGAAAATGCGCAATGGCTATTCGATTTTATAGTAGGAAAGTGCAATGAATTCGATACGAGTCTGTTGAAGGTAAGAGCAGCAGGTATAGAATTTCTATTAAAACTACTAATTGAAAATTAGTAGTTTTAATAGATTAGTAGTAGTATTTACAAACATAACATTCTGACCAGTGAGTGATAAGAACTCATGGAGTATCTTTATAAAACTTAAGGGAGCGGATAATACCATGAGTACGAGTGCATGGTTTTCGGCGGTGGTATTATTTACTTGCAACTTATCAGTCAAAGTTTAGGCACAGGTATGGCGCTTTATACAAGCGGAGTGATATTTATGAAACTATTACAAATGAACCTTTACATCCGACAGACGTCTATGTGTGAGATAACTATTATCAGGGTCAACACTGCATACTGAAATACTAATGTACTAACAAGAGTTGGCGCGTAACGTGCGACTGAGAATAGTAGCAGCTAGGGTAGCTGCTAAGGTTTCGAAAAACAGGGTTGTTTATCGAAAACGTAAGAAATCCAAAGAACGGGAGTAGAGGTGCGAGGATGCCATATGACGCGGGACGCTGCGTATTTCCGTTCTGTACGTTAGTACAGTCCGAATCAAACTTTATGGGGCGGCTCAGAACATCGCACGAGTCGCGCGCGCGGGGGGCTGCTAATAACCGAGTCGACATAAAGTTTGATTCGGACTGCACTATTATTAATTCTGTGGTTTAGGTAAACATGTTCTACGCATTCCGACCACTTTTCATAACATTGTTGTTTAGTTAAAGTTAAATTTTTCTTTCAGAGCCTCTGCTTATTTTTGAATCCTTTGCAAGATCAACTTCGTCCTATAATGCGTGACATGAAACAAGGAATTTCTTCAATCTATGTAAGTACATTTCGACTAGTTCTCAACACTTCTTCTTCCTTTACCTTATCCTACTTTTTTATGTGGGGTCGGCAGACATACATCAGTTCTCTCCATTTTGATCTGTCATCAATTCATCACTGGATCTGACATCAATATTTGTAATGTTTCTATCTCTTTTTTGTTTAGACGGCAAGAATGGTTTACCTAATATCGACATTTATGCACGTCGTGTGCGCCATCGAAGCGAGACAGCCCTGTCCCGATATCCACACGGAAATGACCCTGAATGCCGAGACCTGGAAGAGTCAGTTCGCACCAAAGAGGGCGCTGAGCTGCGGCCTCGCACACTGGGCGGTAGCGGATGAGGGAAACGCTAAGATATTCATGACGAACACGCCTGTCAATACTGAGCTCATTGGGAGGGTCATTGATGTGGCTTGCGGAAGGCACCATACGCTTGTGCTGACTGAAAATGGGGTGAGTTTTGTTTGTTTTTACATGACTACAAAAAAGAACTATTGTTTTTTGAGTTCATGTAGGTATGTATGTGAGTATCTTTTTACTAATGGCTTTGCGCACTGGGCGGTAGCGGACGAGGGAAACGCTAAGATATTCACGACGAACACGCCTCTCAATACCGAGTTAGTTCTCGTGAGAGTCAGTTTTTCGAAATGAAAAGATAGAAACCAATGAGGGTTTTCTGAAATATGTGGCGGAACTGAGGCTTCGGGTTAAGCTGTTATTAGACAAGCAGCAATAATTTGCCGCTTGCCAAATATTATCTACTGCGCTGCCATCTGGAGTTCATTGTATGTTTTTTTTTTTAAACATTGAGCTGTGACGTTATCGTTTTCAATATTCTAAATAATTTATTATAACGGTGAAGAACGACAAATGTAGTCTAAATTTCGACCGTCATAATTGCTAAGCTGCAATAAATTTGAAGTCAATCAGAAATCATGATTTTTAACCCAACAAATGTATTTATTTTGTTATAACAGATTTACGCAGCAGGAGACAACACGTTCGGGCAACTAGGCGTGGAGGCGGCGTGGGGCGGGGCGATCGGCGACGCGGCCAGCGCGGGCGGCGCGTTGTTGCGCGTGGCCCAGCAGTGGGACGCCCCGGTCGTGTCGCTGGCCGCCGGGCACTACCACTCTGCTGCCATAGACCTCGGAGGACGCTTGTATACATGGGGGTGAGCATTATAGCTAATGTATTTATATATTTATTTAGGATTCCGTGGCCGATGGCAAAAAACGGAACCTTTACAGTTTCGTTATATCCGTCTTTCTGTATGCCATAGCCATTTTTTTCTAAAACTATTGAGACTACACATTTGAAACTTGGTAGGAAGATGTATCCTGTGAACCGCCTTAAGATTTTAATACAGAAATAAAAGATTTAAGGGGTACATGGAATCGGTACATTGAAATGAAACTAAAAAAAATATCACACTCTTGCCTTGAAAATCCCTAAATTGGACGAGTTGAGAAACACTGACGGGGGGAGGGAAGGCAGTTCGCATAATGAAGAAAGGGGCGAATCTAGAATAGATTGTTGTTGCAAGGTGTTAAACTTGTGTTGTCTGTTGTATGGTGATAAACGGACCCATTCGTCGCCGAAATGACAATTCTATTCCCGAATAAACCTTTTTCGACGTTTCGACATATACTTATTAGTAGTTAGGGTTGAATTATTACAGTGAAGAAGGAACCTTGGCAGTTGTAAATTTTTTACATCACAACTAGATCATAACATAATAGTTTAAACTAATAATATGTTATAAATGTGTTTTAGGTGGGGTGTTCATGGACAACTAGGTCATGGTAATATCGACGATGTGTGGAAACCGAAGCTGGTAGCCAAATTCCAGGGCAGGAAGGTAATTGATTACTCTTTTACTAAATTATTGCCTGTTCATCATCATTTCGAGTAGGTGACACGGTCAGTCGACCATGCACACCCTGGTGTCAGAGTTCTTCGGAATCGCCTCTCGGCCTCTGACGTGGATCCTTTAACGACTGCCAGATGGCAGCCGGGACCACCGGCTTAACGTGCCTTCCGAAGCACGGAATCATCTTTCTTATCAGACAATCAGGTGATTCATGCCTGCAATGTCTTAGCCAAACTGGAAACAACTTAATAAAGTATGCTTCCCGTGGGAATCGAACCCACGACCCCCGGGTCAACAAGGCAAACGCCTTAACCACTGGACCACGGATTGCCTGTTTGACCCACCAGTCTTATATTAAGATTGATATTTATTTAATTACTCGTAAGCTTTTATGTAATTAATGGTATCTGGATGATGATACTATTAAAGCTGAGGTTGTCAATCGGGACCTAATCCCGCCATTCAAAAGGGTAGGACTAGATTTCAATCCCTCGAAATGCGTTATTTTTCCGTGATGCGCTGAGGCACACATATCTTATGTTTCGGCAATATTATGTCAGAGCACTCGACGCCTCTTTCGATCTCTTGGGTATCAGGTATTGCCTCAGTACAAATGAGAGGGCCATTTGTACTGAGGCGATACCTGATGATATAATCGCCCTTAAGTAGCTGTGGCGGCTGCCAAGAACGCAGAAGAGAGAGAGAGAACGGCTGAAGTACGCAGCTATGAGGCCGCATTACTGTTTGTACCCAAAGCTGTAGAGGCCATGAGATGCAGGGAACAGACTCCAAGCGTTTAATTACCGAAATTAGGCCCAGAATAACCGGTTGAGGTCCAAAATGTCTCTCAAAACGTCCATTCCCAAAATGTCCATTCCCAAAATGTCCCTGCTTCACAATGTTCTTTTCAACAAAACCGATAACAAAAATGTAATTTATCGTACTTTATTAGATATTATGTGTAACCATTGAGTTTGACAGCAGGCTGCATTGTATAGGGATCAGTGGAAAAAAGGAGACATAGGAAGAGGATTTGACAGACAGATAGGGGGCAGCGACTTTGTTTTATACTATGTAGTATTGTGATTAGTCAAAGAACGAGTTCAGATGACAAATGTTTTATTGACAGCAAAGAAAATAAGAGGTTATCATTGTAAGTACATGTAGTGATAGTGATCCTGGAACTCATCAGGTGCTGAGCGTGGGTTGCGGCGCGTGCCACAGCGTGGCTCTAACGCGCAGCGGGGAAGTGTTCGCGTTCGGCGCGGGCGTGTTCGGCCAGCTCGGCGCCGGCGGCAGGTACAAGGCCTCGCTGCCCGTGCGCGTCGCCCTGCAGGACCCCGTGCAGACCATCGCTGTAGGCTACTTCCACAATGTGAGTAAATCTATACATATAAAAGGCAAACCTGACTGACCAACTTACTTATCGGCATATGGCATATCAGGGTTACTGCTCAGTTGGATAGGTTCCTACTTACAAAATGCCTCTTTTTATGTAGTGGTCAATTGGCTATATCTGTCGTTACTGCATAAAATTACTTCTGGTGTACCTCAAGGTTCACATTTGGGTCCAATTCTATTCGTAAATTTTGTAATTTAGGTGTGAGTTAAGCGCAACGGTGTTAATTAGCTCCCTTCGAGCGCCTCTGAATTTGGTACGTACGGCTCGTCCAGTTTATATAGAAGTATTTTATGCTGGGTAGACAGTGTTTTGTATACATGGTCTGCACGCCACTGCGTCAGTCAAACTTTATCGCGGCTCGGATATTAGCTGCTGCGAACTGCGCAGTAATAATGTGTACTGCCCATCGACTCGCGCGATGTTCCGAGCAGCCATAAAGTTTGATTTGGACTGTAGTAAACTAGTATCCGTGAACCATATGGATTAAATAAATAATAATAAATAAATATATACGGACAAATCACACAGATTGAGCTATCCCCAAAGTAAGTTCGAGACTTGTGTTATGGGCTCTAACTCAACGATACTATTTTTATATCAAATTCAAATATAGATAAACATCCAAGACACAGGTTAATCTGAAAAAGATCATTTTCTTCTTGACCTGACTGGGGATCGAACCCGGGACCATCCGTGTCGCAGGCACGTGTTGACCGCTGCGCCACGGAGCTCGTATAACTATATTAGCTGCGAACAGCGCAGTACGCGCCCCGCTGAACCTAATATTGTGTACTGCGCATCGACTCGCGCGATGTTCCGAGCCGCCATAAACTTTGATGCAGACTGTAGAAAACTAGTGTCCGTGAATCATTTGCCATAGGGCTCCCGGCAGAGTAGAAAAGGACCACTCCTAGTCTTCCCATGGATGTCGTAGAAGGCGACTTAGGGATCAAAGAGATCTCTCCAACCAGTCTGACTAGCTTGGAGAGTGTAGGCCAAATCCTCCGACTGCTGTGGCTAATGCTTTGATGGTACGGAGAGGGTCGTGCAGTGGAGACTGAAAGGACCTGATGATGATGAATCATATGGTTTAGTCATATGGAAAAGCGGGTCCCTTTGCCAATGTCGGTGTTTTTATGAGTAGTACTCATTGCAGCTGGCGGTGTCGGCCAAGGGCCAGCTGTGGGCGTGGGGCGCGTCGCCGCAGCAGGTGCGCGCGGCGCACGCGCGGCGCGCCGCCTCGCCCGGCTCGCCGCCCGCCGACCTGCCCGCCGACCTGCCCGCCGACCTGCCCGCCGACCCGCACCTGCTGCCCACGCTCGTCGACACGCACCACGTGCAAGGACGCATCGTCAGGGTATGTTCTTTAGAGCTACGGTCTTTGTAATTAACTCTAGTACCATGTGGTCCAAACCCTTAATCGTACGATTTGTTCTCACGGACTGATATAGATGGCGCCACATTTACTACACAACATTGTATCTACCATATTATGAGAATATAAAAGCATTATTCACAAAATATGACTTGATAAACATTTGAACAAAATTGTTGGCATAATATATTAAAATTACACCCTGTTTATGTAAAGTTTAGGCTAACGCCGATTACCGCCATCTAGTGTCGAGTGGAAAGCAACTCTCCTGCGCCATACATTCGCCTACTTTTCGCCACCTTAATTTGGTCCAATATTTTTGTATGAGGTTGGCAGTTATTACGTTAGTACTCTTATATTGATTTTAACTGTCTTCTAGTGTTTGCATTCCTTTTACCATTCATGTGACTAGACTACATGAAACCAGCAGGCCTATTTGTTAGCTTTTGACAACTACAGGTTGATAGTCACTGTTAACATACTTTCTTTAATTTATAGATAGCGGCCGGGTGGCATCACTCTTGCATTATCAATAACTTTGGTTCTATTTACACCTGGGGATTGAACTTCGACGGTCAGTTAGGTAAGAAAATATAAAAAGGCCTAAGTAAATCAATGCATGAAATTTATTATTTTTGCCGGACAGTATTGTTTAACGTAATTTTATGTTACCATCATTGAAAATAATATTTTTTTATTTATTCAATGAGAACATTGAGATTTTTCTGATGATTTGATATGTATTTTAGGTAGTGGAGATAGGAAACAGGTGCAGATACCAACAGAAGTACGCATACGCACGGACACTCAGCCGAACGAGAAGGACAGCGGGCCAAAGACGCCGGAGGTGGAAACCAAGGACATTACTACAAAGGCACTGGTGGCTTGTGGCGGTGACTTCACTGTGTATGTGGACGACGATGGAAAGATATTCGCTACTGGAAACACACATTTGCAGGTATAAATCAATTAATCTTATATTCTTGTCATCATCATCATTTCGTGTAGGTGACACGGTCGACCATGCCTAGTGTCAGAGTTCTTCGGAACCTTTATGTAATTATATAATTGTTGATATGTAAAATACTCACTCAGGTATTTTACATATTAATAATGTATAGTAATAATAATAATGTTAGTATTTAATTTATTTATATAATCAGGATCTTGGGAATGGCTTCAACGATTTCAATGAAATGTAGTGTGTAGGGGTTCGTTGGGGTCTAGCTAGCTAGCTATCTAGCTAGTTCTTGTTAACAGGGATTTTCTTTAAGCGGAGCTGTATCACCCGGATTAAATAGCATATCTAGAAAAATATATGGTTAGTGGATGTAACATGCTATTCCCATTCTCCCTGAATCCTTGAATGTATATTGTATATTTCTGAGTTATTTTCAGAGTCAAAACATATTAGTTTCATAATCTAATCTCAATTATTTTAGGCGCCTTACTGAAGGAAGAGCACCAACATACTGAAATAGTTTAGCATTATTTAATGGTTTTCCCAACATAACGAACAAATTCAACAAATATACAGCATGTGTTTGGTTCAAAACTTATTCATTATTTCCAGATCAACAGCGAGAGGGAGAAAGGTAACAATCGCGTCATAATGATGAAGACAACCAAACGTGTCATCAAGATACCCGCCAGCAGGAGCAATAACAAGTTTTTGTTCCAACCCATCGACAGGATGGACATCATGTTCCCCTTCGAACTGGAAGAGATGCAACGAAAGAACATTGAGCCTACACTCAACCCGCTGACATCATTCGACGATTTTGACAAGAAGTCGTGGGCAGACGACGTAATTCTACTTCTCAAACCATGGATCAATGAAGAAAATCTGACGAGCAATTGTAATATGGCGGCAAAATACGCTTACCATACCCAAAAATACTCTGAATGTTTAAGACTTTTATTGGATAATTTGAAAGTCTCGCCCCAAGAAGATCGCATCTATCTCACTCACACCGAATTATCCGACGCGAACAACGATCAGTCGCGCAAGAGAGATGAACTGAAAATTGTTATAACCAATGTAATATCTAAACGTATCAAAGAAGTATCGTTGAAGATCCTGAACGAAGAACCATATCCTGAAATAAGTCCCGACACATATCGAGCCTTGCCTTGCTGCTGTGACGAGCTTAGCTATCTCCCAAAGAGTGTAGTTCCTAATACCGTTATTAACATAAGAGATGGTAACCTAGCTTTTAAAGCAGCCGACATTATTGATAAATGTATTGGCATGTTCCCTGTAGATACCACTTTGTGGGAGACCTGCTTCCGTTTCTCGAAAGATTTTTATGTCGAGAATAAGTTGTCTTATATAGAATTAGAAACTGTGCTTCGGAAATACATGGAATCGAACGCTTCAACTATGGCGGCTGCAATCATGTATTCGAATGATTGTTCTCAATACGGTGAGATACTAACTCCGAAGTTCTACTTGAACATGTGCAACATGGTGTTAGATACGTGGGGTTGAATACTGACTGACCGACACTTCTAGTGGTAGTACCCTACCTAGTGTAGTCTGTTTGAACTTATCACTCGAATGCAATATCGGAAATTAACGCGAAACATACCGTTTTTCTCCAGACGTTTCGGCCGGGTTACACCGACCGTGGTCACTGGACGACTGATGCATCAGTGTTAGTGCCCCGTCGGCGCTATGACATCTTCATTAAAGCATATTTCTAGTTTTTCAACTACCGTCACACACACACACCACACTAATAGTGTCCTTATGAATGTTAATGGCAACCGATGCCTTAACCGATTGTTCACAAAACATAAGTTGTGTTTTAGCGACCACTGGGTTCCACGAAGGTGACAACTTAACCGATATTGCATTTAATAAACATGCAACGCGAAAGTTTAATAACTTTATGTAACTGTTAAGTAATAAGGGTCCTTAAAATACGAATGCAGGCGAGTTTCATAATAAGTTCACATGGGTATTTTAAGGACTAATTACGAATAGTTGCATACAATACTTTATCTACAAACACACTATAAAGTGTCTATAATGTTTCACAAACTGTTCTAAAACCTTTTTATATGTACTTTATTCTTATCTGGCAACAAAATGTTGATTATGTTCACGGGCAGTGAACATAATCAACAATTTGTTGCAGAAAATTTTGGGTAGTGTACAAAGCCGCTTCCTCATCACTTTTTCGATTCACTATCATTCACTTTTTATTACAAATAAAACTATTTCGCAATGGCGGCAAATCAAACTCATGTCAAGGATGTGTTTTGTGGACGACCGCGCTTAGCGACGTAGTTCTATTTTCAAAAAAATTTACCAAATTTCCTTTTCGAATGAAGGTATTCGAAATTTGAACGTCATTACTTAATCGAAAAACGATGTCGTAATGAAAATACGTACAATATCACCTACGGCCAGAGACAATATAATTGTTTTTGACGTAATGATACCTATTAATACACAAATTCTGATATCGTTATAGACATTTTATAGTGTGTGAGTAGATAAAAGTAGTTATCACTCGAAGTTGTGGTGCTCAATTTTTTAATAACTAACCTGCATATAGCTTTGCAAACTGAACTGACATGCTTTATTCAAAACCAATGCAATGAACAAATTATCGTCTTAGTTGCTTAGTGCTAACATCTTGGCTGGCGCATAACAGAATTGATTTCAAAGTAAAGAAAAAATCCCTAAAGGCCTTGCATATCATCAAGCCGCAAAGAGGCCACTGCTGGACATAGGCCTCTCCAAGGATTTCCAAAGGCCATTTTAACTTTATGAAATTTATTTTATCTTATCAAATCTTCCAGAATGTACAGTTCCGCGTGATTGTTTTTAATTTTACACGTTTAGGCCTGCTGCATATTCATATAATAGCTAACTTGAGTGCGGTGTGAGCTATCCAACTTTAATTAATTTATCCTAGCCTGGTAGTTGCACATTATTAAGCACCACACTCATTGTGTAAAACAGGGATATTATTTTAATAAAATTACGAAACTTTTTAGTCAGTAGTTAATAATCAGATAATACCACGAAATAAAAATATTGAATAATAGTAATACACAATAATTAATCAATCAATACTTCTATTTATTTAAGGCAAAATAATCGCTTGTTGATAGAACAATTTATTTTTTTACGTATTTTATGTACTCGAATTGTGCTTGATATTTTAATAATACTCGTTATATAGAATCCTCTTGTTGTGATTCGTTAATTGTTTTAGAATTCCGTGCCATTATTTAAATGCTCTCTTTATTATTATTAATTGTTACTTGTTAGTTTTTAATGATTACTATAGACTGTACTGTAATGCTGTGCCTCCCGAATTTCTTTTTATGATATAATCACTTGAGTTGTGATTCAATTTAGTTTTGTTTTTTTTTAGTTGTATTAATATCTAGTCATTTGTTTTGAATGTTTTTATTTAACATAATGATACAAATATGTTGACAATCGTGAATGTTTTTATAGTATGCCTAATTAATGTATTTAACGCAAATACTACAATAAAATACTCTAAGCAATAAGTTGTTTCACTCTTGGGATTCAAATAAAATAGTTTAGGACTCCTGTATAGACATGTATTTTAAAGCTATTTACAAAAGAAAATAAATACACAAAATGTACATACATTACATGAGTTAACCATACATAATGTTTAAGATAGCGGAATGAGTCAATTAAAATAGAAATAAGAATTTTAGAATAAAAACTCAAAATCTAAATAAATATCAAAAATAAATAACGTGACACTTCAAAACCACATGAAGCGAGTTGTCAGTTACACAGGACAAAGTATGCTTACCGCATAAATTACATTTCAATAACTTGAAATTCAGATTCATACAAGATTCCTTACGGGCAGCTGTTGGCTGGCGGTCTACCCTGCTGTTGTATGGGCACTCAGATATTCACGCAACTACACATATGTCTAAGCTTAGAAGTTGATTGGTTTGCCGATGTACGCAGCCATGTTCGCTTCGCGTAGTGCTTCTGCGCATGTCTGAAAAGAATATTGACTTTGTTAGAAAATCGATACTAGATAACCTCAAACAAACAGGATTAATTAGTTGTTATAACGATCATTGATTTACAAAGATGTGCAGATTTGGTACAATATTGAAAGTAAGTGGCTGATGTTACGCTCCTACGCATTCGGCTGATATGACACACTATAAGCGCCAAAGTTATGCGGCTGAAAGTCGACGGGCGTCCGTCGCGGGCGGGCTTGCCTGCCTCCCGCTACCCCCTATCCGGTTCATCCAAGCGCGGATCCAGGGAGGTAGTCCACGAGGACATGACCCCCCCCCCCCTTCATCTGGGTATAGGTTCGAAAATGAAATGTGTGAAAATCAACAGCTCACACATGTTCGTGTTCAGACTCGGCGAGTCACTAAAATACTCGTTACTCGGCTTAAAACTAGCCGTGTGCGAACTAGGCTTATTGGTAGTGGTAGAAGGTAGTGGGACTCACCGGATGCGCGTGGCACACACGTGCGACGTCCTCTGCCGCCGCGCCGTACTCCTGCGCCAGCACGGCCTCGTTGATCAGCTCGCCGCCGCCCTGCACACAATGCACGCATAAACATGTGTCGTTTAAGTACTTGCCCTGACAATTAAAATAGCTCAAACACAATGGGACATATTACTGAAAGCTTTGCCGCCAGAGTGCACCACTAGCACAGGCAGTATGTACTAGTTAATGTCAGTCACAAAAAAATATATATATATTAATTATTTATTAATTCCAAGATTTTAACCACACAGTCAAGTGAAAAGTCTTAGACTTTATATTTAGTTCGTTTAGGAAGGGCGGTAAAAATACATTAAGGACTCTCGGGCTTAATGGAATCTTATAACCCTTAGGCATACATAATAGAGATTTGTATGGAATAAAACCCGTGGCCATAATAGAGATTTGAATGGAATCTTATAACCCGCGGTCATACTAGCGAACATCCACCCCACTTTGCTGGTATTTAATTACACTGTTTTCGTGAAGGTGTGATGAAAATGTCTAATTCTTATATGGGCACTGTAAACAGTTGGTTGGACACATTGGTTACAGTGAGATATACTTACGGGGCCGATGATATGTGTTCCTAAGATAACATCTGTCGCTTTGTCGGATAGCACTTTGACGAAACCGTCGGGCTCGCCGTTGGTCTTCGCTCTTGAATTAGCTAAGAATGGGAATTTGCCCACTTTGTACGCCTTGCCCTGTGAACAAGTTCATATTTTTAGCTAGCTACTTATTTTTTACAAGTAGGTTTAAATATTTCCTAAACACAGATCACAGCACATTTAACTCTATTACAAAAATACGTTTCATTGATGGGCCTTAATTTTTAATATTATGGGCAATAAATAAATACTCACATCAAGTGAAAATTTCAAGACACTGCCTTTTTTATACAACTATGTAGGCAAACAGACATATGGCTCACCTGATGAAAATCAGTTACTATAGTCTCTAGCTATTATGATTCAATCAGCTCTGTGACAGACGGACGCACGGACATCAGAAGCTCAGATATTGGGTTCTGTTATCACCTTTTACCGGTACAAAACCCTGTACAAATATCACATATAACTATTAAAACCGTAAAGAGGCAAAAATATTTTGATTATCTATACTAATAGTATAAAGCTGAAGAGTTTGTTTGTTTGCTTGAACGCGCTAATCTCAGGAACTACTGGACCGAATTAAAAAATTCTTTCAGTGTTGGATAGGTACTTGATCCCTGAGTACCATAGGTTAAGTATGTACCACAGGCGACTCCTAGTTTAAAATAAATCACAGGTAAAAAATATCAAACATACCTCCTTCTTCAGATCTTCTTCACTCTTTCCAACCCAGCCGACTTCAGGAGATGTGTAAATAACTGATGGTATCGCGTCGTAGTTAAAGTGAACTGGCATACCCTGAAAAACACATTAAAAGTCATATCTACACATACAGTACTATCATACTCTGATATAATGTATGGGTAAATCTTTACTAATATTATAAAGCTGAAGAGTTTTATTAATATGTAAAATACGGGTCACTCACGTATGAAGTCAGCTACAGGCCGACATGTTTCAACCTCATCCGGAGGTCTTCCTCAGGACCTTCCGGATGAGGTTGAAACATGTCGGCCTGTAGCTGACTTCATACGTGAGTGACCCGTATTTTACATATTAATAATGTTAACATCTCACTGAAGAGTTTTTTTATTTGGTTGACGCGATAATCTCAGGAATTACTGGACCGACTTCAAAATTCTTTCACCACAGGGTAGGTACGTTATCCTGAATGACATAGGCTATGTATATACCACGGGCAAATCCGAAGCGGACTGCTAGTATTTAAATAAAATTACTTGAGAGTTGACGCCGCTTAGAGAAAATGCGCTGTGCAGTTTATTGCCGCTTCATCTGCACTTCGCTTTGGAAGCGGCCTAAACTTAGCCTTAATTATTGGCTTCTGTTTTATATTATGGCTTCCACCAGAAATGTCAGTGAATCTGTCAATGTCCAGTATAATGAGATACTATCCAAGTAGCATCAAAGATGGCGTATGTTCTTTGATGCCTCGTGGGAGCTTCTGGTGGCAAATCTATACGAGTCCATTTATCAGTCCACTTTAACTATTTCACAAATTGTTCATGAGCACGAGCATTTATAACACCAAACTACACCAATTTCATATTATAAAGTCTACTAAAATCAATTTCGTCATCAATTTTTATTGTTGTAAAAGTTGTCAAATATGACAATTAATAAGTGTTCACAGAAACCTATATAAATATTTTGAGTTTGAGAAAAGTTAGTTCTAAAAGTTGTGACGTTTACCTTGATACCTTCGACGCAAACGATGCCTTCATCTTCAGCCTTGTGAGCCAACATGGGGCCGTGAATACAATCACCGATGGCGTAGATTCTGCAAAATTTGATTTTTTTACGGTATTCAGTTTTGATGCTCTCTGATAATTTTAAGACATAATAAATAACTTATGTTCATGAGATTGACAAAATTAAAAATTGCATAATCAAATATTGTACCATTGAAAATTGTAATACTATCTCGATGCAATGAATTAGATATCCAATTAATTAGAAGTGGCGTAAAAGTATCTCGAGTTCATCGTAAAGGTATCTTGAGCAAAGGCACCTTGCTGCATCATGAGCAACAGCAAAGACCGGCACTGGTCGGGTGGTACAACTGAGTTACATGCATATGGATAGTTTGAAATATTCTACACCAAAGCAGGCTAGTAATGTACAGTCGGGGTCAGATAAACCTGACCCCCTTATAAACTTAACCAAACTGTTAACAAATTGTGGGCTGTCCCTGACTGTACACAATATAGTTTATTGTTCATCGAGGGAAGACGAGGGAGGGAATTACGACATACTAGAGGCGCCTTGTTGCTCCAGTCAACGCGCTAATTCAAGAGCCTGTACACGTATGGACGGAAATGGAGAGCCAAAATTTTTATATCGGAATCCATATACGCGTTAGGCGCTGTGGTATGAGACACTAGCGCCACCCAGTAATTAATTCTTTTAATCCTTCATCATATCAAATAAAACATATCTAATAGCGGAATGCCCTAGTAAATTACTCTTAGTATTTTTGGTATTACTTTTAACAGATATCATAATTTGAGTTTAAGAAAATTATATATGTCGCAGTCATCTGGTTGAATCTGCTATTTGATTGAATGACTAGCGCGTTCATTGAATGACCACGTTTAATTGAATGAATTCAAATGTAGTTCATTTTTTTTTCCCACTGCGGCGCTAGTAGTCACCAAAACAAATATGGCGTCAAACAGCTCGAACAGATGGCACGATGTTGATATTTTTTTCGATTAAATTTACTTAAAAGTGCGTTATTTGTAATAAAATAGTATGACATTATGGATTTACCTATTATAACGCCGCCGCCGGCTACTTTAAAAACTAAGAAAAATGAAATCATGCTACCACCAAATATTACAAAGTCGGCTAAGATTCAATGACTTCGCTAAATGACATTCATTCAGTCAAGACGTTGAACGTTACATTCAACGACTTGACGAGCTGTCCTTCAGTCATTCAATTGAACGTCGCCATTCAATGAACGCGCTAGTCATTCAATCAAATAGCAAATTCTACCAGATGACTGCGACATATATACCCCCAAAAGTGGCCACTTTTGGCGGTAATGAGTAGTTCTCGTAATTCATCAAATTAAAAATAGTGAAAATTTTCAAGAATACTACAAGTAATTTACTAGGGTATTACGCTATTAGATTTTTAAAATTTATATGGTTTAATATTTAGTGGCCACTTTTGGCGGTAATGAGTAGTTCTCGTAATTCATCAAATTAAAAATAGTGAAAATTTTCAAGAATGCTACAAGTAATTACCTAGGGCATTCCGCTATTAGATTTTTTAAATTTGATATGGTTTAGGATTAAAATAATTAATTGCTGGGTGGCGCTAGTGTCTCATACCACAGCGCCTTATGCGCGCCACCGTTGCGTCTCCTGGACGCAACAGTCACGCGTTATACGAATACGCACTGGACAAGTTCTATAGGGGACTTACCCAGGCACTTTGGTCTGGAACTTGTTGTTGACGGGCACGCGGCCGCGATCGTCGAGCGCAATGCCCACTTTGTCGAGGCCGAGGTCCTTGGTGTACGGCCGGCGGCCGATCGAGATCAGCACCACGTCGCAATCCAGCTGTACGCATAATAATTATCTACTGTAATACAACCGACAAATTGCAACACTGGTGTGGCATCATAGCCTGCCCCACTGCCTGCCATATCGCTGTCGTATTCACCGCTGCGCGCTCGGCCGAGCGAACGTGTCACTTTTTGCCGGCAGCCGACCGAACAACATAAGTTTAGCCACTATACTGTAATGATGTGTGTTGATACTGTCCCTAGTGGATTAAAATGCGTGTTGTTACATGCCAGCTCTGTATTAAATTTCAAAAGCCTGATCATCAGCGACACTGCCTTGTCCCTTCTGTAACACCACTCATTTATTGACCAACTAATTATCAGGGGAATTAGAATTCATTGGATGTCAATGAATTCTAATTTAAGAGTATATTTAGTTAGTTGGCCAAGGTCCGTGGTGTACGGCCGGCGTCCGATCGAGATCAGCACCACGTCGCAGTCCAGCTGCACGCAAATTTCTACTCATTTACTCAATAAGGGTCAATTAATCGAAGCGAAGCGAAACGAAAATCTTAATGCTCATTATCCTTTGAGATTCAGAAGCGCGAAATTCACGCGCCGTCTTGCGTATTCAGGCATCATTTATTTCGATTTCAGAAGGAATTTGAGCATTACGCTTTTAAGCTACAGGTGAGTTTGCCATATTGTTTCACTCCTCTTCGACTCTACACTAGTATGATTTGAACCTAAATATATAGGGTGAATTTGAATTCATTGGGATCCAATATTAGTTAGTCGAGCGCGATACCTGCACGCATATGTTTACTCATTTACTGACCAACTATATACACGTGAATTTGAATTCACACACTAGTGTCTTCGTAAAACTAATAGCAGACATGGAACACTGTGATAGCCTAATTGTCTTACTCAAAATGACAAGCGTCGCAATTAAAAAAACGTTCCCGCAAGATGCCACTTGCGGGAACGGGAGCACCTGCGATATTGGTTGTTTTGAGTATGACAATAAGACTTAAAATCCTATCATAGTGTCTCACGCCTGCTCCGCATCTGTGTCGTGCCTTCGCCGTAAGTCTTTCCGTGTGTTTTATTATATATTATTAGATAGAATTTTATTTAAAAAGGAAGGGCAGCAGCGTTTTTTAAATTTTGAGAAAGTACTCATTGTTTGATGAGAATTTGCTTACCGTTTCCTTGTTGCCTCCCTTAGCTGCCTCGACCTCGACCATGACTTTGCCGCCCTCCTTCTTGACAGCCATGACCTTGGTGTTCAGCTTGAATTTCATTCCTTGCTTAGCGAGGATCTTCTGCAGCGTTTTGGCGACTTCGCCGTCGATGCCCACACCTAGTACAAAAAGATGCTAGATACATTACATAGGTACATATCATATGTTCATAATTATTATCACGTCTTTACCCCTGCGGGGTAGACCCTAGAAGGACATAAGCTTCAAAGGCCACGTTTAGGTTGTCAATCAAAATAGAGATGGATTGCTAGCCGCATCGCCTATAACGTGATCCCTTAGATTTTCGCCTAATCCCTTGACCGGCTTTTACGGTCAACGCGGGAAGAAAATCAGCTGGTTTATTCTACGTTTTTCCTTTTCTCCTAAACCCGCATGGAAGAGATACATCAGTAGCATAAAATCACCGAATGAAAATTTAAGTCTTGTAACATCATCAATCGTTTGTTTCCTATAAATAAATATTTAAAGGGACAAATCACACAGATTTTGCTAGCCTTACAGTAAGTAGGATACTAACTCAACAATACTATATTTTATAATAGATATTTTTATAGATAAAACATTTGAGAACCAGGACAATTTTTATCATGACCTGACTAGGGATCGAACCTAGGACCACACGTGTCAAGTAGTGCGGAATTGTTATACTAACTTTCCATTATTTCAATTATTTATAGGAAACAAACCTTTGTTGACTGAAATAAATTCGAATATTTTGAAGTTGGGTGAGATATTAACTATAAAAATTAATTCGGAATATATACTACGGTCTTATTGCATAATTGTAAAAAATTGTAAATCATTTAAGAGCGAGCAGCCAAATTTGTGCAAGTCAAACTATGAGCGGGAGTCGATATTAACTCACACAGACGTAAAACTATACAGGATGTCATTGTGTGTGTTAGCGCCAGATTGAGTGTAGTCGGACAAGTAATTTTGATACTCGTAATTAATTTTAAACTTACTCATTATTTCAATACTTGTATAAATATGAATGTTATAAGATACTAGCTGATGCCCGCGACTTCGTTCACGTGGACTTTATAACTCCGGTGAATTAATATACCTTAATATGAACTAAAGTCGATACATAAGCGTAATCTGTAAATTTGACCTGCTGTCATGCTGCAACTTAAAAAGCGCACATATCCAAAGGGCCTTCGAGAGAGACGGACTTCGGCTTTTTGTGTTGCCTAAGTGTGCAAGGCTTAGAGAGAAAGCAAACTCTCATGTTTTGCCGTATGGGCTGAAAGCTACGTTGCCAAAAGGTATGCCTTTTGGCAGCCTTGCACACTTAGGCAACACAAAAAGCCGAAGTCCGTCTCTCTCGAAGGCCCTTTGGATATGTGCGCTTTTTAAGTTGCAGCATGACAGCAGGTCAAATTTACAGATTACGCTTATGTATCGACTTTAGTTCATATTAAGGTATATTAATATATCCTAGTTGCGAGTGGCCCGGGACCGCTGGGCGGTCACCAGTAATATAAGCTAATCTTACTTTATGCACTGTATCCCAGTGGAGAGTGACTCTGTAAAATTGACGATATAAAATTTGACATGGTTCTGTATCAGATGTTCTAAATATTCAATTTAAATACCTCAACAAAAAATGCTCATCAAGTTGAATAACTTTTGCTAAGGCGTCATTTTTATATTTCCTATTTATTACCTAGACTATAATGGTTCTGCGTCAGGTGTTCCAAATCTTCAATTTAAACATCTCAACAAAGAATGCTCCTCAGGTTGAATAACTTTTGCTAAGGCGTCATTTATATATATTCTTATAGTTCAGCAGGACCATTATGATGCTGCATCAGGTGTTCCATTTTTTGAAATCATTTTCACCATTTATGTTGCCTAGGTTTAGTAGCTATATAGCAAAAAAGTTTCATTCGAATCCGTCCAATATTTCCGGAGATAAACGTGATCATACATACAGACAGACAGGCAGACAGCTTAGAAATTCTAAAAAAACATTTTTCCTTTCTATTATTCTTTTTTAGTGTCCCTCTATCTATTTCAGTCAAAAATACTAAATGTACAAACAAAATATTTTTACTGTTTTATTATATGTATAGATAAGGTACAAATTATACATATAATATAAGACCTACAAATTAAAGTGTAGAATAAATGTAGGGATAAAATAATTCAACAATTTGAATATTTTTTTAAATTAAAAGCCGGTTTCTTTTATGTTGGTATTGCTGGCTCTAATTGTAATGAAATAAAATAAACTATCAATTCTATTAGTAAAGCTTGGGATATTTGCAATGTACTTATAATCCTTGTAGTTATAAACCAAATCATGCTCTTCAATACTATTCGTTTTTTCCAGGGTACTTATTTGTTCCCCTCCATTTGATTTTTCTACGTCGGATATAAGTGCATCATATACTTCCTAAAAGAAATAATAAGTGTATATTATTATTGTAAAGCTTGTATTAATCATTTCTATCTTTTTTATTTTTCCATTTAAATATTAAGCCCTTTTATAGTCCCGAGTTATTCACCTTCAGACAAAATAAAAATAAATCTAAATCTTTTGTCGATTTGGGAGCTATGATCATACAGATACACACACAAGCTGCTGCCTCTAGTAGTTGTGTTTGTTCGTCTTTCAAGCAAAAACAAACTAAACTGAACTAATCAGATGAAACTTCATACTCGTACTAGATATTGGTAGTGAAGAATTCGGTGAGTAACATAGGCTACATTTTATTTCACAATTTAACCAAAATTCACGCGGGCGATCGATTATCTACGAATTTCAACTGTATTTCTTGCGTTTCTTTTCCATTACTGAAACATAATTAAATTTTACCAGTTTTTTTTTTCAAATTTCTGTGTAAATTGCTTTCGTGTCTTTTGTATATAGGATGACATTAAAAACAACAAGCCTCGAAAACGATAGCTATATCAAAAGTTTAATAATATTAGACATCCGCCATCTTGGATTCCAAAAATGACATCATATCCATTATGAGCACCCCCAAAACCTTCACAAACGATACCCATATCAAAAATTTAATGACATTTGACATGCGCCATCTTAGATTCGGAAAAAGACGTCATATTCATTATATGCACCCCCAAAAACCTCGAAAACGATACCCATATCGAAAATTTCATTTCATTTGACATCCGCCATCTTTGATTGCAAAATAGACGTCATATCATCATTTGCACCCCGAAAAACCTCGATAACGATAGCCATATCAAAAATTTCATAGCATTTAACATCCGCCATCTTGGATTAAGAAAATGTCGTCATATCCATTAGAGCACCCCAAAAAACTACGAAAACGATGCCCTAGAAAATTTCACCAGTTTTAATGTCACCTTGTACATAATAAGGGCGTGCCTTGTCTCACATATTTTTTTAACTCCTATTACCAGTAGTCCGAATTTTGTTTTCATACAATTAATAATTACATCCTAATAATAAAAAAAAATAATATGAATAAGATTTTTATGCGAGTCAAAATGGACACATATAATAGTTACTCAAAACAATCGAAAAGTATTAATACTTAGTAAACGATCAACCCGCTCGGGTCGCACTATACGTGTCTACACACAGTAGATCGATGACCTTGTAGACGTCGACTGGCGCGCGACGAGCGATACGTCCACCCGTCAGGAAGGCTTGGCGCGAACTAAATTGTCACTACACGGGCGCTTGGTTTTATAGGCGAGTTTAAAAAATTCATATAAAATTATAAACATCGGATATTAATTAAATTAAAAATTTGATCTGCTTGCAAACAGTATGTTCATTAGTAATAAATAGAATATCAAAGAAAAAAATAAGTATTTATCGTGGAAAAGCAGCACTATAAAACGTAAATTATGACATTTTTTAACGAATTTTTATCAGTATATAGATAAATAATTTATCATATTTTCCTCTGAGGTGCACTAAAAGACAATATAATCTGCGTTCTAAAAATATTAAATTAGTTACATTAACATGATTTAATTTTTATTTCATATTTCAAAGTGAGCTTTAACCGGCATTTTTGCAATTCGGCGTTACGAAAACCTCATAGTAATAAAAGTGAACACCTATAAACGGTAATTTTACGTTGCAGTGCACTAAAAAAAGAGTTGATCTTTATATAATCACGAATAATTTTATTTTATTTGGTTAATTTACGCGTAAATAAGGCGGTCTAAAACACCAAAAAACTGAAATTTCGCCGTAGATTGAATGCGCGCCCTTAATGCATATTAGTTCTGATTTACAACAGAGTGAAAAAGCTGGCCTTATCTTTACTGCACTGCAATCCTGTTTACATTATCTAATCCATATTGATTTATTGTTATAATAAGAACATGATAAACAAATAGGATGTGTTGCAACACAAATTATGCCAGTGTTATAAATATTGCATACCCAAAGTGTAAAGCCTCCGCGTTTTCCTGTTTACGTAATTGGTAGAAACTTGATTTTACAGAATATGTCACTATTTGTATCTTATACAGCCTTATTTTAAATTCAATACACAAACTTTAAGAGGTGACTCAACCCATTAGCATGAACAACTTCTGTTATGGAACCAATGCTGAAAATTAAATTTTATTTTTACTTTTTTTTTTCATTTCGTCCAATGAGCTGGACCGTTTTGTAAAGGTATGTATATTTTTTTAATTTCCAGCATTGGTCCCATATCAAAAGTTGTTCATGGACTGAGTCACCTCTTCAGGTTTGTGTATTGAATTTAAAATAAGGGTGTATATCTATGGCTGCAATAACCCCTTACTATTTCACACCCCACCTAAACTACCACTAACACGCTAAATGTTCCTTTAGGTTTGTGACCTTCTGTTCTGTCAGCCCGCAAGGGATAAAGACATTATAGTATGGAAGGAATAAAAAATAATTTTATTTAAAATTAAGGATACATACAAATTAAGGTGTTTTATTAGCTTTTTAATTAAATTTTGTACTGTGGCACGGAACACTTGCAATTCCGATTCGCACTTGGACAGTGTTATACATTTTCCTCTCTTTTTTTACACTTGTGAAAAAGAACAACCAAGAAACTTTTTTAATAGTTCATCAATAGTCAAACTATGACTATACAGTGAGATGATATTGCTATGACTATACCAAATAGTTGATAGAAGATTCGATCTTTGAATGGTTTGATTACTCATATTATGTTATTGTAATTAATTATGTTGTTATGTAATGAAAGAAATGTCAAGACATGTAATAGAATAAAATAAATAAATAAATTTATATAGGCTCGAATTAAACAGATACAGCAAGCCCCATATTAAGTTGTGAACTTGTGTCACAGGATACTTACTCAACCATGCTATATTGTTTAATAGATATGTATATAGATAACATCTAAGACCCAGGGCAATTTCTAAAAGACTATAACATGCCCATACTAAGTCTGGCGGGGTTCGAACCCGGGATTACGTGATTTAAAGTGAACCACAGATGTTGTGAATGGGAAATATAGAAAGAAAATAGCCTAAATAAAAATGAATACCTCCAATAGAGCCAAGGAACTCAATAGCAGTTACATCGGCACCCAGCCTTTGCCATACTGAGCCCAGCTCAAGACCAATTACTCCAGCACCAATCACAAGCATTTTCTTGGGGACAGCAGATAGAGAAAGTGCACCAGTGGATGTGATGATTTGCTTTTCATCAAACTGTAAAAGGAAATTTTGAATAGATGTAGCAAGAAATAAGAATATGTGTGTATTAACTATCCCATGGAAATATGGTGAAATGTATTACTAAACAGATATTAAATAGTAAACATTCAATAAACAAGAAATTTATCATGAAATATTTTTGCCATATTCAGTAATGAAATGACATTATTTTTGATATAGGGAGTTTTGTATCTTTGAACTTTGAACTTCACAAGAATCTAGTTGGAATAATACCTATACTAATTAACTGTATTTATAAATTAAAAATTTACAGTGAGTTTTGGAAACTGACCGTAACTCCAGGGAATGGCGTGACTTCCGAGCCAGTTGCAATGAGAATATTTTTCGTGTTGACGGTTTCTACACCCTTCTCCCCCTTTACTTCCACTTTGTTTGGAGCAACGATGGAACCAACGCCTCTGAGTAGTTTAACCTGTAACACAGTGTAGTAAAATTAATATAGGTAGGGCATCATTAAATTGAGTCTAAAATTATGGTTTGCTACCTACTTGAAAAGAAGAAGATTGAAATTGTGTGCACAATAGTTTTTCTCGTTTCAGTAGTTCAGTTCAGTAAGCCATAAAAAGCATTGAGTAACACCTGAGGGTTGGATCTAATATACCAATCTGTGTGCTTTGATTTATGTATATCATGTGATTAGCAATAGTACTAATCCAGTAGCAAAATTTAAATTGCGACAAATTCATACATACAATATCAACTTTTTGGGCTTACATCAGCCAATTAGCGCCACCCCTCATTTTATTTCTTTTACTACTAAATTACATCAAATTGAAAAAATCCACATCAGTACTTCGGTAGTAAATTACTTGTAGCACTTTTGGTATTACTTTTCATCATTTTGCATTTGGTAAATTAAGAGAACTACTCATTACAATTAGATCTCTTTATTTTTAATGATAAAGTTATACAAAAATAGTACAAATAATGTACTTCCGAAGTACTAATGTAAATTTTTTCAATTGATCTTATTTACGAGAACAAGAATAAAATTACGGGTGGCGTCAGTTTCGTTGATGTCACTGGCTATCAATATTGACTGATTTGCTTAAGGACTCTGACACACTCAGAAAATTACACTTTGTTTAACACAAAATCTCCAATTTCCCTAATCAAGCTAGATCACGGAATAGATTAATTAAAAGATTTACCTACAATGCAATGAGTAAATTAAATGTTTACCAGAGATTGGAGTAGGTTATTTACTACACAAGGAAAGATAATAAATATCTAAGGTGAGGAGTATTTAATATGTGTAATTAATGTCTTGTGTTTTCCTTCGAAGACCCACACCATCATGGCATAGAATATAACTGTCTATGTCATGCACATTTTATTATATTTTTCCTGTTACATTTGTATCAAAGAAAAATTAAATTCTTTCACTACAATATATTTTTTCTTAATCATAATTGTTAAATATACAATAATATGCTAAATGAATTCTAATAATATTAAGTTTTTGTTGAAAGTACATCAGCACATTAGCATCAGAAGTGGAGACTAAAAAAGAACTGATTGTGATGATCAAAATCAGCATCAAAGTTTCGTAGGACTTTCAGGGCACTAGAGCAGGGACTTGTGTTAAAGATCTAGAAATGTCCTTGTCATTACACCAACTTACCATGATGATAGCTGATAATAAATACCCAGTGGTTGAAAGCACTAGTAGCTCTGTCTTTACTGATAGCAAATGTTAGAAAACTTTAGGAGCTAAACTAAAAAAAGTCTCGACACCAATGTTAACCACTTATATACACAAAAAACAAAAGTGCAATAAAATACCTTATTCTTTTGGAAGAGCATGGCAATACCACCGGTCAGAGCTTTGACTGAATTGGCTTTGTAGTCCATCATGGTTTTCAAGTCAAAATTGACTTCACCAGTAATGATACCACGGTTTTTGAAGTCATGTTTAGCTTGGTGATACAGATGCGAGTTGTGGAGGAGTGCCTTTGAGGGGATGCAACCGACATTAAGGCAGGTGCCTCCTAGAGATGGATCCTTCTCGACTGAAACAGTCTGTAAAAAAAACATTTTCAGGAAATACCTATGGGTTTGGAATCATAATGCAATATTTCGTAATGGTTGATTAAGTAGTTCAAACTTGCATAACAAACAATCCCACTTCCAAATAATTACATAGTTATAAAACAGTAATTTGTAATGTATGTTACCTTAATAAATATATATTATATAATATAAAATTATTCCTAAATAAAGAAATTAAAATTTAAGTTTTGCTATTTTGAAGCAGGCTAAGCATCAATGAAAATTTTATTGTGAAAAAGAGAACATCAATATTCATAACAGACTTTTTTTAGTCATTAAAAATAAATAAGACAAATACATCCGATTTTGATAAAACCCTCGTAGTTCACCTGGGTGACTGTCAGGTGGACCAGGGAAACTAAACAAAAAGAATGTAACTTTACACTTAAAAATGTGACTCACATGCATGACAGTATTAACATGAAACAAACCTTCATTCCCATCTGGGCAGCCTTGATAGCGGCTACATACCCGCCAGGGCCCGAACCGATCACAACAATGTCAGCATCATGAGTAGTTGAGTACTGTCTTGTCACAATACGTAAGCCACCAACCTGTGACACAAAACAAGAGATTGCATCGAAAAACACTTTGCTGTATAGTTCCTTTCACCAAGCTCTGTATTTTGTTAAATAAATCCTCCTTTCTATATTGTTTTCATATGTACAAATCCCACATTTTTGATAAATAGGTATGCTATTTACGGTGTACAAGATCATTTAATCTCTAAAGATTCACAGATTGAGCTCACTAAATAAAACGATAAGATTTATGTGATGATAAGTCTACCAAGGCAATCGGTCACATGTTTGAAGGTCAACGTAGTTCGTCCCCAACCCAACCTCCGTAAGAAATATATAGTCAGAATTATAAACATGAACGTGTACAAGGGAAAGCTCCCAAGTCTACTTCAAATTATCCCTTAGAGCTGCAAATACATCATAACCCTCAGTCATGAGTTGCATAACATTTGACTGACACATAGTCTCTTATAGATGATCAAATAAAGTACATGTGCCATCTTACCTTGTATGACCCAGAGGCAAGTTTTAGAAATTTATAACCCATTCCTTAGGCTGTAACGTACTGTTTTTTACAGTAAAAGCTGAAAATAAAAATTGGGAACCCTGGCGATCGGCAGTTCGGCACTGAGTTGTCAGAATGACAACTCAACATTTTTGACAATTCGCTTTGGGGTTGCTATTTATTTATTTTTTTCTACTACATACTGCTACTGCTTAAGCTACGGGTTCCCCGAGCAAACGCTCGTGCACTGCACGATCGTGCAGTGCCGCCGCTATCCAACGGTGGATCATGGGTGGACTGTAGACGACGGACGTCATTCCTTAGTGTTGCTAGTCTAGCCATTTGTTAAATCGATATCATAGACGATAATTTACTGGGGTACTATTTTTGAACATGTGACACTCGTCTTCGAACGATTTTTGTATGAAATTCGTTCGCAGACGAGTGTCAAGCGTTCAGTATTTTACGATATAGTCTCTCTAATCTATGGGAGTATGAGATGAGCACGAGATGAGTCATTCGCAAAGCTTAGCACCTGAATGCATTATTTGAACCTCTGTTCACTAACTAGCACGATAACAAAAATATAACTTACTTATGTGGATTCAAATTTTTTTAAACTCTTTGTTGTGGATACGTGTTGTTCCTTTGGGACCTGTCCTGTCTTTCTTAGATAGCTAAACTATTTTGTGAAAATTAAGGCGAAGTGGTATATGCGATTCTAGTGCCAGTGCCACCCAGAATTAAATTCTTTTACTCCTAAAAGAATTTATGGTGGTGCTAGTTTCGCATAACAACACTGCGTCTTATATTTTATGCTGAAAATCATTTAAGTGTTTGGTATGACAATGTGTGTACGATATATTGGCGATAATTTTTAGGAATAAGGGTTTTTAAGTGCTCACACAGTGGGCCGTATAGTTCCCATAGAGTAGTATGTATGCCCACTAACATGAAAAAGAAGTTTTTTTTTGCTCATGGCGGACAGCAACCGCTCGAAAATTAATAATTTAAACTATTTAAACAAAGTTTAAAAAAAGGAGATTTATTCGACCTACCCGTACTGTAGCCCACCGTAAATTAATATTGTCAAAATTACTTAGTTCTTTCCTATACGTCAGTCTATTCCAGCAGCCTCTTAACATGTGTACCGAAATCCAAAAGTGTAATCATGTATGAATATTATGTTTGTCTTGTTCGTGCATATCTCAAAAATTATAAATGGGATTGCAAAAGGTAGGTAAATTAGGTATATAGACTTAGTTATGGAACAGATTTAACGAAAGTGTTTTGATATTGGATTATTTTCAATTGTTCTTGTTGTATTTATGTTAATTATACCATAAATACATCAGCACCCGTAGCATGGCACCCGCGACGCCGTATATATCGCGCGATAAACTATTTACATCTCCCTCTTTAATATTACGGTAAATAAGATGGCGATAGTCGATAAACGTTATCTCGTGTGCCATTCTACAGGCGTAGAAACAATTTCAAAATAATCTTCTTGCTCATCTTAAAGTCACAATTTAACGGGTACAATAATTTTATTTAATTTAGTCTAAATACTACAGATACATTCTGCAAAATATTTAATTGTTTCGAAAACATTCCGAGTTGAAGAAAATGTCACGGAACTTCGTTTAATAAAATGATACATTTCAAGATGAAGTAATATTTAATCAGGCAAACTTCCAAATCGAATGGCTATACTTACTTTAATCTACCCAAAATCCAAAAAATACAGTCATTTTGTTATGTAGTATATATTTATCATCTTTGTTTTTTAAATCAGATGTCATCTAAATCCACAATCGAAGACTTAAAAATGTAAAGACTAATCTGGAAACTCGCAATTTTTTCAGTTGAGAACACTGTTGCCGTAAACTTTGACCACCGCCACCGTGTACGACCGTAGACAACGCCGTCCGGGGAAACCACCCAAACTTGTTTCCATAGAAAATGTATGGGTGACGTCATTCCACGATTTGCTGACGAGCGTGCGATCACGATCGATCAGTCGGCGAACCCATAGATTTAGGCTTTGGGTTTCTTCGTTGCGTGCCGCACTTGAAGTCCGTCCGAGTAGGACAGAGCTCTATATTCTGGCCAACGAAAGCTGAACCTCGCAAAATGCAGGAAATTTAAAGATTCACGTGCGCGCAAAACTATATTCAGTAGTAAAAATAGTTTTGATACTTTTTACATGACTGCCCAAAACAAGTAACGTAAACATTTTGGAATTTATGATAATGTAAAAGTTTGCCACTTAATTTGTCCCATCCTAACTTCTAAAGGACCCAATTCAATATTATTAATACAATTTTAATATCTGTTGTTGCCACTGTGGCCGTTGCCTTTGCTAAATACCTACCTTCACTGTATCGCGAAATTTGATACGGTTTTTTTTAAAGTTAGCAATTATACTTATAATAATTCATGATTGAAGACATTCTTTAACTTTACATCAAATTATTTCAAGAGGTAAGTATTCATTGATACGTACAATTTATCTACGGAAAGATTAAAATATATGAAAGAATATGCTTTTAAGTCCACAATTTAAAAAAACAGTGCCAAGTGTACGTAGGTAAATTGATTTATTTTATGTTCCTTTATTTTTTCCTTTTACATTCTTGTTTGTTCAAAGCCTTGTTTACGAGAATCAAAAGCACAATGGTAAATAATAATCCAGGAATTGACATCTGTAATGTCAGTCATCTCTATCAGTGTTGCAACACTTGCAACTCAAAAAATGATGGGGTTCAGCTTTCATTAGCCAGACTATATAAATTAAGTAAACGGGAAAGATAACAGGGCTTCTCTTTTTTATGTATATAGGTCTGTCCTACTTGGACGGACGTCAAGTGCTGCACCGCAACGTAGGAACCCAAGGCATAAGGTTGAGGGTGGGTGGCTGGCATTCTCCATAGTTGGTTACTTTTTCCCCAAAGTATTGGTAACAGAGTATTATTCCTAACTTCACGTACGTGTGGGCAGCCCTAAAACAGGCACAAACTTTGTTCCATTTCCAGCAAACAGAGGTAACCAATGAGGGGAAATATTACCTACCCTAAAGAAATAGCTGACAACTTTAATAACTTCTTTGCAAGCATAGGCGAGAATAGCACGGGACAAATAACGTCAAAATCCGTGCACTATACTGCAGAAAATAGTATATTCGTGCGTCCTGCTGTTGAAAAGGAAATAAATAAAATAATTAAAAACTTAAAAAATAAAAGGAGCCACGGTATAGACGAATTGCCTCCAAATTTGTTTAGAGAATGCGCAAATGAATCAACGTTATTCACAGCTATCCGGGATATCCGTACGGGCTGTCAGTACGGGCGCCCGGAGCGGGAGCACACATGAGGAACTAGAACATCGTTTCACAGCGACGCGGATTGGTGCGGACGCGACCCGCTCCGGGGAGAGCCCGTACAAAGCCACCCGCGTCCCGCTCCCGGACCCGCCCGTATGCTGCCGCGATCTCGTCGCTGCTCATTCATCGTTTCACAGCGACACGGAACTCACGTGCTCCGGGAGTACTCTGTACAGTCGATATGAAACGATTTATTGACACGGGGTTGCTCGTGGACTTAGTGCAATGTAAACCCTGTTTATGGGATGCGTCGAATACAAATTATAAAAACAAAGATGCCCGGGCTCAGGCGTGGGAAGATATTTGTGATGAGATGTTTGAAGGTTTGTCACAAGAAGAAAAACCAAAACTTGGTAAGTAGAAGTTTAATTCTATTTAAAAATGTTAAACTATTAAATAACCCAGATTAACCTGTCAAACAACACGTGGAAATCCGGCTTTCGCGAACAATGGTTTTATGTCAGTCAATTGTCAGTCACCGTAGCCGAAATCGGCCAGGGAAATTATATAATTTATGTATTGTCTGCATCGCGTTGGTTGACAGATCAACAATAAATGTTATACGTTAGGGAGTGCCTCCGCTGCCGGCGCAGGTTACCAAACTAGCTGCCGGCGCTGGTTGCCGCATAGGCTGCCGGCGCCGGTTACCGAATTGGCTACCGGCATACTGGCCGTCTAACTTAGGTATATTATACACTAGTTGTTTTGTATGATTGGTGAATGAAATAAAGCTACTTTTTCGTCGTAATATTTGCGTAATATAAACTCTGAAAGTGTTATAGTACATAAACGTACGTACGATGAATAGTCGAATCTTTGAGGTTATATTTGTTTACCGGCACTGGAACCCAGCCTTTTGCGCATTGTCAGTTGTCATGTCACCGGTTGCCATCTTGAGTGCCGGCGCCGGCAGCCGTTAATTTAAATCTCGGCTGCCGGCAGTATACTTACCGCCGGTTCCCATTAGGGCCAGGCTACACGAACGATAGTTTACCAACCGAATAGTTTGATCGGTTGAGAAAAATCAATGCACCAGTACTCGAGCGCGCACACGGCACCAACTCAACTGTTTAATCAATAGAATCAAGACCGATCACCAACCAAATAGTTGGCCAATCGACGTAAACTCCACGGTTTTGTATGACGAGGCGCACACGACCAATCGTTCAGTCGGCGACCGACTGTTCAGTCAGTCGTCAACTGTATCGGTGGAAGGACGCCAGCGCAATACGCGGTTAAAATGAAAGATTCGCCAGCTTCACCTTCGTCTGCCTCGCCTTCATCACCTAGTCGTAGAGGATTTTGGAAAGTTAATTAAGTTGGTAGAAGCTCGGCCGCCTTTATATAACAATAATTGGCCAAGTGCGAGTCGGGCTCGCCCACGAAGGGTTCCGTAGAAGCAAGCTTAGATTAGCCAAAACCTCTATAATTTTTGACCAGCAAAAATAACTTTGTTTTTCATAGTGTTTGTATTAATGACAAAGTTAATTTGCCGGTTTATGAAAAAGTGCAATAACTTTTTAGTTTGTACTTAGTACTCAGCTCTGATAGTTTTCCTTTCGACTTTGTAATATACTACTCCGGTATTTTTTTTTCACGTATCCATATATGATCGTTTAGCATATAGAGGTTGGGGGGGGGGGGGGGGGGGACATTTACACCTAACAAAAGTTTGCACTTTAAAACCTAATATTTCAGAAACGGATCTTAAAATATCAACTTTACAAGACCTATTCAACAATGCCACAATGAGTTAGGTAGTAGAGCTCCTACTTGTATAAGACATACACTTAAAAAAATTGTTTTCAAGATTGTTTTCTACTTACAAATTAAAATGATACCAATGGCAAGAAAAAGTTGTGGGAGGAAATATGTTTAGAAATTTTGCCAAATTAGTACGAACTCAATAATGAAAATAAAAGCAAAACTTTCTTCATTCTGCATTTTGTTACAAGGGCTATAATTTTTTTTATTGTACATTTTCATTCTTGATATCTTGAATAATGCCGTGCACACCACAAATTAGTAGAGTATGGTCCACACCTCTCAGCTCAGACGACCGACAGAATAGTTGATCGTATGCGCACATAGCCAACTAAACTGTTTAGTTGGATAGAAGTTGGTGGTGACTTCCAATCCAACCAAACAGTTTGGTTGGACAAAAAATCGGTCGTGTAGCTTGGCCCTTAGTGATATTTTTGGGAACCGGTGCCGGCAGCGGAGGCACTCCCTATACGTTAATATACTTAAAATATATAATTATCCTGCCAGGGAAGTCGCCCTGCATCAGATATAAAGTAATTAGCATATAAATCACGAAGATCATTTCCTCCCCTAGCTCGTTCATTTCTGACTAAGTCTTCTAAGCCCACAATTGTAAGGGTGTCTTCTTCGTTGTAACCATCTCTAATTCTAATAAAGTTGTGTAAAATACAACACGCTTTGACGATATCTTTAGCCAAGTTAAAACTTACATTCATTGGCTTGTGGAATATTCTAAATTTATTTGACATGATCCCAAATGTTGACTCAATATATCGTCGAGCCCGACTCAACCTATAGTTAAAAATCTTCTTTTTGTAAGTCATGTTGATCCGTGAATAGGGTTTTAATACATGTTTTGATATTCCAAACGCACCGTCGCCGACTATCACATGTTGAACAGCAATATCAGTCCCAGGCAGTGATCTAGCTGCCGGAATATGCATATTTTCATTTTCTAGATTTCTAAATAAAGCACTTTCTTTAAATATGCTAGAATCAGAATTTTTACCGCATGATCCAACATTTATATAAGTAAAACAATAATTAGCGTCAGACATCGCCAGCAATACAATTGAGAAAAAAGATTTATAATTATAAAACATTGATCCCCCCCCGCGGGGATTAATTATTCTAATATGTTTACCGTCAATAGCTGCTATGCAATTTGGAAAGTTAGTTACTTGTTGAAACCTTGCCGCAATTTGTAACCATTTCTCTGTAGTAGGTTGCGGCAAACATTCATCTTGTAATTCTTCCCATATTGCTGTGCAGACTTCTTTTATTATGCCGCTGATCGTAGAAACTCCCATTCTGTATGTGTAATACAAGTCCGCATAATCGCTTCCGGTCGCCAAAAACCTGAAAATATACAATTAGTTTACTTTTATGAGATGAGATTATATAGGTTTTATCGTTGTTTCCCCCATAGGGATAGATTGTACACTGTAGTAGCTCCCGTATATCTTGCATTGACATATAATGGGGTTTATGGGGTATTTGACTACATTTTTTTAATATCGTTAATAAAACTTCTCCCAGTCCTAAAAATAAGTAGAAACCACTTTTTGAATATCTATAAAAATAAAAGAGATATAAGCTATTAAAGATCATTTTCTATCTCTTTCTTGAAAAACGAAATTTACTACAAGTTCTTATGGCGGTCCAGGCTAATGACGTCACAATCGTATATCGTCATCTCTGTCTAATTTAAAATTTCAAACGCTTATATCTCTTTTGTTTTTTGATCGATTTAAATTTTTATTTCATTTTTTATTTCATATAAAGCGTTTTTTTATATTATTCCACAAAATACATCAAATTCAATACCGGTCAAATACCGTATTGATCGTTGTAAATGCTTAATGTAAAAGTGCTTTGGTTGTAGCTACCGTTAATTGGTATCCAGGTCAACTTTTTGACATCAACTTCAACTGAATAGGTACTCATGGCAGAATTTAATAATTGCGATCGAAACAAAAGCTTTTGATATGTCTTTTTTTTATTTATAATCGGTCCTAAAGACTGAAAAATGACAAATCATCACTGTTTATATTAGTTACATCACTTTGATTAAATGTAGGCTCCCGTGCCTTGTGTCAGTCGTAGGCAGCGCGCGGTCTTAGGCATCTTAACTAATTCAACTTGTACTTTAAATCGAGCGACAAAAGGTGCTGATTTCCTTTCCTTGCGATTATTCGGACGCGCGCGGCTTATAAAGAAGCACGGAAATGTAGACTGATATTTTATTTTCTACAACTTATTTTAAATTTTTTAACTTCATTGTTTCAGTCAAGGACATCCAACTACGGTGGAGGACAGTACGAGACGGATACATAAAATTTAAGGCCTCACAAAAAAATACTCCTTCGGGCAGCGGAGCAAAGCCAAAGAAAAAATTTGTGTTGGCACCAAAAATGGTATTCTTAGATAAAGTTATACAAAACCAAGCAGACGAATCTTTATCCAGTCCATCATCTACCAATTCAACTTCTCAAAACTTAGCTACTCAACAAAACTTCGATCAAGAAACATTTCAAACCTCGTCGTCGACGTCTCAGGCACCCATCACTCAAACAGTAACTCAGACTCCTACAAGTGTATCTCAGAACAGCAGTGCTCCATGGCTTTCACAAAATAAACGTAAAAGAGGACAACCACAGCAAAATAGTGACTTCGACAATCAAATACTCGCCCTATTGAATCAAAGTGTAACCAACATTGACAGTGATGATTTGTCTTTTTTTCAGTCTTTGGGACCAATTATAAAGAAATTTACGACATATCAAAAGCTTTTGTTTCGATCGGAGGTATTAAATTCTGCCATGAGTATTCAGTTGATGTCAAATTCTAGCGCATCTCCATTAAGCGTGTCCACCAACAATTCGACCGAAATGCAACCCGGATACCAGTCTACGGCAGCTACTTACACTGTACAACCAACTGCATCTCCATCAAGCCTGTCCTTCAATAATTCGACCGAAATGCAACCCGGATACCAGTCTACGGCAGCTACTTACACTGTACAACCAACTACATCTCCATTAAGCGTGTCCATCAACAATTCGACCGAAATGCAACCCGGATACCAGTCTACGGCAGCTACTTACACTGTACAACCAACTGCATCTCCATCAAGCGTGTCCTTCAATAATTCGACCGAAATGCAACCCGGATACCAGTCTACGGCAGCTACTTACACTGTACAACCAACTGCATCTCCATCAAGCGTGTCCACCAACGATTCGACCGAAATGCAACCCGAATACCTCTAAATGTTTAATTAAAACTTGTAATAAGCGATTATTTTTTAAGTGTACTTTATTGTTTGCGGCCAAGTGAATGTTCTTTCTTTTTTTCTAAAATAAATACTTAAAACAAATAATGTAACAATTGAACAAAATATATTTACCTCAAAGTAAGCGCCAGTCTTTCAATCGGAGGTATAGCAGCACGATAAATGTCTTGATGTTTTATTCTATTCTCCAACCTTGATAGTAATTCATCAAAACTACTAACCGACATACGAAAATAATTGAAAAATTTGCGCGGATCGTCCCTGAGTTTATGGTTTAAATTGACAAATGCACTTTCGAAATATCTTGCTTCGAGGATGGGATGGGCCCATAGTCTTTTTATCTGTCGTCGTCGTCTTTTACAAATTAAATATACACACATAATTTTTAAAACGTTTGTATTCATATTTGTAAGCGACTGTCTCCCGCTAGCAACCGTATCGCACTGAACTGAATGAAATGAAACCCCGTTTCAGAGCGGTGCGGGCGTGACCTGTACGGGCCTTCCGCGCACGGACTGCCCGTACGGATATCCCGGATAGCTGTGAAACCAGCCTACTCTATTGATAAATCAATCATTAAATGAAGGCATCTTCCCGGACTTATTAAAATTTACCATAATAAAACCAGTTCATAAGAAAAATAAAAAATCTGACCTAAATAATTACCGTCCTATAGCCCTTCTACCAACGGCAGCTAAAATTTTTGAAAAAGTGATGGCTGATCGCGTTTACAACTTCTGTGAAAAATATAATCTCTTAGACGAAAACCAGAACGAATTTCGAAAAAATCGTTCGACAACTTTGGCAGTCTACAAATATGTCCAAGAAATTTTGAATACTCTCGACGGGGGCAAATACGGCATCGGAATGTTACTAGATATGACTAAAGCGTACGAGAAAGTCCAACATGATATCCTACTTAAAAAACTATACGCATGTGGCATTAGAGGAATCGCGCATAAATGGTTTAGCTCATATCTTAAAGATCGCAAACAGTTCGTGGAAATCGAGTATTTTGATTACGAAACATGCACGG
Source organism: Rhodophaea formosa (assembly GCA_963082605.1). Classification (NCBI taxonomy): domain Eukaryota; kingdom Metazoa; phylum Arthropoda; class Insecta; order Lepidoptera; family Pyralidae; genus Rhodophaea; species Rhodophaea formosa. The sequence goes on along the minus strand of OY720208.1, from coordinate 9,057,895 downwards.
TTAAAACTATTCGCTCAAACTGCAAATCCGTCACTTCCTCTATTCCACAAGGAACCGTTATCGGGTGTCTATTGTTCGTACTGTATATAAATGACCTTCCAAAAATAATGAAAGAGCACTGTGTCCTGTTTGCTGACGACATCTCCATCCTTACTTCCGCTAAAGAAAATACAAACCTATGTCAACATATATCAGAAATCCTTCAAAAAACATCAAACTGGCTTAAGGTACATAATCTAGAAATCAACTATTCTAAAACAAAATTAATGGTCTTTCACCCATATCAAAAACCACCACTAGATATAAAAATTTCTTTAAATGGCATAGGCTTGGAGGTTGTTAAAGAGTTCACCCTTTTGGGCATAAATATTGACAGCCACATAAATTGGAAGTCACACATCCAAAAACTTTGTGCTAAACTATCCAAATTTGCGTACGCTCTAAGAGAAGTAAAGAAAGCCACCGATATCGAAACTGCGATAGTAACATATTATGCTTACGCCTATTCTTGGCTAAGTTACGGAACTCTATTGTGGGGCAATGGTACCGAATGGGACAGAGCCCTTACTCCACAAAAAAAATTGATACGAATCATAGCCAATATAAAACAGACAGACAGCTGCAAACCCTACTTTCAAAGACATAAAATTTTAACGTTGCCGTGTATTTACATTTTGGAAACTTGTAAATTTGTGCGAAAATATCCAAATTTATTCAAACAAAGACAAGACTTAAAGACTAAATATACTCTTCGACATAAAAATAAACTACAGCTACCTCTTTCACGTCTCCACCTACACTCGTCTAGTCCCTTGGTGTTGTGTGCAAAGCTCTACAACAAACTCCCGGACACCATCAAAGATATAGAGAACAGAAAAATATTTTTGCGACAATTAAAACAACTATTGACTACTAAATGCTACTATTCAATCCATAAATTTTTAGAAGACAAATTTACTCCGTGAAGGCTTAAAATAAGATAATTTTTCAATCATTAAATTTTTGACATGAAACAAATCTATGCAGCCCTTCTCTCATTGCAACGCCCGACAGGGCCCTTAATTGCTACTCTGTACATATTGTGTAAGATAAGACCTGTATATTTACATTAAGGAAGCAATAAACGATTGAATTGAATTGAATTGGAAGAAAATGACCTATCTCTGTCTATTCCTTTTTTTTTGAAAAGCCCACATTATACTGTCTCTTTTTTTGCGAGTGAAACAGACTGATGCAAGCAGTCTATATTTTTCCCTGTCTACGGTTCGTGGACAGAAATTGATTTATCTCTATCCTCTTCTTTTTTACGAAGTGCCCATAAAACTATCTCTTTCTTGTGAAAGTAAAACGGAATGGTGCTATACGGGTGTTCTGTACCTTTTTCTGTCTCTCTTGGTCAGTATCAGTGTCACTTTGGGCACTAGCTATATCTAGTATTTTTAATCTAAGTAGGTATTTCAGGCAAAAAAATATTCTACCAAGTTTCTACTATAATTTTAGATGGTAACACATGAATGCGCGCGCTGCAAGAAGCGGAAGTTTTGTTTATCAATCAAATCAAGCGAATTGCGGCATTCGGTGGTGTCTCTGCGAACGCGCGCTTACGTAAATTTACGCGTGTTTCTTTGATCAAAACATATTATTTTTTTGTATCATAACGATAATTATTGTTTCACATATTTTAATTGCAAAAAATCTAAAGTGAAAGACTCTTGGATATTTACATTAGAGAAGACTGCCCTGTACCTTCGGTAAGCATATTTTTGTTGATAAATATTTAAATAGACTTAGACTGCCAATAAAAATGTAAAGGGAAGAAGACGTGAGTGGATTATTGTGATATGTAGCAAAATTAAGATCTGGAAAAATATGGAAAAAACCTTTTTTTTTTAGTTTTCATTGACCATCATAACTTCTTCCAAAACAGAATAATCATTGAAGAAAGAATGATCTGTAGGACGCAAGTTTATCTGTAAATTAGATAAGTAGGTACTTAGGTATTTACATACAAAACAAAGAATTTTTTTTTTATATTTCCCTCCTACATCGGAAACTGAATAGGCCCTGACGATGATGATGAAAATGAAGTCTCCATTTAATGTGCATAGGTATTTATGCTTACCTGATACTGATAATTATAACGTCTTCATTAAATGCATAAATCAGCAAAAATCTAAAAGTGTGATCATGTTCAATTGTTCATCTATACCGACGTTTTCTAAATCTCTACCTTTCGGCCTTCATCATCATCATCATCATCATCAACAGGTCCCTGTTAGTCTCCACTTCAGGAGCACGACCCTCTCTGTACTGTACTACCAAAGCCATATATCAGCCAAGGCAGTCAAAGGATTTGGCCTACACTCTCTACGCTGGCCAGACGGGTTGGAGAGGTCTGCCTTACGTATATTTACATAAGTACTAGGTACTTACACATAATAGAATTTGAAGACCTTTAAACTTATGAATAATTTATATTTCCCATACAAATACAATTTTTTTTTTTAAAAACTGAAAAACAAAATTGTATTTGTATGGGACATATTTATTATTCATAAGTTTAAAGGTCACTTAATGTGTATAGATAGTAGAACGGAACCATTATTGCGTGAGTCCGACTCGCACATGGTCGATTTTTACCCGACTGCCAGGAGGGTTATGTGTTTAGCGCGTATCTTGTATGTATGTAATATTCTTTATTACCTTGTATCTCTAGAACCGTTGAAGGGATTTTCACATTTGAGGTATCGTTAGATTTGTCTTAATAGCCCGAGTGTTCTTAGGTAGGTGAAATATAAAATAATTGTAGTTATCCATGCAGGCGGGTTTTTTGTTTTTTAAATTATTAACTTGTTACATTTCTACACGTAGGTCATCATCAAATTTAAGAGCTGGGCTCTTATCGGTGGAGCTTCTTCCATTCCTCTATTTCTACCGCCAGTTTTTTCACTTCTCTGTAAGTAGGTAGGCACCTACCTAGCAACGTTAATTTTTTCTTTTATTTGTTACATGAAAGTGTGTGTGTGTGTGTGTCGGCCTTCCCGGTCCCCTTTTTCCTTCTACATACACAAGATATTTTAAAAAATTGGCCAAGTGCGTGTCGGGCTAGCTCATGAAGGGTTCCGTAGTAGCAAGCTTAAATTAGTCAAAATACCTCTAAGTATAATTTTTCGCCAGCAAAGATTACTTTGGTTCTCATAGTGTTTGTATGAATGACAACGTTGTAGTGTAGGTACCTATCTACATATTTGCTGATGAAAAAGTGCAATATCTCATAAACTACTAATTATATCCCGTTCAAACCAATATTCGTTTTTTAAATTTTACTTTTGATGAAGAAACAGTTTTTAGTTCAGTTCTATGTATGGGGTTGCCCCCCTGGATGTATGTGTATCAATAAAGACATAATGTATTAAAATTGAAGATTCAGGACACTATAGACCTTACGTCTTGCAAAGAACAAGTTTATAAGTGTTGTTCTTCAGAAGACGTAATTGCATTATGTTCGAGTAACACTAGCCCCACCCAGCAATTAATTCTTTTAATACTAAATTAAATCGAATTTTAAAAATCTAACAAGTACATAACTATTAAATTATTAGTTGTATTCATTTTTACTAATATTAGTTTGATAAAACAAGAGGAAAACACGTTTGGTTAACGCCAAAAGTGGCCACTTTTAGCGTTAACCTGTTTTTCTTTTTAAATATGGCACTAGTAAATTACTTGTATTAAACAAAAAATACTATAAGTAATTTAGTAGTTTTGTACTTGTTAGATTTTTAAAATTCGATACAATTTATGATTTAAGGAATTTAATTGCTGGGTGGTGCTAGTGTTACTATAAGAGCGCCTTAACAAGTCCTAGGTACCTAAGTACTTTGCTATTATGCGTAGTGAAGTGACGATACCACTACGAATAAGTGTCGCTACGACGAAAAAGTTTTCGTAGCGACACCATAATCATAAATAATTAGTACTTTACTTTAACACAGCTCCATTCATCGGAGTAGATAGCTTCGACCTTTGTCTACATTGAAGTACATTACTTTCTGTTTAAATTGAGAAATAAGAAATGGGAAAAAGTTCCACTACAAAATTCGTCGTGTAGGATCGAACCCCGGTGGCCGAATTGGTAAGGCGTAGTTGTATAAAGAAAGACTAAGTCGCAGTTTAAAATCTGCCCGAGTTGATTTTTTTTCTCTTAATTTTATTTCTATTCTTAATTTAATAAGAATATATCAAAACACATAAAATTTCTTTAGTTACTTATCTATAATTGAATTTTATGTATGTTCCTAGTTATTTTGTTTACCACAAAAACATTTATCCTTGATGGGCCATAAGTTGATACACAAACTACTGTAACATTTCTCTAATTTGTCTCTATTATAAGTATTTCATTTGCACATGTGCGTATGGTAATAAAAATAGAGTTTAACCTGGGAAGCACCATTTTTTTTTTACTTTTTTTTTCGCGACTAGCCGTCAAGCCCCGCCCTCTTTGCGCGAAATCGGACCACCCAGGTTGTTTTACAAAAAAAATTCCCCTTCTTTTATTTGTAAACCGATTCCTATTCCGTTTCTTGTTTCGGAATCGGAAAGAAATTTGTAATAGACAGATATAGCAGTATTGGAAGATACTATCACCTAAAATTTATGCCATGGGATTAAAATTTTTGGATGCACGAAATAGGTTAGGTTTTATGTAAACATTTATTTTTTAAAAAATCTTCTTTACAGATTATGTCAATAAAGACTTATGTCAATAAATAAAATATGAATATAAAACGATTGCATATACTTGATTATGCCGTTTACATACAAAAAAATTGTTTTTAGCTCAATTGAAACTTTCACTACCTACATACCTACGAAAAAAATCACTTGAGTTACGATCTTTGAAACCGAATATCTTTATTCAAGATGAATGTTTTTAGCTAAAAATGTGGCAAATGTACAAAAAGGTTATTGGTTTTAGAGAACTGTAAAAGAAATACAAAAATATTGTGTATTATTCTAGTACTTACATGAAAATGTTCCACAAGGTACGAAATACCTATGGCAAAAGTTCAACGCCCGATTTCAACTTGAAGCAATAAACAAAGTCATAAATCAAACGTTATCACGGCACAGAACACTTACAATGTTATTCAAATCCACAACACAAAACACTAAACACTTCACAATCGTTTTTTGTTTTATTTATAAACACGGCCCGGCCACTCGATGACTCATCGCGCGCGCTCAAGTGGCGGTCGACTAACTTCGGTAGGTAAAAAACGATACTTCCATTCACTCTACGTGGACGGTTTATACGTCATTTTGAAGCTAACTTCATAACGTAATAAGTCTCAGAATATTGCAAATCAAACTAAACCCTATTTTTTCACAATAAAGTTAAATATCGATTGCGAGCCTCAGGTGCACATGTGACGCAGCGGTGCCTGACGGAATGAAAGTTTAGGCGTGTCACATGTGACACGGCGGGGCTCGACGGGGATAGATATTACTAAATCTCAACTCTATGATCGAACGTTAACATACAAACCATGCCATGTTACGTCAACTGAGGTAGGTAACTACTTCTACCGTGATTTGCTGGTTTAAATACCATACCTCGGCACAACTCACAAAGTCACAACACAAACCGCAATTAAAAAACAAAACACTAGTGAATAATGAATGTCTGACTGGATAGTATTGTCATTATTGTGATGATTGTGGCAAACAAAACTCCCGGAGGAGTTCATTCATTCGCATGTGTAATTAAAAGGTAACATTTTGTTTTGTCAACACAGTGCAAGAGTGTCAGGCTGAGATTTTCCGGCTTCCTAGCCAAAGTTTAACTGTCTTTGTATTAAATATATGATTAGCCTTTGAAGACTGATAATTAAAGAAGCTAATTTGTTAAAATATCTCATTTATCTCAACAATCTCTTAACAATTGTCATTATACTCGTAATTTATTCATAATGGTCCTAATGAAATTGCTGTTTATCATCTAGCAATAAACCTAGTGCAGTAATTAATTTACTTTCCGATTCTCCGTTACATCGCATTCCAATAAATCCTAGGTCTACAGTACTACAGACAGTATTTACATTACCTAATGATTAGTTATAAGAGTAAGGAATTTTAAGAGTGTATCATTCTACGATTACGATTAGTACAAGTTTCACTAGCTGGTTTTATCCCTTCATCGCGTAATTCTAATTTTGTACCTTTCCTAATGTTTAACAGATTGAAAATCTATATTTCCTTCGTCAATTTACATACGTCATAAGTATGTTTACTTATTTTTTAATTTTTCTTTTTCACATAGCAAGATTTTAACTATGTTTTTGGATTGTTTGGTTGTTTGAAGTGTCCGTAGTGCCCTTTCTTCTTTACGTTTCAAATTTGTTCGTCGTACCTTTTCGTTCTTTATCCATGAACCAATTACATCCAGCACCTCCTATGTAGTTCATTGTTTAATACAAACAAAGCCATAACATAAAGTTGTTACCGTTCAATTGTATAAAACTGTTCCTTCTGTTTCAAATAACGTACTACTTTTGTAACATGATGCTGATCTCTTAGGAAGGTCAACCAGGTTGATGCTCGGTGTTGCTCAAATCCTCGTAAATATAGTTATAAGCCGTTTAAGCGTCTTGCGGTGATGTGTAGTTCAGTTTACCTGCGCAGTAGGACAGCTCAGTTAATCCTGTTAGATGGCCGTGACATGTTGCCCGGCTTCTACAGGCATTTAGTCGTCGTCGCCCGTCGCGTATCCGTCCCTGCGATGTGTGAAACCAGAACTCGTAAAGCCGCACCTGCCATACTGGAGAAGCTCGCCATCTATGAAAACGGTACAATATCGTAAAGCGTAAACCATCAGCATCACCATTCATGATATTCATCTCTCGATTCCTAAACAGGCTCACGATTTATGATCGAAAGTAGCGTAACCCGATTGTCCTTATGCAAACACCATTTCATTAGGAGTGTTGTATTTCACCACGGCTTGTTAGCATTTGGCGCACGTGCTAATAAAGCGGTTTAAACAAAAGCATAGCTTTCACGCTATGTGATTGTGACATCCGATCGCGTTGACATAGTGCACCGAGTACCGGCAACTTGATACCGTTGTTGGTCATTCTTTCGTTTGTTTACATACCTGACTTTATTTTCTACATACCGTTGCCGTTTATCATCATCATCATCAGGTCTTTTTATATCTCCACTCTCCTGCAGTGGAGATATAAAAAGACCTGATGATGATGATGATATTCATCATCATCAGGTCTTTCTAGTCTCCACTGCAGGAGCACGACCCTCTCTGTACCACCAAACCTATATATGCCAGAGCAGTCAAAGGATTTGGCCTACACTCACCACGCTGGCCGAACGGGTTGGAGAGGTATCTTTGATGTTTGTAAGCTTTGTTTAGCTTATGTTCCCTAAGTCGCCTTTTACGACATCCCCGGGAAGACTTGGAGTGGTCCTATTCTACTCTGCCGGAAACCACTCGGCCCGTTTATCTATATGTATAAATCAATCGCCTTTTACACAAAACGAATGTAATTCATTCATAATTTTAGTTTCCACCCTTCCTTACTGATCAATAACGACCATAGTCGCGGAAATGACAAAGTACACTATGACAAAGTATCTCTACCTACTCAGTTTTAATTTTATGATGCCTTGCCATACAATCAAGAGTTGTGTTGTTGTAAACATAATGAGAGACTTTGTGTCAGTCACAAACACAAAACAATATCATTAGTGCTGGCTGATAATCTGTACAAAAAAATTAACAGTCCTCGTGAGTTCGTCGTCGTCTCATTAGCTGGCGGTCGTCGGCGTCTCTCACAGGTGTCAAGTACAATGTGGCGTTGTTCTCACGTCCGCGTATGAATATGAACCAGGAGATTAGGTCCGCTTTGTGCACGACGAACGCTGCCGCCTGGTGACCGAATAGGTACTTTATCTTTAAATGTTTATCGTACAAAGAATACATTCTAGAGCACAAACGTTTGAATGTTCTCTGTCTCTACATTTAGATAAATCCTCTTATCTTGACAAGAAACTGGCGCAGTACAAGGCCAAAGATTTTTTTTGAAACAGCAAGTAGTCAAATTTTACGTATCTCATTTTTTATTTTATCATGGTATGTTGATCATAAAAACGTGTTACTACTAACAATGACTCTACCATTAGCTTGTATAACTATAAGAACGCATTACATGATTCATTAAATTATTAATGATTGGTCCTTATACCGTCAAAAATTAGAAACTTTATTCTGCTTCGTTTTAGAAATACCAAAAGTTTTGTTAAGTTTCTATCGCACATTAATCACAGAGATAAGCAAAAAGACATAACTTTGCGTGCAATTCGGATTGGGGGCACATATTATCACAGTTAGAATTTTTTGTGCAGTGCATACAAGTCACAGTAGAGAATTGTGTTGTGTGTGGCTGCATTATGTATGCGACTTGCGGCATTGCCAAGGGAGTGGACAAAGGAATCGGGATCGTAGGATAAGCTGCCAACGCCTTGGGTGGCGGTTTGCTTTTATCTGTGAATTAGAATACCTCTATATTTATTATCTATACCTACGTGGAAGTGAAAATGTAAACGTTTGATTTTGCAGTTGTGGAATTTTATTGCGATGCTTTTTTTGTTAGAATAATGTGTAATAATTAGATTTCGTATAGTATACCTACCTATTATTAGGCGTGCAAGGAGGTGCGTGCGCTTGCAGAGAAAATAAATTGTTTAGGTAATCTTCTGCCCTAAATATTGAAATTTCACAATCATTTAAAAAATACATAAACCTAGAATTGTTTCACTAGTCCAACTAAATAAATTAGCAAAAAAAAACTTTTTTTTGCTAATTGAAAGAATGAAAATTTGAGAAAAGCATCATATTCTCACTTTAAATTGTAAACAGTAGTTCATAAAATAGTTTGTAGGGTTATTAGGGCCTCGTCGAACAAAAATTTTAAATGTTATATATGTTTTCTGTCTAACGATTTATTTCAAAAAATTACAGCACTGTTCCCCTCAATATTCACGCTTCCCCTTATTAAAAAGACTTAAAACTCTTTCAATACATTTACCGCCGCCCATGATTATAGCTGTCCCGACATTCCGACCATATTTTTTTAGTTGGTGCGATAGAGGAATGACATTGAGTGCAGAGGTACATATTTTAGAGACATACTAACCGATTTTTAGCCATAGAGTTGTTACTGTGAGAGATTATCTCAATGTCTTCTGTGATTGATATGTGTGCCTCATGTTATATTACTCTAAAGATGAAATGCTTGGCGTTCATAGATTTATGTTTATGTTAGTGCTTGGCGTTCATAGATTTATGTTTAAGTTAGGTAGATGTTATAACCTCGACTGAAGCTTACGAGCTGTTTATTTCATGCGCCTGTATTAATAGAGAAGGAGGAAGTTACAGAAATATCTTGCGATCGGATTGTTCGATTACCAGTATCGTGCGTATGCTTGCACATGTGGCGGTTGCATGTACCTATGTTGGTATGTGCTGCGTAAATAAACACTGCATTTATCATTGAGAATACCAACATACTTTTGCCATCTTTCTTATTACTACATGCTAACATGAAAATCCTATAACCTAACAAACATATTAAAAAAATATCATATTCTTTACTTTGCTATAAGTATACTATGATATATTAAAGAGAAAAGTTTTATTATGTGTTTGTTTGGGTTATTTAATGGTTTAACTAGATAATAAATGCCATGATGTTATGTGCTATATTTTTATTTGCATTTAATTTCATAGAATTATTTTCTCATACTAATTTCATTGATCGTAAGCAATCAAGTGCCATAATCAAAATAAGGAAATTTAGAGAAAATTAAATTATTTTCTTTCATTATTCGCCGTGTGGTTCCCGGCAGAGTAGAATAGGACCACTCCAAGTCATCCCGTTGATGTAGTAAAAGGCGACTAAGGAAACAAAAGCTAAACAAAGCTTATTAACATCAAAGAGACCTCTCCAACCCGTCTGGCCAGCGTGGAGAGTGTAGGCCAAATCCTCTGACTACTCAGGCTAGTATATATGGCTCCGGTAGTACAGAGAGGGTCGTGCTCCTGCAGTGGAGACTAGAAAGACCTGATGATGATGAAATTATTTATATTTGATTTTCCCTAATTATTGTTTATCGTAATGTTAAGTTGGGGTACTCTACTTAAGTACGAAAAATTAAATTCCGATTGTTGCAATTCCGACGAATTATAAAAAATTTAATGCATTAATCTTACGAATATGACCTGACACCCGATCCATAACCTCACCCTACCTTCGGTTCCCATTCCCAAGTCCTATATCCATACCACCATCAGTCGTTTTCGCACTTAGGTACAGATTACCTAAGACTGCTACGAGTAAAAGTTTTAGGGTTACAGTGTCACAGACAGACACATACACACACATAGCGGTCAAACTGGCACCCCTCTTTTTGCGTCAGAGGTTATAAATGAAGTTTTTCATAACGGTGTTATATAAAAGTTTCATGATCTAATCTGTTGCCACTAATGTCAGGAAAACTATAAAGCCAGTGAAATAGCGTGAATCGTAAAAATCGTGTTCTTAGGAACGTGTATAGGAAATAATATGAAACTACTAAACTAGCTGGAACTTCGCCAATAGAGGTGAAAATAACTTATAAGGCACGAATGGAAACGATAGTACCGCGGAAATCGTGAAAAACGGAGAAGATTGCTAATTTCAATCCTAATGGCCTTCAAAAATTTTTGCTGGGATGTACTGGATTGCTGTAATTGCTATACGTAGGTACGATATTACGTATGTTTCAAAAGGTATGAGTTCTAAGCTAATTTTGTGCTGTACCAAAGCTTTAGTTGATTCTTAGCAGCAGTAGTTTTTCTTGAAGAATATGCGGCACCTACTTATTCTTATCTAAAGTACAACCTTCTATTATATTACGAGGAGTTCGGTTTCTAGAAATGCCTTTCATCGTTTCTTATCCTGCAGCAGGTACATACTCACCAATGTAAGTACCGCTAAACCCATATTCACCCAAAACGACGTTGTGAAACTACAAAGTGTTAGGTGTTGACCTATTTTGGTCGGATAATGGTTGAATCCAGGTACTAAAGTTACTCCTCGTTTTATAATAAGATAGTATAGGTGTTTAATGAGACGAATGCAGGGAACTCAAACAAATCGATATCGTCATACAAATTGCCGGGCCGGCCGACAAAGTTTGTAGGGATTTTTTTTTCATGTTTGCAGCATTGGTCTTGTACTAAAAGTAATTTTGATAGGATGAATCACCATTTAAAGTGAGTGCAGTCATTAAAAAAATAATAGTGTATACTTCAGTCTGCTCTGAACGTATAATTTGCGGAAAGTAGTGTTTTGGTAGAGTTCTGCATACATTTTAAAATAATAAGGTCGGCATGATACTATTTGCACTAAATAATGGTCAGTGCACTTATTTGAATATTAATTTATGCATAAGCGTGTCACTCACCTAAATAGGTATGCGTAGGGTACCATACTTACCTTATGTAGAGCTACAAATATTCATAAACCTTTGACATGACATCGGTCTCTCTCACTTGTGTTTATTGAAGGGTTGGTAACTTGGAAATGTGCAAATAATGCTCCGATTCACTTTTTAATTTGTCAAAGAGAAATATACTCGTAAAAAGCTACGATGTAAAGCATACATGCTTCGGTAAAAGAATAAAGGGTATTCAGATATTTTTGCCTTCACTCTGTAAGTGACTATCTTTCGCTCGCGGCTCCTCTCGCGTTAGTGTCGATCTCTCAGGAACAGTACTTTTCTCCGGGGTAAAAGGTAGCCTATGTCCTTCTTCGTACTCCAGACAACGTGTATGCAAAATTTTATGATGATCGGTTCACTTAAATGGTTTTTAAATAGCATTACAATGCTCGGTATATTATTAAAATTGAAAATATGTGATGAAAAAGAATTCGCCACAGGTAGGATTCGAATGAGGATAAGGATTCGTATGTTTCTATTCATCTGATATGAATGCAGTAGAATACCACACTACTAAATAGTGGGTAGTATTGAAGAAATACGCATGCTTTGAATGCGTTATACCCTACGGGATAATATGTGATGAGAGAATTCGACGCGGTGATTCGAAGTCACTGTGGTGTAGTTGGTAACACACTTAGGGCGCAGACCTAACCTCGTGGCATTTTTGTGGTTCGAATCCTACCTGTGGCAAATTCTTTTTCATCACATATTTTCAATTTTAATGATCTGTTCAGTTTATTGGGCGTGAAAGCGTAACAAACAAACAAACTCACTTTCGTATTTTATAATATTAGTTGGGAAGTTGGGATTGGGATGGGATATTGTTAAAATGAAAGTAAATCGCAGGTCAAGAAAATTTTCTGCTACCATTTCTTTCCATTATTTTTTCTTGTTATTGGAAGTAATAAATAACTGTTTAGATCGGTCGGTCTGTTGACAGCTAACTGCATTAACGGAGACAATATCCGCACGCATCACTCTTGTAAGAAAGCGGAGGAATTGTCGTGTTACGACACGGCCATTATGCATTTGTCGTAATTTCTTACGAGAGCCGAGGAACCTGCCCGAGATAAACGCATAACTCACTTTTTAAACCAGTCGTACCTTATTATGAGTCATTGTGGCAAAGAAACGGTTTAAGGATTTGTGAATTTATTTATTAACATTTGCCTCAGATTGCATTATGCCTACTTACTCATAAGGATTTATAAAGTTTTGCGATACATAAACGTACCCTTCGGTTTTGTGAGATTTTGCTCAATCTCCGAAAAGATAATAGTACATTATGGTACTAGTGTGTAACATTGGTGATTACCGCCGAGGCGCCATTGAGACCTGAGCCGCAGGCGAGGGTCTTAAGAGAGCCAAAGACGGTAATCATCAATACACACGTGTATCATACGACGTTTTTCAACACACTTGTGAATAAAATAACAATAAAAACTCATTTTATTTAGTAGATAAAAAGTTTATTTAGAGAAACAATTAGTAAATGTGCAGTTATTAAAATTATAATTAACTGTTTTTGATGGCATAGCGGTCTCATCAGATAGATTATTTATTGAAATACTTTCATGTTCTATTGTAATTTGAGATGGCTCATTATTCGTGTAGGTAGGTGAAATCCAATCATTGGATGTACTTGGTGTTTCCTCAGTAGGAAGCGCCTCAGAATCAAGTTTAATTCTTTTTGTGATTTTTGCACAAATTTCCTTCTTGTTTTGTATGGAATCTTCTACGTATGATTCTGCTACATTGCTAGATCGCCACCCACCATGACGCTTCAAAGTCATTATATCAGCTCCTGAATTAGCCAGCAATGTAGCTGAAGTTCTTCTGAAACTATGTCCAGTGTAGCTCTCAGCATCTGCTAAACCTAAAAACTTTGCGATTTCTTTAGGCATAGAACCAAATTTGTTTATACCTATAGGCTGACAGGTACATTTACCATTCTGGTAATTTAGAAAGAAACGGTCAGTTTTTGCTTTTGGTGACCGCAAACTTTCATACTTCTTAACAATTTCATAGAATGGACCGTGTATGGTGAATGACCTCGGTATTTTATTTTTCGTGATAGGTATCTTCACTCAAAGCATCTGTCCATGGTTTTCTATGTTTTTTACGGTTATATTTGTTAATTCTTGTATCCTACAGGCACCAGTTACACCAAATATTAAAGCAACCTGAAAAAAAAAGAAACAATAATTATTAAGTTCAACATACAACACAGGCTGAAGACGCGTAGATATTTAAAATTAATTTAACTAACCTTAGTAGCCAGATATTGGTTATCTGAAGCATCTTTTATAAATTTTTCTATATTGTCAGACGATAAAACCTTTGATTTCTTGCTTCTAAATCCATCGGATAGTCTCTTTAGATAAGCTGACAAATTAGAGTATGTTTTTAAGTCCACTCCATTCTTTGTTCGGACTGTACTTTTTAACATTGAGTATAAACACCACAAAGAGCTAGGTTTGTACTTAGAAGATAATTCTTTAAAGTACGCCATGAACACATTTTCTGAAAAAGACTGCGTATTCTACCTGTTTTGCCATTTTATGAAATTTTGGTACGCTAATAGATATTTTTCCTTGGAGTTTTCAGGTAGTAAACTTTCCATAACGTTAAGGGCTTCACATCTTATATCGGGCGGTGTACAACATAAATAATTTTCTTCGTAACTAGTACTTGTAGACATTTTAATTAATAAAATATATATATATATAAATATATATATATTTTAAATATATATATATATATATATTTTATAATATTTTAAATAAAAATATAAATATAGATATAGAAAAGTTTATAAAAGATGCTCCAGATAACCAATATCTGGCTACTAAGGTTAGTTAAATTAATTTTAAATATCTACGCGTCTTCAGCCTGTGTTGTATGTTGAACTTAATAATTATTGTTTCTTTTTTTTTCAGGTTGCTTTAATATTTGGTGTAACTGGTGCCTGTAGGATACAAGAATTAACAAATATAACCGTAAAAAACATAGAAAACCATGGACAGATGCTTTGAGTGAAGATACCTATCACGAAAAATAAAATACCGAGGTCATTCACCATACACGGTCCATTCTATGAAATTGTTAAGAAGTATGAAAGTTTGCGGTCACCAAAAGCAAAAACTGACCGTTTCTTTCTAAATTACCAGAATGGTAAATGTACCTGTCAGCCTATAGGTATAAACAAATTTGGTTCTATGCCTAAAGAAATCGCAAAGTTTTTAGGTTTAGCAGATGCTGAGTGCTACACTGGACATAGTTTCAGAAGAACTTCAGCTACATTGCTGGCTAATTCAGGAGCTGATATAATGACTTTGAAGCGTCATGGTGGGTGGCGATCTAGCAATGTAGCAGAATCATACGTAGAAGATTCCATACAAAACAAGAAGGAAATTTGTGCAAAAATCACAAAAAGAATTAAACTTGATTCTGAGGCGCTTCCTACTGAGGAAACACCAAGTACATCCAATGATTGGATTTCACCTACCTACACGAATAATGAGCCATCTCAAATTACAATAGAACATGAAAGTATTTCAATAAATAATCTATCTGATGAGACCGCTATGCCATCAAAAACAGTTAATTAATTATAATTTTACTAACTGCACATTTACTAATTGTTTCTCTAAATAAACTTTTTATCTACTAAATAAAATGAGTTTTTATTGTTATTTTATTCACAAGTGTGTTGAAAAACGTCGTATGATACACGTGTGTATTGATGATTACCGTCCTTGGCTCTCTTAAGACCCTCGCCTGCGGCTCAGGTCTCAATGGCGCCTCGGCGGTAATCACCAATGTTACACACTAGTACCATAATGTACTATTATATACTGTTTGATAAGTATATGGTATTACGCTCAGCTCAACTACGAGCTAAATTATGCATATTTTTGGCGTAAGTACATAACAGGTGAGTCATGCATGTTACGAAGTAAATAAATAATGGTTTTATTAATATCAACTCAACGGGCTATAGCGCTCTTCCTTTGGCTATAAAGTAAGGCAGTAAATATAAAAGTGCGTGATGCAGTGCTGCCGGGCCTCAGTGGTCGATGCGTTGAAAGGGAAAGTGTAATCGACTGCATTTTGCGAACCAGCTTGACGCTACTGATAGGAAAGTGTGGTCAACACTGTAGGCACTAAATACTTAGCAATAAAAGCCGTAAATCATACGAATAATCATTTTTAACCTTATTAAATTGAAAACAGCATTTCAAATGCATAAAACACTTATAAAAATACTATAAAATTCTGTTTTTGTCAGCATGATTTGTGTTTATTACTTCAAAACTTTATTTATTTTATTATATTAACTTCCATAATCCTATAAATTTTTATTTGAATGTACCAATAGATCGCTCTTTTATGGTTCAAATTTACGAGACAATTTTTAAAATTTAGTTTAGATTCACAGTATCGATTTTTGCAACCCCGTAGAACTTGACAAAGAGATAATAATTAGAGTGCCTGGCACTTGTTGTTAAGGATGTGCTTGGGTGGGGCTGATACTTGAGCACGGTTTTCGGTAAAAAAGATACAAGGTGATATCTTTCATTTGGTTTTTAGAAAGAAACCCCAAAAGGAATGATCACGATGCGCTTGTACACAAATAAACACGTTTTTGCAATTATTTTCCCAAAATAAGCATGTTTCCTAGTTTTGTTGTTACGTTAAAAATTACGTATGTTTATGAGTCTTGGGCGGGCGGCAAGTAGGGCGGGACGCGAAAAGCTCCGTCTGCCGCGAGGGGTCAACGCCCTCGGAGCCCTGCCCGTGAACGCATCACCGAGGGATGCCCTGGCCGACTATTGCTATCGATACTATTTGCCAAATCTATTTGATATTACCACCCGTTATACTATTGGTTCCTACCGTTATTAATTCTTGATTAAATAGAGTGGATAAGCGTGCTGTGCTGGGTTTCAACTTTTCATATTAAAAAAAGAGTTGAAGAGATAGTTATGCTTGCATAATTTCTTACTATCCTTACTAACATTATAAAAGCCAAATGAGATTTGTTTTTACGTTTTCACACCCTAACAACTAACAGGATCATCATGAAATTTTTCATAAAAATTGTCTTCTGCGTAGAAGGGCGTTTCATTCCGGTAAAATAACTTTTCCCACGGGATCGACATACCCGAGAGAGCTAGTTTTGTATATACGTAACTTAGTATATTTATATTATCAATACGTAACTTTGAACTGTTATTATGACAGTTACTTTATTACGTTCATAAACCACAGACACAGAGACATTTCCGTTAGTTTGAATACGTAATGCTACATTAAAATCAATTGTGTAACAAATTCATCGGTCTAATTACGCGAACAGTATTAATTTTACAAAGAAACTCCGCCCGCTTTGTTTTTTTGTACTTAGATAGTTTCCACACTTCCCCACTTTGTCACGCAACGGGAAATCCTCCCTAGCTAGAACGCGAACAATACTATTTTACGAAGCAAATGAATAGTTTGAAGCTAGCCTACCAAATTAAACGGTTATTTCTTAGCCAAGTGTTGTAAAATCTGTTTTAATCTGTTTGATATTTTTCGTATTTTATACATAATTTCACCAGTTTCACGACAGTTTGCGGAGTATATTCAAGAAAATCTTACTATTTATTTCTTTTCAATTATTTCTGTACTACTTACTACTTCGTCCGCGTGAATAATTGCCCAAAAAGTTGCCTATGTCCTTTTTCAGGCTCTAGACTATCTGTGTACTAAATTTCATTTAAAATGGTTCAGAAGTTTTAGTGTGAAAGCGAGACAGACTGACAGACGGACGGACACAGAGTTACTTTAGCATTCATAATATTAGTGCGGATTTTATGTTGATTTCTGTATTCTAGGGCAAACGGCCTTATACAAAGAAAAAGAGAGTGATTAAATGGCTACTTAGCCTGATAACTTGATAAGTGATTTTTTGATAATAAATCTTATTGACACTTATAATAATAATAAATAATTGATTGGTAAAATCTTCTTTACAGAAAGTCGCCGACTATATGTATGTTACATTAAAATAATTGCATCATTATCAATGTATCTCTATAATACCAATCTTTATCTTTCATAAAAATAAGAAGATAAAAAGATACAAATACTTAAATAGGTACTAGAAAAAAATTGTAATAGTAGTAAATAGAGACTTGGTCTACATAGGTACCAAGTTCGCGAATAATGAAGCAATATTACTGAATAAATATTTTCACACTCACCAGTTAACGAATAATTCAATAAAACACAACTATCTATAATGTAAATTATCTAAAAATAAGTGTCTTTAGTTGCTTTAAAGGCTTATTAGTGCAGTACGTACCAGATGCAGAAATATACATACTGGTTTGTGCTAATGGCATATTGCGGTCACTGCTATTTAAGGCGTGCAGAATCTGTGTCTAGGAGAGGCTATGTAAACTGGTGTGGTAGAGGTACATACTTTAAATATCATCAGTCATCTACTACATGAAATTCTTCAATAACCTGCATAACATCTGTACAAAATTTACCATGCGGTATATTTGAATATCTACATCTATCAGCAGCCTCAAATGAAGAATTTTCTGACGTCGCAAGATTAATAAAATCAAAATCATACATATCTATAATTACTACAAAATATCATACAACAATTTGGCAGAATCAAGTCGAGTAAATCAATGGGGAATGCAATTTAAAATCATTTAATTTACAGTGTTTTCTCATACTAAGTCACAACAACCTCCTTGGCGCAGTGCTTAACACGCCGGCCTGCGACACGAAGGGGTCCCGGGTTCGATCCTCGGCCAGGCCATGATGGAAAATGATCTTTTTCAGATTGGCCTGGGTCTTGGATGTTTATCTATTTAAGTATCTATATTGAAATATGTTATCGTTGAGTTAGTATCCTGCGCTACAAGTTCACAAGTTATTCTGAGGCTAGCTCAATATGTGTGATTTGTTCCTATTTAATAACCCTGACTATGGTCGATTAATTTATTTTTGATCTTAAGATTTACTTAGTTCATCATCTGTAAATTCTTCTTTATGCTCGAAATGACGAACACTTGAATATGTTGCGGAGCCTAGAGGATATTGTGAACAGGTTATACCACTAAATCTGTGGGTTATACTATACAGTATTTTATGTTTTGGCTATTTGTCAAATCATTTTGTTGGAATGTCAGCGGCTTGATTGTCTGTTTCTGATAAAATCGGCATAATTTTATCTGTTTATTATAAGCACCGCTTTCATGCAATATCTTAATTATTATAAGCTGATCACGAAAGTAATTGATTCGATAAATATATAAAGATATGATACTCAGTTTTGATGTTCTCGCGGTTTATTTGAAAAATTGCATCATTGTCTGATATAAGCCCACTAATAGTGACCAACCAAACACGGGGTGGTCCCCTAAATTAGTTTTAACCCTTTACCGTCACACCCCTGTGACTGGGACCGTACCGTAATCTGTAACGACAGGTCACTATTGTGTCTTTGAAAAGGGCATTCCGATAAAAATACAAACTGCCGACCAAACCAGATAAACAGCCACGATTCTCATGGACCGAAATATTAATTTAAATTACCATTTATTAGAACAATGAAGTTCTATTAGTTTCATTGGTCTTATTAAGCGTTTCAATGCAGGCACAATGTGCATCTTCTTTGGTCGAATTAGTTGACCTCTCCCAATGAAGCACACGGGAAAATTTGTATTGAAGTCATAACTGTCATCAAGTTTAATAAGCTATTCGTGTGCACCCGCATCAGGAAGCGGCTTATTGAGGCAGGGATATTCCACGTTGATTGCGATCGACCTACGTCATCGTATCGAAATATTTTATACCGATGTAATAAATAGCACGCCTTGATCCGATTTAAAAGTTTCACAACGTTAGATTTACGAGTTTGTTTCGGCAACTGTTTCACTCTAAAATTTGTAGTTACTTAAAACGCTCCCTATCCATTTATAATTTATGCGCTATAAAGATGCAACCCCACTATTATACGTGTCAAGGGAATCACATATCTGAAGCAGTATAATTCTCTGTGATATCTTTGGCATAAACCCAGCAGTTTATTGTCTGCCGGTCACGCCCGTTTCGTAATAATTGCCCAATACGTTAATTAACTATATACAATTCAAACACTTATTGGGTTAACTGAGTTTAACCTCAATCTCAGATGGCTTTTTGTGATTGATCAATTAAAGTTGTACCATCCACATGGCCGGACTTTGCCGGTTCGGGTTAATCGATTTTGTACGAGTATTAAAATGGCTTCGTTATAAAAAGCATATAACTACCAATAATGGTATTGCATTGCACTTGTGCAATTCCATTGTGCCTGTTATCTAGTCGCTATTGTTGATTGCATTGCTCAATTAACACAGTTTTTATTAATCTGTACCTATAAAATTAAGGGCCAACTTTTTGGTTCGTACTGTATTATTTGTTCTGTGGCCTTGGTTATTATCAATACTATTTTCTTTCGGGTCACGGTGTTACCCCGATTTCGTCCTTTGGGAGTCTTTTGGGGGGATATATGCAGTGTAAATCCAACATGTAGAGTCCCTTTGGAGATTTTGATGTCCAGAACCAGTTTCTGGAAATACCAATGTCTAATATGCCCTTGAACAGGTTTTGGCGGGAGGGGTAACTATTGCATTTTAAAAAAGATGTGGGTTATGGGATTGAAATGTAGCTAGTCTTATGCTGGGTTATTATAAAGTTTCAGACATCTGCCATGATGAGGTATCCGAAACTTTTCCCATAGCTACTTATTATTACATATAATTTTCTCATTATCCTATCCTTAGGATCAATTTTAAGAATAACTAGGTATAATATTATTAACAATTATACGAGGTCAATTCATTATTATGCAAACATCGAAAAGACCTAGCTCTCCAACTCGTCTGGCCAGCGTGGAGAGTGTAGGCTAAATTCTCTGACGGCTCTGGCTAATATATCTAGTAGTACGAAGAGGGTCGTGCTCCTGCAGTGAAGACTAAAAAGACCTAATGATGATGATGAAATTCATTATAGTATCACGGTTTTTACTAACGTTTATTCAGTCAGTACGGCTGACTAGTTCCGGTCTGTTACGAAGACAACCTAATATATTATTCCCTACACACATCGACCGTCTCCCACCATAATTCAGCTCACCTAAGCTCGAATCTATGCATTCTAATTCAAAGAGCCTTTCGTCTATGCTACTCTGAATATATATATTTAGAGATGTTGCATGGTAGAAAAGTGTTAGAAGCGAATAAATACGCTTGGAAACAAAGGTTTGCAGAGGGCCTTAGTGTTTTTTTTTTATTTGTTTGGCTATCGTAAGTTACGCGATGTCGATTGAGATTACTAGACGTCCGAAATTCGATGGGGGATAGAGCTTACCTGCCATTTGCAAATCAGTACTCGACAGGTGATGATAAGCCCATATATAGGTAGATATTATACAGCAGAGTAGATATTACCAACACCAGATTTTACAAAATTTTATATATCCTAAGATATCATAAATAATTCTATACATAAATTGCAATTCACACATGTTCGTCAGAACAATGTTTACCAATTGCACTGGTTACAATAAAACTACCGATTTTTTGATAGTAAATTTTCCCAAAAGGACAAAAATGACAACTAGTCATATATTAGTACAGCAACGCGTCGAATAAATTCTTTGATTTGATTGATCTCTGTTTGTTGCATAGGTACCGTCTAATGTAATTAAAGGGGTGCAGTTTTTAATCTCCTTTGACCAGGATAATGCGCATAATCCGGACGACTGATGTGCGAGTGACCAGCTTTGTATTGTGTGATCCTTCCATTTGTAATGAATCGTAAATAACGCCAGTAGGTATACATATTCACTTCCAACATTTCAAATAATGCTAAATTCGATTTTTCTCTCGTTTGTTTCTTCAAAATATTAGTCTTCCAACGCATAAGGTCGAACAACGCTGTTTTCCAGGAAATATCATTATCGCAGGAACAATAGACTTAGCAAATGTATTGTTTCGTGTGTTGCAATATCTGTCTACACTACAGCTACCTGACTTGTATTATCAGAGTTATTCCGTGAGAACAGCACGCCACGAAATTCAATATTTCTTTGAATTAAAGTGGATGTTCAATTTAACTTTTATCTTCATTTGATATTTTAAGATTCGTAGTAGTTTGTAAAGAGATGAAATACAGGGCAGTGCGCTCGAAATTCACGCATTCTGAATACAGAATACGGCACAAGAATCTCGTGAAGGAAAACTGAGAAGAAAACTCCTAGGCGTGGCATTCAAAGGTGAATTTCAAAGGAAAAGCCGTTGCATATCTTGAAAAGAGCTCGACTAATTCATAGTTTCTGTAATTTATCATTAGATAAGGGGCGACTTTTTTGAGTAGAGGGTAATTAGTCGACTTTTCCGACTAGGCGGCACATCTTTAATGAATCAAACATATTGCATGATAAAGTATTGTTTGCCATGGTACACGTCCGTGAAGGCCTCGTTTATCAGATTAACGGTGTTATAACAAGGCAGCCTTCGGGCGCGCCATGACGTCAATTGTTTCAGCAAATGAGCCCCAGAACGACCTTGCGAGAGTTATATTGCTAGGTGGAAAGCTAAAAATACCTATAGGTCATAGGTCAGGCGATGGAACTGATTATTTATTCCTATTCTTTGGTAAATTACCAACTATTGTAAATATTACTGATGCATCGATATTGTACATTCTGCGCGAGGCAAGACGAAACACTTCAAATGTTTCATTGTTATTTTCCACGATATAAAGTCGTAGATAAATAATTTTGTTTACCAAAAATTTGCATTTAATATGACAGAGAGGGTCGTGCTCCTGCAGTGGAGACTAATTAAAGACCTGATGATGATGATGATGATGCTTTTATTTTTACCATCATGTTTGTCTGGGTCAAATATTGCTTCTAAATTTGAAGCACTTATCCTTAAGGCGCTGTGGAATTCATAGTGGACTAGCCACCCAGCAACTTTGGGGCTGGGTGGCTAGTCCACCCAGCTACTTTGGGGCTAGCTCAATCTGTGTGATTTGTCCAAGTATATTTTTTTTTTTTAACTAATTCTTTAAATCCTTTATCATATCAAATTTTAAAAATCTAATAGCTGAATGCCCTAGTAATATTATAGTATTTTTTTATTACTTTACATAGATATTATAATTTCAGTTTAAGAGAATTACGAATTAATGATGTCATCATTTCATTCCTAAATTGTATTCGCTTTTATATTCTTAAATGAAAATTCATTGTAATAGAATTTAGAAATGAATATCATTTATGTAATAAATTTATTGAAATCAGTGAAATAAATTGTACAAAACCTATGTAAATTTTAAAACTTAAAAATATTTATAAAGTTGTTAAAACTACACTGAAATATATTATTCTGCAGATTTATCTGCCATAAAATACGACTTACGATTCTAAAAAGCCTTGAACCCAGACGAATTCAGACCTTGAAAGAGATCTTATCCCTAGAGCACACGACACGTAGTGACCTTCGCGGCGGCTGGTTCAATAACGCGCCCTGTGCGCAGTTTGAACAGATATCCTTTCCAAGGGCACTCCTTCAGACTGTTTGTATACACACAAACCAGAATTTTATCGACCGTCTCGGCAACTCTTACTTTATGATAGTAATTGCTTCTATCTTCACAAATAGCCGATAACCAATACAGAGCCTGTTTACTGTTTATGTTTCGTGCTAACATCCAAACGCAAGGGGTCTATGGAATTTAGTGCTGCATCGGGGCGAAAATAATTTTATTAACGTAAATATTTAACCGATTGCCTTCAGGTTTTCGTGATATATCCGATACATTTTGTTCGTGTGTTATGTTTCCTGACTTGGACAATTAACGGACGTTTCGACTGTTTTAACGTCACCACTAATCGTTGTAATTTAGCAAATTAATGTTTCTTTTCATATTAAATTGACGTGAAAGTGTAATTAATTATGTCTATTTCCACAAAATACATTTTGCGGGTTAAATACTTCATTTGATTGAGTAACAGATTGAGTTAATTTGTTTTACGGCCCTAATAAAGCTTTATAAGTACAATATTGTACGTATTTTATTAGTTATTCGATTGTTTATGGTGTGCTGATATTTTGATTAAGTATTTTAAAGTAAAAATTGTTTAGGTAGCTTGTTTAAGCTACAAAAAATTCCTGTTATTTTGAAATGAGAACACGTCCAGAACAGATCGATTACATGTATAATGTATACCTAATTCTATTTTAGTGAAATATTTCAATAAGCTAAGCTCTCTTTGCTCCACGAATTGCACATATCCTATCCAAAGATCCTATCACAGGTACATACTTAGTTACAGGGCACACATACAATTATGACTTTGACTATATATAAGTGCCAATGTTTTAAAACTATGCAGTCTAAGAGTAGCGGAATCGGTTGTAAATGGCATCTCTAATATAACCTACTTGAGCAATTTAGTCATATATAACATAGCTTATGCACATATATCGCAAATTCGGGTTACAGGTTTTTGGTAAACCTATATCAAAAGTTAACGTTAAAACGTTAACGTTACGTCGACGGAATTCGTAACATTCATAAATATGTAATTTCTCATACATGGCCTCACATACATTGCCTTATCATTGTGACTGTATTGAAAATGCGTTGCGTTATGTATTTAGGAAGGTACTTACATTACTTGGTGTCATTATCATTAGGTAAGCAAAATCTCGCGCTGTACATCATCGAAGCTGTACATTCAGTGAATTAGTTACATGGCTAAAAGATTTTTGATATGTATGGTTCATCACTTATTTGTACGATATTCTGCCTCTCGATAAGGGTTTAATTAGTGAACGATTAGCCAGAATGGGGAAAAAAAAGTAGGTAGAGTCATGCCTCATTTTCTGGCGATGGCCGAAAAACCCGTATAGTATGCTGTTCATGTACATTTAACATGTAACGCACATTTTCAAAACAGCAGCAGTGCACTCAAATCCTACGCAAGTTCTCATTTTTTTTTGTTGGCTGTGAGAAAATGCATTCAGCATTAAGACCTCCTCTAGGATTTTTAGGCTCAATAAAGTTTTCAAATAAATTATCTTTCTGAACAGATATTTGACAGAATTCGTAATAATCTTATAATTATATAATGTGAAATTTTGCATACACGACTGAGAAATACTACACATACCGAAAAAGAACTCGTCCCGAGGAATTCATAGCTCCTGTAGCGTATATCAGAGTCGCTTTTAGACCAAGACCTATACTATAGTATATTGAAATTGTAGTAACAATTAACAAACAAAACTTAACTAATATGTTATTTTCATACAAAATGATTCACGTTTTTTAAATAAAAATATCGTATCAACCGGTACTAAATAATAAAATTCATAAATAAAAAACCGGCCAAGTGCGTGTCGGGCCACGCGCAGTGTAGAGCTCCGTAGTTGCGAATGACAACTTTGAGTTCACACTGTTCACACCCGCACCTCACAGTTTAACGACCAAAAACATCTAACAATGAACTTTGTATGAAATTTTACATTTTCGAGTATATTTTATAAGTTGGTTGCTTATAACTTTTTCGTTTGTACTTAGTACTCAGCCTTTTTAGTTTTCCTTTCAACTTCAGTATATATACTACTGCTGTAATTTTTTTCACGTATCTTTATATAACCGTTTAGCAGATAGAGGGTGGGGGGGGGGGGGACACTTACCTCTAACAAAAATTTGCATTTTAAAATCAAATATTTCGGAAACGGATCCCTAAATCGAAAAATGCTGTTCTCAACCTTTAAAGACCTATTTAACGAACCCCCACACGATGGGTAAGAAGAAAAAAAAATTACTCCCCCACTTTACTTGTACGGGAGCTAGGTTATTTTTTTTTTTTAAATACTTTTCTCCCACTTTTTTAGCATGATTAATATACATACCCATACCAAATTACAGCTTTCTGGTACTTATTGTCTCTGAGTAAAACCGCGGACGGACAGACAGATAGACAGACAGACATGGCGAAACTATAAAGGTTCCTAGTTTACTACGGAACCCTAAAAAACCGGCCAAGTGCGTGTCAGGCCACGCGCAGTGTAGGGTTCCGTAGTTGCGAATGACAACTTTGAGTTCATACTCGCACCTCACAGTTTAACGACCAAAAACATCTAACAATCAAAATTGTATGAAATTTTACATTTTTGAGTACATTTTATTAGTTGGTTGCATATAACTTTTTCGTTTGTACTTAGTACTAAGCTCTGATAGCTCTCCCTTCAACTTCAGTATACATATATACTACTGCAGGGACACCGAAATGTAGTAGAATAAAAAACATACAAGTAAATAGTAGTTTAATAGTAGGTACTTTGTGGTATTTTACGTTTAAATGAATACCCACTTGCAACAGACAATATTTAAAAGGAAAAACGTGTTATATATGCAACACATTACCGTGCTTATTACTCTGTGCCACTCATACATTACATAATATAGCTATGGTTAATGTTCAAAACATTATTAGCAAAATGTTTTTGTCGTTGATAACGTCAATAGCAAAAACAAAGAGCCTGGGAATTCATGTTTTCAAAGTTATGTTTTTTAACACGAGCTCCGTGGCGCAGCGGTCAACACGCCGGCCTGTGACACGGATGGTCCCGGGTTCGATCCCCGGTCAGGTCAAGATGAAAAACGATCTTTTTCAGATTGACCTGGGTCTTGGATGTTTATCTATATATGTATTTGTTATAAAATATAGTATCGTTGAGTTAGTATCCCATAACACAAGTCTTATTAGGAACTTACTTTGGGGCTAGCTCAATCTGTGTGATATGTCCGTATATATTTATTATTTATACAAAACAGTATATGTACTCAATCCTTTAACCAGACTAATGGAAATATTTGTGTGTTTGTAATGAATGAACTCTAAAACTAATTTTAAAATTATTTTACCAATAAATAGCTATATCAGGGAATCAAATATAATTTGCGATGAGCATAATATTTTATTTTAAATAATACTCTGTCATCCGACCCAGGGCCTAAGGCCTTGCGTCGACGGGGGGTCCCTAATAGAGAGGGTATTCCGGTTGCATCATCATTTGACGTAGTACTGGACACGGGTCGGTCTAGTTTTGTATCCGGGATCCAGGGGCCTGGATTCAACCCGGGTCCGGTTAGATTGCGTGATACAAACCGAAATCCACGCGAATGAAGTCGTGCGAAACGGCTAGTATCCAAAATATTTAGGTTTATTACGCTTTTGACCTTTGCTTGTATCTGACACATTTATTCAACAAAATTGATGCCCTTTACCTAGGCTGGTCAGTAATTATGGCAATAAGGTTACTTGCCTATAAAATGTTAGTGTGTTAGATATCCTAAAATGTCATCAACAAGCTGATTCATAGATATTTATCGTAAGAATACGGCGCATTATGTAAACAGCACAGTTATATCAAGTGAGGCGCTCAACTCGTGCGATAAAATTTTGGCCTACTTCATTAGGATTGGGTCCATTTAACAGTCTATTTGAAGCTTAGTAAAAAACCATCTCTATGCAATTTTGTAAAATATAATAAATAGAAAAAGAACACACAGGTCAATAAATAATATTACTTTTTATGTAGAATTAATGGGTCCATATTGGCTTGGCTCACATAAAAATCTTACTCTTTTAACTACCTATTTGTGTTCATAATAATCACTCTTCATTATTTTTTTTGTTCAGAAATTTTTATTACTAATATCGGAATTCATAACAGTCGTTTTTCTTTTATTCATACTGTCATTACAAAGAAATGTTTTAACTCCAAAAAATTTTTTTCATTTCTTTTTTCTTTATCAATCAGTAGTCATATTTCTTTTTATTCATAATGTAATTACTAAGAAATTTTTCAACTCATAATTTATTTGGTGGTCTATGTGCAACCATAACCTAACCTACTTTCTGTTGCTTTTGCAGCAAGGTTGTCGCTCGCTCGCTCTTATGATGGTCTATGAGTAACCATAACCTAACCTACCTTCTGTTACCAAGTCGATTATCCAAACCAGTCGCCTTCGCACCCAGGTCGTCGCTCGCTCGCTCGTATGATGGTCTATGTGTAACCATAACCTAACCTACCTTCTATTACCAAGTCACGTATCCAAACCATGCTTTCGCACCCTGATAGATAAATAACACTTAGATTTAAGAAATATATGAAAACAAATATTAGTACCTATTAATAAAGTGTATGAATAGTGATTTTAGAAGTTCCGATGATTATGATTTTCGATCTTTAGTATAAGAAAATATATGAAAATAAATATTAGTAGAAACAAAATGTATGAATTGTGATATTATGAAATCCGATGATTATGAATTACAGTCATTAGTATTAACAAAAAATATGAAGAGTGATCATTAGGATGTAAAATTGTATGAAAACTAAAAAAATAATCGGACTACCGATAATAGGAGTTTAAAGTTTATGTAAGACAAGGCGCCCCCAGAATTAATTAGAAAAATAATATTGCTTAAAAAAAATGCAAAAGCCTGATGGTGGCCGTTTGGGAGTAAAGTGACAACAATAACGGGTAATATGCATGCTTATGCATCACCCACCTATTGTTATGTACCTATGATTCCTAAAAAATTATTGCCCATTTGTACTTGCTAAGTTTCCTAAGTTTTTCTAGGTTTTCATCATTAATATAAATTATTATTTTTACCAAAGCTATGTAGAGTGTATACTGTAAATAAATATAGGGCAATAATTGTCGGGTAAAAAAGCACCTTTTATTTTCCTGTTAATAAAAAGCATGAATAATTTAATAATAAAATAAACAATATAGTGACGTGACTTATAAGTTGGCTCTATCAATATTTTGAAGCCACGATTATATCTATCTTTCCAAATGTGACTACTAAAACTACTGTGCAATAAATCGATAACGGCTATTTATCTTTAAGTACCATCGTTGGCAACCGTTGCTTTATCGTTGGGAGCATTTTCGACTGTTGATAGAAAAAAATAAGGAATTAACTCTATTTTAAACAGTTGCTACATTTCTAGGTAATTACTTGCCCTTTTTTGTAAAAAAAAAATATCTTTACTTGCACTTTTTGTAAAAAATATACATGAAATGTAAATGACCCCATAAATATTATAATACAACCAGATTATACCAAGGGGAACTCTAGTTCGCCAATATTGTCTATCAGCCAGTTAGCAAGTGATAATAATTTCACTAGGAATAGAATAGAAAACATCTATAGTTAGTGATATAATCTAAGGTATTCTAATTTGTACCGGTTGGATGTCAACACCAAAAAAATATTTTATGATTTCGGTCTGTATTCGTTTGTGAATTTGAACAAAAATATTCCCAGGGGTTTAAGTTAGCTGTATATTGAAGATCTTAAACTAGCTGATAGAATTTAGCTCGGAATTTAATTAAAACTGCAAAGTTTCCGCAATAATAGATTCCGTAAAGAATTTTCTCTCCAAACCTAACTACCTCCCCAAATAAAAATGCAATCAAGGCCGCTTGAAACTTTTAATACTCTCTCGGAGTAAAATGAATTTTAAAAGTTCATAACTCCGTTTGTGTAAAGTGCCAGAAATGAGGTCGTGGCGTGAGATAACGAGCAGGAACGAGTGGTATATTATGACAGACCGGAGTCCTGAAGCGGGCAGACTGGGCCGCATACTAGAGCTCGCAATATTCCCCTTTTCCCGGTAGACTATTCCCGGTGTATGCTTATTTCCTGGCGATAGTGAAAAAGAGGGCACACCTTTGGGCCTACATTTTTAATACCTTGTAGTATTGTGGAGAATTAAATGATTCAACCAATATACCTGCGTAGTAAGTGCCCGGTATATTGCAGAATGACATGTAAAACGATCGCAACTTAAGCAGACTCAGATTTGAGTGTCCCTGGTGAAGATTTGAATGATGAAAGCCGACCCAAAATAATGGGACAATGGGCAATAAGACTTGGGAAATAGAGATAGAGAAAGTTTTTTGTTTTTTGTTATGGAATAAATATAGACAAGACTTGAGAGGCAGTTCATCCTTACAAGTAATATAGTTATAGTACTATAACTGTACAGTTATTACCTGAGTTTGAGGACTGGCAATCACGAATCATGACAAAACAGAAAACAAATGGGGTCACAGCCGCGAAACAATAACTGTCGAGTGGTCATACAGCTGATGATACTTGTATGGCATTCTCGCACTCTCAAAGCAAATTACTAAAGAATTGATTAACCAAAATAAATTATTAAATTTCAATATAGTATTTTACACTGCTAGACCATCAAGGAAAACTTGTTGTTTCAAAAGCACTCTACTTCTACTTCTTTCAAAATGTTGAATTTTAATATGTTAACTAAGAAACTATGTATGTATGTATAATGAAAGCATGATTGCATCAGAGTCGCGCAAGGAGCATGTGCTTGTGCTGCACGCGTTATCTTTGTGACAGGATGATTAATACACAAGCAGGTAACTACTCACGTTACAAATAAAACATACTAACCACCTCATTATAATTTTTCATTACAGAGTCACAGGCACCTATATTTGTTGTTTGTTCTCGATCCATGAATAGATGTTCGAGTCGCGTACTCTACACGTTTGGTTATGGCGCGTGTGATGATATCATCAATGAATCATTTAATTCTTCTGAACGGTTTAAAGTATACACTTATCTATCAGTAATGAATGCGTAATTATATCATCAGTACTTTGTGTATAGATTAAAGCTTATTTAAGTAATACGTAGGTTAAAGAATTTTTCAATACATACGCGGATCTATTATAATTCCCGATTATGGAATTCTAATCATTGTAAGCGATTAAAGTCGAGGATTAGTTTCTGCCTAGATCATGCTGATAAGTTTGTTTGAAATTGGTCGACTTGACTAGGCAAGTTGTTACACATTACGACATTTATGACAAATTTCTACAAGGACAGCGCCGCTGCTATCATCTTCCCTATCACAAAATTTGAATCATTTTGCAGTTGACGTTCTGAGCTAGACAAGTGTCTTTATTTTCTTTGTGTCACGATACCAGTTGAGTTGATTTATAGTATTAAAATCACAGAACACAAAAATAAGATTGTAATAATTTATAATTATAGAGCAAAAGGTAGGCAAAGTAGACTATCGTGTGCAAGTGGTGTTCCTACAAGTCCTACAACATTTTATTATTAATATAGGTATATCCTATCTATTGCCCATGCTCAATCAGCTTAAACTTACTGGTGTTACTCTTCGCTACCAACCCACCCAGTGTGAACTAGTCCATTGTCGCGATAAGACGTGTAACGGAGCCCATTGATTGCAGTGTTGTCTGCGAACGCGTTGAGCGCGGCAGGCGGCGTGGTCTCCACGGTGTCGCAGTCTGCGCTGGCCGAGTTTGACATGGTGCAGGAAGGGGAGGCAGGCGCGGGCGGCGACGGCCTTATCGCCCCGCGCCGGTTGCCAAACCCCTATCTCGAGAGTCCACAGCGCATGGATTTGCATAGAGAGCTGCTCTTTAATCAGAGGATGTAAGTGCTTATATTTATATTTTTCTTCCTTGTTCATCCACTTTCGTATTTTAAAGCAAGAGTTCACGGGCTTAACTTGCTGTTTTAATTAAAAAGGTGCCATCCAACTGGCTTACTGGTCTTGGCTAGCCACTTTCCTTATGTAACAGGGCTTTTAGTAATCCAAAAAATCTTTTCAGGTCAGGGTCAGGAAAAGTAAAAATAACTGGTAGAATACCTAATAAATCTTATTATCAAAAGATCAGGACTACACAAATGCATGTCATTCTTATTCTTCTCACTATCTACTTCGTGTTCAGTATTTTTTCTCTCAGTAACTGTTATCGTACGCACGTACATTTGGAAATCAATAAACATTTTGGATCCATCCACTCGATATTTCCGATCGTAAACAGAACGTTTTGCGTCCATTGAATTTCAAATAGCATGAACCTTGGATATGTTCATAAAGCTATGACCATTTTGTACAAGCATTACAACGGTATTGTAAGCGATCCCTCCTTACCGACCTCTAAGAAATTCAAGAACCCATCCACTTGAAGGCTTGTCATCACCTTTGTCCATTGTTAGAAATGAGAGTACTTTACTAAAGAGCTTTGTGCTATCTTGAAAGCTTTTCTCAGTAAATTTTAACTACCTACATTTTCTATTAATATATTCAGCAGCTTTTAAGATGCATGCTACAATAATATAAATAGTGAGCCAAAGTTTAACTGATGAAGTTTGCGTTAAAAGTAATCCATAAAAGGTTAACTGCATACTAATAGTTATTTATGCAACTGTTATATATAGTATAAGGGGTATTGAAATACGAACGTGGGTTTATCTTCTTTCACATGATATCACAAAATTACACTTATAGGTTATTCGAATTCAGGTCGTACGTATGCTGCCATGTTTGTTTGATATAAATAAGTATTTCAAAATATTATTACTTTCTCGATTATAAAAACAAGTGACCAGATATTTCTAATGCAGCTAAAAATATTTTTCTCAAACATGCTCGGAAATGTAGGCATTACTGTAGTAAAAAGAAGACCGGAAGTTTGTAATTCTTGGCTCATTCATCGCATTGCCGGCCTAGGCCAGGAAATAAGTATGAAAATTACTTCCCGGCCGCTGCTCAAAACTTTTTAATTAATCTATGTAACGTAAATTATGTCACTTGTCATACAGCCAGTTTACTACCACTGCATTTTTAAAAAATGCATATAATACGTGAATATAACTACAATTTCATTAAAATATCGATATGTGATCATACGAAAATATGCTTAATTTTCGTTGCGAGAGAAGAAAACAATAATCTATGATCTATTAAATTTTTTGTGAAAAATATGACTGGGCTCTATGGGCATTGTTTCCTTTGCTGGAATTGACAACTGAAAATAAAAAAATTAAAAACTCGGGAGATCTGTTATTTTCACTATACCCGTAGTGATTAACGCCACTGCCGAAAAACTGCCTTTACGGATTTTAGGGCATAGAACACACGTCAATTGACTTTGAATTTATGGCCCCCCATAGAAACTCAAAAGGAATTGTATGGCATTTTTTTCATTTTCACCCTCACTCCATTATTTGTCTATGATCCTTATTGCCTAGAGAAAACATATGGCAGTCGGTCGTCTGATACTAGTAATAGTATCTTCTTCGTAGTTTGTGATTAACGCTTTGCAGTAATTGATTGACATTGATTGTTTTCGGTAAATATGTGCAAAGTTGGTTATTTATTCGAAATGAAACGGTTCAAAATGAGTTTTAGTGATGAAAGCAACACTGCAATGGATTTTAAGTACCTACTTCGCCTAATTTGAAACTTGAAAGTGGAAAAATTACTACCGGCAAATACCTAGTAAGGGGAAATATTTAAGGCATGTAAGTTTATGTGTAACTTTAAGTTAAATTTCCTCACATTTATTGAGAAAATCTCTATACTTTCCTCGGCGGGAAAGGGATTGCCGGACTCGTAACTATTGTCAAGGCCCGGCTGACGCTCGGCCTTGAAAACTATACTCGTCCGGCAATCCCTTACTTCCCGGCCTCTGCAGTAATGTACTATTACCAGAAAAGTAGAGAAAACATTATGAAAAGGAGATTGGTAATTAGCTGTTTCAGAAAATTTTACAGAGATTTATTGTATTTGTGTACTTAGATAAAAGCATTAATAAAATATGTATCTACAATTATACACATATCGTTTGTTTCTAAGAATAATATCGGAAGTCGGACTTTTAAACATTTACGTGCCAATTAATCGATCACCCAATGCTTACAAATAAATAACTCCTAAAATATATTTCACGATCGTGTATGACGCAAGGGCTTAGTAATAATTTCGGCTACGTTCCTTCGAGACCCCTAAATTTAACAATGACTATCAGCGCCGGAATTCCTTTATATCCTGGGAACTTAATGAAAGGGGCTTTTTTGTTCACATTCCATCTTGGGAATCTATTAACGAAACTTGCCCACCGCGTTTAATTTTATTAACTCCATTCAAGCTTGGTTATAAAGTTCGAAATTCCTGTATGTAACAAACTCAAGAATAGTAAGTTGAGCTGTTGCTGTGAGCAAGTTGGGATTCTTGGCGCACAGGTGCACTGCATCCTGCCTTGAATTGCTGGGAGCCGCTAACTGCACATCTGCCGCATGCGCATGACATGTGAATGCGCGGCGTTCCCCCGTAGCCCGTAGCTGTTTGTTTACATGTGCCAGTCGAGAATCATGTCAATAAAAGCGAAGCGAGTTCATAATTTGAACTGTTTGTCCTCAACTTCTGTCATTATGAATAACAAGTAATTTTGTAATCTGTTTAAAGGAAAATACGTGGTTCACAGTCAATTACTGTATGTCGAAATATTTTCGCAGAATTCGACTTTATTGTTTAACTAGCTGTTAGCCGCGGCTTCGCCCGCGTGGTATATAGCCTATGTCCTTCTCAGTACCCTAACCTGTATGTATGCAAAATTTCATGATGGTCGGTTCAGTAGATTCGGCGTGAAAGCGTAACAAACATTCACTTTCGAATTTATAATATTAGTGAGGATTAGGATAGTTAGGATGAGTTATCAAAATTTAAGGCAGGTGATTGAGCTACGTTAGTGATGTCGTTTGAAACCGCTGTAGGCAAACGCATACTGAGTTGTTGTTCAAATTGAATAAAACTGAATAAAGGTGAGCTGTGAATAACTTCGCAGCCGTGCTGACCTGTTGATTCAGTCCATTTCCCCGTCAATGCGATTGTCGGAGCCATCTCGTCCTGTTATTTCCGCGGCTGCAGCGCGGCGGAAGGAAGCAATTCCCAGCGCGCTAACGGGAATGCTTCTGTATACCCATTCGCACGAACCTATACTTACGTTAATTTATTTATGTATTCGACAGCGACACATTTTTGAACTTATAAACTAGTACTAATTGTTGTTTTTATCGATACTGAAACGTATATCTATAGACATACAAACATCTCCATTTATAACAAGATGATAATACTCGTAACTCTGGCTACTTCTTAAAGACCGACATTATGTGTTTCAATTTACGTATGTAGTTAATTAAATATTAGAAACTATCTCGTAAATATAGATACACTTAAAAGTCACATTTATGTTTGCCATAAATGTAGATTTACAGCACATGCGATGCGATAACATAAATTATTGTGAAAAGCACATTGCCAACATAGGTAGGTATTCGCAGATATCAAGTTGTCAGTCCCAGCTGACCATAACATTTCCTAGCAATCAAGTATCGTATGAGATAATCTCACTTGGATCTGAGAGCAAATGTGAAAGATTAATCTCTAGCAAACCTATTTGTAGATGCATTAGCTTTTACACGCTCCAAGGAGTTAGCAGATTGCTGACTCGATTTAGCCCGCGATGGGAGCAGACTGGATGCCCTGAATTTGATATGTAAATAGGGTTATAATTCATCAGCGAGGAGTGCTGGCGATGTACCGTGAAGCCGGCAGTAATTAGCCAGGATTAAATCTCGCTGACGGGTCCGTGGTAATGGCGCGCCAACTCGATTCCAGCACTCGACGCGACCCGCCTGCAAAACGTTCTAAATGCTCTACTGAACTTTGATTGCAAACCTATTTTCGAGTATTAAATGCATGTTTCGTTTTAAAGATGTTTTACGATAATCTAGGAAATTATTTGATTCTATTGTAAGTAATTATTTCCTGGATTATCGTGAAACATATCGTTCAACAGTTAATAAGCCTTGCAAGCATAGGCATCTATCTAGCCTATAAACAGGTGAAAGTTTATGTCACCAGTGATGGTACCAATCAACTACACATTCCATAAGATGAGGAAATAAAATGTAATTTAAAAAATCTGAAGTATTTAGCTTACACGCACGGATCATGTTCATGTATACAAATGCTTTTGTGATCCGCTTCCAAATTTTGAAATCTGTGATTGTTTGCTGTCATTTAATTAGTTAGTTGTGGATATAGTCGGGCCATGATCTGCTTGGTCATCTTATAGCGGAACTCTCCTTAGATTTATAGTGGCCAATTCAACAATATATAAGAGAGGAATACCAACTTAGAAAAAGAAATAAGTTAGTATGCACAGCTGTGCAACATAACCGCATTAGCAGAGACAATGCAATAACTGACGTCATAGCTACCAAATAGGACACACATGTGCAGGTACTGCTCGTGGGAAAACGAAGTAATGTTTTACTGTACTACACTTACCACAGGCGCAGATTTTTATATACAAATTCTTTGAGCTCAGTCGTAAACTAGTTCTAATATTATATGATTTTTTTTAAATAGCCGGATATTTTCCAATTTTTTTTGTTGCCATAGTATGTAGGTGCCGTACTCCTATTATTGCTATTTTTATCAAAAAAATACAAAAAAACATTATTTATCACAGATATCTAGCTGGTGTAGATCCTACGTCCTACGTCATATCTCATTGTAGATATGCATAGTACGCCGATGTTTTCAATGTCCTTATATGGTGCGTTTTTCGAATAGTTGATAAGAAATCAGGTCCAGTCATGGTTTGATAAACTAGTTATATCATTAGCATTCCACTGTCGTTGTAAGTGTGAGGATTAGACCATATTCACTTATCATTATCACTCCGTAATTTAATTAAGTACTCTGATAAGACAGCTATGAGAGCAGGTATTTACCTCGTATACCTACTACTAACGGAATTGTCATTAATTCGTAAATTGGAGTGTCTAATGTAATCTAAAATCCATGTTTTATTCAAATTATGAGGTACCAGCTTTTATTACACGATAGCCAAAAAAGAAGTGTATTATATTCGAATTCATGTGAGTTACTTCCTATTCCTCCATTCATTCTATATACCTCAAACGGATTTGGATGAATGTGGAATCATTACAATTCGTATCTTTCAGGGCCTGGTAAAAAATTACTTACTCATTGGTACTTCGAAATGATCTGGATGCTTACATATAATTTATTTATTGTTCCACATGCATGACAGACAAATAAATAATCTTTCAAATTCATGATATCATGTTTTAGTAATACGATATGGTAACGATGAAAATATTTGAAGAATGTCAAAATATTGTTTACATTTTTCTTCTTTTCCTAGCAAAACATTCCCATAACGAAATATTTATTTTGATTTCCAGAGGGAAAAATGTTCTTAATCAAAAGAGCGAACTACAAAAGGCGCTTTCGAAACACAAAGAGAAGCAGATTATGAACCAAGTGAAAGAACACAGGGAAACTCCAGGTAAGATAGAACTTACTCTCTAGACAATAGAACAATAAAATCCTTTCTTTTGAATTGCCTAAAGCTCAAACTGAAGTACTAACACAGGGTTGTGAAAGCTTTTTGCTTCTAAAAAATTTGGCTTGGTCGAGTTTAGATGTAACTTGGCGATTTGGAATTTAATTTAAAAACGAATTATTTAGGGATAAAAGAATCGTCGAATAATATTTTTGTATCATGTACTTCTTTGTTATCATGACCACAGTACTTAATTACTTACCTACATTTTATTATCGTTGTAGTTTTTAATTGAATTTATTTGTCAGTTATCAATCGTTTTATCGATTTGTCAATGGTGATACCAGTCTATCAAGCGAAGCACATGGAGACTTACAATACCTAAATAGAAAATATTTTACATACTTGATCGATCGTACAATAAATTGGCGTGGATGCAAATGAAATAGTTATTTTATTACTCAATGTGGATTTTCAAGATGTTAATAGGTTCGTTACGACACTGATATAACCATTAATTTGAAATCTGACGGCTATGTTGAAAGCTGTTAAAGTTCAAGCACCTATGTATCTAAACATACGACATTTGTTTTTTAAGTGTTAATTACAATCCTTGATGAGATCACTCTGAAAAACCTACTACTTACTATCCAAAAATAGTTGGCTTAGGTCTCTAGTATGAGCACATGGCTGTTATAATTCTTAATGTCACATGTCATGTGTATAAATTATACATGATAATTTGGTTTGCTGTACAGCATTATTAAAAACTTAAATTTAAAATAGAATAGATACCTGTGACAGATACACATGGATACACACGATTTTTTTAAAATCTATGGAGACACATTACGTTTTAGAAAAAAAAATACTTAGTAAATAAAAACTGACTCGTTGATGTCTTTTGAATTGGATGATTCTTAATATTAAGTAACCTTTAAATTGTGCAAATTCAGAATTAATTTGAAATCGTTTTAAATGAGATTGTGCAAAAAGGTAGCAAAACTCAGCTGCGTCATATTATACGTAACAAAGTGTGGTGTGTATGTGTCTCACGTATACAGTAGTTACTTTTTTGCTGCGCAATAAGACTGAATGCACGTAATGACCAGGCCGTCCATGCATCTTGTATGTGCCCGATGCAATACTGTACTCTGTATGCCATCCTTTTTACTGAATACGCGTAATCAAGCCGCGGCCTTCCGGTGCAGTGTAGGTCATTCGATTCCGTTTATTTTCACATTACGTACTTACCAATATCTATATTTTAGTTATGAGGTTTTAATGTGTCGTTATCAAATTCTAATTCAACTAGCAATTCATGGACAATTACGTGGCAAACATAGAGATTAAATTAAAATTAATCTTCATATTCTCGACCCGGATAGTACATTTATTTTATTTATTTATCTATTATTAAATAAAAGTCTAAGTCGGTTTACAATCGCAAGTGTGAATATAAAGTTAATTGACATGACTATAACAGCGAGTGTAATAATATTTAGGATTCTACAAAAAAGGCGTTCGGGTGGTTCGGCACATGTGGCCGCACGGCGCACGCACGGTTAATTTACAATTTTATCGAACTGATAACGTCACAGTCAGAACCGGTACTGAGTTTGCATTCTTTTTAAGTCGCACATTTGGACTGGCTGGCTTTTATCCGGCGTCCGTAATGAACCTTGCAGGTGCATTCCGGCTCCGGGGTCGTTCACCGCAGGGCCCTTAGGTTTTGTTCAGAGGATGTCAGTATAAACACTTGTTTTAGTTACGTCTGCTGCCTTCGTCTAGCAACAGAGCGTTAAAAAATATTTTTTAACGAACACAGTACATTTATGTTTCTTCTCAAATCGTGACCAATTACAACACATTATATGCACGCAAATATAAGATATAACACAGTACCTGTTTTCCTTACTATTTGTTAATCCTTGAGTTTCGTGAATACATGATTTTTTTCAAAAATGCAGCAATTTAGCAATTTTCTCTAATTGTTTAGCGCGGATGTCGATGACCAAGGTTGCATGAAAGTGAAACTGCATCATTCGTTTCCCGTCTATCCGATTGGCCGAGCGTGGGAGAAAATATCATTGATAAACCACGGAACTGCATTTACTATTTGCGAGAGTAACTAGTGGCAGGCGGGAATGGACGGTCTAGGAAAAGGTTTTCAACTCAACATGAAACTAGACAGTCTTGTTAGTCTGCAGACTTTATACGTTAGTAACTTTTACTCCCAATAAATTCTAGGCAGGTAGGAGGTTTGTTGATCCAAGAACGGTTGGCATCAATTTGTTGGTCGGCTGTTAAAACTTTGTAAAATCATATGACATCATGAGTGATGTTATAATAGCGAAACTAAGACTCCGATGCATTACAACTAAGGATCCAACTGGTAATAGGCTCAGATGAGGAGGAGGAATGCGCATATTGTCATTATTATCAGTCACGTCATGATTATCACTACCGAAATTTCATTGTAAAATATTTTGAGTTAGGCCTGTTAAAAAGGGCTGATATTTCGACTACATTGCAGCCATCACGGTCCGAGCAGATTGAAAATATCTTATGGTTGTTGAGGTTTAAACATAAAGCCACGGTTAATAAATATATTGGCTTCCGCCCTTAGGGATTATCATTTTTTAATTTGGGATTCTGATAATATTTCCTGCAATTTATTTGTATGACAATAGTTTTATATTCATGAACGGTGAGATAATGACCTTAATGACCATGAATAGACACCACGATGTCTTTATTTACGTAACTATTAAACAACACATCGCAAAATGTATGGGTCAATATCTCATTAGTGGGGGATTAAACAAACCCAATTCGCCTATTATATAACATTGGCCAACAAAACATCAACAGACTTGTACCAATTAAATGTAAACTTAGCCGTAAGTAAATTACTGACGTCAACAATAATATAAATAAATTGTAATGAAAATTGACGTTCACTTAATGATATTGAAATATCTTACGATGTATAAAATGATGGACTATTAACTTTTGAAAAAATTGATGAGTCCTCTTTTTAATTTTCAGAACTCGAACGAGCCATAGCCGAGAGGGCACGCCGGCTGGAACAAGCCGAACAGAGCACAGAGGAGATGGAGCCGGGCACCAACCCCGCGCTGCAGGAGGTGCGCGCGCGACTGCGGCACGCCGCGCCCTCTGCCGCCACCGAGGCGCACTGAATACGCAGCGATGGAGCGTGAGCCAAACGTTTTCTTGTATCCAACAGCGGAACACAGATGTCTCTAGCCGCGCAATGTGCATAAATTTATAAGAAAAAATAATTGGATTTTGAATTGAAAAGCATTATTTTTTTTTGATATATCATTTCATTTCGAACAAACTTAGATTCTCGTAATACGCATCCATTAAAATAACTATGCGAAGTAAATTTTAGAAAACTTATTTAAAAAAAGAAATGAACTAGTATACAGATGTGTCGCTTTATTTAATAGTACTTAATGATGCAAGAAATGTAAGCTGAACATTTATAGTCAAGGTGTTTAAAGAAACGAGGCGACGCCGAGTGCTTATAATAAATCGATGCCTGTAATAGTAATAGCAAGCTTACGATATAGCCTATAGTACGAGCATCATATGACGTTTTCAATACAATTGCGATTGGTGTAAAGGAAAGTGCCTAGTCCGTAAAGTATAACATCGATCAAAGTTTCGATATCATAAGGACTCGAATTAATAGCAAATGTATTGAAAATTACTTTTTATGTACGGCAAGTTGCAGAGTACTCTTAACAAAAAATATTTGAAAACGTTTGGCTAAATTTACTATTTTCATTTCATGTTTTGACATGGTTGTTGGCAAAGAAATTTGGTATGGTAATTAAATGATAATAAAAGAGGTCGCCAAGGTATATCAATATGCATTAATTAAATATATAATCTACAAAGATTAGAATGTCGCCATCTGGTATTTTGTATGAAGGGAAAAATAGGGATGTAAAATAGAGGGTATTTACGCATAAAAATGTGTGGGCAAAAGAGCAAGTGTTGTGTGTGAGTGATGTGCTTTGATCGCCAAAGCTTGTATGGTTATTTTATGTAAGATATTTTATAAGGCTTTAATGTTTTTGTCATCGAAAGCAAGTCACTAAAAGTGTCACAAAGTAATCGATAAAGATAATTTTTTTGTACAGTTATTTTAGATTAATTGATTTTGGTGTAATCGGTTACTTAAAACTAGATATGACTACTTACGTCAAGTAGAGAACTAATTAGGTAGGAATCTTTTGGGCTACCTGATAACTTTAAAATGTTGCCATACTTATATTTGTTGCGATTGATATCTACCTAATTATTGATCCCATTGATACTTTAAATTATGAAATGGGGAATCACCAACATGTTCAGTAGGTGGCCAAATTGTTAGGACCAGTCACATTATTTGTATTTGCATTGCAGGAATGTATTTTTTAATGTTTACCACGTTTTCGTGTATCAAATTTTAAGAAGATGTTTTTACACAACAACATCATCAGATAGGAAAATTCGGAATATTTGTTTGCTGAACTGACAGAAGAACGCTGGACTCTTAAATTACATCATTTCAGGATAACTGTACAGCGATATTCATTATAGAAATGGTTGACAGTTTGACATACAGACAGATCCTATTAAAAAAAATATATTTGATTGACACCATCTTGACGCAGGCAGGCACGATAAGCAGTTGGTCCCGGCTGCCATCTGGTAGTCGTTAAAGGAACCACGTCAGAGGCTGAGAGGCGGTTCCGAAGAACTCTGACACCAGGGTGTGCATGGTCGACTGACCATGTCACCTACACGAAATAAACATTAAAAAAAAAACATTTATATTTGTACAAATATTTAGGTATGTATGTAGCACAAAAAAATTAACAATATTTTAAATTCTTGTACTGTTTTTCACTCTGTCTCCTACATATTTGTAGAAATTAAAAAAGAAATCTTCAAAATCCACTATTAAGATAGGTACACAAAACGTACTAAAAAGATTCCTGCATTGCTAATACCACTTTAAAACAGAAGTCAAGGGATTGTACGAAAAAAAAGTATTATCATATAATAATTTGGCCACATACTGTATTTCCAAAATAATTGTTTTCATTTTGTAACGTAATGATATCGTATCGAACAATCATTGACTGAGGTATCGACTGCGCGAGATTTTATGATTAGGGTAAATGTCGACTTCGAGCAAGACGAAAATATTTTTCTAAACTTTTTAACGTCACAAAAATTTCGTCGTAGAGTTCATTTGTAACGTTTACTGTTCTTGTTAACCAACTTAATACGTGTCTCGAAGCGTAAACATATCTTTGAAGTTTTGGGAATCCTAGACATTCACACAACACTCAACACTGTAAAGTATACACACAAATGCATAGATGTGCTTACGCTTCGCGAATAGTACTTATCCAAATCTAAATATATGTAGATAAATAGATATATCTTACAAGGTAATTGACGTAAATATTTTACTACATTATTGTAGAATGTAGATAGATGTTGGCAATTATAGAATGTATGACTTAGAATTTATAACATATATTCATATTTTATCGACAAAGTAGAAATCTTATAAAAGATAGCGTGGACAAGTGTGATTAAACATATATGGATGTTCCCTATGTACACCAGTTTAATTGTTTATCCTCGTGATCCTCCGAGCACCTAGCTGACCAGTATATTCGAATTTGAAGTGTTCATGAAAGTGATAGATGAGAAATATTTTTGTATGTTTATGTAATATCTGTAGTTTCCTACAGTGATACAAAGTCTAATAGTTAATCACTAGAAACCCCATGAACATAGCGATAAAGTAGTTTTATCTATAGCATTGCATCTCATGTAAACTGTTAGAAGAGAGTCCTATTAGGACGTACTATTTTTCCAAACAATAGGTATATCTTGTCCGAACGACTGCAGCTTAATGAATCTCTTATACATTCTATCCTTCGCATTTACGTTATCATTATAAAACACATTCATATATAAACAAAAATAATTGATTTTGCAAGTTTGATTTTGTACTCTCCATTGTGCCTATTAAATGTTGTTATTTACTTTCAGAGTATTAGTTATTTATGGTTATAAGGTAGATTTTATAGAAAGACGATTCTCACAAAGATACGTACTAAAATTTAACATAATATCATTCCACTTGTTATTCTTTCACTTGAGCATTTAATTTATGGAATTCATCATTTTTGTTTTAAGAATTATAAAATTAAGTTGTATGTACAAAGTGGCATCTTTTGTGAAGTTAAGTTTATGCTTTTAGCTTTCCAAAGCTGCAATTAACGTGGCCATGTGTTTGGATATTATGTGAATATAATTTAGGTGATGTACTCTTTGTAATAAAAGTTTGACCGTGAACTGTACCAGAAATTTATAATTAATTTGTATAGACAAATAAAATGATTTAGCATAGTCATGTCTTTTTTTATATATATCTTCCACGCTGGTCTAGGAGAAGAGAATAAAACGTAGAATGTGCCAGCTGCTTCTCTCCCTGCGTAGATCGTAAAAGCCGATCAAGGGTATGGGCGTGAGGAATCATATCAAAAGGCGATGCGGATAGTATCTTGTTTTGGATATTTGCGGATAGTACCAATTTTGATTCCGTTCTCCACCTACAAGCCCACCAACATGCTATACATGGCCTTTAGGTTTTAAGGACCTGGGCTCTGTCTACTCCGCAATAGAAAATGACGTGATATTATGTATATGTGTACATATGTATGTTGTTTTTTTAAATCC
The DNA here is from genome assembly GCA_963082605.1 of Rhodophaea formosa. Lineage (NCBI taxonomy): Eukaryota > Metazoa > Arthropoda > Insecta > Lepidoptera > Pyralidae > Rhodophaea > Rhodophaea formosa. Next base: position 9,014,215 of record OY720208.1, on the reverse strand, counting down.
TTACCATCAATTTTATACTTCATCTTCTTTTTCTAAAGGTATCTAATAGTTTACCTATTATAAATATGAGTAAGAGAGAAAAGAGTGGTAGAGTTTCGACAAGGTTTCGACTACTGCTTGGCCACGCTGATCGCTCTCTCGATGGCTTCGTCTAAGGAGGACACGACAGGAGTTGAGCCATTGACTGTTTGGTGACGCAGCTCACACATACCTATTGCTGCTAAAATACTCAACCCAATTCTGTTCTCTCGGCACCTTCCAAGACCAGCCCTGAGTTGGTTTAAGGACTTCTAGACTGCCGAGTGGAGATATTTACCGGTTGGGAGCTTCTAATGACGTGGATTATCGGACGGGTTGAGATTAGCTTTCTACTATTTAGGTCTCTTGCATGCTGGTTTGGGAGAAAGGAAAAAACATATACCAGCTGCTTTTCTTTCCGCGCAGACCGGACAAGCCGGTCATGGGATTGGGCGAAAATCTACGGAACCACGTTACAAAGCGATGCGGCTAGCAACCCATCACTATTTTGATTCTGCTTTTCACCTTAAGGCCCACAAACACGCTAAACGTGGCCTTTGGGTTCTACGACCTTGGGCTCTGTCTACCCCGCAAGGGATAAAGACGTGATATGTATGTATGTATGTTTATACTATTAAGGCTTTATGCATGGGTGCCTTCAAAACAATTTCAGCATTTTAGGCCTGGTGGTGAACGGATTTGACCGTTAAACAAGCAAGTGTTTATTGTCATAGGTCTGTTTAAATTTTCCCACCCTACAGGCTATGTGTCTCCGGCTCTACGCCCGCTGGGTACCTACTATTCCAGACTAGGATTAAAGGAGGGACATTGGGGTTTATTTTTAGTTACTCTACTTACTTTGTCTTTATCACTAAGCAGATCTGTGGTCATCATATGTCAATGTACTTATTATTTTAATTTTAATTTAAATTTAAATTCATTATACTAGTATTTTAATTTAGACTTTATTTAAAATTTTCATATGTAGAAGCTTTATCACTGTATAACATTGTAAAATATAATGATTTCCATATGAAATGAAAGCGAATTTACAATGACGGAAGACATTACTTGAAAATGACACTGCTTTAATTGCCTGCAACGCATATGAAACTTATAATAAGGCGAATATTGCAATAAACCGAACAGTTTGTTGGTGAATAATTAATCGGGGAAATTCATTGCGTCCGTGAAGCATGAAACGCTTTCGTTTTCGAAGGACTGGAGCGGAGTGGTGGAGCTGCCACTGACCGCCACCCCGCCGCTGAGTCCCCGACAGTCGCCACTCGCTCTCGAGCCACTCCCGACGCACTCGGAAAATGGTAGTGCGGATGTTTTTATCTGTGAACATATAACACCGAACATGCATAGCAAAACACTCTACTTAGTCCTCATAGCATATCTAGTTATAACTCCCACGGAAGGAAAGAAATCCAGGAGAAACAAACAGCCAAAGGAAGAAGAAGACACGACTCTCCAGCCAAGTGTTGTTTCCTATTCCACATTTGGGTTTAACGATGTCGGAACCTATGATGGCTTCGTGCCCAGTTCTCCTGACTATGCCAACTACCTTACTACCGTGAATCAAGAATCGGCTAACACGAGATTATACGCACCGGCGTTTCCCACCGCTTTAGATAATACAGGATTTGACGGTAGTTTCGGATCTCAGTCCCAAGGATACTCAGTCAACGATCCCGAAAATGGACAACAAGCAAGTATGTTTTCGCAAAATGGGAACTTATTTAATATGCCTTCATTCGAGAGTAATGACAATCAAAATACTAAAGTTAGCTTCCAAGAGACTTATAGCCGAAATGGGGGTGAAAATAATTCTCCAGTTTATGGAACGAAACTTGGTTCTAAAGGCAAGAAGCATACAAACTCTACTGAACAAAATGTACTTCATACATTGAATGGAGGAAATCCAAGTGCAGTGTCTATGAATTTCAATTTTCAAGATGATTCGCAGTTTACGCAGAGTGTAAAGCCTTCACATGGTGAGTCCAAAAATAATTATCAAAATATTCAAGCAACACCATCTTTTTACCAACCTGCAGATATAGAAGATTTTGCTGAGTCTGGACCTAGTAACGGTATATTAAAATTCCCAAAAGTAATAGATTTCACTAAGATGAATTATCCTACCGAATTGGAAAATAAATACCTTCATTCTTCATACAACCCCATGAAAAGCTTACAGGACGATAAAAAATACAAAAATAGTCAAGATGATCTGAGCAGTAAGTACATGTCACATACGGCAATGTTTAAACATGCCTCAAATATTAATCCTAAGAATGTTGTCGAAAACAACGATAAACAAAGTCAAAGTTTCAAACAAAATTCCTATACAAGTCCAGAATCTAATTTTATAAATGTACCTCCTGCAAAAAGCATTTTCAAAGGCACACCTTTTAAATCGGATCAAAAAGACTATATAAATAAACACATTTTGAGCAATAACAGCAATGATTTTAATCATTGGGAAGATAATACGAAAGGATACAAATATGCTACTAACTACAGCACCACTAGTTTTAAATTTGACGTAGACAATTCAAAAAAACAAATGGTAAACAGTTTCAAATTTGATTTCGATGAACCGAAAAAGCAATCGAATACTATTTATGATGAAGTAGTACCTGCAAGTAGTAACATCGTTGATTTAAATCATTATCAAATCCCGGAAACTGATTTATATTCAAGTTTTAAAAAGATGCCCGAAATTAAACCAGTGTATGAAAATGATTATGATGCGACTCCATCAAAAGAAAAAAATAGGCCAGATGAATATGCAACTCAAATTAAAAATGCTTATAGCGATGGACCAACACTAACTACTCAGTGGGGTAATGTTTTTAAGTCTACAGGATATTCTTCTCATAAAAATCACCCAAGAAAGCCCGTATATACTGAAGAAGCAGGCAGTGACATTGTACACATACCAAAGAGGCCGCAAAGTTCAAAATATCACCACGGAAAACATTCGGAGGCTAGTTCTAGTGATTCTAACGATTGGCCATCATATTCTAGAAGACCGAGCTATACGAAAAATCGACCAACAAAAGATTTTTATAAAGAAGTATATAACACTAAGTTCAAAACAGAAGAAGACTTATTAGACCTCAGAAACCATGACACTTCAAATCCTTCGTACTTGCCTACATTTAGGCCAAATGATAACGAACTTTCGAATGAAAATGATTATAAAAAGCTTGTCGAAAAATGGAGACAATCGTACTGGAGATCCAAGTTTAGAGATTCATACCCCGAGATTGAAGGATTTTCCTCGGAAACTAAACCGCTTCACGTCCCAATTCCTAAGCCATACCCGGTAAGTGCGAACTATATGACACTTGTAAATATTAGATACTTGTATCAACTTAGTTTGTAAACTATAATCCGTCCACACTCTTTTTATGTAATTATCACGCAAAAAATGATATGCAGGAATGCGGATCGGAAAAGCAGCTACGTTCGTCGCGCACTGATTTTCTCGCTTATTCTTGGCCAGTAAAATGATGCGCGTCCGTGCCTTTGAGAGAAATCATGAAACTAAACACTACTTCATGTCTACGGATTTTATTGCTGTGTATGATTTTTTTTATATTTTTTTACTGGCATTCTTAACTGACTCAAATTGTATGTAGGATTGTAAAATGTTTAAAATTATGCAAATTGGTAGAAATAAAAAGGACTATTAAATCATACCTAGTGGTCATAATGAGTAGTCAAATGGAAATAATGAGCCCATTGACCGGCGTCACGGTGCATTAGGCGAAAAGATCACTGTCTCTAGTGAAAGCAAAAGGGGTCTAGGCTAAGGTGGATTCAAGATGTTAATCTAGAAGTTGTACCTATACAAATTATAGGTATGGGGGGATTTGGCTGCTAGATACAAAACTTTAAAGTATTGACACCTTGGCCCGATGTGTCTTAAAGCTACAAGAAAACAATACTTCAACTTCGCTAAAAAGTTAAAAATGGAAAGGAGCCTTGCTATGCCACATAAACCTTTAAAATTTTTGCATCCATCTACTAAACGGGCAACGAAAATAAAGTTGGGGTAGAACAATGAGATATCAACATAATGTGCATGTAATATCAAGGAACATATAATACACTTAAAATTACTTATGGCATGCTTCCTAGACTAACTAAAACAATTTTTTTTTCTTATGTATAAACACAATATACTTTGAATTCATTTAGGTAGTAAATTTAAAATATCTGTATATACAATTTCAGAATTTAATAACCAAATTCTGGTATTTCATTGCGTGATGTTCGTGTATTATGCTAATGATGATTACCTATCGGTAATTAAATTAATTTCATTTGCAGTGGGCATGTCTTGTGTATAATATCTAATTTCCGTCTTTTCAAATTATGCCTTCATTATTCTTATCTTTTTCTTCCTCAATATTTAAAATTAAACCAATCCATCATATAGTAAGAGTAGATCATTTAAAAAAAATAATAATTAGAAACATGGAACTTCAACGTTTTAAAGCTTAATTGATAAATACCTACCTAACATAACAAACAAGTACGAAGACCGCAAAGTGTAACACATAAAGTTGCGGAGGATTCAGGGGGGTGACAGCAACATTGTGAATTTCCAGATAGAAGTTCCTCACCCGGTGATAGTGCCGGTGCCACAGCCGTACCCGGTTAGGGTCCCGGTACCCAAACCGGTGGCGGTACCGGTTATCCGGGAACTCACCGTAGCTGTTGAGAAACCAGTGCCTTATCCGGTTTACAAAAACGTCCCTTACCCCGTAGAGAAGCCAGTACCCGTGCCTGTCGAAAAAGAGGTTAGTCGATCAACAGTAAGTTCGCGCTACAATTTTCACTGAACGTATTATTTATTGACACTTTATTTATTGACATTCAAATAGTAATAACAGGGTATTTAGCTCCCGCCAGGGAAAATATTGTTCTATGGTATTTCGCTATGATTATATTTAGTAAAATATATATTTTAGGTTTGACTAAAAATATTTTAAGCGTCTCTTCCCTTACATAACTATTTAACCAATCGCACCAACTGTATTTATTAAAAATATGTAACTAGGTAAGGGTATTTGGAACTGGATTAAGTATTTCTTGAACTAAGCATTCCTAGAAAAGAACTAAAAGCTTCAGAAGTTTTTCATTGCACGCTAAATATGCACAAGTAGTATAACTGTATATATGTAATTAATATAAAATAGCTCACGATGGAAATGTGGTACTAATGTACAGCACCGTTTAGTAGATTTTTTCCTGGGTGTATATTTGTTGGTACTTTTTTAAAATATATACGGGCAAATCACACAGATAGCCCCAAAGTAAGTTCGAGACTTGTGTTATGGGATACTAACTCAACGATACTATATTTTGTAATAGATACTTATTAGATAAACATCCAAGACCCAGGTCAATCTGAAAAAGATCATTTTCCATCTTGACCTGACCGGGGATCGAAAACGGGACAATCCGTGTCACAGGCAGGCGTGTTGATCGCTGTGCCACGGAGCTCGTTATCATCATATATCGTCATCATAAGTTGTTTTCTATACTTTTATTATTAGCAACTTTGCAAGAGAGTATCTGCTGTCACAGTTTAACCAAGTTGATAAAACATGTCTAAGAACCATCGCCATGGAACCTGCTTTCAAATAAGCAAATCTGTTCAGTGTTCACCCGTTCATAGACAGACACCCTCACAGAGCGGTCAAACTTAACACCCCTCATTTTGAGTCGCGGATGAAAAAGGAAACACGACACACAGTCGAAACTTCAAGATATAAAAACATTAAATTTTACGCAATGATTACGGGATTACGGGAAATTCACCCCCTAAGGGGGTTAGATAAGGGAAGCAAATTTGTATGAAATTCTGCAAGTTTTCAAGGAGATACATCAAATTTTCCTCCTTGCCGGGTTATCAAAAATAAATAAGAATGTGTATAATATTTTTACAAAAATCATTCCTTAAACGAGTTAAAGGTTGATGGAAACTTCACTTAATTTTCAAATATTCGTTATAAAAGTCGGTAGTTATCATCTTAGGCAATTTATAATTATATTAAAATTAAAGGGGTCAAATCAGGGTTGTAAGTTGTTAAGGAATATTTATTATTTCGCAAGCCATCGCTATAAAAATTGCTATTAATGATATTGGGTTAATCATAAATATAAAAATTAATTTAATAAATGTTTTATTAAAAATTGTATATTGTATTATTATATATTCTTATCTCTGACACTCGGACACTCGTTGGATCGCCGTGATAACATCAAAAGTGCGCTTTAAGAAGTTGCGGCTATGTATTACGTGGCACGGCGATAAAATCGCCGCGATTTTCTAACTCGTAGAGACGGTCCCTAAGTGAAGATGAATGATGTAGAATTAGTTGTCTATAACTTGCTAACTGGCTCTAGTGGTGACGTAACATTTGAATATTACCTTTTAAATAAAAACAATATTAATGCTACTTTACATTACTCCTTTTGTATGGCTGCTCTTCAGGTAGCAGTGCCGGTAGAGAAGCCGTACCCTGTCCACATACCCCACGTCAGGCCCGTATTCCACCATTCAAGGCCCCCTCGTGACGAGATCGAAGATGGAGTCGACGATGAAGATGACTACTTCCCGCGGCCTGAGAGCGGCAAAAAAGCTGTTGTATTCAAAAAGAGGCCTAAGAGGTGAGTTGCTTAAACTATTTGCAATGTTTTTTGTGCGTTGGGCAAAACAAGTTGGGCACTTCCGTCACTGTCGTCTCGGTGTGTTTATGAAGTATTTTTACAGGGTTACAATGATGTTGCTCCTCCTTCTCTACATTGTAGTTTTGATTCCAATACTAATTATTTGGTTAGCTTTTTGGGATAGTCGATCAACAAATAGATTATTTCTAAATCCCCACTGTCATCTCGCTAGTTTCCGTCCGTCACATTCAATTTTTTGCTGATGTCACCAACGTATGACACAGGAAAGAATAAGAATCTAATGACACCTTACACTTCAAAATCGGTCATGCCACTTAGGCTACAGGATGCAATAATGAAGCAGACACGCAGAAAACATTACCCTTCTCTGTCACGGGTATAATAAAGTGGGTTACTTACTGCATTGTTAAAATATATAAGTACTTACATATAATACATTTTGCAATTCAACCAGGTAGTAGTAGGTACTAGGTACCCTTTGATTACAACGCTAGCCATCATAAACGCAATGAATTTTACATATAATTAGTGATGTATCAAGATAAATTTCCAGTTTTAAAAAAATACTCATACATAAGTGAAAAAAGAAATTCTCGGGAAAAATTTCCAAACCGTAGACGGTAGATGCAACACATCTATTACTCACTACAGATGATTTGATTTTTAAATGTGCTACGAACTACGCCTACGATGCGCTACGAGATTTCTAAACTGCATATTCATAGAAATATAAAAAAAGAATTCGTAGAAACTGAGTGTAACAGTTAAGTTCTTACACGATAGCCAAAAAGGGGAATGTATTATTTTTCGAGTTCATATATGTATGTTAGTATATAAATATGTAACTAATTTTATGCCAAGGTCTTTGTATTATTTAAAAATATATATTATTATGATTGTTATGTTGTTGGTAGACAGCTAGTTAAAGGTCTACTAGTTTAGTACGTATAGGATCGTTCTAGAAACAAAGCGTAGTAGCTACTATTATAAAAATCTATTGTTATGTACCTTTGTATGCAGATCTATTGTTGTGATATCAATTACAGTTAAAACGAGTTCGCTAAAGTAGTCGGACAACTTTCAGTAAATATTGGAATTCTTAAGTAGCATTGTTATGTCATATTTCACAGTGGCGATTGCGTGCCACTTTGTTAAACACGAATCGTGCGTGAAGTTCAAAGCCTTATGTTAATGTGTTTCAGTACACGTAATAGGCAACACAGACCAACGAGAATGACGTATCAGGATCGCAACAGCAGACGAGCGCCTCGAAGACCAACGGACTCCCACGGCAGAAGACCTTACTCCACGCGTTTAGGCTTCCATTATTCTCCGCCATACAGATATAGGGACTATGAACTGGAATATGAAAGTGAACCCAGCGAACTAGTCTCCTATTGCAAGAGAACTGGAAATTGCTAATCAATGGTATACTTTAGGTTCTTTGTTCCATGATGGTATCTGTTCAGGTTATGGTATTGTAACTAGTGAGTGCTGTAAAGGGTTGAATGATGTGGCAATGCGCTGGGAAGGTTGCAGCTAAATCGAGCGCATTCAAAGAAATGAATAGCCAATTAATAAGAATGAACTGAATAGTTTTGCATTTAATGCAGGTACTTGTACCTGCCTGTGGCATTTTAGGTGTCTGTATTTTATTATTTCTTTTATATTTTTGTGTTCTTTGATGTATAAAACTTTTACTATTGTATAGTAGTTTTAAGATTGATTATTAATTAAACGATTAGATTATTAATTATTCGATTTTTACTTTGTCAAGAGAATCATCCAACCCCTCTTATGTACTTATTTCTTTTTTTTATTGCTGTATTAAGAAGAACAAGCGATACGAGATTTTTTGATCATCATCTAGACCAAAGTTTCATGATACTAACGTATAAAATAACATGTAAATCTGTGTAAATTAACACCTTCTTTGAATCTTTTTATGAAGTGTGTAAATTTACCTATATACGCGAAATATCTCCTAAGCTGCGTTTCTATCTGTCAATAAAGGTGTAAATTTTTGACAATACAATTTTTTCCGCTTGGCTGAACACTTCTTGATGAGAAAATAAAGGCGAATTTCTTTTGTGTTTCCTGATTGAAGAAAACTATTGAGCCGATGCATGTTATCGCTACTTATACTTAGTGATAATAAAGGCTTCCTTCGCATAACCGGAGATTGTTTCGTGTCACACAAACGCAGGAAGATGGCTAATTGCCACGTGCGCTACAACGCCGAGCCGCGGAGAGCATTGGCCAGTCTCGCTTGGGCGGCTGCTTTTACCCACGCGTGAGTCGTGAGCATTGTCATTATAAGGTGTTCAGCTCCCGAGGTACTTACATGCTAACATGAGACCTTGGCTGTCCTACATGAAATTAACCGACCTGCTGTTACCAAAAATACTTATCAACAGAAATAATTATATATTTGAACGGTTGTTAAGCCTACCCGTGTCTCTTGCTTTCATGCTACAATACTGAACCGATCACCAAATTATGCACACATTGTCTGTAGTACGAAGAACTAGTTATTAAGGGACACCTTGTTTTTTTAAAAAGTAGCCACTATTTGTTTTGTTTGTTTTTCATGTCTGTAAGTGCCAACATTAGTGTCAGATTTTCAAGCTGCCTTAAGGCATCCAACACAGCTTAACTGCCTTCAATGAAGACAGCCGGGATCAACGGCCTAGTACCTACTGATCCCATAAGACCGCTGAGCAGCAGGCAAAAGCTATTGAAATATACAACGTGTGAATTGACCCTCGATATTCCCCTAAGAGGGTATCCTAGCAGTATGTTTTCCATACAAATGTATTTCTCTATTTTCTCGCTGAAAACTGCTTCTAGGGGCACCAAACTTTTTTCATAAAATCTATTACTAAAATAGGTATGTTCCTATGTTTTATTTTTTTCTAAAAAACTGTTTAAAAAAATTTTATTCCTACAAAAATAACGGTATTTAGGAAAAAAAATGGGGACATACCTATGTTAGTACTAGATTTTATTAAAAAAGAATTATTTATTTATCGTATGGTTATATAATAGGATCGCTGTCAAAACTTAATATTATTACTTTTAAAATAGTCAATAGCTGCTCCACTCAGTTCTTTGAGATTTTGTAGATTGCCGCTAAATTTGGTGTTGGGGCACTCCATGACCACATGACGGACGGTTTGTTCTGGGCACCCGCATGTGCAAGCCGCAGATTCGCACCAGCCCCATTTATGTCTATGATATGCTGTGTTGCCCGTATTTGTCCGGAAACGATTTGCCCGGCACCAGACCTTGCGCTGTTGGGTAAAACCTGGGGGCCTCTCTTGGGGATTGAGCTCAAACACTTCCGTGGGTACTCCTTGCGCTTGCCATTCGTTCAGCCATGCATCCCGAATATTCCACGTAGGATCCTTAGTGTGGACATTTGAGGCTGGAGGTTTGCGGGATTTGAGTCTCCGGGTATTGGTGGAGAGAATATCACTATGAATGGGTAGAGTGGGATCCCTGTTTATTTTGTCCAGCTCACGATAAAGGTGTTGCTCGCGCCTGAGGTGCGGTGGGGCAATGTTACTAAGCGCTGGCAGCCAGTATGTCGGAGTAGGGCGTAAACATCCGGTAATGAGACGCATGGTGTGGTTTAGTTGTGCATCCACCAGTTTAGTATGGGTGCTGTGCAGCCATACAGGAGAACAGTATTCCGCAGATGAGTAAACTAGTGCCAGAGCGGTAGTACGGAGGCACGCAGCGTTAGCCCCCCAGCTGGTTCCAGTAAGCCTTTGCACTATGTTATTGCGAGTTCTTATCTTTGCGGCAACTTTACCTAGATGGTGTTTATAGTTTAAGCTTCGGTCCAAAGAGACCCCGAGATATTTAGGCTGTGAGTTGTGTCGTAGCTTTTTCCCTCGAAATTTGACAGTCAATTCTCTGTTTGCCAGTTTGTTCGATAGGTGGAAACAGGAAACCTCGGTTTTATTGGCATTGGGGCATAGGCGCCATCGAGTGAGATAATCATCCATAGTGCACAGGTCACTTTCCAGTACACTCTCCGTTGCGTTGATATCCCGATGTTGAATAGCTAACGCGATGTCATCTGCATATCCAAATCTCCGCGAGTTCGTTTGTGGGAGATCATTTATATACACGTTAAACAGGAGAGGAGCTAGGACAGACCCCTGGGGAAGGCCGTTGTTCAGTTTCCTCGATTTGCTAACCGAGTTACCAAGGTGAACTTCGAATACTCTATTGGTGAGAGTGTCTTCTAAGATTCTGAAGATTTTCATGCATGGTATAATTTTTAGTAACTTCAGCAAGAGGCCCTGTCGCCAAACGGTGTCGTACGCAGCTGTTAAGTCTATGAAAGCTACCGAGGTTTTCTGGTTGTTTTCGAACCCTTTCTCTATGAAGGATGTAAGAGCAAGAACTTGATCACAACAGTTACGGTTAGGGCGAAATCCAGCCTGATCTTGGGGTATGACGCTATTCACAGTAGTTGCTATGCGGTTGTGTAAGATTCTTTCTAGGAGTTTATATATGACACTTAGTAGCGCTATAGGCCTGTAACTTTCGGCATCATCGTCAGGTTTCCCAGGTTTGAGTATGGCTATTATTTTTGATTTTTTCAGAGAGACTGGTATTTTTCCGGTATCAATGATGTGGCTGTAGAATTTTGCAAGCCAGTTCAGTGTTTTTAGTCCACAATGTTTTAAAAACTCTGGGAAGATGTTGTCAGGGCCGCAGGCTTTGTTTACATTTATTTGCTTGATTCCAGCTATGACTTCATCAACTGACACTGGTCGGCCATAGGTTTCGCTAGGCGAACTTATACCTTTTAGGTCTTTTAGTTCTTTGCGTATGTTTTTAGTATGTAGTTTGTGGTTTGGTGCTTTAGAAAGGTGCACAATTCTAGCTGCTATGCTATTGGCGCTTACTTTAGGTGAGCCAGGTTTTGTGTTAGTGCCTGTCGTAAGTTTGTTTAGCACGTGCCACGCTTTCCTACTAGAGTGTGTGAAATTTAACCCTTCAACTGTGTTTTCCCATTTCTGACGTCGAGCCTCTTTTAGGGACTTTATGAGTTCGTGACCAAGGTGTCGGTCACCTGTCTTACTGTACACCTCCCAAGCATTTTCACACTCCTTGTTCCAGCCTGGTATGTATTGTTTCCTGTATCCTCGCGGGATGTATTGTTTGGCGACAGACAGTATGAGATTCTGGAATCGTTCACAGTTTTCCTGCTTTGGAGGGATCCATCGCACACTGTCATCCAATTTCTTTGTGAAGCTCTCCCAGTTTGCCTTTTTGAAATTCCATCTAGGGGCTGGGTATGAATCCGCAATAGGTATCTTTAGGCCAACCTCTATTAGGACCGGTCTATGTTGGCTATTCGGGAAGTCTGCCATTACAGTTCGTCTAGTTGGGATAGGTTCACCATCTTGATCAGTGGAGCCAAAGACCAGGTCGGGGTTGTATTCCTTTCCCCATCGGGCGGACTTGAATGTGCCCTTACCTTTTAAGTCTATTATTAAGTGTGTGTTGTTCGAAGAGGCCCAGTTCAGCAAATTCTCGCCATTGTTGTCATTAATGTTGTATCCCCAACAAATATGATGGCTGTTGAAGTCTCCCGCGTAAATAGAAGGGTGGCTGAGGTTAGGGAGCGCAGGATCTGGCCAGGTGCTGTTTGGTGGCTTGTATACATTACAGATCCCCGTTTCTCCGCAATGTATAATAGTGACTTCTACGTTTTGTGCGTCAGTGCTTGCACTTACGAGTTTAGACAGTGGTAGTAGAGATAATCGCACATATGTGGCTGTGCCATATTGGCCGTGGTAGGTTGCCCCAATAAGTTGATATCCGAGTATTTCTCCTCTGCGAGCAAGCTGGGCGGGATCTGCAGCGTGGGTCTCTTGCAATAGGATGACATCTAAATTGTTGTCTTTTGCTATTCTACTCATGCAATCAGACTTAGCTTGGCTAATACCTTCAATATTAAATGAACAGACACGGACAGAAGGCCCGATGTCTTTAGTCAGGCACTGGGTAGTGCCAATTCCTTGTTTATTTTGGAGCATTGTAGACTTCACAGCGATTTATAGAGCCGAGAGATTCTTAAAAGAACAAGTGCGGCTACCAGTTTGTTGCACTCTTAGCACCACCCGGGGGTCACGTGTAGGGAAACGGTGGGTAACTCCTACGGACGTAATGCAACACGACCCCCAAAAAAAGAATTGTACCTCTAGAATCAGTTTTCAGCAAGAAAATAGAGAAATAGATTTGTACAAATTGTTTAATAGATTTGTGTTGTGAACAAAATACGCTCTTAAAGGGGTGTCTCAGACCGTTAATATGAACAACTTCGCCTATGGGACCAGTGTTGGGAACTCAAAAAATCGCAAAATTAACTTTTCTATAAAAATTGCCCTGCTGGCTACTTTTGTATGAAGATGTCGATTTTGAGTTCCCAGCAATGGTCCCATAGGAAAAGTTGTTCATATTGATAATCTGAATCACCTCTTTAAGGAAATATCGAAAGTCAATTTTCACGCTGTTTATTTCAGATATACTTAGTTTAAATTATCGAATAAGAAAACGAAGCTTGATGCACATAAAGCTCAATACAAAGAGTCAGAAAACAATACGCGTTGATAATTGATAACTATGAACAACACGGTACATTTTCTTCGTGATAGTAGTGTTGCTATACCAAATGAAATAAGAATGTAGGCTGGCTTAGATATGCATCTACTTTAAATAAGATCTGTTACTGTGATTTCTGTGGGAACTTATGTTTTTGCTGTAAAAACATGACATTGATTGAAAAGTCACTGATAATTCCTTGTTCATATGAACCTAATAGAGTCATATAGTAGTTTTTAGTGGGTCATAACAAAAAAGATGACGTGATGATAATTATGAACTTATCCCTGCTTATTGTAAGGATAACTCTATGACTCATTTCTATTTATTAGCATGATTCTTCTTTAAACATCTAAATTAAAAAAAAAAACATTCAATCCTAACTATCCTAATCCTATCCTATCCTAACTAATATTATAAATGCGAAAGTGAGTTTGTTTGTTTGTTACGCTTTCACACCTACTGAACTGATCATCATGAAATTTTGCAGACACATAGGTTAGGGTACTGAGAAGGACATAGGCTATATATTACGCGGGCAAAGCCGCGGGTAACAGTTAGTGAATTCATAAATTGAATACCAATGGTTGCGGTCTGTGGGCAGTGTGCCCAAAGGCCTGGCGGCATTTTCTCGATAGATGGCCAATTTTGGTCTTTGGCCAAAATGTGCGCTTGTCCTTAGCTTACCGGAAAATCACATCTAAATATTGCTCTGAATTACTAAGTCAGGCACCTTTTTGCTTCTAATATCTTAAAAATACTGTCTTAGTCACTATATACATATATTTATTTAGATGTAACAATTTTCCCACGACTTCATCCGCGTAAATTATTGCCTATGTTACCCGCAGATAAATTTGCTGCCTAATAGTTTCGGAACCTATTCAATGCAAACAAACCTCGTTTAATCACAGAAAACATAATAGTACAAGGTTTAATAAGGAATAGGTATGTTCTATGTCAAACGAACAACGTAGTTATCATATTTTCTTAACGACTTCTACGGACGGAGAAACCTAATGATTAGTGCGTAAATGTCATTTTACGATTATTTTTGTTAATTCGGTTGGGGATTTTCACATTCGTTAATTTGTAAAATTTCCCAATGGAAGGATATAATTAGGTAAATTCGTCCACATGAATGGATGGCGGATGCAGCGGTCACGGGACGGGACCTTGAATTATGTGAATCGGATTCACAACTTCGCAATAGGTACGCGACAAGATAATGAGTATTGTGCTCGATACCCATTTAAGAGAGGTGTTGCTCAATTTATATTTCATAAAAATCGATATTTTAGTGTCTAGGTGAAGGCTATGAATGTATCTTTACTTCCATAGATATGTTTGTTAGTCCCTAACGTCGCAACCTAGCAAATTATTGATAATCTAATTTGTATTAGATACTTGATGTGACCGAAAGTGACGTTAGTTCCATTTTATTCTAAATTTCAAGTTTGGTCTGTTCAAATAAAACTCGACCTCAGAGTTTAAAGTTCATAAAAGGATTTGTAAGTAGTAGATGCAATGCAGCATTGTTTTTTATTGTAACTAATTAAGTACCTACTTGATTTTGCAAATATGTAGGAAGCCAGATCTCTATCTCTTTCTGCTGAACAACACCTACCTCATCTATGTTATATAAGGCCCGCTCATCATCATCATTTCGTGTAGGTGACGCGGTCAGTTGACCATGCACACCCTGGTGTCAGAGTTCTTCGGAATCTCCGTTAGGCCTCTGACGTGGTTCCGCTGAAAAACAACTAAGTGAGCTGGCTGGGACCTCACAATTTAAAATTCATAAAGCATCTGTAACTAGAAGTTGGAGTCTTTTTTGTGTAACACATTACGTTTTCATTTTGCAAATAAATAGAGAGGAAAGTTTCCTCTCAATTACAGTATTTGTATTAGGTAAGTATGATTGAAATATGCTTGACTGATTGTGTCGTATAAATGTATACGTACTGTAATTACTCGTAAATCGCATTTAACTGCATTAAGCCTGCTATACCTATGCCACAGAATTAATAATAGTACTAACGCCTATGCTACAAAACCAATAAAAATATACATTTAAACTCTACATTTTGAAGTTTGATATTTCGTCAGTAATAAGTAATTCTTTCTTCTGTGAAGATGGCTTTTTTATGGTAGGTATATGAATATAAAGTGGCCACTTAGGTATTTCCTTTATTATGTATATTAGTGGCAATCACTGACCTTTAGTTACAGTTACACTACTAATATATACAATCCGAATTTAATAATTGTGGGACAGATGAGCAAAGCAGAACTGTTTTGTCCCGTTCGTTCTATCGTCGAACTATCTGCATTCTGAACGTGTGTTGCTTATCTTGCGGGACAGAAATAATTTAAATTAATTCTTTGCAGCAAACAAGTATCTTCTAAATAATATTCTAAAATACCTACTGTCGTTCAAAAACATAGTGTATGTTACTAAGTATAGTGATACTAACAATACGTCGTTAATGAGAAAATAAAGTTCACTAGTCCTTAACATTTCTTGGTATAAATAAAGGGTTAAAGCTGCTTATTTAAGCACTCAAAATGTGTCTTTGTCATATCTCAAGAACCTATCTCAAGTCCTGTCAAATTAGATGATAACTTGCGAAAAATCAGCTCTGTTGGAATTTATGATATTAGCAATGTTTATTTAGACCGGACTATCCAGTTTAATGATGACAGAGCGGGACCAACGAACGACCATAGCGAGCCTTCCAAAGCAGGACGTGTTCGAGATTGTTATAAGCTACTTTTATAGGATGAGACCATCGTTTGTTTTTGAGGAGCCATTTTTCATTCCCAAATCGTTAATCAGGGCAGTATCACATACCTACAACTGTATTCTTTAGCATGGATCCTAATTTCTCATTGAGTTATGTTATGGCAAAAACCGACACGTGAAGTTCTTTGGTGAAGTGTTGTGTATAATAAAGCTGGCGAGACCTCGAACTGTTAGTCAGGGATTGCGGCCCGGCTGAACCGGTCGCGTCAACGTCAGCGAAACTCATGTAAGTTCACCTTTAACTAGTGCATGCAACATGACTTTCGACATCGAATCTGTAGTCTCAATTTCGCTCTTCACCTCTTTATATTTCAAAATATCGATTAATATTTTGCATTGATAAAATTATGTATTTGATTGGATTAATATGTATGTAAGAATGCATTCTTACAACATAGTTGCCTTGAAAGAATGCATACAAATAAGTACAAAATGTTGGTAATAATTATGATAAGTACACTTTGTTTATAAAAAAACTTGACTGCGTGAACGAGCTTGCGCCTAAACTTTATTCAGTATAGAAAATCTAATAAACATTCTTAATCTAAGATTAGTAACTAATACCCTAAAATAATGATTAGTAAGTAAATAGATTTTTCTCAAACATGCTCGGAAATGTAGGCATTACTGTAGTAAAAAGAAGACCGGAAGTTTGTAATTCTTGGCTCATTCATCGCATTGCCGGCCTAGGCCAGGAAATAAGTATGAAAATTACTTCCCGGCCGCTGCTCAAAACTTTTTAATTAATCTATGTAACGTAAATTATGTCACTTGTCATACAGCCAGTTTACTACCACTGCATTTTTAAAAAATGCATATAATACGTGAATATAACTACAATTTCATTAAAATATCGATATGTGATCATACGAAAATATGCTTAATTTTCGTTGCGAGAGAAGAAAACAATAATCTATGATCTATTAAATTTTTTGTGAAAAATATGACTGGGCTCTATGGGCATTGTTTCCTTTGCTGGAATTGACAACTGAAAATAAAAAAATTAAAAACTCGGGAGATCTGTTATTTTCACTATACCCGTAGTGATTAACGCCACTGCCGAAAAACTGCCTTTACGGATTTTAGGGCATAGAACACACGTCAATTGACTTTGAATTTATGGCCCCCCATAGAAACTCAAAAGGAATTGTATGGCATTTTTTTCATTTTCACCCTCACTCCATTATTTGTCTATGATCCTTATTGCCTAGAGAAAACATATGGCAGTCGGTCGTCTGATACTAGTAATAGTATCTTCTTCGTAGTTTGTGATTAACGCTTTGCAGTAATTGATTGACATTGATTGTTTTCGGTAAATATGTGCAAAGTTGGTTATTTATTCGAAATGAAACGGTTCAAAATGAGTTTTAGTGATGAAAGCAACACTGCAATGGATTTTAAGTACCTACTTCGCCTAATTTGAAACTTGAAAGTGGAAAAATTACTACCGGCAAATACCTAGTAAGGGAAAATATTTAAGGCATGTAAGTTTATGTGTAACTTTAAGTTAAATTTCCTCACATTTATTGAGAAAATCTCTATACTTTCCTCGGCGGGAAAGGGATTGCCGGACTCGTAACTATTGTCAAGGCCTCGCTGACGCTCGGCCTTGAAAACTATACTCGTCCGGCAATCCCTTACTTCCCGGCCTCTGCAGTAATGTACTATTTTCCAAACTAGAAAAAGTTTGAAAATCAGTTCATGTGCAAAAACCTATATAAGATCAAGTAATTTATATTGAAAAAGCATAAAGTACGATTTTGTATTATCAATTTATCACGTAGGTAACTCTATGTTATGGTCAGCAGTGGGACATAATTATGGTCGATGATTTTTTTTTTATGTACGAAGATCTTAGTAAGAATAGACAATCAGAACTGGACGATAGTAGTCGTCTAATAATATAATAAAATCAATAAAAACGATCAGGCAGAGAACCGGGTAATATAGAGTTACTAAGTTGATCAAGGTCTGAAATATTCTTTAATTTCTATTTACGGAAATGCGAACGTCATTAATGCAAATAGGTACCTACACCGCCCGAGTAGGTACCTATACTCGTACTACCTGAACTTCGAGGTTTTCGGACAGGAAACCGCAATTAGAGTGTTGTTTACTTATTTTAAATTTTGCGTGGGTCCAGCCAGCCAGCGCCTTACCACATCTTACTCCGTGACCTGCACTGAATAAATATTATCTGAAATAATAAGCAAACATAATTATGGAAATGTATGCAAATTAATATATAGGTCAAAAACTTTATAGGTCAGCATTACATGTCATTCTAGTTAAAACGGATAAAGTTAAACAAAAAACTCCGGAAAAAAAGATTTCCCAGCAAAATTGCTTTTGTATTTAGCAATAGGTACAGCGTAGAATTATTAAAAAATAGTATTGTCTGTTTTTTATAAGTCTAGTCGGCTAGTTTTAAAGGCGGTAATCTGCGCTTTTTTACAAAAAAAAAATATTTATTATATGGCAGCACTGTCAATTTTTGAATAAAAACATTTTGTTTTATGACTTCGTACCATAAATAGTGTTCTCACATAAAACAAACGTACATAATTTAAAATATTTTTAACAAAAAACAATAACCGACTTCAGCTCCTATCAATTTGTTTTAATAAGCATAAGAAAAAAATGTAAATTAGTGTAAACCAAACGGCAGTACTGTATACTTTTTTTGGTTTTTGTGTATTTTTTCAATAGGCGCTCGACATATTTCGATGAAAAATTTATGGGACCATCTGTGAATTATTACCTATCAAACAAAACAATAATTTCTTAAATCGGTCCAGGCGTCTTCGAGAAACCGGGGAACATACATAAAAAAAAAATTACGACGAATTGAGAACCTCCTTTTTTTGCAGTCGGTTAAAAATACCCGTCAATACATACTTGCGTGTTCCCGATTACTTCGTCACCTAAGTTGATTTCTAAACTGGGGTCAGAAGGCCGCGGGCCCAAATAAGCTGTGCTATAAAATTGAAACCTAGGCAGACGACGTCACGCACGGGTTGTAGCAAGTAAATGTTATTATTTCTAGATTGGAATACGAACAAATATATTGTTATAACATTTAATGGATTATTTTCATTTAATGGATATTTTATATTTTCATAGAATATACTTCGGGAAAGTTAGATTGATGATCAAAAAAAGGATCATCAATCTACCAGATGTATCAGCTATATGCATTACAGTAGGCACATGTTATTTGCGTCTAATTATGCGGTTGGATAATTAATTTTATTTCACTGTTTTGCTAATACTTCACATAAATTACGGATTATATTATGTGTACTTTATACCAGAAGGAAAAACCAGATGATCTCAGTTAATACTGTTGACTTAGCAAATATTTGTGAAAATTCATTCAGTTCCTAAATAAATGCATTATATTTACAACATGATTGTTGTCATTTGACAGTTCAAATTGCCCATGAAGAGAATGAATTATAAAGCCAAGAACCTTTTATGAAATAAGTTGTGTATTAACCTTCTCAATAAAATGCTCTACCAAGTGTAAATTTACCCTCGGCATTGCCTTAAATGCTTGACCTACAATGAATGGAACTAAGGTTGAGAAAAAAAATCAACGTTGCAACTTCGAATGATTAATGATAGGATTACTTTTTCGAGCCAAAATTAGATAAGTACATAAGTAGGTACAACTGCATTTGAATAACACAAGTTTTTAGCTTTGCGCGTCCTTACTACTAATTTAAGTTAATTAATATATTATTATTTATTTATTATACTTTGTAAAATAAATTATATCAATACATGTGCGCACCTTAAAATTCAAGTGAGTAATATTAACCATATCCATAAAAAGCTTAACTTAGCTTTAATCCATAAACTGTAAGCTATGAAGATTTTTATTATTTGTATCTCCTTTTGGGTCACGGGTGTTACCCCGGTCCTTTGAGAGGCTTGCGTGGGGATACAGATCCAACACGTAGAGGCCCTTTGGAGAAGTTGATGTAGTGTAGGTCTCCAGCCACGACCCGGTCCTGGGAATACCAATGTATGATATGCCCCTGAACAGGTCCTGGCCGGAGGTGGATTATTATTATGATTAATTGAAACCAAGGAAGGGCAAAATATCTAAATCACTTTATTCACCAAGACATTGATGATGTTGATGCTGAGTACGTGGTACTAACCAAAAAAAGTTAAGATAAATTGTCTTGTTCGTGCTCCTTTGTGATGTTTTCATTTCAAGACATTGAACTTCGCATATCTAACCACTTGTATAATAGCAGATAATTTTCTTGTACAACTCCATTGCCTTGTCATATTTATCCGTCCGTTGTGAAAGAGGTATGTCCCTGTCGATTTCCACGCCTTGAAAGTCTAGCTTCTACATGTGAGTCAGAATTATGTAAATAAATAATTAAATACGTATATACATAACCTTGGTACCTATTTATTTATTTACTAGCAGTCTGCCCCGGCTTCGCTCGTGGCACAAGGTAACCTTTGGCACTCAGGAATAACGTACCTATCCAACGAACGGTAAAAGAATTTTTGATATCGGTCTCGTCAAGTAGTTCCTGAGATTAGCGCGTTTAACCAAATAAACAAACAACAACATAGTATAGTATAGAATTTTATTGCTGGTTACTTATCAGATTTCAAAAATCTAGAAATATACAAAAAAATTTATGTACCTAAGTATTTTGATGTATTATCTTAAAAAACCGGGCAAGTGCGTGTCGGGCCACGCGCGGTGTAGGGCTCCGTAGTTGCAAATGACAACTATGAGTTCACACTGTTCACACTCGCACCTCACAGTTTAACGACCAAAAACATCTAACAATTAACTTTGTATGAAATTTTACATTTTCGAGTACATTTTATAAGTTGGTTGCCTATAACTTTTTCGCTTGTACTTAGTACTCAGCTTTGTTGGTTTTTCTTTCAACTTCAGTATATATACTACTGCTGTAATTTTTTTCACGTATCCATATATAACCGTTTAGCTGATAGAGGGGGGGGGGGGGGGACACTTACCTCTAACATAAATTTTCACTTTAAAACCAAATATTTCGGAAACGGATCCCTAAATCGAAAAATGGTTTCTCAATCTCACAAATTTTTCAAAGACCTATTTAACAATGCCCAACACGATGGGTTTGTAAAGAAAAAAAAAATATTACTCCCTCTTTACTTGTATGGGAGCTACCCTAAAAAAATTTTTTTTAAAGATTTTTTTCTACCACTTTTTTGCCATTATTGATATACATACCCATACTAAATTATAGCTTTCCAGTACTTATAGTCTCTGAGTAAAACCGCGGACGAACAGACATGGCGAAACTATAAGGGTTCCTAGTTTACTACGGAACGCTAAAAAAACGAGTGCTGCAATTTAAAAAAAATCGATACTCTGTTTATTTGTGAAGAAAATATTATTCTACTTACTTATTTTATTAATCTTAATTTGGACAGACTACGGCTCTTTACTCCAAAGTCCGGCCGGATCCTATCCTCTTTGATCCTCTGCAAGTAAACATGAGACTTGAGACGAGTACGTAACATAGTATCACATCACAAGGATATGACAAACTATTTGAGAGACTTGCTACTACTTAATAAGAACCACAAGGACCATAACACTTATAAGTAGAATAGCATATTAAGTGAGCGAATACGTGATAAGTAACTCCCAATAGGCATGTTCAACAAACATATTTTTGCGTTCCTTTTAGATGCCTTGGATTTTATCAATCCTGACGAGCTAAACTTATTGAGTTCTCTTTTTTCTTAAGGATTAAATATTTTTTAATTATCGTCACCGAGGCTACAAAGAGCCAAGTTACTAAGTTAATTACTTGGCAATGTCGTAACATGGTAATGACAGTATTGTGAAGCGTAGCATCTCGAGCTCCATAATGGCTGGCTCACGTTTTTGCGGATGGCTGTGATCTTATTATTGGGAAACCAGTTGGGGTGCGTCTACAAGCTGCTTATCTAAGATCAGGCTTGTTATGCATGGGAACTGTGGCGGTGGGCGTTGCGCAACTGCCCCCCACTTGGGAAGAGAAAAAATCTCTTTAGTTTATCTCAAAATAGTTCTAGAAAGACACGATGTCTTTTTAGTGGAGTCTTACGCTCTGAAGCACGTGGTAACACGCAGCAATGTCAAAAATGAATTTAATGATAAATAGCCTCTTAATATTTTGTAAAATTTTTCCAGTGCTAATAAAGCCTTTGACCATATAGAATCAAAAAATAAAGCATATTTTCATAGATTAATCAATTTAAAATATCAATACTTCCTGATTCGTACCTACTTGATTAACATGCGAATAGCAATTTATGCAATGATTTCTTAAATCTTTGATCTTTTCTTTGTTTATGTGCTTAATTTGTATTACTTATTTTATATGCGTCATTAACTCTTAAGTCACATTACACTTTGGTTTCAAAACACAACTAATTTTCTCGAAAGTTAGAGCGGCTCAATCATCCATATATTTCTATTTGTACAGTATTATCTATATATTATATAGTTTCCTAAAGAGCTATGGCAGATTTTTAGTTCGGGACACCAAGAGTGCTATTTTTGAACGCGTGACTCACTAAACGAGTGATTGACGCGAGTGTTTCCAAAAGGCCGCATTTTTTAATCATGCGTTGACGAGTGATTGCAGCGAGCGGTTGAGACCGCTCGTTTCCACAAGCGACGAACGCTTTTATGTCAAAGTCACTTCCTGTCATTTGAAGTTCATCTGTCATCATTTTACGTTCCGTTTGACGCTACACTTTTTAAACATTTTAAAAATCCTTAATAACCTTAAAAAAGTTTTAAAAAAATTCTGCGTGAAATAAGAAGAAATGAAATATTTTTCGTTGAAGGTTGGCAGCACTACCGTTCAAGCGATGGTTTCAAAAATATGGCAAAATGGCATTTCATGACTTGGAAGACGAGTGTGACTTGCAGTCGTGCACGACTTGCGCTTTAGTGAGTCACGCGTTCAAAAATAGCACTCCAAAAGCGTCTTAAAACTCATTGCAACCAAAAAGTATATATTATATATATACGCTTTTTAGTTTTATTAATTATTATTATTTGCATTTTTAGTTTTATACAGTAATAAAAAATATTGTTGCGTATATACTAAATACATAATAATGTTTACTCGTAATACTGATATAACCTACAAAACTTCTTAGCATCATAACTAAAAAAAATCTAAAGTTCTATAATTATGATGTTTTTACCTTTAGAATCAGCAGTATATGTTCTTTATCACAAAGTATATGTCATTCATAGAACTAACTTTGATTATGAACTAAAATGATGTAGGATGGGAAGCTGCCTAAGCTATTACACAAATTATGTTACTCTCATGAATACTTTAAAGAATTTGATGTCATTTTGAAAAACAGTTCGACGGCAAATCCAGTAGGTACCTACTTCAATCAAAGTTTAAACCGGATAGCGGGATCTATATTATTGATATGACGTACATATTGGTCTACATGCCAAATCATGCCATAAGATGGCATCACCAAACCTAGCATTAGTTGGTTCCCCACCGTTTCTTGTTCTTGTGGTTCGTAGTCATTGATGGTCCTGGGTGGTATTTTTGGAAGGTCTGTATTTATGGATATTGCAATGGGTACGCAAAAATAATTATTATTGTGTAAATAAAACTGCAAACACAATTTAAACTACCTACGTAATTACATATGGTCACTTAATTTTCAGAGGAAGTCGTATAACTACTATTTCCGTTTTAAAATTGCTGATTATGTACTAAGAATTAACGCACTTAAAATCCGAAGCACAGCATTTAATTGTTTGTTTCAACATGGGAAGAGATTGTAGCAAGTCACGAGTTTTTGTTGCAATTCGCCCAAGGTCCGTCACCCAGGCAGTCCTACAACAAATGTAAATTCAATTCACGTATCTAAGAAAATCCAGTAACAATCACATTCCACATTCAGAACACAATCTCAATTCTTGGACTTTTCAAAACACTGAAGAGAACTAAAATAAAAATAATACGTATACAATCGGTTCAATTTACGCGTTTATATAGCAGGTTCGATCTTATAGTGCTGTTCATAGCATATCTTAAATAAGCTAATATTGATTGTACTAAACTTAGTTGATTAGGTCTTCTATGCTTTTGTGTTTGTGACATGACTTAGAGAGAAGAAGAGTAAATTAAATTATGATAGAACTGCATTATGCATATCAATATATAATTGTTAACATATTATTTACGCGGTTAATTACAAGTTTTTTGCTTTGAAGTTCATCTGTGAGGGTCAAATCCTGCAACTCAATTTTAAAACAGTTAGGTATTCTTATTTGATTGAGCTGAAATTCCGATATTTCCCTAACGAGAAAGACAATGCAATACCATAGATCTGATCTGCTGATGGATTCTGAGGGTGGCCATAGGCACTTCTAATCTAAAGAAAATAAACCAATCGTGTTTCAGCTCATTTGATTTGTCTTGGCAAGCACACAATAAATCTACTAAACCGATCATCATGAAATTTAGAATACACGTTGTCTAAAGTACGCAGAAGGATATGCTGCCTTTCATCTCGGAGAAAATTACTGTTCCCGAGGGATCGACACTAAAGCCCGCTCCACACTCTCGTCGAGAGGTTTCGTTCCCGGTATTCGCCGAAACAAGACGTTATGTTTTGTAAAAGGCGTTAAAAAAGACGAAATACCGCCAACATGAATATAGCCGACACTTGCCGAATATTCTCGTATTCGCCTCCACACTCTCGTATTCGCCTATTCTCGTGTAGTTTTGCCGAGAGTGTGGAGCGGACTTAACGCGAGCGGCGCCGCGGGCAAAAGCTAGAAAAAATATTTTTTGTAAAATACCTAACTTATATAAGTAAGTAATATAAGGTAACACACTTGGGGCGCAGACCTATGACTCGTGGGTTCGAATCCTACCTGTGGCGAATTCTTTTTCATCACATATTTTCAATTTTAATAATATACCGAGCATTGTAATGCTATTTAAAAATCATTTATTTAAATATTTTTTATTTTATATGTAATACGAGTAACTGAAATGGATAACTAATATACTTGCTTAAGAATAGACATTAAGATCTATTGAAATGTCTTTTGTTATTGCAGATCATGAGGGCAATAAGTTTACTCGTCGGCCTTGCAGTGGCATCAGTATGCGAAGCCGCGGTTCCCCAGCTGCGGTTTGCATGGAAACAAGTTGACTACGCCTGGGAGAGTCCAGCCGACCGCGCGAAAGCTATTCAAGACGGTCTATTCATTCAGTACAATAACCTTCCACTGGGCGTGGCTAGATGGAAGAATAAAGTATTTGTCACCGTACCGAAATGGAAAGATGGCGTCGCCTCTTCTTTAAACTACGTGGATATTGATGGCCCGCAAGACCAGCCTCTGAAGCCTTACCCCTCGTTTAAGGACAACTTGATCGCTAACGATGCAAAATCTTTACCATCCAACAGTTCCATAGTGTCGGTGTTCAGGGTATATGTGGATGCTTGTGATAGACTTTGGGTAATGGACACAGGGCTGGCCGATATTTTTGGTAAGTATACTTATAAAACGCTCATTTACTTATTTTTTACTAGGTTGCTGTTGATTAATACCATAATGATTTTAAGTACTCAGACCAGTTTAATAGCTGTTTGTTATTGCTTACCTGTTTAATATGATCGTTTAGATGGTAAATCGTAATAAAAAATCAAGATCACTTACATCATCGGCTATATTTTTACAACCTCCATTGAACTAGTAGAACTGCTCTGAGGCAATATATTTACTCTAGTTAATTGCTGACATGCAACAGCCATGTTACGGATTATCATGTCACCACTCAAAATTAGTTCTTAGTGTTCATAACTGATATTAAAGTCAGATTTTTTTTTTACTAGATATATCTGTCTAAGACAAGTAACCAACTTCAAATAATAAATACTAGTTATTGATATGTAATTATTTCATAATAATGACCAAAAAATTTGGTTGTAAAAATTTAACACGTTAGTTTACTTGTTTCACTGATATCCTAACCGCCAAGTATACGGTTTACTTAGTTTGTTGTTTGATTTAGCGTGCCTGCTAGGTTCTTAGATTCTGTTGATAAAAATTGATACCCCATCAGCATTTCAGATGTAAGTCATTTACTTAAATAACTAAGACATCAATTTTTGAAACAAGGTTACCAAAGACTATAAAGCTCTATATTTAGTAGGCATGCAATTACAAATACAAATATAAAAATATTTATTTCTCTCTCACATGAAGTAGAAACACTAGTTATACAATACAAGGAAAAATACATAAAGTCGGTACAATGATCTATGTTCCAATCCATGTGAGAGACTGGTCTCTTTGCAATTCTATAATAGAAGACAGTTAGAGATGATTTTTTTTTTTCAATTTTGCGCTTGTTTTCCCATATTTTATTAGTGTATTAGGTGGTGTGGAACTAGTTGTAGAAGTATGCCGAAATTTATTCAAATTAACCAAATTATATTTTTTTGTTGCTATACAGGTGCATCAAACCAAATCACGGGCCCTTCCATCGTTATTTTCGACCTGAACACTGACCAGCTGATACATCGCTACAACCTTAAACTCACCGATATGAAAGAAGACACATTCTTCGCTAATATTGTAAGTACCATGAACATAATTTGATTATTCGAATAGTTGTCCCCAACATGTAGTAAGTACCGACCCTAATAATTATTATCTTTGGAGGATTGAATTGCTAAAAACTCTTTACAAGTAGTTATTCCATAAATCAGCAACATCCGCGGCGGAAGTATGAAGCAAGTAAAATAGACATTAAATAGCTTTTGTTATACGTATAAAAATGAAAGATCTATTAATTAAATACGGGAAACAAAATTCGATTTATGTATTTTACTCTATTTGTGCAAATGTACTTTTTGCATTTTGCTAGCCAATACATATCATCGCCGGTTTTAATTGCGTGCACTGCTTATATGCGTACTTTTACTACTACTTTACTCCTTCTTATACAATGAATAGCACAGACTGTTAATTACGCGGACGAAATCGCGGGAAAAAACCCATTATATCATTGTACAATCCATCAATCTATTCAGTTTTTTAACACAAAGCAACGTTTATGAGTAGCGTAAACGTCATAAATTAATGATTATGCCTTAATGGATTTTTTTATCGTGGATTAATTACCATTGGTACTTACATACTATTTGCATGAACTAATGATTGCTACATATACGTCTATTTTTTTAATTACAAAGTCACTCCGAAATGGGTCACAGGAACTTACAAAATTAAGACAGATTCTCATAAAGCATCCACATCGCCTTTCGAGATAAAAACTGCATACATAGATTACCTGAAAACGCTATAATCGGCTAAAATCGAAGATTATTGATTAAGTAGTTATTAATTAAATAAATTTATACGTTGATCAAGAAAATATTTACACAAATGGAACTTTCTTAGGAAAAATTGTAATAGGTACATTGTAAAAGTTTAAAATAGAATTTGTAAATGCAGTAGTTGTGCAGAAATGAGTGTTGGCATTATAGGTCTTATCAAATGGTAATTTCGGAGTAAAGATAAACAAAACAACTAACTTATGGTTACGTTACAATGTATAATTGCATGTTTGTAATGTAAACAGCGGCTCTTCTTGCTGTCTCGCAATGCCTGAAAATGGTTTTTCCGGTATGATCTACCAAACGGATCCAATGTTAATTATTATTATAGCTTTTCTACTATCGGATCTAATATAAAATTGTATAAGTCCGGTCTGATCCCCTACCATTTTTTTTCATGGGTAAGTAAAGTCAAGAGAAAAATAGTTGTTAATGAAAAATTAATCAGTTTTCCAGTAGTTACTGTACAAATGTTTTGTTACTGACTGTACCAAAAATATATTTAGGTATCGGAATAAAATATTTATACAAATATGTATTACCCTGAACGGGCCAGCAAGACGTAATAAAAAATAATTATAATGAAACGTATCCACTAGAGTATAAATTTTTGGGGATCCGAACGTAATAAATCCCTAAAAATAACTGAAAATATTTACATTTCAGGTCGTGGACGTAGACAAAGACAGCTGTGATAACGCGTTCGCATACATTCCTGATCTGGGTGGATACGGCGTTGTGGTATACAGCTTGAAACAAGACGACTCCTGGCGGGTAGCCCATCACTTCTTCTTCTTCGATCCACTATCTGGCTCCTACAACGTGGGAGGCGTCAAGTTCCACTGGACTGACGGAGTCTTTGGCATGGCATTGTCGCAGCCAAGAGAGAACGGGTAAGTGATTCAGTGGCCTACACCTGTTTAACTCACAATAGAACACGTTTTTAATTATAAGTATGCAAAAAATTAAGGAAATGTCGGTAGAAAAAACGAATTGCTTTTTTTTTCTTTAAATTGATATTAAATAACTTAGTTTTTGTACGGAATCTTACTACACTAGTACTTTGATTTGCACCGGTTTATTTGTAAGCATGTTCAAGTATGTATTCCGAAACGCTAGTAGTTTTTTAATTTTTTATATAAAAAAATAATAAGAAGAAAGAAAAATATGACGTTCAAAATTAGATACATGTCTCCAACTTTGAATAAAAATCTTTGACATTTGACTCTAGCCGAACCGATTTTAATGAAACTTACGCTTTAACTAAGTACATATATGTATGTAGTTGCAATTGTAGTACTTTAGGTAAAGATTCTTTTATTAGTATTTGTATTACAAATAAACAGCATTGTTGATTAGCGCCAAAAGTGGCCACTTTTGGCGGATTTTAACGATTCTAATAATTACTCAAAAGCAACATACATACATACTATCACGTCTTTATCCCTTGCGGGGTAGACACAGCCCAAGGTCATAAAACCTACAGGCCACGTTTACCATCGTAGTGGACGTAAAGGTGGAAAGCGGAATCAAATAGTGATGGGTTGCTAGCCGTATCGCCTATCAATGTGATTCCTTTGATTTTCGCCCAATCCCTTAACCGGCTTTTACGGTCTGCGCGGAAAGAAAAGCAGCTGGCATATCAAAAGCAAAACTTTGAAAATATTAAAAGTAATAAACTAATAAAGCACGAGTTTTTCACTTTGATCTGAATGATGGTTGGTGGTAGTTTTGCTCATCTAAGTACTTTTCTCCCGATCAATAATCAAATCATGGAATTTTAATTTGACTACTATGTAGATAGTTACACTTAAATTGTTATGCAATGTCAGTGTTCTTTTAATTTCAACATCTGGACTGGTAAGTTAGGTCGAAAGCACTATAGGCTCAATTAAAACTCGTCCTTAAAAAGTTTTTTTATAGATTGTTAGGTTGTGAAGTTTTTAAGTTGAATTTTAATAAGTTATCTATGTAGGTAGTACAGTTAGTTTATTTTTTTTAACGATATACTACAATGCGTTGTATATTTATAAAAATAACAAAAAATCTTGCATGCACTATTTAAAACAGTACTTACAGCTATGATTTGCTAAATAGCCTACATAGTGTTCACATACTGGTAACTGGCAATGACCCCAAAAGCAAGCAAGTGGCCTGTTGAGAACAAAGGCCATATATTAAAAGGTCATGCGAGTAGAAACTTTTAAACTTGGAGCTACTAATTACTTTTTAATTGTTTTTTTTTTAATTTCAGTTTTAAAACTGTATTCTTCCACGCACTGTCAAGCACCAAGGAGTTTTGTGTCTCCAGCGAACTTCTTCGTAACTACACAAAGTTAGACAAAGATCAAGCGTTCCACGATTTTAAGGTTCGTAGTTTATTAAGTTTTAGAAATATCGATGAATTTGAATTTTTGTTAACTACCATCTGAATGTTATTATAGTCATTATACTATCATAACATTCATACATACTTATTCTTGCCGTATTCACATAATATTAAGCAGTGTGTTTCCCGGCAGAGTAGAATAGGACCATTCCAAGTCTTCCCGTGGATGTTGTAGGAGGCGACTTAGGAAACACAAGCCAAACAAAGCTTAAAAACATCAAAGCGACCTCTCCAACCCGTCTGGCCAGCGTGGAGAGTGTAGGCCAAATCCTCTGACTGCTCTGGCTAATTAAGGCTCGGGTAGTGCGAGAGGGTCGTGCTCCTGCAGTGGAGACTAACAAAGACCTGATGATGATACTTATTCTTGTTATTTTTTAATTTACAGTTATTGGGCGACCGAGGTCCGAATTCACAGTCATCTGCGAGTTTCTACGACACCAAAACAAACGTTTTGTTCTTTACACAGGTGAATATCATAATTTTAAATAAAAATTTAAATTATTATTATTTTATTATTATTATTATAAACATAATATTTTACGAAGACATCGATTTTATTGAAACATACAGTTAGCGCCTAATGAATGAGTCAAAAGTTATTTACCGCTTTAATGGTCACGGAAAAGGCATTAAGCAGGTTTGACTATATGTTAATGGGACGAATATGATGTGTAGTAATATGTATTAATTGGTTCAATATTCTACATTTTAATTTTTACTCATTGTGTATTTTTGCTTTAATTCATTTTACAAATTTTCGTATACTTTAATTACCGTACATTTAAAAAAAGATTTTATGGATTTGTAAAATATAAACAACTAGCTGTAACCCGCGGCTCCGCCCGCGTAATTTATAGCCTATGTCCTTTTCGGTACCCTAACCTATGTGTATGCAAAATTTCATGATGATCGGTTCAGTAGATACGGCGTGAAAGCGTAACAAACAAACAAAAAAACAAACTCACTTTCGCATTTATAATATTAGTTAGGATTTCCATGTCAGTCTTATATAAACTATAGGATTTTCATCTGTTCCTAAGGATATTTTATGCTTTCTACTATAAGATTAATTATCAATAATTTCAGGTGAATCGCGATGGTGTTGGATGCTGGAACTCAAACAAACCATTCACTCCTGAGAATAATCCTCTTATTATCGCGGACCCTAAGCTTTACGAGTTCACAAACGACATAAAGGTAAAAAAAATACCTTCGAAATACTAACTTGTTGTTTACCCAATCTCCAGAATGTAACAATTTTTTCAGTATAGTAGCATCAGAATCGGTTCAGCCAAACATGAGATAATCGCGCGTGATTTAATGCGTGACAGAATTTTATAATTATAATAATAAACAATTATTTCGGACAGGGTCCATAAAGTGTTAAATATAAATACAACAGTTTCACTTCGATAGATAATAATCTAACAAAAAATAATGCTTTAATTTTGCATTACTTTTCTGTTGTAAGCAGTTTGTTACGGTGAACAATCTTTCGACAGTTAACAATCTAGCAAGAATATAACCTAAAGGTATTTACGAGTTTACGGTGGGAACTAGTGGCAAGTCTATAAATGCAAATATTCTTGCCTAAAATTGGCCCTACTTACAAATCGGTGTTACGGTACCTACTTTAAGTGCATTTATATTTCATTTATTATTAACTAGCTGTTACCCACGGCTTTGCCCGCGTGATATATAGCCTATGTCCTTCTCAGTACCCTAACCTATGTGTATGCAAAATTTAATGTTATCAGTTCACTAGATACGGCGTGAAAGCGTAACAAACAAACAAACGCACTTTCGCATTTATAGTATTAGTTAGGATTAGGATTAAAATATCTCCATTAACCTAACACCCTATTATAAATCTTAACAAAATCAAAAAGACAGAGCATTTATGTCTTAAATAGAAAATGCAGATAGATAGTATAATGGCGACTTAAATTTAACATTACATGATAGTAGTAATAGTAATACAAAACTTGCGGTACTTGGAACAGCCTATATAAAACTATAAATAAATCAGGGAAGTTGATTTAAATGATTATTATAATTCAGGTCGACAGCGATAGCAACCTCTGGATTCTGAGTGACAAAATGCCACGGTTCCTCAATTCCAAGCTGGACGTGGACGACATCAACTACAGGATATTCAGCATCAGCACGACTGAAGCCATCGAAGGAAGCACGTGTCAGCAGTAGATTTAACTTAGATTAAGATGATAGCATGTCGATCTGTTTGCGCTCGTTGAAGGCGCAAATGCACTGGTACAAAGCTGCAATCCTGCCATAAGGCAGAACTCTCACCAAGATACAATATACGGTGATACGAGTCACGGAGATATCAAAGTTATAGTACAACTTTTAAGTGATATTTTTTTCTAATATGTTATCAATAGACATAATAATTTTAAAACAAGTGCAACAATGACTTACTATTTATACTTAATTAACTGTATTTTGTGTGCACAGAATTAAACTTACATGAGAAATTATGTGAAGATAATAAAAATAATATTGAGACAATATTTTTTAATTAGACCTAATTAAATCGATCCTTCTGGTTATTACTTTGGTAGTAGAGACAAAGACGAAGGCGCGACAAGCTGTGGCGCATTCTAGATTAATGGCTGGATACTACGTGATGGCATGAATAGGACAATAATCCCTAGAACAAACTTCAAATGAAGTGATCTATTATTGTTATATATTCTATTACAACGAATAATAACAGTTTCCACAATGCTCGTTTTGGCGTATCGGCGATACGATAACGATTGTCTTCAGCTTCAACAACCAATACTCTATTATCTGTTTATGTCATATCATCTTTATTTATTACTAGCAATGTAATGCGAATTCATCCGTTTTAATTTTGGTATATGTCACTCGTAGATAAATCAGCTATTAGAATGTGAAAGAATTTTGAAAATTTATTCAGTAGTTTCGGAGTCAATTCAAACAAACGATCATAAAATATGTATCGCCACGTATTTTTCCCTTGCGGGATAGACAGAGCCCAGGACTAGAAGATCTAAAGGTCACTTTTAGTTTGTTGGTGGGCGTGTGGGTGGTAAACGGACTCAAAATAGTGATGGGTTGCTAGCCGCATCGCTTATAAACATGGCTCCTCAGATTTTCACCCATTCCCTCAAACTTCTTACAATCTGCGTGGTAAGAGAAGTAACTTGTAGGTACATTCATTTATTATACAACATTTGAATTTTTACTTTAGATACCACCAAAAATCAAAAGCGAGAAAATTGGTACCTACTTACGAGGGCTCTGAACGCGCGTATCTCCATACAAACGGACAAAGGGAAATGTGGCAATATTTGATATTTTTGTCTATAATTAGGCATTCAATCAATAATTTTTTTTTAATCTACGTACGTGCCTATACAGTGAAAATATAATTGGTTTGAGAATTATAAGCCTTCCAAAGTGTATAGAAATGTATAATGAGATTAATTGATTGAATGTTTAATTTTACACAAAAATTATAAATATTACCACAATTCCCTTTATCCGTTTATATGGAATTATGGACACATGCGTGTTCAGGGCCCTACACAACAATGCCAATTTTTTAAATTTCGATAATGGGTTCGTTGATGTCCTTTCTATGGAAGCATAATGATATCACATTTTTATTCACTAATTATCTGTTCATTTATTATTGATTTATAGTTATGTTTTATTTTACTACTAGTAAATTTTCTCGCGACGTTCTCTGCGTAAATTATAGCCAATGTCGCCCGTACATAAATTAGGTTTCTATAGGTAAAAGAACTTTGAAGATCGGTTGTTTCGGAACCTATTAAATGCAAAATTACAAACAAATCTTTCCTCTATATGATATAAGTATAGATAACCGCAATAAAAATTATATGCCTTATAAGTTATAATAAAGCAAGGGTTATATAATAATGTTGTGGTTTAACAAAACAAATTAATTATATCTTAAGAGTCATCAGGGTTGATAAATTACAATAAAGTCTCTCCAATTACAATAACATTGCGATAACATGTACAATATGATATTTTTAAATGATTTATTTTACTTTATTAAAATAACCGTAAAATTTATTCAAACTATGGGTATGGGTTTATTATTTTGTCTTATTATTTTATTAATTTATTTTATTTTGTTAAGTACACATACAGACAGTTTACAAAAGAGCATTCATATAAAAATTGTATACAAGGTAAAATCTAGTAAATGTCCAAAATTTGTGTACACAACATGATCAACTTAACAACATGAAGTGCTCAAAGAAAAGTAAATAGAAAATTATAAAAATCAAGTTAACAACATGGACCTAGGAATAATATGGACCCGGCATTAGACACATCAAAAGTGACGCTTACTTTACGTCACATGTGTGTGCATGGGGTGACCATGATGGCAAAAATTACCCAATAAATGGGGTGAATAAATTGTAAGTGGTACTGACGCTTTGTAGTTCTTACATCTTCTAAGTATAACTTTTTTGGTTTTTTTTTTAACTAAAAGTATTATTAGTATTACAGAAGCATTTTATATTTATTATTTACAGCATTCTATACTAAATAGTCGTTGTGTAGGTTTTTCGGGGTGTAGTTTTGAAAATGACATAGATTTCGTTGTATAGGTTTATAGGGGTGTACATTACGATAATGACGTCAGTTTTGGAATCCAAGATGGCGGCCGCAACTTTTCATATGAAATCAACTTGGGTGTCGTTGTATAAGATTTTCGGGGCGTAGATTTTGAAAATGAAGTTGGTTTTGGAATCCAAGATGAAGCAGGTGAGACTATCTATGAATTATTGATATGAGTGTTGCTGTATAGGTGTTTTGGTACGAAGATTTCGATAATGACGTCAGTTTTGAAATCCAAAATGGCGGACGCGACTTTTTATGCAAAATCGACATGGATGCAGTTTTATGGGTTTTTCGAGGAGGAGATTCCAAAAAACGGCCTCAATTTTAGAATCCACGTGATTTTGTTCACTGGACTAGTTTGTTGGATATAGGCTAGTATAAATATATTTAAAAAAAAAATTCCGCTTCATTTGTATTTTTTATTAAGATAACTTGTGTAAAGAAGATAATCATAAAAGTCAGATTTCAAAATTTTTGGAATCTACTCCCCAAACCTACAAATCAACATGCATGTCTATTTTTTATGACCAGTCAATAGTAATACCCGAAAAGCAACGAAAACGTCGAATTTACTTGAAAAATAGTGGCGGCCATCTTGAATATCGAAAGTTCCCTCATTTTTGTTACCTACACCCCAAAATACCTCGAAAACAAAACCCAAATCGAAACTTAAAAAAAAAAGTGGCCGTAATGGTTTCCAAAATACCCAAAAACCATATTAAAATAATTTTATTTAAATGTGTAACAATCGCGAAAACATAAGAAATTTCCAGTATTATAAATCTTGCACATAAAAAACCGGCCAAGTGCGTGTCGGGCCATACGTAGTATATTTCAGAAATGGATCCTTAAATCGAAAAATGGTGTTCTCAACCTTACAATATTTTTAAAGACCTATTTAATAATTTCCAACACTATGGGTTTGTATAGAATAATAATTGTTTTTCAATATTTTTTCAACCACTTTTTTGGCATTATTAATATACATAAACATACCAAATTACAGCTTTCTAGTCCTTATAGTCTCTGAGTAAAACCGCGGATAGACAGCCGGACAGACAGAAAGACATGGCCAAACTATAAGGGTTTCTAGTTTACTACGGAACCCTAAAAATGATCAACATCATCAGCTCGCTTCATTCATACATTGATTTTCCAAACTTGTTCATAAATAGTTAAGTTATGACTTATGAAACATGCAAAGGAACACACAACTTCTTTTTTTGAAGTCGGATAAAATTTTAATCAGGCCTTACCTTTTTTGAACACGCTAACTTTATCAAATGATGATAAGCTCTTTTTGTTATATAAAAATCACTTTCATCGAAATGTTTTGAACAAACATGTGAAAATTTTGATGGCAGCCATGATGCATCATTTCTATTTTACCTGATTAAATCAACCTATTTTTTTTAAATCCACATCACCAATGGGGAACCTTAGAAAAGTGAGTCATAAAAAAAAGATAAATGGGAATCTTGAAATCTTAGTATGGCAACACTTACAGTCCAACCTGGCGCGTAAATTTATTTTGGTGCAAAAATAACAAAATCATTTTAGCTAGTTTACTTTGAAAATAATACTTTGAAAAGACAAATAATTACGTATAATAAATAATATCACTATCCGACTTTATACATAACAGTACTGTGGTGTTGTTTCAGTGTAAATAAACAAAGATAGAGTTTGAGTTAAATTCTTACATATTCTTGTTGAGTGAAATACCTACATATTCTTGAAAATAACAAGAAATGCTTACGTACTTACTGGTAATAAGTGATACCATCTTCCTATTTATGTGTTTTTTTTTCTTAAAAATAACAAGAACATTCAAGAAAAACAATTTACTGGTGATAAGTGATACCATCTGCCTTATTGTGTGTTTATTCTTGAAAATAACAAGAAATACTCAGTACTTACTGATGATATGTGATACCATCCGTCTTGTTGTGTCTTTTGCTGTGGTTTTTACACTCTTTTACCACTCAGCAGGAGGATATATGAATATACCTATTCATAGGACGTAACTTCGCGGTAGGTACCTACTCATTTGACATTTGGGAAATTTGACATTTCGACCGGGGAAAAGTGTAGGGATTTTTGTGCCGATGTGTGCGTGCGCTAGTGTCGCGACACGAGTGTAGGGATTTTTATGTGCGTCATTGTTACATTTTTCAAGGGCATATCCTGATTATTCTTAGATCCATGGTTAACAATGGTAATGACGAGAAGTTTGATACATCGGTTGTTATAGAAACATAAAAATAAAAAATAAAAAAAAAACATACACTATGGAATTGTTTGTACTAAAGACCAAAAATATCTAGATCATCTAGCTTTGCATTATTAAATGATCTGCACATGATACATAAAGGATTGTTGAAGGAGATGTTATTCCTGGCAGACAAAACAGAAAAAGTAGAAGGATTGCGTGCTTGGTAGTTTCTCGTTCTTATTAGACTGACTGTATCCTGTTTGCAGGTACCATAACAATAAACCGATAGAAACAACGCATTATGTTTACATGACTGCCACAATATATGTATGGTATATAATATAGGTGTATGTGAATTTAATTATTTCTTCAATTTCTTAATGCCTTAACGGATTTGAATGTGATAGATATCCTTGCAATCGCAACTTATTTCTAATACAAGAAGTAATAAAAAAATAACCAACTTAAGATTTCCTAGTGAATTATATTTAATTAACTATTTCAAACACTACGGAACCGATTTTAATGAAGTTCTCTAAGTTGAACAAGTTACTTGTATATTTTCTATGATATATGAGGACAAATACAAACACACACGCAGACACGTATGAAATTATTTGGCACACACGTTTAGAAACTAATATAGATTTAAAGGCTTACATCAGCCTCTGTGGTCCAGTGGTTAAGGCGTTGCTTTACTGACCCGGGGGTCGTGGGTTCGATTCCCACGGGAAGCATACTTTGTTAAGTTGTTTCCAGTTTGGTTAGGACAATGCAGGCATGAATCACCTGATTGTCTGATAAGAAAGATGATTCCGTGCTTCGGAAGGCACGTTAAGCCGTTGGTCCCGGCTGCCATCTGGTAGTCGTTAAAGAAACCACGTCAGAGGCCGAGAGGCGGTTCCGAAGAACTCTGACACTAGGGTGTGCATGGTCGACTAACCGTGTCACCTACTCGAAATGATGATGATGATGAGCGAAACTAGTGTCCACAATATTTTAGTCTTGTACTCCGTAATAAGATTAAATTGCAAAAATCTACGCCAGAACTTAGTAGGTATAACTTTTCATTATTATCATCATTCCAAATTAAGAGAACTACTCATTACTGTAAGGTTTACTAAAATATAGAAACAACATTACCGCCAAAAATGGCCGTTTTAGGCGGTAATGAGTAGTTCTCTTAATTTATCAAATTGAAATTAATGTTAAGTACATAATACCAAAAATGCTACAAGCTATTTACTAGCGAAGTACTCTAGTAGATTTTAATTTAATCTTATTAAGAAGTAAAAGAAATAAAAAGTGGGGTGGCGATAATTGGCTGGTCTAAGCGCCTTAACATATATAAAATCGTGCAATTCTGTCAATATTAAGGAAATATGTACTGTTCAGTCGGGGGCAGATAAGCCGACCACAAAAATTTGAAATCTGTTTGTAGGGGTCAGCTTTATCTGCACCCTAGTGTACATACAGGTCGAACTGATAACCTCATTTTATTTGAAGTTGGAAAAAATTAAGATTTCATCTCACTTAAAAAAAGAATAAATGTTGGTTACAACGAAATTGATTATGTATCCCGTTTATTTTATTTCAATAATTTATCTAAATCTATATCATCATTTTAATGATATTGTTTGTATTTATAAACACACTAGCTGTTACCCGCGGTTTCGCCCGCGTGATATATAGCCTATGTCCTTCTCAGTACCTTAATCTATGTGTATGCAAAATTTTAGATGATCGGTTCAGTAGATATGGCGTGAAAGTGTCACAAACAAACAAATAAATAAACAAACAAACAAACTCACTTTCACATTTATAATATTAGTTAAGAATAAGATTAAGATTAAGAAGTTAAGATTATTACATTTGTAAACCTTCCTAATACAGGTCAAAAGACATCGGGAGGTCGGTCAGTCACATTTACCTTGCAAAATTTCATTACATAGGTAAGGTTTCATTTCATTGTTCATAGTCGTTTTTTTGTTTTTAAAACACAAGTGTCTGACTATTCTTTGTTAGGATAGAAATATGATAGTAATCGGTTTCCATTGTCTATGGTTTTACAAGTTTTATCATTCATAATTACTTTATACTTGAATGAATTGGTAGTTTAAGTAGCTCCGACGAATACTCACATAGGAAATCAGATAAGTATTTGTCTATACTGACTCGATAGAAGGTACTTTATTAATTCTGCGACTGAGTGCTGATATAATTTCTTCGCTATAAATATCAACATTGTATGATAACAAAATCATGCTTGTGGCCAAATTGACACTTTTGAAAACTGGGAACAAATTATTTTGGAAATAAGTGTAACAGTATTAATAGTACCTACACCTCGTGATTTTATAACATTTGTCAAAATTAAAGTTGATCCAAGAAACAGAAGAAGAGGAAAAAAAAAAACAATCTAATACTATTAAGAGGAAAGATTTGATTGTTTGAATTGAATAGGCTCCGAAACAACTGGACCGATTTACAAAATTCTTTCAGCTATGTGTAGCTAATTTATCTGACGAAGTCGCGGGAAAAGTGCTAGTAAGTAATAAAAATATAAATACACACCAAGTTAAAAATTAAGAACATACTTTGTACTTTACGAAGACCAAGTCGGGGGAACCAGTTAGTAACTAATATGAATGCAGGGAAGGTCGATGCCCTGGTTTCAAAGTAGCTATTCCTAATAACCTCCAAGTGACTTATCTCATCTAAATGAGTTTCTGCGTTGCATCCTCAGCTGAGTTAATTTGCTTTTAAGGTTTATCATCACCATGTTTATATATTATATTACTTTTGAAATCACTAACTGACTTATACAAACATCGAAAGTCTGACAAACAGTTCGCCGAGGTCTTGGCCTTCACCATGAACGTGAATGTAAGTAACTGCAGTTTATAAAGATTTTCCTGCACTGCACACCCCGTGCGCGAAATGCACGCAAAATCTACGATTCGCAGTTGGTAACACATCTACATATTTTAACTATTTAAATCTATTTTTTTCTGGGACTTTGATTGCTTTATTTATGTATTCAAGTATTATATTATAACGTTATTTTCCTTTGTTTTGAGTTTTTAAGTTTTATCAAAATTCGTCCAGTAGTTTTGCTTGTAGGAGTACCAAGCAGGCATCTATCTATAGATACATAAGTACGTCCTCTCTTCTCCAACTTTCACTGGTTAGACTAATAGCAGAAGTTTTATGGTATATACATTTTCCTTCTATTATAGATTAAAGCCCATCAGAATAGGTAGAGGATATTAGGCTAGCTAAAGTGCACCTCTAGAATGAAGATAGGAATCCTTTCAAAGAATTGTACCTAAGGAATATGAACCCTAAAGCCACGACGTACATTTTAGTTTACCGTAATGGCTACGTCATTTACGAGCGTGTTGTTGTAATATTAGAGTTGATAACTAGTTTTTATGCAACGAGTAGATAGTTGTGGCATTCAACATCTGGTCTTTGAGTTGGAAGGATCGTGCGGACTTTACAGAGTAAAAATGGCACAAAAATTCAAGACAGAAAAAGTGGGCATCGTAGGCAGGTGAGATATTTCACATACATTATAGATTCTTAATCTCGCTCATTTTATACATATTATTATCATCGAAGTAAAAACTACTACTTCGCTGATTATTACGCTAATTTAAATTAGTTGATGAAGTACATTATAAGATAAGTATATATTTTTTTTAAATTATATATTTTTACTAGTACCTAGGTATATTATTAATTCATAACATTTGCATGTTTCACCTGCTTAAATAATTTATTTAAGTAGTGAAATAAAAGCAAGGTCAAAATAGTCATTAATGTAGGTAGTCATTGGTGTATTTTTGTTGTACTTAAGCTATATAAGTAGGTACTTAATTGTTACTATTTTACAATTTTGAAATTAGATAACGAAGCTAAAAAGAACTTATACCTATCACTATTTCAAAATTGTTGTGTAAAGTTACAACTCAATCCTAGTTTGTACAATTTATGGTTTATATGAGAAATATATTTAATTACATCATCTACAACAAAATAAGCCACGAGTACTTAATTTTTTTATTTTTACATTAGGTACTTAGGATTTAGGTAATTTACAATGGAAACCTACTATATTATTTTCATTAAATCATTACAAGCTCGTACAAATGAAGTAGGTATAATGTCTTCCCATAGGGGGCACACTAGGTACAGTAGCGACGCCAATCATTTTATTCCTAATACTTTACAAATAGAAAGAAATTCAAGGATGTAAATCATATAAGCATTAGTAAATAACCCTGAAGTATTTTTAATTTCTGTCTATTTGTAGAGTATTAGGAATAAAATGATTGGCGTCGCTACTGTGCCTAGTGTGCCCCCTTAAACTTAATAAAGTACAAACATAGCTTAGATATACGTACGACCTAGTTTGCAGGCCGAAATTTAGCTAGGAAGTAGGAATAATTTCTGAGTTTTTTCTGTTATATTTATTAAGTAATAATTTAAGTGAAGCTGAATAACTTTTTCTATTTACCTATTTAACAAATTAAGTAGTTATACCAATCTAAATAAGTACTCATATCATAACACAACACTCCTGTTGTGATAAGGCGTGCTCACTTACAGACTCACTTACATCTTTGATAACCTTCCAATACACACATTTGTTACATAACAGAATACTAACCAATTAAAAACAAACGAGACGATAAGATGATAGCGAATATCACCAGCAATTCTCAAACAAATATTGAAACCTTTCCTCCAGTAAAATATCATTTGTCTCCATAGATAAACAAACGCACCACCGGAACCAAACCTATTTTAAGAATAACCTTTAGGTAGAATCAGATAGAAAAAGGTCGGAAGTTAATAAAATTTTGGGATGTTGTTCAGGGATGGCTAAGTTACATTTTACTTTCTCAAGTTTTGGACCTCGAGGACCCTGTGCAAAAAGAGAGGGGGAACTATAACATTTTTGACCTTCCGCCAGTTTTTCCTTATGCTCTACAGCAAAAGTATCTAACATTTTTTAAGTTTAAAGATATGTATTTGTATAACAACAACTTAATTATAACGAGTGATATTGCGTTTGGAAAAAAATTCAAATTTATTGAAATGCTTCTTTTATCTATGTATATGGAACCAGTTTAACTGGTTCTCCAAAACTGAAAAGAGCCCTACTTACTCAACTTAAGAACTTGTTTTTTTTTCAGTTCTTTCTTTTTTAATAATACTTAGATGGTTATTTTTTGGCTACGCTTCAGGCGACAAAA
This sequence comes from Rhodophaea formosa, assembly GCA_963082605.1. Lineage (NCBI taxonomy): Eukaryota > Metazoa > Arthropoda > Insecta > Lepidoptera > Pyralidae > Rhodophaea > Rhodophaea formosa. Next base: position 8,972,111 of record OY720208.1, on the reverse strand, counting down.
ATTGCATGAGCTTTCAAATCCTGTACTCGTGAAAAGAGGTGTGAGGGAAGGCAACATTATCTCCGAGGAGATCGGACGGCAGTCGCTCTGTGTAAAAAACTGAAACCTAGAAAAGGAACGGACGATAAAAAAATTCGTTAAATGTTAATTTCTCATTTTGTTTTTGTACCTGTTGAAGGATTGGCGACAGGCAGGCGGCCGAACTATCTTTCGACTATTTATATTACATCAAAATAGCACATTCTCGACTTTAAAGCTTCATAGGTGAGAAAGCAACCGTGAAAAATTCTCAGTTAGCAATTTTTTCAAATCGATATCGCTTACTGATGATTAAAAGTTGTTCATTTTGTATTGAAGAGCAACATTTATCATGGCATAAATCCCAGACTAAAAAAGTAGCTGATTTTTTCATGACCTGCGCGTTGATCTATATAATATATAAAGCTGTTCATATTAAGATTTTTTTTATTTAAGAAAACAATATAATATATCTTAGAATGATGATAATAATAATTAAAACTACTTTAAATTAATTAAATTAAGAATTATTTTAAATGGGGGCCACTAAAATCAGCACTGGGCCTAGAAAAATTCAGGTAATACTTTATTAGCCCTAAGGTTCGTCGAAAGAATTATCATGCGTGACTCGTGAGGGAGTAGTACATTTTCGAGTTCATTATCATAAAATACATTAGTAGGTATATCCTATATTTTCAGTGGCTTGATTGGACGATCATGGGCGATGTTGTTCGCCTCGGTTGGCTACCAGGTGACAGTTTTCGACATCGTGCCAAAGCAGGTAACTGATGCCGTTGAAGACATCAAGAAGCAGCTGAAGACTTTGGAAAAAGATGGCTTGCTAAGAGGAAAACTCAACGCTGATGAGCAATTTCAGTGCATTAAAGGTGGGCTTCAATTTATTCGTAAATAATAAATCTATTTCAGTACCCCAGTAACTTGTTAATTTGACTCGTTAGAATGTTCCATTTACATCTTTCCTAGCTTTGCCCGCGACTTTGTCCGCGTGGATAAAAACGTATGTCCTTTCTCAGGGTCTAGACTATCTGTGTACCAAATTTCATTTAAATCGGTTCAGTAGTTTTTATGTGAAAGCGAGACAGACTTAACTTGATTAACTATGTACGAGTTAACTTCGCATTTATAATCCTAATCCTAACTAATATTATAAATGCGAAAGTAAGTTCGTTTGTTAAACTTTCACACCGTATCTACATAACCGATCATCATAAAATGTTGCTTAAACATAGGTTAGAGTACTAAGAAGGACGCTAATATCACGAGGGCGAAGCCACGGGTAACAGCTAGTTTTAAATAAAGGGTAAATGGAGAAGAGAATATTCTTTTCTTTCTTCGTGGTCGAGTTGTTTTTTTTTATGGCGATGGCTTTGCCCCGAGTCCTGTTAGACCCCTCTCTAAGGGGCGGCTGCGCGTGTCCACTCACACTCCTCCCCTCTTTCGTGTCTGTCTTCCTTCGAGACCTTCTTTCTGACCTCTTTAAAAATGACTAATGCTTAAAAAGAAAAGTAGGTACCTAGTTAGTACAGCTCATGCACTTACCCACGCTCGATTACCTCTATCCATTGTTATGGCTATCATAATGCATCTATCAGAGATTAAAATGTCATGTTTAAACGAGATAAGTAATTTTTTACATAATACTTAAATGAAAGTTACTCGTGTATAAGACAATTCTAACATCTCTTGACACATACGGTGTAAATACTAGATACGGACTAATAATGCTTTACCAAGATATATATCATCATCATCATCATCAGCCTATTGCAGTCCACTGCTGGACATAAGATATATATGTATATACCTAAATATAGAAGATGAGTAATTCAGGAAAATATAAATTTAGAAGAATTTATCTTTTCCTGAATTGCTAAATAGCATGATACGAAGTGAATATAATAGGGTCAAATATTCGTTAATTTCAGGCACCACAGATTTAGCAGCAGCCGTAAAAGGTGCCCTTTTCGTCCAAGAATGCGTCCCAGAGAACCTCGACTTGAAGAAAAAAGTATTCCAGGATTTGGATAAAGTCGTTGATGACAAGACTATTCTATCTAGTTCTACTAGCACAACTCTACCTTCTTTATTTTCTGAGGGCTTGAAACATAAATCACAGGTAAGGTTTAAAAGAAATAAATACTTAGTTGATGTATATCATACTTTAGTACGTACACTTAAATATATCATACAAAGTAAACAATGTACTTACAACAATCGACTCAAAAACATACATAATTTATATTAAAGATACAATTATTTATGATATGACATAATAAGCACCTGCACCTAGTAACAGAAACGCAATCGTTTAACAACAGTTTATTTAAAAAAAATATAAAGAAATTGAGAGGCGGAAGATGGAACAGCAAGAAATCCTTACTCATCATCACATTGAAAGTCTCATTATTTATGATAGTTAAAACGGTTTCTTTACAGGTGATAGTTTCACACCCCGTGAATCCTCCCTACTACGTACCTTTAGTTGAAATTGTGCCAGCACCATGGACCAAACCAGAGGTGGCAGTCAAGACCAGGGAAATCATGTTGGAAATAGGCCAAGAGCCTGTTTCCCTTACTAAGGAGATTGATGGATTTGTTCTCAATCGGATACAGTAAGTGACTATATAATATTATAAAGAGGAAAGATTCGAAGACACAGTAAAAACCGTATGACTCAAAAAGAAATTTATGGTAAAAAAAAATAATTACTTAATAAGTATTATTTTTTTTTACTATGGTCCCTTGGGGCCTCACGTGGACATAGGTGCCTATACATCGCATAGAGACCCTTTGGGAAGTCATTTAGAGATCTTCTGGCAAAACTCTTTTTCGAAATGCAATTGAATTGCCTATTGACACATGTGGGCTGGAGGAAACTAGAAGGTTGGAAAGGGCTTGGGATTGAGATGCAGTTGTGTATTATAGCACTCTGCTATTTGCAGAGGTCCGACACTTACCATAATCATAGTACTGACTAAGTGTTACGTAATTAAATAATAATTAGTTAGTAATATAATAAATAATTATTCAATATACAAACACATCGTAAATAAGTACCTACTTACCCAAGTACTAAGGTTAAATCATCAATGACAAATGTAAGACCAGAAAAAAAATTGCCATGGTCATTTCACGCCCTATAACAGCAAACAATAGTGTAGCCGATAACAAGGTGACCTCGTTGATTTTAAAAGTTGCTTGGTGTAGTTTATTCTATATTTTTTTTACAGGTACGCTATTTTGAATGAAGTGTGGCGCCTTGTAGACGCCAAGATAGTGGACGTGCAAGATATCGACAAAGTAATTTCTGAGGGACTGGGTATGCGGTATGCTTTCCTTGGATCCCTGGAGACCGCACATTTGAACGCTGAAGGCATGAAGAGTTACATCGAAAGGTACTGTTATTTTACCCGCATGCCCATGACAGTAGTTTTAAGTAATTATAGAAGCTCTATATCAGAATTTACATGGAATTTACTAATAAATCTTAGGTACCGATTCATTTCATCTAGAAAAGATATACATCCTACTTCGTTAACTTTTTATATAGGTAAATTGCATATAGGATTCTTCGTGTATTTGAAGTAAGAGGATTTAAAAAATATAAATGACTAAATAAAATATCGTTTTTAAGAAATCATTTGCAGTAACACTGAGCATTTCTTCATCAAATCAATTCAATGATTCCAATATATGGCATTTTCATTCTACACACAAAACTAAGTACCAATGCAAAGTTTCAGCTCAGTTAGTCGAGGAGGATAAACAGTTGCAAAATTAGACACACACCACACCTGTACCTACAACACATGCATAACCATAAGTATCTCGCGCATCTAACTTTGTACTGACATGCATGGCATTGAACTCACATTGACAATTTATTTGATATCACCTCAATTATGTACCAACATTGTTTTTAAGAAGAATCTATCTACACAAATAAAATGGCAATTTCCGATGCACGGTAGATCTCGAAATAGATTAGGACTGCATCGTAAATAGATCCAACCTTTTAATGGATTATTTGTAGGTATTGTGTGTAAATAAAAATACAGTGAAATCCTGTAAACATTGCAGTCCTTTTTTTTGGCAATCATGGAAAACATAAGTCAGGAAATGAGTGAAAAAAAAAACATCCTTTTTCAGGTACGGAGACACGATCCACAGCGTGAGCAAGACTATGGGTGAAATTCCTCGCATGACACAAAGTACAAGCGCCGAATCTATTTGCCAGCAGCTCAACCAAATGGTACCCCTGGATCGCCTGCAGGAAAGGCGTGCCTGGCGCGACGCCTGCCTTACGCGCTTGTCGCTGCTCAAGAAGGAGATGAACAAGAAAAAGACCACTTACTAAAAATAATTTGTGACTTGATACACTCTACAATACTATTTGTTGTTTTTACAAAGATTTATTTTATTTTTTAACCATTTTTGTTTTATTGAACTAGGTAGGTACCTTAGGTACCTAACTAAGAATCTTTTATAAAAAGGGTTCCCGATAGTGCGTAGCATACTGCACACGACGTCGACGCCAGCCTTATTGTCGCAGCTCAAGAATGTGATATGAAATTGTGTTCCTGATACACTTTACAATACCATTTTGTTGTTGTTATAAAGAGTAATTCTTTTTTTATGAATAAATGATTATTTACATACATAATTGTTATAAATATAAATATATATATACGGACAAAGCGTACAGCTAGCCCCAAAGTAAGTTCGAAACTTGTGTTATGGGATACTAACTCAACGATACTATATTTTATAATAGATACTTATATAGATAAACATCCAAGACCCAGATCAATCTGAAAAAGATCATTTTCCATCTTGACATGACCGGGAATCGAACCCGGGACCATCCGTGTCGCAGGCAGGCGTGTTGACCGCTGCGCCACGGAGCTCGTCCTTCTGTTCCCACAGTTATCCTTTGGCTTATTTTTTGTACCCATTTGAATTATATAATCTAAGTTTCTTCTAATAAAGTATTTTAGGCATTTCATCATCCTACACCCTTAACGAACCTGGTCACCAGCTTCTTAAGTATAGCCTTTCTTCATTTATTTCGCCAATTGGCGAGTAATTCCTGTTAACACAACGAAATTCGTGGTTGCTGGACGACGCATTGGCGGACAAGCACCAGCCCGCTAAATAAATCGCACTGGGCATTTCTAACAGAAATTACAGCGATTCAGATAACACAATCCACTAGAATCAATTTGGATTTGGAAACAATCTCAAAACAATCTAATACAAATCCTGTGCATTGCGCTAAAATTCCCGCCCAAGATATTTGTTTTAGAAAAGCGCCATTTTCAAAAAAATTCTCATTATTTTGAAAATGGCGCTTTTCTAATTTACATAACCGGAAATATTTTGTCTATGTCTAGTCATATTGATAGGTGTTTCGGAACCATACCTACATTTAAAAAAAATCGTTTCGGAACAATCCACAGCTTCAAGAAACTCGGCCTCCGTTTCCGGTACGGAAGGCCGTGTTGCTCGGTGGTTGCTCGAAGATCCACAGGCACAGAACTAGAAATAATTTTTCTCGGGTACTATTTTTAAACGTGTGACACTCTCTTCGAACGATTTTTGTATGGAAAATCTCATTATTTTTAGATGGCGCTTTTTTGATAAATCGTTCAAAGACTAGTGTTCGAAAGCAGAACCCCATTGAGCCCATTGTAGCGGGACGGGAGCCAAAGTGGTATGCTCGACCGCCACAAAGGGAAGATCTTCCCGCTGGGCAAGGTGTGCGCCCAATAGGGTAAATGCTCTAAGGCGCCCAAGGAACCATATTAACGGCTCAAATTGCATTCCGTCGTTCCGTCGGAAGTCGGAGGTCTTATTTAAGTCGAGATTCGAAGAAACTTTGTTTGCGCGTTTCAGAATTGTTCAGCGACATCTTGTGAGAAGTCTTGTAGTTATTAATTATGTCCCACATTCGCAGAGTTGAGTCTTTGTGTTAGTTTTTGTGGCGAATGTAGAGGTCACCACAGACTTTATAATGTGAAATTGGTGTGATTTGGTGTTATAAACGGCCATGTCCATGAACAATGTGTGGGATAAGTAAAACAAACTATCATGGTGCGGCTGTAGTAAAATTTACATAGCGGGTTGGTAGTAAAATTGACAACATATACTTTACCGGAAGTGGTACTTTTTATATATGTAATCGAAAGTACCTTCCATATATATACTACCATATTTTTAATAATTTTTTTAAAACCATAATTTAGTTTTTTATATTTTTTTTAAAATATAGCACAAACGTAGGACTTATAAACAAACTAGCAGCCCTACCCGGCTGCGCCCGGGCATGTATTATACCTTAAAACCTTCCTCGTGAACCACTCTATCTATTGGTGAAAACCGTATGAAAATCCGTGGAGTGGTTTTTGAGTTTATCGCGAACAGACAGACAGACGCGGCAGAGGACTTTGTTATGGTTCCATAGTAAACTAGGAACCCTTATAGTTTCGCCATGTCTGTCTGTCTGTCTGTCCGTCCGCGGTTTTACTCAGAGACTATTTGTACTAGAAAGCTGTAATTTGGTATGAGTATGTATATTAATCATGGCAAAAAAGTCGTAGAAAAAAATCTTGAAAAAAAAATTTTTTTTTTTGGTAGCTCCCATACAAGTAAAGTGGGGGAGTAATTTTTTTCTCTCTACTTACCCATCGTGTGGGGTATCGTTAAAAAGGTCTTTGAAAAATATTGTGAGGTTGAGAACACCATTTTTCGATTTAGGGATCCGTTTCCGAAATATTTGGTTTTAAAGTGCAAATTTTTGTTAGAGGTACGTGTCAAAAAAACTTTTACCTGTTTATTGAATCACTTTTTAATAACGACTACACAATGCCATAATTGTTATCTTGGTAAAAATCAACGTCATGCCTGTGTGAAAAACTATGGTCTGTCAAAAGATGAAGAACTCGGAGTCCAGTGTCTTGAGAAGCCAAGTCAGCACGCGAAGAGATATCGGTGACCAGAAGTCAAGTCAATGTTATCAGGTTGTGATCGAGAACGAAAAATATCCAACGATATGTACAATAAAAAAAAAAAACACCAAGCAACGAACCAACTTTTTTGACATTAACTAGCATAGCAGCCTTTCCCGTATTTTCTGAACGTCAAAGAAACAAGTAAAAATATAAGGAACATAGTTGACAGCTAAAAGGAATAAGCATATTCAAATCATTATTATATCGGAAAATATACTGGCCGGCATTGACATTTAAAAAAAAAACAGTGGAAACGCATACGATATTTATCATTCACATTGAGAGAGGCATGGCCTTTAAAAAATTTCCAGACACCCGGGTAAAATTTCCCAAATCTGGCATCTCAGACGGTCAAAGTCCTGTCAATGTCATTATTTTACGTCAGATTGACAATGACAGGGAATAAGGTACAGATATTTGTTTATAAGTCCTACGATTGTGCCCTATTTAAAAAAAATTAATTACAAAAATAAATTATGGTTTAAAAAAATATTAAGAATATGGTAGTATAATCAAAATCAAAACGTTTATTCAGAAAATAGGCCTTTGCAGGCACTTTTTCACGTCATATCATATTTAAAATTATCTTATTAGATAATATGTATTCATTAATTGTTCAAAAGCTACAGACTACTAGCGTTTCGGAACCGACCACTGCAGAGAAGAAACGCCGAAAGAAACTCTTATCAACAGTTTTGGTCGCCTACTCGCCTGAAGGGCTTTATATGATTACGAATATTTATTCCTTATTGTCTTTTTCTTTTTTTTTCTGTTTTCATGTAACAATTTCAATATACATAGATTTAATAATTTTTGGAACATGTTTATGTTAACGATCCAGTGTTCAAAGATAATAAACAACATATGATACTTAAGGTAGTCTCAAAGAGGCCGAGCAGACCAGTCCCCCCTGACAGCACCCGTTCATCATATACATGGAAGGTACTTTCGATTGCATATATAAAAAGTGCCACTTCCGGTAAAGTATATGTTGTCAATTGTTTCCAGACTCCCGGGTAAAATTTCCCCAATCCGGCAACTCAGACGGTCAAAGTCCTGTCAATATCATTATTTTACGTCAGATTGACAATGGCAGGGAATAAGGCACAGATATTTGTTTATAAGTCCTACGTTTGTGCCCTATTTACAAAAATTCATAAAAAAATTAATTCTTGTTTAAAAAAAATATAAAAAATATGGAACTATATACATACTAGGTACTTTCGATTGCATATACAAAAAGTACCACTTCCGGTTAAGTGTATGTTGTCAATTTACATAGTGGTTGATGCTGGCTAAATACGTAACGCGTAAAAGCCATATAAAAAGAAAAATATAACTGTCAACGTGATAGTTGCCGATGCCTAGTACCATGCTAGTACCTAGTACATAGCCAAGTACCTAGCACAAACTACGAAGAAGATAATAGTACTATTATAGTATCAGACGACCCACTGCCTTATGTTTACTAAGCAATAAAGATCATAGACAAATAAGGGAGTGAGGGTGAAAATGAAAAAAATGCCATACAATAACGTTTGAGTTTCTATTGGGGGCCACAAATTCAAACTCAATTGACGTGTGTTCTATGCCCTAAAATCCGTAAAGCAGTCCGTTTTTCGGCAGTGGTACCTAGTACCTAGGCACAGTGAATGCACCTGGAGTGCTATTTTTGAACGCGTGACTCATCAAAACGCAAGTCGTGTACGACTACAAGTCACACTCGTCTTCCAAGTCACGCAATGCCATTTTGCCATATTTTTGAAACCATCGTTTGAACTGTAGTGCTGCCAACCTTCAGCGAAATTTTTTTAATTTTTTCTTATTTCACGCAGTATTTTTCAAAAACATTTTTAAGGTTGTTCAGTAATTTGAAAATATTTAAGAAGTGTAGCGTCAAACGGAACGTAAAAACATGACAGATGAACTTCAAATGACAGGAAGTGACTTTGACATAAAAGCGTTCGTCGCCTGCGGAAACGAGCGGTCTCAACCGCTCGTTGCAATCACTCGCCAACTAACGATTCAAAAATGCAGCCTTTTGGAAACACTCGCGTCAATCACTCGTTTAGTGAGTCACGCGTTCAAAAATAGCACTCCTGTGAGTTATATTTTTGAACACTCGACTCACTAAAAATAATAATTATGTTGGACCGACTGCTCTACACACGGTCCGTATTTGGTCGTTTCCGTTCCGACGGTCGGCGTCCTGCCAAATCGGAACGTGTATTACGGGCTTTAGTCAACACAACACAGGAGTGCTATTTTTGAACGCGTGACTCACTAAAGCGCAAGTCGTGCACGACTCCAAGTCACGCTCGTCTTCCAAGTCACGCAATACCATTTTGCCATATTGTTGAAACCATCGTTTGAACTGTAGTGCTGCCACAGAACACAGAAAGACATTAGAAGGGCGATACGATACATTTAATACTGGAACCGCTGTCGCCAAACTCACACATACAAACGGTCAATAATACGTTGCACTACTAGTAAACACCTGTTTTGATTTGTCGCATAACTTTAATCCCGAACTAGCCTAAATCATACAAACTTTTGAACGAAAACACACCTCCAACATATGGAAATAGAGTTCAGTTTGCCGTAGATAAGAAAAGTATTTACGACGTTTTGTCCCTCTTGAATCTACGAGCTTCGATTTACAAAAAAGTTCTGCCACTCGTCAACAGATGGCAGCATGTGTACAAACAATTTGGTAAACTTTATATTCATCGTAATAAGGTTGACATTTCATTGTAACGTGATATTTACCTTCGCTACTCACTTAGTGCCGTGACACAAAATATTGACACTATCGATATATTGGTTGGACACGATATTGGGTTTGATGTCTGATGATTTACTTACATCATTAAAAAACTTGACGATACTTGAAGTTGGAATCGGGCACGGAGTATACAATGTAGTTTCTTAGTTGAATCGCAATAGGTATGATGTATCTAGGTTGCCAACAATTTTTTGTCTGAATATAGGTCTTTTTTAAAAAAGCTGATAAAAAATATAGTGCGCTTCAAGAAATAATAGTATCTCAGTGCGAAAAGAATTACTAATTTATAGTAATTTTTTTTACTTCATTCTAATATTATAAATGCGAAAGTGAGTTTGTTTGTTACGCTTTCATGCCCTATCTACTGAACCGACCATCATGGAATATTGCATACACATAGGTTAGGGCACTGAGAAGGATGAACTATAACTACTACAACTATACACCACGCGTGTAAAACCGCCGGTAACAGCCAGTAGTTATCTAGTTTTGTAACTGTGTAAAGTTAATAAAAAAATCTTACACATTCGCCATTTATGTGATTTTTTAGAAGTGACAAAAAACAATTAAAAAATCCCTTTTAACTTCGTCTCATAAACGACTGAACCAATGTCATGAAACTCGCAGTTTTCCTTAATATGGACACTAAAATAAAAAAGTTTCTGTATCGTGCCGTGTGGTTCCCGGCAGAGTAGAATAGGACTACTCCAACTCTTCCCGTGGATGTCAATAAACATCAAAGAGACCTCTCCAACCCGTCTGGCCACCGTGGAGAGTGAAGGCCAAATACTCTGACTGCTCTGGCTAATATACGGGTCTAGTAGTACAGAGAGGGTCATGCTCCTGCAGTGGACACTAACAAAGACCTGATGATGATGATCGTAGAGGCAAAAAATATGAATTGTGACTGGAAATACGAATGCGGAATTCAATTCGAATAAAGCGAACAGCTCTACGAGTGGACGCGATAAGGCAAGAAATCACCGAGTCCAACAAAAGTATATTACAATCCGACTTATAGTTTTTAAAATATGCATAGTTAAACCTAAAAATAATAAAAACATATATACAATTGTGAAATTTGGCCAGTTTAGATTAACATACACAAAAACTTAGCCAATCTAACAAAATTACATTCATACGAGTCGATTAATAACTTCCTTTTTTTAAGTCGGTTAATAACACTAGCGTGCATGTGAGTGTCCACAAGTTTATCTCCTACTAAAAATCACTCATCGTGCCCATCGATGGTTTCACTTCATCAACAGTTGAAATTTATCGATAGATCGATAGAATGCTTTAGAGTGTGGGTGGTGTGTCACTATGACCTTTACTACGTGTTTAGAGTTTTAGCTAAAACGGACGAACCAGCGATTTCATTTTACATTACGTGCTTAAAACGACGCAATCGTAATAGTATGCGTTCTTTCCCAGCAATGTATATTTTTTGAAATTGATTAATGAGAATGTTCGTATTGATATCATTTTTACAGATTTTTACTTAAAAACGATAAATAAGAGAACTTTTCTTACTTACTGATGAAAAGAGACCCTTTTTTTAGCTATACTTGACCCTTGACTTCTTGCTTTGCAATTAATTACAGCACAACTAGGCATTTTTCAATTATTGAGTCGCCGCGTTACTCGTTACTTGCAACGATAGAGTCCGTGAATTACTAAACAACGGGAGTGGGCGTTTTGTTAGAAGCTTGAGCATCTAGTCAACATTGCGGCGCGCTTGCCCCGCCCACAAGGCCATTCTAATGTCTTTCTGTGTTCTGTGAGTGCTGCCAACCTTCAGCGAAAAATATTTAATTTCTTCATATTTCACGCAGAATTTTTAATAATTTTTATAAAGGTTATTAAGAATTTTTTAAATGTTTATTAAATGAAGCGTCAAAAGAAACGTAAAATCAAGACAGATGAACTTCAAATGACAGGCAGTAACTTTGACGTAAAAGCGTTGGTCGTCTGCGGAGACGAGCGGTCTAAACCGCTCGTTGCAATCACTCGTCAACTACCGATTCAAAAATGAGGCTTTTTGGAAACACTCGCGTCAATCACTCGTTTAGTGAGTCACGCGTTCAAAAATAGCACTCCAGGAGTGCTATTTTTGAACGCGTGACTCACTAAATCGAAAGTCGTACACGACTACAAGTCACACTCGTCTTCCAAGTCAGGAAATGCCATTTTGCCATATTTTTGAAACCATCGCTTGAACTGTAGTGCTGCCAACCTTCAACGAAAAATATTTCATTTCTTCTTATTTCACGCAGAATTTTTTATAAACTTTTTAAGGTTATTATGGATTTTTAAAATGTTTAAGAAGTGTAGCATCAAACGGAACGTAAAATCATGACATAGGAACTTCAAATGACAGGAAGTGACTTTGACATAAAAGCGTTCGTCGCCTGCGGAAACGAGCGGTCTCAACCGCTCGTTGCAATCACTCGCCACCTAACGATTCAAAAATGCAGCCTTTTGGAAACACTCGCGTCAATCACTCGTTTAGTGAGTCACGCGTTCAAAAATAGCACTCCAGGAGTGCTATTTTTGAACGCGTGACTCATTAAAGCGAGTGTCGTGCACGACTACAAGTCACACTCGTCTTCCAAGTCACGAAATGCCATTTGGCCGTATTTTTGAAACTATCGCTTGAACTGTAGTGCTGCCAACCTTCAACGAAAAATATTTCATTTCTTCTTATTTCACGCAGTATTTTTTATAAACTTTTTTAAGGTTATTAAGGATTTTCAAATTGTTTAAGAAGTGTAGCGTCAAAAGGAACGTAAAATCATGACAGATGAACTTCAAGTGACAGGAAGTGACTTTGACATAAAAGCGTTCGTCGCCTGCGGAAACGAGCGGTCTCAACCGCTCGTTGCAATCACTCGTCAACTAACGATTCAAAAATGAGGCTTTTTGGAAACACTCGCGTCAATCACTCGTTTAGTGAGTCACGCGTTCAAAAATAGCACTCGAGTGCTATTTTTGAACGCGTGACTCATTAAAGCGAATGTCGTGCACGACTACAAGTCACACTCGTCTTCCAAGTCACGAAATGCCATTTGGCCGTATTTTTGAAACTATCGCTTGAACTGTAGTGCTGCCAACCTTCAACGAAAAATATTTCATTTCTTCTTATTTCACGCAGTATTTTTTATAAACTTTTTTAAGGTTATTAAGGTGACAAAAGGAACGTAAAATCATGACAGATGAACTTCAAGTGACAGGAAGTGACTTTGACATAAAAGCGTTCGTCGCCTGCGGAAACGAGCGGTCTCAACCGCTCGTTGCAATCACTCGTCAACTAACGATTCAAAAATGAGGCTTTTTGGAAACACTCGCGTCAATCACTCGTTTAGTGAGTCACGCGTTCAAAAATAGCACTCCAGTCAACACACCAACTAAGTTCGTGTGAATAGACATGTCTGCTGCATGGTATTGGCAAAGACAAAGACATTATAATAACGTAGTATTGGTATGTTTATGTTGTCAATGTCATTCTTGGTCAAAAAACAAACATATTGTTTATGGTGGTCTCGTCTTGTGGTTGCGCGATCGTTCGTTCATAATTTATTTACCTTCGTATTTTTATAAAACACAAAAAGATAATTTTTATATAATTGTTTAGTCCACTGGACAAAATAAATTTTGAGATATGTGTTATTGAATGTATAAAAATATATTGTTACGTTCGATAAAATCTCATGACAAAAGGCCTTGCAATACGCATAAATCGGACAGTTTTCCAAATGTATTGTTTTGATAGATATGGATCCGAGAATGTGTAGAAAAATCAGTAGTGAAAGTCTTCCAGATGTTGATAATGTGGAATATGAAATATCCAACGTCATTGCACCGCAAGAGAGCGAAGATAATTTCCTGATAGAAGGCAGCCCAGAGCCAAACTCTGTGACCTGGCTGGACGACGATCAGATTGATGAGCTAGATCTTAATTTAGACCAAACAAATCTATTTTTTCATAGGGTTGATAGTGCAGACATAATTTATAGAAGCAAGAAGAAAAAATGTAAGATGGTAGGGAAGTATGTAATGGGGGATGTGTTAGGGGAAGGTTCTTATGGTAAAGTCAAGGAGATGTTGGATTCCGAATCGCTGTGCCGACGAGCCGTGAAGATACTGAAGAAGAGGAAGCTGAGGAGAATACCAAATGGGGAGCAGAATGTTCAGAGGGAGATACAATTGCTGCGAATACTTAGACACAAAAATGTGATAGAACTAGTCGATGTTATGTATAATGATGAGAAGCAGAAGATGTACCTTGTCATGGAATTTTGTGTGGGTGTGCTGCAGGTATGTTTAAGGAATTATTTCTGAAAATTCCAAGTAAACTATAATTTTGACATGCTCAACTAGAGTTACTCCCATATGTTGTTTGAGATAGTAAACATATTTTGTTGGGGAGTATTTAGCAGCCCAAATTAAAAATCTTTTTTGCTATAGGTTCATTCTTATTGGGCATACAAGCCTATAAACTTATTGTATGGGTTGGGTACACACTACTTTTACAGTTTACAGTCTATTAAGTACCTGTATAAAGGAAAACATTTATTGGTGATTGGCATACCAACACACAGCCAAAAGTATATTAAGGTCTAAGGTATTTTTTTTAGTTGGTAACAAATTGATTTTCCCAATAGTATTTTATTTTTATGATATTTGTTTTTCTAGTATTAATTTGTTTCACCAATTATATCATAATTTTATATAGTAATAAGCCAGTCTTTACAGTTTTTCCAAAAAATCTATCACCATGTAATGTTATCCACAGAATGGTTTTATTTAGTGTTTCACAAATTAATATGAACAGCAATGGTAATGTTACAATTAAGAAGTGACAAACAAAAAACTTTTTATTGTAGTATTGCCCGTTTACACTGACAGCCAAGATATGAATTTAATATGTAGATACTGTAAACAAACAATTTTTGACTTGGTCCTTATCAAAAACAGTTATGAATTCCCAAATAATAATTTACACGTTTATACCTCCCTTTTTATATATATGTGTAGAAGACATAAGCGTAAAAAAAATCAAACCACATGTTATACTAAATCACTATAGTATAATAAATAAAAATAACAGTCGGAAAACTATAATGGACATTCCCCTAAAAATTCCCCTGTAAAGTGCAGGCTGCAAAAATTTGTATGAAAATGCATTTCTTTTGTTTTTTTACTAATTTCATTATATACATACTATAGTGGTGTAGTATAGACTGTGGTTTGATTTATTATGTATATGTCTATTATATGTTGTATGTGAAGTGTAGTGGCCTAAAAAGTCCTGCAGGATAGGTGTCACGGACATAAAGGAAATTAGGGTGTATGTGACAAGCGTTTATTCCAGACTGTTCGAATTACATTGACATCAGTCAAATGAAATCTTAGGATTACCCACCACCATTTATTATTAACTAACCTACATACATTACAGTATGTATTTTTTTTCTCCTCTAGGATATGTTGGAAGGAAGTCCTGGCAAAAAGTTTCCTCAGCGACAAGCACATGACTACTTCACACAGCTGCTGGACGGCCTGGAGTACCTACACGGACAGGGTGTCATCCATAAAGACATCAAGCCTGGAAATTTACTGCTTACTCTAGATCAAACGTTGAAGATCACAGATTTTGGTGTTGCTGAGGTATTAAAAATTTAATTGTAATAAGACAAAACCTTGGTAATATTAATGTGGGTTTGTAAGCATAAAAATTGATGATATACATTATACAATGTGAATTATATGCACAATAAATACATCCACGGGCCAAACTAGATCACTATAATGATATTGAAATAACAGTCAAAAAACAAAAAATCCAAACAAGTGTGCATTCACTTAAGCAATTTGTATGGAAATGACGATTTTTTGGTTCTTTATTTGGTTGCTTATGTCTTTTACACATTGTATTTAAATTGATAGAAGCACATTGTAAGTATTTTCAAACTGGAGTCTTCCTCTTGTTGAGGAGAAATGGTTTCATTTAAATATCTTTAAACCAGTATTTAGCCATTGACTGTTACAAATCTCATGTTAAAAGTAAAAACTAGCGAAATAATTTAATGCACTATTGTCTATTCAATACTCATTAGTGCAAATCATGTACCAACTAACAGACTATTATCAAATAAATTTAAGAAAAACAACAAACTTGAACATATTTTTGCCATTATAAATGTAAATTTACTTTTATTTTTGTTGCAGGAATTAAATATGTTTTCTCCTGAAGATACCTGTTATACCGGCCAGGGTTCACCAGCCTTCCAGCCTCCTGAGATAGCTAATGGCGCTGAACAGTTTTCCGGAGTCAAAGTAGACATATGGAGTAGTGGAGTAACATTGTAAGTATTAAAGGTATACAAAATAAGGAAATATAGTGGTTATGTATTTATTGAAATCAGCTATGTTCTCTTGTGTACATTAATACTGCATGTAAGTGGTGTGATAATGAGATTATATTATTGAAAGACGCAGCACTGTCATGTTGAACTACATTGCCATTACAATTCTATTACATATTCATTAGGTCATGAATCATTATGTTAAACCTGAACTACTTTGGATGACTCTCAAAAGTGAATATTGGATTTTTACAGTACCGTCCCAGTTTTATGCATTTTATTTTTAAACATTTCATGGAAGTAAAGATATCTTTTTGTTTTCATTATTTATTTTTTCTCTGTAATGAACGCTACTTAGATATAGTTACTACCTATTATGAAAATTTGTAATAATGATATCAGATAACTGATTTGATCAACTAGTGATTATGTAAGTGGGAAATGATAAACAATGTGTAATTTGAAGACTGATATGTTATGTGAAGCATGTAATGACTTACTGCCAACTATTCATATTTCTATTGCTTTAAAATATTTTTTTGTATGTCTCAGTTAATAAAATAAAGCAATATCATACTTATGAGTATGTACTTATGAGACGTCTTGTATTTTAATTGCAGCTCTAGGTATTATTTATATGTGGATGCTTATCTGCTGATTTGTTTCATTTTTTTTTCAATACATTTGCTATTAATACCGTTCTTATGATTTATGACATCGAAACTTGGATCTTAATTTTGTATTTTACGGACCAGGCTCTTTCCACACCACATGCTTGTATTCAGTAAGCTGGCTATTATCGTCATCAATTTATTATAAGCACTCTCCTTCCTATAAAGACCTCGACTATAATGTCCAGCGTACCAGACTTGCATCATACATAACATACTACAAATACAAATATCGTTATATTTCCTCAGAATCTGTAGAGAATAAACATCGATACTCACAAACTTTTCGGTTTCATAAATTATTACAGTGTGAAGATTACTAGTACTAATGGAATCAGATTGTGTACTGCGCATCGACTTGCGCGATGTTCATACTCGCAATAAAGTTTGGCGCGTCCTGTTCTTCCGCATAGTACAGAAAATTTTAATATTTGCCAAATTTTGGCCTAAATTTTTTCCGAAAGAATGATTACTCCTTTCACAGATACAACATGACTACAGGCCGGTATCCCTTCGAAGGCGACAATGTGTACAGATTGTTGGAAGCAATAGGGCGCGGCGAGCCTGCCCCTCCACCCGCGACCTTAGGCCCGACGTTGGGAGAACTGCTGACACATATGCTCAAAAGAGACCCTGACTTACGACCCAATGTCCAAGAAATCAGAAGACACGCGTAAGTATTTTTTAATTAAATAGTTAATTAATTAAGGAAAATATTATTAAACTTAAATTATTCGAGATTACATCCTGCATAGTGTACAGAATATGTTCAATAACTCTGGTTGGATATCAATTAAGTCTTATTACTATTTTCATTTTCAATTAATAATATCGCCATCTTCTTTTCCATGCTGGTTTGGAAATACATAGATTATACCAGATGCTTTTCTTCCCGGGCAGACCTTAAAAGCCGGTCAAGGGTTTGGATGAAAATTTAAGGAATCACTTCAACATGATACGTCTAGCAACCAATCACTATTTTCATTCCGCGCTCACTAACACGCTAAACGTGGCCTTTGGGTTTAATGACCATGGGCTCTGACTACCCTGCGAGTGTAAATGACGTGACCATGGCCTACGAGTTCTAAAGCCCAAGAGTCTGTACATTGCATGTTATAAGGACTTGATTCTGTATGTGTATCAAATACAAGGATTTTTAAGTACTCCAGAAAATTTGCTTAGATCTATTTTATTTTATTCAATTAAATTTACAGTGGAATCAAAAATTTTTTTTGATAACTTATATACTGAACTCCACATACCAGTACATACTTCTGATAAGTACTGCAATTTAATATCAAAAATAATAAACCAATAACGAGGGCAAGGCTAATCTTTACTGCTGTGATGAAAACATCGTTTGTCTGGGTGCTATTATTAGCACTGTAATTGTATTGAACTGTAAACAACTTATGCCTGTTTACCTACCACTCAACAAAACCATCAAATAAAGTTTTTTCTATCACTCAGTATTGGCAAATATTTAATTTGCTTTACATTACATTTCCGCGTAGTCTATTTGATATTCATTGTTTGCTGAAAATGTGTATAGGTCATAGATATCACAATAATACCTGTGGTATAGGTACATACATTATGTTGGTAAATGCAGACTTTTATTGCATTGGATAGTCATTTGGTTAGTATATCCAGAGGTTAAAATCTACAAATAACAATAAATTTTCGCTGGAAAATTACTTTAGCTTTTCAAATATTTGTCGTGCATCACTTCAGTAGTTTCAGAGATTACAGTATTTATCTCTACACAAACACAACGTGTTTTCTAGATTAATGATATTGTCAAGTCAGTTAGGGTTGTTTAGTTAGATACTTATGGTTGTCAATTTACTTGTGTTCTAGATGTGCTAATTATCTTTCCAAAATAGTTTCGAAACTTGGATCGTAATTTTGTATTTTACAGACTACATCATATTTCTAAGTAAATTAGAATTATTTAAATTAAAAAATGACGTGAAAAAGTGCCTGAGAAGGCCTATTTTCTGAATAAAATCTTTGAATCTTTAAGAGAGTAGAGTAAGTGATGGTGTCTGCGTGTGTTCCAGTTGGGTGCAAGCCACGCCGGCGCTGGAGCCGGGCGAGAGGCTGGTGAGCCCGCGATCGCGGCGCTCGGACGAGCTACACAACTCCACCGTCATCCCCTACCTCGTGGAGAGGCACTACGCCTCCGCCCAAGAGTACTTCACGGAACGAGACCTCAGGCATGGTCAGTGTGCATATAATATCACTTTTATAGTTTTTATCGCTTCATTTCAGATGTTTATTAATTTGTTGGTCGTATCACATCTATACTTAGCATACTTTGATGAGTTGTTTCCAGTTTGGTTAGGATAGGAACCACCTGATTGTCTGATAAGAAAGATGATTCCATGCTTCGGAAGGCACGTTAAGCCGTTGGTCCCGGCTACCATCTGTCGTTAAAGAACGTCAGAGGCCGAGAAGCAGTTCCGAAGAACTCTGACACCAGGGTGTGCAAACAAAACTGCATCTAAACGTCACAGACAGACAAATCCCTTATAACCCCTCCTTTAGTGTTGGGGTTAAAAACATACCGGATGATTTTGTTGTTGACTGACAACGTAAATGTGTCATCCATTTATTACCATGTTGTTGCAATTCTGCATTTATTGAAAATTCTCTGACATTGAACCTGTGCCCTTTCCTTATTGTGATTCCCTGCGACACGTATCTACTTGCTTACTATCAGTAATATAGTAGCAAATACTTATATTCAAGGTAAAACTTTGTTACATTGTGACAGTTCTCAAAACACATTTTTGCTAGTATATTGGAAATATAAAACACATTTAAGTAAAATGAATTTTAATATTTTTTTCTGTTACTAAGACAAATGTCAACGTAGTCTACCCTCGAGCATGAACCCACAAAGTGTTCTAAACGATATGTGTTAATATAAAGTTATAAACGCGATAAAACCGTATTAAAAGTAATTTTATTTAAAGTGTAACAATTGCGAACATTCTAGAAAACTTTGTATCAGTAAAGAACATTAATTTAAAACAACATAAATTGCTGCCACATTTTTGTGAAGACAAACAGGTTACAATATATTAACATGAAACTGATTTATTTTTCCTGCTTTTGTAAGAAGTTGAAGAATTGATGTCAGCCGTTAATTATAATTGTCACTGATGGATCTACACAAGGGCTATTTGGGCTGCAGCCCAAGGCCTCGTAGCTATAAAGGACCTCCACTAAATTAATCAATTAATCGTGGTGCCACCACTGCTCATGTGATGGCCTGGAGTGTAGAGCAATGTTAATTTTGCTCTACACCCCAGGTGCCTAGTAGCCTATGACACGATAACTCGATCATAGTCAACAATAACACAAAGTGGTAGAGGCGATTATATTGGTTTAGAAATAGGCAGAGCCCAAATAGATTAGACCGGGCACGTGGTCCCCACCTCTAATTCGTAGGATTGGTTCTGACATAGGCACATAGATAGATAGCGCCACTGGTGGCGTCACAACTTTGTATACGTACGCCATATTCTGAGAAAATAAAAGCACTACATCTACGAAATTTATCTTCATTAAAATTAAAACAATATTTTGGCATATATTTTTGAATTATTTCCCAGTTTTAGCAAGTTAAGTGTAGAGTGGAAAAGTGATAAATGTCATGTTCTTTTGAATTCCTTATAGTAGGTTTTAATTTGGCCAAATACTTTTGTATGAGGATGGCAGTCTACTTATTATCTTTGGCCCGGGGCTCAAGCTCGGTCCGCCCCTGCAAATACTTGTCATCGTCCAAAAATAGGCTGAATCTACTTATCGTGTGTGTGACGTGGCTTCACTTTGCAGATACTTCTGAAGTCCGCATAGCCGGCAGTTTTCGGGCTCGCATTTGCTCGTTGAGTTAGGTTCGTTGCATGCGAGTGTTGGATTTGACCCCGAGTGATCTCACTTACATGTCACGCTGAGTGATATCGCGCTTGTGCGCCCTTGAATTAATTACTCGTTTATTCTGTCTCATAAATATTTAAGGAGAAATGTATTAACCTAATGACTCATGATTTGAATCATTTACGGTACTGTATTTTCAGGTCAAATCAAATATCGATGAGATGCATGCAATGATTTGTGAAATTTTCCTCAAATATTGATTGGTGTTATGGCTACATTAACCCACTTTTTATAGCTAGTATTATTAATATTCAGTATGTTTCTATTCAATTGTTTTTGTGTTGTATTGTTTTCATAAAAGCTAAAAACAACTTAAAATAGATGCTGACTAACAGTTCAACGACCCAAATACATAACAAATACGAATATTTTTTAGTGTTAACATTTTGTGTACATGCAGTTAGTAATATTTTTTACTTTATACAAGTCACTGTCGAGTATAAGAAAATGCGTATTCTAAAGTTTTAAAATGTTTATATCATTTAAAAATTGGCTGTACCTAGTCGGGTCATAAGTTCTGTCAAAACCTTATTATTTAATTTTTTTTAATAGTGGCTAGATGAATTTCACCAATTTTAAAAATAGAACGTTTGCGCTTGCCGAAAATAGAAAAGACATTAATTTTATTCATTTTCAAATATGGAGTGGTCGAAGAAAGAAGATAGAGTAGGTAGCGGTTATCGCGTTGCACCGCTGTGGTTACGCGCCAAAAGAAATTTACAATATTCTACAAAAATTTAAAATAACCCTACGATTTGTTTATCGCACTATCAAACGATTCACTGAAGATTCAAGCTTCGAAGATCGTAAGAGGACCGGCCGACCTCGTACAGTAAGGACCCCAGCGATCGTCAAAGCAGTGAAGGCGCGAATCCAACGAAATCCTGTTCGTAAACAAAAAATCTTAGCTCTTCAGATGGGCCTAAGCAGAACTACGGTTGAGCTTATCGTAAGAAGACCGGACGTTTTTTTGACGAGCGTTTGAAAAAAATTAGGCTGGATAGATCCCGCGCTTTGTTACGGCGGTACGCGGGAACAAAATACCGCGAAATTTTGTTTTCGGATGAAAAAAATTTTAACATCGAAGAAAGTTATAATAAACAAAATGATGAGGTGTATGCCCACAGCAGTGAAGAAGCCAGCGCGCGTATTCCAAGGGTTCAAAGAGGACATTATCCTTCATCACTCATGGTTTGGCTTGGAGTCTCATATTCAGGCTTAACTGAGGTGTTTTTCTGTGAAAAAGGTGTAAAAACCAGATTCAAGATTCAAGTGCCGAGGTGTACCAAAATACCGTCCTAACAAACATAGTGGAACCTCTTTCTCAAACAATGTTCAAAAACAGACATTGGATATTCCAACAGGACTTTGCACCAGCTCATAGAGCACGAAGCACGCAAAACTGGTTGACCGCCCGTGGAATTGACTTTATCGGACATGAAGACTGGCCCTCTTCTAGTCCAGATTTAAACCCACTGGATTACAAGATATGGCAACATTTGGAGGAGAAAGTCTGCGCTAAACCTCATCAGAATTTGGAATCTCTACGAGCATCTTTGGCTAAAGCAGCGGCTGAAATAGATATGAATGTGGTGCGTGCTGCGATTGATGATTGGCCGCGTCGATTAAGGGCATGTATTCAAAATAGATAAATAGGGGAGGGCATTTTGAATAATGTAAATAAAATTGTATTCTAAATTAAAATACCTTTAATTTCATATATAACTTTTTTATAATTATCAAAAAGTGTATCATTAATTTAATAAAAAGTTTTTGACAGAACTTATGACCTGACTAAGTATATTTAAAACATTCCAGGTTTGCGCGCAATCGCTTCATTTGTTAACTATTGGTGATGCAGTAAATATTTCTTATTGCAAAAATTATATCCTTATGACCTCAAACTAATGAGATCATTCTTAACACTTTGAATGAAAAAATCGTGTTGAAGCCAACATTAGATACAATAGTTACCTGTTCACGAGAGTAAAACCGACTGCTGTCCCTAAAGTTAGTAGTTATGAGCTACTTACTATAGAGTTTTAAGGTAGCTTGAAAAATTCGACGCTAGTGTTATTTACTAACATATGCTGTAACCAAAAATATATCTTTCGTGACGTTCATAAACATTTCTTCTAAAAGATAAAAATGATACGATTGTATGTTCCCTTTACATTGCAGAACTCGGTGACGGTGGATCGCGTACGTTGTCGACGGCAGAACTATCAGACGCAGCATCATCCAGACGCAAGCGACGCTGGCACTCCTCCTGCGGCCGCCTGCCCTCCTGCCGCCTCACGTGATGTCCATGCATGTACTGCACGTGTCGCGGCGCAAGCCCAGCTGGCACTCCTGCGGCCCCTGCCCTCCTGCCGCCTCACGTGATGTCCATGCATGTACTGCACGTGTCGCGGCGTAAGCCCAGCTGGCACTCCTGCGGCCCCTGCCCTCCTGCCGCCTCACGTGATGTCCATGCATGTACTGCACGTGTCGCGGCGTAAGCCTAGCTGGCACTCCTGCCCTCCTGCTGCCTCACGTGATGTCCATGCATGTACTGCACGTGTCGCGGCGTTAGCCTAGCTGGCACTCCTGCCCTCCTGCTGCCTCACGTGATGTCCATGCATGTACTGCACGTGTCGCGGCCAAGCCCAGCTGGCACTCCTGCGGCCCCTGCCCTCCTGCCGCCTCACGTGATGTCCATGCATGTACTGCACGTGTCGTGGCGTAAGCCCAGCTGGCACTCCTGCCCTCCTGCCGCCTCACGTGATGTCCATGCATGTACTGCACGTGTCGCGGCCAAGCCCAGCTGGCACTCCTGCGGCCCCTGCCCTCCTGCCGCCTCACGTGATGTCCATGCATGTATTGCACGTGTCGCGGCCAAGCCCAGCTGGCACTCCTGCGGCCCCTACCCTCCTGCCGCCTCACGTGATCTCCTTGCGTGTACTGGGTGATTTTTTAAGCAGTATTCAAATTTTTACAGTAAGAATACCTGATACTTAAAGTATTTCCACAAAAAAAATGTGACTAAATATGTCAAAAAATGTCGCCTTTTCATACTAAGTCCGATCAGCTGATCGGTCAATTTGTATGGGAATGCGAAATGTTTTTGTTTTTTCTCAATATTTGTTTATGGAAAGTACTTAGTTCTGTATAAGTAACTAAAACTGCTGTAAAAATTACGCCTATACTGTTTAAAAAGTCGCTGGGTATTTCTAGAGCTACTGCACACTTAAATACACTACTTAAAAGCTGTTATTGATACATAGATTAGATGTTATAGCGAACTATACTCACTTCCTGTTGGCTAGTTATTAGCGTGCATTGACCTGGCTTCTAATCTTCATATCTAACGCTCATTTGTACTGCTCTTGTTGTCATCATAAAATTTGAGCTTTGACAGCGAAGGTACTATAAAATGTGTGCAATTTGAAAGAAAATGGATTTTTATGAGGTTATCGTGCACTATTTACTTGCTAACTGACGCTTGGTATTGGAGCTCTTTCGCGAAAGGATTTTCTGATCCTCATTTCTTTTTGAGAGTGACACTTTTCAATAGTCGATTTTTGCAGAGGAATCTCATGTGGATATTTATTTGCGTATGATGTCTCGTCGATATAAAGAAATGATGACGAGAAAATGACTTTGTTTATCATAAGTGCTTTGGATGTTTATTCGTGGAACGTGGCAGCATCTCATCTGGCGACAATATAAATAGTAATTGTAAACTTAAGTGCCGTTGAAGTCGTGGTTCTCGGTGATGCCGCGTGCTACGAAAATGTTCCAAATGTCGTACAAAATGTATTGCTTCCAATTCATATACGTACTTTACTTTTGATTGAATTTTAAACACACTCGCTGTACCTTGTGAAATCATTTCTAGTCTAATGTGTGTACGGTTCGATCTAGTTCATTCGCTGTAACTGTAAAGTTTCGGTTAAAACCAGACTGGTGGTTTTTCTTCTTTATTTTTGAAACTGGTATTTTATTCAATATATAAAACTGAGTATCTTTCCTACTTTCAAAGACACTGCATAAAAATATTGAGATGTGCAAAAATTTGCAATACTATTTTTGTGAGATAAAAGTTTATTTACTGTTTTGAACAATTATAAAAAAATATCAACAACATGTTTACTGGCGTACAAATATGAAGAGCTCTTTTGATACTTAGCTGATCTCGAGCCGCGCAATGTATTCCGAATTGAAACGTCGCCGGTTCTGCGGCTTCGTGTATAGAGCCCTTTGGGTTATACCATGAAAATGGAGATAACACTGCTATGTACTCCCGCTAGAGTGCAGCATTAGCAGAGACAGTAAACAAATGTCTCACAATGACTGGTATGTCGAACTCGCAGTAAATTCCCTTTATTTTACATCCTAATACGCAGCATAGATGCATTTTTATATTATAACACTCGAGTATTTTAAAAGCAAATTAATACGGAAATAATATTTAGTTTTACAAATTAATAGCGACTTTTACATTGTCAAACCTTTTGTGTACTGTCTGTGCTACGGGTGCACTCTGGCGGCACAGCTTTCAGTAATTGTCCTATATAAAATTATTTGCCAGAATTTAAGCGTTCGAAATAACTCTAGTTATTTCAACCCTTCGCGAGTGTGCTGTAGCTCGATATGCCACACACTGAACCACAACGTCGACTTTTTAATGTTCAGTGTTGCCTGTTTGATTAGTGCGAATCACTTGCCTACTTATAGGTGTTGCAACTTATGTTTTCACGTTTCGTAATGCTCCCACTAATAATTAGTGTGTATGATCGTCCAAAGATACAGAAAATTGATAATTATGGTATTTGAAGTACTTTTACTTGACCATTTCATCAAAAAGCAGTGAAAGTGCGTGAAGTATTTAAAAAAAAATTATAGCGTTAGTTTGTGTTCACATAAGTGACGTGCTATCACTGAAATCTAAAGAAGTTAGACATTGGTTTATAGTTTTCCTATAGTCAGTTTTGGTGGCTTATTTCGATAAATTTTAATTTAGATGCCCATTGCCTTATGTGCATGCAATAAAATTTAAACAAGCGTGATACACTTGACACTTATTTCGTAAATTTAATTAAATTATAAAACGCAGAAGTAATTATACTACTTAAATATATTTTTATAGATTGATTATGTATGATACAAATGATGATGGAAGACATCCACCGCTATTATACTGAGCAAAACGTCAAGAAGAGAATGAATTTTTAAGTTTGAATATTGTTTAAAGAATCCCGAGTGATTTGATTTAGTTGATAGTGAAATACTTTGAATATACAACAAGTGAGGAGCTGCAAGCACGGCTAGGGGCACGCGACAATATTTGGGAGCCGTTTCTTTTTGTTTGACGGCGGTTTAGTCCAGTGAGACCTACCTATATGATAATTATACAGGTGATTCTGAATAATCTGCCAATATTTTAGTGTCGAATCCCTTATATAAAGGCACGCAAGAAAAAAGATGAAAAATTTAAAAATCATCCCCCGTATAAATTCACCAATCAGCTGGTCAAATTGTTACGGGAAAATTAAATCTTCCTTTTTCATACGTTATTTTGTTTTTTGTGTTTAGTATATTACGGATTCTGATTCCATCATTAAAATATTGGCAGGTAGGTCAGCATCATATATCATCATAACACAAAAAAAAATTATACTATACAGGATAGTATAATTTTTTTTTTGTACATGTAAATGGATATTTTTCTTATTATAGACCAAAATGACAGACAACTTCAGAATTTACGATATCGATAGGCCATTTCTCGTAGCTCTACCTAACGAAAAGATTCATGTTGCTTCACCGTGATTGAATAGCTCCTCTGCTTGTTCTGTATTCGGAGACTAAATGTAAAGTACAAGTTGCAATGACTATACGAATATGCTTATGTCCAAATGTTTGTTTGTACCATTGAATGGAATGGATTTCCTCGAACGAAATAATATATATTATGACAATATTAAATCAGGTGTCATTACATGCCCCGTAATCTCTAACCCATCTCACAGACCTCACTTTCTACGATAATTGTTTTGAGAAATCATTTAAGTGTAGGTAGAACGAATTAAAGTAGAATAATCATTTTGCTATTTCTGTACTTTTATTTAGGGGTGTTTAGTAGAGTAAATGTATGAATGTGAATATTATTCGGAAAGCGGACATTGATGTCCTGATTGTAATAATATAATTGGTGCAATATTGGAAAAAACTGTTTATAGTAATTGATGTCGTAATTACCATTTTCAGATGAAGTTCTTTTGATTAATTTTCATGCAAACGTCTTTCCTCGTAACTAAATTTCGGCATTAATGATTAGACAGTAGCTATATGTAGCCAAATTTGTTTTAATGAGGATATTCGGAATCGATTATATCTCCAGTTGGCGGCACTGTGATGAGAGGAGACTCTGAACAATAATACCCAGAGGAGAGATTTTTGACAACAGCTATCAAACTTCATAATATGTATAAAAAAACAATTGGTGGATTTTGACAGCTCAAAAACACATCTCGTCTCAGCGCCACCGAGGGAAAAACATCGATTCCGAAAACCCTTGTAAGTGTTGCTGTGTATTTATCAAGTTAAGTAAACTGTTTCCTAAGATATATTACTGACAAAAAAAATACTTAAGACTAAAACAGCTTTTCTGTATACCAAATAGCGTGCTCAAATGGTAACAGTTGGACCTCATTACTAATTCTCCAATTTCCGTCCATCCGTCTGGCACAGTCACAGGGTTGTTGAATATGTGTATCTGTTAAACCGTACTAGGTAAAGACTTGAAATTGTGAATTGCCGCTGTGATAAAAAATGATTAAAACAAAATGATTTTAAAAATGAGTGAGTTGATACAAGAAACGAGTTTATAAGAGTTTTTGTGCAGTTGAATATCGTTCATGGTGGCATTGAACCCTTGTTGTGATATTCCGAATAGCACTTGGCCTGTTTTATTATTGCTAGAGTGGTCCTTCGGTCGAAGGCATGACGCTAGAAGAGAGTGCTGACAACTAGTAAGCATTTCCAAAAACCCTTATTCAAAGGCAACACTAGCTATAACAGTCGTGTGATGTGCGAGATAGAGAAAGAAGATAAGGTCAGATCAATCACCTGTTAACACGCTACCTGGTACTCATTATGCAATTAGAAAACTCAGTAGCATATCATAGGATCAATTGCCATTTCTATTTTCTTTCGTTGTGCAATAATTGTGTATTGATGGATGCTGTTCTAATTGTCTTATTAGGTTAACTTTTATTAAGCCATATGTTAATGAGATTATTGCGCAGTGATCTCGTATCGCCAAAGGCGTTTCTTTGCAAAAGTATTCAGTTAGTTTAATAGACTTCTCATTGACTTATTGCACTTGCGTTTGAAGGAGTGAGGTCTTCATATTAATGTTAAAATTTAAATATATCTACGCTTACGGATGTATATACAGTGCCTGAACTGATAATGCAACATGGAAACGGAAAAAGAGAATATTAATATATTGTAAATAAAAAGTAGAAAATAACGTAAACTGGTTTTTATTTTGTTAACACCTACTCCGATTTATTTCAGTATTGTTTCGACCTCGTAGTTTACAAATAAGGTAAAATAAAATTTTCTGGGCAAATATATGCTAAGAGCGAAGAAAAGCTTGAAAGTGAAAGTGCGCTAGAAAATTAGTTCTGAAATATGCGGCGGCAGCACAAAGGCGTCTGGACCGGTAAGCTATGATTGGGCCACAATGTGTCCGTCCGTTGTTGCTGCTTGTCAAATATCGTCCAATAACAGCGGCTCATCGAACTCAACGCTTCAGTGCTGCCCAGTGTTGCCAGATAAAGAAAATCAAAATACAGTGTTTTGAGCGTAAAAATACAGTGTTTGCGACAAAATTACAGGAAATTAAAAAAAAGATACAGTGTGTTTTACAGTGCAATTGAAAGACATTTATATCGTTTTTACCTTTATTTAGTACCTTTTTAATTTTACATTATTTTAAAATCTGGTCAACAGACCAGACTGGACGATAGTGACAAGGAGTAAACTCAATCACTGTCACTATCGTTTAGTCCGATTGCTTTCTCCTTATTGTATATAAAAGAATTAAATAATTTCAACATTGCCTCCGTTAGTTCAAACCAGTAAATCTTTTCGCTTCCATCCAAGATTCCAAGTTTATACTGAATGAATTAAATTCGCCGGTAAGCGAACCAACCAAGTTAAATGATACAATATATCATAGGAATACTCTACTTAATGATTATAACTTTTTTTTTTTATATAGGGACATATCACACAAATTGAGCTAGCCCCACAGTAAGTTGTGAACTTGTGTCGCAGGATACTAACTCAACGATACTATATTTTATAATATATACTTATATAGATAAACATCCAAGACCCAGGTCAATATGAAAAAGATCTTTTTCCATCTTGACCTGACCGGGGATCGAACCCGGGACCCCCGTGTCGCAGGCTAGCGTGTTGACCGCTGCGCCACGGAGCTCGACAATTTTCGATTATTTCTATATTGCTCGATTATTTGGGCGTATAATACCTACTCATCCAACATGCAATACACGGGGAATCCCCTAGGATGAAATCAAGAGTTGGTAGCTTTCATATTTTTTAAATCATATGGAACTTGGGTTGGGTGGGTACATTTTTAACAAAATATCATGGATTATATTGGCTCGATAAAAATTACAGTGCTCCTATACACAGTAATTTTCAAAACACAGTGTACAGTAGATTACGTGAAAATACAGTAAATCTACTGTAATTACAGTGCATCTGGCAACACTGGTGCTGCCATCTGGTGGCCAGAATTTCAGGAAACCGTCATTGCATTGCATGCAACCGTCTGGCTTCACCTAGGTTTATTTTAGGCGCTAGGATATGCGAATTTTCTCCGGTAAACCGATATATTACTAATAATATACGAGTGCGGTAAGGAAGTAGATTTTTAAAATTTGAACCTATTTAGGAGTAAAATAAGAAATAGCTGTAGTTTCGCATATCAGCGTCTTAAGGCACTGTAGTATCAGACATTAGCGCCACACCACACAGCAATTAATTCTTTTAGTCCTTCCTAAATCATATCAAATTTAAAAAATCTGATAGCTGAATGCCTTAGTAATTATTTGTACTATTCTTGGTACAAGTTTTAACTATTTTTAATTTAATGAATTAATAGAACTACTGATAAACGTCAAAAATGGCCAAAAAATGGTCAAAAATATCTATTAAAAGTAATAAAAAGAGTACAGTAAGTAATTTACTAGGGCATTCAGCTATTAGATTTTTTAAATTTGATATGATTTAGGATTAAATGAATTAATTTCTGGGTGGCGCTAGTGTCTGATACTAAAGTGACCATGGACACAATTTTTGGCCTAAAAATCTGTGGTCGAATAAACAAACAAAACAAAATTATCTTAGAAATAACGAATAAACTTTTCTAAGCTGATTTTTATAACGCTCTCATACTTGGTTCTCTTGGTAAATTAGTCGGAAAAACAGTTTGGTGCCCGAACCGTACCTTATTTATGACACCTAAACATTCAGAGCGCTTGAAAATATCTTCAAAAAGGTTCTAGAACTGAAGCAGTTTTGTAGATAAGTAATATTTTTTTCTGATGATTTTATCTACCGGATTAACATTATCCTCAATAAAGCCTTGGCAGGTTGCTTCCAATTACTTACGCTTACGCTCAACACAAATTCTATTTTGTACGGGAATGTTTTTTTGGATTCCTAGCATTGGTCCCATAGGAAGAGTTGTTCATAGTTCATATTAACCGACTGAACCACTCCTAGAGGTAAGTAGATGCCGATGCGTGTACGTAATTAATGTACGCTATTAAAATTGGGTTCACCTGTTAGAATAGTGTATGTATTATGAATTATAAAAATAATAAGTTTATTTTCTCATCACACAAGGCGCAAGTATACTCTAGTTTTTTTGCTTATTAAGTAGTGATGAGACTAGTTCCTGAAATAGGCTCCGTACGGAACCTGTTTCTACAGGTAACTAGGCCTCTCCCGCAACTTTTAATAAGTCACATATTCTAAAGTGTGGATCCAAGTAAGTATAACTTA
This sequence comes from Rhodophaea formosa, assembly GCA_963082605.1. Lineage (NCBI taxonomy): Eukaryota > Metazoa > Arthropoda > Insecta > Lepidoptera > Pyralidae > Rhodophaea > Rhodophaea formosa. Next base: position 8,941,195 of record OY720208.1, on the reverse strand, counting down.
ATTAGTGGTTAGTAGCTCTGGTATTTATGAAGTGAGAATAGATAATGAACAGAATAAACGTTTATTTTATACCCAGTATACTTAAATCTCAGGTTTTGGCAAAGCACAAGTGTACCTGTATTGTTCTGGTGGCATAGTAGTGTAATTGGTGTAGGCCGATATAGCGGAAGGCGTTGCGGCACCACTTCCGCGCATTGTGGTGTGGCGCTGCGAACGGGGCCAGGGGACACGCTTGCGACACACGGTTCACACCACGCCATACGCCAGACGTGCTAATTGTGGATTTTACACTATTGTGGGCGAGGCTTTAGTGGACTGTTAGGTATGTTCGTAACTACTTACATATCAAAGTACCTAGTATGTAATAGGTATTTCCTTTTTATCACGTTTTACACAGAACACAGATGTGCGTTTTATTTAGGGGCAGATAGAGCTCACTTGGAAAGGTGTTATGTTTTTTTGATACCTGATATTATGTCTAATAATAGTATTTAAAACTTATAGCAGAATAAAGAAATTCACATACCTATTGTATATATTTAGAATAGAATAAAAAAATTTAGACACACAACTTACATAGGTACTTATCTTTATATGAACATGAAGTCTAAAAACAATTCACTCCTTTATTAGGGCAGTCTTTTAAAACTCAAAGACTCGGTGAAGTGATTTATTTCAACATCTCTAGATAGTCGCGTAGGAAGTACGACCGATGGCATCAGCACCTGCCACCGATGAGGTAATGGGTGATAACATTCATAGTTATGCAGTTACAAATACATAACATAGGCATAGGTAACAAATTAAAATGACATTTTAACTGCATCCTTGCGTCTATAGAAATAAATAAAAATACCTACTTACTTACAGTGGCACTCCGGGAGTGCCCACAGAAGTAAAAACTTGAAGGAAATACTTAAAATATTTTATATATAAAGAGGTGTCGATTTTTTGAAAACGGTGTCGCGAGTTCACAGGTTTTTTTCCATCTCAATCAATCTCATCCAACACGCCGTAAGAAGTATTCCCTTCAAAATACTAGAATGGATAAACCAACCCTTCGTATTTAATTGCAATATGTACATTCAGTCAAAGGAAGTGGGAGTTAGTTAAGGATCCGCAGATCGCCTTGATTGGAACGGTGTCATCGACTCGTTGGTTGCCGGCTAAAGAAGTGAAGGGTTGTCGATGCTCGTCATTATTGTTTTTCTCATTGTCGGCTGCATAAAGTTCAAGGGTGGGCCTATTAGCCTAAATATAAAGGTAATATTGCATGCATTAGCAGACGCAACCTCATGCGACGATAAAAGCTATGCCGTTAATTTGCTTATGCAACTTGATCAGCCTCGGTGCATGAACCGCTAATGAGTTTGACTTATTAGTCAGATAGGAAGATAAGATACAAACCTTCCTACTTCTTTAGGAGTGAATTGAAAAGGTTTTTTTTGTTAAAGTTACTATAATTTTTTTTATATACTTAGGTACTTTACAGTGTAGACAAATACTTAAGTATAGAGAGTAAACTTAGCAACCTAATACAAATATTATAAAGAGAAATGATTTGATTGTTTATTTGTTTGCATTGAATAGACTTCGAAACTACTGGACCGATTTTTAAAATTCTTTCAGCTATAGAAAGTTAACTTATCTGCGGGGGACATATGCTATAATTTACGCGGATAAAGTTGCGGAAATGGCTGAAATTAATTTAAATATATACGCCTAAGTAGACATGTGTAGGAGGTAGGACTTACCAGCTTGTGAAAGGATGCGCAAAGGATATCAGCCAATGAAGTCCTTGACCAGATTAAAAATTGTCGGCAAATGTTATTGGACATTAACATAGGCTAGAACGTAGGCACTTATATGTTTGGTTTACTAATATAGACGCTTGGTATTAACATTGACACTATTTTGACTACTTAAGGTAAACTTAGCTTGTCTAATTTGGCCTTACACGACATTACACGTGAAAAATTGTATGAGAAATTTAAATAAAACCGGCCAAATGCGAGTCGGATTCGCACGTGCTAAGGGTTCCGCATGATTATTATAGATAGGACCAGGGATGAAACCTCTTCTATGCGACTTCTCTAATAAGGTTTACCAATTTTTTCCGGACTAACGGACACTTTTATTATTAACTAGCAATTTCCCTGCGAGTTCGTCCGCGTTAAAACGGTCCAGTAGTAGTAGCGGAGCCTATACAATGCAAACAAACAAACAATCAAATCATTATCTTTATAATATGTGTATAATGTAACTGGTATACTATTAGTATAGGAGGCTAACTTACTCGTAACAGTTATGGTACCTACCTACACTCTCTGTGACATTTTCAAGTGTCTTCCTATTACGGTTTGTAAGATACAGCGCTGTGACAGATAGACGGCTGAGACTGCGGAGCATTAATAATAGGATCCCGTTTTCACTTTTTAGATAGGGAACCCTAAAAATAATGCAACAGTCACAACCTTGTTTAGATCTGGTAGGCAAGTGAATATCGACCGACAGTGAAATCGCATGTAACGGTGATTTTTTGTATGTCGTATAGACCCTACCTACCTTCGAGCTCCTCCTGGGGGGCCCAGTTGTTTTTTGTAATATAAATATTACATACAATAAAAATCAAATTTTGTTTAAATTTCAGAATCAATAATCCCATTGATGTGATGAGAGTCTAAAGCCGCCACTCAATATATTGACCATGAAAGAATATTCTTGGGATGTAAGTCTTAAGTTTGGTTTTTAAGAATATTGACAATCTATCTCTTAGGTTTTTAAACAATCGATTGCACTAGTACTTTTATAATATATAAAAGTGAATATATCTTCTAAAAGTAAAAGTGAATATAGGTAGCTCCGTGGCGCAGCGGTCAACGCCTGCGACACGGATGGTCCTGGGTTCGATCCCCGGTCAGGTCAAGATAAAAATGATCTTTTGCAGATTGTCCTGGGTCTTGGATGTTAATGTATACAAGGTGTTAGTAAAAAAGCGCAAAACCAGTTTTCGAAAAAAGTAATATAAAGAATCCTTTTTTCGGTTATCTTTGTGTATTGATTATAAAAAATACCCTAAATTACTAACCGTTTGAGTATAATTTTAGTCAAACTGCTTACATACACATTATTACGTCTGTTTCCCTTATGAGGTAGACATAGCCCAAGGTCATTAGACCCAAAGGCCACGTTTAGCGTATTGATGGGCGAGTAGGTAAAAAACGGAATTTAAATAGGATGGGTGGTACCCCATTGAAATGATTCCTCATGTTTCGCCCATTCCCTTGACCAGCGGTACGGAGGCCGTGTTGCTCGAAGAGCTGAGCAGACCAATGTAGGGAACGTTTCCATTGGTCTCATTTGAAAAGTTGTTCAAATTGTTGGATGAGTCACCCCTGTAAACGAATTTTGAGAATATTTTACACGCAATATTTACAAATAAAAATATATTTAACATAAACATCGTGTAACTGCCTTAACCCTCGACATACCCTTAAAGCGGTGACAAAAAATGTCGCCAGCCTACGACACGGAGGTCCTAGGTTCGATCCCCGGTCAGGTCAAGATGGAAAATGATCTTTTTCAGATTGACCTGGGTCTTGGATGTTTATTTATATAAGTATATATTATAAAATATAGTATCGTTGAGTTAGTATCCCACGACACAAGTTCACAACTTACTGTGGGGCTAGCTCAATTTGTGTGATATGTCCAATAAAAAAAAAAAAAAATATTAACAACTTTTGCGAAAGCTGGGAATTAAAAAACAACAATATTTTTATACTTGAGTATTCAGCCGCCCGGGCAATTACTATGGAATGGTGGTAAAAATAAATTCGAGTTCAGCATTGATCCCACAGGAAAAATTATTCATATTGACAATCTGAGTCATCCCTTTAAGGGATTGTCGAGGGGCAAGTTTCACGCTGTACGTATGCCATTTTTGAATGAATCCTATTTAAGAATCGTTATAATGGATTCTATATGGCATGGGCCATGGCGTTGTGTCATCTTCTAAATGGTATTTATTTCCCAGCGCCTGCAGAGGTCAGGTAAATGCCACAGCAAGCATGCGGAACTTGCCATCAACACTATGCCATGCTTAATACAATTGATTGTCATCTCCAAATAACGTGGGGTGATGAAAACAAAACAAAAATGCTTCTGTTACATGTTAGAATATACGTGTCATGCTTTGATTGATTGCCATCAACACTATGCCATGCTTAATACAATTGATTGTCATCTCCAAATAACGTGGGATTTTAATCAGTGCCTAAATAAGTGCTATCTAAGTACTAGTATAAGTGCCTATCTAAGTACTACTACTACTTCTATAATGAATTTATGCCAAAGAATGACTACAATCATTACCTAATGTACTAAGTGACAAAAAAAACAGTAATATCGATTTATTATAGTAATAATAAATAGTACTTAGTAGTAATATACGATACTACAATTATATAGTATAATATATTAGGTCCGGAAAAAGTAATTTTGTATGAAAATTTTATTCGTCCATACATTGGGTTTAAATTACATCAAAATTCTCAGACCTAAAAACGCTTGAACCAACTTAGACCTCTTCTTACTGGGACTAGTATGTCTATAAACAACAAAAATAATTTTCGGCTATTTTGCATTAAGTATTCACTTTTTTTTTTAAAAGTGTATTAATTTTTTCGAATAACAGACAATTAGGTATGCAGTTCAAAAATTGAGTGAAAACGAAATTACTTTTTCCCCAACCTTTTGATGAGTTTGTATTTTCAGTCGTTCTACGCAACTTTCTTGAACACTATTTTACTTAGCAAATTTCGATATTAATCTTCCATTGTCATAGTTGATTGTTAGGTATAACCTATATGAGATAACTAAACTAAATAGACATCCTACATAATACGTATAGGTACGATATAGTTTAGGTACTGATATGGTGTAGATTTTCATCTCGACAAAAGTCTTACAATACTTGTCTAGCAATAATTGATGGGGTCAATATTTCAGACGAATAAATGATGCTCAATAGGTGAGGAACTGAGGAGCAGTGAAAGCCGCCTGCAATTCTATTGTGTTGATAGATTCGCGAGTTCAGTCGAAATTGTTCATGCTCGCAAAATGCCTTGCAGTTGAACTACTCTCAAAACGTCCTATTGGGAAAATAAAAATACGTAGTTCGGACGAATCTGGTAGATAAAAAAACCGACCAAGTGCGTGTCGGGCCACGCGCAGTGTAGGGTTCCGTAGTTGCGAATGACAACTTTGAGTTCACACTGTTCACACTCGCACCTCACAGTTTAAGGACCAAAAACATCTAACAATGAAAGTTGTATAAAATTTTACATTTTCCAGTACATTTTATAAGTTGGTTGCCTGTAACTTTTTCTGTAACTAGTTTGCACTTAGTACTCAGCTCTGATAGTTTTTCTTTCAACTTCAGTATATATACTACTGCTGTAATTTTTTTCACGTATCCATATATAACCGTTTAGCAGATTGAGGGGGGGGGGGGGGGGGGGGCACTTACCTCTAACAAAAATTCGCACTTTAAAACCAAATATTTCGGAAACGGATCCCTTAATCGAAAAGTGGTGTTCCCAATCTCACAATATTTTTTAAAGACCTATTTAACGATACCCCACACGATGGGTAAGTAGAGAAAAAAATTACTCCCCCACTTTACTTGCATGGGAGCTGCTATCCTAAAAAAAATATTTTTCAAGATTTTTTTCTACCACTTTTTGCCATGATAAAATACATACTTATACCAAATTACAGCTTTCTAGTACTCATAGTCTCTGAGTAAAACCGCGGACGGACAGACAGACAGACATGGCGAAACCATAAGGGTTCCTTGTTTACTACGGAACCCTAATAAAACCGAAGAAACTCTTCGGTATTAGATTTAAAAAATAAGAAACAAAAAAGACAATTATACTTATTTAACCATTAAGGAAACACCTAGTAAATATTCTGATATCTATGAAGGAAACAGTAAGTTTTTTGGTAAAATTAATACATATCACGTCTTTATCCCTTTCGGGGTAGACAGAGCCCAAGGTCATGAAACCCAAATACCACGTTTATAGTGTTAGTGAGCGGTAAGGCGGAAAGCGGAATCAAAATTGTGATTATAAATATGTGATCGCCGATAACGTGATTCCTTAGATTTTCGCCCAATCTCTTGACCGGCTTTTACGGTCTCCGCGGGGTGAAAATCAACTGGTATATTCTATGTTTTCCTTTTCTCCCAAACCAACATGGAAGTGAAAAAGAAATTTTAATTATGTATATGTATCTATCCCTATCTTTTAACGAAGTAAATAATTATCAAAAATTCTACAAGTATTTTGTTATGTAGAGAAGTATAGATTTAGATTTTTAATGCGACTTAGCAAGACCCTTTTATTTATTAATTTTGGCCGATTATGTGTAGTTACTTCCATCGACAAAGGAAAACGTGTGATTCTGAAAAGTTTAACTCGTTTCAGCGGGACGTTTTACGAAAAGATTCAATGTCGAGTAAAACGATTTGCGAGATCCGCGATAACTCACCATATCGTCGAGATCGAGGCACCATTGTTCTATTCCGACTTCGACATTTTATTAAATGAGAAATTGCTATTTTGTTCATGCTCATTGCGCAGTGGTGATGATTTGTTCAACGGCGTGTGACGACATCTATGACCAAGTATGAGTAATAATAACAATAAAAGATGCATTTTTTTAAATATTTAGTGTTTTAAACAGACCGGTCAAGTCCCAGTCAAACTCGCATGGAGAGGATACGATTAGTATCATAGGATGAATTTAGTCTTTACCAAATCCCCTGATTGCTCTGGCTAATAACTGACGCGGATAGTATACAGAGAGGGTCGTGCTCTTGCAGTGGAGACGAACAAAGACCTAATGATGATGTACTTAACTTGAAAAGATCAACTTTAACTGCAATATAAAACACTTACTGTGATATACTTACTTAGGTTGTTAGTGACAGAGAACGTGGTCCCGACTTAAACTCATCTTTCGTATCGAAGAGGCACGAACACGTTTTTCATGTCTGCTGTTTACGTCAACGGAATAATTTATTAGGTGTTTGAAATATTTCAATAAGACGTGTATTGCTTCAGATTGTCGACTTTTTTCCTCTTACCAACTAACACAAATAAATTTCTTATTAAATTATGAAATAAGATATGCGAAAAAACTCCACGAGGGCAGGTTTCGAACCTGCGTCTTAGTGTTTATATTTACGCCTAAGTTGTATAAAGACATTAATTAATTTAGAAATAATATATCAGAATTTAGTAGTCATAGCAACAAAAACACCCTGATATATTTTTGAGCTCGATATTGCAGAATATTTAAAGTGGCACTGGGTCCTCCTTTTACTATATTTCAATAAATAAAACAACGAAAGGAAAAAGACAGTAGGTCCTTCCATTTTTACTTCAACTAAGAATTATTTTCGTGTGGGATGAAATGATTGCCAGTATAGATTTGATAGAGTTGTTGTTTGAATTGTAAAAAGTCCTTTTAATCGGTTTTGTTTTAGTAACCGGTCAATAAAGATACTATAATAACCCTCTATAATAAATCATTATCATCAGGTATTTGTTAGTCTCTACTGTAGGAGCACGACCCTCTCTATACTACCATAGTCAAAAATCAGCTAGATTTGGCGTACACTCTCCGCACTGGCTTGGAGAGGTCTCTTTGATGTTTATAAGCTTTGCTAAACTTGTGTTTTCTAAGTCGCCTTTTATCATCATCATTTCGCTTTCTATGACTTCCACACACAGACTTGGAGTAAGTTGTCCTATTTAGCTCTGCCGGGAACCACATGGCAAAACAGTTTTAATAAATACCTAGGTTTTTTTTCATATATTACATTATATAAAACAAACATTAAGCAAAGATTTCAATCAGTTGTTCACCTATTCGCACCAACATGGCTCGGTCACGAATTACGCAAGCCGTTTTTACACGAACTCGGCTGCGTGATGTGGGAATCGTCGGTTCGTGTCGACTCTACCTTGTCGGGTTATTCATTAAATGTTTCTACATACTGTATGTCGAGACATAATACTTTACATTGATTTTCTTTAAAAACCTGGTCACAATATCAAGTATCCTAACTTAGGCTTTTTACAGAAACTTCAAACTCATCTCTAACAAGATCATAAATTTTCAAAAGATTTTATTGTGAGGATTAATATAAAGACAATTTCAGAGTTTTTGTTGACTGACTTTTAAAAAGGAAAAGGTTCATACTTCATCGGACTCTTGTCATGTTAAATCAGTCATAATCATAACGTACGTATATTCGTAATCTTTTTTTATTTGGAGGAGTATACTTAAAAATTGATCTGATTTAAATTTTATCAAAATTCATCCAGTACTTTGGTTTAAGTTAATTCTATACCTGAAAGATAATCAGTCACTTTAAAAATTTGTCATGCATGAACACGGGTTTTTTTTTGGTAGAAAGTCAAGGGGTATGTGGTTTGCCTTAAATGATTTTGCAAATTGATTTTAGTGGACTTTATTACATGAAATTGGCGTAATTTGGTGGTAGAAATGCTCTTGCTCATCAGCAATTTGTGAAATAGTTTAAGTACATTGAGAATTAATTGGAATTGTATAGATTTCTCACCAGAAGCTCCCACGAGGCTACCAAAGAACACACGCCATCATTGATGCCTTTTTTTAAAAACTATACCTTACAACACCGATACTTAGTATCTCATTATACTGGACATTGGCAGAATCACTGAAATCTCGGTGGAAGCCATAATATAAAAGAAGTTTGAAAACAGTAAACGTAAGTATATAATTTATTTCAATAAATTTTCCTTATAGCAGCAATTACCTTTAGTTATTGAATAACCCTATTCCCAACCTATTATTATACTCGTATATTGATTTATTTCTGTCAGTTAGTAATTGGTGAGTTTACGCGTGTTTAACTTAATAGGTACTTATGATATTTCGAGCCGGTCATTTTGTAAGTACCTAAGCCAAGATATCTATATAATTCGGGTACCTACTAAATTTAAATTCGGTAATTAATTTCAATATTTACGTAAAGCCTATTCAATTTAAGCTAATAAGCTAAAATAAGAGATGTGGGTTGGGTATCATTTAAAAAAAAGTACCTGAGTAGGTATTATCTGTATTTTGGTTGTTACAGTTAGGTATTTTAAATATGTTCTCCGTTGGCTTACTTAAAACTCTACAAAAGAAACCCGATGGAAAAGCAAATCTGTATGAAGATCTTCTGCAGACACAACTTCTCATGTCTCGCTGAACACTTTCCACCAGGTAGCTCGTCTGCTCTTTTGCCGTCTAACATAGGTACCTACATAAAAAAATATTTTCTAGCTGCTTGGTTGACTAGTACGTATAATACATACTTACATCCCTTATATGCAGCCCACTCTAAAAGGCCGTGTGTTCAATAACGATTATACAAATATAAAAAATTCAAGTTTGTTATCATTTATTAAATAGAGATTCTTTCTTCAGTTTCCATCCGCAAGGAAGTGGCGTGTGAACTGCAACGCATGCGCACGCGCGCATGTCATTACTGCGAGCAATCGATACGGATCGATGAAAACGCTTAGTGAAGAGAAATTGTCGATCCAATCGACTGTACAAATAAATATTGGATTGTATTGGATTAAACGGTGATTTGAGTTCCTACTGTTTCGCAACCCATTTTTTGAGCATTATGTTCAAAAGATAAACAAGAACGCACTTACATAGGTAATAGGAAACTTGTTTATTATTTTTTTTCATTGTGCTATACAAAAGCTCTTAAATATAGGAATATCAGAGGAAACTTAAGGTAAGTTTCCTAACCCAAAAACTCTTTAATATAAAAGGTTTACAAAGTCACAATTTTTCCTCTCGGTGTAAACACCGCTAATAAAAATCAACAAACAAGTGCCGTCACTTCGCTAGCATTCTGTATGGTTGATGTGAGAACATTGTTTATTGAACATTGGCTTCATAACAAAAGTTGTTAAATATTTTGAAGGCTATCTCATCGTAATATATACTTACAATACTTAAGTTAAAATTTTCAAACTTTTTTAACGGACTTTTTAACCGATTTTAACCCAACTTATGCATCGACATCGGAATGATAATGATATTTTTAGATCCAAATAATCTTCTAATGTTAGATACTTACATAATCAGGCACATTTTTGCAAAATCTGTTTCGCGCATGTTTTCCAAATAATGTTACGCAATACTTGTTTATTCTTACCGATTTTGATGAAATTTAAATGGGACCGAATAGAAGGCCTTTTTTAATAGTTCATCACTTTTGAGTTATGAGGTAACATACATACTTATTTCTTTTTTTTTGTACATAAATTTATTTATTTTTAATTACGAAGAATTGAGAACATCCTCTTTTGAAATCGTTTAAAATAATAAAAGAGCTTAAGAACGTGTAAGTATAATGCATATCCTTGTAGGCATTCCTTAGTAAGGGTAGATAAAATTTAGAAACTAACTCTCTCTCGCACGACATAACGACAAATTATCATAATGTGTTGTACATGGCACATTGCACCAATAAAAATGACGACCTCTATTGTGCCCCAACGATCTATGACGATTGTGACATCGCAAATTGAACGTTATACCTACATTAATTTCGTATTGTAAGTACATGTTTGACATTTGAACCGAGATACTTATCTATTATTGACCCCAAATGTCGAATAAGAGAGTTCGGATGACATTCAAGTCAAAAGGAAGACGATCTGGGAGTATAGTGAAGACATTTCTGCTTAATATATTAGAAATGATTTATTTTTGAAAATTTTTGACTGTCCGCTATAAATGTTTTTCGTAAAGGCTGGCAATGCTCTTTTCACGCATCTTGTGTTGCAGTTGTCCATGGACAGTGGTGATCAGTCACTTACCATCAGGTGACCCGCTAGCTCGTTTGTCGTCGTATATCATAAAAAAACTACTTCAGTGACTTTTGTTCGTCTACGAATCTCCTCATTTCTGATTCGATCTCGCGCACAAACTCTGAGCATAGCTTCTCCATAGCTGTTTGAGCGACCTTCGAGCTTTGATAAGAAAAATAATATCAGGAAATTTTTAAATTAACTGTAAAACGATCGAGCATAGTTTTACGTCCGATTGAGTAACTAACACAAACCTTGCTTAGGTATAGGGTTTTAAGTTGTAACTTAGATTATATACAACCAGTTATTCAATCTTATATTATTTTTCCAATGAATTTATGGTATAAAACCCTTGCTCATCTGAGGCGCTTTGTCGGCCTCATCCTTGGCTGTAGGGCGTAAGAATCAATTTCAATTCATTTATTGCATTTCATAATGCACAGTTGTTACTGTATATTATGTTTATTATTGTACAGTTCATGTGTCTTACCACTAATAGTCACTGTTTTATAATTGGTACACTATGAACCCTATCGGGCATCGCAAAACAAGTGGAACGACAAGCAAGTTTTATGACATGCAGTTAATTAATGCAAGTTTGTAAAATTAACGTTGACTATCAATTTTTTTCTTTAGGTTTGTTATTATTAGTCAATTAATGTCAAGTTATAAAAATCTACTATGACGACAGCATTCATGCTGTTATATGAGTTGGCAAAAGGCCATCTACCCGCCTGATAGTCATCGATGAAAATTGAACCCAAACCCGATCGTGTAGCAAAGGTTCTAACCACTAAGCAACTATCAAGAAATTGTGCGGAACCATTCTAAGTAATTTTAATGGGTAAAAAGATCAGAAACGATATGCATAACAGAACAGCGGGGTCGTAGTTCAAAGGCTGCACGGCGTCACGGAAGAGAGCATCTCTGGAGGCTGCTGGAGGGGCGTGCTCGTGATAGACCGTGGGCCGTGGGTGAAAGCGCACTGCAGCGAGTTGTACAGTTCTTATTGATTTTATTACAATATGGCATTGCATTTTAGGATAAGCAATACAGAATGCTTGATCACAATTTAAAAGTTATTGAAGTATATTAAAACATCGTTTTCTATAAAAAAGAAGCTTCACAAATAATTTAAATATCTGACTTTTTAAGCAACTGGAATAATTACTTAGTTCAGAACACAATGTTCTATTATCTAACCATATACCTATTCTATAAATCATGAATAATAAATAATAAACTTAATGTTTTCTTATGTTTTCGCGATTGTTACACATTTAAATAAAATTATTGAGCTTATGCTTGAGCACTGCTTAACATCAGGCTACCTTTTCTGGGAGAATAAATTTTACCTACAAATCGACGGTGTTGCCATGGGGTCACCAGTCTCCCCCATTGTCGCCGACATATTTATGGAAGACCTTGAGGAGAAGGCTCTTTCATCCACCCTGGCTATGCCGAAGATGTTCAAACGGTACGTAGATGATACTTTCGTTGTTCTCCCAAAAACTCAAGTATCTTTATTACTAAACCATCTAAATTCAATTAATAACAAAATTAAATTCACCTTAGAAACTGAGACAAATAATTCATTAGCTTTTCTTGACATTTTAATAATTAGAAATCCTGATAATACTATTAGTCATACTGTGTATAGAAAGCCTACCCATAACGACAAATATCTCAATGGCAAATCCCATCATCATCCATGTCAGTTGGCTACCGTTGGTAAATCTTTGTTTCAGAGAGCACATGGCATCTGTGACACCCACCACCTCAAGGAGGAGCTTCAACGAGTAAAATCGGTTTTAAGAAGCAACAACCTCAACCTCCCAAAAACACATCACAGAAGCCGCCCAAAGCCTCACACAGTTGATCGCTTTCCTGCCATCTTACCATATGTAAAGGGAGTTACAGACAAAATTGGTAATATACTTAAGCGTGCTTCAATCAAGACCTATTACAAGCCGCACAAGAAAATAAACCAACTTTTAAGACCTGTCAAATCTAATATCCCGTTACAAGATGCTGGAGTTTATAAAATTGACTGTGAGTGTGGTTTATCATACATTGGGCAAACAAAGAGAAGCATCGGTATCCGTATAAAAGAACATATTGCTGACATGAAGCATAGGCGCTTAACGAAGTCTGCAGTCTGTGAACATGCCCTAGACAAACCCAACCACTATATGCGTTTTGATAATCCTCAAGTCCTTGCAAAAGAAAACAGATACATTCCAAGAATGCTTCGTGAGGCTATTGAAATTAAAAAACATCCTAATTTCAATAGAGAGGATGGTTGGCAGTTACCACCAGCTTGGGATCCAGTCATCAATTTAATCAAATCTCAAGCTAAGCAGAAGACTGCAAGACCTTCAGACACCGTGAGCCAATACTGCGTACATCCGGAACGTTATCAATAAATATTTTAGGCGGTAGATTTTGCAGTTCTTATAAAATACTAGACAAATGTCAACTTAGTCTACCTGCGACCACGAACACTGTAGAGTGCTCGAAACGTTAGGTGTATAAATAATGTAATAAACGCGATAAAAACCGTATTAAAATAATTTTATTTAAAAAATAATAAACTTTGTAATAACTATGTATGTACATACTATCACATCGTTATCCCTTGTTGAGTAGAGCCCAAAACCCAAAGGCCACGATTAGCGTATTAGAGGTCGTTTAGGTGGATAGCGGAACCAAAATAGTGATGGGTTGCTAGCAGCATCGCTTATTGACATGATTCCTTACATTTTCAACCAATCCCTTGATCGGATTTTACGGTCTGCGCGAGAAGAAAAGCAGCTTGTATATTCTCAATTTTTCATTTTCTCCCAAACCAGTATGAAAGATCAATTTAATAATACCTAGTCCAAAAAAGTCAGATATCGAAAATGCGTATCATTACATGAGGGCAAATTATGTAAATAAGGTGTTATACAAATAACAGTGGTAGTCATGCTGATACCTGCTATTATTTTGACAGTTGCTGCTCCAACTGTACGATTATAGAACACAGCTCCAGGCGACGCGGTGGGTGGCATCTACTGCCGCGTCGCCGTCCATCTCGATCGAGTTATTACCTGATACTTACTCGTATTTAGAACACTACCATTTTAAGAAATACCTTCACCCGTAAGGCATCCTTGTCAGCCATATCATCCAAGAAACTGACGTGACATTCTGCGGTCAAAGTTTCAATATTACATAGTTATACCATAGTTAGGTAAGCATCTTATTATATTTGTATTTTTCTGCTACCCAGCATAAAAAGACAATAGATATAAATGCTGTCCTCATTTTAAATAAAAACCATCTAAAAGAAATCAGAAAAATAATTTAAAATTTTGTTTTGCGAAGCCAATTTAGCACCGTTCTATAACCATGAACTAACTAGAGCGGAGGGAGTCCTAGTACTATCCCATAATACACACACTTTTGTGGTTCATTTTTTTGAGAAACTATCACACCTGGGTGTGAGCTCTAATCTTTGACTTTATACTCTCGCTCTAATATTGTTTTTCTGTTTATCTCTAGTTGTGATGACTTATCTATCATTTAATTGGGAACTTTAATAAATCACCACTTTTGCTCGTAATCCATCTAAGACCTAGGCGTACTAGGAAAAAGAGTGTTTTAGCATCATGACCTGGCTGAACTGAAGATGTCAATATTAGTTATTATTATTAGCCGACATAAGAATAAGATCAATGAGGATCTTCAATGCAATCACGATCCATACGCATCGGGGTCATCACTTTAGGCAACCGCAGAAGTAATTAATACTAACCATCCAATTAATTATTCACATACAATATAACTCACGAGATAACTTTGCGTAATGATAATGTATGTGACGGCGCCCGCCCCCGGCTCTCCACGTAATCTGTGATTAATAGCTCTTTAATAACTCACTTAACTTTGACACTTAAAAAGTATTCCTACTTATTTGTAGCATGCAGTCTTATGTATGTTTAAGCATTTCTTAGTAATGAAACTGGAAATCGTTTTTTTTTGCTTGCGGCCTATAATTTGCTGCAGTTAAACGTAAGGTAGGTAAAAGTACCTAACGTCGATACATATACTATACATACAGATTGTTTTCTATCAGCTGAATTGAATTTCTATGGTTTTTTCCGTCGTATATTTTTTATCCTGCGATTTTGTAATCTCTTAGTGATTCTGATTCGGATATTAAGATATTGACAAGGGGTTCAAAATCAGTCTTTGTTGTTGTAATAAATTAACTTAAGTAAGTATATAAATACTTACACAAACCTAAACCATAAGGTTTCGCTGAATCTTTATTTCTTTATAAATATAGAAAGTTATGTTAAAACATATATTTTATAAATAAACTATTTTTAATCTCCTTCTTTCACTATAATATAAAACGTTTACGAACAATTAAAATTTTTTGGGCAGTTAATTTTGGAAAGTTCATAAATCATAGTAGAGAAAATAAACGTAATTACGTACAGCTTGCCTATCATATGTGACAGGCAGTGTTATTTTTTATTCTGAGAATCTGAATCCAGATACAGAATCCCCAGGAAAATAAATTGACTTTACTTAGAAATCCGCCAGTTCATCGGTGAATTTAGGTATATGGGAAGTTCAAAGGGAAAGTACTTACTTCGATTTTTCTTGCGATTTCAAGTTAATTCCAAGATTATAATATTACCAGGGGGTTTACAGCAGGTATTTTTAAATAAATGGTTTCCTAAATTAAAATTAAAATTCCTTAATTATGATTTGCGTTAGTTAAATTTGTTAATGCTGATAATCAGAAAAAAAATGCAATAAAAAGTAGATGAAAGCTAGACAGAAGCTGGCTGATAGAAGGAGACCACAATCACAAGACAATTTTGAGAACTTCATAAATATATAACAAGGAGAGGATTTTGCTTATCCATTTGGGCAAAATAGTCTAACTCAGAGTTTGAAAGCAAAGAAAATATAACCATTAAGCACGCAATGTAAATATTATTTTGGGTGGAGACATTTAACCCATACATAACATAAAGTAACTTAATAAACTGATATGTTATTTTGGCAAAATAACGCCGATTTTAGAGATTTGAGCGGTAATGTTCACACGCGATGTGCGCCGCACGCTCACGTTTGCACCGACCATCGTTAAGGAGCTCGCCCGGGGCGCTAAACTTATGAAATCAAATTATTTAAAGTATGTTGTAAGAGTCATCCACGACCTTCGGCAGCCGTGAGAAGCATCGGCGGGCGTGCGTGCGACTAACATTGTCTCCTAAGTTAAATAATCGACAACACCGCCGTGTTGCAATGGGCAACACACAAACAATGATCTTTGCGGATGGTCGCGTGCATCAATAGCTTGTAAATTGTCTAAAAAGTGTTCAAAAGACCTTTATTAAAATAGGCAAATTAGAATTGCGTCATAACTCTTTGTATGTTTGAGGCATTTTAACAACCATGTTATTTTAGTATGTGGCCATGGCGTGATATGCTGGCTGAGACTGCCATTGTTTTCCCACTTGCAGTAGATTTAACAAACGATGCAATTAAAAAAAAAGGCTTTAGATAGGTAAATAATCTGTAACCCAACCGAGAAATTGCAACGCTGGTGTGACGTCATAGCCCGCCCCACTGCCCGCCATATGGCCGTTGTATTCACCGCTGCACGCTCCGCCGAGCGAAAGCGTTATTTTTTGCTGAGCAGCCGACCGCACAACATAGGCTTGGCCACCATATTGTAACGCTCAGTGTCAATACTATCCCTAGTGGATAGCTCAATCTGTGTGATTTGTCCGTATATATTTATTTATAAAATGCGCTTTGTTACATGCCAGCTCAGTGTTTTATTTCAAAAGCCTGATCATCAGCGAACCTGCCATGTTCCCCACGTTTCAAATCTGAATCATTTATATCTAGAACTTTGTGTCATTTACCCGATCTAATGTTTTTTATTTTATAATTCTGAATTTTAAAACGTACTACATCCCTATAGTTTAAACAACAATAAGTTTGACCTTAAACATTGGTTGTAACCAACAACACCTATCAGAAATGGGAAATTACGCACCCCCATCGCTTACGCTAATGTTGAAGAAACTTCTCAATTATGTTTATCGCAAAATATCGTACTCGTTTCTGCTGCGAATCAAAATGTAGCTGTTCTGTTAGCCACGGGCTGTCACTGTTTATCCTCCATAAATACAAAATCCTGGCTACGCCATTAAGTCAAGGTATGTAAATATAAATTTTCACGTTCTTTCACTCACTATAGTTTACTAACGCAGCAATTCGCGACGAAATATTGAAAATGATGAGAATGCCAGTCATACAATTACCCAGTAGTTTAGGAGAACTGTGTAATCTATCGGTAAATCAATCGCTATAATTGTGAGAAAAATTGAGAATAGAGCCCGGAACGAAAGGCAAATCGCTGTCGGGCTGCGACTGCGCGACAGAGCTCTCGATTTAAGCTGAACTGTGCCCCCGGGTTCTATTACCACTATAGATTCACGTCAAGGCCGAGGAAAAATAACTGAAACATGGAACAGGTTTCGTAAACATATAAACATATTTAAAACAACTATCAAAAAAATCATAATTACTTTAGATGGATGGAAACCATATGCAATGTAATTAACAATTGCAGCAAAGTATGGCACACTGTTAATTGGACGGTCAACGAATGACTAGCTAGAGACCATTCTCCTATATCAGTATACAAAAAGAAAGTTAAGGCAATACCTACTTGAATTCTATTTCACAAAACTATTTATTGATTTATCCTTAACGCTTTATTTAATTTTTCATTAAAAATAATTTTTCTAATAAGTATATTTTTATTTTTTAAATTAAATTATATTTTATTCAAACATCCACTGCATCTCGAAAAACAATCTTTAAAACCTTTTCTTCTGAAAAGTACACATGTTGTTAGAACATTATTCAATAGAAACAGCAAATGGGACTCATCGTGAATATCTAAAAAATGAGATCTGAATCTGCGATGTACCTAACAAAAATAAAAGAAATCGTGTTGTGAATACCCAGAATTGAAAAATGACAAAAATGAAGTATTGAAATGGGATCGGGCTTTTATACTTTATTATTATTTAATATCGCCAGAGCGATATTAAATAATAATAAAGTATCACTAAGAAAGGGTCATAAATTGGTAATTTATGAACATTCACAAACCTTTTTATTATGGGTCGCTCTTATAAGTAAAAATACACAGTTATAATTATGGCCTTCAATAATTCAACTAATAATTTTGAATATTGCGTATTATTCAGTAGTGACATCGAATGCACTCCGCTGCTTGAGTGTTTGACCTGCCTCGCCTCCTTGCGATAAACATCTGACTGCACTAGATGCGCAGGCAGATGTTTATTTTGTCTGTTTATTTGCATCTGTGACGTAAGCTGTCATAAATGGAAGAGCATCAAAAGATTAAGCCGTTGATCCGCATCGTTGCATCATGCATATAAACAGTTTTGCAACAAGAATGTTTATGTCCACGTGTAAGATCATGATGAGATATTCTAGCTAAAACTAGAAGAATAAAAATCTACGTAAAAGATGTTGTATATAATGTTTTTTTTGCACAATAGGCACATTAAAACCTGAAATTCAACTTTGTCTGCACGATCATGTTTTGTCTTGTAACGCAATACAAGGAAATTATTTTAAACCTCGTGTCATACCTATGTACTATATCACGTGTCATTAATTACTGCTGGCATGCAAAATGTAAAATGTATGTTGCTAAAAACAGTTAAAACATATGAAACTTATATTTGAATAGATAGGTACTTACCAAAATGATTATATGCACATGTAGACATACGTTTGGAAACAAAACGATACATCCTCTGACCTTACAATTACAAAATACATTTACATAAACTGATACCTAACGAGCCCAATAACAGGTTCAACAAGAAACACTTTAGATACAATTTGGATACGGCCAGGAGATCCTGCAGATAATGATCTCGATTCAGTTCCGCGATGAAGTCACCCAGAGCAAGGATGCTCCATCAATAATGACTACTCAAATTATACACCTTTTGGCTTGGTAGGTTTCGATAATTGTTTCCGCTTCATTGTTTTAGTCGTTAATGTAATTGCTCAATGCGCTTCGACTAATCTTTCTTTTTTGTGGATTATTATTAGTTGTTTGTTTGATTATTACATCACTGCCATTTCGGATCGTGTGAAAGTCAGACACTAATTGTATTAAAAGTTAGAAACTACTTTTTTACAGTTTTAAAATAATACCTCAAATTTACCGTAATTTTGTTTATTTTGAACCAATTATTTTTACCTTTAAGAAGACGATTTTTTTTCTTTTTAAATCTATGCCTTACACTTTATGTAGAGAAATACAACTACAGCTCTAAGTAAAGGTGATTTCATTTACGCGCGATGTTTTTCGATTTTTACATATAAAAATTCATAAAACATTTCATTAGAATTCTTAGGAATTTCTAAAATTATTTTAGTAAGTTGTATGTCCTACGGAATAGTGCAAAGTGAAATATTAAATGGGTCATTTGCATTCTTAATGAAAGTCTCGAGAAAAACTCTCTATCCGTCTGTTAATCTATCTTTTCACGCTTAAACGTTTTTTAAACAGCTAAACATATTGATATAAAATTGCTAAACTTACAGACAAGACCTAGTATGAGTGTAATGAGACATAGAATGTTTATTTTATTCCGGAAATCATCCCTTGAGTACGTATACAATCTACCACCAACAAAGGTTGGTTTGTTTGTTTTTCGTGTGTGTAAGTGGCCAACACTGGTGTCAGATTTTTCAAGCTGCAAAGGTTGGTGAAGATTAAGATGTGCGGCGTGACGCGGATGGATAGGATTAGAAATATTTATGTAAGGGAAAGTTTAAAAGTAGCGCCGGTAAACGATAAGATAAGAAGTAATAGATTAGGTTGGTTTGGTCATGTAATGAGGAGAGAAGATCGGCATATAACAAGAAAAGCACTGAGCATGGAAGTAAGTGGAAACCGAGGAAGGGGGAGACCAAAAAAGAGATGGATAGAATGTGTAAGGCAGGACATGAGGGTGGCGGGAGTGGAAGTGAGTATGACGGGAAATAGAGAATTATGGAAAGATACTCGTAAGACATACTGCGCCGACCCTAGATAATGGGATAAGGTAAGGAGGATGATGAAAGGTTGGTGAAGATTGTATACGGAATTAACACGTACTAAGTAAGGTTAAGCATAGTTCTGAATAATAACTAGCCTAAGCTATCCATCTTAGTCTAGCCGGCGGCATTCACGACGTAAAAACTGCTAATAGATTGGTTTTAGAGGGGAGACGGAGACGATCGAAGCGCGTCGCGTATTGTTCCCACGCTCAGTTATCGGCTCATCTGATGAGACGGTACACCCCGGTGATTCAGTATGCTCTGAAGGTAAAGTCACATAGAAAAATCTTCGGATACTAAATTTTTACTTAATACAAAATTGTATTTTTAAATATTCGTTGTCTTGGGTAAATATTTTACATGATACGTAAGTTGAGTGAGACGAGTTGTCTTACATTGCACGAAACCTAA
The DNA here is from genome assembly GCA_963082605.1 of Rhodophaea formosa. Lineage (NCBI taxonomy): Eukaryota > Metazoa > Arthropoda > Insecta > Lepidoptera > Pyralidae > Rhodophaea > Rhodophaea formosa. The sequence goes on along the minus strand of OY720208.1, from coordinate 8,920,673 downwards.
GTGCTTTTAATGCAAATATTTAGCAGTTGTTATGCATATTGCTTTGTATCCATTTTCAAATATTTAGAGTTAGCCCGATTTGGCTACCAAACTCCAAGAAAACGCATATACCACAGATAACAATAGAAACATTTTAACATAACAAGCAACTTTCTGTATGAAGTAATACTTGTGGCTGCGCCTACCCGACGCCTTTTGCCTGTATTAGCCGGTGACATAGTAAACCTAGGATTGCGACACTGCAAATGAGTTTTACACGAATGCAACACATATTCAGTGTGAAACAATGCGTGTTCTGGGAATCTATGGAAGACAATAATTCTTTACCGACGCCTAGCTACATAAATTATAATTTTGAAACCATGTGTGAAACGTGGTCGCTTGATTAAAGCCACCTAATTATTCTTTTATCAAACACGTATCTTTTAAACGTGTTCGAGTTATGAACACTTTGCTGATTATGATCACAGTGATACCTAATCAGAGAAAGTGATAAGAAAGACATATTAAATGCAGCAATTTTAATAGGTACCTAAAACAACACGAGATAACGCAATTCAAATATCATTATATTACCGCAGGAAATTCACGACTGGAAATAGGCCTCCCTTAAAGATTTCCACAATGACTCGTTGTAGGCTGCCTGAATCCAGCGTTTTCCTGCGACCTGGTCAGGTCGTCTGACCTCCTGGTCGGTGGGTGTCCGACGCTGCGCTTGTCGGTACGTGGTCGCCACTTGAGAACCTTTCTGCCCCATCGGCCATCGATTTTGCGCGCTATATACCCAACTGCCACTTTAAGGTTCTAATCATCTGAGCTATGACGGAGGCTTTTATAATATTAACATTAATAACATTTATAAAATAAAGCAATGGAGAATTTGAATAAATAAATTGTATGTGGTATGTATTGTTGTATGTAACTAATGTAAGTACGCAATCCGAACTCTGGCTTCTTTCTTTCATTATTTAGGCCAACCCTTGACGTGATGCAACAATTATTTTGATTGATATCACGCGCTCTCAAGTTTTTTTATGTCAGGACAAGAAGAGGAACTTCATGATAAATCAGGATGTAGCGGGAAGTTCCTTTTCGTCTGACTTAAGTGCATTCACCGCTTTAGTTTCAATTATCTCCATGGCGTTGAACTGCGGTGCCCTTTGAACGGAATTTTAACGTTGGGAACAACTAAAAGCCAAGTCATGCAGCCAGTTATGCTGTATTTAAAAGTAAAAATTTATATAAATAAAATACTTCTAGGTATAAGTGGAGCCAGTATATAACAAATGGAAAAGTCAGTTTTCCTAACTCACTAATGTACCTTCTTTGTTTTTTTTTATTCAATATATATTGATGTTTGGTAAATCTAAATAAATTAGACAAATACTTTGAACGCCAGAATCGCACGTCATGTCTGTTTTCAATTGCTTGGCAAACACTTGGTGTCCGTCATGCAGTTTAAAACTCTTAATATATAGTTATATTTTTAAGAGATTGTATTTTTGTAATCAACCAATATTGCTTCTCTAGTTAGGTACCTATGTGTCTTGGATAATTGAATAAACCTACGAGCATCTTTTCGCTTGTGACGTAGATACCTTATTTCGAAATTTTATTCAGTCACGTAAACAAAGCCGATGAGTTTCGCAATTACCTAAAAAACAATACATCATCAGATTCCTCAACTCGTTGCTTCAGTCGATATGCTCCGGTCGGCAAACATAGTGTGCGCAGGATTTTTGTAGGGTTACCTTACATTGATTGTTTATATTGCATTAATTACGGCTTTATATAAGTAGTTACAACGGTACAACACCTAGTGATAGAGAACTAATTATTTGTTTTAGAACATTATTATTCTAATAATTATTAAAAACTTATTAATAAACAATATAAACAAATATTACCATAAGTATGGATAAAAAAAACATTGGTACTTATGTTACTTTGCTTTTAGCAGAAAAGCAAAGTAACATAACATATGTACATGTGTGAACTTCTGTAATAAACATATGTATAACTGTATGATCTTTCATGCTGGTTTGGGAGAACACGCTAAACGTGGCCCTTAGTTTTTACGACCTTGGGCTCTGTTACCCCGCAAGGGATAAAGACGCGATAATATGTATGTATGTATAACTGAGTACCTACAACTACATGCCTGTAAATAGCACGGCAACCCTATGGCCGGGCCAGCTACCGTGAAGCCTCTATTTAGTTCACGGCCACAGCAACGGTCTGCACAGACGCATCGGCGTCCCTATTCAAATATCACCTTGATGGCATTGGTTTCGGTACATAAGCCCAGCCTCAAAGTAAATGTATGTTTGTGATCAAGACGATGATGATGATAATCTAAAAAGTTCTGTGATAAATAATTTTGTTAATAGAAGGTATTACTAACTTCACCCGTCCAATTTTCATGGCCAGTGGTTAAATATGTTGGACTATGATCAACCTATTCTTATATAGATACACAGTTATAAAAAATATATAATTTTGTAGATTAAGTATAATATTTTTCAGGAGAAAAAGTGGCAGGAAAGCATAACTTTCGTCTTAAGGATGCGCTAGTCCGGAACTCGAACTCGTCGGCGCACGTGCCTAATTTGCGTGCTATTTCGCTGAGAAAGGGATAGACTCGGTTATGAACAGTGCGGAACTATTTACACTAATTTATACGCACATCGGAACTACAGTTTAGTGTGTGCTAACACAAATATGTTGAAACGGGCGTCTAAAAATTCACGAGTATGCGTTTGGGAGAAGTGTTCTTTTGATAAAACAGCTGAATGTTTTAATTAAAAGTAAAGTTATTTAAATTTTTTAATAACCAAACTATGCTTATACGAATTTTGTTTTAGAGATATTATACTCCTTCAAGTATTTAATTATGCCCAAACTTGCGTTAAAATTACGTGTTTAAACGGAATGTTTTGAGACTCATAACTTTTAAAGTACTTATCATTTTACAATTATGATTCCATACAAGCATAGATAACGACAAGACAAATCGACAAAATTTAAAAACTTTAAACAGACGATACCGAACAATGGAGTCATCACCCTACAGAATTTGTATGGCGAAACACCTGACTAGCGTACCCTTAAGTCAAGAAACCGTTTCATAGCATTCAATTTACATTTTAGCAATCCTATCATAATTAAATATCATATCCTAGCATTTTACGCTATTTTGGAGTGACTTAAGTAGCAATAATACATATTATGCACTTAATAAGTTAGGCACTTTAGATATTATGTTTATTTCATAAAGAAAATAATAGGTCTAAGTAATTTTTTGATGTTAGTAGGTATTAAATTTATTCGTATATTGGTTCATTTGATTTTGAAAGGTGTCTCAAAAGAAAGAATAAAATGAAAATGATTTATTGCAGAAAATTCAATTAACCATCGCTGTTACTTTCATCACAATGTAGGTTAGCAATGACATAAGTAGATTTGTATCTTACGTTTTACAGTTCTTCTTAATTTTATAATCCATTTGGTAGATCATCTATCATGGGAATGATACTGTGCGTCTGACAGGTGGGATCATTACCACTACTCGTTCAAGTGCACAAAGGGAAGTGCAAAAGTAAATTACCGGAAGGAATTCACGTTGTTCTGTTAGAGTAAGCACTGTAATAGAGATAACACGCACAAACCAATGAGTAGACGATCAATTATATATAAAAAATATTGTTGTGGAGTCCTTTCCCACAGGCGCAGGTTTCATGTGTAAGGGTGCTCCCACACAACAGTTATATAACGTTATAAAACAATGTGTAACAACGATAACATTCTATAACACAGTACATTATCAAGAATGTTATTGTGTTACACACTGTTTTATAACGTTATATAACTGCTGAGTGGGAGCACCATTAAGAAATATTAGTGCATGTGCATGTCTTTCTTCATTGGGCTTTGATTTGATAAATGTGAAACAAGATATTTCTCGACGAACTTAATAAAATTGGTAGCTATCTAAATCTTATAAGTAGGTATTTTATGTCTGAGTTAGTAGAGACATTAACAATGTTTTTGATAAGGTTATGATTATTACACATATGGAGGCTGTAAACTTATGTTATTGTTATGTTGTGGAATGCACAACCATGACCTTTAAAATTTGATTAAAACAACTTCTGTTATGATATGCCCTATATTTATTGAGCTTTTTCCCAAATAATAATTTGCATATCACACATATTAAGTCCATAAATCACTCGGATTAACGTATCAGTAAACCGGTAATACTAGCTTGACATTTGTGTCACAGAAGATCAATATGGAAAAAACCATTTATTGTATGTGATGAAATGCTTAAAGATGGGTAATTTTCCTGCCTATTGAAATATGTTACATAATTTAGATGCCTACCTTTCCTAATTCCTTAGTTTACACAATCATTTTTATAAAATCGTAAACTTACCTTTTATATAACAGGATATTTGGTAATCAAAATACCTCCTTTTTAACTAACAGTTTAAAACTATGAGAAAAGATTACTTACTAAAAAAAGAATATTTCTTTGTATTTTTTATAAAAATAAATGTGTGAAAAATGAATTGGAGCAAATAATGGAGCTCAGCTTTGCAACGTTCTTTTTTAGGGCTCCGTACCCAAAGATTACTAAGAGTTCGTTGTCCGACTGTCTGTGTGTATAGACACGCTAGCTATCACGTTTGATGAGATACAGCCTGGTGATAGCACCAGGCTGTATCTCATCAAACGTGATAGCTTGACAGTTGAAATTTTTACAGATGGTGTATTTCTGTTACCGCTATAACTAACAAGAACAAAAAAGAAAATATTTAAGGTGGGCTCCCATACAACACACGTGACTTTTTGCCGTTTTTTGCTCAATATTAATTACGGCAACAAGTAGTCCTTGAATGTTCACAGAATATTCAGTTATATATTCACTTAAAAATTAAGAATTAAATCATAATAAAAAAGAATTTATAGCCTCATACAATAAACATGATTTTTTGCCATTTTTGCTCGATAGTCTAATGTTGTAAAAATATTGGTACGGAACCCTTCGTGCGCGATTCCGACTCGCACTTGACGGTCTTCGATTAGGATGGAATTTTGCACACGCTGTGAGTTCTGATGACAATACATGAAATGCGTGTTTTTTAGTTTTTCAAACTATTTAATTATTATATACATAAACTAGCACCCCTCCCCGGCTGCGCCCGGGCATGTATTATACCTTAAAACCTTCCTCGTGAATTACCCAATCGGTGAAAACCCAATTGGTGAAAACCTCATGAAAATCCGTGCTGTAGTTTTTGAGTTTAACGCGAACAGACATACAGACGCGGCGAAGGACTTTGTTTTATAATTAAAATATATGTTGTAGTGTAGTGATAGTGATAAAATGTAAATCTACTCTTTGACACGAATTCTAAGACGTGAATGACAATCCAATTAGTTTTAAAAAAGATCACTCTTTTAAAAAGAGCAGCTATCTCAAAAAACACAATCTTTTGCAATTTTATGTAATAAATGATAACAATATGAATGCAAATAGCTTTTGTTTCCAAGAATGGGCCGATCTGCGGGTGATGTGATGACGCTTTGATGTGACCGCATCTCGTTCTGCGGCTTCCTGCTAATCTTCCGGTGTCATAACGCACTTGATTATTGTCGCTTCTGGTGATAGGCATTTTGTTTCTATATGGTGGGATAATTTAAATAGAAAAATCGTGTTGGTTATTGTGTTTGTACAAATAACTCGTGCCAAATATTCTTGTTGTTGAAATTTTTGTTGCCACTAGGTACATTTTAAATGGTAGAATTAATTTTATTAAATAAATAAATATATACGGACAAATCACACAGATTGAGCTAGCCCCAAATTAAGTTTAAGATTTGTGTTATGGGATACGAACTCAACGAAACTATATCTTATAATAGATATTTATATAAATAAACATCCAAGACCCAGGTCAATCTGAAAAATATCTTTTTCCATCTTGACCTGACTGGGGATCGAACCCAGGACCATCCGAATTTATCTATCAACTACTACTCTGAATCTCTCAATATGTTGGCGCATAAACTAGGCAGCTTGAGAAATGTGAAAGTATTTTCTGGCCTTTTATAACTCGCGTCGTCTCTATGAGGTATGGAATGTGTAGTATAGACCGTTTACAATTTAGTGTCTGCTTATTATTACTATCAATCTTACTCGTTATCTTATTCTTGTTAATCTGTTGCCTTGGAAAGTCACGTTACGTGACGCATCACACAACCAAATAAGTACATTAGAGTCTGTATTAGGGGGGCGGCACTTAAGCAGATCATTGCATACTAAGCATTTGCATACAATGCAATAGGCGGCATCGCTCATCGGTGATCTAACTGTCGATTGAAGGAGAATAACTACAAATCAACAAACCCGAACGTGGTGAAACCGAATATCGATTGAGACATGACATCAATCGAATTACGATCTTATATTATGTTATAAAAAACTATCTACTTGATACTTAAAAACTTAATATAACTTCTACCATACAGGAAAAACATGAATAAAAAACAGGCTAATTATTCGACAAATAAAAGACAGATTACTACATTTTACTACATAGTACTAGTTTGATTATATACTAGTGACTGTTACAGTAGTAGACCTACCAAGTCGTACAACACCTTTTGCCGTAATTCGTCATAAAAGAACCTGTAATTATCGAATCTGCTTACAAAATAACACGAGTATCGATTTAGAAATGTGACTGTAGAGAGAGAGAGAGAAGAACATTCGGACTACAACAGAAGTGTAAACAGTCCTGCGACTGTTTACACTTCTTGTGTGTGAATCAGTCATTAATGGATTTAGTATTAAGTTAAATCTGGTTATGAAATTTTTGCGAAAACATTAAGGTCATCTGATAGAAGCTCCAGATAGTTCTCCAATCCCTCTCCGGTTCCGAATAGTCTAAGGAATCACGCGCTCCGTCTTCAATAACACTCTGAATAGAGTGCGTAGAGTAAATAGAGCTCCGATAACTGATGGCTACCCGGTGATCTTGGGTGTCTTAAACCCAGGAGAGATCCTTCCGTAAGCGTAGCTTCCAGGTCATACATAAGGCTATATTTAAAGTTTGTAGCAATACATACATTTCTGTTATTTGCGTTTAGATTGTTTATTACCTACAACCGTGGTTACAATTTACTTTGTGTTCAGCAAAATAATTTGATTTGTCTTAATTATTGATTTTATTTACAATACTATGCGTGTTTTGTGATATGGAATGCATACAATTCTACAACAGGTGTAGAGGTTACCTATTATTCCTCAATTACCTTCTTGTTCTTGTGAAAAGACAAAGCGCATTGTTACAGCAATTAATGAATGGATAGATAATCAAATTAAACATTTTTTGTGCCCATACCGCAGGTCACAATAGACTTGTTCGGCACTTGGTTACACCACACACCGTTGTAATTGCGCATGTTGTAAAGATGTGATTCCGAACACCACGTCTCAAGACGGACGTAGACAGACAGCAGCCATTTTATTCAGGATATAAATTGATTACCTTGCAAATTGTTCATCAATAAAAATATGTTCAATCGTTGCAATGCTGCCAGGCTCCTATTTATGAATAATTTAATTGATTTTAATATCTTTTATATATTTAATTTAATTTATATACTCTATTAGCTTTCCGCAGCGGCTCCATTCGCATTAGTGTAATTTCCTTGAAGAACAGTACTTTTTCTAAGCCTATGTCATCATCATCATCACTTAATTACTTTTGCATTTCCAATATTAGTTTGGATAGTAAAGATTTTTGTTAATGTACATAATCATTTTACATGTAGAAAGTGTCTTCAAATGTTAGTATATTCAGAAATACGCACCTTAATGTTTAATAGACATGCAGTATCAGAAGGTAATCAAATAGAAATAATGACATTTATTATATTCATTCGCACTTATAATACTTTTGAAACATCATTAATCACTTTATTGATGTATGTTGTTGGTATTTTGTCGCTATTATTGTAGTTTAATAAGGAATTCGTATTCTCATTTGGTAAGCAATATTATAAACTTCAGTCAAGGTAAAAATGTAATAAATACTTACTCAAACATGTTAAATGTTATTTTAACTAATCCAAGTCTTGTAAGATCGATGTTTGAGACTTTTTGTTTCTGAATATGTTATTGCATTATGTAAACCATTTGGTCATGTAAATTACGGGGAAATTTCACGTTTAAATTCAAATTTCATGCACCTCACAACGTACCCTATAATTGAGTTATACAATGCATGAAATCTCATGCGCCGGTGAGCAGCGTCTCGAAAATTGCCTAAAAGCTATCAATCAAGTTGTAATTATTATTGGCGTACAATAGTAAAATTTGTTAATAGCAATGTTAAATAAATGCCAATAATTATGTCTGCACATGTCGAACTAACAATGGAGGAGAACGGTTGAGTGCAACGATTGGAGACCTTGCAGCCTTGGCGCATGTTTGAACTTCCATAGACAAACTAAGAAATAGATGCTATAATTTAAATCAAATGAATCATGTTTTGAGAATTTCACTATTCATGGCGGGGAAACTTATGAGCAATAGATTTCTTGACTTCGTTTCATCATTCATTTCGTGATGGTCGCCGTGGCGTAGTGGTTAACACATCCGCCTGTGCCACGCCTTGTGTTTCATGGGTCAGGTCATGATGGAAAACTATTTTATTCAGATTGGCCTGTTCTTGGATGCTGAGTTTACCTATATATAAGTGTAAAATATAAAATGTAATATCATTGAGTTATAATCCTACGACACAAGTTCACAACTTACTTTAGGGCTAGCTCAATTTGTGTGATTTGTCACTTGTTATTTATTGCAGATCTATTCACGCCCTTTTTATTCACGTCTACGGGGCTGCATATTTCAGATATACCTACAAACTTGGAGCTATTCCTCTCAGACTTCGATTATGGAGAGATTGACCACGGTTTTAGGTACATGTCCCATTCTTTGGCCACTTGACCACACCGCATCAGCAACTTTGTGTTGTCTATCTGTAACTTAGTCCATATTTTCTTCTGTATTACACCGGCGGATGTTAAGATTCATTCGAACAAAATATGATTAATGATCAGCTTAATTAGCAACTGAAATTAAGTGTGGGAATGTTTTTATTTTATTAGCCCATGAACAATCAAACGTGGGTTCGTTTTGTGGAAATAGCTTTTAATTTTATCAGTGCAATTTTATTTGATATCTGTGAGATAAATATGTCGATTTCTCGCACGGTGATTAATTAGTAACTTAATTTACACGCTTATATCTGGAAAAAAAAACAATCATATACGCAAAACAGTTAAAAACACTCCTTAATACTCCCTTAACTCTATGAGACTGTTTGTAAGACTAGACATTTATGTTGTCACACATATCGTTTTAGTACGGGTGATATGAGTAGTGTGTTCAGCAGCTAGGTTAAATATTCCCGGAAATTTAAAGGAATATCTTTTGGTTAGATCAGTTTTAAATTTATTTATACTTTTTTTAGGCGGTCTTGCCACCTTAACGTACCAATATCAAATTAAAAGCTTGATCAATAAGTTTTTAGATATAAGGTAATTGTACCAGTCCTTAATATCGCCCTAAAGGTTGATAAATTTTACTTTAACTCATTATAAATTTAACTTCAACGTAAGGGAAAAGAACTGAAATAAATACATTGTTATTAAAGAAAATGTGCATTTTTCTCACTATAGTGTCAACTACTGGTACATTTACCTTACGCTTACGTAATTAGATTTGTTTTTCGAAATCTACGGATGCATCTTCCCGATTGCTCAGACCAGGTTTTTAATGACTTAGGTATTTTTTGTTAAATTTTGTACAGATATATCTAAATAATATAAAATCATAAAGCTTTAAAACATAAACGTTCTTGTGGTATATACGGAAAACATCAGTCCATAATTTGTTTCGCAACCAAGTGACTTATTTCGCAAGCGTGGAGTCTCTACGGTCGTAAAATCTTTAGTTGAAAACTCGAAACTACTATTTTTGCCAACAAATCAAGAGATCTTATGCGTAGATTGATTTCCGTTTCGTTGAGATTCTTAGAAATCAACACCATTTTCGTAATATCCAATCCTTTTTAGGTACATCTTTAAGTATTTTAACCTTATAAGAGAGAGGAAGTTGAGTAAAATGTTCAAAGTGAAAATAAAGTGATGAAATCATACATATTTAATATTATTAGTTTATTTACTAAAATATCAAGACTACGAATCACAAAACACGGAGCATGAAGGATACAATCAGCCAATCAAAACGTATATAACTTTGTTACTTTTAAGTATAATTATTCGATTTCATATAATGGTAAAACGTTTGTAAATAAAAATTATAGCCTTTTGGTATTATTCATAATAACAGAGCTCGGCAGAAGCCTTCAGTGACCGCGAACAAATATTATACAGCAATAATTATTACGTTAACGGAGAATAATAATTGTATAGTTAACAGAAAGTATGAATGAAACAATGGTGTTGGTTTCCTCTAAGTACAGCGTTGCAACTCGCGGGATCGGAATGTGGGCATCCGACGCTCCATCCAAAGGTCACCGCGAGGTCGCCGTAGTTGCTTTGAGCAGAATATACAATGGCAACATTACAATTAGGCAGAAGGTAAACCGAAAACTTTATAACATAACCGCTCTCGCGTGAACTCTTAAACGTTTAATAGCTTTTTAAATGGATCACGTTACATTTGTAGCAATTTTTATTTACTTTGACCTCGTGCAGTATTCAAATTGCCCAATTAAGAAATATTGGTGAACGCTCAAAAGCAGATGATAACGATGAATCTACTAAATTCTACCTATAAATATATTTAAATAAAATAACTTATAAATATATTTATGGTGTAAAATTTAGACAAATATGAATGCCAAACAATCAAGCTGGATGATCTTTCTAGGTACCAATATCTTAAGATCTTAAGAACACAAAGACTCTTTTAATCCGGTATTCGGTAGACATGTAACTGATTATGCTTCACTGTCAAGAATACGCTTTCAAACGTCACTTTCATGTTCATCGATGCAGGGAATATATATTATGAAAGAAGTAGGTAGCCAATTAGGCGTACTCGCTAGAACATGGATCGTCATATCTAATATGTAAAGCTATCACCGGTATCAGCGATGACCCCGGACAGTGTCCGCCGTCCGAGGGAGTGAGTGACGCAAACGCAACTTCACCGCTTCTTGACTCTGCTGGAGTTCTCGTTGCGTTTCTTGCATTAGGTTCTTTTCCTTTTTAATTCTACTGACCCAACCAGAAGAGTGGTAACAACATTCGCGCGTAAGTATGTATGTAAATATGTCTGTTTTATTGTTTCTCTTATAGCTTTAAAAGCTAGACCGAATTTTTGATTGTGAGATGTTATTAGATTCGTATTATCCCCCAAAGTGGCATAGGCTATGAAACATACTCGTACTGTCACGTCTTTTGCGGGGTAGACAGAGCCCAGGTTTGCAAAACATTAAGGCCAAGTTTAGCTTGTTAGTAAACTTGTAGGTGAGAACGGAATCAAAATAATGATAGGATGCTAGCTGCATCGCCTATTGACATGATTCCTGACACTCATTCGCCTCGATCGGCTTTTACGATCTGCATGGAAAGAGAAGCAGCTGGTACATTCTAAGTTTTTGCATTTCTTCCAGACCAGCGTGGAAGATCTAAGCATGAAAGTATATGTAATGTCAGCAAAAATCAATATGGCAAACGTAAACTGGCCAACCCGGGAGTCCGGTTATTAAATAAATAATGCTTGCCTAAAAACTCGTCTTAAAATATTCAATGTCTAGTACAGTAGCTGTTTTGTGCATCTTGGTTCCCGTAAATTATATAGCCTCCGTTCCCACAGATTATGTAGCTTAATGTGGGTAAAATATTAATTAAAATGAATTCAGCGGTTTTGAATTAGCTCCTTTCGTTTGGAAAGAGTCAACTCAAAATTGTTGAATTCAAATCTTCTCTTTATATAGTGTATGAAGAACAGTCTTTAGCCAAGAGATGGGCAGGTATTATGTTTGCAGAGCCTAAAACTGTTGTAAAATTGATTCTAAAAAAATGACACTATAATTTTAAACGCTATGTGAAGACAATTGTAATCATTTTAAAATGTAAAAAAAAAAAACTCAATAATGTACAACTTGTTAATAGCAACTTATATTTGGAGTCCCAATTAAACCTTCACCAGAGTACTGACGAGAGTAAAACTTGTCTCTTGCGAATTAATTGCCAATGTGTGCCGCATTCTACGCACGTTGCCTCACACCAAGCTCAGCTTCAACACCAGTAACACTAAGTACCTATACTAATTTTGCTGTGACTATTGTAAACGACAAAATATTTCAATCTATTTAAATATTTAGAGGCCAAGTTAAACACCGAGTTTCATCATGAATTAGCAGAAACTACGAAGTAACTGATTATAATTACATTTTAGATATGTATTTAACTTTAATGATTATTGAAACTTTTTAGGGGTCTGCACCCAAAGGTTACAGTGAACCACAAGATCCTATTATTGATAATTGTTATCATTTTATTAAGCTTAAAACATATTATAACTCATAGAAGTGTTCATTTTGTTAATAACAATATATGCTTAAATTCCCAATTAAAACGTTTATCTTGCGAATTAATTGCCAATGTGTGCCGCATTCTACGCACGTTTCGACACACCAAGCACAGCTTCAACACTAAGTATAATTCACATCTTGCTGCGTGCCATTATAATCGACAAAACATTAAAATGTCAAGTTTCATTCTGAACTAGCAATTTTCCCGTAACTTAGTCCACATTAAACTTAAGTTACGTCAAGGGTTAAATTTCTTAAAATCTTTTCTTAGTTCTCATTTACATCATGATATGAATCCAAATTTCAAGTTTCAAGGTATGATGTCAGTAAGTCAGGTTTGCCTTTTATATGTTTAAATTTGCAGATAGTAAATAAAAAATAGACACATTTGCAGGAAAAAACTTTGAAGATATGTTTTACGGCTCCGTACCCAAAGGGTACAGCGAGCAACAACATTCTATTATTAATTACTCTGCTCATCTGCCCGTCTGTTCAAGAAATGAGTTTTTTTATGTCTATCTGGATGTTTTTTTATTACTGAGAAGTCAAATCACAGGTAATAAGAGTTTTGGTATTATTGCATTTATATTGAAAAGGCAGCAGACCCCGGGCTTCGAAGTATTCTATCTGAGGACTGAACTGGATATACGCTCCGATGAGAAAAGTTAGAAGTAAAACTAAGGGACCTCATACCACAAACTTCTCTTCTGTCTGCAGTAAGTTATGAACTTGTATCGTGTAATACTAACTCAGCAACACTACAAATAAATACATAATTTGGCAAATCTGAAAAAGGTTTTTCCCACCTTGACCCAGATAAAATCCAGAACCCTGCAATTCAAAGGCACTTGCTACACTAGTGTACTTGAAAGGAACAAGTACTATATGGACTCTTTGTTGGATGAAAGCGTCGTCCTCGATTGCAGAATAGGATTAGGTGTGTATATATTTATTTATTTATAGCCTTATATCAGAATACAAAGATTACATTGTATAAATAGTTAATCTTATTCTACTGTAACTGATTCTGTGTGCCTTCTGGCAAATGCCTCCCCCAATCTTCTCCATTCTTCCTTATTGAGTGGTACTCTGGTCCAGGTTTTCGTCTTTCCAGCCATTTCAAAAATTTCATCAGCCCATCTTTTAAAGGTGTGTATATATAGCCACTTTTAAAATAAGCTATTCGCACTCTCAGGATCTAAGCGTCTATATAGAGGCTGTTTGTGGTATATCTGAAACATTTCCGGTTCTCTCTCGTATCTCCAACCATAAAAACAACTTAAAGAGTTTGAACGTTATATTATTTTTATCTACTTTTTAAATTATTTAGTTTTCATAAAACATATATTTACCACTTTAACTTCAAATCCGTGCTAATCCACGTTTTTTGGTCTCGGCTGGTCGTCAATGGTGAAGTCGTTAAGCTTCCTCGAATGCTTTGATGCGACTAAAAAATTTAACACTACTATTGGCCACTTTCACACACGAAAACAAAAAACAAGTAAAATATTTGTTATGACAACTTTAAATAATCATAAAATTAAAATGTGTGTCACTCATTTAACACCTATGCAATTAAATGTGAGAATAGTCAAGTGTGAGTCGCACGTAATCGTTACCAGCGGTTATTTAATAGATAAGCATCATCAGTTCCTAGCATTGTGTCCCGCGGGTCACACGTCGTACTCTTTCCGTTATCGTCGGCTCACTCATCCAATTAAGATGGCCGAGATACTTGTATGCTTTGCGTAGTAAAAGATTGGACCACATGAAGATGATTGTAGTGCAGCCAAAAGATATTTTGCTTTTATATAAACGAAAATAGCCTATAGAGATTATGTAAGATAAATCATAAAAACATTATCACTAAAGTAAAGCCAAAAAGCGTCAAGCTAGCAAAATATTTAATTATATGACAACGTGTATCTTTGAAACATCTTTGTATTTTGTTGAAATAATGACATATTTAAAAGGTAAATATAAAACAAAGAAAAGAGCTTATTTTTTATATTTTGTAACCTTGCAATGCAGAGTAAATAACATTTAAAAACTTAAGGCAGCCGTTATCTATTTCTGGTCATTATTAGTCCCTGCCTTACATAGTACATACATCTTACTTAAATCTACGGAATGACTGACTGAACTATTCGCGGAAATTATGCCTTAATGTGAATGGGCCTAACAATTTCGTGCGAATTGAACCACATCTCTTAGAAGATATTAGTAAAATAATGCCACTGTGTCGTTCTCTTATATTCAATTAAATGGAACAATTGTACCTGTTTAATAAAAAGCATGAATGTATGAGAAGTCACATGGTTACCACTGTTGTTGCGGTTGCATTTATACCTCTTCTTTAGTATCTTTCACTCATTCTTATACCAATATATTTTGAATAAAAAGCGAAACTGATTGTGTTAGAAAAGGAAAAACTTAACTTGTATTTATTGTTTAAATCATGTGCGTATTTTTGACCAAAATATTTCGTGTACAGTTTTGGCTTTGTTACAATATTGATATTAATCTTATTGAAAATAATATGAATATAATAATATCTTTCTCCGTAATAAATATCTTTCTCCTTGCAGCAATCAATTCAATCAAATGCTGTTGTCCAAAATAACAATATTTGAGTTTAGGTATGCGAGACTCAAACCTTCATAGAAAAGACATCAACGAGTTTGAAACGCCACAAAGATATTGCTGATTTTATATATTGATTACATTGCATTACATATTTATGATAGAACCACATGATGATACGACTAACAACCTTTACTTATGGAAGGCAATACACATAGATCAAGTTTGGATAATGATAACGTTGGCGTATAGTTATTTGAACCTCATTAACTCTGAGTATATCATACTAATGAGAGTAATTTGCTTCTGACATAAGACGGGTAAACTGTATGGACGCAGTTGGTCCATATTCGCCGTAATAGCAGGTCAGGCCATGGCAACAGTTTGCGACATTACTGAATTGCATCCTGAGATGAAGTCTTAAACATGTACCTAGTATAATTTTATAACTTCATCCTGTACAGTTTATTCCCAACGCAGTTGCGGTTTTATGATCTGTGTCAAAATTAGTATTGGTTTCACTAACTGTTTTACTGTGATTATATCTACGTATACATATTACATAATGATATGCTATTTGCAAATACAAAACTTTAATATGTATTAATATTTATAAAAACTCATCTTTTCAGTTCATTTTTTGCGTAAAGGTGCCACAAATATTCATCCATCGCATGCATTGATACATTCTTGTTAACTTACACATTTATAATATAATTATAAATGCTACAGTGTGATTGTTTGTTTATATAATTTTCATATCATTTTTGTATACACACAGTTCGACTTAGCATCGAACTGTCCATTTTGGCGCCATTATATATCCAAAGCATCAAGACGATTTGATGCTTATGCAGCATTAGCAGAAACTTTCAAAAGGATTTAATATCCTACATATGAGATTTACTCGTCAATACATACACTATTTACATATTTCAACTTTTGGGCGTAAGCTTTATAGAGTCTTGGCTAAAAGCTTTAAAAGTATCCAATGACCAAAATCTGCAGAGTTAAGCATTTGAAGTGATTGTAAGATTTTATATATTTTTCAGGTAATTTACTGTTATTATTTTTATTTAAAAGTAGTATCCTTAATTATTGTTACTGTACTAAGTATATATTTGATGATTACTAACTACTTAAATTCCTTTTTTTGCAAAGTGCTTTGTTACGGAGTTTACACTGCACCCAGGGATTTTTGATTAAGTAAAGACATTAAGTCTTTACTTAAAATGATATCCCATCCCTGGGTGCAGTGTACGGTGCTGGGTGAGCGCGAAACAAACACTAGTACCTATTATAGACCTTACATTATTGGCTAATGACATAAATACCTATATATTTTAATTTTGCAAACTTATAGTAAATACAGTTCAAATTACATTTAGGTCTATGGGTGGCTATTTGTGGGTGTAATGGTAGTGAAACCGCGGGCAGACGCGATTACCTGTCAATTATTACCGTTAGTTATTCACTTTATAATGTCGTATTTATTATTTGTAGGCACCTACATGATTTACTGCAAATAAATTTTTCTTCCAACTACGCTGCAATTCTATCATAACTGCACTATATATCCAGCACAAAGCGGAACTTTGCTGCACTAGAAGAAAAAAAAAAACAAAACAGTGCAGTAAAGGATTTCCATACATTTTTGCTGCTCTAGTGCAGCAAAAATGTATGGAAATCCTTTACTGCACTGTTTGGTTTTTTTTTAAATCGCGGGATAATAGTTGTCACATGTCATAAAGAAGGTTGGCCAACCTAACGGCCGTATGGAGTTAATAAAGGGACGTGTGTATTGCCTTGCCTAAAAAAAATACTGGCCACAAAGAAAAAAAGCGGGAATGTGAACAACAAATTTTTAACTATTGTAATTTGTCTTCAGTTTTATTTTTCAACTACTTTTATTGCAGTAGTTGAAAGAAAAGCAGATTATGCACCTCGCATTAAGTAAGTTATATTGCACTCGTGCTTTTTAGAGCCCTCGCTGGCGCTCGGGCTCCAAATAAACACTCGTGCAGCAATAACTTACTTTCTGCTCAGTGCAACAATCTACTATTCTATGTCTACCTTTATTAACCTTTGCGGTTGCATCCTCTTTAATTTAAACATCTCGTGTGATTTAATCAAAAATATTTTAACAACAATTATTCTTAGAAAAAATAAGCAATAAAACTTACGCGAGATAAATTCGTTATGGAAACCCGGCACATGAGGGAAGTGCTTTGAGGGAAGCGTAACCATTTACGAAACAACCAACGAAATAAAAACGTTGGTAAAGCCGTCTATATCATATGACTATTTTGATACATAGCAATATTTTATAAACTGCGTATTTTTTTAGTGGCCTCTTTTGCGGACTTGTAAGTATGCCTAGAAGAAACATGTTGTTGAAGGTGCGAGGTGATTAAATTTTATTACAGAGAAGGTATGGCCCAATCGCTTGTACCGCTTTTAAAATTTATCTCGTAAGGTGAGTAGAGAATCGATGAGCAATTGGCCGCATCGATTATTCAAGTGTCGTCATTTCATAAGAGTTCATGCGGATTCGATTCTAGGCGACGTTACATGCCCGCCGTGAGAGTAGTTTTCTTTAGCAATACTTGTGCTAAATTGACAAATAACAATTATATTTTTATTCTGCAGTTTCATAAATTGTAATAAAGTGTAATTATAATTTATTACATACATATTTAATAATATCGTAGTTATATATTTACGATTTAGCTTGTTTTAAAACAGCAGTTCTTTTCATGTTCCTCATCCTGGATGGCTGACGATACTTGTATTTCTTATACTACTAACACACACGCTCTGCGCTAACAGGCGACCGACCACAGCCCAGGAGTTTATCACGTATTAATACGCAGACCTCGTTGAAGAAGCCGTGGCCTCTATTGGCCACCTTTAATTTTGATTGACCCTTATCCTGATGCAAAAGAAAAACAGTAAAACATAGCTATAGCCGTATATACATGGCGAAATTTTGATCGTTCTGGACCCTTAAAGGGGTGATTCAGCCCGTCGATATGAACCATTTTTCCTATGGGACCAATGCTGGAAACTCAAATTTTATTTCGACATTTTCATACAAAAGTGTTCAGCCGCCCGGGCAATTTGTATAGGAATGTCGAATTTTTTTTCGAGTTTACAGCATTTGTCCCATTGGAAAAGTTGTTTATATTGACAGGCTGAATCACCCCTTTAATGGTCCGGAACGATCAAAATTTCGCCATGTATATACCCGCGCCGGCCACTAGTCGCAAGCCGTGTACACTGCTGTAGCAAGTGGCCACCATCGTGTGCAATGTCAGGGTCATCACAAAATGTACTATATAGCATATAAGTATATGTAAATTGCATGTTAGCGCCCAGTCTAATACAGTTAGAACCCCAATGGCATATTAAGAAAATGTTTAAATCTTACGATTATCAACCTATATTAAAAAGTTACTACATTTTTAAAGCAAAAATCCTCTTAATATTCAAGGTCTCAAATGTTCAAAACATCAAAATCTACAAATCTATATTAATGTTATGAATAATGCAATGTTCGACCTCTTGAATATTTAATTTGCAAAATTAAGATCTGTTAGTGCATAAGAATGTCAATATCTTTATGCATTAACATAGCAAAAAACTTTGTGAATGAATGGTAGTAGTTGTTTCGTGGTATCTGTAATGTGAATGAGTCTTAGTTAAAGTTACATTTGGAATAAAAATAAAATTGTAAAATTGAATTACACCGTTTTACGCGGTTTATGCAATTATTTTCTAATTTATTTGTTTATAAATACTATATAAGTTTTTCAATCAACTTTTTTTTAACACAATAACTTCGTTAAATGTTTAGCTAAATATTAATCAAAGACATACGTACAAATAGACCCTATACAGTGACCACTATGACAGGTACCAAACTACAATGGCAGCAAATGATTTGTGTTGCACTTCTGACTATCTCACGAGTTCGTTTGGTGATTAATTACCGGCCAGCCTTTATCAAAAGAAATGTGATTAATGAGTAATGACAATACCATATTGCGCTCGAAAGCTGACCTTTCTTGGCTTAGGTTAACATAGCAAATGGATCGCTTATGTGTTGTTACGTAAACAATTATGCAACGACAGCCCCAATAGGTCATTTATTAGACCGATTGAAATGGATTTCATTGACAGCAATGACAGCCCGATTATGTGTGATGATCATTATTAAGTCGCGACTACTACTTGCTTCACTACTGAACCGGATAATTGTTTTAATTGCAGTATGCTTTAATTTTTGCATTAACGACTGCGATTGCATTTTGAAGTGGGAACTTATGATAATTACTAAATCATAACGACATAAATGTGTAATAAATGTCAGGAATATTTTATTTACACTTATAGTTTTTTTTTATAAAACGTTGCAAGTAATGGTTACCTAAATAAAAGTTGTGAAATGAACAAGTTACTTTTTATGTCATTTAATAAGTGTAGTAAAGTATGCAATAGCTGTACTTGCAGGAACCTTTGCTTAACAGTTTCACAACGAGAGTGCACACGAGCACGGCTCACGCCGCGACTTCGCGCGTCTCTCGTGCCCGTCGTGGCTGCAGCGTCACACTTCTTGGGCAATAGGACCCGGGAGTCACACGATGTTAGAGATGAGCTCGCAATATGAGCGCAATGTAGTAACAACACAAAATCAATTGGAGATTGGATAATTGGCAAACTTACATAAAACTTCTCAAAGTTCAAGAAACAATTATTGAATAACTTATTCTTCCAGTCTCTTATAATTGCTTCCATACTGGTCAGGAAGAAAATAAAAAATCGTAGTATGTACCTACCAGCTGCGTCTCTTCCAACGCATATCGTAAAATTCGATCGAGGGACTAAGGAATCATATAGGAATAATTTTAGTAGGCGATGCGGCTAGCAACCCTTATATTTAAGATGCGGTTATAAAGTTTTTGATTCTGTTTTCCACATACACGCTCACCAGCCTGCTAAACGTGATCTTTACGCCTTGTTTACCTTGGCTCTGTCTACCCTTCAAGACTTTATGTATAAAATATAAAATCGTTGAGTCAGTGTCCTACGACGAAATTTCTCAATTTATTGTTGGGCTAGCTCATTTGTGGGGTATGTCCTTATATATTTATTTATTTACTGGCTGATGCCCGCGACTTCGTTCGCGTGGACTTTATGACACCGGCGTATTGATATACCTTAATACGAATTAAACATACATAAGAAAATACTTGTAGCAGTTTTATAAAATTGTTTGGCATCGCATTGGCTGTTTCTAAATACTGAAGGGATAAAATATAGGATTCTTTTAGACTTTTTGAGCCACCGACACGATAAGAAGAAGACTGTACAGGTGGAATCGAATTCGTTAGCATACGCAAAAAAAATTACACTGAAAAACATTTCTTGCGTCAACATTAAATAGCTGGTTGTGTATCGGTCTAAAGTCACTTGTTTTGCGTAAATTTCACCGACCGATTGATTTAATACTGTTTAAACGAATTAATTTTTTGGTGTTTTTGAAAATCAGTCTTGTTTTTATTTTTGGTTGTTTTCTAAAGTAATAGCCTCTTTCAAAGCGTTTGAGGTAGTTATTGAGTTTTTCTTAAATTTTAAAAATGTGTAATTTTAATTTACTCGAAAGTAGTCTTAAATTACTTTCAATCATGGGTATATTCTCATTTTAAAAGGATGCCAATGAATTAAAAAACACTGTATAGCTAGCTGCAAGTGACCTTGCGCTACGTCAACAAACTTTGAGGTATGAGCAGAGTGCCCTCAACCTATCGTATATTTCCACAGGACCTTCGGGAGGGACGGACCTCAGCTTTGGGTTCTTGCCTTTGTATTCAAGGCTTGGAGAGACAGCAAATTCTCATGTTTTGCCATATGGGCTGAAAACTACGTTGCCAAAAGGGGGACCGCTGGGCCAGTGATATGAGCTAATTGTACTCTACGCACTCTATTCCAGTGGAGAGTGTGAATCTGTAAAATAGTCGATATAAAATTTGACATCGTAGTGTATCGGAAGTTCCAAATCTTCGATTTTTTTACCTCAACAAAAAATGCTAAACACGATGAACAACTTTTGCTACAGCGTCATTTTTATATTTCCTATAGTTTACCTGGACCATATGGATCTGCGTCAGGTGTTCCAAATCTTCAAATTAAATACCTTGACAAAAAATGCTCATCAGGTTGAATAACCAATGCCTAACAGGGTCCTTAAATGAGTGTGCAATCATACTTACATATCATACATATTGTATAATAATCTGCATGTTATTTAAGGAGCAATAAAGTATTGAGTGTTAACTTTTGCTAAGGCGTCATTTATAAATTTCTTATAGTTTACCTGGACTATTATGGTTCTGCATGAGGTGTTCCAAATCTCAGATTTTTTATAACTCAACAAACATGCTCATCAGGCTTAACAACTTTTGCTAAGGCTCCACTTTTATATTTCCTATAGTTTAGCTGGACCATAATGATGCTGCTTCTGGAGTTCAATTTTCCAAAATTAAATAAAATATAAATAAATAAATAGTTGTATTTTTTTTTAATTTTTATTTTGCTTCGGCTTAATAGCTATATAGCAAAAAAAGGTTTATTCCAATCCGTCCAATATTGCCGGAGAAAAACGTGATCATACAGACAAGAAATTCTAAAAATTTTTTTTTGCTTTCTATTATTCCTTTTAAGTGTCCCTCTATCCATTTCAGTCAAAAATACTAAATGTACAGACAAAATATTTTTACTGTTTTATTATATGTATAGATGTTATGTATGTATTTTATTTCAAAATCGTACCTACTTAATTTCATACTAGAATAAACTTGTCTGCATGTTTGATATTCCTGTTTATATGGCTGAAAAAATGGGGAGAATTTACCAGCAGAAGTTTTCTTGCACAGATTTAAAAGCCGGTCAAGCAAAAAAGGTAATAATCTGAGAAATCATATCAATAGTCGATATGGCTAACTTATCTTTGCACACTTATATAATTGCAACAAATTGACGTAAATATTTTAAATTGATTCATTTATAACGGAGCTATGTGATAATATTAAAAAATACATAATAAAATAACAGACAACAGAACTGAAAACCTCTTCGTTCTTATAAAGTTAGTTAAAATGGTGTCTCATGTTTCCAGACTTTATGTATACATGTAATTATGTATGTGAGTTACTTTTCGTATGTCTTTTAAATTACTGCACAGATTTCGATGCATGAGGGAGGATAATAATCTTTACATTATGATATTCTGGCACTACTGCCCAATCATGTTTAATTTATTCATTTCTATATTTAATTTCGGAATCGAATTCCCACGGGATATAATTATTATGTACATATTAAACAACGTGCGTGGGTGCAACTATTTAGATGTTTATTTAACTTCTAAATAAGCAATTATCTTGTGCAATCTCAGGATGCGTTAAGCTTTTACAATAATATTGCAAATTATTACCGTTCAATCGTAAAAGCTTAATTACGCAGCTTTATGGAATTCAATGTGGGTTGCACAATGAGTAGGGTCTTCCTACGGCAGTTTGTCTTAGTGTCAATTAACTGCATTGGTTAGCTCTTAGTCAACACACTCAATCCTTGATTGTACAATTAAGGTTTTGATAATGATAATAATACATCTACATATTTTGTAATTAATTTGCAAAAAAGTAGATGAACCATCTGTATTAAGCGCTATGGCAAGAAAGTATCAAAATGAGCTAAACATACAAAGATCAAACTGTTACCATGTTATGTAGTAGCTAAAGAATGACCTTATGGATAATATACGGATGTTTAAAAAAGTTAAAAGTAAGAACCAACAGAAAATATGCATTATTAAAATCTTATTTTTTTTTTTTGGTATATCCTTCATTAATACGATGTCATCACCTTTTATAGATAGATGAGAAACAGGCAATCGTTCACGCCCTTTCTATTTACATTATTTTTCGTAACGTGTGTTACGTGATGAACGTCACAGCTCTTCAATCAGATATGTTTTGATAACCTAAATCACTAAGTAGGAAACGTCCGGCGTCAACATCTCTTTTATGTTTTGTTTATAATTATTTACCTTTCACATGTTTATTTATCATTCATTACCAACCTCATACTTGTTATATTGAAGAAAAATGTCAAATAATACTTCAAAGCTCTATTCCTTGTATTATAATAAACAAATAATTAATCAACTACAAAGTTCAGCATCATGCATCATATTAACTTACACGTACGACATTATCAAAATATTTATGCTTAATCTCAGTGCAAAACGGCATTATACAATTAGTTTTTACTCATTTGATTTTTCTGGTATATACATATAATAAATATTATTCTAATTATCAACTAATTATTTTATAACATAAATTACTAACTAAACTAAAAATTTTAAAAAAATACAATAAAATATTATAACTATACCTACTTAATTATACAAAATAAAATTAAAAATCTAATATTAAATTTTGTCCATGTGGCAAAGTGCCTAGAACGCTGGCTGCATTACCTCGTTGGATGGCGATTGCAATCCTTTGTCCGAGGTAAGAGCCAGCCTTTCCGTCACCTGCAGCGTCGACAAGCTTAGGCGCTAAAACTTTGAAAAACTTTTTTGTACCAGGGCCCCATGGACCAAACGTTTTTACTTCATAATATGCTCATAAATCATTTTACGTAACTTTTGCTTTCCTTGAAATTTAGTAGCTGTAAAATTAACAATTTGCACTTTCTTAACAATAAATCTGTAAATTAAAAGAGATGTTAATTATTCAAAAGCGCGTCATCCGGAGCGCTGCAATAAAAGAAGCGTGTATAATTTCTCCACAGCTGAAGTCAAACTTATTAAAATTCATTAGTTGTTTCATTAGACTGACAAGTTTCGTGAGACGACGAGGAAGTTACAAAAGCGCGTCCATAGGCAGGCGATGATGTAACGCGATGGAGCCTATGACTAATGAGGGAAGAAGACAATAGTGCCTGCAGATAGACGTCGTTTATGGCTAATAAATTACAAGTAGGTTTTCAAGACACACTATTTTATGCTATTATTAAATTAAGTAATAATTGATTTTGTTATTTTACAATGCATTGGAGTCTTAATTATTAATTTGTCCGCAGAGTCCAACTCTTATAACAGGAACAACCCAAAAACACCTTTTTGTAGTTATTCCGTATTCATCCAATTTCTTCATCGTGTTCTGAATTCTTGACTCATTCATAAAATTATTACTTACCGAACTGAATCTTTCTTTTCTTAACTTACGTTCTTGTATTTCTTATTCCTTGCTCATTCTTTTGCATGCATCATCATGTCTTTGTCAGTCTCCACTGCAGTACGAATGTTGATCAAAATACAATGGAATGAGTGAAAGATGGAAATGGGGCGAGTAAAAACAGTAATGAATGATAAGAAAACTTTACTCTAGTTTCTTTGAGTAGTTGTTCAAGATATTGCTCAATAACAACATCATTAATTAAAAAATATATTTCACTCTAGTTTCCTTGAGTAGTTGTTCAAGATATTGCTGATTAATAACACCACTAAAAAAAAAATATTTTAAGCCTTAGCTATGGAGGTCCCTATATAATGAGAGGTTGGTTACAAAGTGCTAATATTGTGAACTGACATCAAAGCTTCAGGTGCCTACTCAATGAACTTGTAACCGTTGGACATGGACATATGTATGGTAGTAAGAGTTCAATAGACCGATTATTACTTACGCATTATAAGCGCCCCACGCGCACCCCACTGACAAATAATATCTCAACCTCCTAGGTAATTTCGAAGACACATAGTTAATTAGAATATTTACAAGATTCTTAGGTATAGTTATATTGTCTACCTTCCTCTGGTCTCATTATTATGCCAAGGTGCATATGTATTTAGACCAAATATTGATTATATTCTTTTTTTAAAACGTGCGTAATGCAATATAATAAATAAAAAAAAATCCATTAGATTGTAGTTTCTAAGTAAAATGCAATTTGGCAGCTTAATACTCCAAATATATATATACTAGCTGTTACCCGCTGCTTCGCTCGCGTTTATTTAGACTTAACTGAATCCTATTTTCAATAACCAAGCAAAATGAAACCGATAACTTTCCTCTATTTACAGTTTTTTAATTCTCTCAATCCAACTGTTAACTTTTATGTGAAGGTTATTGTGTAAAGAAAAAATCCATTTCATGTCTACTATACTACTTATTTAATTTTTTAATACCAAAGAATCTTTTTATAAACCTCATTCACGGTAGTAGCATTAGGAGAAAGGATTATAAGACTAATAACAGAAGTCACTCTGGAACATTCCACATAGAATTGTCAAAAAAAGTGTGTGAGAAACATTCAGATCTTAAATCTATCCCAGCGACTTTCAATGACTGCCCTAGGGGTTTTATCTATGGTCATTGCATGATCTTTTTAAATTCAGCATCAACGTCTTGTCCTGAATGGACTCACTGATTTTTATTTGTTCAAGTCCTTTGATTTTGTTCCACTTGACTTACTATACTTTCATCAGCTCTTGTACCCCTTGGTATTGCCGGTAATGTCTTTTGAAAGTCTCCTGCTAAAACTAATGTAACACTTCCAATCAATCGATCATTAGATCTTATATCTTTTAAAGATCTATTCAATGCTTCAATTCTATGTTCGTGAGACATAGTGCATTCATCCACCACTATTAATTTAGTCTCTCAAGATATGACAGGTAGGTCCCTCGACGATTATTGGATATAAATCTGACTGTACTGTCTTTCCTCCATTTTATTTCTAAACATCCACGACCACTTTACTTATTAGAAATCACGATAACGCGAATTCGAAATCACAAAAAAATCAAAGCGCAATCTATTGGAACTCTTAAGAGCGTATACTAGCAGTATTTTTTCAATATGGTTTCCATACAAATGTATTTCTCTATTTTCTCGCTGAAAACTGATTCTAGAGCCACAATTCTTTTTTCATAAAATCTAGTACTAAAATAGGAATGCCTTTATTTTATATTTTTTCCAAAAAAACTGTTTTTGTACAATTTTTTTTTCTTTTAAACAGGTTTTTAGAAAAAAATGAAACATAGGGACATTTATTTTAGTAATAGATTTTATGTAAAAAGAATTGTGCCTATAGAAGCAGTTTTCAGCGAGAAAATAGAGAAATACATTTGTATGGAAAACGCACTGCTAGTATACCCTCTAAAGAAAAGTAATCACATAGAAACAACGTCCAAATTTATAACCTTTTTTTCCATTTACTTTACCATGTATTATACCTTAAAACCTTCCTCGTGAATCACTCTATCTTTTGGTGAAAACCGTATGAAAATCCGTGGAGTAGTATTTGAGTTTATCGCGAACAGACAGACAGACAGACACGGCGGAGGACTTTGTTTTATAATATGTAGTGATATATATATATATATATATATATATATATATATATATATATATATATATATATATATAACAACAAACGATAAACAGCCACGGTCTTCTTACAGATTACTTTTTATATGGGTAAGTACAAGATAGTCACCATTGCAGACTTGAGTACTTCCTCTTTATATTTTGTCTTCTACTGAGGCTTCTGTGATTCTGCCAATGTCCAGTTCAATGAGATAAATAACTTTAGTGTTGTATGGTATACAGTTTTAACAAGTAGCAATTAAAGATGACGTAGTTCCTTTGATTGCCTCATGGGAGACTCTGTGATAAATCTATGTGAGACCATATAACAGACTTACTTTTTCACAAATCGTTTCTGAGCACGAGCATTATAACACCAAACTACACCAATGTCACAATATAAAGTCGACGTCATCGAAAAATCAATTTGCAAAATCATCTAAGGCATATCCCTACCGCACACCATTTGCAGACTTATCCCAAAGGTAGTGTATGCAACTAAATAAATATTTTTGTTGCATCATAAAAATGTGCTACTGAATGCACGCTGTTAATGATACATAATAATGTATAACAAGGTTACGGGAAGTGAACATCAAGTTTATTATGTAGTCATTGCTTCCGAATGTACGAGTGATAATTGTAATCTGCCCCGCTCGCGGGCGGGCGGCCGCGAGCTTTCACCCCCTCCCAGCGCTCGGGCGGGCGGCGCGCGCGCCGACCCGGACAGTCCCTTCGCGGCGCAGCTCGCGACAACATGCCTCCATTGTGGATCGTACTTGCAGTGCTCCCCATCCTCGGTAAGTGGTGTCCGCGCTTGTGACGCAATTGGAAGTGACCGGAAAATTTTACGTGAAAATTAACATACAGGTAAATTCGTGAAATTTTGCAGGAGCAGTGTTTATTTCTATTTAGCATCCAGAGTGATTTTTTATTATATCATTCAATCAGTTGGAAAAGTAGTGAGGAAATGGATTAGTGTTTGTGCGCGAATGATGCGCGTGCGTGTGAAAGTATATGTTCAGTGCGTCCAGACCGGACACGTGGGAAATTAGCGCCTACATTAGGAAATAGACAATTACTGCTTTAATTACCCTATTTTTTATACAAATTAATGTTTGATTTGTATTAATTATAATTGATATTTCATTCGTTATTATTCCTTTGAATGTGCATTAAAGAGTTCTCTGTCTATCAATAACCTTTGGCAAAAATCATTAGCGTCATTTGGTCTGCAGTTTATTATTCTTAAATCGAGTAAAAATATCTCAATAAATGTTTAAATTTAAATAATATGTACCTAGTATGTTTTAAACGACATTATGACTGCAACCAGTAAGCAATACGTACAAGTGCGGCTAAAGGCTTGCCCAGTAAGGTTCGTCAAGGCCGTTGTATAAGCATTTTGAGCTAGGGTAATATTAACATAAAACGATGTTAATATTTTTTTTATATTGATCTAGTTTCAAAACACGTACTAGAGATTTATCACCGAAATTCTCGTTGTGTAAGCATTTAGACCTAAGGCAATATTATAAGATAATATGTCAGTTTGTAATATTGACTGAGTTTCAAAACATTGAATACAGGTTTATAACTGAAATGCTCAGTATTCCACATCACTGAAAGCATAAATTGAAATATTTTTAACGTGCTTGGGCACGTTAAAAATATTTCCACACAATGCATTACATATTGTGCCAGCATAGCAAAAAGTTATTAAGCTCGCTAAGTGATACAATAATTTGTCATCAAGTTACGTAGTTGCGCACGACTAGCACACATTCGGGATGCACATGCCTAGGAGTGCAGCGCGTTGCGCAACCTATGCACTTTCCATTCGCCGGTGCGCGGCGGGCGGCGGGCGGCAGGCGCAGTGCACCGATCGCGCGCATCACACGATAATCGATTCCCCGATTTGCATAAGTGACTTTCCCACGGTCCCTTCTCCGAACAAACTGGGCCGGCGTGACGGTCGGCAGAGAACGGATGGCTCTCAAGGTTTCATCAATATAGGTATCATACAAGTCCCATTTACGCACAAAGATTACTTTGAAGTCATCCATGTTTACGAATCTCTGCTTAAAATTACATTCAAACCCCAGAAAGATAATTTTAATTAAATTGTTCTTGTACTCAAACTATTCATTAGGCCATATTCTCACTACAAATTACACCTTAACAATAAATAGATAACATTTCCGAATAACAATCGACTTATTGTGCCTAAACAATGATTAAACCGTGAGAATGCCATTGTGCTAATAAAAAAAGAAAGAAAGTACAACGCGCACACGAGTAGTTCAGCGTTAACAACGATACTACATACATAGTTGAGATGTATGTAAGATTGATCGACTGCAATATTTTGTCTGACTCATCACAACAATGCATTGCGTCACCTGTCTAAGTACATATTGTAGACGTATTTCCTATCGATAATGCACATTCAAAATAAACATATATGTTTCCGTTGATGCAAGTTTTACATCACATCGTATCAAATTACCAGAACACATACTCACATTACGATAATGAACGACCGAAATTGAGTCAATAATAGAGTACTTACGCCACAGCCTTCGTTTCATGGTACATCAACCTATGAGCTGCGGCATGAGCTGCAAACCAGGCTAATTGTTACTTTATGCCTGCACATTAGATGTGTAACAGCTTTATTGCATATTAAAGCGAATTCATTTTTATTTGCTGTTAGATTTGGCATGGGTAAACCGCGAATGTAGCGATTTGTTTTCATAATCCCCCATTGAACGAAATGTACCAGTCATTTAGCATTTAAACCGGTGTCTAATAATTATGAAACACATTCAATCGTTCAATTTTATTGGACCTAATTATCTCGGTTTTTTCCTTTATGTCCGATATGGTTTCTACTTAATTATAGCTTGAGAATTTTGTATATAACCAAATCAATTCTCACGCACTCCGGTACACATTATTAACGTGTCAGACTTGTCTTAAACTGTGGCTTTTTACTCGTTACAATTACAACTGCCGAGTTTTATTATCAAAGTTGCCGCAAATTGGCAAAAATATACATGAATGTGACAAACATGGACAGTAATTTAGTTAAGATCACAAAACGTTACACGTAAAACATTTACATAAGAGTACCTATGACCTTTCGTGGAGGATGCTGCGGCACCTTGCGGCACGGAACGGTTGCGAAACGAGATGTTATCTCACCCCTGCCGTCCCTCGTCCCCCGCGCCGCGCCTCATGGGAACCTAGTTTAGCCTCCACTGACTAGTTTCCAACAGATTACGCTTGTCTTCCATTTTTGTGATTTTATAGAGTTTTCATTTAACCTTTTCAAACCTTCATAGTTTTTCGATAAATCATAAATTTATTATGTACAATATATGTTTGCAATGTATTATAATTATATATATAACCTAATAAATTTAAACAAAATATAATAGGTATGTTAATTAAAAGTAATATTAAATATTTCTTAATTATTTATTTAGGTATCTCAAATAAAAATATTTTCAGATATTACTTATATTATTTATTATTAAGTAGCAATAAATATGAATTTTCGTTCATTAACCTTACTTTACGTCGAAACAAGCAACGAATTAATGTTCGAACCCATATAGATGGGTTCCGTTTTTTACCATTTGGCTACGGAACCCTAAAATATTATCGTGCGGCTAAGCTACGAGAGTAAGCTTATCGTTAATAACTGCAATAATTAAAATACTTTTCCTCACTCGGATTCCGTAAAGTAGCTAGCTACACATATTACAGCCGATTGGGCATGCTAACTTTTAGGAAGGTATTTTATTTTTTTATGTGAAAGTAAACATTTTTCTAAGAAAGTGATGTTAGTGTTTCTGCGATTCAATAAAGTTTTCATTAATAAACTTGAATTTTAATTTTTCTCCACATGACGTAATTTTCATTGCCACATTTTTATTTTCTTTTGAATAGGGGAGAAAATCAATATTCTTAGT
Organism: Rhodophaea formosa; assembly: GCA_963082605.1. Classification (NCBI taxonomy): domain Eukaryota; kingdom Metazoa; phylum Arthropoda; class Insecta; order Lepidoptera; family Pyralidae; genus Rhodophaea; species Rhodophaea formosa. Next base: position 8,890,022 of record OY720208.1, on the reverse strand, counting down.
AACACATTATGTATGATGTCTTTAATTAAGAAAAAAATATTGTTCGTACGAAAATCTCCATAAATATGATTAAATCGGGGTCGGAAAAGATGTGTCCGTGACTGACGTCACAAAATGCGAAATTTATTTCCTAAATATCTCAGTAATCCTTTGTTTTTAAAATCTGTAACATCTCGATCTGTTTATCTCGAATTAGCTTTGGATTCAGTCAATTAAAGAAAAATTAAGCATAGCAACGGAGTCTGGCCTGCTAAGACCGCCCATTGAACATGAACATGTCTAATTAATGTTTTTGTAAAGTTTTTTTTTCTGTTCTGCAATAAAGTATTATACTTATACGTATACTTCTGACTTACTCCGTCTTATTATAAAAAAACGGCAAAAAAAGGTTTAAACCTGTTCTACCTCAGTTCGGACTTGTGATGAATCAAGTATAGTTTAGGAAATTAAACTTTGCTTCATTATAAAAAGTGAACTAAGCCACGATCGACTTAGATCTGAGACGATCCCCCGAAAACATATTTCATTCGTTCATTCATTCAATCGTTCCACTACATCGTTCCAATCTTCATGATAATTGTAATAATTTTTTTGAATTTGTTGATTGAAATAGAATAAAACTTAAAAATAATAAAATTGAAATTATGAAAGATGTATATTTTTGTTATAAAATGATATATTCAGAGGTTTGATTACATAAATCATACTTTTTTCCTGCAAATATTTTTTTAACGTAACTATTGGTAACCTTATAACCCTGAAACGGAACGGATCTGAGCGCGCGTAACAAATTGTATTTTTTCCAAAGAAACCAAATAGTTTCCTCGAAAATTGGTTTATATCAGATTGTAAAAAGTTAATTTTTCAAATTTATTGAATTAAAGGAGCCGTGGTCGTGTGTACAAAAAGTATTGTTTTGTAGATGCTGATAACGATCGCCGATAATTATGTTGAAACTAACCTCAAAGTTTGTTTACGATGGTGAAATGTTTAATTAATCAATGGTTCCAGGTGTCCAAGCATGGTTTTCTAGTTGTTGTGAAATAAAAATGACAATAATAGTGTTGAAAGTGATAAAATAATATATTTTTACGACATGTAAATCTTCAAATCATTAAATAATTTTACGTGATATTTGTGATAGTTTTACTGCTTTCTTTGTATTTATTAAGTATTCGCTCATTGTAAAATAAGTAAGTATCGAGTTTTCACATAGATTCTAGCATCAACATATACTTTTGTAGTAAAAAAATCTATTTGTTAGTTACACAATGATTTAGTATTGAAGTTAAACTAGTGAAATGCTGGTTTATCTTTTGACCTAGGATCATGTATGACTTAAGCGATAAACCTTTTTTTATAATACGATTTTCCTTTGTACTTGACTTGAGAACCGACTTAGAGATGGTTTAATAGTTAGTCCGCTTTTTATAATAAGACGGACTAAGTTTAGGCGGGCGTGTGTAACTTCATTCGATGACCACTCACGTCCGCCGTTAAGTTTTTCATAGCTGACCTCTTTCATAAACGTCTTATGTTTTAAACTTACACAAAAAGAATCGATGTCATTTTTGCATGAAGAATTTTTATAGTCACATCACACAAAAATGGGAATCCTGCAGTCTAAGCTGCGAGAAAAAGCTTACTGTTTATAACTGCATTAGTAAAATACTTTCCTCACTCACTTTCCGTTATGTAGCTAGTTATATACAAGTTTAGATTATATAAAGTCTAGATAGACGCTATTAGCCTAAAAGCGAAGAAAAAAATAGTGCCCAACCCATAGTCTACCATTTGACAGATTTTGAGCGCATAAATTGACAGGACGCGTGTGATAACACACACAAAGCTGTCACGCACACAAGCATTGGAAATTGGCCAGTTTTTTTAATCATTGAAATAAAGGTATGACGGTGTCTAGAGAGTATATAGTCAAAGTGTACTAGCTATTTTTTTTTTGCTAGCCATATGTGTCCCACTGCTGGGCAAAAGCCTCCCCTCCTTCTCTCCACTCATCTCTGTCGTTGGTCCTTTCCATCCAAAACTTGTCGAATGCTCGTACTAATACTAGCTATATACTAGCGAAAAATATTAGAGCCTATTAGCACTAAACTCCTAAAGCGGAGTCTGGCTTGCTAACTTATGATGGGATAAGGTGCGCTTGTGTAACTTCATTCGATGATCACTCACGTCCGTCGTTAATTTTTTCATAGCTGACCTCTTTCATAAACGTGTTTAATAGTCTGTTATATGGCTCTGCCTTTTGTTATTCAAAATATATCTTTGACAGTAAGCTTTAATGGCGTTTGTTTGCAATTGACAACCTAGATGGAAGCTTCACGACTTAGCCTTCCTCCGTCTTAAGACTGCGTTAAGGACTAGTATAGGATAGATATTATAGTTTTGGTAGGATTAGTATTAACAAACATAAGCTACTTATTTCTGGATGTCACAACATTTGTATAGCATGTCGTTAAGTAACTTTAGAGTTAAGTGCCTCTTTTTAAAGTGTATGATAATTAATATTTTTTTAACTTTTGTGTTTTTTGTTTTTCGTATGTGTAAGTGGCCAACACTGGTTTCAGATTTTTCAAGCTGCCTTAAGGCATCTGTCATAGCTTAACGACTGCCATCAACGATGACAGCCGGGACCAACGGCTTAAAGTGCCTTCCGAAGCACGGAGGAGGTCGAGATATTTTTATGCCACTTGCGGTCACCCATCCAAGTAGGGACTGCACCAGGGGTTGCTTAACATATGTAAGCGCTCATAGAGCTCCAGCTAGCTCCAGTGGGTACTGGACTATCGGGTTTTTTAATAACACACTTTTTATACACAGTATAATATAATAATTATAAACAGTGAAATAATAACTTCATTAAAAAATAAAAGTTCTCAAAGAAAGTAAGATTTTTAATAATATGCAAATAGCATTAAGACATTACTTGTTAGCGATACATGTAATTGTGAGCGCTCTATGCATGCATAGTTAATATTTATTCATATTAGAAAGTTTTTAGTCATTTTCTTTAATTAGTTAATTTTTTGTATTATTTAATTCTTGTTGGTGTTTAACTGGACTTCGTCTTGGTAAGCCGTATTATGTAATGGATACAATTATATGATCAAAACACGTTTTGTGCATACATTTCTTTATAGTATCTTATACCATAATTTCAGGATGAACGTATGTATATTTAAAAAAAAAAATCTTGAAAATGAACCAATTTTATTGTCATTGGCTAATAAAAATGCCAGTCTAAAATATTGTCCGGTTTGAAATTTTTCGGTATCTTTATACCTAAGTATGTTCCATTAAATTAAATTTAAACCCTATGTATTGGACGGATGGAACTAAACAAAAGTGCACAGTTTAACGTACAAGTAGACCTGAGCTAGCCTTGGTCTTGACCGTAGAATGTATATTTATTTATATATGGATTTTGGTGTTTTAACTGCAATAAATATGAAAGCTATTAAAGTTGCTAATTGGGTTTGAATAATCAATAAAATGTCTCCAATCCTAGCTGCTTAGAACCGTTCAAGTTCTACCAATTTGAGCTAATTAACTAGCCTACTATACGTAAGTCTATTTTAAAAGACAGAAAATGAATCATCCGTTTGGCAACTACATAGGTACCTCCTAGGTACGTCGTATCGCTATGTGCCGACTAACGTGTCAAAATAATGACATGTCCTATTTTTATTGGGGTTTAAAAATAAAACTCCTTTATAACATTAAGTTGACCTAGCATCAAGCTTAAGATGTACATGATAGCTAATGATGCTGCGTGTTATATTAACTTTATTGCATTAAAATGAGCATCCTTGACGATGATAGATCACTCTTGGGAAAGGTCAGATCCGTAGTTAGACGGAAATTAGAGGATTGGTATCTGAATGCATTAACTATGCAACATGATCAATATCCAAGTAGATAATTTAATAACATAGTTTTTTAAATTAAAATGGGAACTTTAACCAATTTTTTTTTCTTTGTTGTCAAATTTAATTTATGACATATATAAAGGTTGGTACTTTATTCTTATTAACATCAGCTCCATCATTTACTTCTAGTCGGTCATCTATACTAATATTATTGATATGACAATAGATTTTTGTAAATATTTTACGTAATATCGACAAGATACAATGACCATACAAAAACTATCATCAGATGTAATCAAATACTAATAACCAACATGATAAGAATGTTCATTTCTCTTGATTTGATTGTCTGAGGATATGGTTTCTTGTTACCTTCGAATTCAAACTGTTAGAAGCTATTCTTCGTGTTGTCAATGGATAAAGTTATGTTTTTATTTTTCCTGTATTTTGCCTTATCTATAGCTCACCTATATTTTGGGAAAGGTATCTTCCCAAAAATTTATTTTGTGGGACAAGTAGGTATAATGAACACTAATAATAAGCATTATCTAAATTTTGGGTTGCTAAAGGTGTGTATTTACAAAGAATGTGATTTTTATGACAGCCTGCTGGCATTAAGTAGGTTTTCAACTAATGAGACACCTCGTGTGGTTATGTCGCCTAACCGCAATGACAAATTACTAAATGCATACTGGTATTACTTCGTGCGGTTTCAGAAATAATTTGGAATAAATAGAATTGCAGTTTTACATGTTCCTACACCTAAATTAGCTAGATATCGCTTAATAGAGTTATCAAGTAAAAAAATACAGAAATAAATTATATAATAAATTTATTTCCATGTATTTATGGAAAAAGAGATAAGCTTTAAAAATATACTTATTTAAAAACATTATGTAAAATACAAAAGACCTTTACATTTTTTCGCAAATTATATCTGATATCAAGGTGAGATAGCTATGCTATATAGCTAGATATGCTTTTTGACTTTATATGGATGATTAACGTCAGCAAGGTAAAGCACCTCTGTTAATTTACAAGGCCCGTATTTATTTTTAAAAGTTTTTTTATAAGCGTATATACAGAATGTTGACCATATAGGTAAATGTTGAGTGATATTGGATAAAAGAAGATCATGACACATAGCTTTTAAAATATTTCCAGCTTATATTGGTTGACCACCTATCTATTACATAGGTATAAAGCGTGTAAATTCACTTCCGACATACCCTTTTTAGGCGAAGTGAGTTCACACACTAGCGCCACCCAGCAATTAATTTATTTACTCCTAAATCAAATCAAATTTAAAAAATCTTATAACTGATTGCCCTAGTAAATTACTTGTAGTTTGTTACTTTTCATAATAAAATCAAAAAAAATAGTGAAAACTTGTACCAATAATACTACAAGTAATTTACTGGGGCATTCAGCTATTAGATTTTTTAAATTTGATATGATTTAGGACTTATAGAATTAATTGCTGGGTGGCGCTAGTGTGTGAACTCACCTCGCCTTAAAGGGGTGACTCAGGCCGTCGATATGAACGACTTTTCTTATGGGACAAATGCAGGGAACTCAAAAGTGTTCAGGCGCCTGGCTATTCGTATGGGAAAATCATTATTTTTTCGAGTTTCCCAGCATTAGTCCCATAGAAAAAGTTGTTGATGGTCTGAGTCACCTTTTTAAAGGAATGTCCAGAGTCTATTTACACGCTGTATAAACGCTGTTCATTATCATCATCAGGTCTACATTATTCTCCACTGCAGGAGCACGACCTCTCTGTGTTACCAGAGCCATATATTAGCCAGAGCAGTCAGAGGATTTGGCCTACACTCTCCACGCTGGCCAGACGGGTTGGAGAGGTCTTTTTGATGTTTATAAGTTTTGTTTAGCTGTATAAAAAGTATATAAAGGCTGTATAAAAGGAAAAATTGATTGGTGATTGATTGATTGATTTGTGGAAAAAAAAAGCGCTGTACTCATTTCGATAAAAATTTAATGAGAACATCTGTAAAGTATTAACTATCGAACAAAAAAGAATTTCTTAAATCAGTCTAGGCGTCTTCGAGAAATCGAGGAATATACAATTGAGAACCTAACCTCTTCCTTTTTTTGAAGTCAGTTAAAAATACTGTTATAAACACTTTTAATTTGATATCGATTCGTTTGAAGCTCGATGGGCAAGACCATTTTTAGAAATACGAAAATCTTAAAATGGCCTTTTTTATGTTCCTATGAAGCTACCAAACAAAGTTCTCACGCCACCCATACAAAATACTTACTAATGACGTCACAAAAATAAAGGTATTTCAGCAATGCGTTTTGACATCTAGAAAACATGTGGTTTTATAAGTTTTATATCGAGTTTTTGGTGGGAAGTCAAGGGGTTCTGTTGTTGTTTGCCTTATACAATTTTGCAAATTGATTTAAGTGGACTTTATATTTTAAGTTTAAACTTTATGTTTTACTATTTAAGTGGATTTTAAATTGGTGTAGTTTGGTGTTATAAATGCTCGTGCTCGAGAACAATAATTTATGAAATAGTTAAAGTAGACTGTTAAATGGACTCGTATAGATTTGTCGCCAACACCGATACTTAGTATCTCATTATACTGGACATTTGCAGAATCACTGAAATCTCGGTGGAAGCCATAATTAAAAAGAAGAAAGAAAGAAGTTTTATATCTAACAGAGATTTTTGTATGTATTTTTTCACAAATGTGTTTTTTTGGGGTATATAAGGGATATATAAGGTATCCTTTCCATAGGAACACGAAACAAATTTAGTCCATGTGCTCATTGCAATCAAGTACATTTATGCCAAAAAATAGATTCATCCGAGGGATCTTTTTACTTGCAAGCAAAGCTGCGGGCGAATGCTAGTATACACATATTATATTTTTGAAAAGATTAAGGACAATATTATTTATGAATCCTGTTTTAAACCCATCAAGATTCCTTTCCAGAAGTTTATGTTCTCTAGATGACTCGCAAATTGCAAGCGGATGTTAACTTAGATTTACTTCATCTATAATGTCAGTTATTCAACTTAATTCTAGAGGTGTTACTGATATATCAGAACCGATACCGAGAACATAATATGAGCGCTGCAGAACATAATACAAATATATTAGGTTATGTGATATCCGAAGAACGCATTCCCGAAGAACCGTCAAGAACAGTTTAATATCCAAAGTATCGTATCGGTGAACCGGCTGCGTTACTGCGTTCCGCGCCCGTTCGCGTTCCGCATCCGTTCGCGTCCTAACTACGACGATACGAAACAGAGGTGTTAAAAGCAAGAAGGAAAAATTTTTAGCCAAAAAAATTAAAAATTATCTCTTATGTTCTTAATGCATTTTATATTGATTGATAGGTATGTAAAATACTGTGGTAAAATGCCTCAAAAAATAATATCGCCTGCAAAATCCCAGCCTGTTCTTCACCGTTCTTGGAGAACGTTTAACGGAACATAATATCGGTAAACTAATATATTCGATAACATGGTTCTTGATATCTGACCCTAATATAACACCTCTACTTTATTCACGCATGTAATATCGTACCTAAGTACTTCATATTTCTAACCGACTTCATATTCATTAAATGTTTTGAGCCAAGCCTCTGAATAAATTTGTTTAAGGAGTTGGTACTTATATTCGAATGTGTAACAATATACCTTGGGGTCATTTTATTCAATAACTTATAACATTTTAGGGGCAAAATGTGGCGATATTAGCGATCAACTTTGCCCAAAAATGAAAGCAAATTTAAGATTACTAGCTGTTTGCCACGAATATGTCCGCATGGTTTTCAGTTTTATCAAACAGTCTATTTAGGACCCCGGCATGACCCTTGGACCCTGGATCCCGGGTTCTAAAGCATCCCCAGTAAGGACATACCCATAAGCACGCTTCGACGACAGAGACATCAATTTATCAGTTTTTCCGGGCCCCAGGGTTATCAGCAATTCATATGAGGATGTAACCAAGAACCAGCTCAGAGTCATCAATAGTTTTGTACAGCGGTAGCCCAGTAATGGCGTATAGTTATGGCAAATTTTGAATACTTTAGATAACATTTATTGAATTTTGAGATAGATCTCTGTTTTTGTGAGAACCAAAAATAGCCTGCTGAAAATTTATCTTTCTATAGCGAAAGAATTTTTAAAACAATCTATTTTTTTTTGTATTGTCATTTTTAACAAACACAAACATACAAAAATTGTTCCTCTATAAAATATTAGTTTAGCTGTCTAGATTATTACTATTTTATAGAAGGCAATTTAAAGCTCCATTGCCATGTTTGTTAAAACGTAACTATATTTCATGACTTTATTCATAATCGATCTTAAATAAAAATATTTTTGATAAAATCTCAATATACAAATTCTGTCACACAGGGGGAGCAGAAAGGTTCAACTGTCGAACCCGTATCTTGGGTGCGTACTACGCCGACGCCAAATCAGGATGCAAAGCATTCCACGTGTGCGTGCGAGTCGCAGGCGGCGGTATCAGAGACTTCAGGTTCTTCTGTCCACCGGGCACCCTGTTCCATCAGGAAGCACAGACATGCACAGACTGGGGGGACGATGACCCCCTAGCCTGCCCAGCCGACATCTACGACGGTCAGTTCGATCTCTACAAAATCGGATCCGGTGAGCCAGCTTTGCAAACTAACATTATCACTCAATAATATATGTACGTACCTACCTAATTTAAGTATACTATATATTTTTGAGTGTCGCAATTTAGCACGAGCTCTAGCGGCAGGTCATTACTAGACACAAAGAGGTAACATAAAAAAAAATACCAATACTTTTTGCGCTGCTTATATGAAGTCATTTAAATTTACTTTTTGATTTTCTGTAGATATGATTAAAAGCACTTCAAAAAATATCAATGCTTGATTGGAAAAAAAGCCATTACCGATTATAGTAAATAAAGTAAATTGTTGTCAGCGTATAGAATTCACGATTGTAAATGTTACAAAATGCAATTTAAACTGTTTACGCGTTTGGTAATAGATTGCAGAATCGAAGCTTCAAGCCGTACTAAGCTTACATCGCGCCGCGCCGCTTGTGAAAACAATTAAACCGCAACAAACGCCTGCGAAAACGCTGTTTATAATAAGAGCTCGAACAAATCATTCATTATCCAAGTGACTATGTTAAAAAACTTTTGCTTTTGACAGGATTTGACACTAAGAAACTGTCTTCGACAAACAACCGAGACGAAGAAGCTGAATTCGGTCTCCAACGCGCTGAGACCGGGGACCGCCGCCTCTCGCAATCACAGAGCCAATCCAGTGGAGCATCAGACTTACGAGCCGCACACTCATCAGACTTCTTTAGCGGTCAACGTGAGAGAGGGCGTGATGACTCCGTGCCGCCGCCACAGTCATCATCTCGACAGTCTTTCAGAAGGTCAACTACTCCTCGGCAATACTCATACAGTCCAACACAGCCAACAACTCAATATACGACGCCACCTCCTTCCCCACCGCAACCTTCGAGCCCCGCCCAATATGAGGGCACTAAACGTAAACTTGTACGGAAGCGTCCAATTTATGTATCCACTCCTGCGCCAACTACGACGCTTTCTCAAAACACGCAGTCTACTCAAACGTTCTCTTCAGAGCCTCAGCCACAAAAACAGCCACAGCAATCTTTCGAGAAATATTTCCAAGCAAAACAAAGACCTCAGTCAGCTGCTCCACAACAATCTGAACCTCAACTTCAAGCTCCACAACAGCCGCAAGATCAGCAACAACAACAATACCAGCGCCCTCATCAATATCAATATCAACCTAAACAGCAACCCCTTCCTCAGCAGCAATCACAACAACAGTATCAACAACAACATAAACAACTACAGTCACAGCAGCAACAATACCATCCACAACAAAAACAACCACAGGCACAGCAACAGAACCAACCTCAGCAGAACCAACAACAAGTTCAACAGCAGCAACAGTACCAACCTCAACCGAAACAACAACAATTGCAGCAACAGCAACAGTACCAATCTCAGCAAAAACAACAAAATTTCCAACCACAACCCCCACCTCAACCTTCTCAGTACCAGCCTCAGCAGCAACAATCTACTCAACAATATCAACAACAGCAGCAACAAAACAACAATAATTATGACCACTTCAACCGGCGAGCTCCTAAAAATAGGCCACCACAAACTACACCGCCTCCATCACTTCCAGCCCAATTTAAGGAATACAAAGAAGAGTATGTAGAAGTACCCCGTGTTACACCTAAGCAACGGTATTTCCCAACCAATCCATCGCCGGCACCATTTTCACAGACTACCCCTGCTCAACCATTCAGTAAAAAAGATAGCCTTGTTGAGTTATACAACTATGATGCTCAATCTACACCAGGAATCAATGATAATAGGCCTTTCAAGGTAAGGAACAGCTTCAGTGTAACAGATGTACCAAGGGATCCTGAATTTGTTCGCACTAAGACTAACACTAACAGTGGTAGAAGTAATCCAACGACATTAGACTACAATACTGCGGCTACCAGATCTACTACAAGCACTCCAGCATTCAGAAACTATAACAGCGTCTCTTATGAACCTGAAAAGAATAACTTTGTATCTATTGGTAAACAAAACTACTTTAACAGCCCATCCACTACACCGACTACAACAACATTCTATACAACCACCCGATCGGAGACTCCAACCAATTTTAACACTGTTGCGTACAACACTAATATCGGATTCAATGTACCTTCGAACTTCGGTCGAAATGATGAGGATGATGGCCAATACCGTCCACCGGAAGATGAGGATGATGGACAATACAAACCGGAAATATATGACCGAGAACTATTATCTGGAGCTCATTCCTTGAATATTGCAGCCAGTGGAAACAGATTGCCTGAAGATCAAAAGAGTCGTGGTAAAACTCAGGCTCCAATTAAACCCTCCCCGCCTCCAGCGCCCAGACCCTTCAGGCCTGCTCCTACACCAACTTCAGCGCCAGTAACACGAACAACTGATTACACTGAGCAGACTTACTCAACAACTTCTCGACCACAAACGGCAAATACACAGCGAACCTTCGATTATTATCAGACTTATACGACGACTTCAAGACCAGTTGAGCCACCACCTCCTCTTCACTTATCACTTAACAAATCACCAGCGAACAACGCACCAGTTAGGCCAACAACTTCTGTTACGAGGGCTCCTGAATCGAGACCGCCCCCACCACCCACTGTGAAACCCAAACACGTAGCACCATCGCCACCTCCCTCATTCGCAAGAGCTGCCAGTGATAAGGAAGATAACAGCTATGATTATGCGTACTACGATACAGACCAGGGTTTCTCAGAATACGATCGTATAGAAGAATTTGGTAAAACACATGTAAAAGCATAAAAAAGATCGTTGTTAATTTAGTTCACTGCCATTAAATTAGTCGCCTCTTTGGATAGATGTTTAACTTAACGTTATGAGTGGGTACTTCAGATATGTAGTTATTGATCTAATTTCTAGAACTCAATTCATAAGAAGAGTGATCTACAATGCATGTAACTTATTTTTGATTATATTAATATTTTTCTTAATGAATCATCTTTATGTTTAGGTATTTTATTTTTTAGAAGTAATGTGGTATATTTTTAATTTTATAATGAGCAGTACGTCTATTTTAGAAATTATATTGATGACTGCATAAAAATTATGAAAAATGTACCTTGATACACTTATATAAACCTATTGTAAATATATTTCATCAAGCTGTATGCCATCATGCTTTAGACTGAGAGAAACAAATGCCAGTTTAACTTATCTAAAGAGGCTTATCCGTAGTTACCCTAAATTATTTGTGATATTATTGTGCATATTGTATTGGTATAAGTCGTTACCTGTGTTTTTTCCTGACAAGTTTCGGTTGATATGAGTTTGTGACCGTACTAAAATTAGGTCAATCGGAACTTCGAAGAAATGTTACGAGTGAGATTGAGTTGCATGTACCTTTATCACAATCCGTGTAAAATGCTTGCCAATATTGGAATTTGCGGATAGTTAATAGATTATATACTATGTGTACAATAGGCTAAGTTATGAATGTAGATTGTAAAATATTTCATTGTAAATAAAGATTTTGACAAAAACAATGGCTTGTGTAATGTGTGTCACTTCCCAAAGCGCGTGGGAAACCAGTGAATAATTTAAGCAAAATCAAAACGAAATACTTTGTGCACGCATACCTACTACAACAATAAAAAAAACCTTCGTTTAGCGACATATGCGGTCATTACCTTTTTAATATTTTTACCCTAGGAATCTTATCGTTGTTTTATTTCCTTCCTGATTGAAGTATGAGTAGTTAAAACTACTTCCTCTTTTTATTTAAAAGTATAGTATATACCTATGTAGGTAGAAGTTCGTCAAATCAAATCTTAATCAGAGAGAACGCCCCTCCTTTTTTATTTATCATTATCATTGCTCTAACACATTGATATATGTAATGCACAAACAATTGGGTTTTTATGGGTCCTCTATTGTGATTTCAAAAGGTAAAAGTCCAAACTTTCGGTATTTTAGTTAGATTGACCTGGGTCTTGGATGTTTATCTGTATAAGTAGGCATTTATACAATATGTTTGACGATGATTAGTGATAGTTTAAATGCACGTTCCCAACATGAAAACGAACAACTTTTATTCTTTGACCACGAATCAAATTGCAATAACTATTAAAAAAATGCTAGCAATTGAAATACTAGAAATTTTCCCAAGACTTTATTCACGTCAATTATAGCCTTATGACTTATCTTACTGTAGGTAAGGTTCAATAGTTTTGGAGCCTACTCAACGCTCACGAACAATGAAATATTTTCTCTTCTTAATATTATTCCAATTCTAATCCTATCCCAACTATCCTTCCTAATCTTAATCTTAACTAATATTATAAATGTGAAAGTGAGTTTGTTTGTTTGTTACGCTTTCATGCCGTATCTACTAAACAGATCGTCATGAAATTTTGCATACATATAGGTTAGGGTACTGAGAAGGACATAGGCTATATATCACGCGTGCGAAGCCACGGGTAACAAATAGTCCTAACTAATATTATGAATGCAAAAGTGAGTTTGTTAATTTGTTTGTTTGTTACGCTTCACGCCGTATCTACTGAACCGATCACCATGAAATTTTGCAAACACATAGTTTAGGGTACCGAGAAGGACATAGGCATTTAATCATGCGGGCGAAGCCGCGGGTAATGGATTTTTCGATATTTCATTTGCTTTATTCATATAAACATAAAACATACATAATTATCCATTTAAATATGTGTGTTTCATCACGAGATCAAGAGGCTTACACCACCCAAATTAGCGACAATCGTTATTTAATTCTTGTACTCCGAAATAAGACCAACTTGAGAAAATCTACGTAAGTACTTCCTTAGTAAATGACTTGTAGTATTTTTGGGAGAACTTTCCATCTACACCATCATTTTAGATTGAGAAATCAACTCATCACCACCAAAAGTGCCCACTTTTGGCGTTAATGAGTAGTTCTCTTGATTTACCAAATGCAAAATAATGAAAAACAAAACAAAAAATACTAAAAGTCATTTACTAGTGAACTACTTACGTAGACTTTTTCAATTTGATTTAAATGTAGTAGTAAAATAAATAACACCAGGGGTGGCGCCAGTTGGCTGGTCTAAGCGCCTATAACCCAAACCATAGTTTGCAGATTCTAAAAGATTTGAGCGCCATCTGTAGACTGGTAGCATTACTAAATATAAAATTCAATAAGTGTATGAAGAGTTCGTAATGCATATTGAGCTACTCCACGCTAGATGTCACCATTCAAAAAAACTTTTACAACTAATATGTAAGCAAACTTGATTATTGAAATTGAAACAAAGTGCTTTGCCTACTATATTACCATGTGGTCCCAACGCCTTAATCGTTCGATTTGTTCTCAGAGACTCGCATAGATGGCGCCACTCGTAACAACACAACATTATATCTACCGTAAAGAAAATATAAAAACATTATTCACAAAATATATCTTATTAAAAATCAGAACAATATTTGAGGCATAACATTTTAAAATTACACCCTATATTTAGTAAGTTTAGGCTAACGCAGATTACCACCATCTAGTAGTAGCAAGCAACTCTCTTGCGCCATATTTTCGCCTACTTTTCGCCACCTTAATTTGGGCCAATATTTTTATATGAGGTGGGCGATCTATTACGTTAGTATTATATTGTCTTTGACCCTAGGTAGTAGTTGCATGTTGATGTAGAATACCTTGATGTATAACTTTCAATTTGTAAAATGCCACAGTGCAATCTTCATAACCTTACTTGATAGGCTCCTTGAAATTGCCACGCGGGGTAGACGCTCCATTTTGAATTCCGTTTTCCGTGATTCTGGAGAATTTTTCGCTACCAGGCTTTCATCAACCATCATTTTTTTGCCTATACTGTTTAGAGCCGGCTGTGCATGTGAAATAAAGGAAAAACAATAGCGAAGCCATTAAACTATGTAATTTATCTAATAGTTACTAAATGAACAGTACTTATACAACATTTGTGCATGAGAAGACCACATTGTAACCATGTCACAAAGATATGCGTCCACACTTTCAACACAACTCCCTAATTTTCCTAACTAGCCTCTTGTTGAGAATTTTTTTTTACTACTAAATAACATCAAAAATGGAACTACAAATAATGCGGGTAATTTACTACCGAAGTACTGACGTAGATGTTTTCAATTTGATTTAGGAGTACAAGAATTAAATTACAGGTGGCGCTTATTTTGTTGATGTTTGCCTATAATTAGCCCTTGTTCCGCTTATGTCGCGTCTTATACGTACACATCCGGTTTTAGTAAGAACTTCTCCTTTTAGCTGTTTACAGAAAAGCTGAAGAAGTGGATCTATCACCACATTAATACTTTGATTAAAAACTTGTCTCAACTTTAATCAATATATCTAAATAATATACTTAAATACTTACCCATCTAACTAAAGTATTATGAAGGTAAAATATGTTACAAGGGTAAGAAGTTACAACACTGAGCATTACTCGCGTTCGCGTCAACAACATCTATAATAAATCAATTCAGATGCTGAGGGCAAACATCGACATTGGCCAGCCCTTAAAAATTTTGATTTTTGCTTAATTATGGGATTAAATTCAAAAAAGTGTTCGTTGGTGTCTTTGTTTTATCCCTATAGAACAAAAGACATCAACGAGCACTAATTTTAAGAAGTTGTCACAGTACCATAATTTACTTTTTACTTAATGAATGAAAATCTTATAACGTAAAAATGTATTCTTTACTTTTAAAATACAAGCTCAAAACCACGATTTAGGTAGGTAGAGACTTTATATTGAGCGAAGTAGTTTTTATTATACACCATCCAATCATTTATCCAATAGGCTCAGTGATGCCAAAGGTGTTTCAAATGTATTGTGGGTTACGCATTCAACTACGCGTGTACTAGGTTTTAATCTTTTTGCTTGTATTCTTGAATTATCATAAGCTATATTTAAATTAACGTGAAACTTTTCTTCAATATTTCGCACCGATAATTTGACAAGGCTGAGTAACAATTTAGAACTTTAACTACCTAGTAACTTATTAGGTCAAAATCCAGAATCTTAAAAAATAACAAAAAAATGTATTTAATTTAAAGGGAATAAAAATGTTAGTAACACTAGGGCGCCAAGACTAAGGGCTTTTTTGAAAGATATTTATCTCAACTTCCGGTGATAAGCTGGTTGGTTGCTTGTTTGTCCAACGAATTAACATAGCTATCCAACGGGGTAATACAGTCAGCGTACTTGCCACAATGTCAAACGGGCATGTATATTCTTCATTTTATAGTGTTTTTTGTTTTATCCCCCATTTTTTGCTCTTCCTTCTCTTACGTATAAACTTACACAGTTTAATTTATTATTACCTGAGGCAAAGACAATATAATTCTAACGTAAGCTGAGGGGAATGGTTGGTTTCTTAAGTTATGTTTCTTCATTTCAGCCTTGAATCAATAATAAAAACAAAAACCATTTAAGTTAAAGCAAATATTTGAATTCAACATTCACACAATTTTTATCACATTACTATAACAGGGTACATTTTTGAATATAATCGTTGCCTGAACTTAACTTTCGTTAGTATTATATTGTCTTTGGCTTAACGTACTTTCCAAAGCACTGAAGCATCTTCATCCAGACTGGAAACAACTTTCATAATGCTTCCTTGTACAGTTACATATTCAGATGTTGCCAAGAAATACAATAAATCAAATCATAGATTCTAGATAGATTCTAGAAGTAAAATCATAGATTCTACAGCAATAGATGTCTCATCCGAAGGCACGCGCTATGGTAATTTGTCTAACTAAATTTAATTTACTCCATGCATCAGCCATATTAGAGTATGATCTTTTTCAGATCAGATAAAGCCATCGATCATTTGAATGAAAGGTTGTATAAATTGAAAGTGGAAACGTTAAAGAAAATATATTAAGTAGGTGACTGAAACGTGACTGAATAAATTTAAAACACAAATAAATTTCTCTTCTTTTATTTCTTGAAAGTATCACAATAATATCGATGTATACCAAACGTTATCCTAAATCACTATATTTACAAATTTATTATTTATTTTGAATAAAATTTAACTACCCGGTCATTTAAAAGACATTGTTGTTGAAGATAACTGTGACGAATGATTTTAATTTTATTTTTGTTCATGGTTGTGTGTACATGTTTTCAATGACAATTGGGATACATATTCCAAAAATAAAATATAAAATTGTCATTGATAGACTCTACAAAGATTATTGTCATGAACGAATACTTATAAATGTTTGCTTCGTTATTCTAGTCACAAAATATATTTCAGTACAATAACAACAACATTGTTGTAGAGCATGTTTACAAAAAATTTTAATGTGCAAATATGAGTACAATTGAACAATATGTTACTAACTTTACATTTCTTCAATAGCCAGTTAGATTGAATAAAAATATGTATGTGATTGATTAAGCATTATACAAAAATACAAAACTGTAGAAATATGCATATAATGTATCACCAAAGTTCCAATATGTCATACAACAATTTAGATAAAAAAATATGAAATTGACATCTCTTAAATGTTTTAATACTGGCTCGTCGGCAGCCCCGATAGCTATCATCCAAATAAATATGCTGTGGGTCCGGCCACGAAAATGGCCTCGTCTTTAATTTAACAATTTCAATAAATTATACCTACTATACCTAGCTAATTACTACACTTATCTAATTGAGCGTTTTTCCGTCAAATACAGATAATGTCAAATGCTGGAAGCAGGCGAATAAAACAGCCCATCTGTCACAGGATCTACGTTTGTCACTTTTGTTTCTCTTGGAAATCTTCAAAATAATGTATGTCTGTAAAATAATGTATAAAGAGGTCTGGAAGCGATTCAGGAACTCGTTCACGGGAAGTTAGGATACGTTCTCCCCAAAGCCTTCCGATCCGCACAGAAACCACTTTTGTCTTTGGTGTTCACAGAATGTGTGAAATTATTACGTGTATTGTCATTGTCTGTACATAGTAGACTAAAAACTGTAGCTAATGTTAGTGAGGTTCACTGCGAGGCCACGGCGCCCGCCACCCGCTGCCGCACGTCGCCGAGCGCCGAGCCGTTGCTGAAGCCGTTCAGTAGCGGCAGCTTCCTCTCCTTGGTCTCCATCCTTGCAGCATCAGCCTCTACCTTCACTTTTGCCTTAGCGATCTGTAAAAAGATGAATGAAATTGAGTGCTCTGCTAAATATTAAGACAAAATAATTATTAAATGATGTTTATTTATGTGTAGTCCTGCTAATGCCGTGTGGTTCCCGGCAGAGTAGAATAGGACCACCACAAGTCTTTCCGTAGATGTCGTAAAAGGCGACTTAGGAAACACAAGCTAAACGAAGCTTATAAACATCAAATAGACCTCTCCAACTCGTCTGGCTAGCGTGGAGAGTGTAGGCCAAACCCTCTGACTGCTCTGGCTAATATGTGGTTCTGGTTTCAGAGAGGATCATGCTTTTATAGTGGAGACTAAAAATGACCTGATGATGACGACGATGATGTCCAGTCCATACATAATTTAAAAAATATATTTATAGCATGACTGTAGACGCCTATCCAAATAACATTTACTTCTTTAAAACTGTCAAAGATTTTTTTGTTTATGTGTGTAGGTCCTCACTTTAGCCTTCTTCAAATACGCCTGTTTGTAGAAGTCAGAGAAGAGGTAGTAGAAGAGCACGGCGTGCATTCCAATCCACCAGACGAAGGCCTTCGGGTAGTCGCAGTCGATGAACAGGAGCTGGAAGGCGTGCACGAACACCAACACAAACTGGACCTAAAAGGACATAACACGTCAGAAAAGTCTAGCATCCAAGGAAACGACAACTTTGACGTCACTGCCATAATTTCCGTATTCATACATGTTTATTGACTATTGGATTTATTAATATTGACATGAAATATGACAAAGCTCAAGACAATAAAGCCTTGTGTTAAGAGGTTATCGATATTCACTTTTACTGCGCAAGTACGCCAAAATGTGTAGTAGTTATTTAAAAAAGTCTGAATCATACATCTTTATTTAGGGTAAAGTAAGTATTTATGAATGAGGCAGGTTGCAAGTTAGTTGATCTCAAACATATAGAATTTTTTCTCCGAATATACATTTAATAAGCTCATGTTATTGATAAAAAAAAATATACCATTTGCAGAGCAGTGAGGTACTTCTTCCACCACAGGTACTTCTGTATCTCAGGCCCTAGGGCAGCCAGCAGGTAGTACGAGTACATTACAATGTGGACGAAAGTGTTCAACATTCCGAAGAAAGTTGAGTGGCCACCTGAAAATAATTATTAAATGCTTTAAAACAATTAAATCGTTTAAATTAAATAATTAAACGATTAAATAATTCTGAAAAATTCTTCCATGCTGATCTGAAAGAGAGGATGCTTCTCTATCTGCGCAAATCGAAAAAACGTGCCAAGGGAATGAGCGAAAATCTTAGGACTAATGTAGGCGATGCAACCCATTAATTCGATTCCATTTTCATATTTACGTCTATCAACACGCTAAGCTCTGTCTACCTCGTAAGGAATAAAACCTGATAGTAGGTACCTACGCATGTACTCATATGTAAAAATGTGTTATTTTAAAGGAATAAAGACAACTGCCCCTTCAAAAAATATATCCTGTGTGAATCGGAATGAGGCATGTATTCTAACAAAACCTCACCACATCACTCGGTTGTTCAATAGTGAAACATTTATTTAAGTCACTAGTTATATTGAATTTTCACATACATACTGACTTATACATTGTTACTTGTAAAAACACCAGCCAGTAACCTCACCGAAGTAGAAAAGTAGCTAACATCATAAACAAAAATGTTTTTTAGGATAGCTAACATCGTTAACGACAATTTCCGATAATTTGTTAGATTTTACTAAAAAATAATGTGATGATATCAACTTAATTTTTTTTCATAAACCGATTAAAGGACTACAATAATTTAGCAAATATCATAATACTTGATAGTTGCCAAAAGTGACATTGTAGATGTTAGTTATTTTTAAATTTAGTTAGTTTATAGCGCGTTAGACATGAAAATCAATTGACTATAGGTAATTTAAGGTAAGAGATACTGCATCGAGTGCAAAAAATATTTTTCACATTATTTTTTATCTACTTGAACGCCTTCAAGATATTTAAAGCGAACCGTTTTCTTCCATGCTGTAGTGTTTGGAAAGTAAAAGTATGTTAACAACTTGACAAACATACGGTCAAGATTTTTCGCTTTATTAGTCACTAATGCTGTAGTATACCACGTGACTGTTAATTTGACTCTAGGAAGCCGATTGAAGTCCTACACAAACCTCATTTTAGTGATTTCGTACAGTGACCATATTCTTAAACTTTATGAACGACGAAATACATTAACTACTTACCATCCCGTAAAAATATTTCGAATATTTATTGCTATCAGCAATAGTACCTATATATTTTGAGGGATTTTATCAAACTCACGATTAACTTTGGGATAAAAACTCTGTGCAATGATCAGGATGTTCTTTTATGTGCTTATGTTAATATATCACTCTCATTGTAATTAAGATTTTATCATTTGCATGCATAGAATTTTCCTTAAACAACCCAGAAGTTTCGTATCCTGATAGTAATGACCAAACATACCTATATTTAGGGGTTATGTAATATTTACAAAAACTGAGAGTACAAGGCAGGGATCATTTTGCAAAATAAACATTATCATTAAACAAATTTATTTTAAATAGTGAATATTTTTTTCATCAGGACAAATTTACTTAGTATATTACACAAAGTTGAGCAAGATTCGGCTTTAAAAATGTGTCTTGTTATGAGAAAATAGTTTTCAAGTTTAAGATACTTATTATATAATTCACACTGATATATGAACTACTGCTACAAATATTTATTTTACCCATGTACAGTGTATTTAAAGATTTAACGTCATAGTTCATATACAAGTATGTGCGCTGCGTTGATCATATGATTACATCCTTGTGTAAGGCCGACCAGGTACGTTTTATGGTAAATATCCGAGCTAGGTAGAATTTATTCAGATTGAAGTATGAATGAGGCTGTTGAACCTTTAGCCTTTTTTTCGCCCAAGAGCAAATAATAACACGACGTTGCGTCACGATTTACAATGCGTGCTCATAATATTCACACCAGCTATTTCCGGTATAAAATAAGACCACTGCGTTTCTTCCAATGGTTGTTTTACTTAGAATTATAAAAATTCAAATATGTATAATTTAATTTAATAAACAAGTAACAAAAATATTTCTATATAACTAAAACATTAAACCTATACTTAACTAAAAGGTAAGAAAATTCAGAACTAAATAATGAAGAAAAAAAAAACATTTTGAGTTTGGTGTATTTGATCAAACCACATGTTGCTCATACAGAGATTTATTTTATTTATAAACTTTATTGTTCCAAGATAAACCACTTGTTACAATTGACGGACATTCAACTATAGGGAAAAACAGAGAAAAATGGTAAGGCACAAAAAATATTTATGTAATACGTACCTATTGTATTATACTTTTTAAGTTTTTAAAATATATCTATATTATACTTTTTTCCATTATCTATTGAGAAGTTGAGCGTGAACCATTCTTTTAAAAGAAAATTCTGAATCAGTTGTTCTAAACATGCGCATCTTTGCAATATTCGTATTTTTCTAGGCTTAGAATAGCTTTAAAATTGAGAATCCACTGATAAAAGAATTAGAGGATTGAGGTTATTTAAGCGATTCTTATAACACGCATAAACAATGATTGCAATTTTATTTTGAAAGAAAAATATGAATTGTTTCTTAAAAAATGGTAAATGATCAATATTATTTTTAAAGCACCGAGGTATGCCATTTGATAATTTGATATAATAATGTACTTAGTCATTTTTATAAACAACTTAAAAAAGCAAAAACTTGTTTAATAAATCCTTACCTATTAATATGCAAAATCCACTTTAAATTAGTTCTGATTTAGTCTTCTTAATCATTTGCTTTAAATAAAATATAATAAATGTTGATTTGTTTTGCGTTTTTGAACATTATAACAAATTCGAAATATTACAGAGAACAACGGTTGTATGTATAATTTCGTATTTATATTGTACTAGCTGTTACCCGCGGCTTCGCCCGCGTAGTATATAGCCTATGTCCTTCTCGGTACCCTAACCTATGTGTATGCAAAGTTTCGTAATGATCGGTTCAGTAGATACGGCGTGAAAGCGTAACAAACAAACAAACAAATAAACAAACAAACTCACTTTCGCATTTATAATATTAGTTGGGATTGGGATAGTTGGGATACTTGCTTATACGTAAACATCACTATTATGTTTGTAATAATTATGTAAAAAATTAAGTGTATAGGGACAAATCACATCACCTTAACGCCCACTAACACGGTAAACGTGGCCTTAGGGTTTTATGACCTTGGGCTCAGTCTACCCTCCAACGGACAAAGACATGATGATATGTATGTATGTACAAATTACATAAATTGAACTAGCCCCACGGTAAGTAGTGAACTTGTGACGTACCTATATATACTAACTCAACAATCCTATATTTTACAATAGATACTCAATAGACAAAAAAAGTTTTTCATCATGAGGTGGCTGGGGATCAAACCTACCTTCTCGTGTCAGGCTGATAAAGATTATGCAGAAAATTTCTTATCTATAGAACATTGTCCGTTAAATACATAATGTATAATATAATATAATGATCGACAAATACAGCTACAAAATTATATAGGTAGGTATATTTGTATATGTTGTCTATGTAGCTTTATAATTATATGTATATGTAGTTAGTTATGGGGGAAAATAACTATGTGATTACTAATAATGTTTTACTTTGTATGTAACTTATTGCGTGCCGTGTTTTAAGAATACTCGCTTTGTCCATCACATCAAGATAATTTTACTTGCAGGATCGAGCATGTTACGGCGATTTAAAATTGTTGGTAATTATGAAATTATGCTATTCTTAAATTCAATTGAGTGCATTAGGGGTTCTAATTGCAACATGTCTCCCACCTAACTTGTCGTAGATATCTTTGCAATGCTTTGTAAGTTTTTTTTTATTTGTTAGTAAGTAGATGCTACAAATACCTAAATTCAAAAATTTTCCACCCCCGCAATGTTTAGATATGAAGAAAAATATAAGTACTTTTTTGGTTCAAAAACTCAGATTTTTTTTTAAATTTTAAGTTTATTTGATATTATCTACCAAGGATTTTACAGTCAGTCTCATAGACAAGCAGCAATGAATACTATTGAAGGATCGTAAAGTTAACGATCACATTACTATATCATTGCAATCAAATGCAAAAACATACAAGAATAAAATGCAAGTCGCTCAACCCACAGGTACCGGTTTTATAAAACGGCTAAGAGTATAAGAGCACATTCTTTGAAAAATGCATGTTTTTTTTATTTTAAGTAGCAAAGTCTATTTTATAAGTGCTCAGTAAAGTTGAAAAACATTGCCACACTACATCCTATGTCGCGGCAAAGTCGTTAAAAGTATTGCATGTAATTGCCCAGTGGTGCTTTCCATATATACGCAAATCGCGTTGAGTCAACTCTAGGTCTGACTTGATTAAACCAAGCATAACTAACAATATAACAACATTGAAAAAACATCGGGACAAAAATCAATAGTAGGCATTAGCATGAATATCACTTATTGAAAATTATTATTTCATAAAATGCAAAAAATTGTGGCAAATGATTAGTCTCTACTAGTTTCTCCCTGCCTCATTAGATCCAATAATTTTGACATATTAGATTAAAAATATTTATCGAACAATAAATCAGTTTATATAAACATATGAAATAATGATAAGAAATAAATCATGGATTAAGTATGTAGCATCAAGGGGTACCAACCTGGCGTAAACTTGACTCCAAACCAGACAGACATGGGCATAATGCCGTGGTGGATGACGTGGAGCTTCGACACATGGTCAAACTTCTTCCGCATCACGAAGAAGATCTGTAACCAACATAGTTGCACCGTCATTCTGTCTCTTTTTATTTACTTCAAGTCTTCGATTTATTTTATGTTAAAAACTAGTAAGTAGGATATATATAATACTAAAAACATTAATACCCAACATTGCATAGTAAAATGACTCAGCGGGATTATTGACCATTAACTAAAACTTCTAAATAACCTGATTAAATTCTATTTTAAGAATTCAAGGTAGTATGCAAATACTTGTGTAATTTAAATATCGTTAAATCTAGAATAGGCATATGAGTTACATCTTATGTCGTTTACTCACGGAAACAAACAGATGTAAAAGTCCAATATTGAACTAGATTCACTGAGCAATATGTAAATGAGCAGACATGACCATGCCGCGTGCGGAAATAAGACGGAGGTCGCCTTCACGGTGGGATTAGAGCACAGCGAAAACTTCGCATGAACAACAATTACGAAGGACGTCGGATTCTTCTAATTTGTCTGTTTACACGACTTCCTCGGACTTCAGACGAGTTTAGTATAATATTTTTAGCTTATTTTTCGCAAAATGTAGAGGAATACTACAACTACAGAGACCAGTTTGATGAAGTTTTGAGTAGTTATACACACCTGACTAGTTGTAGTGTGCTTGTATGTTTTGTGCTCAGAGCTAATTGCAAAGTAAATTTTTCGTTTACGTTATGACTGGACTCGAATTAATTTCTGAACTTCGCATTGTTAAGCGACATTGTTGTTTCTGTAGTTATTTCATTGCTACGAAGACAAGATACATTTAGACCGTGGAGTGTTGGAAATATATTATATAGAAGAAGCTTTTTAGGGGTAACATAGGGTTTTTTGCTACATAAATACGTAAATAAAATAATTTAAAAGGATTCGATAACTTCTGATGTAAATCAGGCATGTTTACATGATAAACTAAAATTCGTAATTATGATAATTTTACTGTAGCATTTAATACATATATTAAGTAATGTACATACTTTTATTCAAGGCTATTAAATGCATTGCGGAATTGTGACGTAAGTAAACAATTTAATTACAACAACCCACCGTGTCGAAGAACTCCGTAAACTTCGAGAAGTAGTACCACCAACATCCATGTACTGTCTGCGAACAAAACAAAACAATTATAATGACTAAAAAAGAAGATAAAATTACGCTCTTGGAAACGATCTCGCTGCGTTCAAGGCTGTATTTGACCGAACATGGATTTTCCGGACATACGAGTAATAATATATTGTTGTTACAATAATTTGCAGTGTAGATTAGGGCTCAATCAGTGTGTTGAAGATACATGTCTATGAACTTAATATAAATTGTAATAATCTAATCATACCCATCTATTTCATAATAAGGACACCATGGATTAACAAATGAACTTGATTTATGCTAATATGAAATGTACTGACACAGATTGTGAATTGCGTGTAGGTATGGATATTTCACTCTAAAAGGTCTGTCACTACCATGTCACTACACGTCCGTGCCGTACCCGGAACGTGTTTTGTCAGGAGTCTAAAAAAATATCGTTTCAAATATTTTCTATGGATTCGGTCACACACGTCCGTGCCCGTGCCGTCAACGGAACGGAATTTAAGTGTCCGGGCCGATGCGGAGACGGGCTGAGGGCATTATTCTGAGTTGACTGTGGGTCCCGAACGTATCGAGGAATTCTCAAGTAGACTCCTTAAGGGTGCGCTAGGCAGGTGTTTCGCCATACAAATTCTGTAGGGTGATGACTCCGTTGTTCGGTATCGTCTGTTTAAAGTTTTTAATTCTATCGATATGTTTTGTCGTTATCTATGCTTGTATGGAATCATAATTGTAAAATTATAAGTACTTTAAAAGTTATGAGTCTCAAAACATTCCGTTTTAACACGTAATTTTAACGCAACTTTGGGCACAATTAAATACCAGAAGGAGTATAAAATCTCTAAAACAAAATTCATACCAGCATAGTCCGGTTATTAAAAAATATAAATTATTTTACTTTTAATAAAAACATTCAGCTGTTTTATCACAAGAACACTTCTCCCAAACGCATACTCGCGAATTTTTAGACGACGAAGATTTAGATTTTCAACAATATTTGTGTTTGCACACACTAGACTGTTGTTCTGATGTGCTTATAAATCAATGTAAATAGTTCCGCACTGTTCAAAACCGATTCTATCCCTTTCTCAGAGAAATAGCACGCATTTTAGCCACGTGCGCTGACGAGTTCGAGTTCCCGACTAGCGCATCCTTAATGGAGCGAGGGATTCATAGTTTGTTGCCCGAAGTAAAAGTTATGTCATATACAGCGTGTACGAAATACCCATAAAGGTACGCGCACATTATGACTATTGATTTAATACAATACGATATTTTTATATTTATTAGGGGGTGATAGATTTAGATAAGGATGCCCAGATATATCGAAAGATCGAAAATAGTGGAGCATTCAGGGGGAGGCCTTTGCCCTGCAGTAGGACAACATCTACAGGCTTGGAAAAAATATATTTTCATACAAAATACACACGAGCGCTTAAGGGTGCGCTAGTCAGGTGTTTCGCCATACAAATTCTGTAGGGTGATGACTCCGTTGTTCGGTATCGTCTGTTTAAAGTTTTTAATTCTATCGATTTGTTTTGTCGTTATCTATGCTTGTATCGAATCATAATTGTAAAATTATAAGTACTTTAAAAGTTATGAGTCTCAAAACATTCCGTTTTAACACGTAATTTTAACGCATCTTTGGGCACAATTAAATACCGGAAGGAGTAAAAAATCTCTAAAACAAAATTCATACAAGCATAGTTTGGTTATTAAAAAATATAAATCATTTTACTTTTAATAAAAACATTCAGCTGTTTTATCACAAGAACACTTCTCCCAAACGCATACTCGCAAATTTTTAGACGACGAAGATTTAGATTTTCAACAATATTTGTGTTTGCACACACTAGACTGTTGTTCCGATGTGCTTATACATCAGTGTAAATAGTTCCGCACTGTTCAAAACTGAGTTTAACCCTTTCTCAGCGAAATAGCACGCATTTTAGCCACGTGCGCTGACGAGTTCGAGTTCCCGACTAGCGCATCCTTAAGCGGATTGAAGCGGTGCGGATTTTTGCGATGCAGCCCGTCATAATGTGCGCGTGCGTACCTTTAAAGGTACCAATCAATAAGAACAACTTTTGCTATGAGATCAATACTGGAAACTCGAAAAAAAAATTTGCACTTTCATACAAAAGTGTTCAAAACCCAGAAAAAATGTATATGAAAGTATTTTGTACAGTTTCCAGCTTTAATCTCATTGGCAAATTTGTTCAAATTGATGATCAGAGCCATACCTTTAAGGATATATCGAAGGTCATGTTACACACCACGTACGTTACGTTATGGTTTGTTAGTTCCGAGGAGACACATTCTGCTTTTCATCTTCATCGATGAGAAAAAGAAATGAATTACCTTCTATTAGACAGGATGTTTTTGAATTCATTGGCATCCTTTCAAACATAGACTATGCCCATTATTGAAAGTAAATTAAGACTATTTTTAAGTAAATTAAAAATAAACCTTTTTCCAAAAATTTAAGAAAAGCTCATACACTATTCCAACCGCTTTGATAGAGGCCATTACTTTAGATAAAAAAACAAAAAATTAAAACAGGACTGAAATACCGAAAACGTCGAAAAATAAATTAATTTAAACAGTATCAAATCATTCCGTTGGAAAAATTTACGCAAAACATATAATTTTAGGCCGGTACACTACCAGTGTTTTAGTGTTGACGCAAGAAATATTTTTACATGCTTTTTTTTGGCGATGCTAATGAATTCGTTTTCACTCTGTATTACAAAAATATAATGATAACACTCAAGCTCATTGTACTTATTATTATTAAAATTATTTTATTTTCTTTAACGTTTGTCTTACGTATAACCAGGGTACGCAACAATATTTTTTGTCAGGCTGTGCGATGTTTAAAATATTTTACTGGTCAGTAAATTGAATAGTGAATAAAAACATGACAAAGAAGTATAATGTAAGCAACTTATATTATTTGAATTTTTGTCCGTCATATAAAAATGCTTGATAAAGCAACTTCTGCGCGAGAATTAAATAAGCTTGCATCATAAAATACTCCGAGTACCTACTTGAGTTTTTCTTTTTAATAAATATTACAACCATTATAAGTCTACGCAATATGTATGATTCGGCCTTTTATTTCACGGTTGTCATAAGCTATATTTTTATCTCTTAAAAAAAGTTACAACGCGTCGCAAGTCGCGGGAACACATCAAGTTAAATGTATGTAATGCCGATACAATATTGATACTTCAATTATAACATCACTATTTTCATTGCCATAGGATGTAACTGTATGAAAACGTTAACTATTTATAGTACTTTAAAAAAGACATACTGCATATATGAACTCAATTTGTCGCAGTTACTTAAATATTATATTGGATCAAGGAACAAAATTAGGCAGTAGTCGTATTTTTTATAACTCGCATTTAAAAGTTAATTTTGCGTAACCAAGCGCAGTTACGTTCTACGGGAGCTGTCATCGAAAAAATAAATGATTGGAAATACTTTTTTTTTTATAATAAGTAGTATGTATATACAACTTAGCTTGCGTCTTGGTATTCTCATTTATCGTAAATATACGGTTTAACTACGTCATCAAAGTAAATAGATACATATGTTTTACATAAAATTACAATATTTTTTTCCTATACAATCTGGAAATTTTATCGAATAAGTAATTGCTTGTCTATGACGTTTGTTGCCATTTGTACGCCATTTTTAATTTGAAATGTCAATCAATGTATTGTACCTATGTATTAGATAAGTATAGTACATATCTCCATGATAAGTACTTATTTACTTGAAATTGAATTTTCACATTGAGATTATACTACGTACTAGAGGAGCTACGTTAAATATTGGCATTTTTCCATTCTTCGAAACTTACAATTTTAGCGCTGCAGCGCTGAAACAATAACGAAGCGTCCAATCATACATACTCAATACTTCAGCGCTATGTTTGCTACAATCACGCGTTTACCGCGTAGCAACATGTCAACATAATGCAAAATGGCGGGAGTTGATAATATTGATTTTCTTTTTGGAAAAAATGAAATTTGTTTAAGTGCTTGCTGATGCATTGTGCAGTGCAAGTTATTACTGCAATATTTTTAGGATTCCATAGTAAACAAGGAACCCTTATAGTTTCGCCATGTCTGTCTGTCTGTCTGTCTGTCTGTCCTTCCGCGGTTTTACTCAGAGACTATAAGTACTAGAAATCTGTTATTTGGTATGGGTATGTATATTAACCATGGCAAAAAAGTGTCCCAAAAATCCCATACAAGTAAAGAGGGAGTAATTATTATTATTTTTCTATACAAACCCATCGTGTTGGGTATTGTTAAATACGTCTTTAAAAAATATTGTGAGGTTAAGATCACCATTTTTCGATTTAGGGATCCGTTTCCGAAATATTTGGATATTAAATTTGCAAATTTTGTGAGAGGTAAGTGTCCCCCCCCCCCTCTATCTGCTAAACGGTTATATATGGGTACGTGACAAAAATTACAGCAGTAGTATACATGCTAAAGTTGAAAGGAAAACTATCAGAACTGAGTAATAAGTACAAAGTAAAAAGTGATAGGCAACAAACTTAAAAATGTATTCTAAAATGTAATATTTCATAAAATTTTCATTGATACTTCAAGTGTCAGTCACAAACATTAGGCAGTTATTGCACCGTTGCCGTTGCCTTTTTCTTCTGCTTATCAGTAAACAGCTTCATAAAATGCGAAACCTCGAGATTTATAGCTTATAGCACTTTATAATTTTAAGCATGCTATAAATGGCAATTAAACAGACTTTTCATGTCTCTCTGTCTATCTGTCCGTATGTCACAGCCATTTTATTCCGAAACTATTAAGACTACACGGTTGAAACTTGGTATGTAGATCGGTGTATTCTGTAAACTGCTTAAAGATTTTTTTTTGGTCTTCTTTTGGTGGGGAGGGGCTTCTATACGTGGGACAAAAATTAGAATAAAAATCAAAGTCAATCGTTTGAGCTTAGACACTTCCAAAGAAGTAAAATGGATCCCCGGGCCTCCCTCTAACTTTTAAAATAAAAGAGTGAAAATTCTTTAAAAAAATATGCTTGCATATGTCTAATACGGAACTCTTCATGGGCGAGTTCAACTCGCACGGGGCCTCTTTATTATATTTTAAATAACAGTAGAAGAAAGTAATTACACTTACCCGAATAGCTTGTGGAGAGTTCGAGTAGTCGACTGGTTGACACCGAAAACTGTACGTTGAGAACCACCCGCTCGCCAGACTCTGTGAAATGCATAATATACTCGTATACAGGATTTCTATTATCATGATCTCTTTTAGTCTCCATGGCAGGAGCACGACACGACTCTCTTTGTACTACCGGAGCCATGTATTAGCCTAAGCAGTCAGAGGATTTGGCCTACGCTCTCCACGCTGGCCAGACGGGTTAGAGGGTTTCTATACTCTCGCATAATTCTTACGTACAATTTTGTAACATTTCGATAAAATGTAGTACTACCAAAAAAGGGACTGGTGTCAGGTAGGCAACCAGTCGTAAAAACTTTTGCTAAATGCCGTCATAATAGTGAACAGCTCGGAAAAAATAAATCCAAACATATATTGGTGGGTCAAATTTGTAATTTTTTACCAGGATTCCAATTAGATGTGTTTTAATTATTCCAAAAGACTCTCTGATTAGTCTCTAATAATGAATGATAGTAAATCACAGGGATTTCCAGATTTGTTTCTTTTTTTATTTCAGTCAGGCTTTAGATGTATTCACTAAGGAAGATACATATTTAGGAAGGAAGATATTTGAGTGACAGCTACAATAAATTTAAGCTGTAAAATTTAAAAAAATTACCTCGCGAAACAGCCAAATACTGAAGAGAACTTGGAATAAATTATACCAAATAAGCACTTTTTTTAGTTCAAATGGCTTCCTGTTTTCCATAAGTTTCGGGCCAAGTACCTGTAAAATAAATTAAATATGTGAGTAAATGAAATGATAAAACTTAATCATAGACTAAGTTTTATGATACTTAATTTACTTTCTGCGCAAATTTAGCGCAGCATAATGTCAGACATTTTCTGTTTTTTCCTAGAAAAAAAATATTTTATTGATCTCTCATTTTTAACCAATCTCCTAATCGTTTTGCATAGTTAATTTTTTTACATTAATAGTAATGCTCAAAAAATCCTAATAGCTAGGACAGTATGTCAAATAATTACTTATTACTATCTTAATTATGACTTTATGTGTCATATACATAACAGCCAATATCCATTAACATAAGTACAGGCATTTTCCGATGAGAAATATAATATCAGCATTTAAACTATAAGTAGAGTTATTATTTAAATCAGCTGTAGTTAGTCAGTGGAACGTTGATCATAATAATTGTAGGATACTTACTTTGACTGTGAAAACATATGTGAGGCAAATCGCTAAGGTCGGAAAAGGAGAAGACATTAGGAACCAATCTTTGACCCTCTGATCACTTTTGTTGTCCATTAGGTCATGGTACTGCGCCACTAGCCTATTTAGCACCTCCATTTTCACTGTAACAATTAGAAACAGAACGTCACTACACTGCACAATACAATCAACACGGTTTCTGAGAAAATGCGATTTATTTCTGCCTTGTTGATTTGAATGTGTGGCCGGTCACTGAGCAGCGGACTTACAATGAGCGGTTTAGGATGCTTTGACGCTGGCCACAATTGGCTTCAAGTGTAGCGAATGTCAGGGTGGACCGGCTTCAGTGTTTGGTTGGTTTACTATTATGCTAGAAATAACTTATTATCTATTGTACTCTACAAATGGCTACACGTAAATAATTGTTATGGATAAAATACTACAGTTAACTAAAACCCGAACTATATAATTTTATTTGCCGTATAATGGTTTCGCGATTGTTACACATTTAAATAAAATTACTTTTGTTACGTTTTATCGCTTTTATTACATTATTCATACACCTAACGTTTCGAACTTTACAGCGTTCGTGGTTGCAGGTTTGCGTAATAAAAAAATCGATAAAATCATATTAAACTTAGTTAACACCACAACAAATTTAAGATCATTATCCTGAATTAGAAATACTAACGACTGCCTTTTTGGCGGTTAATTTCTACATACCTTTTAAATTCTACGAACACATTTTTCAATAGATACTTACTGTTTTTACAAGATCATTTACTTGAGGTAAGTTATAAATAAACTTAATTAAGATGATTTTTTGTAAGAATACTAGTCGGACATTCCCCACTGTCAAATCAGTAGCGGGGGCTACTTATACCACGCCTACCTCCATAATGTAAAGATAATGCAGCTTTTTATAAATGTCTTGCATTTGCCGTAACCTGTTCTTTATTTTGATACCTACACAAATATTTTCGTTCATAAATATGTAATTGTAAAAACGAAACGAGCATATAGTAAAATATATATTAAAATACACATAAAATAAAACAGGAGTTTTATTCGTTTACAAGATCCAAAAAAAACTTTTGAATAGCTAACCAAAATGCTTAAGTAGGTAGGTAGGTACCTACCTACCTACTTACTTAAGCACTACTACTACTACTCCTACTTAAAATATTATTATATATTGCTTCATTATTTTTTGTTGATTCGTTCAATCCCTGTGCCTCAGCCTTGACTCAAGTGTTTTGTTTTCATTATAAAAATATTGTATGTAAGCGTTCTTACATTATGTCAGAGGTGTCATTCTCAATTGCCTGTCTGGTGGTTGCAGGAATGGTATCAGCATCCCGAACTGCTATTTTCTCGTCCCCAATTCCTCCGAGCAAAAGCATCCCAAATATTTTTATCCTGCTCCCCTAGTTCAACAAACTCCTACACTTCCTTCACTTTAAAAACGGTTTCTAAGGACAACAGCGTCGGAATCTATATATGCTTAACAAACTGTGTTCAGCCACCCGTTTGCCTAGCGTGGTGAGAATGGCAAAATTAGAATGATGGCCTCTAATGATGGCCTCTAATTCTCGCCTCCAATGATGGGAATCCTTAGCCTAGCTATCCTTATTCGGACGAATTTGGGATGAGAAAGTGATTGAAAAGCTCGGTAGTGCGCATATCGGATGCCATACCTGATATCACCAGACTGAGAATGACTGATTATCATCATTTGTGTATATCATCTATATCACTACATAATCCGAGTATCAACATACGAACAAAATTCCCAGCTGACCCATATCTATTTATAGCAATTGTTTGCCACTTTTCTTCTAATCTCTTAGTTATATTAGTCCTCAAACAAATATTAAGTTAATAAATACCCTATAAGAAAAATGTAGGCCAAATCCTCTGACTACTCAGGCTAGTATATGGCTCTGGTAGTACAGAGAGGGTCGTGCTCTTGCAGTGGAGACTAGAAAGACCTGATGATGATGATGATGAAGAAAAATTTGGTTGCGTTTTTGAATAAATAAGGTGTTCTAAACTGCCATTAAGGCAGTAGGTATACCTATACCAAAGACAATATAATATAGGTTATATTGTCTTTGCCTATACTAAAGAATTATTGAATCATCAATACAATAAAGTATTGCGTGTGACTGCAATTTGCTGAAATTGTTTACATTAGATTAATATATAGGTACCTACATGTTATATGATTTTAATAATGTAACATGTATCTACATGTGAAATTAAATAATAGTATACATATATTTGATGATTATTTTTATATAGTTAAGTTTACCTATGTAAAAATAATCATCAAATACAGTATATTGTTATTTAAATGTCGTTGATGAATTCCTATATTATTTCTGTCTTCGTTATAATATATCCATCTTATAATTATATTATAATTTATATGACAGTTGAGCATCGGCAATATTATATATTATTAAGGAAATGTTATTTTTACTACAATTTACAATTATTGCTAACACGCTTCCTGTTGATACAAAGCATTATAATATTTTTTATTCTTCTCGGTATGTCAGATCATCTCAGCCGCAAGATATCTACTAACTGGTCATACATAAGCCTTCCCTAAGGCTTTCCATTATTGTTTGCCAATTTGCCATACTCACCATGTTTGGGAGACGCGTCCGGTGAGCGCAGTATGTTTGGCTTATTTTGGAACCGACGCACCCGCCTATCGAAACCGTTTTTGTAAGCGTGGGGAGGGAAATAGTTCGTTGGTGTGGGGAAAGGGATAGAGGTATGTGGAATGCTACTTGCTCGGATGGATTGGGGATGAGAAACATATTGGGAGACCAGGTGCGATACCTGCAACCATTCGACTGGTAGTTAAGGATGACATCCCTGACCACCTGACCACCTGATATGTCGGGTTGTTCTGTATCCATCCTAAGTATTATCATACCAATCTATTATTTTTGCTTCACTTATCCCATTTTTATTCTTACCTCATTCTACGCGTTTTATTTTTAAATTAATTTGTTATTTTCTCCTTACTCATCCCATTTCTATGATCAATTCTTCGCACTATACATTTTATTGTTTTTATGCCTTATTCATCAATAATATATAATTTATATAAATAAATATATATACGGACCAATCACACAGATTCAGCTAGCCCCAAAGTAAGTTCTTAAGTAAGACTTGTATTATGGGATACTAACTCAACGTGGCTATATCTTTATAACAAATACATATATAGATTAATATCCAAGACCAAAAGTATGGTTTTGTAGTAGGATTGAACTAGGAGTAAGAAATTCTATAACGTAGGATGAGAAAAAAAAAAAGGTTGAGTTAGGAATTCTTATTTGAGATGAATAAAAAATTAAGAACACGAAGGATGAGAACAAAAGAAATATTTTTTTATGTCATAGTCAATGTCATAGTTAGTAATGATAAAAACAAAATAACGCGATATGTCAAATGAAAGGTACTTTTTAGGTGCACTGTATTTCGATAAAGGAAATATACTTGATAGATAGATTCTCTGGTTCATCTTAACTCGTTCACGAATATTGAACCAACAATTACGTCTGCAGGTGGGATTGTCCCGGAAAGTGTTGATTTTTAACAAAGGTTTTTATTTACTATATAAATACGTATAGTATTCAGATAATAGATTATTATAGATCGCACATCTGAAAATCCATTCACATACTTAAAATCCAAGGCTAATTGCCTGTACGTGGGCCTCACGTGGGCATACTTTATAATGCCCGTAAGTAGACATGTTTGTGTATTACGTTCAATAATATTATAAGAACCCTCATAAATGTGATATTGCGTTCTTTAGAAAAATAAATAAAGTTAATGGACCTATATTTACAATCTTATAAACACAATATATGACTTCAGTGACTCAGTGATACCAAAAATGTATGTGAATCGCTGGGTCCTGGGTTCGATCGCTAGCCAGGTCATGTTGGAAAACAACCATTTTTCCGATTGGCCGGGCGTTTGGATGCTTAATTTAAAAGAATATACATCATAAAATATATAGATGGGTTAGTATCCCACGACACAAGTTCACAAGATACTGGGAGCCTAGTTCAATATGTGTAAATAGTCCCTTTATTTTTCCTTACCTACTTAGGTTTGTGAAATTTAGGAACATTATTATTCTAAAGATCATTCAGGATAATGTTAGGATTACCAAATGCCTGGTATTTATGAAAATAATAAGAAAATTAAATACATACCTACATACTCAAAAACATTTTAATGACCCGGATATAATTACTGAGATGAGAAGCCATCCAAGCCAGCCACGTCATTAAAGACCATCTTTAAAAAAAAGCAGCCAAGTGCAAGTTGAATTTGCGTGGAGATAGTTCCGTATGATGAATGTAAGTTTCTTCAATTGTACTCTCAATGATTAAAGTATGCATTTCTTATAAGTTTTTCTGTGCATACAAGTATCAAGTCTTTATCCCTTGCAGGGTAGACAGAGCCCAAGGTCGTAAAAATGCTCCTTTTATTTGATGTGTCGCATGATATGGTTGGCAAACTTTATTTTAATTTTCTATTTTGTGACCCTCAAATGAGCCCTCACTAACTCATTTTTAGGGTTCCGTAGTAAACTAGGAACCCTTATAGTTTCGCCATGTCTGTCTGTCTGTCTGTCCATCCGCGGTTTTACTCAGAGACCATAAGTACTAGAAAGCTGTAATTTGGTATGAGTATGTATATTAATCATGGCAAAAAAGTCGTAGAAAAAAATCTTGAAAAAAATTTTTTTTTGGGTAGCTCCCATACAAGTAAAGTGGGGGAGTCATTTTTTTTCTCTACTTACCCATCTTGTGGGGTATCGTTAAAAAGGTCTTTGAAAAATATTGTGAGGTTGTGAACACCATTTTTCGATTTAGGGATCCGTTTCCGAAATATTTGGTTTTAAAGTGCAAATTTTTGTTAGAGGTACGTGTCCCCCCCCCTCTATCTCCTAAACGGTTATATATAGATACGTGAAAAAAATTACAGCAGTAGTATATATACTGAAGTTGAAAGGAAAACTATCAGAGCTAAGTACAAACTAAAAAGTTATAGGCAACCAACTTATAAAATGTACTGGAAAATGTAAAATTTCATACAATCTTTATTGTTAGATGTTTTTGGTCGTTAAACTGTGAGGTGCGAGTGTAAACAGTGTGTACTCAAAGTTGTCATTCGCAACTACGGAACCCTATACTGCGCGTGGCCCGACACGCACTTGGCCGGTTTTTTTATTTTTATTTTTGCAACATGTTCTTCAAACTTCAACTTAATCGTGCAAGTAGATTCAAAGCAAATTGGCTTTGACATATGGACAGACGACACACGAGCAATGCTATAATGGTTCCGTTTTGTCACTCAGTCAAACGGACGGAACCATACTAAGGATGAACCCTTGGTGTGGCTCAATTTTAGGATGTAAGAATTGATATTCCGACATTGAAAATCGCAAATTTACGCATTACAATGAGGAACAAAATAAACGAACTTCCTTGCTCATTAATTACTGTCCTTCTAAACGGCGTGTGAAGTTTCATTTTCGCATACTGCGCCATAAAAGATACAGGTTTTGATCTCGGCCTGGAAGTAGCCTAGTAGGGGAACTCGGTCGATAGCGCGGACTTTGGTCAGATCAACGAACTCTGCATTATTATTTCTAAATTGAGGCTTCAAATTGAATGTATGGGTCTGGAAAAACACCGTAACACCATACAATCATACGGTTCATAATCTGTTCTACGTGTTATACGCCGTTTTATAAGCGTCTTGTTTATAGATTCCGATCTCTACGAGTAATAATATAATAATTAATAATTTGAGCGCTGTCAGTTCTATTAATAGAGTCTATTCACGTTACTATTTTTGTGGGGCCGTTTATAGTTTTTTAGGCATTTTTTTCCTTCGATAATAATATGTTTATGTATCACATGTGGAAAATTACCAAGTCTGACAACAAATAGCATATTGATATATTTTTGTTGAAGGGATTGCCAAAGAAGGTGTAGAAGAAGCATAAAAATTAGTTTTCTTTTTATTTTTTTGAGATTTGTCCACGTAATTTATATGCGCTTTTGTATTCAGTGCTAATTTCGAAGTATTGCCTACAACTGAAAGGCACTAAGGTAAATCTGCGTCCACAACCGGTTACGACTTAATGGCATATATATTTTGATATTATGAGCACTAACAACATACTCATTTGTTCATTTATAGAATTTTCACACGAGTTTTTGTCACTTTTCAATTTAATCTACAAAGTTAAAAAAATATTGCAATGCCGTATGAAATACAAATAAATGTGGAAGGTTGGAAATTGTGGTAGTTTACTCCATGGAACCCACTTGAGATACTGCTTTTTACTTCTTCTGAAGTATCACGTCAATCATTTTTTGCCATTGGCCATACTAGCCGTTAGAGGTCACGGTGATTTTATTAGAACATTATGCTCATAGGAAATACTACAAGTATTTTGATTATATTTTATAAACTGTAGTCATATCACGATGTTGGTAAGTAAAATGGGTTTAGAGTTAACAGTTAAGAATAAGTTGACAGTCGATAATAAAATTACAGATCTAAATATATATAACTCAAAGGTGACTGACTGACTGACATAGTGATCTATCAACGCACAGCCCAAACCACTGGACGGATCGGGCTGAAATTTGGCATGCAGGTAGATGTTATGACGTAGGCATCCGCTAAGAAAGGATTTTGATCATTACTACTTCTTAACGCGAGCGAAGCCGCGGGCAAAAGCTAGTCTTCAAATAAATACAAACCCGTTAAAATAAGGTTAATTACAATAGTAATGATTCGCCATTATAAGAGGCGATCTGTTACCAAAAACCACGTACGACTTCGTTTTATCGTTTGACCAATAATTAATAATATAGTGGATTTTAGATATATGTATGTTGGATTTGAGTTCATATATACATAGTTCGCTCGTGTCCAAAGTCTGTGTTTTGTCCTTAAGCGATCATCGCACATTTTTCAATTATTTATTTTGGCTGAGATGTAAACCGGTCTTGTGTAATGACCAAGGTTAAACTTTAATTAGCTAATACCCCAGCAATTAACATTTTTGAACAAAAAAGTCGTTCAATATCAATAGGAAACATCAACTCGACGAGGCGGGAATAAAAGCGGGAATTTTGAGAGAAGTATACGTGGCGGCGACTCGACGTCGAGGCAACAAATCCTTTAACGATACAATTATAATGTTGTTAAGTAAAACTATCTATTTTTAAAAATTTAATTACTTCCTAGGTAACTGATAAATCTTTTAACATTTATAGACCGTTATCTACTCGTCATCTTAAAAAAAATGTACACTAACGGAAACAATTTTCCTTACTGTCACAAGGTGTAAAGGTAATGAAAAGCACAAAGAAACTTTCACAAAAATATACTTTCTTTAATTTCTTTATATTATGTACGTATATGATACAGAACTTTTCATGCAAAAAATTGATCGGTCTGGCCTAGGTCTGGCCCCAATTAATTAATAAACGTTCAAAAATATTGTAAAGATCACGGTCACAGGTACAACCGTTTCCGTAAATAGTGCAAATTATGTTTTTTACTTTTTAAAAGACATCAAAAAAGAGGGAGAATCTCGATTCGTCGCAATATTTTATGTATGTGTGTTGCCCGTTACTCGAAGACGCCTAGACTGATTTATACCATTCTCATTCCCTCATTAACGCCTCATTTAAATTTTGTCACAAGTCGTTTAATATTTCGGTTAAAGTAATTTTTTCTGGAAGATTATTATGAAGGGTAATATAAAAGGTAGAATGAAATATATATTAAAAAATAGTCCATATATAATACATATAAGTATTTGTTATTTATTCATGATACCATATTGATTATATTTTTAAATATTAGAAATGACTGAAAAGTCTTGCTTATTTATTTATTTAACTTCATACACTATTACACACGTAAAGGCAGACTTAAAGCCAATGGCTTTTTCTACCAGTTAACTTAGCAAGTGGTGTATATATAAGTTTACTTGGTAGTTTAATTAACATAGGTACTATACGTAAATGCTAAAAGAAAATTGTACGATGGTAAATAATCAAGAATCATACATTTGTTAAGGATTTAGAAACCTTTAAGTGACATCGAAATAAATCTAAGAACTTTATTCTAAGATGAAAATACCAACTTGAGCCAAATACCATACACAGTTTGAGGGTCGCGGTGTTACGGCAAGTCGTCGCGGCGTCATACGAATGGACAATACTGCGCGCATGTGCATCAGTTATTGCGCGCCGGCGGAGCAGGCTCAGCATACACATGGCGTCGTTGGCGGCAACAGCTGGCCATGAGGCCGGCTACTGGACTATTGAGCACTCAGTTTACTACAAAACAATGGAAGTTAAACATACAACCATATTATTACGTCATTTACCCCAACGGGGTAGACGAAGCCTAATAACATAATACCAAAGACCACATGTAGCGTGTTGGTTAAACGTATAGTTGTAAAACGGAATCCTTATATAGTGATGGGTTGCCAGCCGCATCGCCTATTGCCATGATTCCTTAGATTTAAACATTTGCTTTATACTTTACTCGCCCATAAGTTTCCTACCTGCTGACAGCTTGAAAGTCCGATGGGACCATGAAGGCACTGATATTCAGTATAAATATCTCAATATGCCTACAGGAATGAACGAGGACGTAATGTAAATAACATTCCTTATTTATCACAAATCTTAATTATGAATGGAAAGTAGATATGTAAACCGTAATACAGTACGGTATATATTAAGTAAGTATAAAGTTTGGTTAGTTTTCTCGGATGCTTGATCGTTGCTTAAGACGGCTGGGCTCTTATTGGTGGAAGTAGTCTTCATATCCGACGTGTTCTTGCTTACTTACATCCACTGAAGTAGGCATTATGTGTTTAAACTAAACAACATGATCCTAAAAAAGAACGTACGTTGTGCGAATTGTAATTGTGGTTATTTTTAGTACATTTTAGCATTACAGGTTGGACCGCAGACATTATTTTAGTATTTGTTGTAGTCGTTATCCTTAGCAAAGATATTTTGACCTACTTACAAAGAATGTATGGATGAGTAGGTGTCAATGAAGAGCATGGGATCGGTATTTTCCTATGACGAACTCGTTACTATAAAAAACATTTCCACAATTATTACTCGCCTAACAAGAAAAAAGCGTATAGACGTTTCCATTTCTTGCTTTCTGACAAACAAGCTGTAAGACGTAAATTTAATTGCAGGGATTTGCCATTGCGAAACAATGAAGCCCACTTCGACATTCGTAATCATTTCACGACAATGAAAATATTCTCGATACCTAGGCATTACTTACGTTTCTTGACATAATTACTCGCAATTGCATATTTTTCATTACCAGCTATGACGCATGTCTATTGCAAATTGGCCTACTGTGAATTACAGTCCCTTGTATAATATAAAGTAATTAAATTGTTACGACTAACAAGAACAACTATGTATAAAAAAGCCGATTTGTTTCGTTCCGACTTCTGCATATAGTGACCATGTAATATAATTATATTAAACTTCCGCTCGAAACGGAAATTACATTGACTATGTGTCTACATCGGAATTTTTTATAGCAAAACTTAATATTAGAATAATATTTTATTACTTAAAAATACAGTGCCTCTCTAATACAAAGAAAGACAAAGGAGTTATAATCAATCTAATAAAGACCCTATAAAGACCTAATGAAGTAAAATCCAGTGAGAATAAAGGTCACTTCAATAGATAGCCAAGTTTTGTTCATGTTCAATTAGAGGTGCCTGATAAAAATGCACTACTGAAATCACTAGGTCATTCATAATACTCGTATATGTTCAAATTATGCTCTTTAATAGCCACTTGGTAAAACGTTGAATTGAACTATTTACTTTTGCAAATCTGTATTTTAGTACCTATTAAAATTACAATTGTGTATGTATTATGAATTAACATTCACATGTTATTTTTAGAGTGAGTCACTTAGATGATTAGGCAACACTGTGATAACAAAACATTTTAGTGACTTTAGTAAAACGTATAATGTAATTATGTGTAATAAACCTGGTCAGGCTTTATTTCAAAATAAACTACTAATTTCAAATATATCACGGCTCCGGGATAGGGTAAATGTCTAGTCTACGTACCACCTTAGGAACAATTAGTTAGGTCTCTATAAAGCGTAAAAATTAATGCATGCTACTGATTGTTCTCCGTAGGTATTATAAAAGAGATTTGTACTATTGTTGGTATTCAATAGATATAGAATATCAGTGAATGAGCTCACGATTACTGTGCGCTCGAGTAATTGTAATAATTTATTGTTGAGAAAACGAATAAACTTTTTGTTCATTCGTTTTATACTACATTGATAATCTTTCGTATTAAGAACAGACTACAAACAAACTAAAGTTAGGTAACCGATTACGTTGACATTTAAATAGGGCTAGCCAGCCCTATTTAAATTAACTAGTTAATTATTGCATGATATACCCTTATTAAAGGTATTTTTCGAATCGTTTCATAAATGATGGAGTTAACAGCAGAGATAGGATAATCGGGCGCCTATACAATACAACGTGTTTGCGTTTGAATTAGCGATAATTTAAATTCTCGTTCTCAACTCAAAAACACAAAGCTTTTGTTCTGTGAACAAGCCTAAAATCGAGAAAGAAATAACAGCTGCACCATACATTTTACATTTGATCAGTAGGTATTCAACGTAATGGAAAAGCCCATTTTCCCGATTTCACACTTGATAATTGAACAAAAGTTGTTCGTTTTCATGTTGAGAACATCAATTTAAAGTATCGCTAGTTTAAAACTTAACACATTATACCTAAACTACGACTAAGAATTATAAAGACATAATAATATGAATAAATTCAAATTAGTAAAAATCGCTTTTAGTTTCAAGTACAAGTCTTGTAAAATCTTATGTTAACGTATCTACATCATGTACACAACAGCCTGACACATAAATTGTAATGTCTTCACACACTATTAGTGTATTTTGGTAATGTTGTAGCAAATAGTTCTTAGATTGTTTTTGACGAGCTCCGTGGCACAGCGGTCAACACGCCGGCCCCGGATGGTCCTGGGTTCGATCCCCGGTCAGGTCAATATGGAAAATGATCTTTTTCAGATTGACCTGGGTCTTGGATTTTTATGATGGTTTATCTATATAATAATAGATATCTATATAAATCTAATATAGTATCGTTGAGTTAGTATCCCATAACACAAGTCTTACTTAAGAACTTACTTTGGAGCTAGCTCAATCTGTGTGATTTGTCCATATATATTTATTATTATTATTATATTATTTATATTTGCTAAATATATTCTAGTAAATAATGAATTACTAATTAATCAAGCAATTTTTAATCCATAAATTTAAAAGAAATGTTGAAAGTCATATCCTATCTATTATATTTTTTATACAAAGTTAAATTATACAACCGTTTGATAATCTGATGTTAGGTTACGATGAGGTTACAAAAATTACAACTTATTTAAAAATATCGCCTTTTTGAAGTTTTTAAAAATATATAAAA
The DNA here is from genome assembly GCA_963082605.1 of Rhodophaea formosa. NCBI lineage: Eukaryota > Metazoa > Arthropoda > Insecta > Lepidoptera > Pyralidae > Rhodophaea > Rhodophaea formosa. Next base: position 8,847,403 of record OY720208.1, on the reverse strand, counting down.
CACTGAGCTATGTAAGTAAATGAAGTAAATCAATATTTAAAAATTTTATATAAAAAAGGAGTTTGTGGTTGAAAAACTCATCTATGAGCAGAAACAATTTCGCCAGTATTCTAAGTAGTTTTCCAAAATTTTGCGCATCCCCAATTCATCGGAGAACTATCCAAGGTAGAACTTCACAAGTTTATTTAATTTTGACAGTTTTGTTCACTTCGACAACGAAAATGTCATAACTATTTGAATGATTGAGAAATCAAATTGAGAAAGCCTAGAGGATTACGGGGGTTAGATTAGGTACCCACCGATTAGACGTTTTTTAAATACCATCACTCGTAGAATAAAATTAGTTTTACAGGAAATAACATTTTAGGGGCAATTTTCCACTCAAGAATGACAACATTAACATTTTAGTTCCTGATCAAGCTATAGTACACTGGTATTTGGTACTTATCTTAATTAAGCATTCTAATTAGTTACTTGCCGTTTTAAAAGACCAAAAAAAACGGAATTCCTTGTTATTATTAAACCAGCAATGTGATTCATTATGAAACATTCAAGGTAGCTTACATTATGTATGCATATTATGGCTAAAGGTATGGTTAAAAATAGAAATAAATTAATGAAATATTTAAATAAGTAGATGTTATTTGTTTTTTTTTGCGTATGTAAGTGGTCAACATCTAGTAAAAGACATCTAAAATATTGTGATATATATCATCAAAGGGGTATTATGCACTCTGTAAAATCTATAGGAGTTAGGTACTTACAAGACATTCCAGACTAACTAAGTAGTTGAAATATTTACACCTATATATCAGTAGCTATTAAACCTAATCTTGGAACAAATGACATTAAATTAATTTATTATTATATTACTAATTAAATTAACCTGGATATTAGTGGCAACAGCAATCAAGATACGACATTTGTGTGCTATTTGACGATCAATCTAAGTAATAGACCTATGGCATATATAGTCTATTTAAAATCGATTTATACTTATTTATTTTGATAACATGGTCAAGAAACTTAATGTCTTTTTTTATTAAAATTTTTTGTCATGCTTTTTTATGATAAAGTATAATGCTTGCCATTATAAATTTAAAAAGCCTAGATAGGTACGATAGATTTATCTAAGAAGATAAATCTATCGTACCTATTTAGGCTTATTTAGTTTAAAAGTGCCTGTCTTTCGACTCTACTCTACCTTCATCATCCTCATCATCATCATCAGGTCATTATAATCTCCACTGCAGGAGCACGACCCTCACCTTCAGATCAGGTATAATATTATTTTGTCATGTAACTGACATAAGTACACGCACTGAGTACCTTATATACCTTGCCGTATACTGTAGTATAGATATACTTAAAAATTGGATTGCCAGATTAGACCCCCAGAGTAATAAACAATTAACAGGGCAAGTTAATTAAAAGCTTGTTTTTACGTAAGTACATTGGAAATAAAGAGCTATATTGTAACTTTTCAAGTGACAACGAAGTATTCAGCGATACGAATTAAAATAGTGGGTGACATTGACGGTTCACGAGGTGAAATTTTATTTGATGGTCACAGAGGGACCATTGACCGACCCGTACACTCATAATATAGTTTACCCAGTCTTGACTTCGGTGGGATTATAGAAAGCAACCAGTCAATGTAAATTTTTACGTTTGGCAGCAAGACATGTGTCGCGCACTTTATATAGAATCTCGATTCATATAAAGCTGACGGCGTTTTGGGTAGGACCCAAAACGCCGTGGGAGTCAAGGGATACAGTTGGGGTTTGCCTTAGACGATTTTGATTTGATTGTAGTGGACTTTATAATATGAAATTGGTGTAGTTTGATGTTATAAATGCTCGTGTTTATATGAACAATTTGTGAAATACATAAAGTAGACTGTTATATGGACTCGTTTAGATTTGTCAACCAAAGCTCCCAAAAAGCCACTAATACGCCATCTTTGATGTCAATTGTTAAAAACTATACCGTACAATACCCATAGTTAGTATCTCGGTGGAAGCAATAATATAAAAGAAGAAAATAAAGAAGAGCTTTACACTTGCCACTGTCGCCTATCTTAAAAGTGTACCTGCACATCTCACATTTAGTACATTAGAGGAATTTCAGTTTATCTTTCCTATACTTAATGCCTATAATATTACAAAGTCTGGTGGTTTTTAAGTATTGTAGACGCTGTACAATCGTCTTTTAAAATAAATAAATACAAGTCGCAGGTTCAAATCCAACTCGTGTTGGTGCAACTTTTCCCAGAGCAAATTAAGTATAAACAGCAACATGTTTTGGAAGCCGCTTAGACAAAATACGCATCACTTTATGCTTCTAAGTAACCGTAAAAATGTGATGGTGACCGTATGAATACAAAGTGTCTCTAATTGCTTAGCGGCTCATTTTATTTGGACATGAATAACAATCATGTTTGAGTACAGGAACTGTGTTCTCAGGATTGCGTATTCGTTATTTCCTAAGAAAATAATAAATGTCTTTAAGATTTATTGCGCATCTGACAAGTAACCTGAACCTTTTACGTTTTCTCATCTTCAATCATTTTTATTGACCACGCTATATTTATTTAATAACTACTTAAAATATATTAAAATCCACTTTATGTATGTATGAATAATAAGAAAAATAATAAACCTGTGCTCTGTTATTGCCACAGACAATTTATTAAGTCGGCTATGTAATTCGTACCTTTGCTCTCCACTGGTGAACAAACATAGAGCAAACAGGACAACTCATATTCTTACTATATAAATATCATTAGTGACGTGACCTCTTTCAAATAGAAAAATTGGCCAAGTACGAGTCGGACTTGCGCACGCAGGGTTCCGTCATCATTATCATCAGGTCTTTGTAAGTCTCCACTGCAGGATCACGACCCTCTCTGTACTACCAGAGCCATATATTAGCCAGAGTAGTCAGAGGATTTGGCCTACACTCTCCACGCTGGCCAGACGGGTTGGAGAGGTCTCTTTGATATTTATAAGCTTTGTTTAGCTGGTGTTCCGTACCATTATCTATACAAGATTATACTATCAGCAAAAACAACAAAATAAACAATTTTGTGGTATGGGAGCCCCCCTCAAATCTTTATTTAATTTAGATTTAATTATTAATTTTTAAAGTGACTTAATATTCTGTGAATATTTTAAGCGTCTACCGGTTGCCGTTATAAATAACAGGCAAAAACGGCAAAAATACCACGTTTGTTGTATCCGAGCCCCCCTTAAATACTTATTTTATTCTGTTTTTAGTATTTATTGTTATAGTGGCAACAAAAATACATCATCTGCGAAAATTTCAACTGTCTAGCTATCACGGATTATGCGAATCAGCCTGGTGACAGACAGACAGAAGGACATCAAAGATTCGTGAAAAGGACCCCGTTTTTAGGGTTGTGTAGTAAACTAGGAGCCCTTATAGTTTCACCATGTCTGTCTGTCCGTCTGTCTGTCCGTCCGCGGTTTTACTCAGAGACTATAAGTACTTGAAAGCTGTAATTTGGTATGGGTATGTATATTAATCATGCCAAAAAAGGTAAAAAAATCATGGTTTTTTTTTAGTTTTGTCTCCCGTACAAGTAGAGAGAGAGGGGTATTTTAAGGTTGATAACACCATTTTTCGATTTAGGGATCCGTTTGCAAATTTTTGTTAGAAGTAAGTGTCCCCCCCCCCCCTCCTCTATCTGCTAAACGGTTATATATGGATACGTGAAAAAAAATTACTACAGTAGTATATATACTGAAATTGAAAGGAAAACTATCAGAGCTGAGTACTAAGTACAAACTAAAAAGTTATAGGCAACCAACTTATGAAATGTACTCGAAAATGTAAAATTTCATACAACTTTCATTGTTAGATCGTTAAACTGTGGGGTGCGAGTGTGAACAGTGTGAATTCAAAGTTGTCATTCGCAACTACGGAACCCTACACTGCGCGTGGCCCGACACGCACTTGGCCGGTTTTACCCTATGGGTAAGGAACCCTAAATGCGAGAAAAGCAAGCAGACGTCATTTTACCGTGATGTTTACTCCGATTGACGATGAATAGATTCTTACCGTGTTAATGTAATACTAACGTAGAGCAAACAACAACCTGCGTCGCCATTTGCTTAGTCCTTGTTAGAAATGAACTAAACAAGTCACTTTACCAAGAAGTACTATGTCAGGATTATTATATGTAATGAGAAAGAGATTCATTATATATCTGAAGTATAAAGTTTCGTCTAATGACCAATGGAAATGAAAGAGAGTGCCCTGCTTATGAAAACGAATACTATAAAGTATGATTTCAAATCCTACCCCGTAAAACTTATTTAACTAGGAAATAACAAAAAGTCGTAGCGATTTATTAAATGGACTTTACTCAGAGCGTAATAAATATATGAAAAAGGCATAAAGTTTTATAATTAAAGTGATAAAGTAAAAATCAAAGATTTTTATTCAAATTGGATATATGTTTCTCTTTTTTACTTCATACCTAATTCTCTTTTTTTTTTTTTTCTTATATGCATTATGGAAAAACTAGTAGGGTTTTGGAACGACCACTGGAGAGAAGAATACGCTAAAAGAATGGTTCCTAATATTTTTACAATTATTCATTTATTTCTTGCATTATTTAACTTTGTTACATCAAATAATATTATTTTCATGCATATTTATCAATTAAATAATTATTAATAAGTACAATAGTAAGCTTTTTTTACTGACTGGTTTTTACAGCCGTTTTAAACTTAGATATTTCTGCAGGAATTATATTATAGAAGCGTACTCCGAGACCTAGAAATAGATTTCTGCAATCGCAAAGCTGGTGTAGCTAATTTAATATTATTTTTCGTGTTTTGGTCATTAATGTCACTACTTTTCTTATATAAATGTAGATTACAGCGGACAAACATAATATTCGCAAAAAAATGTATACTGAGAAAGTAAAGCCTCTAACAAATTCTATAGTACCAAGTTTATTTATATATTTTATTTATTATTATTTATATATACTCGTAGATCAAATGGCACATTTTTGCGAAAAAATATTTTCTTAATAATATTCACTTAGGCAGCGTTACCTTATAGTAAAATTTCATAAGATACACACTATGAAAGTATACCAAATGCGCAGTAGCATCATCTTATTTTCCTTCCTCGCAGATCTTAGTTTTCCAATACATATATACTGTATAACCATAGGCTATGGAATAATGAAATCTGTACCTAGCTTAACCAAGATAGGCATTTACAATTGTGCTAACGTTAAACTTTAATGTACAATTACGTAATGACGACAAATCTTACTATCATAAACTCATGAACAAATAATGCAATATGCAAACACGTGCGGTTTTTATAATAAGGCAATATGTAAGGATGAAGCAAAAATACCAATATAGTAGCTCACATGACAGGCCATTGAACTAGCAATTGCTGGGTGGCAAATTTTTATTACAGTCAGTAACGCAAATTAACTCCGCCTGACTTATACGCGGTATATTCAGCCAACCTATTAGTGCTTCAGCCACACATATTAAAACGTATATGCTACTCGTATCAGATTGTTAAATGGCCAAGTATTATTTATAATATTACCTAATTAGCCCCAAAGTGGATTCTCTTTGGGAAACCCTTTGTGCTATTGCCATCTTCGGTTAAGTGATAGTTTTTTATTCATTTGTAGAATATCACACTGGTTAAGCGCAGCAGTTAACAAATTACTGAGCTTGGATATTGGCAATTTGACTTCTACCTTTCTCGCACTTGCATGCCGAAGGTGGTTAGTCGGCTATTGAAGAGATTTATAATCGAGAAACACATAATGCAGTGGCGTGGTTGTGTTGCAGTAGAAAAAAATACAGCAAACCAAGATTCTGGTCTACATCTGTAGCCCACGCGCCCGTCTAGTATTATTTAGCAAAATTGGGTCAAAGTTCAAATATTACGTGACAATCACGTCAGACCGGTTCAAGAATCATCAGACCTAGTGCAGTAGGTATCCAATAACTCGTGCAAAGGAAATTCCCGTAACATGATCTTGTCGCCTACTTGTACTATTAAAATATAATTGTTATATTACAAAGAGGTATTTTAATTACTTTATGGAAAGAGAAGACAATCTAATCCAGGTACATGGTGTCTAGGTCTACTTTTACAACATGCCCGTAATGAATAGCTAAATCTTACCTTGTATATACCTAATGTTCTCTTTATATGTAGGTAAGCGTGTTTTCTGTTGATTTTCTAATGTGGTTGGATAGATTCAATCTAATTAAATACCATAAATTTAAGTAAATATGAATGAGGATTTTATTCATAAAATATTAGTTTAAATTTGAAAAATATGATTACTTTTTATGACGTGGCCTTTGATCTACGTTCTAACTATTGAAGGGTTTTTCCATGACTTTACCCCATGTCGCTAATAGATAACGTTCACAAACCCATCAGAATCAGGTGTCATATTACCATACAAAACCTGTTCGATTCAAGAGATACTCGTATCACATGATGACTACCTATATATTTAATTTTGCACAAAAGCATTGACTACTAATGATTCGGATGGTGTATTAAATTAAATCATTACGTGAAACCTGGGAGGTTTAAAATAGTTTGCGACAGCATGTAACCTAATTATTGAACAATCGATAATATTATTATTAATATAGAAAAATTCAACGTGTTTTACCACCACAACATTCCCACGGGGGTATTCCTATAGGGACCAATGCTAGAAACTCGGAAAAATAAACGTCATTTTCATACGAAAGTAGCCGACCAGCCTGACAAATTCAATGGAAGTGTCGAAAAATTTATAAAAATACTGGTCAATAAATAAAATTTTGCGTTCGTCCCAAACTAGTTGAAATCAGGAATAACTACTTTCCATATATTATTAAAACTAAAGTACTACAAAGTAATTATAAAAGTTTAAATATAACTAAAAACCAGGAACCACCTTTAGGAATATTCTTATCTGAGGGTTAACCCACAGGAGAGCTTTCTAATCGCACGGAACTTAAAGTTTGCTTGGTGGTAAAGATTAATTTATATAATTAATATTCGCAGATGAATAAGTCTTTATGATACCGGTTATTTTATGTAAATATATGAATGGCTTGCGGTCAAATTATGCAGATGTTTCCCCAATTCGGAATATATATTCGTACCTACATCACAAGCATCTGAGAGGTCGCTCTGCTAGTTTCACTATCCAAAGCCTGTTATTCTATTATCGACAGGTTTGTGGGTCTTAGAATAAATTTGTGGCCCCAAAACATGCTCGGTTGTTTTTGCCATTTGTAACTTACTTTTTTTGGTATGACAAGGATGGTTAAGAAGTTTAGTTCATTCACATGGCAGCGGTCTTAGTTTTATTTGCGCCTTATGTTGACAAAAGCTTGTAGATACGTTTCTTTTCGTGGTTTGATAATAGTATTAAAAACCATTTTTTTTTTTCAGATTGACTTAATATATTTACAAATCAATTAAGAGTGGGTGGTCCTCAGAGCAAAATATCCACATTGATAAAACGACGGTGTAACAGATGTAGGCACTGGTGAGGCCGGAGGTTTGGATATGAATGAAGGTGCACCCTTATTAATAACTATTTATTTAAAATAAATTGTAATACATAAGTATATCACGAAAAACGAAAAAACAGTGTTCAATTTTTTCCTGTTATGTCAACACACTTTTTCTATAGTCAAAAAAACCATAATAAAAAATTCTAAAGGAGGTCGGCAGCGCGGCCGTCACTAACATTTTCCCCCCTAGTGTTCTGATGAAGAACACTCAGTTCCACGAGTAAGAGAGGCCACGCGAGCGGCCGGCCGCTTCATCACCCCCGCTCTTGTCCTAACATCTACCACTCTAACGCGACCGTCAGGACCAGGATAAACTTTTGTAATCACACCTTTCGGCCAGGTGTTGCGCGAAGACGACGGGTCGACTATAACTACCAAATCCCCAACCTTCAGTTGCAATAAATGTTTTGTAATTTTTATTTTCATTTCTAATCCAATGTAAAACTGTTGTTGAATCTGTCCAATAAAACGTTTTATCAACCGTGAGACGGTGCTCTGACTTAATTGTGTCCGCCAATCGGCAACCTAGTAATGCGCCTTGTAGTTCAAGTCTTGGGATCGTGACTCCCTTGATCGGCGCTACACGGCTTTTGCTGGCAATAAATGTCACTTGCACTGAACCGTCGCTATTTTGTTTACGCCAGTAAGCAACTGCAGCATACGCGGAAGGCGATGCATCACAAAACACATGAAGTTGTAACGTGCTCACAGTCGCTGTCTTAGCACGAGTCCCGGCCCCCGATGCAGAGCTACTATTAACATTAAAGTACCACCGTGGTATAGAAATGCGATTCAAAGACTGCAGTTGCTCCAGCCAGTTTTGAAAAGAAGTAAACAATTCATCTGAAATAGCTTGGTCCCATTTTATATCGGTTTTCCATGTCTCCTGCATAATTATTTTACCTTGAATTATAAAAGGCCCAAGAAAACCCTGGATATCGTAGATAGACATTATTATTCGAAGCATTTCACGTTTTGTAGGTTTTCTTTCTTTTTTAAATACTTCATTTGGGATTCGTTTAAATGATAAATCAAATCCTAGTGTATCACTATATGGATACCATAGAAGCCCAAGCGTCCGCTCAGTCTGACCTTCAATGTTGAACCTGACGGCTTTCTCATTTAAGGTTTCTTTTGGCGTACCTCTTAGAACATCAACGCTGTTGCTAAGCCAATTACGCATAAGAAAGCCACCCTGTTGGTTTATGTACAAAATATCATTTATCATTTTAACTGCAGCTGAAATATTTGGCAAACTATCTATGTAATCATCAACGTATTGGTTCTTCCTGATGGCCTGAACAGCTTCAGGAAAAGATTGTTCAAACCGCTCGGTGTTTTTGAATTGATTAACATATTGTGCTATGAAAGGAGAACAATTTGCACCAAATATAAGTGAAGTCATCACGTATTTTTTGACTGGCTCTAAAGTCTGTTCCCTCCATAAAAACCTAAAGGCATTCATGTCCTCTTTTCGTATTTTAATTCGTAAAAACATGTCTTTTATGTCACCGATGACACCAATTGGATTTTCCCGAAAACGAAACATGATTCCCAAGAGAGATTGCAACAAGTCAGGTCCCTGCAAAAGAAAATCATTAATACACACCCCTTTACTTTTCGCAGCCGCGTCGTATACAAGTCTCAACTTAGCTTTATTAGGGTTGTCAACACCGAAGTGTGGCAAGTACCATACACGGCCGAAACCTTCGTCATTTTCGCGCACCTCCCTTGCAAAATCATTAGTAAATAAATGTTTTACTCGCTCTCGATATCTCGACGCGTAATCCTCATTCTTTTGCATCTTTTTCTCTATCATTCTTAACCTATTAAAAGCCTGTGGATAAGAGTCTGGCAATACAACATCGTCGTATATCCATGGTAGGCCGACATACCATTGCCCATCAATTAACTGTGACGTCCTATCTAATATAGCCACAGCTCTTAAATGCTCAGAACTCTGTCTCGGCTTTGAGCAAACACCTATAGAGTCCAATGCAAAAGATTGACGCACTTCGTCATATAGTTTTGCGTCGCGATCTTCGTCGTACTTATATGACGTTGGCGGTGAAATGGATTGAATATCTTCTACGGAAAATAAATGACATATAGGCACTACCTTTCCCCCCTGTATAGGACAGTCAACATTAAGGTTAAGAGCGGGTGTGACGAAACGACCAGACAATTTTGAATCACTTACCGCGTTATATCCATGGACGCACCACCCCAAGGCCGTTTGCGTTAGGAACGGCGCACGCTGCTTACCTCGGATACATTTCTCAGGCGCGATAAGGTCATGATGGTTCTGCCCGATCAACAATTTCGGCTGCACACCGCAACAACACACTTCAAACTCTTCAGGGATACTGTAGCTGCTGAAATCAAAGTTAGATAAATGTTGAGAAGGCAGGTTAAGCTCTTTAATTTTTCTTCCATTTAACTGGTATTTATCTCCCCTGCTGTTGGAAACCATAAAGTCAACTAACTCCATTTCACATACTAATTCGGTGTCCCATGCTCCACGTGCTCGCATCGTGCGTTTTTCCCCATGCAGGCCTAGCTGATCTGCAATATCTGCTGAGAGGAGGGTCGCTGTCGAGCCGCCATCAATAAGGCCATGCACGTGTAGACTCCCTTTGGGACCGTATATAGTCAAAGGTACAATCTGTAAAAATACCTCACAGCGTTGAGCTACGTTCATCTGAGTTATTGTCTCGCTGCTGCTCTTTGACGATTTACCGCTTGCACAAGTTTCTTCAGGCTCTTTGTCTTTGGGTGCGATCCAGTGCAAGAGGCGATGGTGTGGCTGACCACAATCATTAACATCGCAGTTGTCGCCTTGGCACATCTCTGGCTCACGATGACGAAGAGCAAGACATTTAAAACATAAGCGTTGTGTTCGTGCAAAACGCCAGCGATCTTTGCGTAAAGCTCGTTTGAAGCGCGGGCAACTAGGTAATGCATGGCGGCCCACTCGGCAAAATCTGCATTTGGGCGTCTCGACCGTTTCACTATTTGTAGCTGACAGAAGAACAGCGTGTGTAGTCTTGCGCTCGTCCGGTTTGCGTTTGTCAGAAGTCTGATATTGAATGTGACATACGCCTGACACGGCAGTCTTATTTGCTTCGTCGTACAAAAATTCCGATATCTTTTCAAGCTTGGGTATGTCACTTTCTTGACGCTCGAACGCGTAGTCCGTCCATTTGCATACAAGTGTATTCGGAAATTTTGAAATAATTATGCCAGCTAACTCGGGGCTTCTTAAATAATCATTTTGTTTGATAGCTTTGGCGGTAGTCACGTAATTCTTTACTTTTATTGCAAAATTGACAATATAGTTGTGATACGACATAGGTAGGGACGGAAGCTTTTTTAAGTGTATAATGAGCTTATTTATTATTGTTTCGGGTCTTCCGAATCTGAGTTCAAGAGTTTCTATAATTATATCTGAAGACGTACCTCCAATGAGTAGTGATGAGACAGTGTCTCTGGCCTCACCACGTAGGCATTTTCGTAGGCGCCAAATATTTTCAGTGTCGGTGTACTTGCACAGGTTTGTCGACTCGAAGAAGGCTTGTTTGAATTGGAGCCATTCAAGCGAGTCACCGTGAAAATAGGGTAAATCTTTTGACGTGGCCAACCTTGTCAAAAGCTTCTCGTTGCATTCTTTTGGCATAGAAGTTGCAATCATTGTATCTCGTAGCGCTTCAGCTAACTTTTCTATGTCACTTTTCTGGTTGCCGTCGCCGTCGTTGTCCTTAGAACAACTTGGTTGTATTTCGTCAATCGCCTCAAACGGCGCTTCAGACTGTGATGCCGCACTATCATTCAACCAATCATTTATCCTGCTATCCCGAGACATCGAATCGTTAGTGGCGGAACGGGAAGATTTTGACCGTCTCTCTCTGTCTAATTCCTCTATCTCGGCAGCTAACCTCTTATCAATCAAATCGGCCTGGATTGCTTTTATCTTAGCTGCGGCTTCAGCTTGTGCGCGCGCAGCCTCGGCTCGGGCACGCGTAGCTTCGCGCACCGCTTCCATTTCTAAATGAGCCTTAGCTTGCGCTGCCTCCAGCTCTAACGTCCTCCGCCGTGATAGGGATGATGAAGTCCCTCTGGTTTTAACAGTCGCTGCGGATTTTGCATCATGCTGGTCGTTTTCGTTTTTTATTAAAGGGAGATTCTCACCATCATCCTGGGGGCGCGACTCTTCCTTGGCACCGCGTGGTTGCCGTTTGCGCGATGTAGGGGGAGTGCGGAACATCTTTCCAGCCTTTTCCAGATTAGGCTCAAAGGACCACAAATGTAACAGATGTAGGCACTGGTGAGGCCGGAGGTTTGGATATGAATGAAGGTGCACCCTTATTAATAACTATTTATTTAAAATAAATTGTAATACATAAGTATATCACGAAAAACGAAAAAACAGTGTTCAATTTTTTCCTGTTATGTCAACACACTTTTTCTATAGTCAAAAAAACCATAATAAAAAATTCTAAAGGAGGTCGGCAGCGCGGCCGTCACTAACAGACGGTAACGTAGTATAGTTGAAGGAAAATATTCATGGAAAAAGATATTCAAATTTTTAAAAGCTAATTTACATACTACATGCGTTTGTTTTTGTATACCAATCGTCTTAATTTATTGCATTCTTTCTGCAGCCTGTTTCATTTCAAATGATTATGAGAAATAACTTGTCTTCAGTGTGCATCTTCTTAGTTTCAAACTCGTTAGTTGATAACCTACCTACTAATAATAGAGATTTTATTTCTCTGACTGCCATAAACTAAAACAGTTTCGGTCTCTGATTCCCAACGAACTGATTCCGCAGAATCTGTAAAATACGATTAAATATTGCTTATAAATAGCGTCCTCAACGAAGGCCGGCCATAATGACGGTTGTGACTTAGCAAGGATAATGACACCGCGCACTGCTGCAACTACGCCGCACCAGCTCACGCAACCGACGAAACGTTTAACAAGCCATTGTAAATAGATTATTGACGATGAGAATGTAGATTTCGCAAAAATAATGAGAAAATTAATAATATTACGGCTGTACAGCTCCATGCAGAAAAGTACTACCAACGAGCAGATTGGATATCATGATAAATCTTGAGATTGCTTTGATTCAAAACTAAGTCTTATTTAATGTTATGTTTAACGAATTCGAAGAGTATTGATATTGATGGAATTAATTAAAGCTTCCTTGCTCAAAATAGTTTTGGCACTTACTTATCGTATTAAATATTCATTTGGCAATTATAAGTAGGTAAACTTTTCATTGATTGATTTGATTTTATAGTGCAATTTGTTAGATTTAAATGCCATTTCCTCGTGCCTACTACGTAGATAACCGACTGGAGGAATGTGGCCAAATTTGGCTTAATAAATATCATTATCAGCAATTCAATCAGGTTACAAATAAAAAAATACAGTGAAACACTACCACAAACTGCACAGCTTAACGAGGAGCAAACGCAACCTAGGAATAATTTAAAAGAATTTAATACAATTTAATAGATTTCACTAAGTTAAGTTTGCTTCGAGCACATGTCACAGCACAGCCAATGATAATTACAACCACGGTAAAATGATAAAGAGAGAGATACCTCTATAGTAAAATTACTGTCTACTTTATCATATCACTACCAACATTCAGTAAAGAATTAAGTAAACTTAAATATAAATTGTAAAAAGAACCTAATTAATTTAAAGCAGTTACGTTGGAGTTATCTTTTCTTCATCAAGCATTGCACCAACGTTTTACTGCATCAGTAAAAAATATATGTACTGACTTTGCAGTTATTTAAATTTCAGGGCCAGTTGTGAAGTGCAACATCATTAACAGATGCGGATAAACATTTATTTGTTTAATAACATGACTGACAAATGTTACTTATACAACGATCGAGTGGTAATGGCTCAAACATTTTAGAAAAAATATCCCATTTATCGTCTTCAATAATTAACAATATCTTATTTTGCGTACTGATTTAAAATTAAGTCCCGGACTTTTCTCCAACGTCGCTCGGTGCAAGCGACTCGTTGCAACACTGCTAATAACCGCGTTGCAACGCTTGCAACACCCGTTCTGACTCGACGAGATCGCATTCCGGTCTGTACCCCGAGAGGAAGTTCAATGCCACAGGACTCTGATGACCCTACAGACAAAACAACGTCCGCCTACTACATGATTAGAGACGTCCACTGGACCATGACATCTTAAAATGCAAATACCATTGTATAGAAGACAAGAGCTGTGTTGTGCTGCAACGTTGTGTCCTCTGAGGAAACTTGAGACATGAATAAGATGTCGAGGCTTACATGGTTGACATTCAAAGACAATAAACATTTCAACATCCAACTTCACGGAAGGTAACGCATAGAAATGATGGGAAAATATTTTTGGTGAACGAATGTACCTTAAAAATAAAATAATACTTAAAAAATTAAGCTATGGATTACTAGAACTACCGATATCAAAACAGGTCGAGATGCTTTGGTAATATTAGACATGTTCTATTTAGAGCTCAAACAGCTCCACAAAATATTTACGTAAAAAGTTAATTATTATACTCTTCTCTCAACAAAGGATTTGAATGATATATTTAATAATTGGCAAAGTGTTAACTGAGTCTTGAGCAATCACAGTGTATTGTACTATGGCCTTCCTTGATTTTTTCCTTAAGATTCTTAGATTTCCGACACTGGAAATATACGTATTGTTATGATTAGCAACCTCAATTATTATTCATCCCACATTATTACCACCATACCGATATTTATCTAGTAATAAATAGGTATTATTCTGAAAAACAACTATCTACATCGCGACACAATATTTTGTTTACATTGTTCTAATTTAAACGTGAACTAAGCAGAGGTGGTTTCTGTCATTTTACATATTGCAATGAATTTTATGGTGGTATTAAATCAACAATAAAAGACTTCGCACTTACGTGCCAATGTATAAATATGTATGTATGTAAGATAAAAAATAGTAATAAAACCTTAAGTTAGTAAATATAGATTGGCAGTTTATATTTCACAAATAAGTAGAGGTCCCACTGCTGGGCAAAAGCCTCCCCTTTTTGTTTCCACCTTCCTCTATCTCGTGCCATCTCTCTCCAACCCTTGTCAAAACGAGACAAGTCATCCGCCCATCTCGTCTAGGTTTATAGCTAAAGAAAAAATTAGAGATTGCTTATTAAGTGAACGCCCCTCCCCCGATTATGATTATTTCGATTTGAGAAAGGATAATACGTATTGTCAAGCTTCGCTAAAACGTGTGAGGCGATGTTATTGTTATCAGTTGACAAACATCAATGGCAACTAATCGAGCTATCTTCAGCGTGTGTGCGCGTGAAACGCTTCCCATAATTGAAATCTAATGTCGTTCGGTCCAACATGATTTGCTCGAAAACCCTAACTCGATTTTCTATGACCGCTATAGTTTGCCACAGAAATGTATCAAAATTTCTAACGTATACAATATGTAAACGCGTTTTCTCGAAATATCCTAAGATTAGGTCGTTTAAAGTCATATAAAAGTGTTCGACCCCCCATTTGGATGGGAACGTCATTTTTTTATTGAGTTCCAAGCTTTGATCGCACAGGAAAAGTTGATCATATTGACGGGCTGAGTCTACATATACACATTAAGTATTTTATTTTATGAAAATACTAGCTTTTGCGTGTGAATCTGTCTGTATGCATAATTCGGCAGCCTTAATTTGGGCAAAAGTAAATATTATATGTACATGTATATAAAACAAGGACATGTTCTAGCTAGCTATGTAGGTTCAAGTTTCAACAAGTGATTAAGTAACGAATATTTAGACTAATATTTTTTTTTAATATACTAATAATTAATGCATACCTTTTAAACATGGGGAGAGCGCATATCAGCATTCTATTTAGGTACCTAATCTACAGTATCTAATATATTGTATGTTATGCGAGTTTTCCTGCAAAATGCACACAATTGAGCGTGTCGACTTAATTGTACAATATTGTTCAAGTGTTTATTTAACTTAAGATGACACTTGAGCTTAAACGTGCTCTCAGGCATTAGTAGGTACTGCAAACGTTTCTTAAGAGTCGCCTGGACGCGCATGTCTCCATACATACGGAAAAAGGGAATTGTGGCAATTTTTAATAATTTTAGGGCAAAATTAAGCATTTAATCATTTAATCTCATTGTAATCTACGTACGTTCCTATACAGTTTGGTTAAATTATCAAGTGTTTGAGAATTATACGCCTCTCAAGATTTCCATACAAATTTGAAAAGGCCTGTAATTCTCAAACCATTGGCATTTTAACCAAGCTGTATAAGAACGTACGTAGATTATAATGAGATTAATTGATTAAATGCTTAATTTTACTCCAAAATTATCAAATATTGCCACAATTCCCTTTTTCCGTTTGTATGGAGACATGCGCTTTCAGGCGACTCTTAATGCGATACATACAACTTTTATGTATAGGCTTAGACCCCACTACGGAAATAAATTGAGTCGTAAACTAAAACATAAATAAGTAACAAGTGTTTTTATTCTTTATTTTTTATTAACGCCTTTATTTTGTGAGGCAAAATTTACTCGCAATTTTTTACGCCATTGGTGGGTAAATAAAAATCACGTTCGATGTTTTTAATAAACTTCGAGAATCATTAAAGGAGTAAGCTCGTTTGCGATACGTTGCTTAGAACACCCGACAAAACTCTACCGGTTCAAGTCCCATTCAACGAAAGATGCACAAACAAACCGGATCCCAATCAGATCTTTCTGGAAGGACGATGCACGCCTAACGGTTTATTCATTTCACGAAGCTTAGAATCTTCGTAAATATGATTTGTCATATTTACACTCATGAAGATTCTAAGCATACACTTATTTACTCGACTCGACATGTAAGATCATTTTTTGAATCACCATATTAAATGCTTCAGCTGTGTCCGATGCTTCGTTTTTTGAGTTCTTTGTAACTTTGCAAACGGCCATGCTAAGCTGAGGGTGGGGGTGTATCAATGGTATTGCATTTGTGTATGTATATACTAAGTCACCAAAATAAATACACACGTAAAATGACATTTATTAATTCTACACCATATAGATACCACGTGACCTGAATGCAAAATGTAAACTTAATTACCCGTTAAAACATAAATGCAGGTAATAAAATATTTCTATAAAAATACAATAAAACCTAATTGATCCTATAAAATAGTTAGCACTATTATTTATTATCTATAGGTTTGTGATAAATAGATGTGGTATTTAATAAATACTAAGTACTAAAAAAAGATTAAGTTAATTCAGTTTCTAATAATTTTACAACATTCGATTATTAAAGAATTATTGCAACTAAGTAAAGGTAAGTCCTATTCTTCAAAGTAATTAAAAAAGTCACAGCAAGCAAAATGTTTTAAAAGAAAAATATTTTTTTTAAAATGTACCTGTTAGAATAAGTTTATAAAAGAAAACAATTAAAGAGCAACTGGATATCGGAAATATTTAAGATACGAGTTGTTGAGACTTCGTTTTTTTAATAGAATTTGTTATTCTAATAAAAACTAGAATACTTGCACTACCATCTTAAAATTAATTTAATTCTAAGATAGTAGTACCGAGACCTATAACATTCATATAATTAGCCTTTAATAGTATAATTTAAAATAAATCACCAGAAATAAACAACAACAATAAAATTGCTTTAATCGGTATCTAGTTGAAAATAAGGAAGGTATTGAACTTGATTTTGGTGGTGAAGGGCAAGCACACACTCGAGGTCAGATATGCGACAAATAGATCGCATACCTATTGTGAGTATGGACACCCAGCACCTACACTAACTGTATCATACATATGTATCCGAACAATGAAGCTGTTACATATCAATATGGCAGACCCATAAGAATGACACATTTATAGGAGAACTATTAATAAATTTAATAGAACCTACTTAGAAATACCGATGACGTTCTAGATGATGAGTATACATGCGTACTCAACAGAAGAGAAAATAAGGTTACCCTGAACTTGAAGGTCTAAATGACCTATGTCATTTTCACTATGGGAAATTGACGACATAAGAAAGGCACTTTCACACCTTGACCATCTAGAATTTGTCACGGTATTCCAATATGATGTCTATAGGTATAGTTATAGATGTACGCGTATGTTGTTTTGATTCGTACTTAAATGTAAAATAAAATACATAACTGCCACAAGAATGTCATATGCATGTGCAGCCAACTAATAGGTAGATATTCTAAATTAATTGCCAAAAAATATTTTGAGAATATCAATAAACCTAATTTAAGTGTAACCATAGCTTAAATTATATTTTTGGAAACCATTTATGTGGATTAGAACAAAATATAATTGCAAAATGTAGATTGTGCACGGCCGTTGAACGGTCTCCGAAGGTTGCATATGCATGTGCTTGTAACTTGATTTTGATCAGCAATCAAGATATCAAATTACTATTATAGTAAAATGATTATTTAGGTGGTTTAATTTAGCGTTATAGAGTGTAAAAAAACAGTCATTAAGTTTTTCTAATACGTATAATGGCTGTATTGGAGGGTTCATGACAAGGACATGTAAATTTGTGATATCTATTTTATGTATATTGCATTGAGATAATATCAGTTTTAAAAAGTTATATTTTTCATAAATAATGCTATAATCGCTATCGCTATAGTCATTGTTATATATCATTATGATGTAAAAAATTATCTGTTTAGTTTTGATTTTTTCACCAACACTTCCGACATATTATGGACAGCACAGCCTTCGTAATTTCCACACTTTTGCAAATGCTACAGCATTTGATGTAGTAGTAAGACGTGTTGTGTAGCCTTATATTAACATACAAAATTATAAAATCCTTAAAAAGCCTTTTGCAAGCCTCTATATGCTCGATTCTATAAATAAAATTGCAACACAACTTACCGGCTTAACAACGTCCCCGACACAAGTATTCACTGAGACACTGGACTAATATAATATTGGAGACGGCGCCCGCAACATTCAAGACCTGAGACCTAGGCGGCGCGTGGGCAATGCGCGGATTTGTCGTTAATAATGTGCGCGCGCGCCACTTACAGCCGTATATATCGCAAGGCACTTTGACGTCACACAACCATCGCGATAAGGGCTATTGTACCCTATACACATCTTAAAAAAACGTGTTATATCTCCCATATCATTATCTATAAGATTCGATAACGGCTATGGACCTCCATCTTCATATTTTATGATAAACTTATACTTAAGTCTTGCCTAATATGTTTTACAGACATTTATCGTTGTTAAAATCCTCGTCATCTTATCTCGTACCTGTTTAAACCCTCTGTTAAGATGCAAAGGACAACGGGGTCCACCGTTATGATGACAAGTCACTTATAAAATGTCTCCCATTCAGTAGTTCTAGAAATAATATTTGAAATTAAGCTCAGAGTCTGTTCGCAAGCGCAGTATCGACGGAGTCCATCATGTTTTAATATACTTATTCTTATCAATTTCCTCGCAAATTTGGTGTAAGTACATTTCGGTGTTTATGTACAAAAACTTAGGCTTTGAAATCGGAACTAAAATGAAGGAATCTCTCTAGTAGGAGGTATTGCTGGATCCGTCTTTCTACATAAACCTTAAAAGTGGCAACTTCTCCGCGACCCCACTCCTCTCACGTCTATCGAAGAGCAAATAACGGAACAAAATTCATTTTTAAAAGCTATAAAGTTGTACAGTGAAATCGTGCAAAATTACTGAATAAAATACTTAAATGCGATCTCGACCTGTAACATGTAAGTAATGCAAAGTTCATTTTATTAACTTAAAACTAGCAATTATCACGTGACTTAAAATCGGTCCAGTAGTTTCGGAGCTTATTCAATGCAAACAAACAAACAATAAATGTGGGATTGAGAATAGAACGTGTATAGCATCCTGTCTTAGCATTACTTAACTTTTTTTTAATTTGTTTTATTGGTTGGCAACACTGTAGAAAAAGGCCTCTCTCGCTTGACTTTAATGGTGGTTACTTTTGTCTGTGACGCTTGTAGAAGTAAAAAATAAATAAGTATTCAAGACGATTGATTTTCACTGCCCCGCCATCCCATATAAATTTTCCACTTCATAATATTAGTATAGATATTATAATTAATGTAATGCACGCCATTGAAATGTCAAAAACCTTAGAAGACGTTAGTACGAACGAGTGCCGCCCCTACTTATTTCTGGCAAAATATTGATAAACAATGTACCTACCTACATGATACTAATGACCGTACAAGAAGTATAATTGTAGAGATTTCTAAGGGCTTCTTAGTCATGTAACACAGGCACGCCGTAGTACCCCGATAATCCTTGATATGTAAATAATTTCCAAGGCATTTCCTTTAATTTTTCCTATATTTTATTAATCTATTTACTTACTTAGGCAACAATTTATGTATTTTACGAACCCCTCCTTTTATCGACAATGTAAAAAAATAGTCAAAGATATTTAATTTTTAAAATCCTAACTTGCCTTTTAAAAATTAGCCATTTTTAAGGAAACATTGATTGGTGTGGTGGTATCAACGCAAAGGCGAAACTACAAGGACACAGAGCCTGAAAAGACAAATAGGTGCAACGAGTTAGCAAGAAAGTCTGTGAGTTTTCATAATATTGAGCAAAAATTACAAAAAAAAGCGTTTCTTGTATGAGAGCCCCGTAAATATTATTTTATTCTTTTTTTAGTATTTGTTGTTATAGCGGAAACAGAAATACATCTTCTGTAAAAATTTCAACTGTCTAGCTATCACGGTTTATAAGATACAGCCTGGTGACAGACAGATAGACGGACATTGAAGTCTTGTGAATAGGGTCTGGTTTTTACCCTTTGGGTATGAACCCTAAAAACTAACAAGGGCGTAATTCGCCAAAAGAAGCTCGCTCAGGGCGCAGAAAAGGCTATTTTTATTTTTTTGTACCTACAGTTTTTCACATGTCACCTCACTTGTACTATTATTTTTTTGGTTATTATCATCAATATTCATGATGTAGATAAAAAATACAAAAGTATTTATTTTTGTTTTAAAATATGATTTTTATGTCGAGGTTTCTTTAAAATTGTATTTTTTATAATTTTCTGAAAATATTTGTAAGTACGAAAATGTCATGTTACTCCAATGTGTTACTCACTAAATCCTTACATTAAGGTCATTTTTGCCGCCAAAACCTCAGTTTTTTTTACTGACCTGAAAGCATTGTATATAATGAGGGTTTTCAGAATTGATTTTCCCCCACGGCACAGTGTCGTGAGGTCCAGCGGTCAAAATCCACCAAACATTAAATTGATGATTAAACATGATTGGTGGATTTTGACAGCAGCTGTCAAAAATACTTTTCGACACTGTGTCGCCACCTGGGGGAAAAATCCATTCTAAAAACTCTCATTCTTTACGTGAAATATCAACGGTATGTAATCAGTGCAAAATAAGAGTTTATTTCTCGTATCTCAAAATTGATGTAAATTTGATATTACCTTATTGTTTTTTTTTACCGTATATGTTTCAATTTGGCAACACTATCTTAAAAGCGACGCAATTGTCAGCCATTTTTAACCGACTCAAAAAAGGAGGTGCTCAATTCGTCTGTATGTTTTTTTTTGTATGTATGTTACGCGACTACTCTGTCAATTATGGATCGATTATAGTAATTCTTTTTTTTCGATAGGTAATGCTCCAGGGGTGATCCCATAAATTTTTTATCGCAATGTCATCATCATCATCATCATCAGGTCTTTATTAGTCTCCACTGCAGGAGCACGACCCTCTCTGTACTGCCAGAGCAGTAAGAGGATTTGGCCTACACTCTCCACGCTGGCCAGACGGGTTGGAGAGGTCTCTTTGATGTTTATAAGCTTTGTTTAGCTTTAGTGTCCTAAGTCGCCTTTTACGACATCCACGGGAAGATTTGGAGGGGTCCTATTCTTCTCTGCCGGGAACCACACGGAATCGCAATGTATTGAGTACTTTTTAAAAAAATAAACAAAAAACCCAAAAAAATTGTAAGAGTATGCCGTTCGGTTTAAACTTATTTGTATTTTATTCTTATGCAAATCAAGACGATGATGATGAGAACGTTACTCCTCTGTTTTGACTGAACTTCAAAGGTGGTCCTATAATATTTTTATCGAAATGTATCCAGTGCTTTTAGAAAAAATCAACAAAAACCAAAAAAAATTTACAAGTATGCCGTTTGGTTTAATTTTATTTCTGTTTGTCTTTGGCGAATCAAGACAAGTTGATGACGACGTTGTTCCTGTATTTTGATTGAACTAAAACCTAATTTTAAGTTCCAGTTTGTACATTTACATATAGGGTTAATGTAGGTTTTACTTTTTTGTTAAAAACAATTATGTTAAACCATGACAAGAAGCCAAAAAGTGTGGTCGCTTCCATGGATAAGTTACCCAACTTATCCATGGAAGCGACCACACTTTTTGGCTTCTTGTCTGGAAAATTTAACTCCACCCGGAGTTAAATTTTCCACTTATTTAAGTACTGGAATATTAAAGACAAATTCGAGGTTAGACTAATTACTTAAGTGTTTTACGTTTTGTTTTTGAGGACGATTAAGGTTATACAATATATAAATACAATATAAATATATTATATATTTATAACAAAGATGTAAAATAAAGAAGAGTTTTTTTTTTGTTATTATCTCCGAACGTAGATGATACGTCCTGTTGCCTTCTGCAGCCTAAATAGCTTGACCAATTTCACAGTGTGAGGTTTCATTACACTCGTATTCTTTCCGGACTTCGAGGGTACGGAGGCCGTGTTGCTCGAAGTTTCCGGAGTGTCAGGCTATGTAACCTTAGCAAAAAACCAATATAGCGGACCTTAACTGTCAAAAAAGGGAGTCGGATATTTTTAAATCACTCACCTCATTTTTTTTTTCAAGAGGTTAAGGAAGAATAAACACGTTACGTAAGTAAAAAAATACAAAGTACTCATTTTATTTTCTTAATTCATTAGAAAAAACCCCAGTAAAAAACATCTTGGGCTGAGAATTTACTGTTCATGTACGAGTATATTTTTTACTAAGTCTGTACCATTCGTAGGAGGCAATATGTACTCTGCGGAACACAAAAAAATATTGGTCCTAAACACGATCATTTTGCCACGGCGTGAGCGGCCGATTTCTGAGGGATTCATAATATGCGCAGTTTGATGAGGTGTAACTAGTATTATATAGTATACGAGCATTTTCATCAATACGTTTTTAAATCTTAATAGCTTCGAAGCAATCTCACATATTCCTGCATGTGTGAGATGATTTTTAGGACTTCGTATTAATAAAAATGTAACGAAATGGTGCCCCTATTCAGAAGGATTCGGAGGATTTCAGAAGTTTGCCTGTGACAAAAAATATATAGAGATATACCTAATATATGGACCAAACCCAAACACAAAATATTACATAAATTAATTAGTGTGACTCTCCGGTTCCGAGCAACCAGAGGAATCCCACCCTCCGACCACGTTGCACTCGCCACCGGAACAGAGTGCGTAGAGTAGGACTTGCTCCGATTACTGGTGACCGCCCAGCGGTCCCGGGTGATTTGGACCCAGGATAGGTCCTTCGGACACCGTAGCTTTCGGCCCATACGACAAAACATGATAGTTGCTGCTCTCTAAAGGCTTATTGTTTCTCAGTTCGACCCTTCAGGTCATGCATGCAAATCGCAGCCCATCAGGCATATGAGAGTTTGCTTGCACTTTCTAATATAGACAGAATTTTTTATAAGAGTATCATGTCATTAAATAATCAATACGTAGATAACTAAGTTCAAAGAATTTTTTAAAAATAGATTTTCGTTACCCAGAATATCAATACTCAGAATATTTATTCTGAAGATGTTTAGTCATAGTTTTTTTTTTACAAATAATATTTACTTCTTCAATGTTTGTAATATCAAATCAAATATTTTTATTTTCAATATGTTTAGTTACCCCTAGAGAACGCGTTCTCGGGGGAGCCTTACCCCTAGAGAACGCGTCCACAGGTGGCGGATAGTGGAACACTCGCCTGGTGCCATCCAAGAGGCACCAGGAGGGCAGGAGTGAAATAAAATAGCTTCCGCGGACCAACAGGCCGGAGATGGAAACTCCGTTATCAAACCCCTGTTCCGGGCTTCTCTGACATATTCGGAGGCGAGACCGACAACAGTGCTGTGTATTTGGGCTGGAGTACACAGAAGAGATGGCGGCGGATGAGTCTACGGACCAACGGCGGCGCTCGCGCTCTGGAATAGAACGACAGTCTTGGCGTCAGGTGGCAACCGGCCGTAAAATTCACGCCAAATCACACACCTCCTCGTTCAAATATGAAAAGTAAAACTATGAGAAATAAGTCTAATACTAGGGCGTCCCCCGTAAGCGACGTGGATGCATCTTCAAATACGAATACAATTGCCAGTAAGAATATTAGGGCGTACCCCCGAAGCGAAGATTTTGACAAGAAAACGAAATCGTATTCTCAAACCACCCTCCAGAAGATCAGACTTGCGACGTGGAACCTTGGCTCCCTTAATGGTAGGAGCACGGAATTAAGCAAAATATTAGATGGGAGAGTCATAAATGCATGTTGTTTACAGGAGACTAAGTGGAAGGGTTCTAAGTCAAGAGATATAGGACTGGGCTATCAACTTATCTACCACGGTGTGACTAGCACACAGAACGGTGTAGGCATAGTGTTGGACCCCCACCTTAAACAAAGAATTATCCACATAGAGAGAAAAAGCGACCGCCTCATTGCCGTGAAACTGGCGATGGATAAACAGCAGCCTCTAAATATCATCTCGGCCTATGCCCCACAGAAGGGCTGCACACAGGCAGAAAAAGACCAGTTCTGGGAAGACTTCGATGACCTCATTAACCAGATACCACCGAACGAATTGAAGTTCATCGGTGGAGACCTAAACGGCCATGTGGGAGCCATTCACCGCTCGTACCCTGGTGTGCACGGAGGTTTCGGCTATGGCACAGTTAATAAGCAGGGGGAGGAAATTTTGGACTTCGGTGTGAGACATAACCTTTCGATAATCAATACATTTTTCCAAAAAAAGGCTGAACATTTAATAACGTACAAGAGCGCAGGGCACAGCACACAGATTGATTTCATTTTGGCAGACAGGACCTCATTGAAAAACTTCAAAGACTGCAAAGTAATCCCCGGTCATGGCCTAACCTCACAGCATAGAATTTTGGTCACAAGTTTGACACTGCCAAATCCGATTAAAACAATAAGAGATAAAACTCCAAAAATTAAATGGCAGCAACTTTACAAGGCTCAAGGCAATAAATTAGTAAACAACTTGAGAAATATCTGAAAGAAGATATGAGTAACGACTATAACAACAACGCCGAACCAATGTGGTCTAACTTTGAAACTATGTGTCGAAGAAACGCTGCTTCAATTCTTGGAGTATCTAAAGGAGGCCTCAACATCAACAAAGACCCTACCTGGTGGAACGATGATGTTAAGCAGACTGTAAAAGTCAAAAGAGATTTATTTAAACTGTGGCAACATACGCAACGTGAGGAAGATCACATTGGATACAAAGAAGCGAAGAAATTGGCGAAATGTGTGGTCGCCCAATCAATTGCGCAATCGAAAGAGAGTCTATACAAAAGAATTGAGGACGCTAAAAATGATGCCGAGGTATTTAAATTAGCTAAACAGCGACACCAATCAACACTGGACAATAAGGCCAATAAATACATACAGGACGAAAATGGACAGTTGTTGACAGAGAATGCGCTTATCACTAATAGATGGTTTCAATACTACCAAGAGCTATTAAATGAAGAATTTCCTAGCCAGACTTTGCATCCGCTACAACCCACTGCAGGACCGGTACCCAACATCGAAATAGCTGAAGTGAAACTCGCAATAGCACTAATGAAAAACCACAAAGCTGTAGGCCCTGACGAAATACCCGCAGAAATCTGGAAAAGATTAGGTGGCACAGGCTTAGAGTGGCTCACGCGGTTGTTTAACACCATTCTTACTTCACACACTATCCCAGAAGCGTGGCGCCAAAGCTACTTAGTACCGTTTTATAAAAATAAAGGGAATTCCAGTGTCTGTGGAAACTATAGAGGGATTAAGCTGACGTCTCACACCCTCAAAATTTGGCAGAGAATACTCAACAACCGCCTCTTCAATCACGTTGTCATATCTGAAAACCAATATGGCTTCACACCATCTAAATCCACTACGGACGCTATACAGGCCACCCGAATCATTATGGAGAAGCATCGGGCAAACCGCGAAGATCTACACCTAGTCTTTATTGATCTCGAGAAGGCGTTTGACCGAGTCCCTCGGAAACTGGTGTGGCAAGCCATGCGAGCACAAGGTATACCCGAATACTATGTTGCACTAGTTCAGGATATGTACTGCAGGAGCTGTACAAGCGTAAGAAGTCTATGCGGTCTAAGCAAGAGCTTCGAAGTCAAAGTAGGCGTCCACCAGGGCTCAGCTCTGAGCCCACTTCTCTTCAACATGGTAATGGATTACTTAACAAAGGACATTCAGTCTCCCTTACCCTGGTGTATGCTATACGCAGATGACATAGTCCTTATAGATAAAGATGCTGAAGTACTCCAAACTACCCTTGAAAAGTGGCGACACGCACTGGAAAACAACGGCCTCCGAATCAGCAGAAGTAAAACTGAATATTTAGAGTGTGCATTCAGCGGTAACACCAGCAACTCCAACTCCATTCACATCGACGGGAATCCACTGCCAAAGGTATCCCAATTCAAGTATCTTGGTACGATATTGACAGCCGACGGGGACATTGACGCCGATGTTACCCATAGAATTGGTGTGGGATGGCAGAGGTGGAGGGCTCTGTCGGGGGTTTTATGTGACACAAAAATGCCGATTAAAACCAAAGGCAAGATCTACAAGACCGCAGTCAGACCTGCCATGACGTACGGGGCCGAGTGCTGGGCCATAAAGAAAGCCCACGTACAGAAAATGCACGTAGGTGAGATGAAGATGCTAAGATGGGCAGCAGGTGTAACCCGACTCGATAAAGTGCGAAACGAGCACATCAGAGGAAGCTTCAAGGTTGCGCCTATAGCAGAAAAGCTCACCGAGAACCGCCTACGATGGTTCGGTCATGTCATGAGACGCCCCGAAGGACATGTTGTAAAACAGGCCTTAGCATTGCCAAATAATAAAAAAAGTAGAGGACGCCCACTAGCCACATGGTGGTCCACGGTAGCTAAAGACTTAGAGCTCACCCAAACAAATATTTTGACAACCCAGGACAGACTGTCATGGCGCCGCAGAACGAGGAGAGCCGACCCCAAATAATGGGAAATGGCTAGGACAAAGAAGAGAGAATATGTTTAGTTAATAAAATACTCAAAAAACATAACACCTTTCTTTAAAATGAATGAGCCCAAAAAACCCTAACTCAAAATACTTTAAAATGCCAGAACTAGAATTACCAAAACATCATAATCAGTTTTTGAAATACCGAACCTCTTTAGGTATATTTAATTTTTAATTAACCTTACATTACAAAACCAAAGTATATAATAATATTTTTAACAAAAAAGTAAAACCGACTTCAACCCTATACGTAAATGGGTGTGGTAGTTCAATAAAAATAGAGGAACAACGTCGTCATCAACTTTTCTTGATCCGCGAAAGTATTAAACATTAATAAAAATTAAAGCAAACGGCATACTTGTACATTTTTTTCTGTTTTTGTTGATTTTTTTTCTAAAAGCACTGGATTTGGATAAAAAAGCTTTAAGACCACTTTTGAAGTTCAGTCAAATCAGAGAAGAAACGTTCTAATCAATTTGTCTTAATTCGCATAAGAATAAAATACAAATAAGTTTAAACCGAACGGCATCCTTTAACAATTTTTTTGGGTTTTTGTTTATTTTTTCAATAAGTGCTTGATACATTGCGACAAAATTTTTATGGGACCACCGCTGGAGCATTACCTATCAAACAAAAAAGAATCACTAAAATCGATCCATAACTAGCTAAGTAATTACGTAACACAAAGTTTAAACGAAACTGCATCCGTTTACAATTTAATTTTGGTTTTTGTTTATTTTTTCAAAAAGTGCTCAATATATTGCGAGTATTGCGACAAACATTTTATGGGACCACCTCTGGAGCATTACCTAACGAACAAAAAGAATCACTAAAATCGATCCATAACTGACTGAGTAATCGCGTAACATGCATACAAAAAAAAAACAAAAAAATCATACAGATGAATTGAGAACCTCCTCCTTTTTTTGAAGCCGGTTAAAATGCATAAAATAAACAAAACTTGAAATTATAATTAAACCACTTCAGAGTAACAGGGGCACTTTAGTTTCTGGCTTGGTTCATGTAGAAACTAACGCTCATTCTTGGTTCATGTAGAAACTAACGCTCGTCGCTTCGCTCCTCGCGACCTACCCCTGTTTTCCGTTAACTAGTTCCTTTATAACCTTAGTTTATAACACCATATTCCTAACCTTCGGAGACGATTTTCGCAGAACCAAAAGTCTATATTTTTTTGAGCTTATTAAATCAGTTAGGTATTATTAGGCAAGTTTTATACACCATAAGGTAATTTAAATGTTTTGTATTTTGAATTTGGGTATTTTAGACTCGTACATTTAAAATTAAGGCGTTACGTTTTTTGATATTCTGATATGCACCCATTTACTATTTTATTATATATTTCTTAATTCTGAACTCATTTTTTAGAATATTTTTAAAATATTTATTTATAAAATTATGGATAACATAACGTATATGTTTAAATTTTCAGTAAAATAAAATTTCATAAAAGCATATACCGATCAAACAATATTCTACTGTTTGATTAATTGTTAAAAGATATTAGATTCTAAAATTCATTGAACTGTGTTTCTTTAAATTATGTTTCATTCAAGTAAATAGTCTTTGAAATAATATATTATAAATAAAAATATATGAATTAAATATTCTATAAAACATTTTCTGTGAATCAAAATTCTATAAAATTTCTGTCTGTGAAACAAGGGCTTGGAAAGACAGCAAACTCGGGGGGAGTTTGCTGTCTCTCCAACCCTTGCGCACCCAGGCAACGCCCAAAGTCGAGGTTCGTCCCTCCCGGGGATGATTGCCTTTGGTGATGTTTGCCTTACAGGTTGAGGGCACTCTGCTCTCACCTCAACAGTCCGGTATAAGAATAAGACTATAAGTTATGTTATGATCAATATACCTATGTAGAATCATATGACGGTTTTTAATACACCTAGTAGTAGAAATAATTAAAAGAGTCACTTTATGACACGGTGTGGTAAAAAGAATCATATCTTTGTATCTCTGTACTCAAGCAAGCACGTATATAAGTATTTTGACTCTGATTATTTCCTATTGCTTAGAAATCAATCACGATTAAAAACATAATTATACAGTCGTTTTTTCTTCTTTATAAATAGCTGTTAGCCGCAGCTTCACCCGCGTGATTTAGGGCCGTTGTCCTTCTCAGTACCCTAACCTATGTGTGTGTATGCCACATTTTATGATGATCGATTCAGTAGATAGGGCGTGAAAGCGTGACAAACAAACAAACTCACTTTCGCATTTATAATATTAGTTAGGATAGTTAGGATTAGGATTAGAAAGTTAGGATTAGGATAAGGATTTGGATTGTTCAAAATTATTATTATTATTGGTAAGCAATACTTAAGGCACTTGACTTACTCGTATTTCCACGCTTGGAAGCCGTTCTTTAAAATCCTTCTTGACAAAATTATTGAGACCATTAATATTTGTATTATATCTTTGATAATAGTAATAGTGAAGAAGAAAGCTTGATTCTTTTTCATAAGCATAAACTTGAAATCAACTTTACATTTAGTGCACACTGCATGTTTAAAAATTTATGAAAACAAATATGATTAGGTACACTGTAGAATTTTACTCTTTTTAGGGGTTAATTAGTTAAATTTGTCTAGTAAGTATAAGGAGATATTAAAACTCTATAGGACTTCATTTTACTGGCACGGGTTATGCTAAATTTAGGCTCCCCCAGTTCTTATTTCTCCCAACCTTACAATTTAAAGTTTCAAATTATTAGTAATGTAAAATGTGTTCATAGCTCTGACTAGCTTTTTAGCCAGCTAATAAAGCCAATTTGAAGCTGA
The DNA here is from genome assembly GCA_963082605.1 of Rhodophaea formosa. Lineage (NCBI taxonomy): Eukaryota > Metazoa > Arthropoda > Insecta > Lepidoptera > Pyralidae > Rhodophaea > Rhodophaea formosa. Next base: position 8,817,569 of record OY720208.1, on the reverse strand, counting down.
TATTACTCAACTAAACCCATAGTCGGCCTATTGTGCGTAAAACTTTTAGTTGTTCAAACCCTTGGTATTAATCACACCTCCAGTTTTGGGCGGAGTAACTTTGAACGCAGAGTCAAGGTGACAAATGGGCCTTAGAACGGCAACAACAAGACCTCGCATAATTCGCCACCACCCACCACGTATCTTTATGGTCAAATTTCCTTTTATGATAGTTTAAATATTTCCGGAATAATTTTCAACAATAGGTATAAGTACGTAATTTGTATTTTCTCATATCTCACGTACGAGTAAGTGGTTTGATAGGTGAACAAATGCTGACAATGTTAATAAAATCTTGTATTAACCAACCCTTACTTCCCTAAGCCTGACTTAGAACTTCCACGGATCATCATTATTTCAGCCGCAAGAAGTCCACTGTTGGACATAGGCCACTCCCAAGGTTTTCCAATACGACCGGAAGAAATTAAAAAATAATTGCAAACCTTTCGGCGTCATATTTTAAATGAAAGGGCTCGTTACGAGGATCTTACATATATTGTAAAATAAAAACACGAAAATTTACCCTTCCATTTGTTAATTTTGGGGACGATTTCTATTTTGCCTGTTCTGTAGACATTATAACATAGTTCGAACCGATCCCTATGAACTCCGTCCGACTGCTAATATATAAATATAAACTTTTTATTGGTTATAAAATATTTTTATTTGTTACTAAACACGTGGTTAGACGGACTTTGAAATTGTGCTACATTAATATTTGTATAAGGTCGGTAGTTATTTAACGTCAATATTTTATTACCACAAGCATCTATCTTATATTTATTTCGAAATTTTTACGTATGTCAAATATACATAATACTGTAAGTAGGTAATTGATTTCAAGAATATTTACGTATGCCTATGTCTCTTTAAATTGTTGATATATGTCGTACATAAAATCGAAATACAGTAAGTATGTGACAATAACTTTAGATTTTCTACGTGTAGTACTTACAGTAGATTTTTTTTTACACAGCTCAAATACACAATTTTTCATCAGGGCGCGCAAACTATTCCACCATCTACGCACTTTTGATAGTAATTACAAATCTATCATTGCCCGCTACGTTGAACGCGTAGGTTTTGGATAAATTATTATTAAACTTCACGTGCTCTCATATCACACCCATTTTTAGGGTTCCGTAGTAAACAAGGAACCCTTATAGTTTCGCCATGTCTGTCTGTCTGTCCGTCCGCGGTTTTACTCAGACACTGTAAGTACTAGAAAGCTGTAATTTGGTATGGGTATGAGTATATTAAACATGGCAAAAAAGTGGTAGAAAAAAAGCTTGAAAAAAAATTTTTTTAGGGTAGCTCCCATACAACTAAAAGGGAATATTTTTTTTTTCTGTACAAACCCATCGTGTTAGGTATTGTTAAATAGGTATTTAAAAAATATTATGATGTTGAGAACACCATTTTTCGATTTAGGAATCCGTTTCCGAAATATTTGGTTTTATATACTTATATACAGGTAATTATGGATACATGACAAAAAATTACAGCAGTAGTATATATTTATACTGAAGTTGAAAGGAAAACTATCAGAGCTGACTACTAAGTACAATCTAAAAAGTTATCGGCAACCAACTTATAAAATGTACTCGAAAATGTAAAATTTAATACAATTTTCATTGTTAGATGTTTTTGGTCGTTAAATCGTGAGGTGCGAGTGTGAACAGTGTGAACTCAGCGTTGTCATTTGCAACTACGGAAACCTACACTGCGCGTGGCCCGACACGTACTTGGCCGGCTTTTTGCTAGTTTATTCCTACACAATTACACAAATGCCCAGAAAAGAATGTAATGTCGAGTTCATGAATAATATACCTATATGTAATACTTGCTTTCACCCGCGGCTCACGTTCGTATCGATCCTTCGGGAACAGTCCTTTTTCCGGGATAAAAAGTTAGTAGTAGTAAGTTTATACCCTTCTCCGAACTCCAGACAACGTGTATGCAAAATTTTATGATGATTGGTTCAGTGAATAGGGCGTGAAAGCGTTACAAACAAATAAACTCACTTTCGCATTTATAATATTAGTTGTGAATTTGGGATACCCACATATAACTTAGCCACAGATAGCGGGATAGACATTACAGAATATTACCTTAATATTGTCAGGACATTATTGAAAATAAGATATATGGCAAATATTCTGCAGCGGCCGGCAATAGAGGCATTGATGGACGAACGTGTAAAGCCGTGTGGGCCGAGGCGGAGCCGAGGCACACATACGTAAGTCCATCAATGCCTGATTGCGACCAAGGCTCGTATTGTGCTTTTCTCAATAGTTGCGCGGAAATTTTAAAAATTAGTAAGTATATAGACAAACAGACATACATATTATTACGTGTTTACCCTTACAGGTGAGACGGACCTCAAAAGCCACGTTTAGCGTATTAGTGGGCTATAATGTAGAAAATGCAATTAAAATAGTGATGGGTTGCTACTAAGCCGCATCATCTCACCTATTGACATATTCTTCCCCTTAGGTTTTCGCTCCCTCCCTCAGCCTGCTTTTGCGTACTGTAAGGGAAGAGAAGCAGCTGGTATATTCTATGATTTTTCTTTAATCCTAGACCAGCATGAAATACTTATAATGTAAATAAATATCAATAAATATTCATAAAATGAACATTTTATAACAATATGTAGAAATTATCGCGCCAAAATCATTTTTACTTACTATTAGCCTGGTCAAATTTGAAATTCGTATTTGTAACCTCTGTAGTTGATTTATTTCGCAGCAAACACGTTGTTTCCTTTTCAAAATAACGCGACAGATATGAGTTTTCATTACTTTGCCGGCCGCATATGGAATTTCATACATCCTTTGCTTGCGCGTATTGACCAGTAGGTACAGCAAAATATCGATTTATCCCAAACAAGGTTGTCCAAAATAATGTTGGAATTTTCAACCATGTTTAAAAAAATCTTATGACTGGATATTATAGTCGAGGTGTTTGGAGGCATAGCTTATAATAAACTGACGACTATAATAGACAGCTTACCATACGAGTATCATACGACGTTTTTCAATTCAGACGGACAGACAGACAGACAGACATGGCGAAACTATAAGGGTTCCTTGTTTACTACGGAACCCTAAAAATGGTGTTCTCAACCTCACAATATTTTTCAAAGACCTTTTTAACGATACCCCACACGATTGGTAAATAGAGAAAAAAAATTACTACCCCACTTTACTTGTATGGGAGCTAACCTAAATTTTTTTTTTCAATTTCTTTTTCTTCCTCTTTTTTGCCATGATTAATATACATACCCATACCAAATTACAGCTTTCTAGTACTTACAGTCTCTAAGTAAAACCGCGGACGGACAGGTAGGCAGACATGGCGAAACTATAAGGGTTCCTAGTTTACTACGGAACCCTAAAAAGCATCCCTTTGCATGCAAAAGCAAGTTTGCTAGTAGACTCGCTCAAACCACAAAGTAATGCCTATTGGTATTTCTATACCTAAGTAGTTAATTTAAGTTCTATATATTCCATTGGACATTGCATAGCACTAAATGTAAGATTCCTAATACAACGTGGAAGTAAAGTAACTCGTAAGTAAATGCGGTTTATAAATGGGCTAATCAGGCTCATGACATGACTCACATTACCACACTTTATTAAAATTACTCGTAACTAATGTAGAACTGTGCTTGAGAAGCATTTATATGCACGGTACAACCCTTGTTCTATACTCTCAAAACTCCAATACTTAATGCAAATCAATTTAGTATTTGTAATTTATATTTATTGTATTCTTATTAAAATAAAGAATTAAGTTATGATATGATGAATTAAGACAAAATTTCCCTCGTAGAATTTTTTCCCATGTCTTATTTCTTTATTTTAATAAGAATATAATAAAAATAGCATTGTGAATCCAAAAAAGACACAAACTATTTATTGTTTATTTATTGTGCTGAGTTTAAAAAAACAAAGTGGATCGCTTTCAACATAGGTGTACAAACCTGGCATTTCAAAGCTTATTGTAATCTTCCTCGCAGTTCCAGTTCCTTGTTGATTTAAGGAAATGCAAAGCATATCTCAAAGCAATCTTTTTCATATTTTCCATATAGTCATACAATATGTCAATAAAACCCTGTCCAATCTTTAAAGCGGTGACTCAGCCCGTCAATATTAACTACTTTCCTTATAGGACTAAAGCTGGAAATTCGAAAAACAATATTTTCATACAAATTATCCGGCTAGCGGAACAATTTTGTATAGTTATAGTATATAGGCACATATGGAGGAATGATATGAAGTATAAAAGCTATTCACATGAGGTTTCTCAGATACCTAGATTATAAAGCCTAACGCTACAGTGAGTTATGAACACAAGTACAAACGTTAAGTACGAACTTAACGTTTGTACTTGTGTTCATAACTCACTGTAGCTATATATATAGTAACGATACTATAAACCTTACCTTCTTAGTGGGTATAAGTAACCAGTGTTGCGAAACCATCGATAGGTAGTTGACCTCGAAAACTATTTCGGCTATCGATAGTATTATCACGTGTCAATACTATCGATAATACTTCAAATCGTGGGCAATAGTATCGACAGTTTTGTGTCCGGTACTATCGATAAAATTAATAGTATTGCAAAAACTAACAGAAATAATCTCTTCCAGACAAAGTCAAAGTCATTACTTTACATGTCTCACAATAGAACTCAATATACTTAGAATCATTCATACTCGTAATTCGTGCCTAGAGCATTTAAACGAAATGACCCATCAGTTCGACTTGTTCCATAGCACTCGAAGAATAATCTTGCTCTGCAAATCTTTCTATAGTTATACCTAGAGTCATTATCATCAATTCAGCCGGGAAACGTCCACTACTTGACTCAGGCATCCTCCCAGGATTTCCATTATTGGAAGGGTTTTGCCATATTGACCACGCTTGAAAACGATTTGCAGGGAGCACAGTTTGCTTGGCTTATAATCAGTTCCGACGGTGTTGTCCAGCGAAACTTTGTTGTTTTTTTAAGCAAGACAGGGTAGGAGATTGTTGGAATTGGGGAACGGGATAAAGGTATTTGGGATGCTACTTGCTCGGATGGATAAAGGATGAGAAAGCAGCAGCTCCGGAGGCCGGGGGCGCGCGTACCCGATGCCAGACCTCCAACCACCGGACAGGCAGTTGAGGTTGACACTCCTGACTACACCTACAGTGTTATTATTGTTTGATATTATTTTCTTACTTTTCTCTCGATGCACATATTGGCAAAAAAAATCCATTTGACAAAAAAAAGTGCATGCAGCCAGCGAATTTACACAATATGCATGCGTAAGTATTGAGCTAAGGAAATTTCTATTTTATCCCTTTACTAACTGTTACCCTCGCCTTCGTCCGGTTCGAACTTCGGTTTTAAGGCGCAGACTCTTTTAATTTTGTAATAAAAATATACGGTTTGAATCTCATGGTATTTTTTAAATTTTCCTACCATTTTACTAAAAGAGAATATGCAGATTACTGGAATAAAAACCGCATTCAAATCCATTTAGTATTTTTGGAGATAACGTAAGACTCTTAGGTACATCAAGCTAACAGAAACAAATCTTAGTTCATTCATTCGGCTTACTTAAACTTTTTGTCAGTATATTATGTCGGAGGTTTGGTCTAGTCTACATTAATAAATAAGAATCTACCTACATTGAATTTCCGTAGCGTAGGCAGTTGCGTTGCCTTGGGCGACGGTAACAAAACGATGCACTGCTCGGGGGCCCCCGCTCTGGAGTTAGTAATAGACATCCTCGCTTACCCTCTGGCCAGGAGCCTCGCAAGGACCGAAGGACCTGCTGTGCTCGCGACGCGATGGTTAAAGCCGCCGTTGTGAGAGGTTTATACTGGTAATGCTACTTGCTTGCTGCGTTCATTTCCCGATTTATTCATTGAGCTAGGTAGATGACAAAATAAAGAAATATGTCATAAATTTCCCTTTCCAAAATGTTAGGTCGTACACTACCAACCTAGTCTGAACAAACTGGTACGTATTAAAAATATATGTAGTATACATATATACAAGTTGTGGATCAAGTTATTTCTGCATATAAGCCTTCGCACCTTTTTACAACCAATATTGACTCGCTACATGAATCTGCCGTGCCGTGAAAAGGCCTCTAGCTAATATACCTACCTAACACGATGTGTCAGTCAACGATAGCATACTTGACCTCTGGACTTATCAAAGGGTAAAAAGTAACAACAAATTAAAGTTCGTTTAATACAATTAATTAATTCTTATAAGAGTAGATTTAGTAGGTATGGTACCTAGTTATTTGTATTGATTTTTTTAATCAGGAATATAAGGTTTCAGGGGTGACATATTCAACTGCATGTCCGGTCTCCCGAGCTGCTATTTTCTTATCTCCAATTCTTCCGAGCAAGTATAAGCCCCAAACCTTCCGACCAACTTTTCCTATCGAAAAATTGTTTGACTTTGCCATACAAAGTTTCCGGGTGTCTGAACAGATTTGTATGAAAATGTCAAAAAAAATGAATTCCCAGCATTAATCCCATTGAAAAAATTGTTCAGATTGACGGTCTGTGTCACCCCTGAAAGGGATTGTCCTAGGGGCAATCGACACGCTATAGGTACAGCTTTGTTTTAGATACCTATATGCGATAAAAGAAAAGTTTTCCTTTCTAATACCATTTTACAGAACGATTTCCATCCATCACGCCACCATCTTTGCCTTTTGCACCTCAATTTTAAACAAAACAAAGTACCTACGTAGTCATACAGATGTGTGACGTAGTCGTACGTAGGTAAATAAAATTGCATTTCTTATTTCCGGGTACAAAAATCCAAGATTGTTTGCTTTAATTTTGAATTTTCAAGCACAAAACAATCTCTTTTGAAGAGAATATTCAGGAACTTACGTACAACCTACCTTGAAACTTGTGGGACATCTACATCTACGCCACGGTCATAAAAAATAATTACCGGTGGCGGCTGTATATGAACTTTCATCATTCGTCCCATAAAAACTTACTACCTGAGAGTACTCTGGACTCCTGGTACCAGGGATAGCCTGATCTTATAGGTAATATAATAACACGAGATTTATGTACCTACTTCATGTCTTGCCCTAGGTATACACCATATTTCCTATAACACAATTCATCTTATGTGCAAACTAAAAGTATTAATACCAATGTAAACAACCTTGGTAGACTACTAAAAATCTGTTCAAGCTACTCTACCACTTGCCTTCCCTCAACACTACCCTACTTTTCTATGTGACTAGGGGTTGCAAGTCCCGGTACTAGGGAGTATTACTAAATTACCGGTACCAGGTCTAAGCCAGTACAGGGAAAACCGGGAATTTCGGTACCCAAGTAAAAAAAATAAGTTAACAAAAACATTAAGCGTTTTCTCTTTAGTTCAATTGTTCTTTCTTAATAATCATCATCAGGTCTTTTTTCGTCTCCACTACAGGAGCATGACCCTCTCTGTACTACCAGAGCCATGTATTAGCATGAGCAGTCAGAGGATTTGGCCTACACTCTCCACGCTGGCCAGATGGGATGGAGAGGTCTCTTTGATGTTTATAAGTTTTGTTTAGCTTGTGTTGTCCTTAGTCGCCTTCTACGACATCCACGGGAAGACTTGGAGTGGTCCTATTCTACTCTGCCGGGAACCACACGGCGGTTCTTAATAAATCAACCAAATTACACAACACGACAAAACAAGTTATACATTCCTCTTAAAAAACATTCAATAATAAAAAGTAGAAGCGTAATAAAATTAATTAATACCTTTCCGCTTAGCTAACATTTTTACCATACTTAACACTCGTAATATTAATATCTTTCAAGTGTAAAGTACTCGTAAAGTATTGTCAAAAGTAGGTATTAATTTTCTTATCTTCTTAAAGTTAAAAAAACACGCTATTATAAGAAATAATAACTGTAGTACTGTAAGAACAAGGGTCATACAATCAATCTTAAAATGTTAAAAAGATAGTAATTAATTAGGAACATTATTAATGTTTTTTCATTTGTTGATAGTGTGTACGTAAAAAGATGATGGCATTTAGACTTTGGTCGCGCAGTCTTGTTCTTAAACGGTTACAAATATAACCAGCAGAGAAGAATACTCTTTGAGGTTCCACACTGGTGGGAGGAATAATAGACAAGTGTTTATAAGCCAGACCCAAATATTGACCTCGTTCACCTCCATTTTCCCACAATGCTATTTCAACTCGAACAACAGTTGAAAGATCATGATGATCTCTATTACTTGTAGTCGTGTTATAAGTCCCGGGTTGAGACAACGCCTTTTTAATTGCGAATATCAAAAAATAGTTATTATACAAAAATAATTATTGAAGTCCCGAAAATACCGAAAGTATCGGGAACTGCATCGTCAGTACCGGTACCAGATGAAGGAGTAGAATATCGGAAATTCCCGGGAAAAATGAGTACCGGGAATTCCCGGGAGCAAACCCTATATGTGACCCACTGTAAACGCTTAGTATATTCAAGTACTTACTCTGCTTGCTTACAAAATAAAATTAGGATATGATGCTGAGACCGTTTGTAGGGCTCCGTAACCGACGGCTATAGACGGAACCCGTAAGCATTCGTCATATCGGTCTGTCCGTCCGTATGTCTACACAGTTGAAACTTGGTAGGTATATGTACCTATACTGTGAGCCGCTTTAAGATTTTTAAATAAAAATAAAAAATAGTCAGGCGTCCATAACTTTACATACAAGTAGAGTTGTAACCATTGTTGAAAATATCCTCATTTGATCCAAAATTTTGACAAGGTTATTCAAAATTCTCTTTCGGCTAGCTCTACAATTTCGATGAACGAACTTGCTCAATTTTGAACAAGTAGAATCGATAAGCACTCGTTGTCAAGCTTTCGCATGGTGAATCTTAATTGGTTCTCTTTGGTAACTATTATTTGAATGGGTATTCCAAATGATCGCACGCACTATTCAGACTCAAAGAAGTGCTGTATGGCAGTTTTTAATACCATTTGAGGGTACGCTTCCACGCTGGTCTGGAAGAAAATAAAAAAACGTAGCATGTACCAGCTGCTTCTCTTCCCACGCAGATCATAAAAGTCGATTGAGAGAATGAGCTTAAGGAATCATGTCAATAGGCGATGCGGCTAGCAACCCATCACTATTTTGATTCCGTACTATTCCTAAAGCCCACCAACATGCTAAATGTGGCCTTAAAGTTTTATAGACCTGGGCTCTGTCTATCCCGCAAGAGAAAAAGACGTGATAGTATGTATGTATGTATTTGAGGGAACCATTGCAAAACATCGGGTGCTATCAGGTTCCATCGGGTGCTATTAGGTGCCTTCAGGTGCCATCGGTCCGATGGAGTCCCAACTCCCATTGGTCTCACGTAGACATTTGCTCGTATACGCCCTAATGGAAACACGAATCTATTATCGACGCGCTGCTACGTTATAATCGCGACTCGCCATCAACACCATTTTCCATTATCATCACCACGCTGCTTTCATCTGAAACCACTAGCGGAACACAGGGAGCTCTCAGCCGTTGATTTAACATCAACAAGCATTCGAGAGTACGACGCAACAAGGAGCATTAGCAAGTTCTCTTGAACCTCCAAGGGGATTATAATCGGGGATCTACTGGAACGACTGTACTGTTCTATTGTTCATCATTACTCCACGTACACTCATCATCATCTTCGTGCGGCTCATTCTACCTTTTTTTTATTTCTATCTATGAACAAACAATTTAATTATAATAATTTATTTTAGTTTTTAAATTTAAGGTAGGGCATTGCCCCACAATGCCCCCCTCTAGGTGCGGCCGTGTGTATCCATACTATGATTAAAACCGATTCAAAGCCTAACATGCTGTAGATAGGCTGTTTATACGTGGTGATAGTTTCATATACCTACTTATTACTTACCTACCTATAACAATCGGTGATAAAGTGAAAAATAAAGATAACATAGGTATCTGCATCTACACACGTGCATATCTTACTATAAAACTTATTAGGAAATCGGTCCCAAATCTATGGGGAAGCCGTGTTGCTCGAAGAGTGGGAGAAACTAAATATCTCAGTGCCTATGCCAAAAGTCTATTACCTTATGTTTTTGTTTGGACAAATTACACAGACATGACTGACGGGCACGAAACGTTGTCCCTTACTAATGGAAAATTTTAAACTGCAATTCTATTTACAATTTATGCAAACTAGGTTTATATGGTTTATCCATGGATCTAAGGGTTTATCTTACTGCATACCCAAAAAATTTCCTAGCTACAAATAAACTACTTATCTACCTCATCTAGCAACTCAAAACCGGTTGATCTAAGTATTTCACCAGTTTCAAAAACAAAAATACTCATTGTCTAACAAAAATACTGACTTGCAAACTAATTTTTCCATTCTTACAACGGATTTTCTATGACGGGATGGGGAAGGGGTATTACAATAATGTACCTATCTTTCATTCAAATTGCATCCTACAAATCTTCTAGTCATGTAACTACCTATACTTATATCACTTATTATCCCACTTTATCTCTTTCAGTCATCTGTCTTTCCCAAAAATCATTAGAAATTCGCCGCATTCCAAAAAAACTCTTTCTTGTTTTAATATTTATGCAACAGTGCGAATTTTATTAAAATCAGTTCCGTAGTTTTTGATGTAAAGAATTTTGAAGATCGTCCAAAGGGTGAAAACGGGACTTTGTTCACGAGACTTCACTGTCCGTCTGTCACCAGGCTGTATCCCATGAACCGTGATAGCTAGACAGCTTAAATTTTCACTGATGATGTATTCCGTGATTTCTGAGGACGCTAATACAACAAATGCCTAAAAAGGCAAAAAACATGCAAAAACGAAAAGAAAATTAGACCTCTCATACCTACAAAGTCATCGATGCTGGGCGTATTTATTCACACCTATAGGAAGTCAATATTTTTTATAGTTTTTAGGGTTCCGTAGTAAACAAGGAACCCTTATAGTTTCGCCATGTTTCCATTTTTTCTTGCAATCATGTATTCCATTTGGGATTCTGATTCCGACATTAAAATATAGTCAGGGGATTCAAACAAATCAGCCTTTATGCCACAAACTACGAAGAAGATACTATTACTAGCTTTATGCTGAACAGTGAACACATATAAATAGTTGTTGCGTGGCAAAACCAATGGCGCCATCTATGTAAGTACCATCGTAAATCAAATAGGACGCGTTGAAACCACATGTCATAATGGTGCTTCGGCTTGGCTCTGCATTCTTATTATTATTAAAAGCAAAATAGCGACATCTCTTGACAAGTAGCATAAATATAAAATACAATATGTTTTCGAATCAGATTGATTTGGGATTTCGGAATACACGGGTACCAAAGAATATGAATTCGGTACCTACTATTTTTGAACGCGTTACACTCATTTTCAAACGATTTTTGTATTGAAAACGAGTGTCACACGTTCAAAAATAGTACCCCACGTCCGATTTTTTGATCCGACATTCAGACAGTGTTGCTGTTTTAGGTAAAGTGTCCCTAGATCTAGGGGAATTTGATTGTCTTTGGGTATTTCTCATCTGGGTATCGCAGAAAAACCAGTTAAATATAGAGAAGATAATACCTACTATAGATGAAGATCTTCTGCAGTTTATAGCGTAATGAAAATTAACCCTTATAGTCTGGCTAATGTAAGCTAAACCCCGTCATTTTTTTGAGTTGCAAATTGCTACACTGATACTTTGAGATGACTTTGAAACAATTACTGTTGTCTATTTCTGAATATATAGTTCACCATTGTGCGTTTGATACTACAATGCTTTGAACAAAGAAATATGAAAAAGGAAAAAAATAAAGAAATTTAAAGTAAATAAACTTACCTACACTGCACGGCACTGTCTTTTTTTAAAATAAAGTCTTAAAAGCATATTCTTCTATAATTCTTGATCTTTCCGTAGAAAAATTGTACTTCTTGAAATCATTTCTTGATTGATGTTACATCAATCAAATCGTTTTAGAATATCTTCAACTATGACTTATTAATAAAATGCTGTAGTATTTATTGCTAACCTTAAAACAAACAAACTTTGCAACATTTTGCGATACAGCGAAAGTAGGTATTTAGCATGAGCAACGGCCACAGTGGCATCACCAGATATTAAAATTGTAATAATAACATTGAATCGAGTTCTTTAAAAGGTTTGTATGGAACACATTAACTTAGGTACATAGGTACTTTTACATTATGATAAATTCCGAAATCTTAACATTACTTGTTTTGGGCCGTCAGTATCAAAACTATTTTTTCCTACTGTAGACAGTATTTCCCGCTCGTGTTTACTTAAATTTCCCGCGTTTGCGAGGTTAAGCTTTCGTTGGCCAGACTATAACTATCCAGCATACTTTATTGTCACACAACCACCTGACGATACGATAAGACCCAAGGGCAAAATCATCATCATTTCGTGTAGGTGACACGATAAGTCGACTATGCACACCCTGGTGTCAGAGTTCTTCGGAACTGCCTCTCGGCCTCTAGCGAGGTTCCTTTAACGACTACCAGATGGCAGCCGGGACCAACGGCTTAACTTGCCTTCCGAAGCACCGAATCATCTTGATTATCAGATACAGGTGATTCATGCCTACAATTTCCTAACCAAATTGGAAAAAACTTAACAAAGTATGCTTCCCGTGGAAATCGAACCCACGACCCCTGGGTCAACAAGGCAAATGCCTTAACCACTGGACCTTGGCGGCTGTTCAGAGCTGTGTTCTGTGGTTCAGAGGCTGTTGGGACCACGAGGGCAAAATTATTCCATACTAGTAACCCGCGGCTCCGAGCAAAGTGTTGTATTTCTTCCTTAATTTCATTGAAACATTGTATTATTTGTAAAATATTTTCTTTTTTCAGTCCTGAATGAGTTCTACTTTATGGTGCTAATCCATGTTAGTCTGTGTTCGTTTCCTTTGGGTTATAAATATGGCTTCTCGTAAAGGATCTTTTTGTGAGAATAAGTGTAGGTTGGGTTGCGAGCCTCCTCCGCTTCCGCTTGTGGCTAGGCCCCGCGGTGAATGGAATGATGCATACTCATATTGACAACAGGTATCAATCAGTCGGCACGTGATTGCTTACGCGCACTGCGCATGCACTGGCGTAGTGAGTTGCACGCTTGAGTATACGTAGTAAATAACAACTTTTAACGGTTTCGCAGATGAGCAAGGTATATACCTTGCTCCGATACCACCTGAAGTTGTGCGAAAAAGTGAATCCCAGCTGAGATCACTTGCGTAACATAATATGAACCGTCGTAGCGTGAAAAAACAAACCTCACTGGAGTAGTTAAGTTCCACTTTGACCTACGATATTAATTTAGCCTTGTGTTAGCTATTGTTGTACGGTACCATTTGTAAATCACTGAATAAAGATTTTTCTATTCTTTTCTTATTTAACTTTACGAATAATATTCTATGATTACGGTGCACAGCTTGAATACGAGCTACAAATTTTTCGTTATTTTTGTCTTCAATCACAATATTTTATATAGGTTATTAAATTCTAATACACAATAAACCATCATTGGATACCTACGAATAGTTGGATACGTGTGTTTTTACATGATAGTTCAGTAGATTTTCCCCAGATTATGGGTAAATATGTGGGAATTTCAAAACTATACTTGGGAAACCCTAAACTAACGTATATAGATATCTAAGATCTTCGAGCAACACGGCCTCCGTACCGGACGGAGGGAGTGGGCAAAGCGACAATTTACTATGACAATTTTTCTGGCGTTTTTTGCGGGGGGAAATGTGCACACAAGTTTAGTTCCGCACACCTACATACAAAACTTAAACTGTCACTTGATAGTAATTATGACATTGTCACAAAAAATGACATAAAAAAGAAAAAATAATTTGTGTACAGATGAGTCACACAACTAACACATAGACATGCATATGCCTAATTTTGGCTTGTACCTTGACAGAGGGGAATGCAGCGTATGGCTACTCCCTTCAGTGTTGCTCGAAGTCTAAGATAGATATAGATTATGATCTTCGAGCAACACGGACTCCATACGTAAGTCCGTGTTGCTCGAAGATTATGATAGATAGACTAGTTTTCCATTTTTGCCAAAAAGCGGCAACGGCAAGCAACCGAAGAGAGACAGAAAATAACCTATCTATTCCTTTGCCTCTTCGAGCAACACGGCCTCCGTACCGGACGGATACATGTTTCTTACCATATAATGAAAAAGTACAGCAATAAATGGCTTTTTTATTTTCTCTACCCCTTTCCGTTTCAAGTGCCTCTTCAAGTGAAACGGAATGATGAAAATGGTCGATATAATACCCCAGGCACTCCGGGTGGCTCCGGAACGGAATATTTTCCGTCCCGGCCCTACTCGGATTCATGTACTCCGTCCATACTCCGTCCGAGCCTGAATGAGGCGGTCTAGTGGTTTAATGCTCTAGGAGAGCGGTTCAGCCCCCTATTTACAAAATTATCTGTTACAATGCGGGTTTTGGTTACATCGATGGGTTTTGCTTGCTCGAACTTTTTCTTCTTCTTCTTCTGTTTTATATTATGGCTTGTCCAGTATAATGAGATACTAAGTATCGGTGTTGTACGGTAAAGTTTTTCCAAGTAGCATCAAAGATGGTGTATGTTCTTTGACGCCTCGTGGCAGCTTGGGGCGGCAAATCTATACGAGTCCATTTATCAGTTCACTTTAACTATTTCACAAATTGTTCATGAGCACGAGCATTTATAACACCAAACTACACCAATTTCATATCATAAAGTCCACTGAAATCAATTTGCAAAATTGTCTAAGGCAAACTTCAACTGTACCCCTTGACTTAGTTATTAATCTGAGCCCTTGACTTCCCACCACAAACCCCGAACTTTTTATTTGGAATACAAAACCGTCATTGTCTACACTTGTCATTCGAGTAAGTGAATACGGGCATGAAAAATTCCGTCCCGGACCGGCTCGGCCCGGATTCATGTAGTTGTCAAACGTGTGTGCATAGATTTTTAGTCTGTGGGCAGTGGTGATCATTATTACAATAGCAGTTACTATAACGCATTATTTTTAATTAATGAATAACACTGTTATTGGATATTTAAATAATGAGCTATCATTATTGCCTGACGCCTGTTATTGCTATGCACGGCACGGCAACAGGGCGTAAGATCATGCGCTATCGTTATAGTCAGGCGTTCCGCGTCGCAATCGTCCGCTGTTGCTACATTTTCTATAATGATAACTCACTCACCTGTTACCTGTGTTAATGTTATTTGAATAATTTGAATTTTACTTAATTAGTGATTCGCGGGCATGGCTATTGCGTAAGCGTGCCGATTTTTGCTATGCAACTTTCGTGAGTTATTGAATTGTGTAAATAGGTATTTCTTTGCTAAGTGTGAAATTGTACTTTTGGATATTATTGTAATTGTGTTAAGTGTGATGACTTGGCCGTGTGGTTCCCGGCAGAGTAGAATAGGACCACTCCAAGTCATCCCGTGGATGTCGTAAAAGGCGACTAAGGAAATACGAGCTAAACAAAGCTTATAAACATCAAAGAGACCTCTCCAACCCGTCTGGCCAGCGTGGAGAGTATAGGCCAAATCCTCCGACTACTCAAGCTAATATATGGCTTTGGTAGTACAGAGAGGGTCGTGCTCCTGCAGTGGAGACTAGAAAGACCTGATGATGATGATGATGATGATGACTATCGTACAGTTAGTTTACTGTAGTGACTTTAGTGTAAATAAACATTGTAAAAATGTCTAACAGGTGAATAACCGCAAATATTTGGAACTATTTTGACGTCCATGATAAAATATACCTACATTGTTATTTCAGAATTAGCTGTTATCTTTAAAAAAATGAATGAACTATTTGACTATAAAAATAACAGGTTAACAATAACAGTTTACAATAACAGTTATTGGCAAATAATGTAGCAGTGTTATTCATTATTTTGAAATAGCCGTTAATGCCATCACTATCTGTGGGGAGGGTGGATTTCTTTTTAGATGGATAGAGAATTGAATTGTAGTTTTCGTATTTTTAAATTATTATTTAAGTTTTACTTTGAATATTTAGTTAATAAGTATAATTTAGTATGATATAGGCTTAAAGACAAATTAACGCGGCATTGACTCAGCCGCGGCTATTTTTATAACCTTAAAATTAGTCATCAAGCGAAGATCACATCCAACAATTTAACGCTGGAATTTTGGAAATAAATTGTTACGTTAGAAGATTATAAAAAAACTGCACAACAATTAGCCTCTTCAAGAAATGATAAGCAGTAACGGTAAGTTTTATTTATTTTTAAATTTAGTAGGTGTAACAATTTCTTGCTTCATAGTTTATTTACAGATGCACACGCCCCTAAGGTACTTTCTGAAACTGTAATGCAACCACACACAATTCACTAAATGCAACCTTATCATGTAGTGCAGTACAAGTGTAAGTATATACCTACCTACACTTGTAATGTTAAATTATGTATGTTCAAAAGCATTGGTGCCCTATAATTTAAGGGAACCCTCTAATTTAAATTTTAGATAATTTTTAGAATTATTTCTCAAGACTTGTGACTTGACTTAAGATCCTAAGGCCCCTAGGTGGGACAGAGTGCTTTAACAGTCTTTCTCCATCGCAAATGGTTTTTGGCAATTTGCTTTGCTTCAGGCCAGGTTAGCTCCATTGTCTTCATCTCCGCTGCAACTGTGCACCCTCAAGACTTGTAATTAATAAGAATTGTAGTCAATCCTTTTTAGGGTTTCATACCCAAAGGGTTTTGGGTCCCTAGGGGCCCTATTCATGAGAATTTGATGTCTGTCTGTCTGTCACCAAGCTGTATCACATATCTGATAGCTAGACAGATGTTATTTTCACAGTTGATGTATTTGTGTTGCCGCTGTAACAAAAATTAGTAAACACAGTATAAAATAAAAATTTAAGAGCGGCTTCCATACAACAGACATGACTTTTTGCTGTTTTTCGATGATAATAATGGCAACAAGACTCTTGAAATATTAACAGAATAATGAGTAATCTTCTTCTTCTTCATCATCATCATCTCAGCCACAAGAAGTCCACTGCTGGACATAGGCCTCCCCTAAGGATTTCCAATATGACCGTTTAGAAGCGGCCTGCATCCAGCGCCTTCTTCTTCTTCTGGAGTGGTAATGTCTAGTTTTTTTTAATTTATAATTTTAGTGATTTAAGTATTAAGTTAATTTTTTTAGTGATATATTATATTTAAGAAAACCGCAATTCAAAATAAAATATATATTTTGTCAGTTTTTGTATAGACAGTTGAACAGAACCCTTCGCATACGAGTCCGACAGGCACTTAGTTGATTTTTTTAAAATGTGTGGTAGTGCAAATGCTAAATTTCTGTATTTAGTAAGCAAGTTATTAATATTTGTTCTATTTGCGGGTGTTGTTAAACAATCATATGTTTTATCCCACATTAAATAAACATAACACTGCCATGTGCAAGCAATGTTGACGAGCTATGTGGCGCAGCGGTCAACACGCCGGCCTGTGACACGGATGGGCCCGGGTTCAATCCCCGATCAGGTGAAGATGAAAAACGATCTTTTGCAGATTGACCTGGGTCTTGGATGTTTATCTTTATATGTATTTGTTATAAAATATAATATCGTTGAGTTAGTATCCCATAACACAAGTCTTATTAAGAACTTACTATGGGGCTAGCTCAATCTGTGTGATTTGTGCGTATATATTTATTTAAAACATAGAAAAAATGTGCAACATTTAATAAAACTTGCTTTACTCATACTATGTAGAAGTTAAACTTACACATTAAACACACTGTAGAAGTTAAACTTACACGTTAAACACTACACATAGGACCAACCATGTAAAAGTAAGAATCATTGTTTTATTTATTATTTAGGTATCATGAATTCAACAGCGTCAAAGAATATACATCACAGCGTTCAATTGTTGCTTATAGTTATCAATGAGATTATAAGAGGTAAGGCCAATTACGGACATTTACGGAACTCATAAAAAAATACCGGTTATTTTTAAGGCGCTCTTATAGTAACACCACCCAGCAATTAATTCTTTTAATCCTAAATTATATCGAATTTTAAAAATCTAACAAGTACATAACTAGTAAATTACTCGTAGTATTTTAGTATTCATTTCACTAATATTTGTTTGATAAATCAAGAGACAAATAGGTCCAAAAGTGGCCACTTTTGGCGTTAAGAGATTTTTCTCTTTAAATATGGCACTAGTAAATAACTTGGAATAAACAAAAAATACTACAAGTAATTAACTAGTTTCGTACTTGTTAGATTTTTGAAATTTGATATATTTTAGGATTTAATGAATTTAACACTGGGTGGCGCTATTGTTACTATAAGAGCGCCTTAACAAATTCTCAAAAGGAGTTTCTCAATTCCTCTGTATGTTTCTGTTTCATCTTTGTATGTTTATAAGAAAACAACAATTGCAAAAAAAATATACTTGGATGCCACTTGATTTAAACTTATTTAAGTATATTTTAGTTTTTTATAAATTAAGCCAAGCCAAGTTGATGAGAATGTTGGTCCTCTGTTTTGATTGAACAACCACAGCAACAAAATAAAAAATTTAATTATTTTTCTATTGTGTACTTGACAGAAGGCGCTTACACTTACACTAGCCAACTAGCGCCACCCCTCATTTAGTTCTTTTACTAACAACTAGGATCAAATTGAAAAAGCTACTTAAGTACTTTGGCAGTAAATGACGTAGTATTTTTGGTACTTTCATTATTATACATTTGGTAAATCAAGATAACTAATCTAATGTACTTTATGAGTAAAAATCTAAATATGAAATGATGATTTCGATGAAAAGTTTAGGTACTAAAAATACTACAAGTATTTACTACAGAAGTACGTTCATAGATTTTTTTAATTTGTTCTTATTAGAGTACAAGAATTAAATAACAGATGTCGCTATTTTTGCTGATGTAAGCCTCTTACACCTTATACCAAAATCTACAACTTGGAACTAAAAGTAAAATTTTTAATTTAGTCATTAGAAACCAAGTGAGGCCAATAACCCAAATGACTGATACTATCATATTACAATTTATAATCATTTTTTAATTTAAAGTTGGTACCAACCAATATAACAAGGATAGTTTATTTTACACTAGCAAAAAAGACAAAATTGAATTATTTATGTTATGATAATTTCAACTTGACCTTTTCTAACACATAGGTATTTTTTATTGGTATTTATTTAAATACTAGCTGTTACCCGCGGCTTCGCCCGCGTGATATATAATGTCCTTCTCAGTACCCTATCTATGTGTATGCAAAATTTCATGCTGATCGGTTCAGTAGATACGGCGTGAAAGCGTAACAAACAAACAAATAAACAAACTCATTTTCGCATTTATAATATTAGTTGGGAAGTTGGGATTGGAATGGGATTGGGATTAGTTGGGATTATGATCCAAACATTGCAAACGCGCATTTATCGGTGATATTTTTATAAATTGTAGAGACCAATAAGAATAGCCTACACCCAAGTTTGCAACTTTTTAACCCTCTGCTACTCCGGGGGGACTTTTTTCAGTTTTTACAATAAAACTATCTTAAGGATGCTTTTTTCAGGTATCTTTGTTGTATGGGTAATTCCTTCTAAATTAAAAAAATAAACTATTGCTTATCATTCTAAAAACACTTTTATTTGACTGCAACACTGTGACTTTTGTATCCAATCACTGGAAACCAAAATTTATTTTTGTTTTTTTGGCAATTCTGTCATTTTATGATAGTGTCATGAGTATCACCAAGTAGTGCATTTTGTAGTGGAGTTGAATTACATTTTCACAGTATGTACTTAATTTAATTAATTAAGTACTTAAACCTACTTTCCTACTAACTTTAAATGTTTTAGTTTTGATATATGAGAATCTTAGTAGGTATAATACTCTTGCACTCGAAACTACCAGATAGATTAAGATTAAATATTAAAATGAAATTCTGTTGGCATCAGAATTGCAAATATTATTAATAATGTGGACTAAGATATAGGGAAAAGCTAGTAAAACTGGAATAGTTATTTATTCCAATTCCAACTCATCAAAAATCATCTTATGGCTGTTGCAGGTACATGAAAATACAGAAATGCACAATACTAACTTGGATCCGATAATAAGATTGAAATCCAATGATGAAATTTTCCTTAAACTGTTGCCAATTTACCTAGTAAATTAATTATATAACACTGGAACTACCCAAGGAGTGTGACCGGCCGTATAGGCCTTACCCAAGTCCCTGGGCATGGGCATGTGGTCCCACTTCTATGTTATCGGACTATAGCAATTCTCCCGCGACTTCGTTATCGTAAAACTTCACAGTATTTCACCCCCTTAGAGTTTGAATTTCTTAATATCCTTTCTCAGTGCTTATTTTTACACCATGAAAGGACACCTGCACTAAATTTCAAGTTTTTAGGAAAGAATCGTAGTTTCGGCTGTGACTGTGAGTTTAAGTCAGTGTGTAAGAATGTATCAATAAAAAGAAAACCTGACTGGTTTTCTTTTTATTGATACATTCTTACAATGGCACATAGATGGCGCCATGGGCTCTGTCTCAACTTTGTTGAATACAAAGTTGTAACAAAACCTGTTGTGTCATTTTATGAGAGAAAATATATCTTATTTACAATGAAAACAATACTTTTTAGGTATGTCTATACGTATGTGAAAACGGCCAAGTGTGAGTCTGACTCGCGCACGAAGAATTCCGTACCGTTATCTATACAATACTAATTGTGCCCGCAATTTCGCCCTCTTGAAATATGTAGCCTATATGTCTCTTTCCTCAGGCTCTGAAATATCTGTGTACCAAATTTCTTTTAAATCGGTGCAGTATTTTTGACCTTTAGATTTATTTATATTTAATTTATTAAATATAAGTATAATTTGTCTATAGATCAAAAACGGTGATAAAAATTATATTTTTGGTATCTGAACCCACCTATTTATTTTATTTTGATTTTAATATTAAGTGAATATGCTATCTACTAAATATTCTGTGAATATTTCAAGAGTCCACCTTTTGCCGTTATTAATAACGAGCTAAAAAATGGCAAAAAAAACACGTTTGTTGTATGGGAGGGAGCCCCCCTTAAATATTAATGTTATTCTATTTTTAGTTCAGTATTGATTGTTACAGTGGCAGCAGGTATAGGTACATCATCTGTGAAAATTTCAACTGTCTAGCTATCACGGTTTATGAGATACAGCCAGGTGACAGATAGACCGACATTGAAGTCGCAGTAATAGGGTCGCGATTTTACCTTTTGGGTACGGAACCCTAAAAATTAACCCTGAGTTTAGGCTAATTTAGGCTAACGCCATGTAGTGATGAGTGGCAAGGTGCACTATAACGCCCCGTCGGCCGCTCTCGTTGGGCCAATCATTTTGTGTGAAGACGTCGGCAGTCTCTATCCTAACTAATATTATAAATGCGAAAGTGAGTTTGTATGTTTGTTTGTTACCTCTTCACGTTTTATATACTGATCTTCTTTAAATTTGGCATATACACAGGTTTAGGGTACTGATAAGGACATATTCATCCCGGAAAAAAGTACTGTTCCCGTGGAATTTGCGTTAAACGACTCGGCGAATTCGTAAGGCAAAATTATACGCGAGCGAAGCCGCGGGTAAAAGCTAGTTATACTATTACATTGTCTTTATTTTGTCTTTGGCCTGAGTACCGTGGCACATCAACTGAAAATCTAATCAGTAAAACACTGAGGAACATTATTTTTCCTACCACAAAATCTATTCAGATTTAACAGACACAGTGCAAATTCTCATTTATGTAAATTATGCATATAAATTTCGACACTATGAATAAAAACAATGTTTATTAACATATTTAATCTTTGCCGTAAGAATATTTTTTAAATAATAAATGATTTAGTACTTTGGATCCCATTCACTCCGGTTGGTGGTTAGTGATACTGAAGACCTTGTATAAGAACCAGAATGAAATAGTTACTTATGCATAGGAATTTATTGGTTCTTTAGGATCGTCTCTACATTGTATATAGGTACCTATATCAAGGAATTCAATGTGTTGGTTCCTTTGCTTTGTTATGTAGGCTACAATCCTATGGAGCTAATATGAAGATCACAACATTACGAGAATAAAAAGTTTAAAGGGTTTCGTAGTAGCAGGGATAGATTAGGGTGTCCACCGTATTTGCGGTATACCTACTCAATTAATAGCTACCTTATCTTTTGCCTTAGGTAGCATGAGCAAAATCGATCACGGTTGAACCGTTGAGCATAGTATACCCCAAATAAAAACTGATTATATTATTATAGTTATAAAGTTAATTACGATTTTTAACCGTTTATAGTTAAGATTATAATTATTCTTTCCTACTTTTTAGTTCCTGTTTGTAAACTTACACGTATAGAGTTGAAGTTGGTTTAGGTTTTATTGCTAAAAATATTTTTAATCCATGACTGTTCCCAAGTGCTTGCCATGCTACTTAGACATGTGCTTAAAATAAGCACGGAAGCATGTTACTATACTAAGTAGCATGTGTATTCGTACCTTTAGTACTTTTGACAAAAGTTACCGTTTTGGCAAAAAAAGTAAGTAAAGCTTAACCTCTAAACTATTATTATATATAACCTTTGACTTGCTATAGCCAGAAGTTTATAAATAGTTATGCATCGCAGAACAAGATATTAAATGACAACTCTTCGCTAAGCTTCATTTCATATGAGAGAAGCGCTACTGAATTTTTTACGAGTAATATGCAGGGTCCAGCCGTTAGGCCTTTCCATGTGTATTTAAGAATTCATAAATTCAAAATATCTAATTAAATTCCGTATCTCAAATTAAATCCTGGGTAAAAGGGTTTGCCATAATCGTACGATTTGTTCTGTGTGTCTTTTGTGACGAAAAATGTGTTTTTTGTTTGGGTGCTTCGCGACCGTCGGGGGTTTCGCGACCGTCGGGGGCTTCGCGACCGTCGGGGGCTTCGCGTGGGCCTAACGGCTGGACCAATTATATCGCACCTTTTAGATTCGTCATCGAATACTTAAGTACTATAAGAAAGCCGGAAGTCAATACGTTAATCTGTTGATAACTAAATATTAATTGAGCAAAAGTGCCACATACTTCTAGATTCTGCATTGAATTTATGCGCTCATTAATAATTATCAAACTGCCGTAAATGTGGCTATAAAAAATATATTAAGCTTACGCTATTTGTAAATGAGTCATTGATAGATTAATGAGACTATAGTCTAGTCTAAATAAGCATTTTTTATTATTTTTTAATTAAAATGGAGGTACGGTCCTGTCCCGACCCCATAAAGTTGTATTTATAGGAAGAGATAAGACACCTTTAAATATTGGATACTTTCATAGTGGCTTTCAAATATAGCGCAGTGGTCATATGCATTTTATACTATGTATGCGGTCATGCGTGAGGAGCCTAAAACTATCTATACGATATCTTTGTACAAACTCCGATCTACCGAGAAAAGGTTAGGAAACATCTAGTTTTAAGCTGAGGTACTTGGCACTTTTATTAATTCTAAGGCAAAGGTGAAATCAAATCCTTGTGTAAAACAAGCTATACAAGCTTTGACGTAACAAATAATCATTCTTACAGTGGGTCGTGACGTGAAAACCCTGTGTTCTTTTCAAACAAAGTATCTTCAATTTGTCGTTACATTTTAACCGACTTCAAAAGTAGAAACAAACATCGTGCGTGACATAGGATTTTTATCTTTAAAAGAAGGATTCAATTTTGTCAAATCTTCTGAAAATAAGTTTAAAGGAAAGTTATAACTTCGTTATCCATCTTTGTCAGAACTATTTCCCTAGAGTGCGTGGTAACGTAAACTTACATTGATATGACATTAATATGGTACATATAAAACCTGCGGTTCTTTGTAGCTATGATAAAAACAAACTTTAACATTTACGAGATTTATGTTTATGTCGCATATTGCAAAATTTTTGCCGTTAAGGTCCAGTGCCATTTGAAATAAATTATGTTACAGAAAACGGAGAGATAATTTAAAAAATTGTTTTGCGAGGCCCTAAATGCCCATATTCAAACTATTTGGTAAACTATTGTCAACAATTTCAAATGAGAAAATGAAGCTTTTTAAAGTATATTTGACAAAAACATCCCTATTTGATAAATTACATTTAACAGTCGTCGCTCGATACAATTATTCATGATAGGTATATTGAATTCAAACTAAATTATAGTAAAAAAAAATAAAATTAATAGTATGTTAAATAATTTGCTCTTAAATCAAAAATTATTTTGTTTTTTTTTTTCGTAAAAATCAACAAGCATAGAAATTACAACCTTTGCAAAAAATATAGCCTATGTTATTCGGGAGGGCGTTCGATTCTCACGATACCCTATCAAAACATATCCACATCTGTTGAGGCATTCAGAGGTTAAAGTGAAAAAACCGGCCAAGTGCGTGTCGGGCCACGCGCAGTATAGGGTTCCGTAGTTGCGAATGACAACTTTGAGTACACACTGTTTACACTCGCACCTCACAGTTTAACGACCAAAAACATCTAACAATAAAGATTGTATGAAATTTTACATTTTCCAGTACATTTTATAAGTTGGTTGCCTATAACTTTTTAGTTTGTACTTAGTACTTAGCACTGATAGTTTTCCTTTCAACTTCAGTATATATACTAGTGCTTTAATTTTTTTCACGTATCTATATATAACCGTTTAGGAGATAGAGGGGGGGGACACGTACCTCTAACAAAAATTTGCACTTTAAAACCAAATATTTCGGAAACGGATCCCTAAATCGAAAAATGGTGTTCTCAACCTCACAATATTTTTCAAAGACCTTTTTAACGATACCCCACAAGATGGGTAAGTAGAGAAAAAAAAATGACTCCCCCACTTTACTTGTATGGGAGCTACCCAAAAAAAAATTTTTTTTCAAGATTTTTTTCTACGACTTTTTTGCCATGATTAATGTACATACTCATACCAAATTACAGCTTTCTAGTACTTATGGTCTCTGAGTAAAACCGCGGACGGACAGACAGACAGACAGACAGACAGACAGACAGACAGACAGACATGGCGAAACTATAAGGGTTCCTAGTTTACTACGGAACCCTAAAAAAAGGTAACGGATTACATAATGATGATGCATGAACTCAAAAAACAATACGAAGTGTAAAAAAAAATTTGGCAGTAGTGTAACAAAATAACTAGGTATGTTCTAAGTTAAGTACTTAAAACGTCATCATCATCATCATCAACAGGTCTTTGTTAGTCTCAACTGCAAGAGCACGACCCTCTCTGTACTTCCAGAGCCATCCGGAGCCAATAACATGTATTAGGCAGGGCAGTCAGAGGATTTGGCCTACACTCTCCACGCTGGCCAGACGGGTTGGAGAGGTTAAACTTAAAACGTAAAAGCAATTAAATTATTTTGAACAAAAAATCAATAACCGACTTCAATTCTATACAAAAGTGTACAAACTGGAAATAAAAAGTAGAAAACAATAATTAAATTGCGAGGAACCGCAATTAACAAAAATATATTGATACTTTCATACCTATTTACAATTAGGTATAACTTAAACTTCTTCTTCTTCCTCACCTTATCCCAATTATGTGGGGTCGGGACAGCATGTAAGCCTTTTCCATTTCACTCTATCACGAGCCATCTCCTTCGTCACCTTCTTTTTCTCTATTCTCCTTCACACACTCCATCCATCTTTTCTTTGGCCTTCCTCTATTCTGGTTTCCAGTACCCTTCTAGTAATATGGCTCTCTTCTCTCCGCATAACATGGCCGTACCATCCCAATCTATTACTCCTAAGCTTTTCTGTTATTGGGGCTACTTTTGTGCTACCTCTCACATACTCATTCCTTATCCTATCCCTTCTAGTCACCCCACTCATCCATCTTGACTTTCTCATCTCCGCTGCATGCAGTCGCCTTTCATCCGTTACCTTGGTGGCCCAACACTCCGAACCATACAAAACAACCGGTCTTATAAATTTTACCTTTGAGCTTAAGGGGCATGCGTGAATCACAAATAACCCCAGTAACTTGTCGCCACTTTGCCCAACCGGCGTTAATGCGACTTTTAACGTCCCGGTCTATGTTGCCATCACTCTGTAAGAGAGAACCGAGGTATCGAAAGTCAGAGCAGGCTGGCAGGGATACACCATCTAAGGCATAACTTAAACGCTCACCATAAATACTTTAGACCCTAAGCCTAAGCACCAAATAAATTAAACGACTCCAAAAAACTTTAAATGCCATTGTAAAAAGTATCCTAAAATATCATCATCATTTCAGCCGCAAGAAGTTCACTGCTGGCCATAGGCCTCCCCCAAGGATTTCCAATACGACCGGTTGGAAGCGGCCTGCATCCTAAAATATACTGCATTATAATCCAAAATAAATAAAAGAATAATAACATGTATTGTACAAATATTCTTTTTGGTTCCCAAAATGGATAAATGATCACCAAATAATGTCTTATATACATTTTAATACTAATACCAAAAACCTTTCTACAAATTCGATTGACTGACATCCAAAAGTAATTAATTGAAATTTTCTTAAATGTACGATAAAATTATTCTCATTAGGGTCACTGGGAATCGGTGGACTCAGCATGCACAAGACCGCAATTTGTGGCAAATTATGGGGGAGGCCTATGTCCAGGTGTAGACGTTCCTGGCTGATAGATAGGATAAAATAACATTTCCTTTCCTTTATTCCTTCCCCCCGCTACCCGCACAGCCACAAATTTCAAGAAACGTTCATTTTACGACTAAGTCTCAAGACTAAGTTGGCTTCTAAAAAACTGTGACGGCCTCATCGGCTTTAGATTTACAAAGGACAAGTAAAACCGCATAGTATTCCGATCTCTGGGCTGGGGCACCTCAATACCAACTTCGTCCTTTTAACCGCGTTCAAAGGTGCAAAATCCGTATAGTCTACGACGAATTCTAGTCGACCGTCTCGATCCTCTGGTTCTGCGTAGGGATGTCGCATCCTTGTGCATTCTTTATCACATTTATCATGGGGAATGCTCCGAAGAATTGTTCAACCTAAACATGCTGCAAATTTCACCACCGTACTACCCAAACACTTATCATCAGGTGACCCGCTTTCTTGTCGTTCTGTCTTCGTTTGCAGTCTTATACTTGCTATTATATATATAATGTTAGCCCAGCGCTGGAAAGGTCGAAAATTATGAAGTCGACGCTTCGTCCAACACCTGCCGATATCCGGAACCCTGAACAATTTCAGCTCGAACTCCAAAATCGCTTCGAATACCTAGCAGACTGCACTTCAGTGGACGAGATTAATGGTGGGCTAGTGGAAACTGTCCATGCCGTCGGAGCAAAGTTCTGCAAGCCACGACGCACGGAAGCCTAACCTAACCTAGAAGATCTCGACTGGAACTCTCAATCTTCTGGACAAAAGGCGCGAAATGATACTGCAGTCTCTGGCTGATATGTCGGTTTACAGGCGGCTCAATAGACAAATATATAAATCTCTCAGGTGGGACATACGGCAATTTAATACAAACAGTATTAAATATGCCATCGAGAGCATTTGTCTATTGGGCAAAGCCAATTGACGAAGCTGAAGACACTGGCAGTATTGTCTCGTCTAGATCCGAGATTATGTTATGAGAAGTTCTATGGACGGTTATACACGTCAGCGCAAAGGCCCGCTATCAATCCAATTATAGACCCAAGGTCTAGATTAACTCTACACTACACCGAGGATATCCCGGACGTCAGCCTATACGAGATTAGAATGGCTCTGAAACAGCTCAAAAACAGCAAGGCGCCGGGTGATGACGGAATCACTACCGAACTTATGAGAGCGGGTGGAAAACCGGTACTCAAGGTTCTCCAGAAATTGTTCAATTCCGTCATACTCGAGGGTACAACACCTGAAGCATGGAACAGAAGCGTGGTGGTATTGTTCTTCAAGAAAGGTGACAAAACCCTATTGAAAAAGTACCGACCCATCTCGCTTCTGAGCCATGTGTATAAGCTTGTTCTCAGAGTCATTACGAATCGTCTCGCGCGTGGGTTCGATGAATTTCAGCCACCCGAGCAAGCCGGGTTTCGGAAGTTCTTTAGCACCATAGATCACATACATACGCTGCGGCAGGTAATACAAAAGACCGAGGAGTATAACCGGCCACTGCGTTTGTAGACTACGAAAAAGCCTTCGATTCAATAGAGACATGGGCTGTACTTCAGTCCCTCCAGAGCTGTCGCATTGATCACCGATACATCGAAGCACTGAAGAGTCTGTACAGGAACGCCACGATGTCAGTCCGAATCCAGGACCAGAGCTCTGAGCACATCCAATTGCAGCGAGGCGTAAATTGGGTTTGTTTACTCTGCTAAGGATTTCTAAGGAGAAGTTATCTCTCCAAAATTGTTTACCGCTGCATTGGAAGATTGTTTCAAGCTACTAGATCGGGAAGGACTCGGTATCAATATTAACGGCGAGTATCTTACTAATCTTCGGTTTACTGATGATGTAGTGATAATGGCGGAGTCGCCTGAGGAACTGAACTCTATGCTCGGTGATCTCGACAGAGTTTCTCGACGGTTAGGTCTCAAAATGAACATGGGCAAGACAAAAATAATGTCGAATATCCATGTCGCACCTTACCCAATTGTCGTTGGAAGCTCTGCACTCGAAGTTGTCGACGAGTATGTTTACCTGGGACTTACAGTTCCATTGGGTAAGTCCAACTTCGAGAAAGAGGTCACTCGTCGAATCCAACTCGGGTGGGCGGCGTTCGGGAAACTGCGTCACATCTTCTCGTCCAACATTCCTCAGTGCCTGAAGACAAAAGTCTTCGAACAGTGCGTGTTGCCAGTGATGACTTATGGATCCGAGACGTGGTCGTTCACAATGAGACTATGTAATTAGACGGCTCAGAGTTACTCAACGTGCAATGGAGCGAGCTATGCTGGAAGTTTCACTGCGCGATAGAATCAGAAATGAGGACATCCGCAGCAGAACTAAAGTAACAGACATAGCTCGCAGGATTGCTCGTTTAAAGTGGCAATGGGCCTGACACATAGCCCGGAGGACGGATGGCCATTGGGGCATTAGTCCTGGAGCGGCGGCCACGAACAGGGAAGCGCAGCGTGGGACGACCCCCGACCAGGTGGACGGACGACCTCATTAGGGTCGCCGGGAGTCGGTGGACTCAATATGTACAAGATCGCAATTTGTGGTGATTTATGGAGGAGGCCTATGTCCAGCAGTGGACGTCCCTGGTTGATAGGTAGATAGACTAGACCGATTTCAAATCTCAATTTCGAGGTACATACATAGCCTATGTCACTCACTTGAGTGACATAGGCTATGTATGTACCTCGGGTGAAGCCGGAGATGGACTGCTTGCTAGTTTCATATTAAATCCGCGACACTATTGGCGTTGGCCATCTGATGCCAACGAGAAGGGCATACGGGATTTTTTTTTCAAAGACCGTAACACATTTGTGAAAAAAAAATATACTTACGGCACATTACTGAATAGAGAGAAACATTTCAAGGCTCCGAAGCATTTCAACTCAGAATGCAATCGGGAAAACGCTCAGATTGAAGAGACTGACTAGGGATAATCCAATTCCAAGATACGAGTAACTGTGTCAGTGACAGAGACATTGCGCTGTGACAATGCTAAACGACGGATGATTTTGAATTTTTGTGAAAAAGGCTTCTCGTTATTTTTTGTTTCATATCACATTATTTACATAATCTATGACTACGTCAGTCATAGATTATGTAAATAATGTGATTATCTTATAAATATTAAATTCTATTCTATTGTTCTTACAAAAAATCCCAAAAACAAAAAAAAAGACCTTGCTATAGTATAGAACCAGAGATAGTAATCTTTTTGTAAATTTTTTTCTATATTATTGTAGTATTATATTAAATACTTTTATAGTTATTACTCAATTAAAAACCTATTTGTGAGCTTATCTAGCCTAATCAGACTAATATTAAAGGGTTAAGTGGTGTGTGTTTATTTGTAATGGGTACAATAAAAACTACATGAATGATTTTAAAATTCTTTCACCTTTATAAAGTACATACATAATAAGCGCGCAAATAGAATAGAATAGTCATTTATTCCTTAGAATATGAGATAACATAAATTGAATTTCAAACAAATAAACAACTTTTTTCTTAAGTTAGGAATTACCACAGTTTTCATCATAGTTCATTAGGAGTATCAAAGAACAGTTTCCGTGGACGTTCTGTGGGTCTAGATTGTAAACCCACCACTTCTTTAAGTCTATCCGACCATCCAGAATACACGCAGAATGTGTGGTAACTATAAAGCTACAGAGCTGTCTTACGTGACTAAAGGAGAAATATAACTTGATAAGTGATAATCTATTAGGTATAAAATTGCGCTATTTATGTATACTAATAATGTAATAAAGAGATTATTTGTTTGTATTGAATAGGCTCCGAAATTACTGGATCGATTTTAAAAATCGTTAACCCATAGAAAGCTAATTTATCCGTGAATTATCCAATATTCCGCAATAGACAAATATAATAAAACAAGACAGACAATAGAATAAAAAGGACAAATAAATTATAGTACTGAAAAATTCCACGCCGTCAGGATTTTTCCCAATATCTTATTCCTTATTCTAATATAGAATAAAATAGAATAGCATTGATGTGAATGCTTAAAAACACCGATATATATATATATATTTATATATATATATATATATATATATTCAAATTTCAATGAAATCCGTTCAGTACTTTCGGCTGTGCGTTGGCAGATGAGACACTCAGGTTTGCATATTCAGATTAGATAGATTTATGTATACACATATGGATAATAGAGGAAATGACCAGTCACGTCATCGTCCTGTCTCATGAATATTACATAATGGGCGTAGATAATTCATCAATTTTCTTTTTAAATTAGATTACGTAGAATATATATATATATATATACGTTGGCGAGGCCATCACCGTCAACAGCGAGCGCTACAGATCAATGATAAACAATTTCTTTTGGCTTGAATTGAACAATATGGACGTGAACGACATGTGGTTCCAGCAAGATGGCGCTACTTGCCACACAGCGAGTAGCGACCGACACAATGGACATTCTGCATGAATGGTTTGAGGGTAGGGTTATCTATCGCAGAGGTGACGTGAATTGGCCACCAAGATCGTGTGATTTGACTCCGCTAGACTTTTTCTTGTGGGGTTTTCTGATGTCGCAGGTCTATACCAATAAGCCACAATCGACCGTTGCCCTGAAAGCCAACATAACGCAGGCCATCGCTCAGATTCAGTCGGATCTATGCAGCAGAGTCATTAAAAATTGGACCTCTCGGATTCGTGCCATCATACGAAGTGGCGGCGGACATATGAACGATGTCATATTCCATTCTTAATGGCATAAATGGGCATTTCAAAAAAAAAATCATAAATATCTTATACACATCTTGAAAAATATATAAAATATGTCCTTTGTGATGGAGTATCTGTCCCCGAACCCCCATTTTTCCTTTTTGGTAATTTTCTCCAATCCTAGACAGTTTTTTAAATAAAATACTTAATTACCATGCTCTTTCAAAGAAACACATTCAAAAAGTTTCATACACTCTAAAATGTTCTGTCTCTTGGACTATTACTAAATGAATGTTTCCGTCACTAATGATGCAGTGAATACAAACAATGACGTACAATTCGATCTTTAAATATGTCTGTGGTTAAACCAGGTGTCATTTGCGAGTGACGAGAATTGAGGGAGAGCAGACGTGTTGTGGGGCTCTCTAGGACATCAAATACTTTTTTAAGGTATGTACCACTTATTATCAATTCATTGGTAACTAGATGTTACTCGCGACGTTCGCATGGATCTCGATTGGGCGATGACATAAAATAATTTGGGCTTTTACCCACTCTTCGATGAATGACTCAAGTAGCCAACGGTTTCTCAATTTATTAGTGACTCTGATCCCAACAAAAGTAGACTTTCAGAAACAACTCTGATTTTAAAGGGGTTTCTCATTAATGCCGGTAGTTCTGCAGATAAATAAGTGAAGATCAAGGCAATGATATCGTATTTGAATCTGAGTATTATCTTCGTGTTTATTTATAACAATCCCTCGGAACAGCGAAATAATTGAGTTTGTTGCCGCACAAATATTTATGTCCTTCTAATATCCTTGAGTACTATTTTGATTTTTGACGCTTATAGGGTCAGCTGGGCTCAGTAAAAATCTTTTTCAATACATTTGCTATTTATACGGTCCTTATGACATCGAAACTCGGATCTTACGGACTAGGCCCTTTCATTTACACCAATAACACTGCTTGCAAAAAAGCCCATTGGCGCAGATGCACAATCGTACCTTTTTCATAGAATCTGAGCAAAATGTTATTATATTCAGCATGAAAATTCTTTGCTGGCTTGTGTGATGAATGTGGATTGAATTTTTTGAAATTTTTGAAAAAATTTTAGCAGCTTTCGAAGCTGATGATGAATCGTCTCGCGAAAAGGCTTGATAAGGTGACTACAATACCATTAAACCACATCCATACACTGCGGCTGGTTATACAGAAGTCCGAGGAGTATAACCGACCAATATGCATAGCGTTTGTGGACTATGAGAAAGCCTTTGATTCGATCGAAACATGGGCCGTGCTTCAGTCTCTCCAGCAGTGTCGCATTGACCATCGGTATATCGAAGTGTTGACGTGTTTATACAGCAACGCCACCATGTCAGTCCGAGAACTGGAGCAAAGTACGAAGGCTATTCCACTTCCAGAGAGGGGTTAGACAGGTAGACGTCATTTCTTCATGCTTTGGAAGATTTCTTCGTCTTTCCAATCCAGGAGGGATTGGTAAGACCTTTGCATTAAAAAATGGCGAGTATATCACTCACCTTCGATTTGTCGATGATATCATTGTCATGGTGGAATCGCTGGAGGACTTAAGTACCATGTTCAATGAGAACACCATTCCCAACAGGTGGGCCTTAAAATGAACACGGACAAAACGAATCATGTCAAATATCCATGTTGCGCTAACATCGGTTTTTGTTGGAAACTCTATCCTTGAAGTTGTAGACTAATATGTTTACCAGGGTCAATTGATCTAAGTTGGAAGTTCCAGCTTCAAGCATTAGGGCTTCGCCGAATCCAACTCGGCTGGACAGCATTCAAAAAGCTCCGCAGTGTCTTTCCGTCTGATATACCTCAATGCCTAAAGTCCAAAGTCTTATGTGTGTTACCAGTGATAACTTACGGGTCCGAAACGTGGTCCCTTACTACGGGCCTCATAAGAAAGCTCTAGTTCGCTCAAAGAGCTATGGAGAGAGCTATGCTCGATGTTTCTCCACGTAACCGCATCAGTAATGAAGCAATCCGTAGAAGAACTAAATTCACCGACGTAACTCAGAGGATTAGCTCCTTAAAGTGTCAATGGGCGGGGCACATAGCGCGTGGAACCGATAGCAGAATAGTTTCTGAATGGCGACCACGTACCGGCAAGCGCAGCGTCAGACACCACCAGCCTGGTGGTCGGACGATCTGACCAACATCGCAGGCCGCTCCCAACTGGTAATTTTGGAAATCCTTGGGAGAGACCTAGTTCCAGCAGTAGATTTTCTGCGGCTGAAATGATGATGATGAAAGTTACCTGATTACTATAATTGTAAAAACTGCTTTAAATTTCTTACTGCGTTCTTATTTTTATTTATGGTAATCGCAAATGTATTGAAAAACGTATGATGGTCGTACTCACATCAGTAAACTGTTTATTATAGTCATGTTCTAATATGGTTTTTATGACAACTGGTCAATAAACATTTGTTTATTTTCTTATATGGATCACATGTTAATTAAGAAAGACAATATTCAATTAAATACTAATTTATTGTCTATGGTTACTTAATAATGTTTCAAATAAAAACCGGCCAAGTGCGAGTCAGACTCGCGCACGAAGGGTTCCGTACCAGAAAAAAACCGGCCATGTGCACGTCGGGCCACGCGCAGTGTAGGGTTCCGTAGTTGCAATTGACAGCTTTGAGTTCTCACTGGCACCTCACAGTTTAACGACTAAAAACATCCAACAATGAAAATTGTATGAAATTTTACTGTTTCGAGTACATTTTATAAGTTGGTTGCCTATAACATTTTAGTTTGTACTTATTACCCAACTCTGATAGTTTTACTTTCAACTTCGTAGTATATACTACTGCAGGAAATTTTTTTCACGTATCAATATATAACCGTTTAGCAGATAAACGGGGGGGGGGGGGGGGTCACTTACCTCTAAAATAAATTTGCAAATATTTCCGAAACAGACAAACCGACGGACAGATAGACATAGCGAAACTATAAGTAATACATATATAGTAAACAAGGCACCCTGTTTACTACGGAACCCTATAAAATGCAACTGAATTCAGTTGCATGTTTGGTTGTCAATTGATAACCTCGCCCTTTATGACAGACTTCAAAAAGGAGGTTTCAAATTTCGACCGATTATTATATGCTTAATTTATGTGTGTTCGCGGATAACGTTTATGATTTTAATTTTTTTTGTCGGCAAAGTGGTATTGTAGTGGTTGTTCCATGATAAGGAAACCACGATCTGATGATGGCATCCCAGAGAAAAATGAGGGGAAGTTTCGAAAATCGTAGGGGCGACTAGTGCGTTTGTTAATTTTTTCATTAAGAAGATGGACTACCTGTAAATTTTCATACAAAAAGTGATTACGCTTCCCACCCCTTAAACATAGTCTAATTTCAATATTTTTTACACATTATTGATAAATTCGGGAAGTAGGGATGTATGTTTTGATATTTAAGATATATTGCTTACAACAAAAGTTATGAGCATATATGTAAATATCCAAATTTTTTCATAAAAATACCCGGGGCATTTCAATTTATTTAAATTAATCTAAACCGAATCAATAAAAAAGAAAAACGGTTAGCCCTAGATTAAGATTTGCTCAATCAAATGACACCAAAATTTCCTCATTTCGTAAAGGTTTAGGGGGTGGAAGAGTTATCGCTTTTTTGAAAATTACAGGTAGTCGATTCTCTTAAGTCTTTTTAAGGTTTCTATTTAGTGTACTGTTTGAAGTGGGGTTTTTGATAAAAAATATTTGAAGTTAGTTAATTGCTGTGCTTGTATGATATATTCTATTTTTTTCTTATATAATTTAGATAAAAAATGAAGTTCCATTATTATGGAAAAATAAGCAATAAAAAAAAAACAAGTATAATCTTTGGTGGAAAAACTGCTTCCTAACATTGTTCTGTCTCTTTTGTTTCGTAAGTGCTGTATGTGTTATACACAAAAATGTACTATACTGGTTTTTAATCTCATATTCTCCATTAGTGTCAATACACAGTTTTATACGTCAAAGCCCATTTTCAAGACATATTTTCTACTCAACATTAGTCACCTCTTTGACGCCTTCTCAAATTCAGCCAGTGCATCATTCGGTGATTTGTTTGTTTGTTTTTCGTATGTGTAAGTGGCCAACACTGGTGTCAGATTTTTCAAGCTGCCTTAAGGCATCTGACATAGCTTAACGACTGCCATCAACGATGACAGCCGGGACCAACGGCTTAACGTGCCTTCCGAAGCACGGAGGAGCTCGAGATATAATTATGCCACTTGCGGTCACCCATCCAAGTAGGGACTGCACCAGGGGTTGCTTAATATATGTAAGCGCTCATAGAGCTCACACCCACTGGACCATCGGGCTCCTCCTCATTCGGTGATGAAAACTGTTTTCTTTTTTTATTATGCGGAATTAAAAAGGTCGCATGGTGTCGAATCAGTAGTAATTAAGTAAGTTTGACCGGTGTGCTGTCTAGAATGTCGTGGTGAAGCAGTAGGCCAAGGAAGTCGTATTCGGTCTTTTGCTGCTCACAACAGTAAAAAGTTCTGACAAATATTTGGCAACATACCATTCAGCATTGATACTCCTTTGATCTCGCAAAGGTACCGATTTGAACTTTCGATCAAAATTTTGCCTGCACTTCTCGGTCGTTTCACTTTGGGAGGCATTGATCCACTTTATAACACCCACACGGTTGACTGACGGTTTGTTTCTGGATCATTCTGATAAATCCATGATTCATCACTTCAAATTTTGCTATCATGCCTCGACACTATTCTATTCATAGATATCAGAATATTTACTATTCTATTCTACCCGAACCTCCTAAACCTGCGTTAGTGAAACTATCTTCCTTACCCGAAGAATTGATCCCCCGTGGAATTTCATGCACACTTCCGACCTATTCTGCAGTATAAGCTTCATCATCAGCCTATACTCGTCCACTGCTGGACATAGGCCTCCCCGATTGCACGCCATCGAGATCTTTCTTCGGCTGCTCGCATCCAGCTCCTACCAGCCATCCTGCGCAAATCGTCACTCCACCGCGCCTGAGGACGTCCTACACTACGTTTGCCGAGACGCGGTCTCCACTCAAGAACTCGTTTGCCCCAACGGTTATCGGTTCTTCGGCTAATATGGCCAGCCCACTGCCACTTCAGCTTGCTAATCCGGTGGGCTATGTCGATGACCTTAGTTCTCTGCCGGATCACCTCATTTCTGATTTGATCCCGCAGAGAAATGCCGAGCATAGCCCTTTCCATAGCCCGCTGAGCGACCTTGAACTTGTGGACCAGCCGTGCCGTTAGTGTCCACGTTTCGGCTCCGTATGTCATGACGGGTAGGACGCACTGATTGAAGACTTTTGTCTTTAGGCACTGTGGGATCGACGATGTGAAGACCTGACGTAGTTTCCCAAACGCAGCCCAACCTAGCTGAATTCTTCTATTCACCTCGCTCTCGAAGTTGTTTCTACCTAACTGCAATGTTTGCCCGAGGTATACATATTTTTGAACAACTTCGAGAACGGCACCGTGAACTGCAATCGGTTCCGGTAGTACATGTTCGTTGAACATGACCTTGGTTTTATCCAAATTCATCCGTAGGCCGATGCGTATAGAAGAGTCAGCCAGGTCATTCAGCATCTGTTGTAGGTCCTGCAGCGTTTCTGCCACGATAACGATGTCGTCAGCAAATCGCAAGTGAGAGATGTACTCGCCATTGATGTTGATGCCACGTCCTTTCCAGTTCAGCGTCTTAAACATATCCTCCATTGCATTAGTGAACAATTTAGGAGATATTACGTCTCCTTGTCTCACTCCTCGATGCAACGGTATGGGACTTGTCTGCTGATTCTGTACTTGGACGGACATGGTGGCGGCCTCGTACATACATCTCATCACTTGGATGTATCGCCAATCTACTTGGCATCGCTGCAGGGACTCCAGAACGGACCAGATTTCAATGGAGTCAAAAGCCTTCTCATAGTCCACAAATGCTAGACACAGGGGCTGATTATACTCTTCGGTCTTCTGTATAATCTGCCGCACTGTGTGGATGTGGTCTATGGTGCCGTATCCGCTCCGAAACCCAGCCTGCTCCGGTGGTTGGAATTCGTCAAGTCTTCGCGCAAGACGGTTCGTGATCACTCTTGAAAACAGCTTATAGACGTGGCTTAGAAGGGAAATGGGTCGATAGTTCTTCAGCAGGGTTTTGTCTCCCTTTTTGAAGAACAGGACGACTACACTCCTACTCCACGCCTGCGGAGTTCTCCCTTCGAAGAGAACAGCATTAAAAAGTTTTTGGAGCTCCCTCAGTACGGGTTTGCCTCCTGCCTTTAACAATTCTGTTGTAACGCCATCCTCTCCAGGGGCTTTTCCATTTTTAAGCTGTTTAAGAGCGATCTCGATTTCGCCAATGCTGATTTCTGGCAGGTCTTCAGTGTAATGGCGTGTTAATGTGGCTCTAGAATCCTCATTTTCGGGATCAGGTCGAGGTGCATGCGAAGCGTATAACCGGCCATAGAAGTTTTCCACCTCTGAAAAGACTGCCGGCTTCGAAGCAACGACTTCTCCACTTGCTGTGGTCAACTTCGTCAATTGGCTTCTTCCAAGAGATTTTACGAACACTTTTGACCCCCGGTTTTGCTCGATCGCTTTTTCAATAGCGAGGGTATTGGAGCACCGCAGGTCGTGTCGTACGTGCTTGCTGATCTCTTGGTTTAGAGCCCGTTTTCCTGACGAAGTGACGTCGTTCCTTCATTAGCTCTAAAGTCCTATCCGAGAGCTTAAACTTCCTGCCCTTACGCTGCATGTTACAAAATCGCGTACCTTCTTCCCTGAAAATTCGAACCACATTTTCAAAGTTCTGGTCAACGTCAATTGTGGTTTCCACGGAAGCGAATCGGTTCTCAAGGTTTGACTGGAACGTTTCAGATCCCGTCATGGTTTGGAGCGGAGTAGGTCGGAGCCTGGCTTTCATCAAGCGGACACGTTCAGCTTTGAAGTCGATATTCAGAGAGCCTCGGACAAGTCGGTGATCGCTACCGGTATTAAACCTGTTGATCACGGAGACGTCTCTGAATATTTGCTTTTTGTCCGTCATGATGAAGTCGATCTCATTTTTTGTCATAGTGTCGGGGCTTTGCCACGTCCACTTCCTTTGGGGCTTTTTCTTAAAGAAGGAATTCATCAAGAAGAGCCCCTCTCGTTCGAGGAAGTTGACAAGCATTCGCCCCCTATGATTTCTACTTCCAAATCCATGGGATCCTACTACCGATTCGTTGCAATTCTGTACTCCCACTTTAGCGTTGAAGTCCCCCATAACAACGTTGTAGTGGGTCTTAGTTGTGAAGTGGAGGGCCCTTGATATGTCATCGAACATATTCTCCACTTCATCGTCTGAGTGTGTCGAGGTCGGTGCGTACACTTGCACCACCTTGAGGCTATACCTCTCGGTGAGCTTTACGATGAGGTACGCCACCCTATTCGACACACTGGACATTTCCACTACGTTGTCAGATAGGGACTTATTTACCAGAAACCCAACGCCGCCTTGGGATTGTTGGTCTCCCTCGCGGAAGAACATTAGGTGGCCTGATTCGAGGGTTATGGTGTCCTCCCCCTCTCTTCGGACTTCACACAATCCCAATATGTGCCACCTAATCTTCCCAAGTTCCACTTCAAGTTGCGCCAGATGCGAGTCAAGCCGTAGCGTGCGTCCGTTGTACGTCGCCAGGGTCAGTCGGTTTTGGTGGCCTCCCGTAGCCCGGAGATTCTTCGCACCCCCTGCCCCACCGTTACCATGGTCGCCACCATGACCAGGAATAGCGGGGCCGCCGGGAACTGGGGGCCGTGGCCTTCTGTGCTTCTGCATGAGGGGGATATGCCCATAATCGCCACGCTGGGCAGGCGGGTTGGCGATCGCAGTATGGGCCAGTTCTGCGGCCCGCACCAGGAGACGCTGCTGCCCATCTCCTGAGATCAAGTTTCCCTTAGTCGCCTCTTACGACACCCACGGGATGAAAGGGGGTAGTGCAATTCTAAGCCGGCACTACACGGCGGAGTATAAGCTTAATATCTTCATAATATGTAATTCGCCTATTCTCTTAAATTAATTTTTTCACAGCAAGCACGTTTTCTTTCTTAGTAGTTGTCTTAGGGCGGCTACTTCTTTCTTCGTCCGCCAAAGTTTTTCGACCACACGCTTAAATTTGTTGAACCACCAATAAACAGTCAAGTATGCTATTGCTGTGTAAAACATCTCAACAAAGTATGCTTTACGTGGGAATTGAAGCCACGACCCCCGGGTCAACAAGGCAAACCCACGGAGGCTGTTCGTCACATTTAAAATCGTACAAAATTTTCTCGTTCTAGAAGATGAGATTCAGTGAGACAAAATATTTTAATTTTGCTCATGAAAAAGTGGGATGGGAAATCCGAATTCGGAATGTTGTTTTGTTATAAATACTCGTAGTTTTCATTGACATAAAAACCAGCCGGTGTCACCTACAAAAAGAAAACTGTTAGTCGCAAAACTTTCTGCGTAACCTGTATTGCACTTCAGGCAAAAATATTTGTTTTTCTGTTTTACAGGCCACAAAGCACATTCTCTTTCAAAATTTGCTTGATTTTTTTGCCATTTATATATTTGTGAAATTATATTTTAGCCAAAATATAAATGAATGATAAAAATATATAGTGAAGTTGAGTTCATTACCTTTACTCAGGACCTAAAGTCGCACGTGTAATATTATGATTATGTCACCGAGTTCGTTGTTTCACGTTTCTTGCGGGTTTCATAATGACTATTTTATAAATTCGACTATGAAACAGGCAAATTCACGAAGGTCAAAATCAGGCGCTGGTCGACGGATACCTAGCCACTGCTGTACATCATCTTACGATCTTCATCATTCTTTCTCGTCTTTAGATATCGATTAATGCATGCTATTTGTTTCTAAATAGTCATCAGGTTCAATATTTTTAAATACATATTGGCTGCCGTTTAGATTGAAATTAAGTAAAAATTGGATAAGTATATTGTTATAAAATGATGGGAAAAACACTTCTGTATTTAGTCGCTTGAAGGTACGAGTAAAGGTTAATTTACTCGTAATTTAATTCACTTGTTTAAATTTATAGAGACATCGCAACATTTTTTACTATTTTGCTGTGCCCCAACAGGGCTCATGTCTGAACTTAATGTACTGTTTACACCATATGTACAAGCTATGTAAACACATGAGATGCAATAAATGGCTGAGTTTGAGTTACTAAGAGCGGCAACGTCGCAAAGTTAAAAATTGCAAGCAGTGAATTACGATGTGTTAAGTATTAAATAAAATAAGTAAAACTGGATCTGTTACATCTATTAGCGAGT
The DNA here is from genome assembly GCA_963082605.1 of Rhodophaea formosa. NCBI lineage: Eukaryota > Metazoa > Arthropoda > Insecta > Lepidoptera > Pyralidae > Rhodophaea > Rhodophaea formosa. The sequence goes on along the minus strand of OY720208.1, from coordinate 8,776,622 downwards.
CCTTAGGAACTTTGAAATGTTGAACTGTGGCTGTTAACTTGGTAAGTTATAAGTTTCCATTGCAACTTACTACCCCAATTTGACTCTTTTCAGGGATGAATTTTCGAGAACATTCAAGTTATACTTTAAAATTTTACTCAAGGTGACAAATAGCGGCTTTCATAGCGAAAGGTTAAGGCGCTGTAACACCTAATAATAATAGCACGTAATGGTAATCGCGCGATAATAGTACGTACTGGTAATAAAATACGGTTAAAAGTTGTGATGCCGGTAGGCGATATCAGTTCGAACCCGTATCTGTCATTTCGGCCGCTTTTTGTCAGTTTTAATTTAATAATTCCTTAATTATAACCAAATATTGTAATATTTTTAGGTATCCATTTTGCTCAGTAAGTTTTACTTTTTATAGATGTAAAAAAAATGGTAGTTATCGCTGAAAATATCAAGTAATTCGCGACGAAACCTTTTCTGGATATAGTTTTTTGCCATTTTATTTTCCTAGGATTTATATACTTTTTTGAAAATATTTTGATGTAATCATTTATTTTGGCCTTTGAACTGTACTTCATATTTTTTTCATGCTAGTTAGTATTCTATGAAAAATAAGGCTAACTGCGCGACGAAAAAAATAGACGTTTTAGTGCAGTGCGTGAATTACAGCGCCTTAATAATGTATTGCTAAAAGAGGTTGCCCAAAGCATCACATCCAAAACTATTTTTACCAAATATTCATTTAGAAAAAATAATTGTTGAAACAATTTTTTCGCAGTTTTACAGTAAGAACTATTTTAGGCATGTTATTGTTTAACTTTTTCCAAAATATTCACGCATTAATATGGTTGGTCTGACCATAACCTATTGTACTTTTTAGGGTTCCGTAGTAAACTAGGAACCCTTATAGTTTCGCCATGTCTGTCTGTCTGTCTGTCTATCTGTCTGTCTGTCTGTCCGTCCGCGGTTTTACTCAGAGACTATAAGTACTAGAAAGCTGTAATTTGGTATGAGTATGTATATTAATCATGGCAAGAAAGTCGTAGAAAAAAATCTTGAAAAAAAATTTTTTTTTTGGTTGCTCCCATACAAGTAAAGTGGTGGAGTATTTTTTTTCTCTACTTACCCATCATTTGGGGTATCGTTAAAAAGGTCTTTGAAAAATATTGTGAGGTTGAGAACACCATTTTTCGATTTAGGGATCCGTTTCCGAAATATTTGGTTTTAAAGTGCAAATTTTTGTTAGAGGTACGTCCCCCCCCCCCCTCTATCTGCTAAACGGTTATATATGGATACGTGAAAAAAATTACAGCAGTAGTATATATACTGAAGTTGAAAGGAAAACTATCAGAGCTGGGTACTAAGTGCAAACTAAAAAGTTATAGGCAACCAACTTATAAAATGTACTGGAAAATGTAAATTTCATACAATCTTTATTGTTAGATGTTTTTGGTCGTTAAACTGTGAGGTGCGAGTGTAAACAGTGTGAACTCAAAGTTGTCATTCGCAACTACGGAACCCTATACTGCGCGTGGCCCGACATGCACTTGGCCGGTTTTTTTGTTCTAAACCCTGTCGTGTGTGGTATGATATTAAAAATAGGCTTACTAAGCCTATTTTTAAAATATATCACATCATTATATCAGTCACTTGTTTTAAATTAAAATAAAAAAACCTTTGTCAAAATATACCAAGTTTGGGCTCCTCCAGATATGATAAAATCAACAATCCTTTAGTGCTCACTGACATAAAAAAAAAACACTTGTGCAAAGTTTAATAAATCCGTGCTTCGGAAAGCATGTTATAGTCTAGCCAACGAAAGCTGAACCTCGCAAAACGCGCAATATGATATGTTTTTCCATCAAACATTAGTTAATGGATTTTACTTAATAATTAAATAATTATTGGATTTTGTCAAATTGATAATAGATTAACCAGTCTATCATAATTCATAACATAATACTAATGTCTCGTGCAAGAATCTAATCGAAATGACGTCTCTCAGAAATCAAAATAGAGGTTTTTATTTGAGGAAAACCTCAAATAAAAACCTCTATTTTAATTTCTAAATTCCACGGTCATCATGATCTTGATTCATTTACGACCTGTTCTGATGTAGTCCGGGAAACTGAATTAATGTCCTGCGACGTCTATCGAGTTAACGTGGTGACGTCTCGATGACGCAGACAAGCCACCACAACTCTGCAACGACCGCGTGTGTCAAGTCAGTCACCGCCCGTCGCTATCGAAGCGCCCGCGCAGTATCGGTGGTCAATAGCTGCGCTCGCGCGCACGCATCGCGAAAGTCGAAACAATTTTATCATTTTGCATTCAATAGGTGCCTTGAAAGAGGCACGCTCCTTTTGAAAGAGTAGCCCTTCCTTAGCGAACGTTTTGTAAATAGCACCTAAATTTTTTTGTAAGTACTTATCCTATTTTTATAAGTTTACATATGTAGTTAAAAAAATATTTGTTAGCCTGGCAGGTAGTTGCATATTTTTACAAAAAGTAATTTAATTACTTAGGCACCTAACACATGCTATAATAAAATTAATATCACCAGGTATAATGTTTTTTTACCTACTTGTACAGTTTTTATTGTCGCCAATGTTTTTCTCCTAGAAACTCGACGAATTCATTAACTGGAAATGAAATCGTTTTTTTTTCTTAATTACAAAGAGCTTTAGGATCCCTTTTTACACATGCGTGCACCGATATTTAATAAATAAGACTTCTAACTCATTCCATGATAAACTTTGTACTAACTATTGGTCAAATAGATTTTTTTTAAAGAATATCACGCTTTAATTAAATAAACTAACAGTAAACTCCTTGACCGTATATTTCACACTAGTGGTAAAGCAAGTTGATTCTATGTTAACACTACATATGCATATCAACCATATATATATATATATATATATATATATATATATATATATATATATATATATATATATATATATATATATATATAATATATATTGTGCCTGGTTTTTCAGAAAAATCAATAGAAAATTTCCGCGTTTATTTTGTAAAACTAACTCACAAGTTTCTTTCTAATGAAAATGAGACTGCCTGTCAGAAATATAAGTCTTTGACACTCGGGACAAGGAGATGATTCCAATGATACCTCTCACATGTAAATCTTTTCAGGCATTTATCTATAGTGAAAGAGAAAAAAGTTTTTGTTTGTTTGTATGCATTGAAAAGGCCCGAAACTACTGAACCCTGGATTTTCATAATTCTTTTACCTAACGAAAGCTAATTTATCTGCGGGATAAATAGGCTATATTTTACGTGGGCGTTTTTTAGGATGAAATGAATAAACTAACATACATGAGCTCTACTAACATTGCTCTTGTTTTGGGTAATAGCATTTGTGGATTGGCTTTTGTTGTCTTCATTTCCTGTTGCGTTGAGTTTAACAGTTTCTTCAAGCTTTTACTTTTTAGGGTTCCGTAGTAAACAAGGAACCCTTATAGTTTCGCCATGTCTGTCTGTCTGTCTGTCTGTCTGTCTGTCTGTCTGTCCGTCCGCGGTTTTACGCAGAGACTATAAGTACTAGAAAGCTGTAATTTAGTATGGGTATGTATATTAATCATGGCAAAAAAGTGGTAGAATAAAATTTTGAAAAATATTTTTTTTAAGGGTAGCTCCCATACAAGTAAAGTGGGGGAGTAATTTTTTTTTCTCTATTTACCCATCGTGTGGGGTATCGTTAAATAGGTCTTTCAAAAATATTGTGAGGTTGAGAACACTATTTTTCGATTTAGGGATCCGTTTCCGAAATATTTGGTTTTAAAGTGCGAATTTTTGTTAGAGGTAAGTGTCCCCCCCCTCTATCTGCTAAACGGTTATATATAGATACGTGAAAAAAATTACAGCAGTAGTATATATGATGAAGTTTAAAGGAAAACTATCAGAGCTGAGTACTAAGTACAAACTAAAAAGTTATAGGCAACCAACTTATAAACTGTAAAATTTCATACTATTTTCATTGTTAGATGTTTTTGGTCGTTAAACTGTAAGGTGCGAGTGTGAATAGTGTGAACTCAAAGTTGTCATTCGCAACTACGGAACCCTACACTGCGCGTGGCCCGACACGCACTTGGCCGGTTTTTATCAATTGATATTAATCCAAGGAAATTTGACATGATGCCAATCATCCAACACTTTCTAACACCCCACAATTGTAAGGTACCGTGCCTTAGTTATCGACATCCCTTTCGATAACTAGGGCACGGAATGGGCCTAGCTAATTCTAGACATCACATTTTAGGGTCTTTTCTAATAAAAAAAAATAATATCTTTAATTTTGTCTTTCATGCAAGGTACATACTGCATAAGATTACTGAAAAATTAATTGACCTTTCGTTAAAGAATGTATGAACGTCATATTTGTCCCCTTTACAAAAGAGTTTTGTTCTATGCAAACTTAACCTATTAATCCATTTGATTTTAATTTTTATTCAATTAATATGTCAATCTGTCGGAAATCAGCTTATATACCTAAATATTTGAATAGTTTATTTTACGCGCGTTGGTCAATTTATGAAGAAAAATATTTTTTTACGTTAAAAGTCCATATATTCGACAGTTTTCGGAACAACCGTAGGTAAACAACGCCACTCTTGAAAGTTGCGATCCCCATGAGGCGCGTGCGGTGTGTATCGCATAGACTTTGAAGGGCTTGCTAAACTTTAGCGTGACTCCGTTTTCTTCACTTTTTCATTTTTTCTACAGTATTAAGTTTGTAAAACGGACGTGAAAAGGTTAAGAATTACGATTGCACCCATTGCCCAAATACAATTTGAAGGCCTTATTACTGGTATTGCCGGCATCCATATATCCATCCATATGCCTTTAAAAGCATATGATATGTATAAAACAAAAAAGAAATAGAAGTATTGTCATTATGATAATCTCTGCCCCTCCACTTTTACAACAGTCCGTATTACTTTTAAAAATAGTAAAAATAGTGACTGCCTTATTCACACAGGATTCTCCGTCGATATGTTGCAGAGTGGAAGCTTGATAGGAAAATATAATTCGATATTAAAATCTGTCAAACAATTTCGTACACGTACTTACACAATAGCAGTCAGTACATTGGTAGTACTGTATTGCACAAGAATACTTTAAGTCTTATGTATTTTTTAATATGTATTTTAGATATGTTCCTACATTCTCTTGAAATATAACGAATTCTTAACTTAGCTTGAAACTTTCATTAATGTAGCTTTCATCTATGTGCTTCAATGTTGATATGAAAACCCGCTAAGAAATTATTTTTCCCTCATTTCCAATTAAACTCATCATCATGGTGGAACCTTTGATATTTTTTAAATACCCCGCGTTCTGAAGAATCATGGGGAATATAAACGGGAATGCGCTTGGGTCCGCGTGGGTTTTTTTATCACCTAGTCTATCCTGATCCCCGTGCCGACCCCCTGCCCTCGGACCTTGGGGTTCCGGAGCATTTTAGGTGAGAAGATAACCTCGAAAACGCTTAGGTGACATTATCAAAAGTTTGCTTAGCGTTCGCCCAATAATGACTTGACTGAATATAGGAAAATTTTTGATACCTTCGTTATTTAATACAATATTAATACGGATTCATAGTTTTTTACCCGACTGACTCTGACTCCAGAAGGAGGTTAATGTTTGTTTGTTTTTCGTATGTGTAAGTAGCCAACACTGGTGTCAGATTTTTCAAGCTGCCTTAAGGCATCTAACATAGCTTAACGACTGCCATCAATGATGACAGCCGGGACCAACGGCTTAACGTGCCTTCCGAAGCACGGAGGAGCTCGAGATATTTTTATGCCACTTGCGGTCACCCATCCAAGTCCCTACTTGGATGGGTGACCGCAAGTGGCACCAGGGGTTGCTTAACATACGTAAGCGCTCATAGAGCTCACACCCACTGGACCATCGGGCTCCTGGTTAATGTTGACGCGTATGTATATCATGTAAGTTTGTCTGTTCCATTGTTGCCTCTTAAAGGCTAAAAGGTTTGATCTATTTTTAACAGTAAGGTGTCATTAAGTACATTAGTTTTTCCCCGGAGCGTCAAGCTGTGAAACGTCAGCAATTAATCAATATGGCGGTCGTGACGTCAAAAACGGAAGTCTGGGTTTTTCTACTTTAAATTCTGAAAATAAAATATAACTTAATTTACTTGCTACAGAAAGAAATTGTTAAACACGCATACATGAATCTATCCTCTATACAATATTTATCTGAATAACAAGAGCTGTAATAAAATGACCCCCCTGATCCAATATGTATATAATGTATATGTTGGTACCTATAAAACGATAAATCCTATCAACATAACTACTAACATCAGAAAGACAGTGTTTCAGAGAAATTCATTAAAAATATAATGGTCTTTAACAGTGTTTTCGTAGCTTTAACCGTTTTCATAATAAATAAAAGAAACACGATTGGGGACCAATTAAAGTCATATAGGGGGCGGTAAACAATATTTCCTAAGCGTGTTTCCATATCTTCATTGAAATACATACCTATATGAAAGATAAATTCATGCCAAGTTATATGCTTTCGCCCGAAATGGATCATAACAGTACATTGTGTAAGAAGGGCGGTAAAGAAGATATCAACAAAGGAGTGTCTGCTACCAAGCACGAGGCGGGGCCGAGTGCTTTGAGAAGTCCGAGTTAGTAATGTGTATACCGTCCATGGCCATGATACCCACAATCAATGTTTTTCATCACACCGAGTATGAATATTTTGCCTGAAAAATAAAACATTAGCAGAAAATATATCCACTACAAACTACGAAGTAGACACTATTACTAGTATTCGACTACCGACTACCAATAAATATAAAAATAAAAAAAAACTGTCAGCCACATTAACAAATACAAATTTATATTAAAACAATAAATATTAGGTCCTTAGCTATGAAATTGGCGTTTTCTATAGAGAATTTCGAGCAAAGTACATTTTTCATACTAACGTTTTTAGTATTATTTCGGGTTAGCTAAATTCAACAAAAATTAAATTTTGCATGTAGTTACGGACAACATTAAGCCTAATTTAGACATTCTAAAATTTACAAAAAGTTCGAAAAATAATAGAAATATGGCTACATTTTTGATTACGGGACAACCTAAACGAGTTCTTTCCATGAGCATTTTCCAATAATTAAATATACCAAAACAAATACATTAATGCATGCAGAATTTTTTGTCATTAAAAACAAAATGGCAAGCGAAAAAAAAACGCCAATTTCACAGGACCCAATACAATTAAGTTATGAAATTTCACGGTCTAGTTCAAATTATTTATTTATCGGGTTCATTATCACTATTATCAGTTTCATATTAGAATACTTTTGGATTTAGTAGATATGACACACTTGTGAGGTATCGTGCGTGGTACATTAAATTTAATAAAAATAAATACTGTATGCGCTCTCAGGCGTAATGGGATTTGTATGGAATCCCAATAGCTCATCGTCATAACTACCCACCTAGCCCACTTTGCATTTAATGCTTGCTGAAAAATTGTTGTTTGTTCGGACAAGGAACCGTATCAAAACAAATGACCTCAGTTGGCAGTCCGGGAATCAGCCTAAGCACCGATGCTTGATTTATATAATGTGTTACTTATGTAATATATAATGAACATGGAAATATTTAAACATGACAGTTAAAGCTACTTAAAGTAACAATACATTTACAAAAACAATAAAATATCATAACATAAAGTATGACATCCAAAACTACGAGCACTTAAGTTTATTGGCAGAAAAGTCATGGCCTATGTAATTGTTTGCGTCCTGAGTTCTTTTTCTATTTAACAATTGTAATTTTCCGCGTAAGTACTTTGTTCTACGAGTAATCCGGTTTTAGTCCTCCGTTCAGCCAATTATCGCCCCGCAGCGAACAGAAGAAAAACGACACAAATAAGTAATGCGTCGATACGATTTCTTTACGTCATACTCCAGGAAGCAAACGAGATATGTTTTCCTCCTTTTGTAAAAAAATATTTGGATCATAAATAACTAAAACGCTTTTTTGGATTATTTATACAATACATAAAAGCAGTTGCTTTGTCTCTTTAAAAGGTTACCAATCTAAAGGCTATATAAATAATATTTAAAATATTCCGCGCATATCTCAGGTAGTATATAAAAGTCAGAAAGAAATAATAATTAACACTGCGAATGTCTTCAAAATCGGTCCAGTAGTTTTTGTGGAGAGTTAAGAGTTTTAAGTTTATCAGTTACAAGGAAAAAGTGATATCGGTTAATTTTTTAAATTACAACTTGTTCACTTGTTTCTTTGCAATACTTTTTCCTTAACCATACATTTTGTTTGTTAAGTAATATTTTAATTTAACTGTTAATTCAAACGAATTATAATGTTCGAATGTGTGTGTGTCCCTTCCATGCTGGTTTGGGAGAAAAGGAAAAACATTGAACTTACCAGCCGGTCGAGGGATCTGGCGGAAACCTAAGGAATCACGTTATAGGCGATGCGGTAGCAACCCATCACTATTTTGATTCCGCTTTCCACATTAACGCCCACTAACACGCTAAATGTAGCCCATGGGTTTTATGAAAAAGACGTGATAAATGTATGTATAAATGTGTGTGATCAAGATATGTAATATTGGCTCACTTTCGAGTGATACTATTTTTTTATTCGAGTCCGTCGAACTCCGTGGCGCAGTGGTTAACACGCCAGCCTGCGACACGGAGGTTCCGGGCTCGCTCCCCGGCCAGGTCAAGCTGGAAAACGATCCTGTTCAGATTGGCCTGGGTCTTGGATGTTTATCTATTTATGTATATACTATAAAATATAGTATCGTAGAGTTAGTATTCCACGACACAAGTTCACAATTTGCTGTTAGCTGCTAGCTCAATTTGTGTGATACGTCCCTATATATTTATTTATTTATCTATTTATTTTCCCTGAAGAATTTATATTTAAACAGGTACTTTAGTATAGTTATAATTATAATAATTAATGCACTTAGGCTCATTAAATATACCAATTATACAAAGCAATCCGTTATCACAATTTAACTTTGATTACCATGTTATCTAAAATATTTATTTACTAACACAAATTATATATCTTTATCTTAAGATCGATATCTATCCCGTGGGATGAGTTAATTATATAGTTTCAATATGTGTGATTTAAGTTTAATTATACACCGAGTAATTACAAAGTAAGTTATACGTACCCAATACATCTTAATTAAAATAAAACCGTTAAACAAGATACACTGTGGTCTCGTTGTGGCCAAATTAACAAATATCCTTTCAAACGTTAGTGTAAGTTTTGAAATAGTCACTATTTTGGACAAATTACACCACACTCGCTACTTTTTTTCTTTTTAGCGTCGACGGCGTTTGTAGAATTACCTAAATTCGCTCTTGTGAAATCATGTTACGTCCGATTATATCAAACAATCGTTCGCCTCAAACCAGTAATGAAATATCTCGGAGTAGGTTAATAGTCACTTGTTTACAGCTAAAATCTCCATACTACGTGGCAAACATTTTTTGACAGACATTTTCAGTTAGACAATATTTTAGATGAAAAATCAGATGTGCCCTAGTCTTAATAAATAAGTAACATATAAAAAGTATTAATGTTATGACAGAGTAGTAGGTTGTGTCGCAAGGAAATAACATAATATTTTTAAGCGAGGCCAGTGGTAGACTTGTAGTGAAAGGAGGGATTCAATATACGAGTATGTTCCTCAAAATATGTTAATCCTGAAAATGAAAAAAATACAATGAAATGACAGTTTCAGAATGTTTTCAGTTTTATTTTATTCTATCCATGTGTATAAGGATCACTAATTAGTATTTAAGGTTAAAATATATATATATGTAGGGACATATCACACAAATTGAGCTAGCCCCACAGTAAGTTGTGAACTTGTGTTGCAGTATACTAACTCAACGATACTATATTTTATAATATATACTTATATAGATAAACATCCAAGACCCAGGTCATTAAGAAAAAGATCTTTTTCCATACTGACCTGAACGGGGATCGAACCCGGGACCCCCGTGTCGCAGGCTAGCGTGCTGACCGCTGCGCCACGAAGCTCGACAAGGTACAGCATGGAAACCTGAAACGGTGCTATACTAATGGCAATGACAATTCTACTCGTTCTACATAGGAAAAATATTTTTTTTTTCAACTCAATAATTAATTATTATAAATAAGATAAAATTCTAAATAAGAATAAAAGTTATTTAAAAATTGTCATATTATTTGACTAAAAATTCAAATTATCTACGTCTTGTAAAGCTGTATTTTATTTGTGAATAGAAAATGTTGTAAACATCAATAATAATGTTTAAATTATTGCAATATATTGAATGACAGTATCTCATGTTTATATCTGACGTATAATCAACTAATCATCCATCAGACAGAGCGCGTTACAACTTACAATATTTCTAATCAAACTCTATCAATAATATTGATAGAGTCATGTCATAGTCATAGATAGAGATAACTAGCTGTTACCCGCGGCTTCGCCCGCGTACCCTTACATATGTGTATACAAAATTTCATGATGATCGGTTCAGTAGATACGGCGTGAAAGCGTAACAAACAAACAAACAAATAACCAAACAAACTCACTTTCGCATTTATAATATTAGTTAGGAAGTTAGGATTAGGGTAGGATTTTCCTGAACATAAATTAAGCTTTGATATTGATTCAATATCAAAGCTTAATTTATGTTCAAGTTTTGTATGCGTTGTGCAACGTGTAAAAAACAAAAAAAAAATTCTTCTCGAATACGCGAATAAAGCTGCCGCTTATAAATACCCGCAGGTCTTGCCTTTTTACCCGACTGATCCACCTAGAAAGTATGTATGCATGTACATATGTATCTATGTAAGTATATCTTTTCCATACTAGCCTCCTGTAACCTAAACGTCTTGACCGGAAGTGTGAGAGGTGGCATTAGATTCGTATTCTTCGCCAGAGCGTTGTAGGCTTTGTAACAGCTTGCTTGTTTGCTGTCAAAAATCAGCCAGGTGTAATTTTACGGTTCCGTACCAAAACAAGTCTCAGTAAAGGATCCGCCTTTACTGAGACTTCGATGTCCGTCTGTCACCAGGCTGTATCTCATAAACTATGATAGCTATGCAAGTGACATTTTCACAAATGATGTATTTTATTACTTTTGTTATATTACTACCTGCGACACGGATGGTCCCGGGTTCGATCCCCGGTCAGGTCAAGATGGAAAATGATCTTTGTCAGATTGACCTGGGTCTTGGATGTTTATATATGCTATAAGTATATCTATTATAAAATATAGTATCGTTGAGTTAGTATCCCATAACACAAGTCTCGAACTTACTTTGGGGCTAGCTTCTGTGTGATTTGTCCATATGTTTATATTGCCGCTATAACAAACAAATTACAAAATCTAGAATAAAATAAATATTTAAGGGGGCTCCCAAACGTGATATTTTGACCGTTTTTTGAACGATTTTAATAATGGCAAATTTAACAATGACTTAAACAAATCTGAGATAATTAAGTTGTCTATTCATTTAAAAAATAAATAATTAAATCAAAATACAATAAATATTGGTGCTCGGACGACCTGATAAAGGTCGCAGGAAGGCGCTGGATGCAGGCCGCTTCTAACCGGTCGTATTGGAAATCTTTGGAGGAGGCCTATGTCTAGTAGTAGACTTCTTGCGGCTGCAATGATAATGATGATAATGAAATATTTAACTCCTCGATCTCCCGTATAACAAACATGATTTTATTGCTGTTTTTGCTCAGTTGTCTAATGGTGCATAAATTAATGGTACGTAACACTTCATGCGCGAATCCGTCTCGTACTTGGCAGTTTATTTAAAATCGCTGCATGTTCTCTTTATTTTTTTATTTTATTATATTGGGCTAGTTTTCGTAATTTTCTGAATAGAAATGTAACAGTTTTTTTTTTCTGTGGTCTCACTTATTGTTCCTCCATGAGTTTGCACTCACTAGAACATTATTAAAAAAAGGTTTGAGTCGCGTTATCATATTAAGTGGCTATATTTAATTTCAAATCGTGCTCTATATATCTATAAAATGGGCTTCAAACAAGACAAACGACAATTCGTACATCTTCTATTATGTAAGAGTTTGCCGAAGGTTTCGCGAGGGGCAATCGGTCACCGCTGCATATCGATGACATTGCGAAAGCAGCCGACTTCTGTCTTTGGAGGCCATGCCAAATTACCGATAATATCTAATTATTGATATTTTAATTTACATGAGAAAGAAAGCCGCTGCACAATTTTCTGCGCCGGTGTTCAAATTTGGAACTATGCGGTCTTTTTTCTTATGCGGCGCAGTAAAATTGTTAGATGTCTAACTAAATTCCGTAAGTAAGGCATAACTCAAAGGAAGAAAGAAATTGTAATCATGCAAATTCGACGTACATAGTGTTCGTTAGAAATTGTTCACCCTTATTCTCTCATTATCATTAGTTAATTAACTGCTCGCGATCCACGGAACTAAGTTTATAATGTTCCGATATACTAAAATTGTACCAGTTATAGTAACTTGTTAAAAATAATATTCTTGAATGTTCTCTGGATGGAACCCAGAGTAGTGGGGTGGTATGCGTATGCGTCTGTGGCAGTGGGTCAGTGGTTCCGCAGGGCCCAAGCGCGGGCGGCGTCGCGTCTCTGGCGCAACACCCTTACGTAAAGCCTGCGGACTATGGACCAAGACCCGCTTGCTGCAGTGAAAGTTGTGGCTGCTTCGTAAAATATCTCGAAAATTACCATCGGCTAACTTCTCACCCCTCATGGCCCCCCTGTAACCATTGTCCGTAAATTAGAAAATTTGTGCTTAGCCTGCAAATTAAACTAATTTCCTAAACACGTAAATTAGCCATTTAGATGTCATTTAGCTGGTAAAATTAAATCAATATTTTTATTATATAGTATATCATCGCCTAAACTTCATTAGAATTCCATTGGCATTTGACACTAATGAATACAGAAGAAATGATATGCATGTGTAATATTGGGCACATTGTGTTGTGATGCTCCATGTTATGTAAAAGTATCACTTGCAAAATGGATAAATAGGTTCAAGTGTAGGTGTAAGTGAATTTTGCCGTGAAGAGCAGGTCAAGGCCGTTCACAATAAGACGTTATGCAAGAGTGGGTCGCTTGCAGCACGGCCCGCTGTGTCATCCCGACCGTATCAAACTGCCACGATGCGAACCACAAGACACGTACCGTACAGTTAGTATGACCAATTTATGACGTTCATTCCAATTGAGTACTAGTTCTAATGACAACAGTTTAACCTTGTCGTTTGCATTTCTGTTATTATTTACCACGACTTTTATTATCATCCCCTCGTTTATCCGTATCCTTTTTATTTGTCTTAATTGTAACTCAATTATATTAATAGTATTTTTATGTAGAGTATCTATTAGATCGATAGATTTCATTCGTAATATAGGTAGGTATCTGTTCTAAAGGAACACCTTTATAGGTATCTCCTCCTAGTTTTTCTTTTTCTAGTTTTATGTTATTTCGTGATTAGATATCAGTTTCTATGAACGGTCTCGTTGTTGATAATTATTTGTTCATCAACGCCCCGTGTTTCCTGACACTGTTGCTGCTATGCGATAGTCATTCAAGGAACGTGACAATACATCGAAAGCATACTAAGACGTGAGTTTTAGAAACAAACGTGTCACCTTCGTCGCTTGAAGTCGCTTCCTCATAAAGGATCGTCGATTTCTCTTGCTGACCGTATCCCTTCAAAGTGTCAAACCCAAGTCAAAATAATGTTGAACTTCCGACAATTCGATAATTACTGCTAGGTAATTACAGCTTTTTTGTCCATTGTCAATGTATTTACTAGTCATTTCTTGGTCCTGTTTGTAAAGACTTCAAGTTTATGTCTGAGAGGTGCCACACTATCAATATAAAATGAAGTAACTGGCACAAATTAGCTTACAGTAAGTCAGTGTAACGTAGATCAGTCGGAGAGCATATCAGGTCTCAGGTGTGGTATTCGGGCGAACAGGTTAGCTGGTCGGAGCGCCCCCTTTCTCTGCAGTCCGATGTGCCGTGTGTGTGACGTAACTGGCGGAAACTCCTCTTAATCAGTCATTCAGTATGCGAAATCTGCAAACGGTTAGTTTTTAAGGACGGTGCCGCAATGTGTTAACGCGTTCGTGCTTCCGCCATTGTGTCCACACTTAGGTTCACATATTTTTGTGTGTTTGTGAAATAATCGTATTATATACTACGCTGTACGTTGCGAGATCAACAACGTGAGCTGCGATTCTATTTCCCTATTCCGTGTTGGTCGGTAAATACTTTTTGTTCCTCATGTTTATACATGTAAACAACATTTACCATCAAAAATAGTAATGTATCTATTTGTTTTTCTATAATATAAAACTAACGTGGTTGAATGGCACGGTAGTGAACATTAAATTAGTAATGACCAAAATTAAATTAGGACAATGTCTGATGTTATTTGATAAATGTAAGTATACTTAGTTATAATAGTACTAGCATGGTATTACTAACCTCTTCTGCCGTAGTTCGTTACCCTCATCGTAACAGCACCACAACACGAGTTAAAAGGGACTAAGTAGTGTGGTAACTGATACCTGTCACGCTAACTATAAAGTTAGTATAGTTTATTTTTACTTGTATTTTTGTAGCTGAATTAAAAGTATATTTATCATATGACATAATTTATATATGTGTTTGAAAACAAACAATTTGAATATAAACCCAAAGGGATTCAACAGTTGACGTATTATTCTCATCAACACATTTCGCATTCAAATCGAACATATTTCGGGACAGGTAATTATAACGGTCGTTAGTACGAACGTCATAGAACCGAGACTAAAATTTTCCATCATAATGCAAATAAAACAATTATGTAAGTTAATCGTGACAAATGTCAAAAACGGCACGGCACGGTAGACCGACTTCTGCTTAAAGTCTAACATACCGTATGTATGGTGGACTTAAAGCAGAATTCGGTGTGAAAAAAATCTTGTCCGTGATTACTAAAAAAATAATTAGATATAACGGAGCACAGCACACAAATTGAGCCAGCTCCAAATTAAGTTGAAAACTTGTGTTTTGTTATACTTACTTTACGATACTGTATTTTTTTAATATATAATGAATATAGCCAAAACCAAAACGCCAAAAATACCGTTTCTTTTAATGGTTTTTTTAAATTATATTATAATAAATTATTATATTTAATATAATAAATTATTTTATCTTGTTGAGGCAATATTATATGTACATATTCTGTGAATTAATCCTGATCAACCCAAATTGTTTGTACCAAAAAGATCTAAAAAGCTACAGTTACCATACGATTCAAAAGATAAAGCATATTCAGACGAATGGACGGCCAGGGCAAACTTATTAATAAGATCCTGTTGGCACCCATTAGATACGAATCCTAAAAGTAAATGTCAAAAGTAGTGGTCATTATTTAGAGTTCCGTATTTATTGTCCATATAACATTTCATCTAAGTATATTTCGTGTGTCTATTAGTCACATTGTATGACCTACTTAGGCATTGACCGGATCGTTAGACATTTCGAAAATAATATTAATTAAAAAATATATATTTACCTAGACACAAGTTCATACGAATCTAAATTCCAAATGACGTAGTTGAGCAATATTAAAATTAAGTGGTTTCACTTCACTATAGGTACCAGCCATTTTGTATTCATGTCATGCAACTATGCCGTAATCTTAGAACCAGATTAAATAATAAAATAAAAGTGTTATTTGGTCAGGGATAATTCGCGAATACTGACCTTGCTCTTACTGCCCCGTCAATATTTGTTGCATAATGCAAATTATGTATATTCATAGTTCTCCAGAATTAACAGTGTGCTCTATAACATTGCGGTGCTGAGATTATATTGTACCGGTGACTGCTCTTAAGACCCTTGATAGAGGATAGAGGTCGTTTAAATTAACAAAAATAACAAGAGGAAGGATCTTCATAAATATTTTCTCAATAATGTCAATATTCAAGTTTCAATAAAGACCAGGTCATCATTAAGGATTTTATTTAATACGTTTTTCTTTTGTTACAGTTTAGCTCATAGTGTCCTATCCAAAGATGGCGTCCATATATGAATGGTACACAGATCTCATGGAAAACAAAAGTGGTGAGTATTCTTATTTTATAGTAATTGAATATTATAGTCTTATTTATCCGTGGCTGACCTGATGGAAACATTAAATCAAATAATAATTTATATAGAAATTTATTAATTTCCTGATGACGCATATGATTGAGCCAGAACTGTTAAGACTTTACCCAACCCAACACTAACGCATGCGTTATGTAAGTGTTATAAGTTGATATCGTAACTCGAGACCTGAGAAAACAATGTGAGCAAACTGGGAACAAAACATGACAAAACGAAACCATATTAACCTTACCAGGCATGAATGATGTTAAATAATAATACTAACATTCATCTAAGAATAATTAGAATAGGCCCTAAATCCATAAATAGAGATAAATAAGGCCCGCAAAGATGAGTAACAGAGGTCAGTATTTTTGTCCACCAAAATAGATAACTTTTAAGGTTTATGATATAACGCACACAGAGACCAACAACACCTATTTGATTAAGTCCCCTGAATATCTGAGGACGTAAGAGATCGATATGGGGTACTACTTTTGAAATTTCGCCGTTCGCAAACGAGCTATTTTTCCATACAAAAATTGATCAAAGACGAGTGGTCACACATTCAAAGATAGTACCCCTGGACAAAAGTACGCCGGTATCCGTGAAAAAATCGATACAGTAAGTAACACACACAGCGAACTTTATTCTGGCGTTGAGCGGTTGAGCCGAAATAAAAATATGTTTTTCTTCTATAGCTCCTATCTTAAATTTCATGTAAATTAAAACGGAACACAATATCAGAATATTCGCTTCCAATGCGTGCGCTACACTAAATTTCTAGGCAACAAATGATCGCACCGGGTGCGTTGAGTCCGTGGCAAGTTGCTGTGGACAGTTTTTCATGAGTCAATGATTGTTGTCTCCTGCGGAAGACCTCGTCTGCGCAGGCCTTTAATTTTGAGGTATCCATTCTAGTTAGGTATTGTTGTGTACAAATATTACGTCAAACCATCAGAATCTCGGTACTGCCCCTGGATTTTACATAAACTTGGATTCTTATTTGCTATGGACATAGATTTAATAAATGTATGTACATATTGTAAATTACTTAGTAGTTACCTAAAATACATTGATACTCTTAATTTCCTAGAGTTGAAATGATACACTATCAGTTTTGGCATGGCTAAGAAAACGGATCAAATTTTAAAGACTGGCAATCTCAGGTTCTTATTCGGTCTTTTGTGGAGCTCGTTCACTATCGTAGACTTTCATAGGTTTTCAGTAGGAACCGGTTAAATTTAGATAATACGCCTATGGAAGCTATGATTCTGATCCTCGCAACTGCTTTAGCTTAATTGAAGGAACTTCCACATTCGCGGCAACCTCAATGTCCGTGACATAGCAGTCAAACTGCAAGAGAATCAACTATTCTGATATGGAAACATCATGGCCTAACTTAACTTTAACTTAATTTGCCGCGTCGGGCTGGCCTCGACGTAAGAGGAGAAACCAATGAGTTCTGGCTTGATAATGTTAATGGATGATATGCATGTCAATGGTCTCACAATAAAGGATTTTATGTTCATAATGTGGTTCGAAGTGATGACTTTATTATTGCATACACCAATAACTGTGATTGTTTACAAACCATTTTGATCTTTGTCCTTTGACGTTTCCTAGAGTACTTATACTAACATATTATTCCATACATGTATTACCTTTGTTTATGAATGTTAAAATTGCATACAATACACTTTTATATGTTTTTTTCTGACCTGTGTTTCGTATGTATTGATCTTTGGCGCGTGCTCACATGTTGTGTGGTCTTCGCGTTGTTGTAAGACATGACAATGTATGCTCATTGTCATGTCTTACACTAACATCTGATCATTATTATCTTTTTGATCTTGAACTCGTCTAGGTAACTCTTATGCCACTATTCGTTGCGCTGCGCCGATAGTTTTTTTACACTTATATCTTGTACAAATGACTTTAACTACCATGTATTTTTGTGCTTGTTTCAGACCCTAGAGTCAACAATTATCCCATGATGTCGTCTCCGTTTCCAACTCTAGCGATATGTATATTCTACGCTTACTTCTCGAAAAGACTCGGCCCGCAAATCATGGCAAACAGAAAACCCTTTCAAATGAGGGGCGTTCTTATAGTTTACAACTTAGCACAGACAATATTTAGTACCTGGTTATTTTGTGAGGTAAGTGAACAAACAACAAAACAACTATTTATGTATTATTTCACGTTACTTTTATCTTATAGCAATCCTTACACGTTACTCACACACATAAAACAGTGGGAAAACTTTAGTGAATGTATTCGTAAAAAGTTACACATTTTGTTAGCATCTAGCTAACAAGACTGTTAATTGGGTTTTTAATACATAAATATATATCGATACATTAAGTTTGGCCTAAATTGGTTGAGGAAATCCAATTTAAATGTATGAAAATATTTGCATCATAATATTACCATAGGATAGCCCTCCAAATGTATAGCAACTTTTACTATGGGGCCAATCCCATAAGTGTAATATTTAACACTAGCTGTTACCCGCGGCTCCGCCCGCGTGATATATAGCCTTTGTCCTTGTCAGTACCCTAAACTATGTATATGCCAAATTTCATGATGATCGGTTCAGTAGATACGGCGTGAAAGCGTAACAAATAAACAAATTCACTTTTGCACGTCACGACTGACATAGTGTTTTCAAAAGACCTTTATATCTTAATTTTTTGGGACGTCTTTTCATAGCACAGTGGTAAAAATGTAAATAATTAATAAATATCTGTGCCAATAGCTCCATCCTTCTATTATAATTTTATTAGAAATGCGAGTATGATTCTTAGTACGCCCTCACACTTAACAACAAAAATAATAATTAAATATGCATACAAGTCACGGGGTACATAGAATTAGACCTTTCATCCTTAAAAATGTTATCTTCTGACTGTCTGCGAGCAGAATTATGAAGAAAAGCTGGTTATATCATATTTTGCTAATTTTTATATCAATTGTAGTTTCATGAAATCTACTCGACATGCAATATGATCCTTTTCAATTTGGCACTATAACGTCATTCGATTCTCAATATTAGATGTTTACTCAGATGACGATGATATTTTCTGCTTACAGTACCTGATGAGCGGTTGGTGGGGTCACTACAACTTCACATGCCAGCCAGTCGATTATTCGCGAAGCCCACTTGCAATGAGAGTAAGTATAAAGTTTTATACACAAAAATAAAAAAAAAATTAAATTTAAGTCAACCTCATGGTCTTAAAGTGTTTACTACTACGCCATGCTACTGGCGTAGTACTCGTATAGGGTTACGGACTATACACAAACTTATAATTAGATTTTTTGGTAATAAATAAAATGTGCAGGTAGTCATCGGTGTTATTTACGAATATAAAATGTAATGTATAAGGCACACGATTGCGGCCACCACTATTATTTTTTTGTCTGTATCCTCTAAACTCTAAATATAAACCTTGCAATCAATATAAAAACAGTGAAACAAAAAAGTATGTCGATGCTAAAAAGAAGATGCTTATAAACACGCCTTTTTTTTTAAACTGAACGTTTATGTTTTTTTGATAAATAACCTTTAGTCTCCTTTAGTAATACTCAGTGCCGTAACTTTAGTAAAACTTGGCTTTATTGATATAAGGGCAAAAAACACCGTTAATTGACTTTGAATTTGTATCCCCCTATACAAATTCAATACATTACGTATTATTTTTAATCATCTTAACGTCACTCAAATATTTGTCTGTCTCTATTGCCTAGAGACATAAGGCAGCCTGTCGTCTGCTAGTAGTTAATACTATCTTCTTCGTAGTTTGTGTTAATACTATAGGTATATTATCTGGAAGTTCCACGATTTGCGTACGAAGATGCGCGTTAATTTTATTCGTTTCATCTCGTAGGTCATGACTGACGTAAAACTACTGTCCACTGTAAAGTCCAGTTTAGGTCCGCATGTGACACGCTGCTAATAGTTTCCGCGTGTGCGTAAATTGCCTCTTTAATATTTCCGAGAATATAAACCTACGCCATCGAGGTTATCTTTCTGCAATCGAGTTACTCATCGCTATTTTGTATACGATTTTAATATAAAATCTTTAGAGCAGACGGTCACATGTTTCCGAAAGTTAAATGTACACTCTACGTTTAGCCTTGTTCCTTTAAATTTTATAAGTATGTAATGTCGCAAGTACAATATACATCCACTCACTAAGATTAACGTGTCTGTTTCCTGCAACTAGTCCAATTAAAATGTGTAATCACATTAATTATACGGACTTGACAGCTTCTGTTTACAATTGAAAATTGTAGGAAAATGACTAAAGGAAAATAGTTATTAGTTATAATTTTACACATCATTCCAAGGAGAATATTGATTTATGAAGTAATCTCATAAACTAGTCCAAAAGCTTATGTTACCTATACATCCTTTTACTGGATCACCCAGATCATAGACAGATACATATGATATTTGCATGAATTTCAGCTACCACGACACCCTGTATTTTTTTCAGATGGTGAACATTTGCTGGTGGTACTACTTCAGCAAGTTCACGGAATTCCTGGACACGATTTTCTTTGTGATGCGCAAGAAGAATGATCAGGTGTCCACGTTGCACGTCATCCACCACGGCATCATGCCCATGTCCGTCTGGGTCGGAACCAAATTCGCTCCTGGTAAGTCTTTAATTATTTTTCAATGTAAATTAACTATTTGTGTTAATTAAAGGTAGTAAGTAGACTCACCAGAGTGAAAATAAATATTGAATCTATTGCTTCTTGGGTCGAAAATTCCCCTTTTTTGTTCAACCGTCCTTTTGGTGGAAGCAGTTGGACCATAGCTTTTATCTGCCCTGGGATTCTCACTAAAAGTAAAAGCAAACAATTAATGACTGTGCATTTCAAAATTTTGCAAAAGGGATATTCTGGTTTTAAAAGTTCATTTATACAGACAGAAATAAAAACCTTGAGTGTTAAAGAGACGTTTAAATTGGTTGAGAAATCGAGCCATTCCATGCAGTTGGATAGACAATCATATAGGTATCCGCTGTGACTTGTATTGTATGAGAGCTTTATGCTTCTGAAAGATACTACACGCCATTGTTCCCTTTTTCAATTTAATCAATCTCAGCAAAATCGGCGTAATTAGGACGGCAGCTGTCAAGGGTGGCGTTCTTTACGATAGATCCGAAACATACTGTAAAACGTATAGACTATTGACTTAAAAAATGTTTTTTTTTTCCATAAACTAACCAAATCTACTAAAATAAACTATTGAAATGTTTTATTAGCTACTCTCAACAAATTGACATATTTATTGTATAAACCGAAAATTTGCGAAATACTTAAAAGTCTTATATCAAAGAATCAAATATAACTTTAAAACGTTAAATCATTTTACCTTTAAGAAAAGTTAAATGATTTATATCTACTCTTATGGACTAATTACTTGCATATAAGGCTAAAAAATCAAGATTTTTTAATATTTTTGATAAGCACAATAAGGCGACATCAATTCTACCGCGTATTTAACACCAACTTATTACACGTATTTCCTTATCAATTAAACAAATATCCTGCTTCACGAAAAATTCCCATAATGAGTGAATGTCACATTAGGATTTTGTCATACAAAGTCGCATCACAACTACACGGTCTATGACACACCGCTTACGTATTAGGAATAATATCTGAGACAATCAATTTGCTCTATGCCAGTGTATTTGTTAAGTTATTTGCCTGTAGTACCTACTTGTTGACACTAACACTTAGAATACGTACATGGAAAATTACAAAAATATTCAAGGAAGTTACTTCGACGCAGTGGCGTAGCTAAGGTTGCGAACGCCAAGGTTGCCACTGAATGGAAGGGGAGGGGGTGACACCCACAAAAAAATATAACTTACCAACCTTCCTAGCTACGGCCACTGCTTCGATGCAAACTTGTTATTTCAATATGTAGGACATTATTCTAGTAGGTCATTTTAGTCTATCATACACCAAAACTGTGTTGAAGTTAAATATTATACCTATTGTCTAAAAATAATTAGCGAATTTATAAATACATTAACGTAGCGCATGTATATAGCGGTAACAAAATTGGTGAAACGCCACGAATCAACATAAAACTTCCATAGGGAATTGTGCTGAAGGAACCTACGCTGAACTGTAACCATCATTCGCCAATACACATGTGTTTCCTCGATTTTCAGGTGGCCACAGCACATTCTTCGCTCTTCTGAACAGTTTTGTACACATCGTTATGTACTTCTACTACATGATATCAGCAATGGGTCCCAAGTACCAGAAATACGTCTGGTGGAAGAAGTACCTCACCGCCTTCCAAATCGTAAGTAGAGTTATATTTTTTATTTTTAACCCCATGAATGCAAATACTAATGAAAGAACATACTTGTGATACATATTAGATTGAAGCTTTTTAAATTTGATTCTCAAACAACAAACAACAAGTGCAGTGTAGTATACCGTGTGGTTCCCGGCAGAGTAGAATAGGACCACTCCAAATCTTCCCATGGATGTCGCAGAAGACGACTTAGGGAACACAAGCTAAACAAAGCTTATAAACGTCAAAGAGACCTCTCGAACCCAGCCAACGCCAGCGTGGAGGGTGTAGGCCTAATCTTCTGTCTCTGGCTAATATGACTCCGATAGAACAGAGGGACGTGCTCTTATAATAGAGGCTAAAAAAGACCTGATGAAAATATGATTGGTGGTAATATGAGGTTTTTGCGAATATTTACATCTGCAAAAGCAGCGATTTCGCATCAATTTGAACATCTACATCCGATGCAGATGCTTTCGATCGGTTACGTGATACGACATGTTCACTTGGTTCTCCTATATTTCTCATCTCTCCTACAATAGAGACTAAAAAATACCTAATGATGATGAGTGTAGTGATACTAATTCTTTTGTGGTGGGCTATTGGAGCCGTAACACATTTAAAGTTATCGAATCCCTGTCATGATGTTATTTGAATAATTTCGTTCGCTTGCAGATCCAGTTCGTGGCGATCTTCACGCATCAGCTGCAGGTGCTGTTCCGGCCGTCGTGCACGTACCCGCGCGTGTTCGTCTACTACATCGCCTTCCACGGCTTCCTGTTCCTGTTCTTGTTCAGCCACTTCTACAATTACCGCTACATCAAGCCTGCGAAGAAATCCGACGGGGCCAGTGGTGCTCTGTCTAATGGACTTTGCATGGTTAGTATTTTCTTAACTTATAATCCTCTTTTTGAAGACAAAATCCTAAAAATGGCATAATACAATAATTTTGCAAACGCCTTGTCAATGCATAGATCCCGCTTTGGAATTTTTTTGCCATTGAAGAAGCGAACGCAATTGATTGAAGAATGGCGACTCAAATCATTCCCTCTCACTTGCACATTATACCTGGCGACCTGTGTGTTACTGACCCACGTCGGTACCTCGTGCAAAAAATTGATCTGATCAGAATATTCGATTTATTTTTTTCAAGTATATTGCTTACTTAGCATGTATCAGTGTTAATGTATTTACGAAAATAATAAATCGTAACTGAGATCTGAATTGATATCATTGATACTTAAAGTCTTAAAATAAGGAAAAATGCTATTTAGCAGCAACTGCGTCGATATTTAAATATCTTTTTTTGCTCACTGCATGCCTTGTAAACGTATAACATGCCGCCATTTTAGATTTGTCTCTGTCGGCTCGGTTTATAATTAGATGTGGTCGTTGCAGCCGGTGCCGGACGAGAGCGCGCCGCTGTCGGGCGCGGCGGGCTACAAGCAGGACGCGGAGCTGCCCAACGCGTACGCGTCGGGCGCCGCCGACGCCTTCGTGCGCCGCCGCCCCGTGTCCTAGTGGCCGGGCGCCGGGCTTTAGCGTGCAAGGACCCTGCGGGCCTCCCGCC
The DNA here is from genome assembly GCA_963082605.1 of Rhodophaea formosa. Classification (NCBI taxonomy): domain Eukaryota; kingdom Metazoa; phylum Arthropoda; class Insecta; order Lepidoptera; family Pyralidae; genus Rhodophaea; species Rhodophaea formosa. Next base: position 8,752,483 of record OY720208.1, on the reverse strand, counting down.
CGAGCTTGCCATGACGAGTGAATGTTGTGTGTTCGGCGCCGCCGCGGTGCCGGCGTGGTGATGGCTCATCGGCGATCTCTCGCTATACCGCGCACGTAACGTAGCGCGTCCTATTGCTACGGCCGATCTATGTTTCGACGTGCGACCGCAGTCGATGACTTCAGGACGGGTTACGCGACTTTTAATATGAACTTTTTACATGTCAAATTGTTATGCACAAATTCACCCGATCGTGATCTTGCTTAGATCGTCTAATGCCTTGTAATTTTCTAGGTACAAAATTTTTAGATACTGAAAGTATATGAATTGTTATAATGTCTTGATGTGTTAATTTTATCACATTTTGGTAATGTGTCGAAAAGGTTAAATATTCCTTATTTGATTATGGTAATCAAACAAAATGTTTCTGTTACTGTGCATGCTAATATTTGGTAAGTGAAGAACAGCATTTTGTATTTGTATACATATTTTTAATGTAAAATCATAGGTGTTAAATCATGTAACTAGGTGTAATAAAGGATATTGGATTATGTATTGTAAATATAATTTTGTTACGAGTTATTGAATATTATAATAATTATGTTACCAAAACCAAGTGAGCAACTATTCACTGCATTTTATCCATGTTTATATATCATCCTGTGCTCAAGTTTTTTACTCTATATTTGATTGAATAATGATAGCAAACTGATTTTCATTGTTGCACCGAGAGAATCGCTTTTATATCGAATGCAATAGTAATGTGGAGAATAGTGTTCATGCTAGACTTACTAAGCAGCAAGATAATACCAAATGTTGTAAGCTGTAACTGGTTGGGGATGTTTGAGTCTGGAGAGCGCACATAGCGTCGTCACCAGATATCGAATTTGTTTGTATCACGTTTGGTGTTTGATGCTTTAAGTGTTGTGCGAGCTGGCATGCCGGTTGCTGAGAGTGCGAACCTGCTCAATAATAGCTGCAATACACTCTTTTGCAACCTTATTTATTATTTTAATAAATGATTTTATAAAATATTATTGTCTTTGTTGTTACGTATGGAATAGAGTTTCTAAAATCAATATTAAAAATATTTGATATCTTAAGCAAAACTTATGCTTGCTACCTCTCAAGACCCATAGGGCATTCTTGAATTCTTTCCTAAATCTAGAACTTAACTTGCATGCCGAAGTTTTGGACGTTACTCCAGCAAAAGGCAATAGACTGCCAACCTCATACAAAAATATTGGACCAAATTAAGGTAGGCGAATGTATGGCGCTGCAGAGTGCTTTCCACTCGATACTAAATGCCGATAATCTGCGTTAGCCTAAAACGTGTAATTTTAGAATATTATGCTTAATATCACTACATATTATAAAACAAAGTTCCCCGCCACGTCTGTCTGTCTGTCTGTCTGTTCGCGATAAACTCCAAAACTACCGAACTGATTTTCATGCGGTTTTCTCCAATGGATAGCATGGTTCTCGAGGAAGGTTTTAGTATATAGTTTGTTAAGTTTTTGTATATACCAACGATATTTGTTGGAGGTGTCGTAAAAAAAATGAGCCGTTTGGGAGCTTTCAACGAAAACGCTGACTAAACCCTTTGAGATATAACAAAATAATGTATAGTGGAATTGTGTATGTTATTTAGGTCTACAGAAAAGTCCGCGATGGCATATGTCTATATTAACATACTTTATTCATTTTAATACTTTAAAAATTGGGCAATCAAAATTCACGCGCAGGCCTAACCCTTAGAGCTAGAAATTTTAAATTTTCCTTACGTATTCCTCTTATGACGTAAGCATCCACTAAGGAATTATTTTTCAAAAGTCATCCCCTAAGGGGGTGAAATAGAGGATTAAAGTTTATATGAAACTTTTTATTCCTTGGACATATTTGTATGAAATTTCGTGTGAATTGAGAACGGCAAAAATAATGAGTAACATTTTTAATAGTTTAAATTAAACCTCTAAGGGGGTAAATCGGGGTACCTATATGTTTAGTTTACCGCTTTGTAGCGTCATATTTTATAATCCCCGCATTCCAAACCTGAAGTCACCGCGGACGAAGTCGCGGGTAACTGCTAGTGCTTTTATATTCTCATTTTACGATAGATCTAGATATAATATTATGTAGAGTGGCGCCATCTACGTGAGTCTGTAAGAACAAACCGTACGAATAAGGGGTTGGGACCACATGACCTATCACCTTTCAAGACTGCTGAATGAAAAAAATTAGGAGCTTAATTAGTGCAAATGTTGGTTTAATGCTCTAAGGTGCAAATATTCGTACCTGAAAGTTTTGCAGTTGTGCCTTCTGCAATTTAGGAGTATCATCAAACTAAATTAGGCCCGCATAACGTTACTCTACCCGGAAAAAAATATGTTATATTAGACATGGCCGAATATTATTAGACTTTTGATGTTCCTGCGTGGATCCATAGATTTAACTATACTTCAAATAAAGACAGATTATGTGTTAAAGAAAAGCTACTCTATGGTTACCGGAAGGACGTAGGAAGAGAGGCAGACCAAGGATGAGATGGCGAGACGATATAGATGGCTTTTTAAGCCAATGGCAGAAAGTAGCCTTAGATCATGACGAGTGGAAACAGAAAGGGGAGGCCTTTGCCCAGCAGTGGGAAACAATATAGGATAAAAAAAATGTGTCTAAATGTCCCATAAACTCTAAAATGGGTTTCACAGCAATTTTCGGCTGGGGAAACGTTTGGTCAATTTTGTATGCCTGAAACAGCAGGTGATCATGATTACTTCTACCCACATAATCAAAAAATAATTAAATACTTTCGATATCGGACCAAATACGCACAAGCTAAAAGTTAGGCCTCGTTGCTGGAGAGTTGTGTTCCACTCATCGCTAGATGGTGTTAATCAACGTAAGCCGACTTGCAAAAAAATTATAAATAAAAATATGATGGCAAAAAAATATTTTGTGAATTTTAAATAACATATATTTCGAGAATAATATAAAAGCATTATCCTCGAAATATATCTTATTTAAATCGCTCGAAATATATTTTCTCATAATATGGTATGTACATATAAAGTTGTAATGTGTCACACAAGCACTATTAGAAAAACGGTACGAATGAGTTTGGGACAACATGACAACAAACTAGAGTGACCCAAAACTCAACAAATGGTTTTGACTGGTATGTTGCTGTTGTAGATTTTTCACAAGTTCGAATACGAATCTTAAGATCCGTTATAAAAAATTTAAACTTTCTCTACAAAACATTCATTTTGAGAAAAACTGAAAAAAGTATGTTTTACTATTAAAATCGTAGTCTTTGTTACTGTTCCATTGCAATTGATGAACATTCTGTAAAAATGAATATTAAACACATATTATCATGTCTTTTGTCCTAACGTGGTATAGACAGAGCCTTATAGCATAAGACCAAGTGCCACAGCGTGTTGTTTGGGCTTATAGTTGAAAAACAGGATCCAAATACTGATGGGTTCCTAGCCTCATCACCTATTGCCATGATTCCTTAGATTTTCGCCCATTCCTTCTACAGACTGCGCGGGAAGGGAAGCAGCTGGTACATACTATGTTTTTTACATAAACATGTGTTTAAAATGTCTATTTTTAATTTTAATATAACCTACCAAAAGGAAAGAATGTCTATTACTTGAATTTACATTTGCGTATGTTTTCGAACCGAGGCCTCCTATTCTTGTTTTCACCTCTGCCCTGCCACACACGACACAGCCCTAACTGAAGTGGAGACCACGCTCCATCATCTCCAGCAGATCTCCGCAAGGATAATGATCTTTATGGGTGCAGAAAATAAATAAAAAACCGGCCAAGTGCGTGTCGGGCCACGCGCAGTATAGGGTTCCGTAGTTGCGAATGACAACTTTGAGTTCAACTGTTTACACTCGCGCCTCACAGTTTAACGACCAAAAACATCTAACAATAAAGATTGTATGAAATTTTACATTTTCCAGTACATTTTATAAGTTGGTTGCCTATAACTTTTTAGTTTGCACTTAGTATCCAGCTCTGATAGTTTTCCTTTCAACTTCAGTATATATACTACTGCTGTAATTTTTTTCACGTATCCATATATAACCGTTTAGCAGATAGAGGGGGGGGACACGTACCTCTAACAAAAATTTGCACTTTAAAACCAAATATTTCGGAAACGGATCCCTAAATCGAAAAATGGTGTTCTCAACCTCACAATATTTTTCAAAGACCTTTTTAACGATACCCCACACGATGGGTAAGTAGAGAAAAAAAAATTACTCCCCCATTTTACTTGTATGGGAGCTACCCAAAAAAAAATATTTTTTCAAGATTTTTTTCTACGACTTTTTTGCCATGATTAATATACATACTCATACCAAATTACAGCTTTCTAGTACTTATAGTCTCTGAGTAAAACCGCGGACGGACAGACAGACAGACAGACAGACAGACAGACAGACAGACAGACAGACATGGCGAAACTATAAGGGTTCCTAGTTCACTACGGAACCCTAAAAATGTACGATAACCAAGTGAACATGTCGTGTCATGATCTATCGAAATTATCTGCATCCGCAAAGATTTAGGAATGTTCAAGCGGATGCAGATGTCCAAATTGATGCGGAAGCGCTGATTTTGCGGCTGCGGATGCAAATATTCGCAAAAACCGTGCAAAAACCCCAGTCATCATCATCAGCAGACCTATTTGCTAACTTTTGACAACTACGGTGTACATCATTTTCATGGTAACATCAATATTTATTACGGCTTCGGTATGAATGATTGTTTTTATTTAAGACTAGCTGATGCCCACGACTTCGTTCGCGTGGACTTTTTGACTCCATCGTAAATAATACCTCAATACGAACTAATGTCAATACATAAGAAAATAAGTTTAGCAGTGTATATTAAAAGTTAATAAATATTAACGTACTTTACAAAGAAAAACTTTATATTTTGATCTTTATATGTTGGAAATATCCTGTGGGTTAGTTTATTTTGGCGCCTGATTTCAGTGAGGATGTTTTTCATCAGGTATTTTTTCCAGTCCTTTCTGAAGCATCGTATAATAACAGCTTTTCTTCTTTGTCCAAATCAAATATTTCCCATTGTTCCGCTGTAAATTTGACCTGCTGTTATGCTGCTCAAAGGGCCTTCGGGAGAGATGGACCTCGGCTTTGGGTGTTGCCTGTGTGTGCAAGGCTTGGAGAGTCAGCAAACTCTCATGATTTGCCGTATGGGCTGAAAGCTATGTTGCCCAAAGGGCATACCTCAACAAAAAATACTAATCAGGCTAAACAACTTTTGCTACAGCGTCATTTTTATATTTCCTATAGTTTACCTGGACCATTAGGGTCTGCGTCAGGAGTTCCAAATCTTCAATTTAAATACCTCAACAAAAAATGCTTATCAGGTTGAATAACTTTTGCTAAGGCGTCATTTATATATTTCATATAGTTTACTTGGAACATTATGGTTCAGCATGAGATGTTCCAAAACATAGATTTTTTATACCTCAACAAAATTGCTCATCAAGCCTAACAACTTTTGCAAAGGCTCTACTTTTATATTTCTTATAGTTCAGCTAAACCATTATGATGCTGCATCAGGTGTTCCATTATTTGAAATCATTTCTATCCTATATGTTGCCCAGGCTTAGTAGCTATATAGCAAAAAAAGTTTTATTCTAATCCAATATTCCCGAAGATAAACGTGATCATACATACAGACAGACAGACAGACAAGAAATTCTAAATTTTTTTTTTGCTTTCTATTATTCTTTTTAATTATCCTTCTATCTATTTCAGACAAAAATACTAAATGTACAGACAAAATATTTTTACTGTTTTATTATAAGTATGTATAGATGTATAGATATGAAAACCGTAATGGATGCTAAAGTGACAATCAAGTCGTTGTACACCGAGTTAGCAAATCGGGCTGCTGATCTTTTTTCAGGGTGGTCGTCATGGTGTTCTCCAGTGACGAAGGGAGGGGATGCAAAGAAATCGAAACACTTGTGTTCTCTGCATGATATTGAAGGCGGTCGCTTTAGTAGATTACTTTATTTTTTATGGGTGACACCCATTATTGGACTTCACATACCTAAATGATTGGCTGATTAGTAGTTCTGTATGGGAACCCAACTGTTTTTTAATATTTCGACCTAAGTTCCTTGGGGAAATTACTCAGTATGATCAGTATAGTTTAGTTATACCTACGTTCAAGAACATGGCAAGGTAATAGAGTGCCATAGATTTACAAGATGTAGGTATATTGTGACGCTACTAATAAATTACTTATGGGTATCATTTAAGCTATCGCCAATTTCATTAGTTTTGTGTGTAAGTAATAGGGTTTGCCCGCAAAATAGTAGATTTGTCACCAAAATATAGTCACCAAACAATATGCCGTGTGGTTCCCGGCAGAGTAGAATAGGACCACTCCAAGTCTTCCCGTGGATGTCGTAAAAGGCGACTTAGGAAACACAAGCTAAATAAAGCTTACAAACATCAAAAAGACCTCTCCAACCCGTTTGGCCAGCGTGGAGAGTGTAGGCCAAATCCTCTGACTACTCTGGCTAATACATTGCTGTGGTAGTACAGAGAGGGTCGTGCTCCTGCAGTGGAGACTAAAAAAGACCTGATGGAAACAATATAAAATCAATTTCACAATAAATCACCTAAAATCATGAAAATATAGGGTCTAGTAAGTACCAAATAAATGTTTTTGTATGAATGTAATGGTTTTGTCTTAATAAGTATTTAAGCAAACTAATTTGAAGAAATCACCAATAAATCATATATTATGATGTCACTAGAAAATTTCATAAAGTTAGGTACAAAATTGCCGTTATCGTTGTTTCAACCAAAAAAGTTTACTACTTAACTAGCAAGTACCTATCTTAATTTCCACTTAATTATAAATATATTTAAATAAAATTTCTAGCAGAATAGTAAGTAATACACTTAATTTAAGTCCAAATAATCAATATTTATTGTATGATCACACCTATTTACCTAGACCCATCATTGAGGCTGGATCGGTCAATTTTTAAAAGCACGCAAATTTGTCTCCGCCTCTTTAAACATATTTTCATTTAAATTATAAATAGATGTAGTAAATTGGTAACGAATACTATTATTTTAATAACTGAACGAAATAAAATGTAACTACTGTATTGGTGACAAAATAACAAGTAAAAACCGGCCAAGTGCGTGTCGGGCCACGCGCAGTATAGGGTTCCGTAGTTGCGAATGACAACTTTGAGTACACACTGTTTACACTCGCACCTCATAGTTTAACGACCAAAAACATCTAACAATAAAGATTGTATGAAATTTTACATTTTCCAGTACATTTTATAAGTTGGTTGCCTATAACTTTTTAGTTTGTACTTAGTACCCAGCTCTGATAGTTTTCCTTTCAACTTCAGTATATATACTACTGCTGTATTTTTTTTCACGTATCTATATATAACCGTTTAGGAGATAGAGGGGGGGGACACGTACCTCTAACAAAAATTTGCACTTTAAAACCAAATATTTCGGAAACGGATCCCTAAATCGAAAAATGGTGTTCTCAACCTCACAATATTTTTGAAAGACCTATTTAACGATACCCCACAGGATGGGTAAGTAGAGAAAAAAAATTACTCCCTCATTTTACTTGTATGGGAGCTACCCAAAAAAAAATTTTTTTTCAAGATTTTTTTCTACGACTTTTTTGCCATGATTAATATACATACCCATACCAAATTACAGCTTTCTAGTACTTTTAGTCTCTGAATAAAACCGCGGACGGACAGACAGACAGACAGACAGACAGACAGACAGACAGACATGGCGAAACTATAAGGGTTCCTAGTTTACTACGGAACCCTAAAAAGGAGTCGCAGTGTGGGATCGATAATCAATTTATATGGTGGGTGACAGATCTACCATTCTGAGCAATAAAACTGTAATTATATGAACAAAGTTTATATTCATCTAATACACTGCAATTTAATTATTACTCCATCTCTTATTTTACACATATTATTAACAGAAATTTAATAATTCATACCTGGGAATATTTTTGTTTATCTGAGAATGAAAATATTTCGTGGCGATAGATCTAGATATTTATTAGGTGATACATCTTGATGACAAATATAAATTTTGGTGACAAAAATTAAAGTCCCCATTATCTTTATACAACAGTCTTGAGTGAGTCCATCGAACCCAAGCCGTAGATGACACGAACATCGGCTCGTACCTACGACGTCCATAGGTACAGATAATCCTTTTCTATTTTTTTTACTTAATTCTACCGAACCAGTAGGTGCTGTCGCCTTCAAATTATACGAATTTTGTATAACTGTGTTACAAAAAATATTTGCTATTCCTCCTGTCTACATCTTGTCAGATATTATATATTACGGAATGTTTTGTACCAGTCTGTATTGAAGTCGTCAGTTATTACTACATTGCCGATGATTGGTCTATTGGGAAATATCTTCGTGAATGTGGTCATTTTCCTACCAGCAATGTCCTTGGTCGCCTTGATTATATCTTATAGAAATAAACATGCAAGTGTTTACCTGTATTGGACCAATCAAAGCGGCACTTTCAAACATATTTAAGTACCTAATTATATAAATGAAACTAATTGAACGTCGAATATTCGGGAGGATATTTGGTTCGAAACAGATTACACTTATTTATAACTCGTAGTTCTGTGCTACCTAGTTACCTAATTAGACTGTCCCTTAAACACGCGTGACTTAAATCTCTGGGTCCTCTTATCTATTTCTAAACTCCGGGCTGCAGAGGTGGAGAGCGATGATACTATGCGTTTGACCCGTATCTTGCATGTGTTTATAGAGGTGTTTTAAATGAAATATAGAATGGTACAGTATTCACTCTTGCCTTAAAATTCGCGAAATTTGACGAGTCGGGAAACAGAGAGGGAATTCCATTTATTAGCGGTTCGAATAAGGAACGACTAGGCGAATCTAAACTCAAACTCAAAATTCTTTATTGCATAACTGTGTAAATTAAAGATGGTACAATATGTTTAGTATCAACAGTTTGCCCTTTCAGGCATGCAATGCACAGTGTACAAATTTCACTAATTTCTTGCTCTACATGTTTTAAAAGCAAAGTATTCATTTAGGTCATAAAATACATGTTCTAATAGCCAAGACTTAAGTTGACGTTTAAATATACTACAATCATTAATGCTCTTTATTTCCGTCGGTAAATGGTTAAATATTTTAATACCAGAAATAAATGTGCTTTTGTTATATAGGTACTTGATTATTTACAATAGGTAAGTAAAGGTCATGCTTATATAAGTCCCGTAAATTGTTCCTAAATTCAATCTTTCTTTGAAAGTGATACATATTTTTTTATGAATATGCATATTTCTAAGATGTAGGTATATATTCACAAGTGTTAAATGTCCCTCTTGCTTAAATACATATCTTAATGTTTCCTCTGTGTACATATTATGGATTATTCTCAAACACCTTTTTTGTAAGATAAAAGTACTCTGAACATTTACAGAATTTCCCCAATATATTATTCCATATGTAAGATAGGGATAAACATTACCGAAATATGCAGCTCGTGTTACTTCTACTGAAGAGTTTTCGGCTAGTAGAGAAAGAGCGAAACAGTAACTTGAAATTTTTTTGTTGACTTTGTTTATGTGAGCTTTCCAATTCAGATTACAATCTATTGTAACACCCAAAAAGTTATTTTCTTTTACTTCCTGAATTTTTGTGTGAGATTCTTCTATATTCAAATTGTATGTTACTTTATTGTAATTCCGGAATTGTATTATTTTAGTTTTTGACAGATTGACCTTTAAATTTATTGACCTAAGCCATTCTACAGTGGTTTTTAGTGTTTTGTTTATTTCATCTTCATATTTGGTATTATTTCTTGTATCATCAGATATAAAAAATGTCGCATCATCAGCAAACATGATGCATTTGTGTTTTGTTATTAATGGGAGTTCGTTGACATAAATGAGAAAGAGAAGTGGGCCCAATATGCTGCCCTGAGGAACGCCAAGAACTACATCTGCCTGTGGTGATTTAATTTCTTCTATTGTTTTATTGTTTTCATTGTATTTAATTATTTATCAATAACTGTCAGTTGCTTTCTATTCGTTAAGTATGATTTAACTAATCTTAGTGATAAGCCTCGAATTCCCATCTTCTCCAATCCCCAATCCCCAAAGGACCTCAAAGCAATATTTACTTTAGAATCGTTACATCATCCTCGTCTACCCCTACTTGAGCATAAAGTTGCAAGTCATCGGCGATACAGATGATAAATAAATAAATAATAAATATAAATAAATATATACGGACAAATCACACAGATTGAGCTAGCCCCAAAGTAAGTTCTAGACTTGTGTTATGGGATACTAACTCAACGATACTATATTTTATAACAAATACATAAATAGATAAACATCCAAGACCCAGGTCAATCTGAAAAAGATCATTTTCTATCTTGACCTGACCGGGGATCGAACCCGGGACCATCCGTGTCGCAGGCCGGCGTGTTGACCGCTGCGCCACGGAGCTCTTTTGCAATAGAACCTGTGAAAATAGAGAATAGAAGGGGACGGAGAATGCTGCCTTAAGGAACACCAGTGTCTTGTTCACGTCAATTTATTAATATCGATGGTTCCGTCCGCAACACTGACACAAAAGTAGTTAGGTACCAGGAATACCAAAATTTTTCGAGATCCAATACCCCAATTTGAAATAATTTCATGAATGAATGAAAGATATATTTATTGCATAAATGTACCTAGACAGGTTTATGATTTACGTATAAAAGTCTAACACATTAGTCATCTCTGACATGCAACAGACAATAGTCTTTATTTTTTGTCAGACTTCCTGAATAAAATGTCACTGATTTAAATAGTCCTTGGCGCTATAAAAACACTTATTTACTGACTATTCTAATAACTGTTGCTTTAATGATAAAAAATTTGATAATGTTATTGTATCTCACGGCAAGTTATTAAAAATTCTTATGGCCATGGGATAAAAATTTGGCTAATGATAAAATAACAAGTGCTACAAGGTTGTATCATTTGTACTACCAGTTGTACTTTTTGGTAGTACATCTGACACGGAAGGCAAAATAAAGATGACTTTCAGGCGCTACTAATCTATAATTGTTTTTTCTAATATATCTATGTACTTATCAAGTTACGACTAACTCTAATAGTTCAGGATGTGATTTTACAAATATACTTACACATTTCATTAACATACATGCATGGCAAATTAAACAAATGTAGATGTTATAAAAAAATGCCGTTTAAATAAAATTAATTTAATTCGGTTTTATCGCGTTTATCATATTATTTTATATACTTAGGTGTATAAATAATATGAAACGTTACGAAACGTTAGCGTTTCGAATACCTTACAGGTATTATATTGTCTGACAGTGTTCGTGGTCGCAGGTAGACTGAGTTGACATTTGTCCAGTGTCTGCATAATAAACGTTACATAGCTCTTATTTTTATAAGAACTATGCATCATTAATAATAGCCCTTGAAAACCTTTTAAACTTGAATTACTGTTTGAAGGTCTACTTTGCATTTTTTTTCATTAAAACGGCCGCTTCTTGCTAAAATGCTCGGTAAAGCTAGACGGCTACACCTTAACTTTAGATTTTATTTCGCCAAGACAGTGTATATTGTATTTTCTTCAAATAATTTATTAAATGGGGCCAGCACTGAACATCGAAAAATCAAAAAATTGAATCTCCCTTTAAAAAATTGAAATATCTATATTTAGTACCTAATATTAGTAATGCTATCGTTGGTGGGCATTGAAGATGGTATGATGGATGAGCTAAGCTCAAACGTAAAGTTAGAAATCATCGCCTATTGACATATTTTTTTAGTTTTTGCCCATTTCCTCGATCGTATTTCACGGTCTCAGCGGAAAGAGAATCAGCGAAAAAATTTTTTTTTTAAATCTATGAGAATCAGCTTGTACATTCTAGTTTTTTTCTATCCTAAACCGGCCAAGAAGGTTGATTGTTGGATATTAAAATAGGGTTTTATACGATAAGATCTCTAGCTTATTACGAGTACTAGTCTGTATATATAGCTTTTGCACACTAATTAATTATAAAAACATGTTAGTGAATAACAATTATTTAAAATATGAAATGACGTGAAAAGTGCCAGAAAAGTCCTATTTTCTAAATAAATCTTTGAATCTATTAGAAGGTCATGTTACATAGCAGACGAAACAGGTAGTAGTCCATCTGAAATAATCCCAACTTCCCAACTAATATAAATGCAAAAGTGAGTTTGTATATTTGTTTGCCGGAAACCACACGGCTTAGAAGAATAGGACCACTCCAAATCTTCCCGTGGATGTCGTAAAAGGCGACTTAGGAAACTCAAGCTAAACAAAGCTTTTAAACATCAAAAAAACCTCTCGAACCCGTTTGGCCAGCGTGGAGAGTGTAGGCCAAATCCTCTGACTGCTCTGGCAGTACAGAGAGGGTCGTGCTCCAGCAGTGGAGACTAACAAAGACCTGAAGAAGTAGAAGAAGAAGAAGATATTTGTTTATTTGTTTGCTACCTCCTCACGCTTTATCAACTGAACCAATCTTCTTGAAATTTGGCATATACTAATTAACATATTATTTTATTATATATTATATTATTTATATTATATTTATTATTTTATTTTATAATATATATTATAATTTAACATATATATAATGTTACGGAGAAGGACTTAGGCTATGTATTACGCGGGTGAAGCCGCGGGCAACAGCTAGTATTCGATAAGATCATCAGTCCGAATAACAAGGATTTTTTACTGGTATGATCCATTGGAAGTTGTACATGTGCTTATTAGGCACTGATGACGTCCGAAGCAAACCGGTCACGCTCGCAAGTACTGCTGCAGCGTAGACAACTGGCTGACACTGGTCTGCACTTTTCAAATAAATAAAAAAGATACATAAGTATTTTCCAATAAATAAAAAACTAACATGGGTATTTCCAATAAATAAAAAAGATACAAGGTATGCTGTTTACAATATTATGCGGTGGTGCGATGCAATAAATTTATCAATATGCTTGCTATTAATAACGGTCCTCATGACATCGAAACTTGGATCGTTTTGTTGTTTTTTACGGACTAGATCCATTTCCGTTGCACCAATCATAACTGCTAAACAGCTCAACGCCACAGATGCACAATTAAAACTTTTTCATAGAATCCGAGCAAAAATTTTTCATGTTCAGCCTTAAAACTTTTTGCTGATTCGTGACATGAGAGATTTTTGTGAAAAAGAACCTGAGCCTCAATAAATGTACCTGATTATCTGCTTTAGTTGTACTTTAACAAACTGCTGAAATGCTTAACTTTAATAAGTCCCTGCTAAACTACCTACATTCCTATTTTACTTTAAGGCACGTATTGAAAAACGTCATATGATGCTCGTACCCAGTAAACTGACTCGGCTTCGCCTAATGCCATAAACACCTTGAATGTAATATCTAGCTTACCTTGCTTGCATCATAATGTAGCTACACATCCACCTAACATTGTATTTATTGTCTTCGACTTCTGCTATTATCAAGTACCTTCCCATTTCAATTTTTCTCTACAATACGGTATGAACAAATCAGCTGATTCGAAAACGTGATATGGCATGAAAATGCGAAAGCGCAAATTTTCTTCCCGTTTTTCTTGTTGGCGTAACACCACCAAACCGCAGAGTGATAACTTAATATACATAAACATACTTATTACTAGTATACGTCTTTATCCCTTGCGGGATAGACAGAGCCCAAGTTCTTAAAGACCCAAAGGCCACACTTAGCTTCATAGTGACCGTAAAGGAGGAAAGCGGTATCAAAATATAGATGAGTTGCGCCTATTGATTGTCATTCCTTGATTTTCATCCAATCAGGCTTTTACGATCTGCGTGGGAAGTAAAGTAGTTTATATATTGTATTTTTTTTTGTGTTCTCCCACATCCAACCATTAAATAAGGTAAAATTTTATCTTCTTCATCTCTTTATGGGCTAAGTGCAGTCTTAAATATTTTTTTCCCATTTTGCCTCAACATCATCATTTTAGACTCTCATAATTTGCTTGTCAAAGCCAATACAATGCATCATCTACTGATATGAATATTAGACCAAGTACCTAGGAACGTTGTCTTATTTTAACCTACAGCGACCGATGCGTATGGATCGACTTGCTGGCCCGCGCTTGTAGCGCCTAATCCATGACTGCCCAAAACTAGAGAACTAATTATAGTTTTCTAGTTTTTCACTTTGGAAAATGACAAAATCAAGTAGATAAAGATATTAAACTTCGAACTTTAAGGGGCTTTTATTAGCCAACTAGCGCCACCCATCACTGGGTAACTTTTACTAGTAAATCATATCAAAAAAGAATAGTAAAGCCAGGTGATTTCGATGTTGGATTAATTTCAATGCCCATGCAGTTAGTGTTTCGTCCACTTAACTTTTATGAAGAAGTTGCCAAGGCGAATTCTTTAGCCGTTTGATAAGCTTTGACTGTGTACTCTTTAACTTTGTATAGTCCAAGTTGGTAAGGCGGATGGCGAGACGATATCCGGTGTAAAGGGGAATTTATAAATTACTCACGGGCGGTTGGCATTGGCGTGGACCTTTTGAGCTTTACAGAGTAGGTACAGCTTGTTTTCGGCGAAAGTGAGGTGGAGGAATAAGACTCGGGACAGGGATCCATTCAAACTGGTGTACTTCTGATTGTGCAAAATATGTACCTCATCGCTTCGTTTAGTTATATATCTATTCGATGTGGTGCAGTACTCTGCTTCCGAAAAAACTATGCTGAGAGCTATAGTGCAGCATAATCAGCCTCAGCTTCCCAAGTAGTGCCTGTTAACTTATGAACGTTATTGCGTTCATGCCAGGCTAAGTTTAGCGCTCTTCCGACATATTTAATGTGGCGTGGCAAATGTTACGTCCGGTTCGTATTTGGCATTCCTATTGCAGAGATGAAAGATTAGGATTGGGTACCAATCGCCATTTCTTGAAGTAATGGTGAAATTTCTAAGTCTTGGCCGACAGTTTTTTCCAAAGGCTTGAAGCTGTTGTATTCGCAGGTGATAAGCTATGTCATCAGCATACCTGTACTTGAATTAACAACCTCCGTGGTCCAGTGGTTAAGGCGTTTGCCTTGTTGACCCGGGGTCGTTCGATTCCCACGGGAAGCATACTTTGTTAAGTTGCTTACAGTTTGGTTAGGACATTGCAGGCATGACTCACCTGATTGTCTGATAAGAAAGATGATTCCGTGCTTCGGAAGGCACGTTAAGCCGTTGGTCACGGCTGCCATCTGGTAGTCGTTAAAGGAACCACGTCAGAGGCCGAGAGGCGGTTCCGAAGAACTCTGACACCAGGGTGTGCATGGTCGACTGACCGTGTCACCTACACGAAATGATGATGATGATGATACTTGAATTTTCGTGATTTCGTCATGTTGTGTTTGAGTCTACAATTAAAAAAGAACTGGAGCCAGTATAGAACCCTAAGGTAGACCATTATTTAGTTTTTTGATACGGCTTTGTCTGAGATGAACTTAGTAATTATTATTGTTATTTTTAGTTTACCAAGCATTAACGAATATTAATAAAATAGAACGGATGGGTAAAAAATTAAACAAATTGGACTTTGGCGTACAAAAATAATATAGGTAGCACCACAGAACAACAGTGGGTAGCACACTCCATGATAATTATACCGGAAATCGTAATTGTCAAATAATCGATGCATGTCGACGTCATATTGAATAGTCGTCGTGTCTGTACACAGAACCAGCGTGTCTGTCCACAGAACTAGCTGTCAATCGTTGATATGATGGTGCGACGGATCCTGACATTCCTGACGGATCAAATTGTGACTGCCAAAGTTAGAGTTATTAAAAGTTCAATAGTTCGGGTGATTTAATGGGCGTCAGCCACGTTGGTGGAACGAAGTATTTGAAACCCAAATATGTGGAGACTACTAATTACTGCAATTTACTGTTAAGTCGTTGATTACATATTGAAACACAATTTTGACTGTTTTACATGACCTAGACGGGGACCTATACATTCTCCCAACAATTCATTTATGCGACCAGCGGAGAAATTCCCTATTTTGTTATGGAGCCATTTCGTTACAAAATGCTTAAGAAGTGACGTCACTTGTTTGTTGATT
This sequence comes from Rhodophaea formosa, assembly GCA_963082605.1. Lineage (NCBI taxonomy): Eukaryota > Metazoa > Arthropoda > Insecta > Lepidoptera > Pyralidae > Rhodophaea > Rhodophaea formosa. The sequence continues at coordinate 8,736,256 of OY720208.1, read as the reverse complement.
TTTGTTAGCGGAAAAATTTGATATTTGAGAAAAAAATTTAGTTTTAAGGAAAAATTGTAACTTAGAACCTTAATATATCAGAGTTTTGGAGTTAGCCCCATTATTGAATTGTATTCTTCTCTGGAGCATTTTTGGATATGTACCGTTAGCGAAAATCGCGGGTGATAGTAAACTAACAAAAACGGCGGGCGGTTATTTTTTAATTGAATTGTCATAATATGATGCATAATACCTACTAAGTGAGCAATGAGCGAGTTTGTAAATTATGGGTGCGTATTGTTTGATATAATAACAAATTATATATTTTCATTTCAATAAAGTTCAAAAGATATAATGTTTACTTGATATAATTATTACTGTTTATATTCTTGAAAGCTATAATATTCATAAAATATTCAATTCGAAAACCATAAACTCATTGATTATAACGTTTATGAACACTAAACATCACCTGTCATACAACTCGTTCAGTATACATGCTATAAAATATAACAATCAAAACGAATACTATTTAAAATATATATCAATAAAAATCATAATCAATCAAATTGATTATGACAAGCGAGCAAGCGATGACCTTAGGTGCGATAGTGACTGGTTTGGATACGCAACTTGATAACAAAAGGTAGGTTAGGTTATGGTTAGACATAGACCACCATATGAGCGAGCGAGCAACGACTGGGCGCGAAAGTGACTGGTAACAGAAGGTAGGTTAGGTTATGGTTACACATAGACCAGCACATGAGCGAGCGAGCGAAGCGAGCGAGCGACGGCTGGGTGCGAAAGCGACTTAGTAACAGAAGGTAGGTTAGGTTATGGTTACACATAGACCACCATATGAGCGAGCGAGCGAAGCGAGCGAGCGACGACTGGGTGCGAAAGCGACTGGTAACAAAAGGTAGGTTAGGTTATGGTTACACATAGACCAGCATATGAGCGAGCAAGCGAAGCGAGCGAGTGACGACTGGGTGCGAAAGCGACTTGGTAACAGAAGGTAGGTTAGGTTATGGTTACACATAGACCACCTTATGAGCGAGCGAGCGACGACTGGGTGCGAAAGCGACTGGTAACAGAAGGTAGGTTAGGTTATGGTTACACATAGACCACCATATGAGCGAGCGAGCGACGACTGGGTGCGAAAGCGACTTAGTCACAAAACGAAGATTAGGATCTTCTATCACTTTATTTGTATTACCAATGATTATTATGCTTAATAATAAGTATATATTACGTTTATTATACGTAACAACAAATCGATTTGTTAAATTTTATAACGATAAAACTATATATGAAAGGTTTGTTATGTTGAATAATTGTTATAACAAAAGATTTTATTTTTTTCAAAATTATTTCTTCCGAATTTTATCTGGATTGATAATTATACTGACCAAAATTATATATTTCGTTGGTATTGATCTTAAAACATATATATTTTGTGTTTATATGTTATATTACTTACCCGTAAATTATCAATGGTAAATTAGATAGATATTTAACGTACATACGGCGGGCGGCTATTTTTTAAATATTGATTACTTACTTAATGTAAACATTGAATTAAGACTAAGATTTTTTTCGATAAGAACTTAAGAGTCCCCTGGACGCGCATGTCTCCATACGAACGGAAAAAGGGAATTGTGGCAATATTTGACAATTTTGGAGTAAAATTAATCAATTAATCTCATTATAATCTACGTACGTTCCTATACAGCTTGGTTAAAATACCAATGGTTAGAGAATTACAAGCCTTTTCAAATTTGTATGGAAATCTTGAGAGGCGTATAATTCTCAAACTATTGATAATTTAACCAAACTGTATAGGAACGTACGTAGATTATAATGAGATTAATTGATTAATTTTACTCCAAAGATTATTGATTGGATGCTTAATTTTGCCCTAAAATTATCAAAATTGCCACAATTCCCCTTTTCCGTTTATATGGAGACATGCGCGTCCAGGCGACTCTTAATATTGTCATTTAGGTAACAATAATGATTATAAATAAATTCATATGTATGAGTATTCTAACGGCCTGGTAAGAAAAGTCAAATAAGCCCCATCATAATGGGTTATTTTGTATAATTAAGAATTCTTCTCGCCACCTTCAGACTCCATTATCAGACCAGCTAATAGGCATTGTTAGATGATAATGCCTTTTCGGATAGCATTGTCATTTGATGAACAATACTCAGTAATGAACATATGAAAAGTATGTAAGTTAGATAGATATCTGATTACATACTTGCTCAGAATAATAAATATCCAGAATGAGCCTTCTGTCATTTTTTTAAGCATCGAACTGTGTCCAAAGACGCGGCATAATCCCCCGCGCCCGCGCGTTTCACACCCGCTTAGTGTTGCTAGATTATAAGTTTTTAACATACACTTGGGGAAAAATATAAATATTTGTGTAATTGTTTGAATTAAGTTAATGTGATATTTTTGAACCAAGAATATAATATTAAACGTCTAAATCCTATAAAATAATATTTTGTTATTTATAAAAAAAAATCTTCCATGCTGGTTTGGGAGAAAGGAAAAAACAGAATATACCAGTTGCTTTTCTTCCCGCGCAGATCGTAAAAGCCGGTCAAGGGATTGGGCAAAAATCTAAGGAATCATATCAATAGGCGATGTGGCTAGCAACCCATCACTATTTTGATTCCGCTTTCCACCTTTAAGCCCACTATGATGCTAAAAGTGGCCAAGTCTTATGACTTTCGGCTCTGTCTACCTGACAACATTTCCTGGGAACCACATTAACAACACCTGAGTTAATTTGTTTGTTTTTATATGCCTAATTGTTTGTGTTATTGCGCCAAATAATATCTGATTAGTGCCTCCCTTATATAATGTTACTGTTCAAACCCGATTTTAAGACAAACTATTTTGTCATAAATCTTTAGGGCAAACTAGTTTGGCCTAAGATTGACTAATTTCTGAATATTTTTTCAAATTGTTTAGTTGCCAGTAGTTGGTAAAGATGACTAGAAGACCTCATTTTTGAAATCAAGATGGCGGACCTAATTTTTTATGCGAAATCGACATATGTGTAGTTGTGTAGGGTTTTCGAGGTGTAGAATTCAAAGAGGCGACTTCACATGAAAAATCGACATGAGTATCGTTTTATAGGTTTTTTCGGGTGTTGGAATAGAAGTCGGCGGATGCGACATTTCGTCAAAAATCGACATTGGTGTCATTTTATAGGTTCTTCGGGATGTAGATTTCAAAAATGGCGTTATTTATGGAATCCAAGATGGCGGACACGACATTTCGTGAAAAGCAACATGGGTGTCGTTGTATTTTTTTTTGTTCGGTGTAGATTTCGAAAATAACCTCTTTTTTGGGAGTTTCAAACTGCCGCGAAAAGTTACTTTCATCAGCTTGGATTCTTAAACTGACTTCATTTTCAAAACCTTCTACCCGATAATCCCGTATAACGATACACATATTAATTTTGTATGAAAAGTAGCGTTCGCCATCTTAGATGCTAAAATTGACGTCATTTTCGAAATCTACACCAAGAAAAACCAACACAACGACACCCATGTCGATTTTCACGAAATGTCGCCTCAGCCATCTTGGATTCCAATAATAACGTCATTTTCGAAATCTACACCCCGAAAAACCTGTAAAATTACACACATGTCAATTTTTCATAAAAAATCATCTCCGCCATCTTGGATTCCAAAACTAACGTCATTTTCGAAATCTACTTCCCGATAAACCTGTAAAACGATACCCATGTCAATTTTTCATGAAAAGTCGCCTCCGCCATCTTGGATTCCAAAGCTGACGTTATTTTTGAATTCTACACCACAAAAACCTTTAAAACTCCACCCAAGTCTATTTTTTATGAAAAGTCTTGTCCCTCAATATGTATTCCAAAAATTACGTTTCTATGGTGCTCGACGCCCCCTTAAAGCTACTAAAAAGATTTTAATAATATTCAAATTCAGTTTATCCTAAAGATTTCAGGACAAACCTAGTTTATCCTAACACGCCCAGGACAGTTTGTCTTGAAATCGGGTTTGGCCGGTAACAAAACCTTAACTTACAATACTTACCTACTTAAAGTTTTCTTTATTAAATAGCTAAATTGACTAAATGCATGATGCCTTAAAACGTAATAATCAGTAAGGTATATTATAGTATACTACTTCCATAAATTTTATCATAAAATAAAGCTTTTCTCACATACTGGGTAAAAATATTTTATAGAACAGCAACACTTTACAATGAACGTCATATGGACTGGACATTGTCTTTGGCAAAATATTATTTGCAAAATTGAATTGTAAATGATTTAAATAGGTCGTGAATGTTCTAATTATACATGAAATGTGATCCCGTCATTTTTGTTGTTACGTCTAGTTGCATTTCTGCATGTGGGAACCGCACACAACAGCATAATTAAATTAAAATTGAAGAGCGCCGACACGTTAGCCGGCCGCCATGACAAATGTCAATTGACAATCCATGAGCGTATCTCGGTCATTTGAGCGTATCTTTTTCTTCCTCAGTTTTATGCGCCAATGCGGTTTCTGGATATTTATTATTCTGAGCATACTTGTAAATATACCTACAATGTTTCAGTCAGTTTTTAAGTTTATCCAATACACACAAATCTATCCTCTTTATAATATTAAAAATATATCATTTTACATGCATAGATCGGAATCTGTAAAGTCAATTATTAAACTTAAACTAACTGAAATTAAAAAAAGTAATAATTAAAGCTAAAAATAACAATAATTTCTATTAACAAAAAACCTATAAATAAAAATTGTACCGCAAATCACTGCCCTGCGGAAGTGTGCCCAGAAGGCTGGCAGCATTGCCACGTTGAAGTTGGTTAAGGGTAGCTCCATTTAATTATTGAATTGGACTAAATAAGACACATTCCTAACATACATTGCAAGTTAAATAAAAACTTGAATAAATAGTAAAACTCAAAGAAAATCAAAACAATTGATTTTATAATACCTACGCAATAGTGGCGTAGATAGCTAAAGACAGACAAGGCATATCTGCGGGTAATATAAAATATTTCCGTCTCACAAAAATGTAAATATTCACCAACTAGATTTACCTACGTAAATATTAACTTTAGAATAAAAAACACATTAATTAGCATTTTTTACCACTTTTCATACGGAACACGATGTAAATCAGATATTCTGTTTAGAAGAGCCGTGCATTTGTAATTATACTAGCTGTTACCCGCGGCTTCACCCGCGTAATATATAGCCTATGTGCTTCTCGGTACTCGAAAGCGTAACAAACAAACAAATAAATAAACAAACTCACTTTCGCATTTATAATATTAGTTGGGATTGGGATAGTTGGGATAGAAACAAATTAGATAAAAACCACGATGGTAAATCATATGACGTTCATTGCACTAAGAATTATGCATCAAGGAACCTAAGATTACGTTGTGTGTTACGCACAGAACGTGATGATAGACAGCACGTCAAAAATTAAATCAAGATAGTATATTGTGAAATCAAGCTATCGTTTGCTATAGTTTGCTATGGTCAATAAGCCTCTGTGGTCCAGTGGTTAAGGCATTTGCCTGTTAACCCGGGGGTGGTGGCTTCGATTCCCACGGGAAGCATACTTTGTTAAGTTGTTTCCAGTTTGTTTAGGACATTGCAGGCATGAATCACCTGATTGTCTGATAATAAAGATGATTCCGTGCTTCGGAAGGCACGTTAAGCCGTTGGTCCCGACTGTCATCTGGTAGTCGTTAAAGGAACCACATCAGAGGCCGAGAGGCGGTTTCGAAGAACTCTGATACCAGGGTGTGCATGGTCGACTGACCGTGTCACCTAAAAGAAAAGATGATGGTCAATATGATAATTTTTAAATAATAATGATATACAACCTCACGACAATTTGTAGTGAACTTTTATCGGAGGCAGAAAATAAAACACGCAAGAAAATGATGTTCCTGTGGGATTCCCACAAAGTCAAGTACACCATAGATATTATATCGTAATGCTGAAGTGCTTTATAGTACCGCCACCATGTCAGTCCAAGTACAGGAGCAGAACACAAAGGATATTCATTTGCTGTGAGGCGTGACACCTTCAAGCTCCTGAAATGGGATGGACTTGGCATCAACATCATCGGCCAGTATATCACTCACCTTTGATTTGCTGATGACATCGTTTTCATGGCGGAATAGCAGGACAACTTAAGTACCATGTTCTTATAGTATAAGTATAAGTAAAAGGTTCGTGCTAAGTCCTGTTAATATTAATAAAGTACCATGCTCAATAATATCAATGAAGTTTCCCAACAAGTGGGCCTTAAAATGAACATGGACAAGACGAAAATAATGTTAAATGTCCATGTTGTACCTTCATCGATTTCTGTTGGAAGCTCCAGCTTATAGGATAAGATAATAATATAAGTATAATTAATACTATATTTTATAACAAATACATATATAGATAAACATCCACGACCCAGGTAAATCTGAAAAAGATAATTTTTCATCTTGACCTGTCCGGGGATTGAACCTGGGACCATCCGTGTCACAGGCCGGCGTGTTGATCGCAGCGCCATATAGCTCGTTGAATCTTACTTGGCTGGGCAGCGTTTGGGAAGCTTAGTGCCTTCTCGTCCAAAACACCTCAACGCCTCAAGAAGAAAGTTAATAATCAATGTGTGTTACCAGTGATGTCGAAAACATTTATGAATTTGATTTTGGAAGTCCCGAAAGCCTGCTAAACTTCATGAACGGGTTATCTATTCGTACAAGTCAGCAACTGACTGATATGTTTCAACCCCATCCGCAGGTCTTCAACAGAGTGACTGGTTATATTTAAAATAAAAATGTTTTTCGTTTTTCCCGTGATTTCATCCGCGTTACCTATTCACTGGATAATACTTACAAATTTCTATTGATGAAAGAATTTTTGAAATCGGTTGAGTAATTTTTAGTAGATATTTCTTACATACCAATAATCGAACTATGTATGAGACAGTAGTCAACCAGTTTAATATTCAAAGACAAACATGAATATCGGTACTTGTGGAATCGACCAACATCAGCCACTTAGCCAAGCAAAAGCAAATATCACAAGGTGTGTTTGCAAGTTATTAGATATTTCTACGACGCAGTCAATACTCCATGACTTATGATTTTGCCTTATAAATGGCATAACATAATGATGACATGTTACTCGTACACATACAAGTGCCCATCCTGCAATCTTAGCCATATCCAAAAGTATGTGCCTGAGTGAACGGCTGCTGTAGGCAAAACTTCATACAAGCGGTGTACTACTTCCTATACCTAGGTTGTTAATTCTAATTGGTAGATTTGCTGTGTTATAGGAACATATGTTTTTATTAAAAGTCATCATCAAACTTACAAAACCCTGTGCAACAACTTAATGCTCCGGTTTCTTCTATTGCGGCACCACCATGCGTCCTTCCTCGTAAGGCAGACCTAAGTATATAAGTAAAAGACAAACCCTTAAAACTTCATCTTTTAGATTAGTCCTGCTCGGACGGACGCAATCGAGCGGCACCGCCATGAGGAAACAAGAACATTACGGTTTTTAAATAAGCAAAGTAGCCACGAAGTCTCATTCTTTAGATGTAAACTATAGTCACCATTATACCTACCAAAAATCACGTGCGAATAATTCAGCCAACTGTTTTAGGTAATCTTGGACGACTGGTTATTCTGGTTCCAGAGTAATTTATGTGTATTGTTTTATATTTGACAAAAGTTTGTCGATGACCAGTATTCAAGTTTTGATGACACACTTAGAATGACGTACACGGTATTCTCCTATACCTACAGAGAAAAAAAAATATGTCACTTCTAGCTTTAACTGTCTGGAAGCGTATTTTAATGGTATTTTTTTTTTCATAAAAAAATATATATATATATATAGTATATATGTGAAGAAAAAATATACTTAAAGTGTGTTTATAAGGAAAACTTTCTACACTTTTGGAACGAAATTCCTTATCGCGCGTTGCGACGGAAAAAATTAAGATCAAAAGTTGTAACGACACTTTGCTATCGTTGCTTCTATAGGAATTTTATAACAGAATGAGTCGTCAGCCGGTGTCTGTTTAAAATAGTGGCGATCGAGGCATTCACACTTCTCACGTTTCCGTCAATTATAACTTATCGGTTTCGTCATTTTCAGTAGAATTAAAAGAATCTAAAAAAAGGTCGATAATATTTAAATGATTTACATTTATAAATTCGAAACGGTTATTAAGCTCGTAATGAAAATTCCGACCCTAAAAACTGCTTATTTGTTTGGGCTGTCTTGAAATACTACAATCCTATTTGAATTAACTGGTCAAATAGACTATATTATTAATGAAATAACCAGAATATATACTAATATAAGCTTAAAAACCTATAAATAATAATACCACGCTTCAAGTAACTCATGGCCTTTGGTAGCGCAGAGGTGAGCAAATAGGTACTGTTTAGATAATATTTGTAAAATACCTACTTTGCACTCTTGATTACCTACGGCCATACTATGTAGTTGTCCTACTTCCGGTCTCCATGAGGTCTCACAAATATTTAAATATGTTTGGAGTTTATTGTCATGGAACGTCCCAAACCATTACGACTTAACAATAAGTTAACGTGAGATAAAGACATTATGTATAACAACGGGTCGCTCACATGCTATTTTGTCAGGATTGCCGCCTAGTTTCGGACTCATCAGGAGCCTAGGCATAGGTAGTATCTAGATGTCAATAAAAACATTAAAAAGAAGTTAATTTAAACATCTGTTGCTAACTTAACGAGGAGACCGATGGCCCAGTGGGGCTTATGCATTTTTGGCGCTTTCACAGGTTAAGCAATCCTGGGCGCCGTACCTACTTTGATGGGTGACCGCAAGTGGCATAAAATATCTCAAGCTCCTCTGAGCTTCGGAAGGCCCGTGATCCTGACTGTCGTCATTGACGGCTGCAGTAAAGCTACCTATGTCAGATGCCTTATGGCAGCTTAAAAAATCTGACACGTGTGTTGGCCACTTACACATGCGAAAAACAAATAAACAACACCTATAATTTCATTGGCGTTTACTGTCTATTGTGTCATAATTAACGGCCATTATGTTTAGGTGTACTGGTCATAAAAGAGAGATAACAAATTTTCTCAAACGTGCTTAGAAATTCGAACATTATTTCGTCAACTTTGTTTGGGATAAATCGAAATTGCTGTACTGGCCAAATACACGCCATCAAAGTATGAAATCCTTATCTGTCGCGTTTTAGCAGCCAGCAATGTTACTAATGAAAACTTATTAGAACTCATATCTGCGTCGTGTTATTGGAAAATATTGCAGAGCATAGAACTAATGAAATAATGCAAACACGTAGGAGCGCAGAGGTAATTTTTTCAAACGATTTAAAATTCGAACTGGCATACAAATAAGAACATTCATTAAAAAAACTACGTAATTAACATTTTGGCACGCGACAAGCTATTATTATCAATTGTATATATTTGTCGCCAGACCATTTGTACCGTTGAGAAATACCATTAATGGTACTACTGGTACTGATTAGTCCCGCTTGTACCATTGAAAGAAATACAAGTGTAACACCCGTCGTCACCTACGTAATAATTAAAACTCTAAGGACCTAGAACCATCAGTAAATTCCGCGGGCGGGCTGTGAGGATAACCAGATGTTTCTTATTCCGCGTAGTCTGACAGTGGTCCGGACAAGCCAATTCATGCCACTAGCGATTACTACTACACTAAAGTGATTTTGCCGAGTAGTATTGCTCTACCACAACTAAATCACACACTATACAAGCCTTGGCCGCATCCAGGCATTGATTGACTTACGTATGTCGTCCATCGATGACTCTATTGCTGGCTGCTGCAGTAATGTACTATAACTTGCTGCTATAGTGCGAGCGCGCTAACAAACCACTTTAACAATTTTAGTACTAAAGTGGCAGAAACATCTTATTACTGACGCCTTGTAAAGCTGGGCATTGACGATCAGTTTTGCGCGTCAGTTGAACTGACGTCCATCCAAAATTTGATCGTCAATGTGGAATCATCACTCCAGAGTTTTAACTGACGACGCGCCACGAAATTTTCCGTGGCTACCCTAATCCAAGCCGGCGCGTCGCACCAAACTGACCGTGAGTGCGCGATGGTCACTCCAGACGTCAGTAGCTCACAGCGCCCGGCGCCGGCGGTGTTTGATTGTTGGATTTATTTGTTTTTAAAATGGCTGCATCTGTAGCATCTGGACGTCAGAATTTACTGAAAAATATAATTAAAAAATAAATAATGATAATATATATCTATATATTATCATCGTGGCGCAACGGTCAACACGCCAGCCTGTGACACGGATGGTCCCGGGTTCGATCCCCGGTCAGGTCAAGATGAAAAATGATCTTTTTCAGATTGACCTGGGTCTTGGATGTTTATATATACTTATATATATATGTATATTGTTATAAAATATAGTATCGTTGAGTTAGTATCCCATAACACAAGTCTTATTTAAGAACTTACTTCGGGGCTAGCTCAATCTGTGTGACTGGTCCGTAAGTATATATTTATTTATTTTTATATTCTTCTTCTTCTTCTATATTTATATAAGCATATAATATATATATTTAATTTAAAAATTCTGAATGTTTGTGGAAAATAACGGATAAAAATTATAAAAATATACAACATCGACAAAAAGCTTAATTATATTATTATAAAAGAATTAACGTTTCTTCTTCGGAGTCAGAAGCCATTTTTTTCTGTTTCAACACAAATTGGTAGTGCGTCTTACAGCCCAGCCAATAGAAAACTAAAGAGCCGGAGTGACGCCAGTGAATGGGGAAATTTAGTTACCCTAAAACCATTTGGAGTAGTGACGCCACAGTTTTATGTCTAAACTGACGCGCAAAACTGATCGTCAATGCCCAGCTTAAGACTAACGTCGTATCGTATAATAAAAAGTTATTAATATGCACGTTACGTCAAAAAAATTACTATTTACTAACCGAATAGAAAAGTAGCGTAATTTCCGCCAATTTATTTTTTGATCTTTTAGTAAAACAATTTCTAAAGTGCCCCTTGATCTATACCTACCTACTAAAAGATGAACGCCCCGCAGTTTGCAGTTCAAAACGTAAGTATACTTATGACGGGAATATCATTTAAAGTTCTGTTTGGCGATGCCCTATGTAACCCTTCAATCTATTTTATGAACAACTGTTTACAGTTTAAAACTAACTATTCTAAAATAAAACCAACTAAAAATAAAATTAAAAGCCTAAAAATACAAATCATACAGTCCCTCCAGCTGCCGGCTGCTGCACCCCTGGGCATCATGCCCAAAAGGCTGGCAGCATTGCCAAATTGAATGGCAATGCTTATATGCTGAGCTAGGTAGCTCCCACCCTTTGTTCACGGGATACTTTAATAAGCTTTTGCCGAAAACCCTAAGTAAAGCCTCATGTTCATTCTTTAAACTGTAAATAGAGGTTCATAAAATAATTTCAAGGGTTTATCTAGGGCCTCGTAGAATAAAATTTTAAATGATATCTCCGTTTTCTGTCTAACGATTTATTTCAAGAGGTGCAGCACAACAGCACTGGACCCTACTAAAACTTATGAATCCGAACTTATGAGTCCAAACGGCCAAAGGGAATTATCGGAAAAGGAATTGCCTCAATTCCCTTTGTCCGTTTGTATGGAGACACGCGCGGTCAGGGCCCTCTTAAGAAGTTTAGGTAAGTGAAAGAGCGCAACCTAGGTATCATATTTTTTTTAACTCTTAAATATCTAATTTCGGGCCAAGTCATAAAATTATGGGTGGAACTAGAGTCTAGTTCTACCCATAATTTTATTGTTTGTACAGTACAAACCATAAAATTATGGGTAGTACTACTACTTTGCTCATCAACTTACATGTTTCTTGTAATGAAACTACGTAATAGTTAGGTATTTTACTACTTATATGGTTTCTTCTTATTTTACATAAATAAAGAAAAATGCTACGCGGTGTAGGTGGCCTTCACTTTTGAACAGGAATTTCGTTTAAAAATGTTGTTAGGTCTTTTAAATAACTTACATGTATACTTTTTCAACTTATTTCCATGTTTGAAATGCCAAGGCTTTGTGTTAAGCATTCTAGTGTGTGTGAACAAAGTTTCTAAAATATTTTTTTATTGAACGGGTGGTGTAGGTAAACATTTCAGGCTTATTTAGCGGCAGCCGTAGAAACCCACACTTGGCTTTAGTGCCTGATTATAATTCTGTTTATTTATTTTTTTTCTATTCCTTATCTTCAGTACCTAAATACAAATTATTTTCGTTCTGAAGAGTATCTAGTGGTTGTAAATTAATAAAGTCATGATTTTATGAGGATAAGTACATACTGTAGCACGCTAGTTTACCAAGCCCATAACTAGGTGGCGCTGTGCGTAATTTAGAACGCGATATGAAAGTTTCTGCGTCCCTCTTAAGTAGTCCGTCGATCTATATACCTGTGTGCGATACGTCGAAAAATCACCATGTCTGGTGAAGTCAAACCCCCAATAGGGTCAGTCTCCCTATACGACTAGCCCATTCCCTTGGCTAAAAAGGCCGAGTACCTTGGAGTCGAGTTCGATAGTGGTATGACCTTCGGTAACCACAACACCGAAGTCCGCAACCATGCTCAGTCCCATGATAGGCAATGCTAGGATGTCACTTAGAAATAAGTTGACTCTCTATAAGCTTTGCGTCCGCTCGATCATGACCTACGCCGGCGTAGTGTTCTCCCACATCGCGCCCTCTTACATCAAACGGCTGCAAGCTGCAAATCGTGCTAAACCGATTTGTTCGTAGGGCAACCGGCCAGTACCGTTACGTACGGATGACAGACATACACCGTGACTGACATACGACTCGAGTCCATCCACGGCTTTCTCAAGAACGCTTCCAAGCGTTACATCGAGAATGCCGCGCGACATCCCAATCGCCCACTACTCCCCTACCCTACATGACACTGTGACCTTACGTCGTAGATCCAAGGGACGTTCTTACCGATCCCGATGACCCCATCGACATCGTTCAAGCCCAGTCCGATCCCTCCCCGGCTCCGAGCAGCCAGAGGAATCCAACCCAACGAACCCACGGCACACGTTTCAACTTTTAAGAATAAAATGGTTGTGGATAGACAATCATAACGAATCTATAAGGGTCCCGTTTTTTTGCGATTCGATTTGTTGTTTTGGGCAAAGATAGTCTACCGGCCACCTGAGAAAATGGACTATTTTCCTAAAAAAATATAATTAGTCCGTTTGTTAGATTATCAAAAAACTTTTGACACGTGTTTTTTCTTTTGTCAATCAAACAAAAAATGACAAAGATATAGCCTGTCAAAATTGTGTGTGACGTCACTAGCCAGTACACTTTTTAGTGGCCTGTGATGTCACAAGCCCCCACTCATGAACTTTGACACGCTTTTTCTTTGACATTTATTGTTTAATAAATGAAAGAACAAATACGTGTCTTTTTTGATTGTCTAACTGACGTTCTAATTTTATTATTAATATTTTGACCCAGGAAAATAGCTTATTCTTTCTGTAAACCAAATCTCGTCGGTATCTCTTGTGTATACCTACAACCGGTACGGATGTATTCAGGACGTTTTGTAGATTACAAAACTGCTTGTTGTAATGTTCCAAAGTGGTGATAGTAGTGACGTCAGAAACGTGGCCACCGACGGTATTTGTTTCTTGTTAATTATATCGCACCTATTAAATGTATTTGCTTGTGTATGGTGACATTTGAAAGCTTAATAATGTTCTTTATTTTATTTTCAAACACTTTACGCGTATCTATTATATTATGTAAAAAAATATTTGTTTATTTGTCATTTAAAAATTAATCTTTTTTTACTGAGAAACCACAAAACTTACGGTAAAGAATATCCAACTCCAACCGCACGAACTCCAAATAAAACCGGATTATAAATTGTAAATAGGTATGAAAGAATCAAATTTTTTATTTATTGCGCTTGGTTTCTAGTAATTAAATTATTATTTTCTACTTTTTAGTTCCAAGTTGTATAATTACGTATAAGGTTGAAGTCGGTTTTTGTTGTGTTGTAGAAATATTTTTTTTTTGTTTTGTTTCAAGTGGATGGTAATTGAATCAAAACAGTGAAGCAACGTTTTCATTGCCTTGATTCGCGATAGAATAAAATAAATAAAGTTAAACCGAACAGCATACTTAGTTTTTGTTGATTTTTTCAAAAAGAACAGGATATATTTTGACAAAAAAAAATATAGGGCCTTTGAAGTTCAATCAAAATAAAGGAGTACCGTTTTCATGAATTTATCTTGATTCGCATAAGAATAAAATAAAAATAAATTTAAACCGAACGGCATCCTTTTACAATTTATTTGGGTTTTTGTTTATTTTTTCAAAAAGTGCTCGATGTATTGCGACAAGAATTTTATGAAACCACTTTTGAAGCATTACCTATCCAGCAAAAAAAAAGAATTACTAAAATCGATCCATAACTGACTGAGTAATCGCGTAACAAAAATACAAAATAAAAACATACAAACCAATTGAGAACCTCCTCCTTTTTTGAAGTCGGTTAAAAACAGAATAAGAAAAATATTTAAGGGGGGGGAAGTGATTTTTTGCCGATTTTTTGTTGCCGCTAGGTAGACGCTTGAAATATTAACTGAATATTTAGTTGTATATTTGTCGCAGGGATTTTGTCAAAAACGTGACATTATAATTTCTCTAGTGAAATTATAATTGCACTGATTATTGTCAACAACGTCTGGTTCGTATAATTTCACGGGCTCTTTTCAGAGTTATTGTAATTTCACTGGGCCGCAATAGTGATATTATAATAAATCTAGGTTTATTATGAGTTGCGTTTGTGGTGGGAGCCTCGCTTGTTCTGATTGGTCAATCGAGTTAATAAGCCATCTGCAAAACAATAGTTGTAAACATTGGAGCGTGTTTTTTTAAATATCAGTTTATTATAAATTTTTGGTGTTTTATGAGGTTTTTACGTGATTATTTAAGTCAATATCTTCGAAATGAGTGAACATGACCATTTGGAAGTATTTCAATCGTCAGATACGTCAAATTCAAGTGGAAGCAAGTGTGAATATGTGGTGCGAAAAGATTTTGATAAATTAAATATAATATTTTCTAAAATCTGTTTTTTTATTTCCTAACTCTCTGTTACTTGTTGGTCAGGTGGTAACAAATGCGGACCAATCAGCGATCGCTCTGATAATCTAACGGCTTTCTTAAACCAGTGTTTTTGTCAAAATATCACTGCCTTACAATTTCACTGCATCGGTCTAGTGAAATTATAATGGTACTGAAATTAGCCCGTTAAATTGTAAGTAATACAAATGATTGACAATAATCAGTGTAATTATAATGTCACTAGTGAAATTTTAATATCACGACTTTTATAATATCCCTGCAACATATTCACTCTAAAAATAAGTAACTAAATCAGAAAAAAATAAATATTCTAGGACTTCTAGCCTAGAAGTCCTAGAATATTTATTTTTTTAAATAATATAAAAAAATGATTGTTGTATGGGAATCCTAGAAGTTCTAGGATTCCCATACAACAATCATTTTTTTTTATCGATAGTTTAATGTATAGATAATGGTACGGAACCCGTTGTGCGTGAGTACGACTTGTGTCCAACCGGCATTTGGCCGATTTTTAGGGTTCCGTAGTAAACTAGGAACCCTTATAGTTTCGCCATGTCTGTCTGTCGTCTGTCTGTCTGTCCATCCGCGGTTTTATTCAGAGACTAAAGTAAGATATTAATCATGCCAAAAAAGTGGTAGAAAAAATCTTGAAAAAAAAATTTTTTTTAGGGCAGCTCCCATGCAAGGGAGTAATATTTTTTTTTCTATACAAACCCTTCGTGTTGGGTATTGTTAAATAGGTCTTTAAAAAATATTGTGAGGTTGAGAACACCATTTTTCGATTTAGGGATCCATTTCCGAAAGCATCATCATCATCATCATCAGGTCTTTTTAGTCTCCACTGCAGGAGCACGACCCTGTTTGTACTACCAGAGCCATATATTGGCCAGAGCAGTCAGAGGATTTGGCCAACAGTCTCCACGCTGGCCAGACGGGTTGGAGAGATCTCTTTGATGTTTAGGTATAAGCTTTGTTTAGCTTCTGTTTCCTAAAGTCACCTTCTACGACATCCACGGGAAGACTTTGAATGGACCTATTCTACTCTGCCGGGAACCACACGGCACTAGTAGTTATATCTCGATGCATAACATCCAAATAAATAGCGATTTAAATGTTATAAGATAATAATATATGAATAGGTATTGACGGCGAACTACCAAGGAATTATTTTAATAAGCGATGCAGGTAGCAACCCATGACTATTTTATAATAATAAATAATAATAAAAATAAAAATCGTTTATTTTGACACTTAGTACAAATGTTCCCTTACAAAGTTAATAAAATGTATTTTAGGTTATTATACAAATTTCCCAAACTAGACCACATAGTCTGTGCTTAAAGTAAAGGTACTTAATCAGTGTAGCGCTGAACTCCACACTAGGATTCCTGTGTCGTGGAGCGCAGCGTCTTCCCCGAAATAAGTGTAAACATAGAAAAAAACATAAAATTAAGAGAAAAAAAACCAGAGTACCTATCTCAAATTTTTACATTCATATTAAGATCTTATATGCTTATCTTAAAGTAAACGGATTATTTATAACCAAAAATAATTTGTATATAAACAAAACAAATTAAACAAATAGAATAATACATTTAGGAGTATGGTTGTAAATATATGTATAATATATGTAAGTAAACATACTTTTTTATTAAATCTATGTAAGTAAATAAACTGTTAAATAATTGGATGTAAAATTTCCTCTGTTTGCTCGTAATTTTTGCCTTCAAGCCACTCGCTAGCCGCATTTCTACATTTTGCTCTCGTCATATCAATTATGTTTTTGTTGCTTTGATAGAATTTAGAATATAAGTAAGGTCCCATATGTTTAAAACTTCTACGCGCAATAACTGTATGTACTCTCTGACAATCCCATTTTATAGCCCTGCTAGATTTTCGACCGGTTTCTTTGGAAATTTTGTGGAATTTGAGAATAGCTGACTTAATGTAAATAAATAAATAACCACATTGACACAGGTCAAAGAAAAAAATCCCTCAGTATATAAGTTCCTTTGGCAATGTTACAGTCAAAATTCAAAATTGATGTATAGAAATAATCTCCTTTCATCGGCAGTAGGATGTCAGCAAGGCGACCCCTTAGGTCCGGTTATTTTCAGCCTTGCTATTCATCCCATCATCAAAAAGATAAATTCCAAATTTAACTCATGGTACCTAGATGACGCAAATTTTGGAGACAATGCTGACACAGTTTATAAAGATTTGGAGTACATTATAAAAGAACTTAACAGTATCGGCCTAAGCTTAAATTTTTCAAAGTGTGAATTATTTGTGAACAATGATTTGCCTTTGCTTTCTAAAATAATAATTATAACGAAATTCAACTCTTTGGCGCCTAATATAAAAGTGGTTGATACGTCATCTCTGCGTCTTCTAGGTTCCCCAATTTTCGATTATTCTTTTCCCAATTTTATTGAAGAAAAACTACAAAATTTTAAGTCAGCTTCCGATCGTCTTTTGAACATTCACAGCCATTTTGCCTTTACTATTCTAAAACATTGCTTATTTGTACCTAATTTCACATATAATTTACGCTGCAGCCATTTATGGAAATACCCAGACCTACTCTCCAAATTGGATAGTGTAATCAAAGACACGTTATCGACTATTTTGAATATATAATTGAATAACCCTATTTGGACACAAGCCTCCTTACCCATAAGATTAGGTGGTTTAGGCATACGCAAAATTTCTAGTGTGGCTCTTCCCGCCTTTTTGTCCTCTGTTCACAGTATCTCTCACCTTGCAGCTAAAATATTAAAAAGCAGTGATGAAATAGTTTATTTTGCAGAGGCCAAAAATGCGTGGTTAGAGACCTGTCCAAATTCAAAATTTCCTGATTTTCCTGCTTCTCAGAGGCAATGGGACGAGCCGCTCTGCAGAGTTGTACAGAGTAACTTACTTGAATCTTCTTGTAGCAACTCTGTAGAACGAGCTCGTCTACTAGCCGTAGCGGAGTGGGAATCTGGTTTATGGCTGCAAGCGTTACCGTCGTTCAGCTTGGGAACTTTTTTGGACGACAACACGTTTCGCTTGGCGACATGCTTACGTTTAGGTTCAAAAGCAAATGTCCCGCATCGTTGTCCCTGCGGCGACACAGTCGACCAGTTCGGCCACCACGGACTCTCCTGTTCTAGGAGTGCCGGACGCATGGCTCGTCATGCTAGCCTAAACAACATCATCCACCGTGCTCTTGTCTCCATACAGATGCCAGCCATTTTGGAACCAATTGGCTTGGCCCGGGAGGATGGCAAGAGACCGGATGGTATGACACTGGTGCCTTGGAGATTGGGAAGGCCGTTGGTGTGGGATGCAACATGCGTCGACACTCTCGCGCATTCCCATCTCCATGGCACAAGTTGTAAGGCTGGCATGGCTGCAGCTACCGCAGAGTCCCTCAAACGGCGCAAATATATTTGCCTGGGTGACGCATATATTTTTGAGCCATTTAATTGGGGTCGAGACACTGGGTCCGTGGGGCCCCTCAGCTCACAAACTATTCAAATTTGTGAGCAAAAGGCTGGTCGAGGTGTCGAATGACCAGAGGGCTGGTCACTATCTTGCCCAAAGAATAAGCATTGCCATTCAACGTGGCAATGCTGCCAGTCTTCTGGGCACATTACCGCAGGGTAATGACCTGCGGGACATTTTTTATTTATAGCTCGGTTTTATTTATAAGTCATTTTATTTCTTAGGTAGGTTTAATTGTTAGTTTCTAGTTCTTATAAGTTAGTTTTATTGTTTAATGTATTATATGTAAAATTTTGTAATAATAAATAAATAAAATAGAATAAAAAAGCCTCTTTATTCCAGTTTAACAATTACAATATTTCATTCTCCCTCATGCATTTTATTTAAATAATTAACAATATTATTGAAAGCTTAACCTAGTGTATATATAAACATATTTTTTTTTTACTTAGGTACATACTAATTCTTTTTTTTTATATATATATTGAATATAATAATTTGTACATTTCATTAATTATGATTTTGATTATATTATGTAATGTATATAATAATATTTAATTAAAAGAATATTAACAAAATAATATTTTTTCAGGGTTAATGTTTTTGTATTATTCTATTTATATTTATACCTACATATATTATAGTTCATGTTTTATTTATTAAATAAATGTATTTTTTTCTTATTTACTGGACCCCTCTTCGGGTAAAGGCCTCCTACAGAGTGTTCCATGATTCTCTATTCATCGCGGTGTTTGCCCAGTTTCTACCTGCAACTTCTACTATTTCATCTTTCCATCTTCCTAGTGGTCTCCCTGGTCGCCTGGTTCCGACAGGACCTTCCCAGAGCGTTACAGATCAGCGGGCCTATTTGCTAACTTTTGACAGCTACGGTGTACATCATTTTCATGGTAACTTCAATATTCATTACAGCTTCAGTATGGATGACTATTTTTATTTAAGATATGAAAACCGTAATGGATGCTAAGGTGACAATCAAATCGTTGTACACCGAGTTAGCAAATCGGCCTGCTGGTCCATCTATTATCGGAGTAACGGGCTAGATGGCCGGCCCATTTCCATTTAAGACGTCGCGCAAAAGTTAAAGCATCAATTACATTTGTACGTTTTCTGATTTTTTCATGTCGAATTCTATCCCTAAGTTTGACCTTTAATGAGCTTCGTTCCATTGCTCTTTGACAAGACGTAAGTTTTCTTCTGGCGACTGAGTCAAATAGCCATGTTTGACTGCCGTATGTGAGACAGGGTAAGATGCATGAATCCATAACTCTCTTTTTTAATTTATATTGCATTTCAGACTTCATTACTTCCTTGTATGCCCAGTATTTTTTCCAGGTAATGGCAATGCGTCAAAGTTGTCTAACTCGAGGATGTTTGTAATTTTGATAGAGCATATCAGTTACATATAGCCAAGGTTTCCGGTATATTATTTTTAAGATAGTTCGTTGTGTTCGTTCCAATTTAAGCAGTGTGTCTTTTTTGCAGATCCCCATACGACAATTTTAGAATCCGTTTACCACCTACACGCCCACCAACACGCTAAACGTATCTTTTATGTCTTATGTCCTTTAAGCTCACGTCTACTCCATAAAGAGGTGAATATTATGTATATGTCGCAGTCATCTGGTTGAATCTGCTATTTGATTGAATACTAGCGCGTTAATTGAATGACGATATTTAATTAAATGATTAAAGGACAACTCGTCAAGTCGTTGATTGTAACGTTCAACGGCTTGGTAGCTCAAGGTGGTAGCATGATTTCCAAAGCTTTACTTAATCTCATATTTTCGTTAATTTTTCTTAGTTTAAAAGTAGCCGGTGGCGGCGTAATAAATAATAGGTAAATTCAAACTGTCATACTACTTTATTACAAATATAGCACTTTAAAGAAAATTTAATTGAAAAAATATCAACATAGAGATAGTCTAAGACACAGTGCTATCTGTACGCTGTTTGACGCCATATTTGTTTTGGTGACTACTATCGCCGCAGTGGGAAAAAAAAGAACTAAATTTGAATTACCTGACTGATTTTATGTCCGCTATGTTCAAAGGGCTATGTTACAATCCGCTAACTAGTTGGACGTTCAGTGACTCTTGTTGAATCATTAACGTTCGGCCTAGTCATTCAATTAAATGTCGTCATTCAAGGAACGCGCTGGTCATTCAATCAAATAGCAGAATCAACCAAAGGACTGCGACATATACATACAATACATTAGCCCGGGCATGTTTTATGCCTATAAACCTTCCTTATGAATCACTCTATCTATTGGTGAAAACTACATAAAAATCTGTGCAGTAGTTTTTGAGTTTATTGCGAACAGACGGACAGACGCGGCAGAGGACTTTCTTTTATAATACACAATATGTGAGTGATGTAGTGATATATTTTATTTTACCAATAAACGATAGAGCAAGTAATTATAAAAGGTTAGGTTAAGTAGTCAGTAATTAATTTCTGATGCTGCCGGAAGTTCCAAGTTTACGTAAAAATTTGTCAATATTGATGCTTGAGTCATTCTTCTCCACAACATACAACACAAATAAATTTGATATTACTTTACCTACCTTTAGACGCGATGATTATTTGCTTATAAAAAACTTCAAGGTTTGTTGAAGGTAAATCAGAATGGCCGTATCTTCATAAATATTAGGCATTACCGTCATATTGAAAGTGGCTAAAACTTCAGTAAAAATGCTATTTTGTATAGGTCAATACCTATATAAAAAAACATTTTGTAAGATTTGTTGCTTTTTAAATATTCACGGTTTTAAACATTAGAATGAAACATATCGGGATTTGACCGTGATTATTGTTGTTTGAGAGCTTTCAATATTTCGATACAGTTACATGGACCATGATCGCGAAAGCACTGATGAATTTGCAGGTGAAGTGTATGAAAGTGCGGGGTGGGGTGATCATTGAGATATAATACTAGAGGTGATACCTTAGATATTGGCATTGTTCCATTCCTAGAAATTTAAAATTTAAGCGCTTCTATATATTTTGTTTCTATATACTTACTTTAGAGATGTGCTGACTAGTCGGTGACTAATCAGTAAAGCCGGCCACTTGTGTAGTCAGCGAATCGCCTCAATTTTTTTTAAAAATCTGAATCGATTTTATTACACTTAATAAAAGTCTTGATTTTGAATCAGGAATCATTATTAATTATTTTCAATACATTTGCTATTGATATGGTCCTTATGACATCGAAACTTGGATTGTAATGTTGTGTTTTTCAGACAAGGCCCTTTTACTTTACACCAATCAGAAAATCTCAGTAGCTCAATGACATAGATGCACAATGTACCTTATTCGTAGAATCCGAGCAAAAAGTTTTCATGTTCAGCATGAAACTTTTTTCTGATTGCTGTGACGTGATTTTTAACTACCTTCAAAAGTGTTATCAATTCAGTTGTATGTTCTTTTATAAATGGAGGTAAATAAATGTACCTAATAACTATACATAGGTACATGATACTTTCGCAAACTGTTTTAATTCCTAACTTTAATTAATTCCTTACCTGCTGAACTGAAATCTTGTTTTACTTTATGGTAATTGCAAATGTATCGGAAAACGTCATATGGCGCTTGTACTCTTTAAGCTGTCTTTTACAGTCATCAGTTTATTATAAGCACTCAGTTTTGCTATGTGCCTATAAACACCTCGACTATAATATACAGCTTAACGTACTTGCATCATAATGTACTATCAATGAAATCGGTCAACACTTTTTACAATTAATTAGTTTTTTTCTATGATTTAACTACCCGTAAAAGCACAGACGAATCATTTATTCACTGCCGTAAAATATAATATTAATTGATAAACAAAACAACATAAATTATTATCTTCAATAAACATCTATTGTGCATTTGACGTAGTTTGGCGCATGTCAACGAAACGTCGCAGAAATTCACGAGCGCTCCCAAAACGGTGATTGGCTTGGCCGATAGTCAGCCTCTATACAACTGACTAGTGGGCTAGTCAGCCAAAGTCATGATAGACACATCTCTAATACTTATATACGATAAAGGATTAACCATAACCAATATCTTTTGTTTAATTGAAAATATAAAATGTGACTGCCACTCGTTTTAAGTCTAACACAAACACAGATTACTTCCACCATGTTTTTGCAATTAAATAGCTTTGTAATATAAATTTCTTAAGTTTTAAAATATATTTTTTCAAATTTCTGGCAGGGACAGTTGGTTGGTAAGAGTGGTCAAGTCCCACGAGCAGTAACAATATTTGCAAAGTACTACCTCGGTGCTATTCTTATTTACTGATTGATGAATGCCGAGTCAACGACCTACAGGTGACCCTTGCCATGTAGGTTAATGTACCTCAATTTATTTATATACCTGTTCTCAAAATATCTCGTGTTTTATTTTGCAAGCTTACTCGTAAACTGGGTTGCTAGACTGCTTATATTTCACGAAAATATGTAAATGAGTGACCTAGATCTAAGCCTATCTTATTAAAATTTTATCGGATATAGTGATACTTAGAAGATGCATGACGTAGGCATTATCAAAAGAGCATATTCAGCATCCTTCTAAGATATCATGTGTTACAACTTTACTCATTTTAGAAAATGATTTATAGGCATACAACAAAATATAGAGTTGTTTGTAGTTTTATAAAATATTGCGAAATACTAAACATATTGACCGCATTCTTTTAAAATAAGTGGTAAGCTAGTGGAAATGTTTACAAATCCTACGATCCGTTTCCGGGCTGCAGTCACCGCAGCGGCGACCTTCAGAACCCGGCGGAAGCCAGGAATAACCCAACTCAGGTAGCGCACCGAAGGTGATACTGACCAAATTCCACTCCCATTCACATTTCACTTATTTGAGCATGTACTTTTGACTATGTTCGGAGTTATCCTCAATATTTACGCAGCTACTTATTTTTTTCAGTTGGCTGACAGCTGACGACATCTTTTAAACAGAATTTAAGTATAAGAAGCAAGCGTCAAGATTTAGTATTTGTAAATGTTTTGGAAAAAATATTTTTGTTTTTTAAGTATTAACAAATTATTTAATAGGAGCAGTACAAGTCTTTATTAGAAAGACGTCTAAATATCAGTGTCTGTTACATAATTATCCTTGAAAGTTCGATTCAGCCCGTCAATATATATTCTTAAAATATTCTTTCCTATTAAGTAACTTGTAAAGTTTCTTCATTTTCACACAACTCCTCAGCATTTACCTCAATGTACCATGTATCATGGGTACTTAATTAATCTCGCCAAGGAACTGGTAAGAATATGAAAAAAATATGGATTATCAGTAAAGAACTTCGAAGATCGATTGTGTACGTCCATTTTTATTTATATTCTAGTCTAATGATTTTTGGGGACAGTTGTTAACTATGATCAGTAAGGAACGTTCGAGAATATGGCACGGTTAGGATTTACACATTCTATTAGGTATAGATGAAAACGCTACCACGAAGGTGGGACCAATCAAATAGCTTCACGATAATTACTACAGTAATTTTATTTTTGACCTTAGTTGCCCCTTAAAGAATGTTTCGAGCGTACATTTACTCGGTAGGTGAGTAATGTGAATCTTACATATTGGTATAACATCTATAATCAGCTATTGAATAACGGTTATTAATAACGGTATGCATCCGAATCTAAACAAGTTATACAATTTTCGCCTATACCAATACTGTTGGCAAAAAATATAATGGTACTGAAAGCTTACCTCACGCGCTCATAGACTAAGACGCAGGTTCAAATCATTTGAAAGCTCATTTGGAGCTAGCTACATAGTCCATTCAAATAAAAAACCGTTCAAATCATTTCCCCGTGATTTCATCCCATATCTTATTTCTTAATTTAAAAAGAATATATCAATATAGTATTGTGAATGCATAAAACACCTTCTATAAAAATAAGAATCTAAAAATCTCAAAATAAAAAGATTATAGAGTACTAGACTATTGTGACTATCTGAATTTGAGTCAGGCGCTCAAACAGATATTCTTCAAAATTTACAGTTATTTTTATTTGAGGTTACATTACATCTAGCATACAATGTTCAAACAAAAAAAAATATATAAACATGCTACCAAAAAAACATAATTTGAATCTATGTCTAAAGACCCGAGGTTTAATATTATTATTTTCTTAATTATTTGTATTTCATTAACTTTTTTGTCCAGTTGTTAGTTGCAAAATATAAGGTTTCAAAATTGTTTTTCATAGTTATTAAAATAAGGATTATGATCTTTTATTTGGAAGGCAATGCAGTGCTGCACCGTCTGTGCGGATTCACTCCATGCGGATGGACATTACTCAGTTATTTGAAGCCCTCGCTAAATGAAATGTATTTGGGTAGCTGAATTATTACTATATATTATATTACTTTATTTCACAAGACTAGTATCGATCACCAATGAGGCTTCGGGCGCCCTTGCGACGCCTATTACTCTATCAACTATGTAACAGCCTAGAAGCAACCCGCAATAGTGAAAGTGGAAGCAAATAAAGAAGACTGGAAGATTTTGTGTGTGGTTTTCGTTGGGGCCAGTAACCAAGGGAGTGCTAAGCGTTGGGACCCCCGCTGCCCTGTTGCCGTGTTCGGATGCTTTATACAGTTCACTGCTCTTATGTACGGTTGTTGTGTATGAGGTGGCCCGGCGTTTCATACATAACAATTGTTTTGTCTTGGAAAAATTGATAGTTCCAGGATATAAAAACATTTTAAAAAAACTTATCAATT
This sequence comes from Rhodophaea formosa, assembly GCA_963082605.1. Classification (NCBI taxonomy): domain Eukaryota; kingdom Metazoa; phylum Arthropoda; class Insecta; order Lepidoptera; family Pyralidae; genus Rhodophaea; species Rhodophaea formosa. The sequence continues at coordinate 8,710,783 of OY720208.1, read as the reverse complement.
CAAAGTTTCACATATCTAAGGATGGAATACACAACATTATTATCTTTCAAATAAAGAAAAAACTATCAAAGTCAGTTCAGTATTTATCGTATTACAAATTAAAACGAAAGGCCCCGGGCGCCGCCTTTAGGGCCCCCTAATTCCTCCCCTCCACCATTTTATCAGATTCGTACTTCGGACGACATTAAAAAATCCAACGATATTAGCCGTAGGTATTTCCAAAGTGTGCATCACCTTAATTCAACTATTAAAATTAATTGTGGACTTTTTATAGGAATTTGATCTATTGTTCGGTCCAGCTTATTAACATCGAAGATACCTCTCTAACCCGTCTGGCCAGCGTGGAGAGTGTAGGCCAAATCCTCTGACTACTCAAGCTAGTATATGGCTCTGGTAGTACAGAGAGGGTCGTGCTCCAGTAATGGAGACTAGAAAGACCTGATGATGATGATGATGTTCGGTCCATCTACCTGTATCATCATCATCATCAAGTCTTTTTTTAGTCTCCACTGCAGGAGCACGATCCTCACTGTTCTACCGGAGCCATTTTTAGCCAGAGCAGTCAGAGGATTTGGCATATACTCTCCACGCTGACCAGACGGGTTGGAGAGGTCTCTTTGTTGTTTATAAGCTTTGTTTAGCTTAAGCTTCCTAAGTCGCCTTCTACGACATCCACGAAAAGACTTCGAGTGGTTCTATTCTAGTCTGCCGGGAACCACACGGCTACCTGTATAATTATGTGCTGTAAAATTTGTTTTATTTTTAATTTTAACCCCTAATACAAAAAGAGAGCTGTTATAAGTTTTTCCGCTATATATGGGCATGTGTCTGTGTAGCACCATAGCTCCTAAACGGATAACCGGTTTATAGCGGTGTTTCTCAGGAAAATCGTTCAGTATATCACTAGTGAATTCCGCATTATTAATATTGCAACTATAGAACTTTAGTAGATTAGTGATCTAAGGTTTTACAAATTAGTACTTAATCCTCACTAGCGTGGTTAGGAGCGTGGATGCGGATGATATACTTTTACAGATCAAAGAACGAAACCATGACAGATCTACTATCAATAAATATGCAGCAAAGTGATGTTTGGTCACCACTGTGCCGACCCCACGTAAAAAAGTGGGAAAAGGCAAAAGCAGATACGAGGTAGATGTTTGGTCATTACCAGCATTAAAAACAACTTTAACAATAATTCTGAAAAAAAAACCGGCCAAGTGCGTGTCGGGCCACGCGCAGTGTAGGGTTCCGTAGTTGCGAATAGCAACTTTGAGTTCACACTGTTCACACTCGCACCAGTCGCACCTCACAGTTTAACGAACAAAAACATCTAAAAATCAAAATTGTATGAAAATTTAGAGTTATTATTTTATGAGTACATTTTACAAGTTGGTTGTCTATACTTTTTAGTTTGTACTTAGTACTCAGCTGTGATAGTTTGCCTTTCCACTTCAGTATATACTGCTGTAATTTTTTTCACGTATCCATATATACAACCGTTTAGTAGATAGAGACTTTCCTATAACAAAAAATTCAGAAACGGATCCCTAAATCGAAAAATGGTGTTCTCAACCTCACAATATTTATAAAGACCTATTTAACGATACCACACATGATGGGTAAGTAGAGAAAAAAATACTCCCCCACTATACTTGTTCCATACAAGTATAGTGGGGGAGTATTTTTTTTAGCGACCCTAAAAAAACTTTTTATCAACATTTTTTTCTACCACTATTTTGGCATGATTAAAGGTTCCTTGTTTACTACGGAACCCTTAAAAGGAGGTTAAATCTTGGACTTGCGTTTACGAAGTAATTTTTAAAAAGTTGTTTTAAATGTCATCAACTCATAGGAAAACAAAAACAATATAGGTACACGTGCCCGGAAATTACAAATTTACATTCTTAGTACAATTAAGGTTTAGGTACCATTAGCGTGCTGTATAAAATGGAAATCTCCAGAAGTGAATCCGTCCTGCTTGTTAACACCTCCGTGTAGCTAAGTTATAGGCTACACGTAACGTGCAAATTGTAGTTTGTTTTTATAAGACCGGTAAGGCATGTATGTCAACCTGCTAATAACTTAAAACATTTGAACACTTACTAATTACATCTGTTTATTTAAGTGATAAACATATCACATCAAATTAGGCATTTAATACTATTGTGTTATTACGCAAAAGGGATATTTTTCAACGTACAAAGCTCAATGATACTCATCATTGAGCCTCGTGGATGTTTAATTTTCTATCTCACCCGTGAATAAATATTAGAGACCAACGAAAGGTTTTGTTTCGTTTTCGGGTGTGCCAAATTTCGACTGTAAAATAGAGTATCGGCTACTCTATCGGTATCAGTATGGTATCAGCCGAAACTTCGGCTTAGCTGAAATATAACATGTATGGCTAAATTTCTGTCGTGACAAGAACGTGTTAGTCAGCCCCGTCTAATAGTGTTGAAACACACTACGCCGAATATACACGTCTGATGCTACGCTCCTACGTATTCGGCTGATATGGGCCACACTATAAGGGCCATAGCTACGTGACAGAAAGTCGGCAGGCGTCCGTCGCGAACAGGCTTGCCACCTGCCTCCCGCTACCCCCCTACCCAGTTCATCCAAGCAAGGATCCAGGGTGGTATGTCCACAGGGACATGACCCCTTGGTCTAAGGGAAAGAATAGTGATAATGGTCCCTTGAGTTGGGATAGATTCGAAGATAAAATACTTGTGAAAATCGACAGCTAGCACACGATACGTTTACGTTACGTTATTGGAGATATCACTGCATACGATTGTTTTTTTCATAAATATGAACATTTTTTAAACTTGTGTGTAGATCCGACGTGAAAGCGTAACAAACAAACAAATAAACAAACAAACTCACTTTCGCATTTATAATATTAGTTGGGATTGGGATATTTAGGATGTGAGGAGCCCGATGATCCAGTGGGTGTGAGCTCTATGAGCACTTACGTATGTTGATCAACCCCTGGTGCAGTCCCTACTTGGATGGGTGACCGCAAATGGCATAAAAATATCTCGAGCTCCTCCGTGCTTCGGAAGGCACGTTAAGCCGTTGGTCCCGGCTGTCATCGTTGATGGCAGTCGTTAAGCTATGTCAGATGCCTTAAGGCAGCTTGAAAAAATCTGACACCAGTGTTGGCCACTTACACATACGAAAAACAAAACAACAAACAAACAGGAAGTTAGGATTATATTTACAACAATACAAGCGATGTTATTATTCATGAATTCAGCCGAAGCCGAGACCCAAAGCCTTAGGTTAGTTTTTGGTTTCCGCCGTATATCTTGTTTCGGTCGATCTCTAAATATCCTATACCACTATTGCAGGCATATGAACTTTACCTATTTATAAAGGTAACGTTGCTGAAGTCTCACCAGTGCAAAAGTCGTACCCCTATAATAGTTAACTCGCCTGCAATTTATACTACATTGGTGACTAAATCTTATAAGTTTTCAATTATCTGTACCTATGAAAACGTATGGGTAAAACGCTAGCTGCGTGATGAAAAATTACTTTAAAAGGCATGAATAAACAGATAAATGTACCGACGAAAGGAACATCCATTTGTTATTTATAAGTATTTTTGTATGAAGTATTTCATGTCATTCACTGAAGCCATAGATATCAGAATATTTTGTGACTGAAGCCAAATTAAGGTGCAATTGTATCAAGAGAACGTTTCGTAAATTGGCAAAATCTCTATATAGATAGAGATATTTTTGGTAATGCCAAAATTAACTTTTAAGTTTTTGTCTGTGTCTGTTATCACACTGCGTAATTTACAATACTCTCAATATCACACGATTTTTTCCTTAGGTATTACGATTTTGGCAACTTTCCGCTATACGCAATAATGAAGAAGTTTAGGGCAGCGTAATTCTATGAGTAGATGTTTACTTAGCTTTATTTAACAGTCAAATTTTATTTCCTGATTTTTAAACTGACAATTCCAATTCTTTTTTGTACTTGCGGATAACATAGCTTTAATAAAAAGGTATATTATATATTGTAAGATAGGTATGTAAGATATTCTCCATATGTGAGAAAAATATTTTCAGGGTACAGGAACAAGACTCGTTGAAATCTTTTGTATGGAAATAGAAAAAACGGATAATACAAGCACAAGTATATGCTAACAATATTCAAAACATTTATTTTTAATAATTTTGCATGTAGGTACCTTATAAACTCAACAAGAGAAGTTCAAAACCTCTTCAAAAAGTTTTATAAAATGTATCCTTTTTCTATTCAAGATTCGTTACAAGTTTTATACATAAACACAACTGACTGCATACATACGGCTTGAATAACTTCAGGAGCTAGACTATATAATAAATATAAACATCAATTTTATTATAATGTTATTTTTTCTTACAAAGGTATACCTATAGTTACTCGTACCTACCTGTATACAGTTAATTTTATCAATTACACCTAATTTATTCTTACACGGATGGGTTTTCATTAATACCAGTATTATATAAAATGGCCTAGAGAAAATCCCATGTACATGCTCTGACAACCAATTATTGTTTCAAACTATGGTCGAATGATATCTTCTAAGAATATAAAACTATGTATACTACAGAATTTCAACTTTGTATGACCTAAAGTTAATTCAATCTTAAAATAAAATATTTTTTTCTCGAAAGCTTATTTGATTGTTTTGATATTTTGCATGGATATTATTTTTATATAGAGCAATCAACAAATTATAGATTGCATGTAATTTCCTACATCGCAAAAAAACATATAAATAAATTTTAACAACCAAATTTTATCATCTCCTACTTTTGTCTGAATGAAAAATGGGTCCTGGATGTGGATAGTGCTAGATTATGTGTTTTACTTTTTATATCGGTAAATGGAATAGAGGTAAGAGGCTATCTGATCTATGCTTTTAAATTCTCTGGTTTGTACCTTTATGTGAATATTATTATTATAGATATTAAGAATGCAAATAAGTTTTTTCTTTGCGGCCGATTCTTTTAATACGTACGAGTATATATCCAGTAGCCACAGACCAGAATTTGTTTCTTATTGTAGCAGGTGGTTTTACTAATTTCTAAAAAAAAATATTAACGTTGGAATTTGGGGTCTATAATTTGCAGTTCTAAGTTTGAAATTGGTTAGTTCAATTTCGCAGCACTCGAAAACAAAATTGGGAGGGAGTTTGTGGTGGGAAGTCAAGGGGTGCAGTTGGGGCTTACCTTAAATGATTTTGCAAATTGATTTACAATACACATATCCTCGACATAAGTTAGATTTGCCACGATTGCGAAGTAAATAGATTTATTTATAATAAAAAGTTAATGATAGTTCGTAGATGATAACGAAACAAAAAGTGATGACGGTGTAGGTAGGTATGCATACTATCTATTTCCTCCGGGCAAGCGAATAGAATCAACAATTTACTGCCAGATAAGGCAAGAATGAAATATGAAAAAGTATACATATAGTACAGTTTCTGTTTTATGAAACTCGCCTGCGGCTTATAAACCCGCATTCGTATTTTAAGGACCCTTATTACTTTACAGTTACTTATAGTTCTATTATTTCCGTGACGTTAAGAAAGGGTCCAACGGAAGACCAGCATTTATAGTTATGAATTTTTTTGACTGCCCAGCACACAAATATTTAATTAGTTTTAATATTATGTGTGCTATATGTCAAATAATCTTATCTTACCTTACGGAACCCTATACTGCACATGGCCTAACACGCACTTGGCTGGTTTCTTTTTAATTTGTTTGTTACGTTTTCACACCATAACTACTGAACCTATTATAATGAAATTTTGAATTATACATACTATAATACAGTATGTAGTTTGGAGGAGACACTTACTACGACCGGTAGAATTACTGTTCGAGAGGAATCACGGGCGAAATCTAGTACAAGTTTTAAATAGGCGAAAACTTTGTATTGTAGTGTATGTCAATTCATGCGGCATTGAGAAGTTATGGTGATGGAATAAATAAACTCAAATACATACATATTTACACACATGTAAACATGAATTCGACAAACAATACACTCCTATTGGGAAGCCGTGAAATTAAGGATCATGTCAGTAATAATCTAGAAATAACTGTTCCGTAGAACTGTTTCGTATATAATAAATTATTGAATGATCTAATTCTTTACTTAATAACTATTCGGGCTTTTTCCTTAAATATATTCAGAGGGATATTATTATGTCGTATGGAATTTTATAATAAACTCTTATACGCATATATTATATTACAACTTTTTAAATATTTAACTGTTATCTTATGATCTTTGAACAAATCACGTAATTGGCTCTGTGATAATGATTTCTCGTGATTCAATGAATGCAATTCAAAATGTACACGTAATTAGATAAATAGTTCCATGCTCTCGTCACGATTGCCATTAAAACATAATCAGATAAATCATAAATAGATAGTGACCGTCTAATGATGCGATAACATATTTGATGTACCCAATTTATAAGTTACTTTGTGTTTAGCCCAAAAAAACATTTATATGTTTTCAGAGTTCATGTATTAATCTAAGTATATAATATACTACGTGAATTTCTTTATTTCAACTTCTAAGTGCGTACCCGAACAAATTCATATCTGTAAGATATCTGATATCATTTCAATCCTAAATTTTGGCAATATCATTTTCATTAAGTAACAAATATTCATTATGGCATTTTACATAAATAATAAAAATAGTTTACTATTTTTTGTGACTTATTTAAATGTATTTATTTCTTGCCACAAATTTTATTTAATTTATCCTAATTGTCAGTTCTATATTATAGAATTGTTTATGTTTATCCTCACTAAATTGGGCGGGAAATAATAAGGAAATAAAATTACATAGGTACTAACATTAACATACATCTACGATCTACACTTTACGTAATAAACATTAGGGAAGACTTAGTCCAATTTAATTAACATGAAGTTTAGATAAACTAACAAACATGTTATCGTATTCAAGTGTTATAAAATTATTTTTATTGACAGGTCATTTTCAGGCCCATACATACATACATAGTATCACGTCTTTTTCCCTTGCGGGGTAGACAGAGCCCAGGCCTATAAGACCCAAAGCCACGTTTAGCATGTTGGTGGGCGTTAGGTAAAAAATGGAATTTCAGGCCCATAACAATATGAAACAACATAGAGACATCTAAAATTAAAATCTTATCACGACAACCCAAGCCTCCACTTTATCATAATCATAATCATCTACTCCAATTGCGATTGGTTCTGTGTGCAGTTCAGCCGATTACCACTTTAATGTCATAATCCACTGAGCTTTTACGGTGAGTTTTATTCTTCTATGGATCTCCTGCCTTACTCTATCGCTCTTTGAGACATATTATATTCTTACCATGGATCTCCTGCCCTACTCTATCGCTCTTTGAGACCTATTATAGGTACTTTACAAATAGAAAGAAATTCAAGAATGTAAATCATATAAGCCTTCTGATTTTTTTTTAATCATGTTTGAATATTATCAGAATCAGTGATAATTATGAGAATCAGATTACCGCCAAAAACGGCCGTTTATGGCGGTGACAAGATGGACATTCGATATACTCGTATGTTAATGATTATTTAGCGGATAAAAATGCTTGAACCCTTGACCTCGTGTGAGATACACCTCGTAAACCTCAAAAGGGTTTTTTTTTGCTAAGATCTTTGTAATTAGATTGTCACAATCACAACCAATGTTAAATTGTATAGTGACAACTATTAATTCAAAATGCATGTAAATATTAGTGAGCAACAAGTGTAGAACATTAGTAATATTTTTTGACTCTCTGAATGTCTCAAGAGTTTGAGTTAAAAATATTCAGATCTGTGGTTTGAGTAAGTCATGTTCGCAAAAAAATTTCAATCTGGTGGTGACGTTGTGTTGTGACGATGGCTGATCCATGCTTCAACTCGTGAACGGATGCTGCCAGGGGAGACTGCTCGGCCTCTTTGAGACTACTCCACGTATTTTACGTTGTTTATTATCATTGCACACTCGATCGTTGACATAAACATGTTCCAAAAATAATGAACCTATGTATATTGGAATTGTATTATGAGAACAGAAAAAAGAAAAAGAAAATAAAAAAATGAATAAATAATAAATAAATAATTCAGGCAAGTAGGCGACCAATACTGTTGAAAATATGTAGTTTCTTATGTTGTTTCTTCTCTGCAGTGGTTGGTTCCGAAACGCTAGTAGTCTGTAGCTTTTGAACAACAATTAATTAAGTAAATGTTAATCCATAAGAACATTTTCAATTACATTGATCTGACGTGAAAAAGTGCCTGCTAAGGCCAATTTTCTGAATGTTTTTTTTTTTATTAATTGACATCCTTCGTTGGGTGGTAGCTGGGTCGCATCCAGAGTTAACACTACTAGCTATCGGAGTGGAATTACGGGGCTGCCAGTGACATTGTGTCAGATCATTTTTTATGTACATCATTTACATACTCACCACGCTTGGAAAGCGGATTGGTGAGCACAGTTTTTCCGGCTTCTAGTGCTTCGGACGTTTATCTGTATGTCCAAGACATAGCTCAAAATCTGTTAATACTCACTAGAAAATTTTATTTAGTCATGTTGCTGTATGAGTATGTTTTTCTTCGCCAGAAGCAGCTAATGGTCGATGAAAAGACCGTACTTGAAATTAGTACTCGTAAATATACTAAAGCAGATGGGGCCGGGCGGAATTTAATTTAACCCGATACCTGTGTGGCCCATAGGTCGCGCTCTTAGACCACTATCCGCTATCACTGCTCTAAAGTGACCCTAGGTACTTTATATATTGCACTTTGTGTTAACTATTTTTGTACTGTACTATTTGCAAATCACTGAATAACGATTTTTCTATCCTGTTCTACATAGTATAGTGTGCACTTTTCTAATCGGACATTCACATTAGTTCAATTATACACTGCACGCCACATGTTTGCCGAGAAGAATACATTACAAACTTGATTTTAACATAAGTGAATTATTGAATATGCATGTTCATGTAATTATGTAGCCTTAACTAGATCTGTATCCATTATTACAGATCTTTATTAATTTATGTGGATTTGTGTAAATATCCAGATGAGTCAGGTAATGCTATACTAGCAATTTTGTTGGCGTAATGCATAGCCTATGTCACCCGCAAATAAATTGGCTTTTCATAGATGAAATAATTTTGAAAATTGGTCTAGTACTTTCGAAGCATATTCAACGCAAACAAACAAACAGACCATCAAATCTTACCTCTTTACAATATTAGTATAGATAACACTTTTTTATGGAGACATTGAAGAGGCAGGTTGCTGGCCATAACGTTTTTATGGCCAGCAGCATGCCTAACGGCAGCACTCCTTGGGTAGGTCCGTCCAGTACCACGTTCAAAAAGCTGTGAAAATGAAGCATAAGTGTTTGGTCGAACAAGGATCCAAACCTACAGTCGCAGACTGGCGTGGCAACTACTGCGCCACGGAGACTATGAAAAAATTAGGTGGACATTATTTTCTACTTTGATAAAAGGGATTTTACCACCCCTAGTTAAAGGATCATTAGGGAAACTTGACAAATAGATATCAAATTGGGCTTAGAAATATTTTTGGTACAATATTTGTTACATTTAAACCTTTTTATATAATCTCTACATCGCACCATAGCCGTATTTAGGAAGATACCTATATGTTGTTTATTATACTGGCCCTGCTTTACTAAACCGTAATATCAATATGTATATTGACGTCAGCAATCCTCGCCGGGATTTCCTTCACAATCTATCTATCTAATTATCTCAATCACAGAGAAAAACAATACTACCTAACCTACGTAGGTACAATCTTAATGGATCATGAATTGAGAAGGGACGTCATTGCAGGGATGTCGACCTTTTACGTATTCCACATCGCATCGTAGGACCAGTTTGCAATTGACGTCATTCGTATTTGTATATATAGATTCTTATTAACTTTAACTCTTAGTTTTTATCCGACAGCCAAAGAAGGGTCATTAAACTAAGAACCAAGTACGCAAGTTGTCAGCAAAAAGCTCAACTCAGTAATAAAGACTATAGTGTGAATATTATCAACTTAATCTAGATATGATAAAAGAGTAATGTAGTTGCGAACTTTTATTAGTTCACATCAATATTTTGTTGCATGGTGATAGTACGTTACACACTGAATCTATATAAATAACTAGGTTTACTTTACATGTTAACACCATTAAGTGAAAATTCCTTTTTAAATAAACTTATGTATTTGATTAGTTAGCTATATTAGATTTCGAGATTCCCCTTGAAAATACCTTCTTTAGTATATTTCTTTTATTTCTCATGAACGAAGTTCTAATCTAACTATTTGTTAGATCTACAAAACAATGACTTTATTTTATTAAAACCACAGAAAACGATAAAATTACATTCATGAATAATTCACATTAAATATTTACGAAGTCTATTATAAGCCACATTTACCACAACTAAAACTCAGCTCGTACCCAGACCAAACCTGATCTGTGGTAAAACCCTTATAAACGGCAACCCGTTTCCCAACGAATGGAATATTCCAAAAAGAATATTCTCATGATAACAATGAATGTCTCTTACGCAGATTGGCTAAGCGGTTTATTTTCGTCATTAAGTCTGATATTTATAATTATATATTTATGCTCTAACAAGCGGTTCGGAGTTCAATTCCCAGCGCGAGAAAATACTTTTCACAAGTATTTGTCTTTGAAGCTGAAGTTATCTAAGGAGGTTGGGCATCACGCAAGGGGCTAGCCGTAAAAACTTTACTAAGTTGAAAATAATGAATAACGAGTTCAATATAATGAATAATCAATTCCTCGCACCACCGGAAGCAATCCAAGACTCCTAATCTGTAGCTACATCAAAACCCTCGATGCGCAATTTCGATTCATACTTGGAGATATACGAGTTTATATAGCCCCTAAAGTTTATAAAAAAACCCAAACAGGTAATAAATAAGAACTATAAAACTTTGATACAAACTCCTGGCCATCGAATCTCTACTTAAAACAAGACTGAAAAAATATTTTCTGAACTTTCCAACTCCAATGCACACCTGACATTAAGTGCGATGTGTTTTATTTCTCAAGCTAATTTCCTGAATAAGCACGTAAGTATGGAAAAAGTGTACTACGAATTACTCGTTGGTCTGCAAAACGTAAAAATGGTTTTGTACCTACTTGTAACCAGTTGTTTTGTTTAAGTTGAGACAGTACATGTGAAAATGACAAAAATGCGATGAATTGATTACGGAAATTCCAAATGAGCGTCAGTGGGAGCAGCCCAATTTTGCTGACGTACGTACATGGTACCAAACTAAGCTAAAATATTCCATGTGGTCGAAAATAAGTACAAAACGAAAACGTAAGTGAGTATAAATAAATTCTTTGCGGTTTTAGAATATAAATAAATCGGCTAAGTGTGCGTTGAGCCCACTATCAAATGTTTTTTTCTACTTACTTAGTATAAAAGAAGCTGATAATATAATGCGTGGGCGTAAATATCATTATTATTTTATGTATTTATAAATAAATGACCACGACGATAGCTGTGCTTTAAGGTTTTTGTGAAGAATACGTTAGCATAATGGGTAAAGAAGACTTTTAACTTAAATTTCAACCTTACTAGGTCTTTGCTCACGTCCTCGCCAGTGAGTACCACTTCGGATTTCGGTATAGCATTAGTATAGGCGTATAGTAACAATAAGCGATGCGGCTAGCAACCCATCACTATTTTAATTCCGTTCTCCACCTACAAGCCCACCAATTTGCTAAACGTGGCCTTTAGGTTTTATACATCTGGGCTCTGTCTACCCCGCAAGGGAAAAATACGTGATAGTATATATGTATGTATAACATTAGTAAAGTGACGTGAGACTGATGATGGACACAAAACTAAATAAAATATATTTATATGTAACTAAATATGCAGTTCCTTTACGACATACAAGTAGAATTGCCGACCATACTCTTAAAAATAGTATAAGGTATAGTTTTACTCTTATTAAATAAAGAAAATAAGCTGTGGGGAAAAAAACACGCGGACATGATTCGAACGTAGCGTCTCAAGTCCTTGCACAAATAACGCCTTACTAATTCATTTATTAATTACATCCTGCCCGCGAGGAATTTTTTTCCATAATAAAGCTGAATAAGAGTTATCAGAAAAGCATTGTAAATGGATTAAAATAAGGTATACTTTTTTTCGCACATTAATACTTTGTAATTTTCGTTAAAAAAAATATATACGAAATACTGTTATTTCGATCGCTAGTATTCGAAGCTACGGCCCTGTGTAAAGTGACGGAAAACTTTATAGCAACTATTTATTCGATTAAAAAAGATTAACATTTTAATTGTGCAGGAAATTGTAATATTGTATATATTAGAATTGCCGAATTAGAAAAGCAAACAGTAATTGATTCCTTTCAAAGTTGAAAGGAATCAATTACTGTTTGCTTTTCTTCAATAATTGTATTTATCCATGCTTAAGTAATATATTTTTCTCTCAGATGCCCTTTTTACAAGGTTCTTTCTATATAAGGTAAAAAGTTATATTCATAGTAACATGGGCGATTCCAAAAATTTTTCCTTGCGGGATACACAGAGCCCAGGTCTATATGTATAACATAAAGGCCACGTTTTGCATGTTGGTGGGCTTGTAGGTGGAGAATGGAATCAAAATAAAAACCCAGAAATATAGGAGCATATGAAAAAATTGTACTTGAGATAAATATTAGGCACAGAATCCATTTTGAACAAAGTAACTCTTACTCAAAATTTCTTTTCCCACTACTAATAAAAATAGTTAAATTGTTTTTGACTGTAAGACCTAAAAGAAGTTTAAATATTGATGTTTGTCGGTAAGAAACGATTAATGACTGTCTAGATAAGACAATATTCCAAAAGAATATTAAGAATAGAAAATTATTCAGCTCGAGCTTAATATTTGAGTTCGGTAGATAAAATAATAAGTAGAAACAGCCAAGTGCGAGTTGAACTCGCCTCAAAATTTTCGGAAAACAGGTAGAGGGAATGGTCAATTTAAGTGTTTTCTTTCATGAATAAAATCAAAACTATTTATTTTAGGATAGTAACAAAATCCTCATAATGAGCACTTTTATTTGATGGGTTCCGTTTTTCATTTTTTGTGTTGAATCCTTACAAGGAGAATAAAAACAATCAAATAATAAATCCTTCTTTCTCTCTAGGTATCTTCAAGGCCATATAAGGACATACCTACCTACGGGGATGGAGGAGGACGTCGATTAAGTACATGCTCTTTAACCTTCATTATTTGCTAAACAGGTGAAACAACCACGTCTGAAAAATAACTAATAAACGCAACTGAACTTTGTACAAAGGACGAAATTACATATTCGTACATGAACATACTCCTTTGTTAAAATATGTAGAAAAAAAAACAGAAATTATTGAATTTAAACAATGGTTTTCCATTTCAGATATTTACCAACACGGTTTTACATAATTCTACAAAGTTGGACATATAGCTTTTTTTTGGTCGCACGTGAATGGCATCCATTTGATATAGAACAACCGAATTAATATTAAATAATGTACTAAGTTTGAATTAATAAAGTCACATTAAAATTGAGTCTCCACTACTAGTAGCTTCGAGTGTCAGTCAATATCGAAGCAAAGAAATGCAAACACTAAAAATGCGCATGTAATTCTTTTGTAACCCCTAATAGCTTACCCCCAAACTTGCATCAAAGAGGTCCAAAATTATGGGACTTTTTTCAGTTTATTCGAAGCAACTACGTTAAAAATACCTTATTCGGTTATCTTTGTGGTATAATTTTATGAAACACAATAAATTAACTTCTGTTCGAGTATAATTTAATTTTTTCAGACATTTTTTTCCCAAAAAGTGCAAAATTTCTGGTTGTAGTTTGTCGAGCCTGTACCGAATAATGTAATGAATGATTCTACAGGAATTTTATAATCAAATAAAAGAAAAATACTACATAGACTTTCAAATGAACGTATTTTCATTTTTCTAAGTATTTTAATCGTAGAAATTTTAGATAATTTAGACTCGTTAAATATGGGTCTTTTTACCGAAGAGTAAAATTTGATGTAGGACGGGACAAACTCCAAGGACAACAATATCAAAAATAATGTCTTACCGGCCCAAAACGAAAATGACCTACCCAACCATATTTCTATACCTGATAAAAAAATCAATGAACACTTCCTCCGTCATTCAGTTGATAAGGACGTCCCTAGTCGAGTGCCTACCTAGAAAAAGAGAATTCCATCTCATATAGTCTTTAAACTGACAATTCTACAGATATCTCAGAAATTATACACGCTTTTAAATCAAATGCTCAAGGTGTAACTAAATAAATTTAGATATGGTATTATTAACCTTGCCATATTCACTAGATTCTATTACTTCAATAATAAACACCTCCATTCTCCGATATTTCGTTAATTCTACATTCTCCGATCTCTGGAAAACAGCAATTGTCATTCCTCTACCTAAAACTTCCAATCCTCTTTCTTTGCACGATCTTCGTCCTATTAGTATTCTACCATTCCTTTCAAAGATATTAGAAAAGGTTGTTCACTTACAATTAATAATAATATAATAATTTATTGACCAACAAAAATTTTAAACAGGTTTACAAAAACATTAAAATAAACAAAGTTTACATTTTTGTACACTGTTGGCTTGGACTTTGGACCCTGCACTAAGCGAAGCTTGTGTCGCAGAGGTCAAGAAGTGGCGTTACCAATTTTTCTTTTAAAATTGCATATTTTTACATCGGTTCAAAAACACACAGCAATAGTTTACATTACATCAATAGATATAATAAATGATAAATAATATCTATTTTAAATAATATCTGTCACAAAGAGCAAGATAGAATACTTGGAGTCCAATTGTATACTTCCACAAGTTCAGTTTTTAGTTGTGGTAGAGCCTCGCTACCGGCGAAAATCACTTTTGCTAGTAGAATGAATGGGCCGGCTCGTCCGGGGAAGTACCACACTCTCACAGAAAATCGACGTTTGAGTAGTAGCTTTACCGCTGCTATGCTTCGTTCGGTGAGTGAGAGAGCCGGAGGCCCATCTCCCTCTCCCCTCTGGGGAGGGAAAAATAAAAGGCCGGCAGCGCTCCTGTGACACCTCTGGTGTTGCAGTAGTCCATGGGCAGCGGTGATCACTTCCCATCAGGTGACCCGCTTGCTCGTTAGCCGTCCTATGACATTAAAAAAAAAAAAAAAAGATTTTAGAAAAAAAACATAGTACATCCACTGCTTTACTTGATGTAACAAGCAATATCCTAGAAGCTCAGGACTTCGGAATGGGAACTCTTTTACTTCTTCTTGACTATTCGAGTGCTTTCGATACAATAAATATAAAAATAATCAATTATATTTAATTATATTTTAGTTGTTACATAATATGTTTGTTGTAATATTTTATTATTAATATCTATCTATATAAAAAATAGACATATTAATATCTAAGCTGGCATCTTATGGATTGGACGATTCTGCTATATCTTGATAGTTTTCTAAATGTATTTTTTTTTAATAAATAAATATATACGGACAAATCACACAGATTGAGCTAGCCCCAAAGTAAGTTCGAAACTTGTGTTATGGGATACTAACTCAACGATACTATATTTTATAATAGATACTTATTTGTATAGATAAACATCGAAGACCCAGGTCAATCTGAAAAAGATCATTTTCCATCTTGACCTGACCGGGAACATCTGTGTCGCAGGCAGGCGTGTTGACCGCTGCGCCACGGAGCTCGTCAAATTGGTTAAATAGTTACCTTTATATCCGGTCACAATATGTCAAAGTTTCTAAGAATGATGGCACTATTAACACCGCATCGTCTTCCAATTAAAATCCGTAAATTCCATATGTACGCACATGACCTACAATTATTTATATCTTGTAAACCCTAAAATACCCATTCTGCTGTGTGATCCTAATAGATTAAATAAAACAAAACAAAATCCGGTTAAATCAAACTCAATGATACTAGGCACAAGAAATCAAATCGCTCAAATTGAACCCAAAGCACCACAAATCTTAATTAATGGACAAGTCATTACCTGTACTCCCGAGGCTCGTAATTTAGGATTGTTAATTGATTCTGAAATCCGTTTTCATACTCATGTAATACATGCGCGTAACTGCTTCTATCGACTAAAAATCCCAATCCCAAATAATATTATTAATGCGAAAGTTTGTTTGTTTGTTAATTTGTTTGTCACGCTTTCACGCCGTATCTACTGGACCGATCATCATGAAATTTTGCATACACATAGGTTAGAGTACCGAAAAGGACATAGGCTATAAATTTCGCGGGCGAAGCCGCGGGTAACAGCTAGTATTATATAAAATAAGAGATTATCTAAATCCCCATCTACGTATAAATCTTACGGACTCTCTGATTTTGTCAAAATTGAACTATGCAGATATGATATATACGGTCCACGACTCTAATGAAAACTAAAAAAATAATCCAAAAAGTTCAAAATGAGTCAATACTACGCTTGTTCGTGTTAACCACTCAAATGATCATCGAAAATGAAAAAAAAAACCTGAACATTTTTAATCTTCGGTCGAACTGACCCATTTTTAAAAGTCTGTTTCTCTACAATTTAACAACTGAGGAAGATACAATTACACTCTTTTGGAAGATTATATTTTATTACAATGGGCATGTTGACTAAATTTTTTTTCATGTTGCTATGTAAAGACCTGCCAAAAATAAACACAATAGTGACAGAAATACATTTCTAAACAAAAAACTCTTTCAGTTATAAAAGTTTTAAAGACACATGTTGTTAGACGTAAATTTTTTGACGTGAAAACGCGCCGCTAAAATGCCTACATATTTGTGACGTCACAAACTTGTATTTTGTATGGGTGGCGTGACAACTTTGTTTGGTAACTATACGAAATATTTCGTTTATGGTAATGGTTTCATAATAAAAGTTGCTATAAATTTTGCAGACTAAAAGACAGTATAATTGTAATTAAAGATTTTCATACTTTAAAAAATGGTTTTATTCACCCAACTTTAAAGAAGCTTTAAGATCACTTAACGAATCGATATCAAATTAAAAGTGTTCTTTATAGTGTTTTTAGATAGAAATTATTAAACATTAGAAACAAATTTTATATAATCTTAACATTAGGCAACTACCGTATTTTCCTGTTAGATCTTTAGTTTCTTTGGTACGGACCTGGAAAGCAAAACCACCCTTAATTTTGCGAAATTTGTGCAAAGAGGACATGATTTTACAAGCTATGACTCAATAACTATTAAACCATGTCACAAAAATGCCCAAAAGTATCACTAAGGTAATTTTTACGGAAAAACTGGAGTAAGTAGTCCCATACTTTCGGGCCCTCCAGGAGTAGCACAGAGTTAAGAAAGTTGCAAACTTTTGCGTAGGCTATTCTTATCGGTCTCTACAAAATATAAAAGAATCGCCGTCATATACGCGTTTGCAAAGTTTGATGTCAATATTAACTGGCCATTTTATATTTTCCGCACTAAAAGAAAACTATACTCTTATTTGAATGTAAAGAATATTCAAATTTGAGTATAGATTACCTGATGGGTCAAACCTTCTCATCATCATTATCATCAGGTAATTTTTTTTAGACTTCGCTGCAGGAGCACGACCCTCTCTGTATTACCAGACCCATATATTAATCAGAGCAGTCAGAAGATTTGGCCTACACTCTCCACGCTGGCCAGAGGGATTGGAGTCGTCTCTTTGATGATTATAGGCTTTGCTTAGCTTGTGTTTCCTATGTCGCCTTCTACGACACCCACGGGAAGATTTGGAGTGGTCAATTCTACTCTTCCGGGAACAATACGGCAATCCTTCTAATTAAAAGGAAATATAAGTATGTAATTAGATTATCACAGGTGTTTACGGAAATATACGTAAACAATAAAAACGACAATCGTTACAAATCAATTAGGCCGAATGAATTACTTAAATTAAGTGAATACGCTTAATGCGTCAAAGCTGATAATTTAACAAATCCAATGGGTTTTTCATTGCCACATCCGCTGTGATATGATTGACTCTTAATTGGTTTTCTAATAGGTAGTTTTAATGTTTTAGCTCAGCTAGCGTCAAGCGTCACGGCCTAATTAATAAATTAAACCAAGTACTCATTAAGTAGTTACTTGTACTTACGTTCATAAGTAATTTAATAAGTAAATATTTAAATATTTTAGTACCTTAAAAAATTAAAAAGCAAAATTAAAATGGGCTGGGCTAACATGTGACCAGGATGTCCCAAGATCAGTGGGCCAAAAGAGTAACTGATTGGATTCCAAACGGCAAGCGACTGCCTGGTCGGCCCCGGATAAGAACTGGCGCGCACTAGCACAATCTAGAGAATCTTGAAGGAGTGAAAGAGAGGCCTTTGCCCAACATTGGGACACTCATGGCTATAAAAAAAATGCAACTTGTTGGGTAGATGAATTCTGTAACCGCTTTACGTATTGATACAAAAATTAAAAAATCGAAGGACTCCCCATAAATGGAACTGAATCAATTTTTTTTCTCAAACCTAAACCTAAAAAATAGGCACTTCCAAAGTGGTAAAATGCTTTTTCCATAATTACTTTGTATATCTATATTAATTGTTGGATTTTCCATAGTTAACTATGATGTAAGGTGGTTTAGGAGGTACCAAGGTGGTTCGCGGTCCATCAAGCATATAAAAGTTTGCTGTCTCTCCAAGCCTTGCGCACACAGGTAACGCCGAAAGCCGAGACTCAAAGAGGGAGGTGCTCTATTCAGTTGTATGAGTTATTGTTTTTTTTATCATCATGTCGTCATTACTCCGTTCATTTATGAACCGAAAAGTAAAATTATTTTCTTACTTAGAAGGTATCAAGTTGGTCCCATTTAAATTTCATCAAAGTCGAATAAAAAAAAATACTTTTACTGAACTACTAAACGTTCGGTAAAAGTATTTTTTTTTATTCGAAAGATTATCGCAAGAACGCTTAGACGTATCAAGTTTAAATTGAGTAAATATCAAATAAATACCTACAGTAGTCTGCAGTCCCTGAAGCTGTGCAAAAAAAAAAACAAATTTCCAAGACCATCTAATACAATTAAAAGATTAACTGTATATTTTTGTACATTTGGAATGGCATATACTACTATAATACTATTTACGGTACTTCCCGATGACCTAGAATTATAAAATATGACGCAAGTATAAAAAAAATCAAAAACCGTAAAGTTGTTATTTTACAAAAAACGGCCCTCGGCGCAACTTTACTTTTTATAAAAAAAGACGTTAAATACGTACAACATGAACAATAATGCTGACGACCTCTGTCTGTAGTGGTCATCATTCCAGGCTGTCACACTGCAGGTCTTGAGTTCGATCCCTGGTTGGATCAACCTCGAAATTGATATTTTTCAGATTGATCTGGTTCTTGTTTATCTATTGACATCATGATTCACTATCATTACATATCATAAAACAAATTCCTCCACCGCGTCTGTCAGTCTGTTCGCGATAAAGTCAAAAACTACTGCATGGATTTTCATGTCGTTTTCAACAATAGATATATTGATACACGAGGAAGGTTTATAAGTTAAATACATGCCCAGGCGCATGCGCGGACAACCTCCGTGGTCCAGTGGTTAAGGCGTTTGCCTTGTTGACCCGGGGGTTGTGGGTTCGATTCCCACGGGAATACGGGATACTTTGTTAAGTTGTTTCCAGTTTGGTTAGGACATTGCAGGCATGAATCACCTGATTGTCTGATAAGATGATTTCGTGCTTCGGAAGGCACGTTAAGCCGTTAGTCCCGGCTGCCATCTGGTAGTCGTTAAAGGAACCACGTCAGAGGCCGAAAGGCGGTTCCGAATAACTCTGACACCAGGGTGTGCATGGTCGACTGACCGTGTCACCTACACGAAATGATGATGAGGCTTTTTGGTTGCATGTCCGGCCGAATCGATCGGAGTCCGGCTTTGGTTAGACTTTTTAAATTTGACCATTTCTATGAAGATTGGTAGAATTTATGAAACATAGACACTACGATCGCGAAGAAGAAATGGACTTAGGCAGGACATATAGCCCGAATGGCAAATGATCGTTGGCCAAAAAGAGTCCTGGAATGGAGACCACGAGACAACACAAGAGGAAGAGGGCGACCGCCAAAGCGATGGTCTGACGATATCCGACGACACGCAGGGCATGGCTGGATGAGACGGGCACAAGACCGCCAGTCATGGTTGCAATTGGAGGAGGCCTACATCCAAGACTGGATTTGATTGGGCTTATAATGATGATGATGATGAGACATAGACATACTATCACGTCTCTCTCCCTTGCAGGGTAGACAGAGCCCAGGTCTGGTAAATCCTTAGGGCCACGTTTAGCATGTTGGTGGGCTTGTAGGTAAGAACGGAATCAAAATAGTGATGGGTTGCTAGCCCCATCGCCTATTGACATGATTCCTGACGCCCATTCCCTCGATCGGCTTTTACGAACTGCGCGGAAAGAGAAACAGCTGGTACATTCTACGTTTTTTCTTTTCCCCCAGACCAGCATGAAAGAAAATTTTATGGTAACAAACCCCTGCCTGATTTACATCAAAAATGTCGTGTTACGTGTACTACAAATAAAATATTATGGGACTCCGGACTTTTAACCCAAATGTCCGGCTTAACTGGCGGCTCAGTCCGGCTATTCACTTTCAAAACCTGGCAGCCGTACCTCTAAATATGGGTACATGTCAGAATCCCAAAAAACAGCTTAATTTAAAATGTACGAGCCCAAAATACCCGAATCCTAAATACCATACATTTAAAATTCCAAGTATTCAAAATACAAAACATTCAAATTACCTTATGGTTGAAAAACTCAAGCTCAAAACAACTACGAAATACTTCAGTCATAAATACCATACTTTAAAAAAACTTAGCCTAATATACGTAACTGATTTTAAAAGCTCAAAACTAGGGCTCAAAACATTCTAGGGCAAATAAAAACAAGTTGTGTGATAAATCATATTTACATTTAATTGTTACTTACCATATTGTTAATATCACGTGACCAAAAGACTGGCAATTACTTGGCACAAAGGATAAGCATTGCCATCCAACAATGCTGCCAGCCTTTTGGGCACGTTACCGCGAGTTGATGGTTTGCAGGGACTATATAATTTGTAAATATTTTAATTAATTTTAAGTAGGTAGTTTTAATTATTATTATTATACAAGATAACATATCAGCACGTGAGTTTCCTATAATTGTTACTTAATCTTGTAATATTATTTTATAATAAATTAAAATCATGAAGCAAAATGGCTGAAAAGCAATAAATGTCCCATAGATTGATATCATCCGACGCACCGTTCTCGAGGTATCGGATTTAGAAAAATGATCTTTTTTTCATTTCAATTTTCTTTTGTGACTTATGGATTCCGAAGGTTAGAAATGTGGTGGAAGAAAGGAACTGGTTAACGGAAAGTAGGGGTAGGTTGCGACTTGCGAGGAGCGAAGCGACGAGCGTTAGGTTTTTCACAAACCAAGCGAGCGAGCAATGCGAGCTTGCCGCGGCAGCGGCCGCCGAAGTGCCAAAAACTAAAGTGCCCCGTTACTCTGAAGTGGTTGAATAATAATTTCAAGTTTTGTTTATGTTATGTATTTCATACTTTGGTATTGTAATGT
The DNA here is from genome assembly GCA_963082605.1 of Rhodophaea formosa. Taxonomy (NCBI): domain Eukaryota; kingdom Metazoa; phylum Arthropoda; class Insecta; order Lepidoptera; family Pyralidae; genus Rhodophaea; species Rhodophaea formosa. The sequence goes on along the minus strand of OY720208.1, from coordinate 8,688,992 downwards.
AAGGATAATTGAAAACTGAATATTTTAAGGTTTGTTTTTTTTAAAATTGACATTATGATGTTTTGTTTTTTCTAAATCTGGCATTGTAAAGCAAGGTGTAATCGGTTAAGGTATTTTAAGTTCGGTTATTTTGGACTCGTACATTTTAAATAAAGTTGGTTATTGATATTCTGATATGTATCTAAATATACTTCCGCAGCAACAGGCTTCGTAATCAACTGTATTTTTTGTGAACTAAGAATAGAGAGAGCAATGTTTCATGGCGGCACGTATTAGCTAGGCAATGGGTTTAGTACTCATTGCTTTTAAGGTGATAACTTGGTGAATAAATATATTTCCATAGCGAAAATTAACCCCTATCGAACCCGATCGAATTTAAGGAATGAATTTTCAGAAAACTCTATTATGGTTATTTTTGTATTTGCCCCAGATAATAAAGGCATTGTTTTTGCGCCTACCAAAAATGCGGCTATTTCATTTACTTACTACCAGTAAATTTCGACATTCCTGCCAGGATGCATAAACCAGAACCTCACCAGATTGTGATTCGAGAAATATTTGAGAAATTCAGCTATTTTTCTTTTTATTGTAGGACATAAAAAATATTTTTAACATAATAGTAAAACCGACTTCAACCCTATACGTAAATATTGCATATTTACGTATAGGGTTGAAGTCAGTTTTGGACTGGACCTAAAAATTAGGTTTTAATGACTATGGTAGTTCAATCGAAATAGAGGAACAATGTCGTCAGCAACTTGTCTTGATTCGCGAAAAAATTAAACAGAGAAATAAAATTAAACCAAACGGCATACTGGTATCATTCTTTTTTTTGTTTTTGTTGATTTTTTCTAAAAGCACTGGATACATTTCGATAAAATTATAGGACCACCTTTGAAGTTCAGTCAAAACGGAGGGGTAACGTTCTCATCAATTTGTCTTGATTCGCATGAGAATAAAATACAAATAAGTTTAAACCGAACGGCATACTTTAACAAATATATTGGGGTTTGATTAATTTTTTCAAAAATTTCTTAATTCATTGCGTTGCGAAAAAAAATTATGGGACCATCTCTAAAGCATTACCTATCGAATAAAAAAAAAACACTAAAATCGATCCATAACTGACTAAGTAATCGCGTCACATACAAAAACGACGAATTGAGAACCTCCTCCTTTTTTTGAAGTCGATAATCGCGTTTAGATTTAAATTCAAACCAAATATTTTATATTATCGTTAAAGAGATGCTACCAATATTTTTTTTCACGACTACAATAGTAATTTTAAGCAAAGAAGCTGACGCTCCATCGCACAATTTCTTCGATAGGCATACGAATCACATTTTTTTTTCGTTTTTCTTCCAAAAGTAAACTCTTAGTGAAAAATAAAACATTCCTAACAAAAAGTTTATAGAATCACATGTTTTTAGAATATCAATACAAAACGTAAAAATTCTGATGGGTGTATACCTATCTATTTTTGGTACTTAAAACGTTGTACTTTGGGTATAGAGTGTGTTTAATTTACATCAAGCTATTATATTTTACTTGGGCTTGGGTGCCTATTTAGATGGTAAAATACCGAAAAATTCGTCATCAACTATTACCTTCTATTTGACCCCTTTAAGCGATGAATTTTCGAGAATCTTTATTCAAGTAAATTTTCATATTTACCCAAGACAATACATAGCGAATTTTAATAGCGATAATTGAAAAAATATCCTAACTAAATTTTATCACCTATTGTACCCTTTTAAGGGTTTGAATTTTGCAAAACAATAACACGAGTTTTTGTATTAAAATAAAAGAGTACCTATATGTATTTTATACGATGTATTTTGTATATTTTTATGTCGGTCCGCGCATATCTCAACAACTATAAGTCACAATGTAATATATATTTTTTATCGGACTGGGTATTGTCGTACGTGACTAAAAAACTTAAGCGAACAGTGCAAGTTTCATCGAAATCTGTTCAGTAGTTTTTGACTAGTTTTTGAGAAAGGGAGTTTTAATGTTTAAATGCAAAATAAGATCGAAGGAAAGCTTTCCACCTTAACGCCCACTACGATGGTAAACGTGGCCTATAGATTTTATGACCTTGGGCTCTGTCTACCCCGCAAGGGATAAAGACGTGATAGTATGTATACCGAAGGAAAGTTATAAATTCAACTAGTATTTATGTACCTAATATGTCAAAATTGCACAGTTTTTACCCGATTACGAAGAACGTGGGTAATATTTTTCGCGCGTATGTGTGTATGTATATATGTATGGTGATAACTGCAGGCCGCTTCCAACCCGTCGTATTGGAAATCCTTGGGAGAGGGCTTTTTCCAGAAGTGGACTTCTTGTGGCCGAGATGATGATGATGAATGTTTGTAAGTAAATCTGTTCCATTGTTACCCCCTGTAGCCTAAACGGCTTGATCGATTTTGAAGTGTGTGGTGTCTTAGATCTGTATTCTTCCCCGGAGTATCATAGGCTATGATACTCCGGGTACATACCGAGAAGCAAAACTGATCTATATAGTGGACGTAAACTGTCAAAAAGTCGGTTTTTTTATATTTTTAAATACCTAGTGCAACTTGTTATATTTGTTAGTCTAAATTAGCATCTTCATGCCACATTCCATGGGTGTATGTATATTTGTATGTTTGTATATTTGTATGCTTGTCCTGCATATCTCAGAATATATAACTATGTAAGACAAATATCAAAAAATATTTTTCTTGAACCGCGTGTCCGCCTTAGGAACAATGCAAGTTTCATTTAAATCTATCGAGTAGTTTTTGTGATAAAGAGTTATTTATATGGATTAGTCACTAGGAAATTGTTTTTTCATTTTAATTTAGTCCTATTAGGCATATAATTTTATTAAAAGTATTTTTCGTTTAACTTGGTTTCAATATTTCAAGTCGGAACATTACAAGAAGTTGACTACAAAAATATCAACGTAATAAAATTAATAACACCAACATCCGCATGGTTTTTGATATTCGTTAAATAGGTAGGTACCTATATGAATCCAAAATTCAAAATAAAAAATGTTGACGTTTTCCTTTGATCAAAGTAAACACTTGATGACGCGGGAGGAGTCAAGTTGAAGGCGCGTGAATTGCGATGTGATAAAAGCGTGGAGGTGGACGCCGCACGGCCAGTACTGAGCTCACCTGACACAGGAGCGCAGGCGCATACACCTCGCGCTCTCGCCGCGACTAACTCACTCGCTACCTAGCGCCCCCACTTCCATCAAATTAATAATTCCTTACATCAGTTGTTCAACCCTCGGGAGTGCTTGTGTTCTTGGACTGAAGCTGACTTGTGCAGATCACTATAGACCTGGTGTCAGATCGATCGCAATCAGGTGAGATTAGAGTGTGATAAATTCAACTATTAGCGGCCACTGAATCATGTGATGAGCTGGACGAATGGACTTCTCAAGAAAAATCATATGTTTCGGTAGGAATTAACTTGGAATAATTATTAAACTTAGATATTTCACAATCAATAAATCGTTTTTCTGAACAATTAACGTAGCACTAGCCATAAAATTTTATAGCATCTGAAAATTGGATGGCTTATCAAATATTGAAAATAAGATATTTTTGCAATTTTGACTCGATATCCAATTCCGTTAAAAGAGCAATTCAGCTAAATCAATGAACGTATAACAACGACGATTGAGTAATTTATTTTAGATAGCTGAGTAACGTTATTTATTATAGTATTACAAAATGATTGACATAAGCCGTAAAATAAATATAAATTGAAGATAACAGTTTCCTCAACTGATGATGATAATTCAAATTCACTGTACCAGGTAGCATGCGGCCTCGGGCCAAATAAGCCACTTTTCCGAGGCGTTAATGAATGACCACGTTCTTGATAAGTTGATAGATGAGGGACTGCTAGCGATCAAAGGTCGGATGACGATTAAACAGATTCAATTCACGCCACATGGTGTAGCCACTGGTTTTAAGATGATTTAAGAGTAGTTGTATAGGAACCAAAACCACATCAAAATGTATCATCTACTTAAGTAAGTACCTAAGTATTCACGATTCACGACATTGTTGACTTTATAAGCATTTGTCAACAAGAGCCGGCGATCGAGTATAGTTTTGAAAAGCGCATTGTTCGCGCACATTGTATCTATCGAGTTTCCTGTGAATATCGGAAAACATGCAGTGAACGCAACAGTCTACTAAGAAAGGAGTTCGGTTTTGAAGCCAAGGATCTACCAAGGTGCTCTGCAGGTGTTAGTATTCCCAACGCGTGTGACGGCGCGAGGCGGTGGGCGCGTGACGTAAGGTCGCTCGCCGCTGGCCACTGACTTGACAAGAGATTAACGTTACACCGACTATCACCTAGAGTTTAATTATTTTTTCTGAGGTAGAGTCTAGCCAGCGATATCCCACTTTGTTTCGAGTCATAAATACTTATATGTTCACATTTGTATGCATGGTTTCACATTGAAATACTCCAGTGAGGAGATTTTTATCCATAGAGAGAGATAGAGAAGTGTTTAAAATAACCTTGACATTGATTTTAAAGAAGAAATATATTAACGTTTTCAAAAACTGGGATATTAATTTAGTCATTTCGAAACTTGAAATCTACATATAGATGTAGTTACGTTCTCATAAAAAAGTAATCAAGTGCGAGTCGTACTCGCCCGTGTAGGGTTCCGTAGTAGCAAAGATAGATTAGGATATCCACATTACGTACCCATTAGGTACCTACACCTAGCTAAAATACCACTATCATTTTTTTATGTTTGTATAAATGACAAAGTTATATTTGCGTTTCATGAAAATATGCCATTCCAAAAACTACTGACCATATCTCGGCCCAACCAAATTTTTATTGAAAGTTTTCATCTACAACATATCTAACGTACCTAAGGTGTTGATGATTTTTTTTATAAGTTTTATTTTGTACACACATTTTGTCACAAAATACAGCTAAGCACTTATCAAGTTTCAACAGTGTCCTAGTCAGTAATAGTTTCGGAATAAAGTTGCTGTGACGGGGACAGACAGACATGACGAATCTATAAACGTTCCATTTTTTGTCATTACGGTACCCTAAAATAGCAACGATAAAAAATAAATTGAATTTGTCAGACGAATTTTAACGGACTATCTACATGGTGTTTAAACAAAAAACATAAAATTTTGAGCCCTTGTGTGCTGGAACAACATTACAATAATTGACCTCAGCATTGGTAACAAACTAACAGATCGCTTTGTGGGATGTGACATTCTGTTATTAGATTTTTTCGATTAAGCACATTATTTTCAACCTATAAACAATAATTAAGATATTTTTAACAAAAAACAAAAACCGACTTCAACCCTATCAGTTTGTTTGAATAAGCATGAAAATAAAATGTTAATAAGTGTAAACCGAACAGCATACTTGTACACATTTTTTTGGTTTTTGTGTATTTTTTCAAAAAGCGCTCAACACATTTCGATGACAAATGTATGGGACCATCTGTAAATTATTAGTACCTCTCGAACAAAAAAAGAATTTCTTAAATCGGTCCAGGCGTCTTCGAGAAATAGGGGAACATACTTACATAAAAAAAAAACCTTAGGACGAATTCAGAACCACCTCCCTTTTTGAAGTCGGTTAAAAACCTAAATGAACATAATTTACATAATATATGTAAATTTCATTTTAACATATAACGATAAGATAATATCTTCTTCATTAAATTTATTCAGGTCAAAACTACTAAACTAAGTACCTACCCAACTGTATAACGCTACTAATAAGTACCTATCTAATAACGAGACTCATACTTGAATGGTAATGTAATGATTAGAACGGACTAGCAATCCAATTTATGTGATTAATTGGAAATTACCCTGATAGATACTTAATTGTGATTTATTTCCCCTAAACGAAAAGAATTTGCTAACTATTTATAGTTCATTAACACTGTACTAATTTTATTAATAGTCATATACAGTTAAAAAACACAAGTCAAAATTAAATAAATGTCGAAATAAAAATTAAATACATTAAATAAAAATATTTTACAAACTGCCCCTTAGCGTCTCTGGTGCGAAGGTGCCCAAAATGCTAGCTGCATTACCATGCTGGATGGCTATGGCCATCCTTTGCACCAGGAATGAGCCAGAGCGAGAGTCCCCTGTCTTTTCCGCTATGTGGTGGCCTATCTCCTTAACTAGACGCTTAGCGTCTGTCCCCCAGCTGCCCATTGTCTCCACTGCTAAAGGCACGAAACTGCATATGTGCTTGTGGCTCCAAAGCTGCATATTTTGCTCGTTTTTTATCTGCTGCATCCTCAGCTGCCGCAACCACCCTGCCCACGGTACGCCCAACATAACTAGCAGCGACGGTACCGACGCAAGTTGCATCCCATATTAAGCTTTTGCCTTGCTTCCATGGAACAAGGGTCAATCCATCAGGCCTCTTACCGTCTGACCTACTAAGACCCGGTGATTCCAAAACGCAGGGTACGTTGGCTGGTAACGAGCGCCCTACGCACGATATCATTAAGCGCACTATTTATAATTGTTTCAATGTTATCTAAATTGATTTAAGTTATATCTAATCTATACTAATATTATAAAGCTGAAGAGTTTGTTTGGTTAAACGCGCTAATCTCAGGAACAATTGACAACATATAGTTATCCGGAAGTGGTACTTTTTATATATGCAATCTAAAGTACCTTGTATATACTTCCATATTTTTTATATTTTTTTTAACTAGAATTTATTTTTTTGTGAATTTTTGAACGATGACGGACGCAAACGTAGGATTTATAAACAAATATCTGTGCCTTATTCCCTGTCATTGTCAATCTGACGTAAAATTATGACATTGACAGTTAGAGTTGCCAGGTTTGGGAAATTTTACCTGGGAATAAAAAAAAAATCTAAAAGGCCTCTCCCACTGTATATGAGAAATATCGTATCCGTTTTCACTGTTTTTTTTTTCATTGTAAATGCCGGCCAGAATGTTATTCGATCTGGTTTTGCTCATTTCTTTTGCCTGTTAACTATATACCTCATATTTTTACTTGTTTTTTTTTTTTTTTTGATGTTCACAAAATACGAAACCACGTCTTTTATTCTTTATAGACTAGACAGAACCTGAAGTCGTGTGATGAAAGCTATAAATAATGGTTTGGCATCAGTTTTGGGCTTCGCGATGGTACTCATAATTTGCAAATAAAATTAATAATTGTCTTTTTTTTTAATTTTTGGGGATGTAGATCACAAATATGACATTAGTTTTGTAATCAGTGCGTAGCCAGCACACCCGAAAACCTTGCCTTGCATTAAATTGCAAATTATGATTATATGATATACATGGATTAGGTAACTGAGTTGGCTGTATAGGTTCACTTTGCCTTACAAGGTAAGGAAAAAAGGCTGCTATGTCAATGTAAAAAGTTCGTTGGTTTGTTGTTGTTTGGTTTTCTGTGCATACATTCGGATATTTTTCGCTTTCGATCGCAACCTTATAACATTGGCTTGACTTCTGTACACCGTTATCTCCTCACATGTTGACTTGGCTTCTCAAGACCCTGGACTCCGATCAATGGCTGTATTGACAGACTTTGGCTATTCAAGACCTCGGAGACCGATTTCTTCATCTCTTGACAGACCTGGGCTCAAATATGAGGAATATAGTTAACACGTAAAAGAAATAAGCAAAACCAATCATTATTACATTGAAAAAGATTCTTGCCGGCATTTACAGTGAGAAAAAAAAACAGAGAAAACGGATACGCTATTTATCATTTACATTGGGAGAGGCCTTATAGGCCTGGACTACATGACACAGGGTCGGGCCGGACCGGGACGTAAAAATTCTGGACCCACCCAGGTTCAATCCGTCACTCGAACAAATGTATGAAATTTTCGTGTGTCGACAACATGAAAATTCCGGACGGAAAAAAAATCTGAGATCCGGAACGGAAGTCCCTGGGTAGGTCCGGAATTTTTTCCGTCCCGGCCCGGCCTGACTCGGTGTAATGTAGTCCAGGCCTTAGAGATTTTCCCGACTCCCGGGTAAAATTTCCCAAACCTTGCAACTCAGACTGCCAAAGTCCTGTCAATGTCATTATTTTACGTCAGATTGACAATGACAGGGAATAAAGCACAGATATTTGTTTGTAAATCCTACCTTTGTGCCCTATTTTCAAAAATTCATAAAAAAAATATTTGTTTAAAACATATATAAAATATATGGAAGTATGGAAGTGTCAGTCTACCTGCGACCACGAACACTGTAAAGTGCTCGAAACGTTAGGTGTATAAATAATGTAATAAACGCGATAAAAACCGTATTAAAATAATTTTATTTAAATATGGAAGTATATACATACAAAGTACTTTCGATTGCATATATAAAATCTACCACTTCCGGTAAAGTACATGTTGTCAATTGGAACTCTTTAATTCACCGTTGAGTAGGTGTGTTATTCCTAGGTATGCCTAGCCTATGGCACCCCGGATACATGGTATATATTATGTACCACTGTATGGCAGTCCACCCCGGCTTTGACCGTTCTTTTTGGTATAAGTATGGACTAAGTAATAATAGTTATGTATTCAGTTACATTTTGTAGCACGTTATAACCAGATTAAGGTACCATAACCATATACCAAATTAAGGTACCTTATCGGAATAAATGAATATCAGCTGCAGCAATAGTTTATTTAGATCGCTAGAGGTTTTTTTTTTTGATAAATATATTTTACTCATTCAATACATCTCATTAATACCATGTACCCAACATTTCAATAGGTTATAGTTAAGGATAGCGAGCGTAACAAACAAGCAAATATACGAGCCAACTTTCGGATTCCTGAAACATAGAATTCCTTATATAAATGAGACTACGAAAAATGCTGTTTAAAAATACTACTTGTTTTCAAATGCTCTTCATGAAATTTGGCATTTTGTCACTATAACAATATAACTTTGTAGATACCGTTCTTGGGGGGAATTTTAGCGGACGACGCGATGTTTTGGATTGTTGTGCAAATTGTTTCTAGTGGAATTTATAATGTGAATTTGGTGGCTCATTCCGACAATTGAACAATATACCTACGACTTTTAATGCATTTAAGATTCGTTATTTCTAACAATACTATTATTATGTCTGTAATGCATTTTGACTCTAGTATTACTTGTTACAAAGGCAATCAAACTATTTGGAGTCCAACCAGTCTTATGAACATCTATGTTCTGGAAGGTTTAAAAAAAGACGCTCTTGCGTAGTTAATGCGTTATGATAAAAAAGTGAAATTAATTTAGAAAGTCTTATTATAAGACTTATATATTTTGCGTAGAGATTGTCAAATAAGTAGAGTTCATATATATAAGTAATTAAAAGAGTTCTCCTACTGAATAATATGCATCTACTGCTTACTTACCAACAGTTACTTACGAATATGACATCCGTACAAATAGGCTCAATTTATAAATTTAAATTCTACATTATAAAAAACTTCAGAGTTATGTTTAAAGTATATAAAGAAATCAAAATTTCTTGACCATTTTTGCACATAACTTGACAATCAGCAATTCCTACACACATTTCTTTAGCAAGACGCCTTTAATTTGTTGGCCTACTTTCTTGGTTTGTGGAGAACAGCATATATATTTATTTATTTTCTTATGTGTAAGTGACCAACACTGGTGTCAGATATTTCAAACTGCCCAAAGACATAGCTAAATGACTGCCGTCAATAATAACAGCTGGCACTAACAACTTAACGTGCCTTTTCGAAACACGAGGGAGCTCACAAGATAGTTTTATGCCACTTGCGGTCATCGATACGATTGGGGACCGCGGGGTTACTTAACATGCGCCAATAATGCTCATGCCCACTGGGTATCTCGGGCTCCTCATTTCATATATAATCTTATCATAGAATATTTAGGAAAATATAAATAGTCTCAAAGCTTTAAAACCTTGATGGAATTTATCTAGCCTTTGATAAATGGACTCTAGAAAAATATATCAAACTTGAAAATATCAATCACTATACAGCTAATGAATTAGATGAACCATACAAACTTATTATGAATCTAATGTGAATGCTAGCGAATTATAAAATCAATATTACAGCAAAGTGTTGACGAGAAAATAAAGTGAAGCAAGAATTACAAATCTTAAATTGCAAGATTGATACGAAATAGCTTTACTCGTCTCACAGACCATTAGCATCGTTCAGAGGCGAACAACTAACAACACGGGATTTTATTCTTTATCGTCGTCATTACGCGGAAACGTAATACTGCAAACATAGTACACACACAAAAATGACGAAGGTAAACTTACTTGATGTCGATCCTTGGCCGACAGCGGGAAGTACACACGTAAAGCCAATGTAGTATGTATTGTTTATTAATGCAAGTAGTGTTCTATCGGAATCGGACGTGACGTAAGGTAATTTCAGTTGAATTTCAGATCAGTACTTACCCAGAGCTCAGATTTTTTTATACTAACTATATGATCTATTTATTACTTATATACTTATGCCTGTATCTGCATTTACTGTTCATAAATAACTAAGAAAATACATTAGTTTGATGGCCTTTTTAATACACTTGTAACATAACTTAACACGCACCATTTGGTTGTAATTCTGATTCTCAACAAGGGCTGTGCGGTGGGACAAACATTTCTTCATTTGTTTTGTTTCAATCAAACCGATACAAGAGTTGTATGTGACGGATGGTAAAGAATAGTCATTTTTATATTTTAGTATGTTTAGTAAATAATTGTGATCGGTGCTGGGATATGCTATCCCAGGGTCACCGTGCTGACAAGGATAGTGGTTTGACGGTGAAGGAGCACGTCCGTTTCGGCCTCGTGCGTTCGACCAGCGCCTGCAAATGTTTACATTTGCGCCGGCCGAGTCGCGGGCAGGGCAGCGGGCAGCGATTAGTTGCAAAATGATCGCGGTTGAATTGAGTTCAGGGTCGATCTGCTCACCTCCGGGTGTTGCGCAAACCACCACCATACCAGCACTACAGTACAACAAGCATGGACCACCATGCTTCAATCTATCTTATCCCTTGTCATAAGGTCATCAGTTCCAAAAAAGGAAAGACTCAATCTTCAAAGTATTTACGTGATTTAAGTGTTAGGTAGGTACCTTCCTACAGTACTCTAATTATATCAATGGAAGCTAATCTTTGTACCTGTCAATTTATCAGTTTAGCACTACGAAAAGTGCGATATTACAAATGTCATTCATGTTGTGAATACGAGTAAGTCGCACATTTCGGCAAATATATATTGCAAACCTGATTATGTCATCATTTATAGTAGGACCTATTTACTTGTTCATAAAGTTCAACAAACGTCCGGTTCAAAGTCCAATAGTGATCATTTTTTACTGCAAATTAATGAAATATTATATATCCATGTTTAATCTTTTTTGGAAATACGAATAACTAGCTTTTGCACACGGCTTCACTCGCATAAATGTCGATCCTTATGGGGAACAGTATCTCTTTCGGGGATAAAAGGTACCCTTTGTTCTCTTATCTCCATCTCCACTCCAAATGGTATTTTAATCAGTTCAGTGGATAAAACGTGAAGAAGTAACAGAATGACAGAGTAACTTTTGCACATATGATATAAGTGTATATGGTAAATCATGCTTCTTTTTCTTACTTTAAGATAATGTTAGCTCCTACTGAGCTGTAGCTATGGTCGTGCCGACTGTCCAGACTGCGCCAAACGTGTCAGATATTCGACACGCCACATCTGGAGGCTCTCTACTTGCTATACCACTTATACGTAATATACTGTAACGCTCTAAAATTTATAATTTAGCAACATGATGGCCATTACTTGAAGCAAGTACAACAAGGGCATTTCGGCAATAGAAAATTTTCGTAACATTTTGTTGTAATAACTAATCGGCAGTGTGTAACCAGCAGCCACTGGCCACCAAGCAGAGCTGATTCATTAGCTCAGCGCTCTACTTTGTGGATGCAATGTTACGTACAGACACAAGGCATACTGGTGGCTTTTTCACCGCAATATGCGGGCATTAACGTTGTTTCATATTTTCGTCATGTTATAATAGAGGACAAGAGACTTGCGATCTAGTGTTTGTGGCTAGACTCTAACGAAATATGGCATCGACCTTTCTAAGAAGCTTTTTGGTTCATCATTTTATAAAAATGATTTAAATACGTATATCAAAGCAGGTTCTGTTCCGCTTTTTTAAGAACGGCGCATAAAACATGTAAATGGTGCACACTTTATAGTATACCATATATAACAACATACTCATATAGAATCCTGCTTAACCTTATAAATATTATAAATGCGAAAGTGAGTTTGTTTGTTTGTTAAGCTTTCATGCCCTATCTACTGAAACGAGCATCATGAAATTTTGCATACACATAGGTTAGCGTACTGAGAAGGACGTAGGCTATATATCAAGTACCAGCTAGTATGTTAATAAAAGCTTTTCCGATCCTTACACGGGTGACTCAACCCGCCAGAAAAAAAAAACATTCCAATAGTGCCTTCGATTTTTTTTTCAGCATGAGCATGAGGAAAAGTTGTTCATATTGGCGGGCTAAATCGCGCTAGACACGCAGCAGCGTGTCAAGCCAAAGTTCAAGCAAAGGAACTGGCTAGCCAGCGTCGAGTGTAATATTACTTGGTGCCACTTTTGACCACCCCCCAACTCAAAACCTCTTTAGCGTAAACACATGAATCTACGTGTGCTTAATTATGTCTATGACGACATCTAGGAGCCCAAATTTCATGAAGCAAGCTCAAACGGTTATAAAGATATGAAGGTCAAAAAATCGTAAATTTTTCTATTGACTGACTGACATACATATAGTACCTAAACCTAACCTACTTCCAGATGGCTTAAAAGGATGAAATTTGGAATCCAGCTCGGTGATTGTGTGTAAACGTAGGAAAAAATCTAAAAATAAAAAAAAGTTAAAAATAGGTTCTATGGTACTCGTAGGTAGTAAGTTAGATTTGACTTGGTTAGTTTTTACCAGAATTAATATATGTCGCAGACTGCAGTAACTAAACGTCGTAGATAGTGGAATGCCAAGCAACTTTTGCAATGATTGTTAATAATTATTAGTTTGTCCAATTATTATTAGTTGAAAGCAATCATTTTATTCCTTTCGCTTGAGTGTGTTTAGCTGTGACGCGATCGTAGGTGACAGTGACAGTTTGATGTTTGAAGTGATACGTCTCGATGACAGATGACAGTTGTCATTGAAGGACGGTTAATTTGATTTGAATAAGCATTCATTCGATTGTGAACGGAGCTAACGAACGGTTGTGATCGCGACACAGCTAACCTCACTGCATTCCACTAGTTTATTCAAAATCATTAAATATCGTAAGGATCCTTGATTATTTTGTAACCAAAGCCATCATCAGAGCGAACATGAAGATGATGATGTACAGCTCCCGCCGACATATATATATATATATATATATATATATAATTTTATATGTTGTTGAATAACTTTATAAAATGGCTGATGTATCGAAAACTGGCCAAGTCAAATCTAACTTACTACCTACCATAGAACTTGGCACTCATTTAGATCTTAATTCTTTTTGCGGCGAAGCCCACAGCCAAGCATAATTTTGTATTGAACTTGGCTCTCCTTTTTTACATTTATGTTTTTGGTGGGATATAATACCTATACACAAGCGACAAGTAGTTTCATAGGTAAGTATACATGTAGTGAATAAAGAGGCACAACAAATAGCAAAAAAACATTGGAATGTCGCACATTGCGCAACTTGCAAGAAGAGCAGATTTTGAAAAATAGTTCTGACATTGTAAGAATTAAGCTGAAAAAAACTGTTAAGGACCATAAATCTGATATCAACACAATAAGTTTGGTTAAAAATTATTGTAAAAGTCCATTATAAAAGTATAAAACTTAATGAGTATAAGCTTATAAAATATAGGCACAACAACTATTGTTATGAAGCAATGTTCATAAACATAATAATGTAACAATAGCTGTCGAACAAAGTTCTCACAACACCCATACATGATGCTAAAGAAGTGACGTGACTTGTCTGTATTTTTGTTAGCAATGTTTACGCCGAGAAGAAATATTGTGAATCTGTAACCTTTAAATCTAAAAGAGTTTTAGGGTTCGCAAAGTATTATTCCACTGGTATTCCTATTTTCAGAGCTCACTTCATAGTTCAAAGAAAAAAGTGTGCATGTGCCCCATTCTTATGTTTTGTTCACCCTATTTTCCCATTGTTAATATATAGACTATTGCACTCTATAAATAAATGGAAACTAGCCTCTAACTCTATAAAGCAGTGCTTTACCTAACCCAGGAATCGAAACTTGTCATTATCGAAAAAAGTGAGCTTTAGAAAATGTTAGCATGAATTTGAAATTTCTGAGGCGCGGAGTTGTAAATAAAATCGCAAAGTAAAATTGTTGTACAAATAGCCTTTTACCCCAAGTTGCGCTCTCTCTTTGTTTTGGTCACAAAGAAACCAACGAACCTACCTTCTGTAATGTACTAACTTTTCGTAGTATGGCCATGGCTTCGCCCCCGCGCGCGCCCTCTTATTGGTGGCGCCTACGTTCCTCACTCCCATTTTGATCGTATACCGCGTAAATGTTCACTTTCATATATAAATAACTACCTTAAATTACACCCAAAACATCTGAGTTCATTACCCAAACAACAACCATTAATTGGAAAACATAATCAAGTGACCCTCAAACCAATGAAGCAATTTTCAAAGATAGATGAAATTATGGAATTAACACCATTTGTGAGACAGTAATATGATGCCGCGTTATCTAACTGTTAGGTAATCGTATCGTGTTCGTGTTGCTTCTACGTTCCACTCCAGCTGTTGCTTCGCGGACCTTCCATTCTTCATTCATGAAGTTACGATGTTTGTTTGTGTCAAAAATATAAGGTCACGGGCGCACGGTACATTTCGTAGCGTGGTGCTACGAGCATCTACGAGCTACGGCGTAGTTGAATTCCCTCTACGACTATTAAATATTTAAAATCAATATCCGTATCCCTTTTCAAACCTTAATAATCATTTTTTTTAATTAATAGCTTTTCCCGCAACTTCATCCGCGTAATTCTTTGTACTATTTTGATGTGTATGCCGTTTTATTGCAATATTTCACCAATTGCATATTCCCGGTTGAGTTCAATAGGACTATTCCAAGTCTTCCCGTCAATGTCGTTGATGGCGACTTAGGAAACACAACCTAAACAAAGCTTGCAAACATCAAAGGGTCCCCAACCCATCTGGTACGTCTTTAATGTCTATATCTCACGTAGCGTACTGTCACTAGACAGTAATTCTTTTTTTTTTTCGTTGTACTTGGTATAGTCCAACTTAGGAAACAGTGCAAATATCATCGAAATCGTTTCAGAAGCTTTCGAGATAGAGAGTCAAGTGTGTTTCAGTTATTAGCAAAAATTTAAGTATTATTTTTAGTGGGTTATCTTTTTTTTAATTACTTCTTTTCGTTATTGAAGCTGAAAAAAATAAGTAGAATACTTTCAAACTGAAAACCAATACATAGTCACGTGTTTTTTACGCCATAAACTGGCAGAGTAAAAACCTTGATACGCTACATTAACTCTATTCAGATATTGTTAGCAAACCCATAGTAACAAAACGTGCTACCGCAAATTACGGAATCAAGGTAGATATGAGCCAGCTGCTCGAATCAAAGCACTCTTGTTTCGCCAGAGCTATGTTTTCATGGTTCCATGGGTGCGAATGCGAGGAAGAGTATTTATGCAATTGCTACGCAAGGTCTGCAATATCAAACGAGTTTTTAAGGTAAAATTTCTAGATGCTATTTTTAAACAGTGTCGCAAGATTGTTGCTCTATTTCATAACTAGTTTTTTTAATTTAACGCTTGGTCATAAACAGTGACTCTTTCACACATAGCTCTTGCAGCAGTAAGTTTATTGTCCAAGAACAAAGCGACGAAGAGCATGTAGGAAGTGTCCTATAAGTACCTAGCCAATGCCTCGTCAGGGTTGCCAGTGACCAACCTTGCACTGCACTGTCATCACATCACACAGCGCTAAGCAAATAAGTACATTGTAAATACCCATTGATTAGTGTACAGTCAGCTTGATTCTGAATTGTTTGCTCATTTAATTATTAAGGTAGGTACCTATATTTGTTATATTTAGTACTAGTATAAGAAAATTCTAATCTCATAAAAAATCTAGATAACTTGTGATCTTTTAAGATTAGTTAATGGAAATAAATTTAAATTAATATTTTAATATTTTAAATTATATCCATGTAAATTTAGTTTCATTTATATACGAGAAGTACTAATGCAAGCAAATACATGAATGTATGATCCTAAAATGTTGTTTTACAGTATTAAAATTAACAATTTTGAGTTTTTAATTTAAAGGTATACTTATTCGATTCCGAAATACATAGATACATTACCAATAGAATTATAATATAATTAATTGGGTTTCACGGATTACATTCAGCGAGGCAACGCGACGTGGAGAACAATGACCAACGTGTTTGCGCTTGCTTTCACAGCTACTCCGCTGCGTCGGTACATTTCATTGAAAGTACATTTCAATAACAAATCGGAATTTCGTCGGCGGTGGCGTGCAGGCACGCGCGCGTAGTGTCAATGCCGAAGACGCGCCGCCGTCACCGCCCACTGCCCACTGCACAATACGTAACATTTTTAATGATGCCCTGGTTGATATTAATTATTATGTTTTATTAGCTTAGTATACAATTAATTCACTCTTTGCTTAAATAAATATCATTATCATATTATTAAAATACGTAACAACGGGTTACTCACGTAAATAGTCAGCTACTGCTCGACATGTTTCGACCCCATGCGGAGGTCTTTCTCAGGGCGACTGTGAATCGAGACGCGTGCAAGATGTCGCCTCAATCCGCACTGATGTTAGCGATCCGATCGCTTCCATCAGTGCGGATTGGGACGACCCGTTGCTAGCTGATTATTTACGTGACTAACCCGTTGTTACGTATTTTAATAATCTCTACATCTCACGTTAGTTTTACTCAAAAATCATTATTAAATCTAATTTTTAATTAGGTATACCTATACAATTAATTATTTAATACGCTTATTGGAATTGATTGTGTCAATCTAATAATTAATCAATTAACAAAATATCATCTTCACAATGTTATTCACTGACTACGGCTGAAGGTGGACAAACCTAATCTTATCGGGTATTTACGTAGGTACCTCTGTCAGTTCGTAATGACTGCAACACGTAAACCAGATATCTAAGTACCATTGCCTCGATGACAAAATGAATATGTCTGTAGTAGTGATCCTATTTAACTGTTGCATCACACGAGTACGGTGCGGCTTGTGAGATGATTGATGCTGTCTCTGTTCCCCTTCTAACTTGTTGTATCTCCAGAATAAAATCTTATATAGGTAGTATTCAACATTTATAACTTATATACATGAATATTGAAGAGTAATTGAGTGAATATCTATGTAAATAAAGTACTAACGCCTTACTTTTAGATATGTTTTGATCGACCTCCAATAAAAACATTAAGGCATATTCGCATATTCTCATAATTTAGGTACTTATTAATTTTACATTTAATACTAGGTCACCCTAGTGATATTTTTAAAGCGAAATTAACTTAATTGTATTACATTTAATCATATTTACCCTCACTCCAAATATTTGTCTATGTTCTCTATTCATCATCATCCTAGGCACTACAGCCGCATGTGAGCCTTGGCCTGATCCAGTAAATTTCTCCAGTCGTTTCTGTTTTTGGCTTTTTCCTGCCATCCTCTAACGCCTAGTACTTTTAGGTCTTGTTGTATTCCATCCAACCATCGAAGTCTAGGTCTTCCTGACGGTCTTCGTCCTTCAGGTTTACCATGGAGGAGGCGCCTATGTTCTCTATTTCTATAAAAAAACATAAGGCTGTCGGTCGTCTGATACTAGATAGTATAAGTATCGTCTTGATGACACGGCGGCTCTAACATTTGAACCGTAAGCATTCATTTTAGTCGCTAAAACAATAAATAGTAAAATGGAAAGTAAATAAAAGGTTTTCACACAATAAATTTTAATTTCACGTTTACAAAAGTAAAGTTACCTAACATTTTTATTTATCCTACTAGTTAAATATCTTTTTGAAAAGTAAAATGTACTATAATTAAGATTAACAAGCTGTGAGATTAACAATAGGTACTTTTTCACAATAAAGAGTAAATAGGTACATGCTCTAAAAATTTTGCGTTTCTAAACGATCATTCAACAATGATGACTAAAGAAATTGCGGCAGATAGCCATATGAATGTAGTAGTACTTTAATTCAAATAATGATACTTATTCTTATTCAAAGACTGTGTCGAAAATAAAAACAGATGAAGTTTATGCCAGAATCTCTCAAATGTCCTTAGCCAATGTCAAACTTCCAAAGCTCGAACTTATAAGCATATGAACTGCCAAAGCTCGAACTCGTAAGCATATGAACTGCCAAAGCTCGATTCGGTAAATAAAAATTTACGAAAAACACATTTTTCCTACAATTCAAGGTTTTGTTAGTATTGAGAGCAAGGTATTAAAAAATAAACCAATTAATACATTAGACAAGCAGTGAAACAAACATTATAGTTGGAATACCTACTTACATAATGTGCTTCAATGCCCAATAACAAAGAATGTCATTTTGATGAAGATAGGTGTACTGTACTGTTTAGGTAAACTAAGGGCGTAAGTAACAAATGAAGTGTAGAATTCAGTCAGTTTATAAATTTAAGCATGTGAGAGCTGAAGCACAAGATAAGTTGGTTGTAGTTTTTATCAAACAATTTTTCCTCGATGCTCTGCATAGTCGTAAGTTCGTTGTGTTACCTATTTATGCTGGAATACGCCCCGCAGGGACACCATCGGAATGTAAATACTTGGTGTTTCCCCTCCGCACATCGTCATTGTTTCATGACCTTACGACAAATAGTAATTAAAATTTCACGATCTGCGTGATTATTACAACAAGTATGATTGCTTGTGTTTCTTGGTAAGTCGATTGCTTCAACTCTTGTGCGAGTTCTTCCGTTTTATGAGTTGCAAAGTTGCATCATGCAAATCATAATCCTGTTAGGTATATTAAAGTATTTAAAGTAAACAACATCTAGTCGTAGTCATGTAATTGTCTAATTTTCTGTTGAAAAAAATGTAGTAAAAAACATGTCGCAAAAAAAGCATTCGGATTGTGAAGGTTAAACATGTAGATGTTATAGAAGACATCTTCATTAGTTTGTGTAACATAGTGTGGGTATACACAATGATAAATTTACTTCTATCTATGGCACGTATTTATTGTAAATAAGTACAGTAAATTGGGTATGTTCATAATGGCGGCTAGTCGAACCCGAGCAGACGATAGTGTATGTCAAATCCGGTAGGGGCGCTGGCTGTACTGCTGCGTTCAGGAATCATATGTCTCACAGCCTCTCCCACGTTACTTTAAACTCTTCATCCAGCTAGATGTTCAGTCGATCCGGCTTCTTTATGATTCTCTGTGAGCGGCGTAGTATCATCGGTGCAGGTAAGTTTATGCTTGTATTTGAAGCTTCTGCAGGTAATATAGGAGAATATTGTCTAGGTTCCTGCTCCAGTGGCATTTCCCTAGATTTCCTCATTTGGCCTTCTTTATGTTTTACAGGACTGTGTTCCGTCGGTATCTCCGTTGTATCTTCAGCAGTGGGGTGCATGGTCTCTTTGTTTTCAGGTTCATTGGCTGTATGCACCGGCTCTGGTGGATGTCTAGGATTGACTTGGTAAGTATCAGGTAAGTGATGGTTCTCACTCACACATGAGGTTTTTATGATTTGATCTACATGTCTTTGATGTATCCTTCCATCTACCTCTACCTCATAATGTAATTTTCCCTTCCTGTTAACAATATTTCCAAATTTCCATTTATTACTATCATAGGTTCGAATTTGCACTCTGTCTCCTGTCTTAAATTCTTTTTTTACTTCTAGGCTGTCATTCTTACTATCTTTTTCAATGTCATCTCTCTTGACTAAATCAATTTTTGTTCTATATAACCTTTTAAACATCATCTCTGCAGGGCTTAGTCCAGTAGCACTATTTGGTGTCTTCCTGTATGCCATAAGAAATTTTTGTAGTTTATCCTGTAGCGATCCTGCTTCATTGGCCATTGCTTTTAGCTTATTTTTAAATGTTTGTACATATCTTTCAGCCTGTCCGTTCGTTGAAGGATGGAACGGGGCAGTGAACTTCGCTTGAATCCCATTTTCCTTTAAAAATTTTGACATCTCCATTGATCTAAATTGGGTTCCGTTATCTGATACTTGAGTAATTGGCAAGCCGAACGTTGTGTACAACTTTTTTAAGACATTTATAGTTGAAGCAGTTGTTATAGATGTGGTTGGTATAACTTCAAGCCATTTGGTGTAAGCGTCCACAACTATAAGAAAATAATTATTCATGAACGGTCCTGCATAATCTATATGAATTCGACTCCAAGGTTCTTTAGGATATTCCCACATGTGTACTGGTACTTTTGCCGGGTTTTTCCGCATCAAACAACAAATTTTGCATTCCTTTACCATTCTTTCAATATCAGTGTCAATGTTTTTCCACCACACATAACTCCTTGCTAATGCCTTCATTTTCTCAATACCTGTATGTGCTGTGTGAAGCTCTTCTAAAATTCTGCATTGTAATTCCTTTGGTATGACAATTCTAATTCCATAGAAAATGCAGTTGTTTTGTAGGGAAAATTCATGGAGTCTCTTATCATCGCTTCTGCCAGATTGTATGTCAACATACAGTCTCTGTAAGTCCGAGTCTTTTCTGGTAGCTGCTCTTATTTCTTGTAGAGTAACTGGCATCTCTGAGATTTGATTTAAATAAAATGCATCATCATCCGTTAGGTTGTCTTTTCCAAGTTCAGTCTTCTCATTATTCAGTCTTGACAAGTAATCTGCGTTTCCATGTTCCATAGTTTTTCTCAATTGTATGATATAGTCAAATCCTGCCAAAAAATTTGCATAGTGTACTAGTCGAATTGCTGTTGTAGCTGGTGTAGTTTTTTCAGGGTGTAAAATTCTAGCTAAAGGTTGATTATCAATAATCAAAGTAATTTTCCTTCCATAACAGTATTGAAAGAATTTCTTCAAACCCCATATTAAGGCTGCTGCTTCCTTGTCCAACTGGCTGTAACCTTTTTCGGCTTTTGTCAAGGATCTTGATGCAAATGCTATGGGTCCTCGTCGCCAGTGTAACATAGTGTGGGTATACACAATGATAAATTTACTTCTATCTATGGCACGTATTTATTGTAAATAAGTACAGTAAATTGGGTATGTTCATAATGGCGGCTAGTCGAACCCGAGCAGACGATAGTGTATGTCAAATCCGGTAGGGGCGCTGGCTGTACTGCTGCGTTCAGGAATCATATGTCTCACAGTTTGACAGCACTTTACCTCGGGATTTTCGAATCCAATTAGAGTATTTAGGTATTAACGTTTTAAACATACTATTATATTGTCTTAGTATTTTCTTTTTTTTCCTTCGGTGCCAATTATACCTCGTTGCCACGCCAAGTGTGTTATTATATGGGTATACGACGCTCAGTGACATATATTTAAGATACATATATATATCAAAATAAATATATAAGTCAAATCAGCTACCTGCAAATTAAATACAATCTCTAGTAAATAAATATCGAGAATATAGTTAGGTATCAAGCATTTTTAAAATATATTAGATAAAAGTTTTCTCTCTATTCAATATTCAAAATCAGTCGGGTAGGTACCTATTCCGTGTAAAATCCTTATCAAAGTTCCTTTGTTCTAACAACTACTTAGCATAGAATAAACATAGAATGCAGTAAAGTGAATAGTTAGTCCCAAGTACAATGTATTCCCACGACAGCCTTGGTAGTAAGTACGAGTGCGGATGACACTGGCCGGCCTGAGCGACCATGTAGGTACATATGTAGGTCTCTTGGACCTACTGCTAATACTGGACACTCTTCAAAATCGATTATCCTTACAGAAATCACGTCATATTTACAGATGCTTACTCTATATACTTATCTATATAAGGTTAACTACCTACCTAGTTACATAATTTGAATGTCAAAGTCAGTCAGACATCGTCAAAATTCTATGAAACGCCCCTTCTCGCTAATTTGTAACTACCTAGTCCTTAATTAGCGCAAGGGATAGATTCATACATAAGTTAGCAACTACGAATAAGTAGATAAGGTTAGCAATAAGGATTAGGAAATGGCTCAGTTAGCTAAAACCACACAAGAGCTCCTTTTTGGTTCCATAATAAAATTAACTTTTACAAAATTATCAGCATGATATCACTTTAGCAAGAAGGTAGTGGATGTACTCGAAGAATAAGACGGTGAGCATGGCAGCACGATTCACGCTTAGCTCTTACATAACACGACGTGCAGCCAATGACCCACTTAGACACAACACGAGGCGATTGCTCTAACTAATGACAACAACAAAATTATATACAAATCTATTCTACTCGTAGCAGATAAATCAAGTCTATTGTCCGATGTAAGACTCAGTAGCTTAACAAAAATTATACAATCATAGATAACCTTGTTCTATTAGAGTATAGTGATCAAACATTATTTTAGAAAGTGTGACATATCTTGGATTAATCACTTTAAAATGATATATTTCGTGCCGCTGAGCAAGACGTGCGAATACACCGTTTTCTGAGTGAATGTAGTCTCGGTGTGACACGTTCCGTTATCTTTAATTTAATCGGTTGCTTGCTATCTATCGAGGATCTATCGAGTGACAAGAGAGGCCCAATCCCACTTATTTATGACTGTGGTATTGCGAAACGTTGGTAAGGTTAACTTGCTACGTGTGTATTCGCGACGAAACAGCAGGGTCAGCATAGTTTCGTGCGACTGCATACGCTCTTCAACCGAATCGACTTTGAAGTCCATCATTTGGCAGTTGCGTGTTACCTTGATTCAAGCCTACCGGAGGCATTCAACTTGAACTTGAAAGTCGACCGCGGACAAATATTACATGTTCGTAAGTAGTAGTGGTACGAGACCTACCACTTACACAATCTTAAAATTGAACTTATTATGTATCCAAAATAACGTTACTAGGGTCACAAATAATTTTACAAATGTGTTTTTTTTTTGTTTTTTTTTGCTTTTATATTTGCTATATTTATTTAAATCTTTACAAAATTGCAGTTTGTTTACTTGTTACTCAATGCATACCTACGCACAAACCGCTAAAAGGGTGTTGGGTTGGAGTACGTATTGAAAATCACATTTTTCATATAAAAATGTTGATTCATAGATACTTACGCAAAATAAAAAACCAGCAAAGTGCGAGTCTATATTAATGGCTGCGGTACCATCATACTACACATATCATGTATGTTTATTTTTAAATTTTATTGTTGCTTTTATTATTTCCTGGTTCCTGGTATAGCGGCAAAAGATTCACATAACGTGAAAATTTCAAGTCTCTACGCACATATTACGGTTCTATAAATACAACCCTTTGACAGACGGACGCACAACGGAGGCTTAGTAATAAAGTCCCGTTTTTACGTATCCCCTTACCTGTTTTAGGGTTCCATATGCAGAGTGAAATACCCAAATTAATTTAAAGTTACCTAATTAAATCTTTTCTATAAATTTTTATTTTTTATTAGGTACGTAATCGCGAGCACCTATTTATAAGATTTTGATTAGACTGATACTAGACATTTAAGAATTAATATCTGCGTAAGTGGTAGTCAATCGTTATAAATCTTATCTACTGTTATGATATTATGGATTTGAACTTATTAATTGCGGATTATAATTGTAATCTGTAATTGATTATTTAACTACAACATCCTTACTTTAAGATAAAAGATAGATACATCATGTCGAAGGAAATGATAGCTGACCGAAAAAGCATAGCGAGCAGTCTTGAATTCGAGTTAGGAGCGCGAAAACACGTTTTTTGTATGAAGTTTGTTCTACAGTAACACTCGAACTAAAATTTGACAATGATTCCTTAACCTTTGTACTTAGGTACTTTTGAAGTTCGTTGGGCATCAAAAGCAGTTCAGTAATTTATGAAATATGTAAATAAATGTTAAGCTAGTTCTAGTTCAAGACAAGTATCAAAAATCTTCATAGATAATAAAAATAAATAAGATAACCTACTTATAAAGTTTATATTACCAAGGTAAGTTTCATATATTACCTGTCATCATCATCATCAAGTCTTTTTTTGTCTCCATTGCAGGAGCACGACGCTCTCTGAACTACATAGGTATATTAGCCAGATAGCAGTCAGAGGATTTGGCCTACACTCTCCACGCTGGCCAGACGGGTTAAAGAGGTCTCTCTGATGTTTATAAGCTTTGTTTAGCTTGTGTTTCGTAAGTCACTTCTACTACGACATCCACGGGAAGACTTGGAGAGTTCCTATTCCACTCTGCTGGGAACCACACTACGTAGGTATATACAATTATACACATAGGTACTTAAGCTTTTATAAATATATATAGGTTATCTATGTACCAAGTAAACGTAACATGTCTGCCTAGATTTTATCTTATAACTAGGTATTCTATCTATGTATATCTATCTTATCGATATGCAATCGCTATCTATACGAAACTTCGTTATAATGATACCGTAGTAAAGTGCCTATCTCATAGGTATTATCTTATCGTCACGAATGAATCAACAAGTCTGAAGTATGTGGGTCAAAGAAGCCAAGTTTCACGAGCCTGCAATAGTAAAGTGCACTTCCAATCATTTTTTTTATATTTACACCGGCAATAGTTTTCCCATGACTTCGTCCCCGTAAATATTACAGCCTATATCATCTGCAGATAAATTAGTTTACTATGTGTGATTTTGTAAAATTCGAAGCCTATTAAATGCAAACAAGCAAACATACCATTATTTCCTCTCTTTAAAAATATTAGTATAGATAAAATGAAGTCAACTCAATAAGAAATCATAATAACCTTCGAGCAACACGGCCTCCGTACATAATAACAAATAACAATTGAACCTTTAATGAGAAGTCGAAGTAGAAGTTAGTCTGTGAAAATGGCAGTTGCAATGTTGTCGAAATATCAGACGAAACGTAAATCCCGTAGTGAACATACTAGTAATATAGGTATTGGTAAATGCCGTAAAAGCTAATAAGCCAACATTACGCCCGGTGATTCCTACGTCATGAAGTCAGCCGACGAGGTTATCTAAAATGTCCCATTTGTGACTTACGACCGCTTTTAATTGCCACGGCGATGACCATCAAGATTCAAAACAATAATGAGTAATCGTTCCTTCGTCATCGGTCTGAGAAAACGATTCATGGAAAAGATGATTGGTATTTCGAGGTTTTCCTTTGGTATGAAAATTGCGTACTTTGAATGGTTTTCACAAAAAAAAAAAGAATTACCAACCCCTCTTAGTTTATTTTTTGTAAGGCACTGTTTAAATAAATCCCAACTAATATTATAAATGCAAAAGTGAGTTTGTTACTTGTTATTACGCCTTCACGCTGTATCTACTGAACCGATCATCATGAAATTTTGCATACACATAGGTTAGGGTACTGACAAGGATATATATCACGCGGGCGAAGCCGCGAGTCACAGCTAGTATTTAATATATTAATAGCTAAACCTAAGTAGGTAATTCCATTGGCAGCTACCTTGGCGCAGTTGTTAACACGCCAGCCTGCGGCACGAGCCAGGGTGACCCCGGCCAGGCCAGATGAAAAATCCTTTGATTGAATAACAAATATATAAGGAGGAATTAGGATTGATATTTTGCGTAATGGACTATTTAAATAATAAGTAAATTATTTTTCATGATAAATAAATAATAATTTGGCTTTATTAAATACTAGCTGTTACCCGCGGCTTCGCCCGTCATAGGTATGTTCTTCTCGGTACCCTAACCTATGTGTATGCAAAATTTCATGATGCTCGGTTCAGTAGATACGACGTGAAAGCGTAACAAACAAACAAATACTACACTTTCGCATTTATAATATTGGAAGTTAGGATAAACAATAAAATCTCAAAATTATTTCTACTGCCAGGGTGTTGAAAAACGTATTTCTCGTAAGCATTTTGGTCATAATAACACTCGTATTTTATTCACCTGGTTCGCTCGAAGCTCATAACACCGCGTATTGTTACGATCAACTTAGCTCACTTGATTCTTATAAACAATTGTAGTATTTTAGTTAGGTACGTCGGTACGTCATTAGTCATTCATTACAAAATATTGCTTGCACATAAGCATTTCTATTGCATGAATAGTTTATACTAATATTTTCTTTAAATATAATGTCTTTGCCATAGTATATGTATAATGTATAACTACATATGTAATGGATCCAGTTACTGACCCGTTTATTTCTTTTGTTTCAGGCAAAATACAACGTAAACTGCTCAGTACCAACTAAACAGCCCTATTGCCTCGCGTACCTATTATTTAAGGTGAGTTTCTGTGTGTACACTGTAGGTACAAGTGTTCAGCCGGAATTCTCTAGGAATGAATCCTTTTGTAGCGTAAGTCAAATAGGAAAATTTCTTCATATCGACGGGCTGTGGCTCCGGCTCGTCACGGTTTTACGGTAACTACAAAAAATACTGTCTGAAAATAGATCTCTTGTTACCCTGACTAAAAAGAGG
Organism: Rhodophaea formosa; assembly: GCA_963082605.1. NCBI lineage: Eukaryota > Metazoa > Arthropoda > Insecta > Lepidoptera > Pyralidae > Rhodophaea > Rhodophaea formosa. Next base: position 8,662,215 of record OY720208.1, on the reverse strand, counting down.
GTACTTGGTATGTACTGTGCGATCGTATAATATAGCCGCTAAGTAACTAGGTATGTATGTTTTGGCTAAACTTGTGAACAGTTTCAATATAAAACTAGATTTAAGATAGTGGTGGAAATGGTCCTCCAAGTGGAACATTGATTTTGTATTAATATAATTTCTATAAAATTTTGGTCTTGTCCTTTTGTGTCTAAGTAGTTATGTACCAAAGTGCCATAGACACCTAGGCTATGCATTTCCGTGGTGGTAAGTAGGTAGATTATAAATAATACCTATTAAGATTCGGGACTAACATAATAACGTAAAACTATTTCATCTTATAACAGGATTATAGTTTTCGAGGAATACCTACCTCTTAGACGGGTAGGTATTGGAATTTTAATTAGGTGGTTAGAGTGACCTTGACCCAAAAAATCCTGTCAATCGAAAAATTGGTTGAGTGTGGTCTGACTCATCGTTTCCTAAAATTTTCACCTGTACCTACTCACTTTTAATTGACTTGCATTACTTATCTATACTTAAATTAACATATTTTGTGCTTATAATATGACCAAGGCATTTAACTCACATTTTTTTTAATCTTTACATGTAAGTAAGTACCTATTTTCACAAGTACATTTACAAGAATTACTTGTTAAAAGTACAGGATAAACAGTTTGTCTGTATAAGAGACAAACTGTTTATCCTGACATATCAAACTTTAAAATGGAATAAAAAGCCTAAAAAGGGATGGATTGCTTGCCGCATCGCCTATTAACAAACCTTGTCCTTTAGAATTGTTGGCTTTAACGGACTACCTACGCGGAAAGAGAAGTAGCTTTAAAGAAGCAGTATATATTTAGGTAATTAATTCCGCCGGTCAGTCCGTTAAAGCCAGTCAAGGGAGTAGGCAAAAATATGGTATGTCAATAGGCGATGCGCTAGTCCCATACCTTTTAATTTTCCATTTGGAAATTGAATTCGGGGCTGTCTACGTCAGTAAGGCAATCGCCTTAACCGCTGGATCACAAAAGCGTATGTATGTACCTATGTAATAGAGACCTTGTTTTAATTTCCGCGCATTATTTGAGAAAAGCACTATACAAGCCTTGGCCGCAATTAGGCAGTGATGAACTTACATATATGTGTGCCTCGGCTTTGCCTCGGCCCACATTCACACGTTGCCGCTGCACTAATGTACTATATCTTTCACACTTCCTTGCACTGTGAAACAGCAATGTTCAGCATAGCGAATAAGCAATCAGTTTTCGGTTTTCAGCGAATTCCAGAAGCAATAACTTATTAAGTTATTACAGTTTCTGTATGTAAGGTAACTAGTTTATTAGGTACAAAAAAGAGTGATCGCACCCTAAAAATAATTTAATCGTGATCGCGCAGGATCAACACAAGTCACAACAACGCCATCTATCCAATTTATTTGATATCTCAGTTTTAGGAATTAGGCTGGAGGATGATGTATAACCTATTTTTACGTTTCGATTTTTCGTAATTTGTACAATTTTCTTTAAATTATTAATTAAAATCCACAGTCTAATAATGAATTAGTGTAATGATCAGTGCTAGGACCTATTATTAGCCTAGGTATCTATGGCATAATATCTAAATAAGATTCTGTTCTCATTTTCTGACAACCTCTTTTCTCTGTATATTTTTTGTATATAATTTTCATATTATTTTTAGGAATCAGCACAATGGCGCTAATACTACAGTATTTAGACGACATGCACATTTTTATGGACAAATATGGAGGTGAGAATAAACGCAATTGACCTACCTAGTACTAGTAGTACTTCCTAGGCACTTAACTATTTAGATGTTACGATATCTATTTATCAGTGCTGATACATATGGGTTTGTGTGTGATATAACAGTAGTCTTCAGTGAACATTTGAATATTAAGCTTACATAAGTTCACCTAGTGCAAATTAAATTCCTGATAAATTTATAGAAAGTAGAATGAGGCCTTGGGCTAGGGTTCCCAACTTTTTTACTAGAAGAAAAGTATATAAGGGTTAACATTATTAAAAACATTAACTCTACTTATTTGATAGTTTTTAAGTTTTACAAAACATAGGTATCTTAGAATTTTTTGCAGAATTTAATAATTTATTATCATTTTTACATTGATAAGCTTCTCCACAATTTTAGTTAATCTATACTTAATATATAAAGCTGCAATTTGTTTAGTTGAACGCATTAATCTAAGGAACAACTGGACCGATTTAAAAATTCTTTCACCGCTGGGAATGTATGATATCCCTGAGTGTCATAGGCTAGATACGTACCACAGGCGAAGCCATGGCAGACTGCTAGTATTAAAATAAAGTTGAGGGTTATTTTGTATTAAAAAAATTACTACTTTACAGAGTGTGATAAGTCCTTTAAGTATGTTAAAGTTTCGTAAAAAATATTCTTTGGTAACTCTACCCCGGGTATCAAATGGATTCATACCTGGTACATATAAAAGAACTGCAAAATTACAAATTCAATCAACCTATATTTCAATAAGTAGGTAGCTAACATTCTTATATGTGGGCATTTCTTTGTGTAAATTCCAAATTTCAAGGATAAAAATATAATCTTATGTTTCATGTCTTATCCTAGTAATTATATAGACTTATGTGAAGTTTTGGATGGATGTTTTTACTCCTTTATGCAAAAGCTACTACGGACGGATTTTAAAATAATCTTACTTATTTAAATACCACATATGCTACAAATATGTCAACTAACTAGCAGGTAAAAGCTAGTATGTAATAAACTTGTTACCCATGTACTACTTGATTATTTACAACATACTTGATAGTTTTGCTATGTACATACATATGTTGGACATGTCGTTAGCCACTGTTGCCTTCTTGTACAATCTATATTTCAATATTATATGGCCCAGAAATGCCTTAATAAAATATAATTGAAGTGTCAAATCTTATCAAAATAGACTAAATTTTTGGTACTTCAAACAGCATATTTTGAAACGTCCAAATTACATCACCTGTAAAGAGCACAAAGTTTTGTTTGGCTATAAAACATTGTCAACATAAACATGTGAAGCTACTTGCTTCGGCTCTATCAAAAATAATTTTGTTTATAAGATTAAGTACACAATTATGTACTATTATGTTTTTAAATAGGTACATCACTGTTTTATATTTGTCTATTCATAATAATATGTTCGTTAGTAGTAGTATTTCCAGTAGGTATTTATTTCTGTCAGAATTCTCTTTTGTCCATAGTTAGTTTCAGCAACAAAAAAAAACATTCATTCAAAAGAATACATTTTTTAAATCTTTTGTCAGATCTACAAAGTTTTTATTTTAAGAAGAGTTCAAATTTAGAAGTTGCTTGTTTGACAATGCCATTGAATACTACCACAAAAACAATAGCAACATTTTCATTATCTATACATACAAAGAACTTGGTGTCTATTTTATGAAGCTGTATGCCAACATTTAAACAAATAGATTTGTTTAAATCTTGATCTGATCTGATCCTATCCATACAGATGGTTTTAACTCAATCTGAGAAGAATGGTTAATATCTACGCTGACATGGCATAGGGTTGATTTTAAAATTATTAAGCTGGTTCTATGCTTCTTTTTCAGATCCTCGGACAAATCCATGGTTCCTGATGAGTTCTCCATTTCCTACATTAATTATTTGCCTTTCATATGTTTATCTAGTCAAGGTAAACCACATTACAATTTTTTTTTAAATGTTTCAGTAATAATATTAAATATAATAAGTTAGTAGTATGTACTTAACTATTTAGAATAAATATGTATTTTCTAATAATTTTATTTATTTGTATTTCAGGTTTTGGGGCCCCGGCTTATGGAAAACCGAAAACCTTTTGTATTAAAAAATGTAATTGTAGGATATAACTTTTTACAAGTTATCTTCAGTGCATGGCTGTTTTACCAGGTATTTTTTTTTACTTACTCTTACATAATTATAGTTCTCTATTTAAAACTATTAAAACAAAATTTTCTTAAGTAGTTGTGCAAGACAAGAATATTCAGATTTTTAGGGTTCCGTACCCAAACGGTGAAAACGGGACCCTATTCACGAGACTTCCATGTCTGTCTGTCTGTCACCAGGCTGTATCTCATAAACCGTGATAGCTAGACAGTTAAAATTTTCACAGATGATGTATTTCAGTTGCCACTATAACAACAAATACAATAAAACAATAAAATAAATATTGAAGAGGGTCTCCAATACAACAAACGTTATTTTTTCTCCTTTTTTGCTCAATATTAATAACGGTAGACTTGAAATATTCACAGAAATAGCAGAGAATATATTTATTTTAAGAATGAAATAAATGGTGGATTTATAAATTGTGGTGTGCATATTTTTTTATAATAAATAAATTCTGTGATAATGCCCTTGTGATGGCACATTTTATTAAAAAAAAACAAGGTCCAAACCAAAGCCAATATATTGCATGGTTTAAAATACTCTAAAATTATTTAATGGATAAATGTATAAAGTTTATTTTTAAGGGTTCCGTACTTCAAAAGGAACCCTTATCTCTCGGATCACTCGTTTGTCCGTCTGTCTGCCTCTCATGAACGCGAGGGCATATCAAGTCAAAGTAAATATTATTTAGAAATACGGTCTTTTAAATCTGTAAAAACTCAAACTTGTAAGTAAGTTGATGCAATCAAAAGTTATGGCCGTTACTATTATACTCAAAATCGTAAGGAAATAATCTAAATATTTGGTATTTCCCGCTGCCCTAGGTTTGAGCAATGTGAAATTTGGTATTAAGCAATGTCTTATTAGCCCAACTGTTATTTTCATCGGGAACAATATTTTTTTTATACGGAACTCTCAGTGCGCTAGTCCTACTCGCAATCGCTCGAGTCTTACAAAACTGATGTGGCTGCTAGCTGCTATTGCTACAGAAAAATAGTTTAAGAGGACTTATATGAATTTTACGGGGTCCAGTGATGTGGCTAAGCTGCTAAAAATTTTACGCTTAACTATTCTCGTTCTAAAGCTTGCCCTGTTTCCAGCCAAGATCTCAGTAAATTCTAATATTTTCAACCGTTTTATTAATAACGTTAAAATTACTAACTGCCTATTTAATTTACCTAGATATGTTATATAACAATCTGCCAAGTTAATATGCTATACTGCATCACACATAAATTTTAATTTACCTCGTCCAGAGCTTGATGGGGGGTTGGCTGAAACATTACAGCCTAAGATGTCAACCTGTGGACTACTCAGACAATCCTATAGCGACGAGAGTAAGTGAAGAAAGGGTGCATCATATACCCCAGGACTTTTCTCTTAGAATGGGACTAACCTGAGCTCATTGTATAAAACATCATGTTAATATTTTCAGGACTTGTATATACATTGTATATAGATTTAAGCAGATGAAAACCAATGAGTGGGCATTAAGGCGTAGTGAGTTCACACACTAGCGCCACCTAGCAATTTATTATATAAGTCCTAAATCGTATCAAATTTAAAAAATCTAATAGCTGAATTCCCTAGTAAATTTCTTGTAGTATTATTGGTACAAGGTTTAATAAGAAAACGAATTATTACCGTCAAAAGTGGCCACTTTTGGCGGTAAAAATTCGTTCTCTTAAACTTAGATTATAATAACTATGAAAAGTAAGAAAAAGAATACTACAAGTAATTTACTAGGGCAATCAGCTATTAGATTTTTTAAATTTGATACGATTTAGGAGTAAATGAATTAATTGCTGGATGGCGCTAGTGTGTGAACTCACTTCGCCTTAATGCATCGCTCACTACTATAATATGTAGTTTAAATCCGTAAAGCTTGGCTAAAAAGGTTTGGAAAAAAGTAATTTGTAACGCCTTGCATCGCCATTCAGAAAAAAAAGTACCTAGTGTCACCATTTTAATAATGTTGCTGAGCTCTCAATAATTTTTCCCAACTTTTAGCCAAGATTCTATACACTAACATAATGTAGTGCCATCAGTGCTATGTCGCTGTGCATATGTTAACAATTTCGATGCCACATGCAACTCTGTACATATACAAATAATTTAGGGTTTGGTGATGGTGTATTGTTTCAGATCGGTTGGTCAGGCTGGTTCACAGGCGAATATAGTTATCGGTGCCAGCCGGTCGACCACTCGACTAAGCCACAGACAATGAGGGTGAATTACTTGTTGTGTTTGTTGCAATCCCAAACCTTCTCTTAATCGTTTCACCGTCCGTGAGAGTCTTTACTGTCACTACAATGTACATGACTAATTAACACAAAAATTTCTTTAACAGAATTCTTTCCCTTCTCTACTTTGTCCTAAACCGCACGACATAATAAAGACTATTTTTACATCCTAATCCATCATAATATTTTATATCATAGTCGCGTCATGAATATATAAACTTGGCCGATTTATTAGAAATGATAAAATATTAATCACAATTTTTTGATGTACAAAATAAGTATCATAAAAATAATATTAAAATTTACTCCCTTAAATCAACAACCTCCATTATATACAACCCTCTCATTATTTTATCTGGCCATAATATATGTAGTTAGAAACATTAATCTCTTAGTTAACATCTCATTACTTACCATATCCATCACTAATTACCTGCATTAATTTTAATGCAATTAACTTCAAAGTAGGTTGCACCATTATCATTACATTAACTATATTTTTTTATTTCAAGAGATAAACTTTCAAATTAGGATCTATTAAATAACACTGAAGCAGCGATAAACAGACAGCAAGTATAAAAAAATATATTACTTATAATACGTTGTATATTACTTATATATTTCTTATAATATGTTCTGTAACATATTCCAAATAAAATTGCAGCTGTTGCTCAGTGCATTGAATAGATTCCACTGTGAATATTGGAACTATTGTTATCAACATGTTGCGTAATTACTAATGTAATATCAAAAGATTTTGAAAAGCTTAGCATGGTAAATTAGATAAAAATATATATTATTATATGGTATGTAACTAGCTGCTTTTTCTACATTAATACATTTATAAAAAAAATACTAAAATATGTTGCAGGATCAGGTAAACCTAGGTAAACTTTGCTTTTCTTACATTAATGACAATCAACATGACAATAACAATGATTTCTGGAAAATATCTTAATTCACTGGAATAAAAAAAAAATTGCAAGCTTAAATTCAATCATCCGTCAAAGGAGAATATGACAGGTGAATGCTAATCTTCAAATCAATTTCAGATGGTACACGCTTGTTGGTGGTACTACTTCTCGAAGTTCACAGAATTCTTCGATACGGTAAGTCCAGAATCAATACCGGTTTGTTTCAGATAATTTCATAGCTGAGATACAACTTTTCATGCGCATTATGGGGCAATGTTTCAATCTACTGTATGACCTTACAATATTTTTGGGTTACTATGTCAGTACAAAAAATAAATTATATTTAGACTCACACTTTAGTGGATGCTCTGATAAAAAATTGCCTTATGAGCAAGACAGGCTCGAGTTCAACCCACGGTTAACCCGGTATTCCTATTTATGGGTACGCTAGTCAGGTGTTTCGCCATACAAATTCTGTAGGGTGATGACTCCATTGTTCGGTATCGTCTGTTTAAAGTTTTTAATTCTGTCGATTTGTCTTGTCGTTATCTATGCTTGTATGGAATCATAATTGTAAAATGATAAGTACTTTAAAAGTTATGAGTCTCAAAACATTCCGTTTAAACACGTAATTTTAACGCAAGTTTGGGCATAATTAAATACTTGAAGGAGTATAAAATCTCTAAAACAAAATTCGTACAAGCATAGTTTGGTTATTAAAAAATTTGAATAACTTTACTTTTAATTAAAACATTCAGCTGTTTTATCAAAAGAACACTTCTCCCAAACGCATACTCGTGAATTTTTAGACGCCCGTTTCAACAATATTTGTGTTTGCACACACTAAACTGTAGTTCCGATGTGCGTTTAAATTAGTGTAAATAGTTCCGCACTGTTCATAACCGAGTCTATCCCTTTCTCAGCGAAATAGCACGCAAATTAGGCACGTGCGCCGACGAGTTCGAGTTCCGGACTAGCGCATCCTTAAGAGTCGCCTGGACGCGCATGTCTCCATACAAACGGAAAAAGGGAATTGTGGCAATATTTGATAATTTTAGGGCAAAATTAAGCATCCAATCAATTAATCTCATTATTATCTACGTACGTTCCTATACAGTTTGGTTAAATTATCAAATGTTTGAGAATTATACGCCTCTCAAGATTTCCATACAAATTTGAAAAGGCTTGTAATTCTCAAACCATTGGTATTTTAACCAAGCTGTATAGGAACGTACGTAGATTATAATGAGATTAATTGATTAAATGCTTAATTTTACTCCAAAATTATCAAATATTGCCAGAATTACCTTTTTCCGTTTGTATGGAGACATGCGCTTCCAGGCGACTCTTAAGCCAACTGTACTAACACGATGGGCTGACGACTGTTATGCGTACGTTCATATAGATACGCGATAGAATTAGAAATCAGTGAGTTCGTGTATTTTTGTTCCGAGTAGAACCATGGTGCTTTCCAGAAGAATTTATATAATTTACAATAATCAGAGCGTACGGGGACAGATAGTACCTACTTAAATTAGGCAACCCATTTAGCTCAGGCCTTTCCATTAAACGACTTTTTCGATTTGCGCGTAGTAGCTGTACAATTATTTCAAGAGCGTTAATAGAACTTGTCAGCAAAATGATATAAATAAAACTTTTTTTCCAGTTCTTCTTTGTTCTAAGAAAGAAGAATGATCAAGTGTCTACTTTGCACGTGATCCATCACGGCGTGATGCCGATGTCGGTGTGGTTCGGCGTCAAGTTCACACCCGGCGGTCACTCAACCTTCTTCGGCCTGCTCAACACCTTCGTACATATTATCATGTATACTTACTACATGTTGTCAGCTATGGGCCCGCAGATGAGGCCGTACCTCTGGTGGAAGAAATATGTTACAACATTACAATTGGTAAGTTGAGTAAGAAAAAATTAACTAGAGTGCAGATTGTCTTACGATGTTCCCTTGATTGGCGAGTAAGGTTGATGCTGACGAAATACAATACACAATTACAAAACCAAACCAAAGCCTATAATTATGTAGACGAAACTTACTAAAGATCACTTCCTCAGATTTCACGGCTTCAAAGCATCATGTACCATATGTTAAACTCCACACTTTATCAATTTCCAGACCCAGTTCGTGTTTATCATCATCCACGCATTCCAGCTACTGTTCATTGAGTGCAACTACCCGCGTGCCTTCGTCTGGTGGATCGGAATGCACGGCGTCATGTTCTTCTTCCTCTTCAGAGATTTCTACATTAACTCGTATAAGAAGCCCAAAGTGAGTTAACCAGTGTGATTTTTTGGTCGTACAGTTCATACAAGCAGTATTCGTTGACCGACTTGCTAACGATCATAATTGCGTTTCAGGTGCGTGCAAAGTCCCCACAGCCAGTAACGACGGAGCTGGAGGAGCCGGTGTACAAGAACGGGGCGCTGAAGAACGGGTTCAGCAACGGGCACGCCAGCGCCTTCGTGCGCGCGCGCACCGTGCTGCCGGCCGGCAACTGACGGCGGGGCCGGCGGCTTTCTTAGCATTCCGTGGTAGTCTGTGATTCATAGCCTCGTCGTTACGGGACGATCGTGTGACTGTGGACTCGGGGTGACGGTAAGACGTGCGGACGCGACGCTCGCGGGACCTCGTCGATGATAATAACCTGGCGTTATTAGTGTTAAATGTGATTTTATCCGATGTACATACGATTAGCTGGTATCGATGGTGTAAATTTTTTCTATTGGTGTAAAAGTATAGCTAGACTTGTGATCGCTTAGCGTTTTGTACTTTTTTTAGATTTAGTCGAGTCGCTTCTAGGGATAGACGTTTGAAAGAAAGCAGTCAATAATATAGATTGGTTTCCTTAACAGTGCTTTATGAAATTACACATTGTATTCGACCAATTAAGAACCTTGCCGCATTTCCAAGTGATTTGTTTATTGTTTTATGTTATGCTGCAGGATTAGAAGTTTGTAAAAATGTATTGTGTGAATAATATAGAAATAATGTTAAATCAAATATACATAAAATGAACTGTTACTTTAGTAACATATGACTGACAACATTTATGTTGTGGTTGATTTTACACTGTTTTATTTAGGTGCAGTAATGTTCTAACTGTAAACGTTGATTATTCAACGTAATTTTAGATTAATTATGCTGAAGTGGTTGTGTTGGTTATTTATTTTGTTTAATTTATCTTTTATTTAATACCAAAATTGTCTATATATAAGATGAAATTAACGGGTTTTGTAGAATAGCCATCGAAGTTCTTCCTTTGTTTTAGTCTTCCGTTTTTGTTTCTTTTGTACTTACCAAAATGATAAGGTGCTTTTTTACTATGACCTGTATTTTCCATATAATCTACAAATGCTAAAAGTTCGCCATGTTCAATAAATTGTCTCATTCACAATGAAATCTGTTTATGTACCTATTGTAAATTTTATACAAAGATACACAAATAAATAATAAGTACAATTATTATTTGTTGTTCCTTGATTTATTCAATGAAGGATTCTTAAATGTATAAGAAATTACTAATAGCTCTGAAAACAATCCCAATAATACAAGAGTTGTGATCAATGATCCCTAAAAAGATGAAGTCATAAATTAATATGTAAGTAGAGAATACCTGAACGCCTCTCCAGATTACTCTCACATACAAAGGTTGCATGTGAGATTAATTGCACTGGAGAGGCATTCAGTTATTGTCTACTTGTGTGGGTGAACCGGGACCCTTCCCTTTGGCAAGGATTATATAAACATTTGGAAAGGTGTTTTTTAAAATAGGCAATATTGCTATAAACAAAACAATATAAACATTTATTCAAAAAATTAATTATATATGTAAATGATTAAGTAATAAACTAATCATAAGTTATTACATACAAATGTTACAATAATGTAACAATACCCGATTACATAAGTTTGACTGTGTAAATTAACAATAAATTAGGTAGGTAGGTAAATCAATGCCAAAAGGTTGCATTAATTTATTGCTATCCAAATTAATTTATTGCTCTCCAATGTAGCTATTTACATTTTACACATTTAAAAAACTACAGAAAATTTCATGTTACAATGTATTGTAAGTAGGTAGTTTTTGATTCCTAAAAGCACAGTATAATATTGTGCTAAAAGGCTCATAATCAAACGGGAATATGAACGCAAAATTGCCGATCTTTTTGCGCTTCGCACGATTGTTCCTACCAAAATGTGAATGTCTTTATTTCTAGCCTTTTACCTGTGTAGCTAATGTATAAGAAATGGTACTAACAAATCATTACTTTTCATTAGAATTTCGTGAGTGCGAAAACTCTTATAATTTTGTTCTCTATACAATAGATTTTTCATAGGTGAAGCCAGTTTATAGTATCGGGGAGGGTTCAAGAAAATAAAACGACTAAAACTTCATAAAATCACTATAACAGTGTAATATCCAAAAATTGAGCTGCTACCCAAGAGTTCAATGCCATTATTAATATACTTATTTAGACTATCGAGCAGAGAACTGAAAAACATCATATTTGTTTGGGATTGCCCTTAAATAAGTATACAGTATGTAAATTAACCCTCAATATTCCCCTAAAAGGGTGACTTAGACCGTTAGCCGATAGACCGTTTAGCTGGGCACTCGATTTTTTTTCTTTGCCGTACTATTTGCCGGGGCCGCTGAATACTTTTGTATGAAGATGTCAGATTTTTTTTGCGTTTCCAATATTATATTGCTTTCATAGGAAAAGTTGTACATATTGACGGGCTGTGTCACCTCTTTAATTTACACACTGTACATTTTATTCTGATTTTTTTTAGAATATTTTGTTATTATCGCAGCAATAGAAATACATTATTTGGAAAATTTAAACTATCTGGTATCACGATCCATGAGATGATTACGGCATTTACGACAATTTAGCCTGGTGACAGAGGGATGGACATCGAAGTCTCAGTAGTAAGATACCTTTTTAACCTTTTAGGTATGAAACCCTATAAAAAGAATGATGTTTATAAAACAGTAGGTACCGCATTACAGAATGAATACTCTGTTTTTATGTTTTAATATTATGTCCTTACTTAAAGAGGGCCCTGAACGCGCATGTCTCCATACAAACGGACAAAGGGAATTGTGGCAATATTTGATGATTTTTGTGTCAAATTAAGCATTCCGTCAATTAATATCATTATAATCTACGTGCGTTACTATACAGCTTGGTAAAATAATCAATGGTTTGAGAAATGTAAGTCTCTCAACATTTCTATACTAATTTTGAAAGGCTGATATATAATTCTCAAACCATTGATATATCAACTAAACCGTACAGGAACATACGTAGATTATAATGAGATTAATTGATTGAATAGTGGATTTTTTAGTTGGTATTTTTATTTTGGTTATTAAACATAACTATTATACTTACATTGTTTTAATTTTTATACTTTATCGTCTGTGGCACATCCCTAGCCTATGGCATTCATGGATAACGAACCTATCCAACGGTGAAAGAATTTTTGAAATCTGTCCAATAGTTCCTGAGAGTAGCGCGTTCAAACATACTCTTCACAACAAAGCTTATATTATAAAGTTAAGAAGTATAGATATGTCAGTATTTCAGAAACTGGCTAATATTGTAGTTCACTTCATAAAAAGAGAAAAATATTTTTAAGTAAATAGTCCGTATATTTTGACGGCCTTGTGGCTAGGCCCCTCTTATAAGGGTATTACATCTTCCTAAATAACGGATCCGATTTTCAGTTACTCCTGAATTTAGAGAAGTCTAATTGCATTCAGGAACGCTGGCACGAAAACACGGGCGGATGCGGACGCGGGTGCACGCGTCGCACGCGCGGGCCACGAATCCGGGAGCGGGCACCCGTCGCGTGCGCCCGCCTCTTTTAGCGCTGCTAGTATAATTTTGATCTCGAGCGTGTACAGTGTCGAGTAGATTACCATGGATTATTTTGCCCTAAGAGGGCCCTGAACGCGCATACCTCCATACAACCATTAACAATTTTACCAATCTGTATATGTCGCAGTCATCTGTTGATGTCACTATAGGTGACGGCTGAAAATCAGTGCTGGCCATCTTTTTGTTCAGCGTAACACTGAGCCGCCACCTTTTGTAGTGCACAAGGCTTAATTTTGTACTGTTTTTTGTTTGTTTTCTCTTTTAGTTTTTGTGTTCTACAATAAATAATATTTCATTTCATTTCATTTCATTTCATCTGGTTGATCTGCTATTTGATTGAATGACGAGCGCGTTCATTGAATGACTCCATTTAATTGAATGACTAATGTTCAAGTCGTTGAATGTAACGTTCAACGTCTTGACTGAACGTCATTTCGCGAAGTCGTTGAATGGGATATAGCCTTAGAGTATAAGTTATATTGATACTCTAAGGATATAGCCGACTTTGTAATGTTTGGTGGTAGGATGATTTCCTAAGCTTTACTTAATCTGATAGTTTTGTAAACTTAGTTTAAAAGTAGCCGGCGAGGGCGTAATAATAGGTAAATCCATGCCGTCATACTATTTACTTACAAATAACGCACTTCAAAGTAAATTTAATCGAAAAAAATATCAACTTCGTGCTATCTGTGCCAGCTGTTTAACGCTATATTTGTTTTGGTGACTTCTAGCGCCGCAGTGGGAAAAAATGAACTAAATTTGAATCATCTGACTGATCTATGTCCGCTCTGTTCAAACGGCTATATTAATCCGCTAACTGGTTGGCGTTGAGTGGCGCTTGTCCAATCAACGTTCGGCCTAGTCATTCAATGAAATGTCGCCATTCAATAAAAGCGCAAGTCATTCAATCAAATAGCAGATTCAATTCAACCAGATGACTGCGACATATAGAAACGTACGTAGGTAATAATGAGATAAGAGTATTTCTCAAAATAGATGTACATTTCTAAATAAAAACATGTCGCAAAAGTTTGAGTCAAAATATTATAAAACGAAATTAATCTTTTTACAAGAAACTGGTGAATGGATATGTAAAATATACTTGCGATTAGATTTGGCTATCACAAAGACTGAAAATACTTTTAAAAATGGTGTAAAATTCTAGTAACTCACTACCATGATTTAATCTTCCATATAAAATATTTTTGTCTCAACGGGTACCAACGACTTTGCCGCTTCAAAAAAAAAATCTTGACGTATGTCTATCGTTCTTATTTTGTGTAATGAGCACCTTCATATAATGTATTTAAGGTTCAAAGTCACTGTATCCTCGTTTCCTTACAATATATTGCGTTTCGTGAAAAAAAACAAAACGTCTCACCTTTTTTACTTTTTAGTCACATACTCTTTAGTCACACCATTTCTCAGTAATTTATTTAATTTCTGAACGAAACAGTAGCATTTTGTACTGGCAACACTAAAAGCGTTCCTATTGTGCCTTGACAAATGTCAGTGCCATATTTGTCACTGTCAAAAACTAGATTTTTTCAGTGCGCCGGTTGTTTTACTGTTTCGATACGAAAGATAAATATAATTCTTTTTTCGGGGTAAGTACTTCTTAATCGTAAATCAAGTCCATTGAAATGTATCTCAGGATAATTGTTTAAGTGAATTACATTCTCCAAATAGATTTTGGACAAAAATGTACTTCTCAAACTCTTTTTAGGTTATAATTCCTTTTACTGTTTCGTTGTTTTTCGTCACGTAACGAAATAGTATGTTATAAAGCTGGGTGTAGACAAGTTTTAATTTATCAACCAGATGCTAACTTTTTTTACAAGCTTATTTAATTTGCAATACATCTATACTAATATTATAAAGCTGCAGAGTTTGTTTGTTTGTTTGTTTGATTGAACACGCTAATCTCAGGAACTACTGGTCCGTTTTGAAAAATTCTTTTTGTGTTGGATAGTCCATTTATCGAGGAAGGCTATAGGCTATAAAACATCACGCTGTGACCAATAGGAGCGAAGCATCAGTAAAATATGTTCAAAACACGGGGGAAATTTTGAGGGCGTCCGGTGTGTGCGTCTCTTAATCGCGATTATAACAAACGAAATTGACGCGGACGAAGTCGCGGGCAACAGCTAGTGTATATATACGTATGTTTGTTCGTGTGGAATCTTGTAACTCAATTTTGAGTAAGAAATCTTCAACCGATTGAACAGAAATTTTGTATACACGTTCATTTTACGATAACAATACCTTAAATTATGGACAAGACCTGATGCTGCAGCCAGGAGTGTCTCCTAATGAGGGAGCTCCTGAATGGTTAATGGTATAGATTTGAAACTTGGCATAGTTATTAAAGAAGACGCGACAAGGGGTGGGGAGGTAGGAGAGGGGTGGAAAGGGCAGGGAAGAGTAGTTGGGGAGGATTTAATTTTGAGTTGATATCTTCAACCGATTAAGTTGAAATGAATATTAAAAAAGTAAAATTTCTTCGTCTTGTATGTGCTCCGCCGCACTTAAGCATTTTTGTGTACAATGGGGAAGGATAGAGCGGTAAATAGGAGAGCAAAGGATATTTGGTACTATTTATATATTATGATTTGGGAGTAGTTGTGATAAAAATTAAGAAGTTTTTGTACCTTAAGAGTAATATCAAAATTAGATAACAATTTTTTTTTTACAGAAATGCCACCGAAAACAGCTGCCGAAAGGCAGAAAAAGTATCGAGAGAAATTGAAAAAAGAGAATCCTGAAAAATACGAAGAAAGACGTTTAAAACATCTAGAAAAAGTTAAAGAAAATATTAAAAAGAAAAAGATGTCAATAACTGAAGAAGAAAAACAGGAACAGCTTAAAAAATGGAGGAAGCAAAATACAGATAGGGCTAAAAAGAAAAAAGAAGAGAAACAAGCTCAAGGTTATTTAAAAACTGTAAATACATTAACGTCACATACAAATAACAATACTGAAAATAATATTAACAAAAAGACCAGATTACAAAAGTTGATTGAACAAAATACGGAATTGAAAAGAAAAAATGCAAATCTTAGAAGGCAAAATTATCGGTATAAGCTCGAAATAAATAATCTTAAAAAGAAACTAAAAGAAATGAATAATAGTGAATCTGCTAAAATTAACACTGCAGTTGGTGATGAAACCCCGATCACGAAATCCGAAAACTTTTTGAAAGCTACTATACCAACTGCCTCTGCTGAAGAAAAAGAGAAAGTTAAAAAGAAATTGGTTTTGCTGAATACTTTAACAGAGTCCATAAAAATAAATTATGAGAAAGCAGACACAAATGAAAAGAAAAATGTTTTTAAAAATTTAGCTATGCATGAGATGGTTAATAAATACAAACAGAAAACAAATATCACAAAGGTTCTTGGACTTAAAGGCAGGATTCGAATTACTAAAGCAAGAAATATTTTAAGACAAAAATACGGACAAGAGCTCAATGCTTTCTTTAAAAGGGAAGATGTGAGTCGACATAGTGCTGGAAAAAAGGAATGTATAACGAAAAATAAAAACAAGATGCAGAAACGATATTTAACTGAACCGTTATACAAGCTTCATAAAAAATATCAAATTGAAGGCGGGAGAGCATCTTTCCAAACCTTTTGTCGTTTCCGGCCATTTTATGTTGTTCATCCAAAAATCCAAGACCGAAACACATGTGCTTGTGTAAAACATACTAACATGCTTTTTAAAACTACAGCTTTGAAGAGATTAGGTGTGCTTCAATCATCCGATTTGGGTGACATTTTAGGAGAAGTTACTTGCTCAACATCATTCAAATGTTTTTACTCAGAGTGCATGGATTGCAAAGATAAGGTCCCAACCCTTAAAACTATAGATACAAACCTCCCAATACAGTGGCTACAGTGGAAAATAATAACACATACATATACTAAAGTTACTAAAGGAAAAAGTGAAGAAAAAACGACAAATAAATATGCTAAAACTATGATTAAAGGGACAGTAGATAACTTAATCAAGGAATTCCTGAAAGACTTAAAACAATTCAAAATTCATCACTATAATGTAAATCATCAATACCAATCTTGGAAAAAATGCATAAAGAATCTTGAAAATGA
Organism: Rhodophaea formosa; assembly: GCA_963082605.1. Classification (NCBI taxonomy): domain Eukaryota; kingdom Metazoa; phylum Arthropoda; class Insecta; order Lepidoptera; family Pyralidae; genus Rhodophaea; species Rhodophaea formosa. Next base: position 8,645,121 of record OY720208.1, on the reverse strand, counting down.
CGAAATCACTCTGGTTTGTGATTTCTCCGAAAATTTCGCTTGCAAACAAGCTGAAGAAATTCAAGCAGTACATTTTGGCGCAAGCAGGAACCAGATCACACTTCACACAAGTGTACTCTACACAAAAACTAAAAAGCCTTTATCGATATGCACAATTTCACCAATAAATGAGCATGGTCCCGGTGCCATTTGGGCCCACTTGGACCCTATTCTACAGCATTGTACCAAAGAGCTGAAAACGAAGAAAATACATATATTTTCTGACAGTCCTGCTACTCAGTATAGACAAAAAAATAATTTTTACATGTTCCAGAAAAGGTGTTCTGACTATAGATTTGAATTTGGAACATGGAATTTCTTCGAAGCCTCCCATGGCAAAGGCCCAGCGGACGGCGTTGGCGGGGCTATAAAACGTCAGCTGGACAGTCGAATAGCACACGGTCATGATATTACAGACGCGAAGGAAGCTTATGACTATTTGAAAGATAACACTACCATCAAAATCTTTTATATACCTGAAAACAAAGTTGAAGAGATGACAAAAATGATACCAAATGATGTTGTACCTATAAAAGGTACAATGAAAGTACATCAGATAGCAACAACCGGAGATGGACCAATTAAATATAAATGGCTAAGCTGTTTCGACTGTGAAAAAAACACTTGCTGCGACTGTTACTACACCAAAGAACATCAGTTGATTAAAACGAACACTTTAGATTTACCATTACTCACTAATAAGATGAACGAACCACGTATAAAGAAATTAAAAACAAACAAAAAAGACAGCAATAAAAAAATACCTAAAGCTCAAAAACGGCAAACCATGGAAACAGGAGAAGTACTAACAAAGAAACGTAAAAGATCAAAGAGTTCAACTAGTAGTACTACAATAAGTGATGACGCAATGAGTATTTACTCAGAATCAGATTGTACAATGGATGTACAGGATGAGGAAGACGAAGTTGTCACTGATAATGAGTATGAAAAGACAAATAAGGAAAATAAAATTGGAAAAGTTACTCTTCTATCGTCAATACGGTTCACTCCCGAAAATCGTAAATACGTTAATCTGAAAACATACGATCCTTTTAAGAATCATCAAATTGACACAAATTTTGATCTCTTTACGGAGCATAACACCAAACATAACAAAATATTGATAAATGAAAAAAATATCATGAGCAAAAATGATAAAGAGACTGATAATAATAAGGACGACAAAGACACTTACCTGAAAAAGACGTTAAAGGAAATAAATATTAAAAACACAAATGCCAGAGAGACTAACTATATTAAGGACGATGAACACACTTATCTACAAAAAGAGATGAAAGAAACAAGTATCAAAAACACAGATGGCAGCGAGAAAATAGATGTTCAAGATTGTGTAGACGTTGACCTGAAAACTGCGATGAACGAAATAACTAAAAAAGATGAAAAATCTGAACTATACAAAGAAACTGAAGACAATGAGGACAATATAGGCACTTACCTTAAAACAACGATGAAGGAAACTACTGAAAATAGTATAAAAAAAAGTAATGAAAGAGAAACAGAAGACTTAAATGACAATAAAGGCACTTACCTGAAAACGGCGAAGAAAGAAAAAACTGAAGATAAAAAGGACAGTGAAGGCACTTACCTGGAAACAAAAATGAAGGAAATAGCTAAAACAAATAACCAAAACAAAAAGGAGCGAGAAACCGCAGACGTAAAGGATAATGAAGGGACTTATCTGGAAACAAAGATGAAGGAAAAAGCTGATAAAAATAGCAAAATCGAACAAGAGCGAGAAACTGAAGACGGAGAGGTCAATGAAGGCACTTACCTGGAATCAGATATGAAGGAAGAAGCTGAAACAACGATGAAGGAAAAAGTAATCATAAACAAGTCAGAAATAAAAGAGGTTGTCGTGGAAGCTTCAATAAATGAACAGATTATTAAGAATGACGTTAACATTGAGGCTGAAGAAGATCAGGAAAATGAGAGTTTCCAACTAGGAGATACGGTTTTAGTCCGCTACTACAAAAAGGCATGGAAGTATTACGTTGGAGTAATCACCCAAAATCATGATGAAAAGATGTATTCCATTTCATTTTACAAAAGTAGAGGCAAAGCCGAGGATGTAAAATTTCTGGTCCCTAAAATTAAAGATTTAGATTGTGTTCCTAGATTAAATATAGTAAAAAAAATTGAGTTGTGTAAAAAAGGGGGCAGTCTTTCTTTGTCCAATATAGATGACGTAGTTTACTTTTAACCGATTTAAAAAAATGGAGGAGGTTCTCCATTCGTCGCAGTTTTTTATGCTTTTTATATGTCCGTAATTTTGTTGAAGGCGGTTCTTTTTTATTTAATTTTATTTCTTAATTATTCAGTTTTTCAAAAACTATTGTCGTTAACTATTGTCATCTTAAAAATAAATAAATACCTTTAATTAAAAAGATGTTTATAATTAATTCCCTCATCCCTTTACCTTTATTTAGGCACTCAATGCACACTCGGCTTTAGTTTACTATTTCGTTACGTTGTAAACTATTTCGTTACGATATTTCGTAACAACTTTTTCGTTACGTGTACATCTTTCGTGAGAAATACTCATAAATTGATTGAATGCTTTATATTTAAAAATTAAATACACCATTCCCTTTTTTTAGGGTTCCGTAGTAAACAAGGAACCCTTATAGTTTCGCCATGTCTGTCTGTCTGTCTGTCTGTCTGTCTGTCTGTCCGTCCGCGGTTTTACGCAGAGACTATAAGTACTAGAAAGCTGTAATTTGGTATGAGTATGTATATTAATCATGGCAAAAAAGTGGTAGAATAAAATCTTGAAAAAAAAATTTTTTTAGGTTAGCTCCCATACAAGTAAAGTGGGGGAGTAATTTTTTTTTCTCTATTTACCCATTGTGTGGGGTATCGTTAAAAAGGTCTTTTAAAAATATTGTGAGGTTGAGAACACCATTTTTCGATTTAGGGATCCGTTTTCGAAATATTTGGTTTTAAAGTGCGAATTTTTGTTAGACGTAAGTGTCCCCCCCCTCTATCTGCTAAACGGTTATATATAGACACGTGAAAAAAATTACAGCAGTAGTATATATACTGAAGTTTAAAGGAAAACTATCAGAGCTGGGTACTAAGTACAAACTAAAAAGTTATAGGCAACCAACTTATAAACTGTAAAATTTCATACTATTTTCATTGTAAGATGTTATTGGTCGTTAAGAGTCCCACGTAAGGCCGCAATCCCATACAAACGTAGTTTCGTTTTAGTTTTACAACAGTTAAGCCAATTTCAACCAAATTTCGTACATACGACCGGATAAGGCATATTGATGTTTATAATCAGATTTCAATTTTAAAAACAATACCTATACAAAATTACAGCGAGTTGAAGTTTCGTATCGAAAGCTTGTACTCGCTGTAATTTTCTTAAACTGTAAGGTGCGAGTGTGAATAGTGTGAACTCGAAGTTGTCATTCGCAACTACGGAACCCTACACTGCGCGTGGCCCGACACGCACTTGGCCGGTTTTTTAATAAATATTTTTTCATTTTCTTTTCCCCTTTTTTCCGTTTGAATGGAGATAGGCGCATTCAGAGCCTTCTTAAGGTGAGTGTAATAGATTCAGAGCCCGAATCAGTCAATGTGTAATCAGGAACTGCGTCATCAGTATTTCTTGTCCTAAATCGGAGTCTGAATATCAAACCGGTATTTAGGAAGATGTACTAACCCTTTTACCCTCTGGGCACATGCCCAGGGCCCCGCAGACTGTCAGTAATATCTTACAAATAACAAAAGAAACGCTGATATTTAACTGATTATAATATAGGTATACCTATGAATAGACCAATTTAAGTGATAAAGAACAGAAATATAAAATTAAATTAAATACAAACGAGCCAAACACTTAATATTGTTTATTTTCATTAAAAGGTTTACAGTTCACACAATATCTCCTTTTTAGGGTTCCGTACAAAAGTTGAAAAACGGAACCCTTATAGGATCACTCGAGCGTCTGTCTGTCCGTCCGTCCGTCTGTCACAGCCGATTTTCTCCGAATCTACTGAACCAAATTAGATGAAATTTGGTAAGATAGTGTAATCCTATGACCCAAACACGGATGTGCAAAGTAAATAAAGATTTTTTTGAAATAAGGGTCATTTTGAGGGGCCCAATTACAAAATTTTAAAAGAAAGTTTTGCAAACCTTACTGTGTCATATATCAAATGAAAGGGCTCATTATGAGGATCTCAAAAATATTTTTTTTTGTTCGGGTAAAATCAATACTTTTGATTTTATTCACGAAAAAAGGCAAAAATTGACCATTCCCCCCCCCCCCCCTGATCTCCGAAACTACTGGGCCGAAAATTTTGAAAAAATTACAATATGTGGTTCATTCCTTGAAGATTACAGGAAAAATAATAAGAATTCTATCACTTGAAAATTAAGTGGTAAACTCACAATAATAAGTTCATCTAGGGAAATAGTTCACTAAAACACCACTAGATGGCGCTAGTCAATTGAATAAAACATTTTTTGCACATTGTGTGTGTGTTCACGAAGCATATTGTACGGAACCCTCATTGCGTGAGTTTGACTCACACTTGGCCGGTTTTTTTAAATAGTGCTTTCTCAAGGTTATATTCCCCAATTATCTTTGTGCCCAGGGCATGTAATAGGTTAAAGACGGCCCTGTTCGTGGCGCAGTGGTTAACACGCCAGCCTTCAACACGAATTGTCCTGGGTTCGATCCCCGGTCAGTTAATGATGGAAAACAACCTTTTTCAGATTGACCTTGGTCCTACTGTAACTTGTTTAGTATTCTACGACATAAGTTCATAACTTATTGTGGGGCTAGCTCAATTTGTGTTATTTGTCCCTGTATATTATTTATTCGAAGGTCCCTATATATTTATTTCGGCACAATCATCAACAACGCTACCCTTGCCATTTGAAGTTTACGTAATGCGAGATTTTCGATTTTTGGCAACGCCATGATCTACGCAAGACCGCTTTTATGAGCGTTGGCATTGTTGAACACATTCATTAATTATCCAAAAGGACGACTTTTTACCTATGCTATTGCATTACTTGTATAAAAACATGATACATTCAAATTATAGGAACTTCTTACACCTACACCGATTTACCTACTCTAAAATGTATATTATTTCCATTGGAAGACTAGTTTTTATCCTAATAACAACACAATAATGTACTTTAAAATGCTGTTACAGGCATCGATTCATTTAGTTTAGGATTTTGCAAAATTGTAAGTACTTATCTGGTAACCCATAAATGTACTAACTTATCACTTTACAAGGATTTAGCACAGCGGAATCCGAGGTTACCCGCAGAGCTGTCTGCCGTGTTGTGTGAACGCGCGGAGCACCTATAACGGTAACAGTAGGAACGGTGGCACAAGTATGATCCACCTTTCTTCACTTTTTCTTGAGGCTAGAAAAAAAAAGTTAAACTGAATGTTTTCTTACGTTTTCGCGATTGTTAAAGTGATAAAAAAAGTCTGAAGCAAATTACATTCAAGAGAGACTCAAAAAATGCCGTGTGGTTCCCGGCAGAGTAGAATAGGACCACTCCAAGTCTTCCCGTGGATGTCGTAGAAGGCGACTTAAGAAACACAAGCTAAACAAAGCTTCTAAACATCAAAGAAACCTCTCCAACCCGTCTGGCCAGCGTGGAGGGTGTAGGCCAAATCCTCTGACTGATCAGGCTAATATGTAGCACTGATAGCACAGAGAGGGTCGTGCTCCTGCAGTGGAGACTAAATAAGACCTGATGATGATAAGTGGTACATACAGGATTTCTCATCAAAATGGGCAAGAAAGATAAACCGAAGGAGATTTAGAAATAGATCATCTTTCATAAAGGATCTATTTGATATATTATATTTTTAGAAAATAAACGCTGCATTCACAGATATTTAACATACTCAGCTCAGGAATCGAACTATCTATGATTTGGAAAATAAATGTTGTTCTAAGGGTAGATACAGACGTTAATAAAAAACTTAAATAGCCTATTAATAGCATATTTTATAAATAATACCCTAAAAATATATATTATTCTCACGAAGTAGGCTTGCCTACTTCGTGAGAATAATATATATTTTTATTTTCCGATTTTTCGATTCCCTAGCAAAGTATAAAATTATTTGAAATCTTTGAATGCAATTTTTATTTTCTCGAAAACCAGTGTATTGGTTCCTTTGAACATTTTTCTCTATATCCTACAAATAATATAAAGTGGCCAAGTGCGACTTGAACTCGCCCATGTACCGTAGTATTACCATAATTGAATTCATACAATTATTACTATAATAGTATTGTCTAAGAGACTAATGAGACTAAATACTACTACAAACCTCAGTTTCAGACCAGGCGTCCTGAGTCCACTCCCACACATTACCAGCTATGTTGTGAAAGCCAAAGTCATTCTGCGGGAATAAGTGTACTGGATTTGTCCCAATATACCCATCTTTAGCAGAATTGTGATTTGGAAATGTTCCTTGCCAAATATTTGCCCTAAAACAAGCACAAATCTAAGCAACTGTATAAAATTTGTTATAAATCTTTTTGATAAACCAAAAAGATTTATCACAAATTTTATACAAATTTGTCATAAAATAAAAGTCAAGCATAATCAGATAGGTATGACATGCAATCATAACAAACTCAGCAATTTTAAAGACAATCTAGCTAAGTCTGCATTTAAAGTATGTTCTCTTATTTAGTACTTTTTTTACTATTACAACTAGCTGTTCCCCGCAACTTCATCTGCATAGTATATTAATCTTACATTCTATATACTCCCCTAGCCTAGACAGGCATCAATAGTTATCGCAGTATCAATAGTTTTTTTCCAATAATGTTTATAGTGACATTTCTGATACCTTGGGTAACATTGAGTGAAATGAGTAAGAGATTAATTCTGTGCAAGCGCAGCAACATAACATGACCAAGAATGCTTTGCATATCGGATATTGGTAGTGTTGGAAGACCAGTAAGGTGTCAGTGTTGGGATTCTATAGAGAATAATTTCCTTCTGAAGAATTTAGAGTTTTACAAGAGAGATTTAGAGTTTTAGGTACAAACATTGGCCAAACCAACATTAAAATAATTTTATTAAATACAGAATGACTAGCAAAATATTTTAATGCTTACATGTGTTTTCTACCAGGAAATAGTTTATCACCCCAAGGATAAATAGTATTGCGGTGCCCACCACGACAGGCTGCCTCCCATTCTGCTTCACTTGGCAGCCTGGCATTTCTCCATTTGCAGTAGGCTACAGCATCATTCCAGGATACATGTACTACTGCATGGTCCATCAAATCTGTTTAATAAAATAAAATAAATCTGTATGCAGCAAACTAGAAATGTAGTTCAGTTCCGCTGAATAATACAATAAATATTGTATACATATATGTATGGGAGGTAGCAGGGGCCTTACTTGGCCTTGGGCAGAAGCTGCAGCCTAGAAATAATACCTAATATAATATAGCTTATTAGGTATTATTTCTTAACAGTAAATGTCACAAATTGTTGATTTCCGCATTAATAAGTATAATATATGTTTTCACTATTAAATTACTTATTATTTGCTTATGCAACCAACCTCATAACCAAACAGTGGTTGGCATTGGCACTTGGTGTTCCAATTATTCAAATTTGTTTTCCTCAGCCTCAGCATAATAGATGCAATGGGGATTAACCTAGCAGAAAGATCAAGCACATAAATGCGTTTGAAAATCACTTAGTATGTGTTCATAAACTAACTGTTTTGTATGGAAATATGAAAGTTTGCTTTTCAAACATAATATTTTGAGATCTGATTACTTGATATAAAACCTTTGAGATTGTAGGAAAAGAGGTCTCACTTGTACGACATTACGAATTCTTGACTCAAGAATTTGGCGCCCCCATAAAACTGCTGCCCGGCCAAGCGCCCTGGTTTGCCCTATATCTGGGGCTGGGTGCCACAACAACAACTGGAGAAATGTAATTCATTTTTAAATGTTGTTTTAATAGTATTAAAAACATACCTTTAATATCTGAATCGGGTCCATAGGGTCGTCGCCAATTTGCACCATCAACCTTGTACCACCAAGGAGCATGAGCAACACGATAATCATGTAACTGTTGTTTGAAAGTACTGTTAAGAAACAATGTAAATACAAAGCTATCCCCAAAAGACTCTGCTTCAGTCTTATAATTAGTTAAAACACTAAAACGGTTAAAATCCCTGTTAGATACTTCATATTTATCTAAATAGAAACTGTTTAACTTGACTATTCGTTGTGGGCCTTCCTTATCACTTTCCATTACTACATTGTCTGTACCAACTTGATAATTACCGGCCGGCACAAGAATCATCCTCATAATCGAATTCGTCTGGAAACTCTCATTAACTTCTTCATTTTCGTTAAAACACTGTAAATCATTTTTAACAAAAGTGGTGAAAATATTTTTGTCACGAATGTTTTTTCTATTTGTTTCACCGCAACCACAACTAGTTTCTTGATTATGCGTAATTCCAAATATTATTAAAAGAATAAAAATAGTTTTCAATAACATTATGTAGTACTTTCTAAAAGTCAAAACATCTCATAGAAATTATAATCATTGATTTACAACAACCAAATCACAACAAACAACAACAAATTTTAAAATGTCAATGTCAGAGTATTTTTGTTTTTTATTTTCATAAACCGATTTCACGCGTTCAATATTTAGCCAATATCAAGTTAGTATCAAGCAAAGGTATCAAGTAGTAATAGTCTTGCCAACGAAAGCTGAACCTCGAAAAACGCGGGAAATTCAAAAATGCTCTAGCGGGCTATACTGTCTACAGTAAGAAAAAATAGTTTTGATACTTTTTACATGACTGTCCAAAACAAGTAATGTAAACATTTTGGAAATTGGTCCATCCTATAGACTCGAAACAATATTATTATTACACTTTTAATATCTGCCACCCATGCATAATACCTACCTTCGTTGTATTGCGTAATTAAGCAAGGTATGTTTGTTTAAAAGTTAGCAATAAGTACTACAATCATTTATTAATAATTCACTTGAAGACATTTTAAAACGTTACATTAATCAAAAAAGTGAATTCAATAGGTACGTACCATAAATTTTTCTATGGCAAGATCGAGAATATATAAAAGAATACGCTAAGTCCATAATAAAAAAACAAACATTAATTATTCAAAGCCTTTTTACTGGTATCAAAAAAAGGTGAACAGGAATAGTGTTCTTGGCGGGAATTTGAGCGGACTATACACGGTGTTTGTTTTGGATTGTTGTGCAAATTGTTTCTAGTGGACTTTATAATATGAAATCGGTGTAGGTAATTTAGTGTTATATAAAAGCCCATGTCAAGGAACAATGTGTGGGATAACAAAAATAAACAGTCATTGTGCAGCTGTAGTGAGATTTACATAGCGGGCTGGTGGTTGTCCGCCTTGCTGTGTTGGCTATGATTGAACCAGTGGGTTCATGAAGGATTGTCGCCAGGGGCTCCATAGAATCAACGAAATGAATTAACACCATCATAGTCTGTATCAGTGCTGTATCCATGGAGATATAATGTACTACACTGCATCTCAAAAAATACGGAGTTCAGGTTTCATTAGCCAGAACCAAAGACAATAATTATAATACTAACGTATCAGATCTGCCCCCCTATTTACTAACTCGGATGACAGGTGTCGATGCCTATCAATCTAGAATTTACAATTACAATGCGGGTTTTGCTTGCTCGAACTTTTTACTTGAAATACAAAAACCGCATTGTAACAGCAAATCCTAGAGTGATAGGCATCGACACCTGTCATCTGAGTTAGTAAATAGGCCGGCTGATTCCCACGCGTTTTCGAGTTTTTTTAGTTTATTATCGAAATGATGGAGTAATTCATTTCGTTGATTCGTCGGAGCTCCTGGCGACAATCCATCACGAATTCACTGATTCAACCACCAGTCAATCCACCAGCCCGCTATATAAATCTCACTACCTCGTAGCGTAATACCTATATCTTCATGTTCACTGTGTTCACTACAGACTACAGACGCAACATAAAAGTTTATTTTAGCTATCCCGCACATTGTTCATGGACGTGGCCATTTATATTTCCCATAATTTACCTGGACCATTATCGTCAGTTGTTCCAAATCTTCAATTTAAATACCTCAACAAAAAATTCTAATCAGGTTGAATAACTTTTGATAAAGTGTCATTTATTTATTTCTTATAGCTTATAATTTACCTGGACCATTATGGTTCTGCATGAGGGGTGCCAAATCTCAGATTTTTTTTATACCTCAACAAAAATACTCATCAGACTTAACAACTTTTGCTAAGGGCCCACGTTTATATTTCTTATACTTCAGCTGGACCATTATGATGCTGCATCAGGTATTATATTTTTCGAAACTATTTCTAACCTAGATCTATCTTGCCAAAGGCTTAATAGCTATGTATATAGTGTCGCGTAGCACGCTGAATGACAATGTCAACGTCATGAATTCGAATGAAAAAGAATTTATCTAAAGGGAAATTTCAGAACATCTCTAGCCTAACGGTCTAGGCGTTGGGCTAAGAACCGGAAGACCCCGGTTCGAATCACAGCCCACGTTACTCTGTTTTGTAAGTTTAAAAGAATTTTCTAGGCTATTCTAGATTAAATAGAAGTGAAAATACAGGACAGAAGATGTGTGAGAGAGAAGGGGATACTAGAAGAAATTTCTAGATTGTCCCAGACCAAATGGAAGGGAAAGAAAGAGAAGGCGATAGAAAATTTATGGTTTGAATTTAGAACATCCATGATGCGATTTTGTTCGCATTCGGGGGGTATATAAGCAGTACTAGGCGCGGCGTGAAGCCTTCGGCCCATACGGCAAAACATGAGAGTTGCTGCTCTCTAAAGGCTTTGCCATTGTTTCTCAGTTCGGCCCTTCAGGTCATGCATGCAAATCGCGGCCCATCAGGCATATGAGAGTTTGCTGTCTCTCCAAGCCTTGCGCACCCAGGCAACGCCCAAAGCCGAGGTTCGTCCCTCCTGGGAACCCTTTGGTGATGTTTGCCTTACAGGTTGAGGGCACTCTGCCCTCACCTCAAAAGTCCGGTGAAGTAGCGAAAGCTCACTTGGAGCTAGCTAGGAGGAGCATAGTCCATTCAAAAAAAAAAAGAAAAAGGCGTCAGGCCAGTTAGTTGGAAAGTGAAATCCGAAGAAGAAAGAGGGAAGAGAAAAAAAAGGAAAAACAGTGAGTAGTAAGTGAAGTGAAAAGTGAAGTGAATGCAGTGATAGTACCGCGCAAGTGACAGTTCTGCGCGAGTGACAGTTCCGTGCAAGTGACAGTTCCGCGCAAGTGACAGTTCCGTGCGAGTGTATAGTGCCGCGTCAGTTCCGCGTGTGAGTGAGTGCTGTGTGTACACATTTGGCACTTAAGGGCCTTCGCTGTGTTAAGCGGGCGCCCGACGCGGTTGTCCGCGCCGTGCGCCCCCGACGCGGATAACGTAGCGGCGCTCAATGAATTTGTAGAAACACCTCCGCTCGCGTGCGACGGTTGACCCGCCTCACGCAGCGCTGCTCTATGAGATGACATGAAACAAGCACGCGGAGCGGACGTACGCGCCGTGCGCCCGCTTAACGCAGCGAACGCCCTAAATAAAGGCATTTTCATAAGATCGGCCTTTTCTTTCCTATCCCCAACCCACTCTCGTGACAATAGCAAAAAAGTTTCCTTCGAATCCGTCCACTATTTCCGAATATAAACGTGATCATACAGACAGACGGACAGACTGATAAAAAATTCTAAAAATCTTTTTTTGCTTTCTGTTATTCTTTTTAAGTGTCCCTCTATCCATTTCAGCCAAAAAAAAACAGTGCAAACAATGTACAGACAAAAAAAAATTACTGTTTTATTATATGTATATTGATTTCATGTCCTTGTATGGGGAGATCCCTTAATCTTTTATATTTTCGGATCCCATCCACAGAATACGTCTACATATCAAATCAACTATGTAGTCTCAATAGTTGTCTGAGCAATAGTCTGATGAATGACTGTGATATGCGGCGAACAGACAGACAAGACGGCCATGAGATGACGGGCCGCACACTAGGCACAGTAGCGATGCCAATAATTTTTAACCGACTTCAAAAAAAAGAGGAGGTTCTTAATTCGACTATGTTTTTTTTTTGTATTTATGTTACGCGATTACTGAGTCAGTTATGGATCGATTTTAGTGATTCTTTTTTTGTTCGATATGTAATGTTCCAGAGATGGTCCCACAAAATTATTGTCGAAAAAATTGTAAAGGGATGCCGTTTGGTTTAAACTTTGTGTTACGCATTTTTTGTTTGATAGGTAATGCTCCAGAGGTGTGGTCCCATAAATTTTTTAGTCGCAATGTATCAAGCACTTTTTGAAAACCCAAAAAAAAAGTTAAAGGATGCCGTTCGGTTTAAAATTTGTATTTTATTCTTATGTGAAACAAGAAAAATTGATAAGAACGTTTCTTCTCTGTTTTGACTGAACTTCAAAAGTGGGCCTTTAATTTTTTTATCGAAATGTATCCAGTGGTTTTACAAGAAATCAACAAAAACCAATAAAAAAATGTACAAGAAGGTAATTTCGTTTAAAAATAATTTAGTTTGGTATAATTTTATTTCTGTATAATTCTTTCGCGAATCAAGACAAGTTGATTACGTACGACGTTGTTCCTCTATTTTGATTGAACTACCACACCCATTTATCTATAGGGTTGAAGTCGGTTTTACTTTTTTGTTAAAAATAATTATACTTATTCCTAAGTATTAGGAATATAATTATATTCCTAAGTATTAGGATTATAATTATTTTTACAAATAGAAAGAAAGAATGTAAATCATATAAGCCTTGGTAAATAATCTGAAGTATTTTTGGAATCATGTTTAATATCAGAATCGCTGAGATTATGAGAATCAGATTACCGCCAAAAACGGTCGTTTATGGCGGTAATCACTATTTCTCTTAAGGGTGCGCTAATCAGGTGTTTCGCCATACAAATTCTGTAGGGTGATGACTCCGTTGTTCGGTATCGTCTGTTTAAAGTTTATAATTCTATCGATTTGTTTTGTCGTTATCTATGCTTGTATGGAATCATAATTGTAAAATTATAAGTACTTTAAAAGTTATAAGTCTCAAAACATTCCGTTTTAACACGTAATTTTAACGCATCTTTGGGCACAATTAAATACCGGAAGGAGTATAAAATCTCTAAAACAAAATTCATACAAGCATAGTTTGGTTATTAAAAAATATAAATTATTTTACTTTTAATAAAAACATTCAGCTGTTTTATCACAAGAACACTTCTCCCAAACGCATACTCGCAAATTTTTAGACGACGAAGATTTAGATTTTCAACAATATTTGTGTTTGCACACACTAGACTGTTGTTCCGATGTGCTTATACATCAGTGTAAATAGTTCCGCACTGTTCAAAACCGAGTCTATCCCTTTCTCAGCGAAATAGCACGCATTTTAGCCACGTGCGCTGACGAGTTCGAGTTGCCGACTAGCGCATCCTTAATGACCGATTCTCATAATATTAAAACATGATTCCAAAAATACTTCAGATTATTTACCAAGGCTTATATGATTTATTCTTGAATTTCTTTATATTTGTAAAGTATAAGAATAAAATGATTGGCGTCGCTAGTGTGCCTAGTCAAGCCTAGTGTGGCCCCTTTTTAGCCATTCGGCTACGGGACTTTATTACTGTATTACTTAGCTGTATTACTATAGTAATACATAGGTAGAAAAAATAAAAATCTAGCAATTATCTAAAAGATAGCTTATTTATTTTAAACATATTATTGACTTAACCAAATAATAGTCTGTAAAAAAAAGAAAACACTAGGAAATAAAATGTGAACTTGAGGCCTTTTCTTATTAGGACGGTGTAGTAAGGTTTCGGAGGAACACTGAAAAGAAAAACGGGCTGATTAATTTTACATAATTAGGTTTTAACATAACAAATGAAGGTAAACAAGTACTGACTCGGTATCTATGGACATACATACATACTATCACGTCTTTTCCCCTTGTGGGGTAGACAGAGCCCAGGTCTATAAAACAAAGGCCACGTTTAGCATGTTGGCGGGCATGTAGGTGGAAAACGAAATCAAAATAAGAGATGGGTTGCTAGCCGCACCGCCTATTGACATGATTCCTCATGCCCATTTCCTCGATCGGCTTTAACGATCTGCGCAGGAAGTGAAGCAGCTGGTATATTCTACGCTTTTTCTTTTCTCCCAGACCAGCATGGAAGTGGTATGACGATGTATCTATGGACATATTAGCCAATAATTTTGTCAAATTAGGTACTTAACTATACCGTGACCTGAAAAGTCCATATACCTGTAGCCTAAAGGTGAAAATCAATTGCACGAATTAGCAAGTCGTAAATATTTAACAATATTATCCAGATAGGTTGATATGTTTTTTATTTCAAATAGTACTTATCTGTAGTAACTACGGATACTATTTAAACGCGTTGTGGACTTTTGTAGGTGACCGGTGGTGATAAGTAGGACACCTAAGACTTAAATATCTTACTAGGTACATATGCTGAGGAATGGGTGCTTACGTATTTTTTTGGTATAATTAAGTATCTGTTAACCTTTCCTAGGAATAGCCTACATAACATATCTGCCACTCAAACAAAGAAAAATAAATCCATTCCACTACCTAAGTACTGCGGTCGTTTAACCTGTAAGTACTAAATGCGGTGAAAGAGAGGAACACGAAAGGTGCACAGTGGAAACAAAGGTATCTTGCAAGTTACTTATATCTCTTTTCTCTTCAACGCATTCCTAGCACAGGATTTGTGTTAAGATATCTTACTTTTAGGTACGTCATGCATGTATAAATGCGATTAAGGACTTATGAGGATATTTAAGTACCTGCATATCTATTTTTGTAGGTCAACGCATCTTGTTATCTCAGAAAACATGTGCTGGCAATAATCACAAGCTATTGTTTCAAATAATGGAGGCAGTGCGTACTCAAAACTAGGTGTTAGTGCTGAAATAGCAAACAAAAGTATGATTGATAAACTGAAAGAAGTAATGCGTCTGTTATATTGTTACATTATAATCTAAGCACCTTATGCAGGTACTTAAATATACTAATATAAATTCTATCTAGGAATTATTTTATTGTCGGACGAAACTCATTTGTGGTATATAGTCAAAGAAACTGCGCGAAGAACATCTATGAATATGGCATGACATAACCGTAGCATACGATATGATACTTCGTTATTAACTGACTGCGGGTGAGACTGACATAATCACACGTAGCCATGGAATTACCTTGAGGCTTCTCACTCGCAGCCGGCTTCCCAGGTGTCATGTTAGGTAATACGCACCGCACCACGAACATCGCACTTGCACGCCATGAACGCTGGCGCATGGCGGGTAAGGATCTACATCAGCATACTCGTCATACACTGGGTCCTCAGTGCATTGTTCGAACTCGCCTCTGAAAAAACGCACCTTGGGAAGCCGGCTTACTAAGCTTACATTAAAATATTAGTAAGTATGTATTTCTATTTACTTACTGAAAGGCAAAAAATATAATGCAATAAATTGACTGAATCTACTAAATATAAGTATTTTACAGATAAATAAGTACATTAAATATTCTCAAATATACTAATCAATATTTTCCATTCTTAGAAAAGCAGTAACTTACAATAACAAGGGTACAATGTCTTCTTGTTTCATTTTTCCATAATATTTTACTATACCGTCTACATGCCCCATTCCAACAACGGCCAAGACTCGTGGTTGTTTCACTGTCGGCAAAATATTCAATAGCTATAATGGTTGATTTACACAGCGCTGGGCCAGGCCGGCCTAATGGCTGTCGACAGAATTCGTACACAAGAGAAAACTCTTAGAGCGAATAGACTACATTTTCGTTGCACCAAACTATTTAGTAATCTGTGGTTGCACATAGATGGTAGGGTCACAACTTTGTATCTACTATATTATGACAAAATTAAAGTATTTTTCACGAAATATATTTTTAAAACAATATTTTTTATAAACTATATCTCGGTTTTAAAAAGTTAAGGATAACCTGGATTAACGCCATTTAGTGTTGAGTAGAAAACAACTCTACAGCGCCGCCGTCTAACTATGCGGCCTACCATTTGGGCCGATATTTATGAGGTCGTCAGTCAACATACGTAAATATTACTTATATTGTCTTTAGGAGTAACTGGACGCGGAAGTGCCTTCACGCACCACAGGCGTGGGGTTTATTAACGCTTACGCATGATGTTAATCCACCCCGGGCGTGGTACCTACTGGTATGAGTGATCACTACTGGCAAAAATTCTCGACCTTCTCGTGCTTCGGAATAAACGGTTGGTCCCATTCCGGCTGTCACAAAGGAAGCAAGTGGAGCGATGTCAGGGTGTGACGCAGGTTCCAAAATATTTTTAATCTGGTCTTGTCCAACTGCTCACTCTCTAAATACTTGGTTTATTCCTAGGTACAGTCCGAATCAAACTTTATGGCGGCTCGGAACATCGCGCGGGGCGATGCGCAGAACACAATATTAGGTTCAGCGGGGCGCGCGCGGGGAAGCGGGCGGCGGGGCACGCTCGTTCTGTGCAGCTCGCAGCTAATATCCGAGCCGCCATAAAGTTGATTCAGACTTTCAGACTGTACATAGGTGTTACCTAGGTAGTCTTTTTTGAACAATTTTAACTTTGTCATGATTTGGACATTAGTACTGTAAATCGTTCCTACATTAAGTGAAGTATTGAATGATGATAAAACAAAAAAATACCGACCAGTCCGAACACACTCCTGCATCGAATACGCTAGACACCTATCACGTTCATCGACAAACACATGAAATATCTTTTTAAATGCTGGCACATCCCTGGTGATTTCTTCAAACTGAGCTTGTACGAAGTCTCGATCCTTATATTTTTCCAAAGACTGTTTACTGCAATATAAAGCATACAGGTATTACATAGGAACATATTACAAGTATGGGGCCAGCCTCAGGGGCTGCAAAGTCATAATGAATATATGGGGTGCAGCGAGTACCAACAATAGGGGCAGCGGAATGTCAGGCTGCGGGCGCAAAGAATTTAGCTTGCAGGGGAATTGACTCCAACAAAAATCAGGCCACGAATCCCTGAATCCAAAAACGGTCTAAAGCTACCGACAATATTTTTAAAAGACCTAAACAACAAACTAAATAATAATAATTTACAATATATATTTATAGTAATTTGGCAAAGATATCCCTGCCAAATTACAGCTTACTAGTATAATAATGATCTGTGAGCTTAACCGCGGCCAGGCATATACCTAGGACATGGCGAAATTATAAAGAGTTCCTTGTTTAAAAAATAATTAAGTAATAGAAGTGTAAGTGTGTGTAGTGTAATCTAGTGTAAAAAGGTATAAAGTAATAGACTTACTCTAATGGTTTGGGATTTGATGTGGTAAGATGGTAGAGCACTTGGCCTAGTTCGTAGACGCTTAACGATTGAAATGCTCGCGCGATGGTAATATTTATTGGTCGGTCTCCAAGGAATAGCTTACACCCAGGTATTCTCTTCATCTGTAAATAGACCATAAAGATTTTTTAAAACCACACCATAACATACATACATATTATCACGTCTTTATCCCTTGCGGGGAAGACAGAGCCCACGGTCACAAAACCTTTAGCTCGTTAGTGGGCGTTAAAGTGGAAAGCGAAATCATAACCACAGAAATGATAACCACATCATAACATTTCCCTATTAACAGTTTAAGAACTCGTC
This sequence comes from Rhodophaea formosa, assembly GCA_963082605.1. Taxonomy (NCBI): domain Eukaryota; kingdom Metazoa; phylum Arthropoda; class Insecta; order Lepidoptera; family Pyralidae; genus Rhodophaea; species Rhodophaea formosa. The sequence continues at coordinate 8,627,253 of OY720208.1, read as the reverse complement.
GTTTAGGTAAGGAACACACCTACCTAATGCAGGATTAAGCTTGATTTCCAAGATGATAAACCTTTTGTAGAATAAGTTTAAATATGGAGATGGTTATCTAAACACCTTAAGAAGTCCATTGTAATTTATAAGCAAAAAGACGTGTACCTCTTGATAAGCTCTTCTGAATTCGCCCCCAGGTGCTACTCCCAACTCTTTGGCTATATCCGCATATGTTTTAAGTAACATAGCGTGTAACATGCCTGATACTAGGTTTTGACCTTTCACAGCTTCTCTAGAAAAGACAGGACACAGATTTAATAATTCCTAAATTCAGTTAAAAATATTATTTTATTGGATAGCTGGTAACTGATGCTTACTTCATTTTGCGAGCGTCAAACTTCTGCGCGTCTTCTAAAAACTTTTTATCGTCTAATTCTAACAGCGATACTCTTTGGCGACATAGTTCCACAAGTATTGCGTTTGGATTCAAAGTCTTTACTATCTGCGGAAAGAAATCGAGTTATCCATAGGTACTCTCTCTAATCTATGGGCCCATGATAGAGTACCTATTGAGAAAGGCCCAAATCGAAAAGCTGAAGACTGTCAATGACGATAGAGATTAGATAGTTAATTTGAAGTTGTTAATTTTTTTGAGGCTTTTGAGGGACTATTGAGACAGGTCAAAATCGAAAAGCTGAAGACTGTGGATAATGAGGAAGATAGGAAATCTACAGTTTCAGAAATTTAAGGCTGATGAGGGACTAATGAGACAGGCCAGAAACGAAAAGCTGAAGACTGTGGATAATGAGGAATTTTACAGTTTTTAGAAAGTATAATTTATTTGCTCATAGTATCTTCCTAGAGTATCTGAATAAAGCCTTGTAAGGATGCAGGACATCCCTAAAAGTAATATTTGTATTGAATTAAGGTATTTATACAACTCGCGCAACTCTAGCTGCTTGTATCAAACAAGCAGCTAGAGTTGCGCGAGTTTCAGTTGCCCGGGGCAGAAGAGTGTTTGTATTTCCCCTCTCCCCCTTGTTGGCTACCTACTCTAAAGCCTGAAACGGAAACGATGAAAAGAGGGTCGTTGATGGAGCGAAAAACAATTTAATAAGTAATTTGCGCTAGGCCAACTAGAATTTTTACAGGGCTCTTTCGAATGACATACCTATATATGTTTACCTAAACGTAGGTTTTTGTTAAAACAATAGACATACGTACCGTGGTAACATCTTCGACCGACTGTTTGCTGAAGTGCACTGTGCCGAGTAGTACAACAGTGGCCTGACTGTCATCCTGGATAAGTGTAGCTGATGACGGCAGTTGTAATTTACCGTCAGAGAAATATCTATCTGGTGGTAAACAATTTAATGTGCCTGAAAGTTTTAGAGAAAGCATTGAAAATTCGCTGATTTTATGAGTACCTAATAAATTCTTTGTATGTGGATTGAGTATAGTTCTAAGATACACGATAGAATTATGATAATTTATTGAGTGAAAAGTTAAACAGAAATCTAGGAACGCCATGGTTAGTGAAAACTAGCGATGAGATGTAAATAAATCCATGTACAATACAAATAACTCATATATTCTATGGATGGATACTTACTGACTACTGGTGTGAATCGCTTGGCTAGTAAGACTGTTTCAATCACTGTGGTGTACTGTCTGATAAGTCGACATGTGCGGTATATCATATTTCGACGAAAAATTTTGAAAAACTATAAATTTTGTCATGTTAAACTGCGTTGTAAAATTTAGAAAATTAAGATCTGTTGTTGTTCATCCATGTTTTTGATCAGTTTCTGAATGTCAACTTTACATTGCATTTTTTTTTCAAACATGCACCACATTATACAAGCCAGTATAATTTAGAACAATGTGGTTTATACTCTTTAGTTACCTACTTAAATGAGTTTGTAGCCAAAATCATTTAAAAATTTACGAGCCTTCGATCACAGTAAGCCGAACGGTCTTATATATAAACGAAACGTCGCTTCAGTTTAAATTAAATAAATATAATACCTAATTTAAAAAAAACACTTTCGTTTCTTATTCCAAGATTTTCTTACATACATAGTAGTGTATACTGTATACACAAGTGAAGCTAATAAAAGCGTGATAAAAAGGATATTTTTTTGTTAAATATTAATAGTTTTTTTTTTTCATGCCTTCGATTTTATCTCTACTTACTGCCACACTATGTCAACACGATAATTAAAAATACGATATTATAAAAACCGGCCAAGTGCGTGTCGTGCCACGCGCAGTGTAGGGTTCCGTAGTTGCGAATGACAACTTTGAGTTCACACTATTCACACTCGCACCTTACAGTTTAACGACCAAAAACATCTAACAATGAAAATAGTATGAAATTTTACAGTTTATAAGTTGGTTGCCTATAACTTTTTAGTTTGCACTTAGTACTCAGCTCTGATAGTTTTCCTTTAAACTTCAGTATATATACTACAGCTGTAATTTTTTTCACGTATCTATATATAACCGTTTAGCAGATAGAGGGGGGGGACACTTACCTCTAACAAAAATTCGCACTTTAAAACCAAATATTTCGGAAACGGATCCCTAAATCGAAAAATAGTGTTCTCAACCTCACAATATTTTTGAAAGACCTATTTAACGATACCCCACACGATGGGTAAATAGAGAAAAAAAAATTACTCCCCCACTTTACTTGTATGGAAGCTACACTAAAAAAAATTTTTTTTCAAGGTTTTATTCTACCACTTTTTTGCCATAATTAATATACATACCTATACCAAATTACAGCTTTCTAGTACTTATAGTCTCTGCGTAAAACCGCGGACGGACAGACAGACAGACAGACAGACAGACATGGCGAAACTATAAGGGTTCCTTGTTTACTACGGAACCCTAAAAATGGTTGCCATTTACATAATAAGTTAGTACATAAGTAAAAGTAATTTGCCGTGTGGTTCCCGGCAGAGTTGAATAGGACCACTCCAAGTCTTCCCGTGGATGTCGTAGAAGGCGACTTAGGAAACACAAGCTAAACAAAGCTTATAAACACGACACCTCTCCAACCCGTGGAGGTGGCCAGCGTGGAGAGTGTAGGCCCAATTCTTTGACTGCTCTGGCTGCTAGACTCTAGTGGTACAGAGGGGGTCGTACTCCTGCAGTGGAGACTAAAAAAGACCTGATGATGATGACAAAATAAATAATGATGTAAACAATTGATATTATCATTGCTTTTCTATTGCATAGGGTAGTATAATCAGTCTACCTTTAAATATATTTTTTTAATAAATCCTAAAAACCATTAACACAAAAGAGTATCAGAATAGTATAAAAAAACACCCATTAAAAATTCTAGCTCTACTCGAATGGCAAACTAACGCCTAGGATTCGTTGTTCTGAGGCCATACCAGATTATTTAACAGTGGGTTGGTCTGTAAGCGATAATTTAAATTAAATCGTTGGCAGCATAAAATCAATCAAACTCAAGTTCTGTGACCAGAAATCAATAAAAACGATAACTAGTATTTTAGGCTGTGTGTACGATCATTTGCTTCCTAGTACGAAATGTTCTAAGAACTTGTATGTAGCGATTTCCATTGCGTCGTTTTTTTTTAAAGTGTGTAACGTAATTTCTTGGGCGTCCTGCCCACTATTACACAAAATATTTCTGCCCACTATTACATAAAATATACGGAAAACAAATATCGCAATAACCCTTCCGATATAACCTGCCGATATAACCCACCTGTATAGGGGAGTTCTGTGGAGAGATCGTAAAATAACAGCACGTTTGACAAACAGAATCTCGAAAGTCCGAATAAAACGCTTTTCATATATGGCCGCGTTGATTTTTAATCGTTTTTGTGTAAATATTTCAATTGCTACCTTTTACGGTTCAAAATATACATCCTGTAACAGACGGACTGACGGACACCGGTTTAGTGATAGGGTCCCATTTTTGTCCTTTGGGTATGGAACTCTAACTAAAGCGGCGTGGACACATAAAGGTAGGTATACATGAAGTTTTCGGGGTCCAGGTCCAGTGCCATTTGAAATAAATTATTTGGAGCAGCACTAGACGCCGTAAAATAAAAACTACTTGCGAATTTTAACATACCTATTACAACGCAAAAAAAACGCAAAATTTAATAGAATTTCAATTTATTGATAGCAATAATCGCACGTTGTGACCAACAATATGTATGTACATACATTCAGATCAGCATTACATTTATAGCTTTATGAACACACAATTTTTAATGTTTCTTAGTGCGGTCTCAGCACACAATGCACGCACGACAGTAAAGCTGGCAGTACATTCTCGCGTACACAACTTGAGTTAAACTGAGGTCAACAGCTAATATTAGATATCGGTATAGGTAAATAAACTATGCTAATATCATTCATTTCACAGAAACTTTCAGATGCGACATTAAAAACAAAGTACGCAACTCATAAAAAGAAGAGCTTTGCGTGACTGTCAACGCTTGCACGAAACTGGTTCTGAAGTACGGAACTGGTGCTGAAGAAACAAATGAGCTCCCTTGTACTTCTATACTCTTTTTACACTCGTAGGCAACGTCTGAGTGCACTTAAGTGAATGTTCCCAGGACTTCTGGAGGTCGTATCTGTTAGGTATGTAGATATCTAATTTGTGATATGTAAAGGTGAATGCTCTGCTCTTCTCGCAACCACATGGATTCACATTCGTTAACGGGTATCTTGGCAAGAAATCAGGTTGACCACGGGCACACGAGAAGGTACTGACTGCTCAAGGCGAATCTCCCCTTAAGGGCCCACACTAGGCACACAAGCGACGCTAAAACGGCCGTTTTTGGCGGTAATCAATAATTCTTTTAATGACTGATTCTCATAATATTACAATATGATTCCAAAAATACTTCAGGTTATTTACTAAGGTTTATATGATTTACATTCTTAAATTTCTGTCTTTTTGTAAAGTATTAGGAATAAAATTATTGGCGACGCTAGTGTGCCTAGGGTGGCCTTAAGTCGAGAGACTCTCGGAATGCCTTGCGACTTCATTTATATTCGCTTTACCATTACGTTGGATTGATCTAGGTAGACTTAACAAGCCATATCATGTTACACAACGCGCTTTCACAATCACACAGAACTATTGTTCACGACGTGAACTTCGCATCGTTTGTGGTGCGGGCCCGACTGAGAAGCTGGCAATCTTCACGGAGGCGAAATTCTGGCCGAAGTGAGTCATCTGATACACCGATGATGCGCAATACGTCGCAGAATTAACGTGGTCCGTTATGTTAGGATAAGGTAGGTTTCTACGGGCCTGTCTGTTGCCTGATTCAAATAAATAAATAAAAAAAGTAAAATTGTAACGAGAAGGTGCATTACACCGTGCAGAATTCGCTTTCTATACTTTGTATAATGTTGAATGCCAGCATGAGGATAAATATCACTTTGAAAAAAAAAATGTTTTTTTTTCTTTTTAATGCCGTCTTGCTATTGATCCATCCAACTTTATACATAAGAGTGAAAAGATGTTCCTAATTTCCCACACAGTTTTCGAAGCTATTAGATAAAAGCATGTTTAGAAAAAAAACATCAATAATTTAAATGTAAGTATGATGCTTGATTATTTAATATGCTTATGTACTGTTTCGGATAACTTTCTACAAGTATTACTTTCTTTTTGTTTAATTGTATTTATCGACTTGGATAAGTTTTATTCTACATACTAGAATATTACAACAATATAACATCGAATAGCGGCTAGGATGGACACGTGTTGCGTACTATCACAGTTCTCATGAACAAGAACATTACCTATTTCATGTAATATATTTAGAACTCTATGCCTTATCATATCATGACTTAATATTTTAATATTAACTTTTATACATAAAAATCTGTGGCAAAGTACATTTTCTCTCAGTATTATGCGTATTAAGCTGGCACAAAATAATCAAGGCAACCGTTTCCAAATCTATAGCTTACTTTAAAAGAACCAGATATTCATTATTAATATTCATTCATTATTAATATTGCAACATAATTTTACAATGAAAATGTTACTAAATAAGTGTATTCCGATGGAGGTTTTAGGTACCTAATTAAGTAAAATACATTAATAATTATAAAACATTTAGTTAAATGGGTTTAAAGAATTTATTTACTCACAAGAATTACAATGGTATTCACTTAAGTGAGTGTAAAACATAATATATAATATTTCGTAAATATCGGCGAGTGTAGGTAGGCGTCACAAAACTCATAAACACTGCGCGCGAGTTGCCAGCGACAAAACTGCGTATGGATATACATTTGTGATAAATAGGTAAACAACACGGAACACGGACAGGGCATTAGCGTTCACTGGAAGCGACACTTCTATCGTAAGGTGAGTTATCTATGTATTCCATAACTACTTGCATTTGTTATTTTAGGCATAAATATGTATTTTGTGTAATTTAAGTAGTATTACGGATTTATGCGTTTATATTATAAAATTTTTGTGTTTATATTTTCTATGTTTATGAGTATTAAAATTAACTTTTTGTGCTATTAATTAAGTAGTTAGTTTATGCATGAGATAAATAAATATTTTAGTCAGTATATTATTTATATATATCAAATCTTAAGTGTGTTTATATATCTATTTAGTTTGAAATATGTTAAAAATAATTTATATTATTAACTATATTAATTCAGGAAAAGCTAAACATGTATGGTTTTATTACTTCAGGAGTATTTAATTTAAGTATATTTATGTATATACATATATACACATACATATACACACATACATATATACAGTACATACACCCAGTTGTGATTTTGATAGGTATTATATTGTATATTTTTTTATTATATGGATTTTAAGCAATTTTTTGAACTGATACATTGATTTTGCATCTTTTACACTATTCGGGAGTTGGTTGAATATTTGTGCACCTTCATAAATTATAGTCTTTTTTCCGTAGTTAGTTCTTGGAGGACGCAGGTATATGTTATTGGCGCTTCGTAATAACCTATCGCAGACTTGTCTTTTCTTGGTAAAAGTTATTTGTGTATGTATGTCTTTAGTTATAATTTTTCGTATTAGTATGCATGTGTTATAAGCATATATCTGTTTGATGTTTAACAGTTTTGTTTCTGTATATATTTTTTCTGTCGATGTCAGATAGTCATACTGGAATAGGGATTTGATTAACTTGTTTTGTGCTATTTGTATAATGTTAAGATTCGTTTTAGTAGCTGCGCCCCATACTTCGATCAGATTTTCTACATGTGGTTTTACTAGCGAGTTATAAATAGTGTATCGAACGTTACGAGGCAAACAGCCAGCGATTTTCCTAAGTGCTCCTGTCAGACATGTAAGTTTAGTTTTTATTTTGTCAATGTGTGACCTCCAGGTAAGATGACAATCTAAAATAAGGCCTAAATATTTCTCCTCTTTTGTTTTGTTTATGGTTTGGTTATTTATTTTTAAATTTTGATGTTCTCTAATTTTTTTGTTCTTTGCGGCGAAAATTATGTAATTCGTTTTTTTCGTGTTTATGGTTAAAAGGTTATTTTGGAACCAAGTATTTAGTAGATTCAAATCGTTTTGTGCTTCGGCAAGTATTGTGTCAACAGAGTGACCATAATAAAATAAACTAGTGTCATCAGCATAAAGAGTAATATCTCCAGTTAGGCCAAGGTAACGTATGTTATTAATATAAATTAGGAAGAATAAAGGTCCCAAAATAGAGCCCTGTGGCACACCACATGTAACAGGCAGGGGATTACTTTGGTGTTTGCCTAGTTTAACAACTTGGGTTCGATTTGTAAGGTAGGAATCACAAATTTTATACGCGATTCCGCTAATTCCAATATCTCTAAGCTTCTGAAGTAAAATTTTATGACTGACGGTGTCGAAGGCTTTTGTTAAATCTATAAATATGCCAAGAACAATTTTTTTTTTGATCAATATTTGTTTTAATTTTGGTAATAAGGTCGATCGTAGCCGAAAGCGTGTTTGATTTAGGCCTAAAGCCGTACTGTTTTCCAAAGAGAAAGTTTATTGATATTAGGTAATTTTCTAAACGATTGTATAATACTTTTTCCAAAATCTTGGACAAGACAGGCAGCACCGAAATAGGTCGGTAGTTTCCCGGATCTGATTTTGTACCAGATTTATGGATAGGGGTAACTCTTGCGACTTTTAAAGTGTTTGGAAAAACACCAACCTCAAGGCATTTATTGATGCATCCAGTTAGTTCGTCTAATATTAAATGTTTAATAGCTTTTAGTGCCTTTGTGCTAATTCCATCTAACCCTGCGCTAGTGTTGTTACATAAGTTGTCAATGATTTTGCTTATTTCGTCAGCAGTAGTAGGTGGCAACTCGCTCAGTGTTAAAGCTGTCTGGGATCCTGTTCTTGGGTTCCGCGTTGCTTTATGATGTGACTTCGGTACAGCATTTGCCAAAATTTGCCCAACGGTGGAAAAGTAGTGGTTGAAGTGATCACATATTTCCTGTGCATTCGTTATCATGTCACCAGTATGGGACATCAGATTTGGCAGGGATAATTCTTCTTTAATTTTATTATTTGCCAAGTTGTTAATTAGCTGCCACATCTTCTTAGGTTTAGTTTTGCTTTCATTGAATAGTTTACGGTAATATTTTGTTTTAGTTGATTGTATCAAATGTGATACCTTTTCTCTTTCTTTTTTGAATTTGGCTTCTAGTATTTTTTCTTTTGGATATTTCTTGGAACTATTCCATAATACATTTCTTTGATTTATTCCATTTATAATTTCCTTATTTATCCAATCTTTCTTCAATGTATTTAAAATTTTTACTTTAGTAGTCTTACTTCTATTCAAACATGTCATTAGCATTTCTTCTAACAATTCATATTTTAGTTCTTCATTTTTGTAATCGTATTTAAGAACCTCATTTTGAAATTTCACATAGTCTACGCATTCATATTCTTTCTTTTTATTTTGTGTCGGTGAGTATTTCTTGATCTCACAATAGATTTGGTTATGGTCTGTCATTGGAGATGCAATGACAGCTAGGTGAAAGTCGTTTTCTTTTAAGTTTGTATGTACGTGGTCTAGAATCGTCTTTGTTGTAGCTGTTTCACGCGTGCAATATTTCTCATCTATCTTGTTTAAAATACTGTAGCCACATTCAGATAGAGTATCCTTATACATATCAATCGTTCGACTTTGTGTAAGGAGGTCATAATTGAAGTCTCCAAATATTACAGCCCTTTTTCGATCTTGTAGTTGCTGAGATAGGGTGTCAAAAAAATTGTTAGAGTTGGAGCTGCCGGGTTTATAAATTGCCCCAATATCTACAGAAAACTTCTCGAGATGGATCCAGAGGTAATGATTGTTTTCTGAAGACGATTCATGTATAATATGATGTTTCAGGTTGTTATGAGCAAATATCGAAACTCCACCTCCTTTGGAGGTCGTTCTAAAGTTGTAATAATGTGTGTAGCCTGGAACTTGAAATTGTTTTGCTTCAACTTCAGACTTGATCCACGTTTCGCATAATATAATCAGGTGAACAGTGCTTGGGAGAGCTTTAATCACACATCGTAGTTCATCAAATTTTCCAGGCCTCACAATACTTCGGATGTTGGCATATATACATTTTAGAGACTGCTTTGTTGTTTTAATATCTTTATAACTCTGTACTACCTGATGTGTTGTGAAGTTGACACTATTGTCGTCTTTAGAGCGTTGTTCTGAGCTTTGTCGTTTTTTGGAAGAAGCTTTGTGATTGTGGGCACACCTTTTATGTATTTTATGGTTAGGTTTTCTTCTCCGTTATCAATGCGTCTTTTCAGTTCTTCTTTTAGGCTTTTTAGGTGCTCTTGTTGTTGCGTTGTCAAATCAGCAAAAATCTTTATGGAATCAGTGTTCATCTTGCTTCTATTTTTGAGGATAGATACAGCTCTCTCTGGCGTATCAAGACATACTTTAACTGGCCGAGTTTTATCTGAGGAGTATTTACCTAAACGCATCACTCTTTCTGGTTTTGGGCATGATTCCACAAGTAAGGTAAGTATTTTGTGTGCTTCATTTATATCATTCTGCCTTCTTTCATCAACATTTTTGGTATTAATTTCTGTTAAACCAGTTACAATTATGTTCTTACTTCTTGTGCTACGCTCATTAACTTCAGTCATTATTTTCTCAACGACTACAGTTGATGCGACAGAAGATGCCATATTTGGTGTAGTTTTGAGTGCCGTTACTTCAGCTGCCAGTCCTTGTACTTTTACTTCTGTACTTTTCATAGTTTCTCTCAAATGTACTACATCTTCTTTAACTTTCTCGTTTTCAGTAGATAAATGTTCAACAGCTGTGTTTATTTGATTGACTTGCTCTTTTATTGAAGAAATTTCTGAACAGATTCGATTAGTATTTTCAACCTGCGTGGAATTTATAATAGTTAACATATTCATCATTTCATTCATTTTACCTTGCAACTCGTTCAACTTGGTCTCCGTACACCCTTCTTCATCTAAAAAGTGCTTTCGCTTGGTTCTCAGAGTAATCTGAGAAATAGCTTTTTCATCAGAAAGATTTGGTTGAGAATCGCTGCGGTCAAGTTTGCCACTTCCAGTAGGTGAGCGCAACATTTTATCTCTGTGATTTGTACTCACGGCCGGTGTGTGACGTAGTGGTGACACTGATGGAGCAGGACAGAAATAAATGGTGCGTTCGTCTCTTTTTGCTAGCGTTCCAAACGATGGAAAGGTCGTTAGCGCCACAGTTGCTCCCAAGATATTATGTGCTCACATGAGGCAGTTTTATGGTTCACTTTTAAACAAAGGTATTTTTAGAAATAAAATAATAATGAGCAACACGTCCACTCCGTACACTCGCGCGCGACGAAGAAATTAAACGCCATGTTCGCAATGAAACTCTTAATAAGAAGGTACACTTCCTTAATTTATACATATAATTTTTACGCCCACATACTCAAAAGCATTCGAACTAACAAGTAAAATAGGGGAATTAAAAATCAGACTGCCCTTTTCCCTATTTGAGTTTGGGCTGACATGACGTGACAGGTTATGTAACCGGCTCCGTAGTGTTATCATTACGGAAAAGAATACAATATATATATATATATGTCGCAGTCATCTGGTTGAATTTGCTATTTGATTGAATGACTAGCGAGTTCATTAAATGGCGACGTTCAATTGAATGACTGAAGGACAGCTCGTCAAGTCGTTGAATGTAACGTTCAACGTCTTGACTGAATGAATGTCATTTAGCGGAGTCGTTGAATCTTAGCCGACTTTGTAATATTTGGTGGTAGCATGATTTCATTTTCCTTATTTTTTAAAGTAGCCGGCGGCGGCGTTATAATAGGTAAATCCATAATGTCATACTATTTTATTACAAATAACGCACTATTAAGTAAATTTAATCGAAAAAAATATCAAAATCGTGCCATCTGTTCGAGCTGTTTGACGCCATATTTGTTTTGGTGACTACTAGCGCCGCAGTGGAAAAAAAATGAACTAAATTTGAATCACCTGACTGATTCTATGTCCGCTCTTTTCAAAGGGCTATGTTACAATCCGCTAACTAGTTGGACGTTGAGCGACGCTTATTTGTTCAACGTTCGGCCTAGTCATTCAATTAAACGTGGTCATTCAATGAACGCGCTAGTCATTCAATCAAATAGCAGATTCAACCAGATGACTGCGACATATATACCATATTGTTTTTCGTGTCGTCACATAGCCTATAACACTATGGGGAAGAATAGGTTCTAACGGTACGTCCCACTTTAGAATTAGCTAGCCCGTTTACATTGCAGGAGATAACAAAGGCATTCTTACATACACGCGAAAAATAATACCAGTCGATTAAAAATTTCCTATAATATGTATATCGTATCGATAACGTAATAAAATAGCCCTCGAGAACACAATACAAATATATCTGGTTATTCGATACCAGAGCAATATGTTACCAGATAAAGCCCAAATAACATCGACCTCGGGGACGTTCCCGGTTCCAACAGTAACCGATGGTATTATTTTCAAACACCAAAAATTTATAGTAATAACTAAACTGTCATTACCTAATATCAGTTCCGTGTTATATTCGAGAACACCGTTATAGACATCGGATCCTTATTTATTATACAATGTGTCCCTGTAACCCTGACGTATCCTTAAAGGGGCGACTCAGCCCGTCAATAAGAACAACTTTTCCTATGGGACTCATTTTCATAAATTGCTCCGCCGTCTGAACAGTTTTGTATGAGAATGAAATTTTTTTAGAATTTTCGCCATTAGTCCCATAGGAAAAGTGTTCATATTGACGGTCTTAGTCGCCCCTTAAGCATTGATCAGTGCTTTATGGAAATCGCCTAATTGCCAGGCGAGCGAATTTTAAAAGTTTTCTTTAAATATTATGACATTAGGTATAAAATTTCGAATTTTCCGCAAGTTCGAAATTTTCGCCGTTTTTCCGCAAGTCAAGAGTTAAGGATCCGTCAGGCAGGGCTACAGGGGCACCTTTTATTACTTCTAGACAGAGATTATCTCTGTCTAGAAGTAATAATAAGAGAGAAAACTCGAAGAAAGAATCTCAAGACGGAACTACAACCTAAGCTAAAGGTAACGACACAAAGTGTGCGTTACCAAACAGTGCTCCTGTTTAACAAATTGCCTGTAGAATTAAAAACAATGCGCAGTAGCACAGCCTTCAATAAAAAGTTAAGAGCTCTCTTGGTGGAAAAGTGTTGTTACAGTTTAGATGATTTTTGAAATTGTATTTCTCATATTTTATACGTACCTAAGTTTAAGTAGATTTAAGTCCTATTTTCGAACACAAAATATTTTTGTTACCGAATAAATAAAATGAAATGAAATGAAAATGAAATAAAGACCGAGACTAAGAGATCGCAATTAGTTAAAGTGCTTTTGAGTGTTCGGGCGTTGGTGTCGTTATTTTTTAACATTTTGACTGTAATAATACGTACTTAGTTACATTACTTTATTTATTTTAAAAATTATTATATATTATTTTTCAATAATGTGAAAATGGATTTGATTTGACTAGGCAATTTTTAATTCAAGTCAATACGTACGTACTACCTAAGTATCTGCTAATTTTCATACTTGATATAACGTGTATAAAACAAATATAAGAATTAAGTGAAGAGGCCTGAAAAAGCCACATATCTCGTTGCAAAATTATTTTGTGTAATATCATAATGACGATTCAACACAGCTAAACTAACAATATTATTCGGCTACAAGTTGAAATTAACCTTACCTATAGCAATTTAAACATTCGTTTCCAAGTCATTGAATTATAATCCTATGAAATATTTATTTGACAAAACATGTAAATTAATACGTAAACGGAGAGTTGATTAAGGTGCTGACAAATTGTCAACGCTGCATCAATCTGAATAAGGGTCAGTTCACATCGAGGCGCGACGCGACGCGCACTTTTTACACAGTGATAGGATTTTAGGCCTTATATGTATAATCAAAACGACCAGAATCGCACAAAAATTTACCGCCTTCTTGGCATCTTGCGGCCACTACGAACGAAGTGAAATGAAATGAAATCCTATCACTGTGTAAAAAGTGCGCGTCGCGTTGCGTCTCCGTATGAACTGGCCCTAATACGCGAAATTTACATCCAAACTTACATAATATATATATAGTAATTTAATTGTAGTAGTAATTGTAGTCTCTTATTACTAAGTGCAGATCCTTATTACAATTATTAACGTTATCGATAAACTTTTCGATACATTGGAAGGCCGCAGCTTACATTTTCTCAGTAGTAATAAAATTTTAATTTAAAATTAGGCAGTGAGCAAATAAATCGAAGAAAAATGACTACATTTACAACCATAGAATGAAATCACATAAAACCAATATGGCTTTGCCAAATACGTGCTAGCATAACGTTAGACTTAATATAATAATTTGGAAAAATTCTCTTAGATATAATAATGTTCATCATTCAATAAAAACTGTAAAACAACAAATTCATTAATAACAATATTTAACACTTCAATGCACATGCGTACATACTTTTTTCGGATCCGAAATCTTCTTAACAATTGTAGGCTTCAATAGGAGAATTATGCGGACGAGGCCTGCATATAAAAATATTATTATTAATGCCAATCCCTATAATCATAACTTATGACGTTTAAGGCATGAGCTAAACGCAGTGCCGGATAACAAACAAAAGCAAGTGTAGCAATTTGGAAGATGCATGAGTCTCAGATTAAAAAAAAACTCATCAAATTTTATTAAAAGTATTTGTGAATCTAGGATAGCCACTGTTTTTGAAGTTATATAGACTGCACGTCACTGCAGGTATTTTGGCGTTCTTGCTTAATCCGCACTGGCCAAATGGGCGCAATTTTCAGAGTTTTAATTTGATCAGTGGCTCTAGTGTAGCTTAGTAACAAAACATCAACACATCGAAATTTACAAAATTTATAATTTACAATAGGATTGGATTTGTATTTTGTAGATGATAAGCTTAATTGGTGGTGTTGAAGACACTCAGCGTACTTACCAGACATGAAGTGCGGCGGCGGTCATCATGGCAGCCAGCGGCGCGGGAACAGGCGCACGCCGGCGTACACTACCGCGCCCACCAGCGCCACGCGCACCGACACGCGCAGCACGCGCGTCGTCAGCGACGCCGGCGGCACTCTGACCAAACAGGGCTACATTAATGCGACGCTATGAACCAAATTTTATCCTATTTTCTTTACCTATTGACATAAATTATGTATTGTTTTTTGTTGGATTTATAATTACTATTTTGACATATATTACTATTTTAATTTTATTATTATAATTTGCATGCTGGAAACGGCTAAGTGTACGCTCCTATTTATTGTGTTCCACCTATTGTACGACACTTATGCGAAATAAATTTCATTTCATTTCATTTCGCAACAGGCCACGCGCACCGACACACAAGATATATCAAAATAGCGATGATATGATTGCCGCATTATCATGATTTCTCAAATTTTCACCCGCTATCTCTGGCTTTACGCCGGTAGCACACGGCTGCGAATGCGAAACGGAAGCGTTCCGGAACGAAACATGGGCGAAACCGCGAAACGCAGTTTAGTATGATTTTGTTTGGTGCGTCTCACACCGCAAGCAAAACAAAACGTTGTTCCTTTCTGCGTTTCGCGGTTTCGCCAATGTTACGTTCCGGTGCGCTGCCGTTTCGCATTCGTGGTTGTGTACTACAGGCGTAAAGCCAGAGAGAACGGGTGAAAATTTGAGATATCATGTTATTGCTGCAATCATATCACCGGTAGTACAGGCGTTAGCGGACTGCTTAATAGATATACAATACACGGTTCTAATCTACAACTTGTATTCTCAGATTGACGAGACCTTTCAATTATGGGTTTACATTTCAGGGATGAGATATGAAGTAACTTAACTTACTCTAACAGTGGTGGTATATCCTGCGGTCTTATCTTGCCCCAATGTTGCACGATTCCGTTGACGTGACCAATGCCGACCACTCCCACTATGCGGCATGCTTCTCTACCTGTAAATGAATAGTAAAGAGGTATTAGAAAACATATAAAACCTTTGGAAAGGATGTGTCTGATATTCCTTATGGACTTATTTACATAAATATAATGAGACGATCACACAGCTCCAACAATGTTGTGTTGGAGATTGTATTAATCATGAAAATTTGCAACTACGATTTAGAACTTCTCTGGTTTATCTGAGCCATCATGAGTTTGGGCTTTTTAATGGTACTTTGGAGTTATAGAGGCCGTAAACATGTCTGCTAACGTGTAAAGCACATTTTATGTTACTGACGTGGCTGCATGGCAGCCAATTGCAGAGAGTGGCACAGGAACATGTCTCTCTCGACCACGAACACGCGCTCGAGTGCCAGTAACTCTGCGTCATCTAATCCAACGTGTCGGCTAGCGTGTAAAGTACTTTATATGTTACTGACGTGGCTGCATGGCGGCCAATTGAAGTGAGTGGCACAGGAACATGTCTCTCTCGACCACGAATACGCGCTCGAGCGCCGGGAACTCTTGTGCCATCTCCTCCAACATGTCTTCAAGCATTTTCTCCTGTTTGCATTTCTCAACTTCTTCAGCACTGAAAAAAAGACAGATGTTTCAGTAAAATTAACAATTATGTCCAACTTAAAAGTTTAAGAACAAAAGTATTCACATTCGTAAAATAAAATAGGACTGGAGAGGATATAGTTGACTAAAATAAGACCTGTGACTCAATCATCACCATCATCATCATCAGGTCCTTTCCGTCTCCACTGCAGGAGCACGACCCTCTCTGTACTACCAGAGCAGGCAGAGGACAATATGACTCAATAGTAACATGATATTGGCTCAAACAAAATTAAAACTAATATGATGCAATAAACGAAGCGAAATTATTCTTTACTTCAGTCAAATAAGCTGCATAGAAATGACCAACTGTTTAATTTTAAATGCTTACATTATTTGATATATGGAGAAGAATACATATTTTGCATTGAGAATTATAGGTATCACATTGAATATTCTAAATAAAATAGATGTAAAATGAAAAAAAGACTATCAGACGTTTTTACAACCAATTAAATTGTCATTGTTACATGGGTTACCTTATACTCTTATTAGATGTAAGTAAATGCCAAATAAAACGTATAGTCTGTCCCCAGGACAGCGATGCAATAGCTCTATGCAATGTTATGTCTATTGGCCTATCGCCAAGTTGGACGATGCAATTCGGAATTTTCTTGGCCTGAAAATAATAAAATGTTAGAAAAGAGTTTCTCTAGTTGTACGAACAGGACTCCATGAGGCTTAAATGCGAATACTGAAATGGATGTTCGGGATTACAATGTTGATAAAATTCGGAAGTTATTGGGGGAGGTTGAAGATGGCTACAGTTGTGGAGAAATTACAAAGTCATGATTTGACCAGCAGGCCGATTTGCTAACTCGGTGTACAACGATTTGATTGTCACTTTAGCATCCATTACGGTTTTCATATCTTAAGTAAAAATAGTCATTCATACCTAAGCCGTAATGAATATTAAAGTTACCATGAAAATGATGTACACCGTAGCCGTCAAAAGTTAGCAAATAGGCCTGCAGGTCTAGTAGATATAATGGTCCACCTAAAAGCATAGGCTACAGAGAAAGAGGAAGACCGATAAAGACATGGAATGAGTGTGTTAAAAGTGATATGTGAGACTTGGGGGAACAAAGGTCAATAAGTTTAATGACAGGAAACAATGGAGGGCAGAGAAAGAATAAGTAAAATAAAAAACCCGACTGCTTCTGACACTGAACTGAACTGTTTCTGACAGTTTACATTCGCCATATCGATTTTTTGATGTTGTTACATAGCCAATGACAGTCCGAGGAAGAATACAAGTTTAATGACACCTCACCCTCACACTTCAAAATCGGCCCAATTTACATAACTACATACTTGACTACAAACGCGCGTAAACATTACCCTCCCTCTGGGTGGGTCAGTCGGGTTAATAGAATGCCTCTTGCTAAGTTAAAAGTTATTATATTAATAACAAATTTTGTAGAAAAATAAGAATGACTAATATTTACCTCAGAGAGGCAGACCGAGAAAGAGATGGCGAGATGACATAGATAGATTTAAACAAGCATGGCCAGATATAGCGAAAGATCAAAAAGAGTGGAGCATTCAGGGGGAGACCTTTGCCCAGCAGTGGGACACAACATCTACAGGCTAGGAAAAAAAAATACCTCGGCCATAGCGCGTCTAAATTCTCCACCAGGCGCCATACCCAGTTCTCTCGTTATATGTGCAGACATGTTTAATAGTAAAATATACATAAGGCCATTGAACACACCATTCTGAGCCATTGTCTCCCTGTAATATAAATAAAGAGTTACTTAAAACACAGACCAAATAAAGGCCATAACTCCAATACATCCCTTATCTTGAAGCGTGGCTTAGTGGTCTAAAGCGCGACCTATAAACGAAAGGTCACGGGTCAAACCCCACCCGGCCCGACCTCTACCTCTGAGTTTGTAGACCAATCTGACTCAAGTACAGTCATTTACATGGACCACTACCAGCTTTTGGTAAAGGTAAAGAAAAAACATCGTAAGGCAACCTGTATAAGTGGCGCAGCGGTCAACACGCCTGCCTGCGACACGGATGGTCCCGGGTTCGATCCCCGGTCAGGTCAAGATGGAAAATGATCTTTTTCAGATTGACCTGGGTCTTGGATGTTTATCTATATATGTATTTGTTATAAAATATAGTATCGTTGAGTTAGTATCCCATAACACAAGTCTTGCTTAAGAACTTACTTTGGGGCTAGCTCAATCTGTGTGATTTGTCCGTATATGTACAATCTGTGTGATTTGTCCGTATTTGTCCGTACCGTTAGGTTTGGAGATCTTAATGCATAATTTTTAATGGCATAAAATATAATTAGCCATTTAATTAAAACAATGCACACTCAGTCCACATATATATAAGTAGTTTACAAGGTCTAACTAAAATTGTGAGTTGACGTCGCTTGGAGAAAATGCGCTGTGCAGTTTGTTGCCGCTTCTTCTGCAATCCGCTTTGGAAGCTACCTAAACTTAGCCATAAGTAAGTATGGACGTAAACAAAAAAATTTTGTTGTAAAAATTGTAAACACAATTATGACAATTAATAAGTGTTCAAAGAAACCTATATTAAATAACCGATTGAATCTTGAATTAGCATAAAAAATGCATACTATTTTGTATAAAAATTAAGTATTACAAATTATTTTTATGCGTAGGGCACAATTATGTGTAAGAATCTTTATGCATTCAGGCAGACCCCAAACCAGATTGTTCACACAAACTTCACAAAAATTCATAAAAAGCCTGGCTCTTAAAAATCATAGAGAAAGAAAGAAAGATTTTATCCAAAAATCTATTTTTCTCTATCTATTTTTGGAGATCGGCAACTAAAACTTAGTAGTTTAGGTAGTCCTTAAATAATAAATCTATTTTCGATTCAAGAATAATATAAACACTGACTGACAAATACTACTACTACTACTAGTAATAGTTATTGTACTTACTCATAAAAGTAATACATTCTTCTTCAAGGGAAGAAAGTGAGAAATTTTTATGAGTTTGCAGGTCCACACAGGAAATACAATAAAATTTAACAGGGCAACTTACCTGATCTTGTTGATACTGATATTCTTCGCTTCTCTAAGTATAATTTCTTCATCTAAGAGTAAAATGTTAGTCCTTTGTTGACATAATTCCACCATGACAATATGTGGGTTCACTTCTTGAATGACCTTTACAGAAAAATAATTATAATTACATGTTGAAAAATTGAGAGAAACATTTGTCCCCACTGCTGGGCAAATGTTTCTCAGGCCGCGCTACACTGGAATCATTGGATGGAAGCATCACGTCATTTCAAAAAGAGCTATATTTCTAGCGGCATAAGATGCAAATTGTCGGCTGCACGCTTGCGGGCGTCTAGTCCGCGCGAGTGCGCGCCAGGCCGCCGGCCGGCTCGCTACGTTCAAGCACTTATGCATCTTATGTCACTAAGTATAAAGGTTGTTTAGAAATGAAGCGTCGGTTCCGATGCCATCCCATTCCAATCCAGTGGAGCGCGGCCCTATAAGCTTAAGTTTTATTTCAATATAAGCCAAAAAATTTGGAAAATTAAGAGCAATATAAATATTACCAAACTTTATTTTTAACTCTTATGGATCTAAGTTATCTGAATAAAAATCATTTTATTTTATTTATTTATTTAACCGACTTCAAAAAAGGAGGAGGTTCCCAATTAGTATGTATGTTTTTTTTTTTATGTTTGTTACGCGATTACTCAGTCAGGTTAAGGATCGATTTTAGTGATTCTTTTTTTGTTCGATAGTTAAGGCTACAGAGGTGGTCCTATAGAATTTTCGTCGCAATGTATCGAGCACTTTTTTAAAAATTAACATAAACCAAAAAAAATTGTTAAAGGATGCCGTTCGTTTTAAACTTATTTGTATTTTATTCTTCTTCTCCTTCTGTTTTATAATATGGCTTTTACCGAGATTTCAGTGATTCTGCAAATGTCCAGTAAATTGAGATACTAAGTATCGGTGTTGTACAGTAAAATTTTAACAAGTAGCATCAAAGATGGCGTATGTTCTTTGATGCCTCGTGGGAGCTTCTGGCGACTAATCTATACGAGTCCATATAACAGTCTACTTTAACTATTTCACATATTTTTTTTTCTTATGTGTATCAAGACAAATTGATGAGCACGTTACTTCTCTGTTTTGACTGAACTTCAAAGGTGGTCCTATAATTTTTTTATCAAAATGTATCGAGTGCTTTAAAAAAAATCACCAGCAACCAAAAAAATTGTACAAGTACGCCGTCTGGTTTAATTTTATTTCTGTTTAAGCTTTCGCGAATCAAGACAAGTTGATGACGACGTTGTTTCTCTATTTTGATTGAACTAACACAATTTTTAGTTTCAGTTACGTATAAGGTTGAAGTCGGTTTTACTTTTTTGTTAAAAATATTATTGTCGTCCATGCTAGTCTATGAGAAAAGAAAAGTGGAGTGCAGAAGAAGCGGCAACAAACTGCACAGCGCATTTTCTCCAAGCGACGTCAACTCACAATGTTCATGTTGTCAATCAAAAGTTATTCATGTTGATGGGCTGAGTCACCTCTTAAATTTTGTGTATTGAATGTAAAATAATGGTGAATAATTAAAGATACCTTTGAAACATCTTCCTGCGATTGTAAACTGAAGTGAGCAGTTCCAACTAAATAGACCTTGCCTCCATCTGGAGCGTCTAAAACCGTCACAGTATTGGGAAGACCACCATCCATTGGTAAATCTTGAACATCTGGAAATAAAACATCTTATTTATGCAAACGTCAAAATGTTAAAGTGGAAAAATATGAGTAAAGACAATTATATATTTTGTCAAAATTGTTTTTGATTATTCATGTCAATAACCAAGTCCCACAACAGATCTTGCAAGCGATCTAAAGGCATTGCATAGCTTTGAGCAGGATGCAGCTTTTTTTATAATTTTTTCTAACACTGGACATTTTGGTCAAAAACACTAAGAAAAGCTACACATTTTCACTTTAAACTGTAATTAGTAGTTCAAAACATAGTTTGAAGGGTTATCTAAAATCACACAAAACAAAATTTTGAATAATATTATTTTCCTTTTAAATGGAAAATTCATGTGGCCTTAGCTACCTATCCATAATAGATAACTTCTAAAGCTTTAGAAATTTCAGATTATTAATTAATTCCTAGCAGTATGTTTTCCATACAAAAGTATTTCTCTATTTTCTCGCTGAAAACTGCTTCTAGGGGGACAATTCTTTTTCATAAAATCTATCACTAAAATGAGTATGTCCCTATGTTTAATTTTTTTCTAAAAAACAGTTTATAGGAAAAAAATAAAAAAATAGGGACATACCTATTTTAGTACTAGATTTTATGAAAAAAGAATTGTGTCTCTAGAATCAGTTTTCAGCGAGAAAATAGAGAAATATATTTGTATGGAAACCATACTGAAAAAATACTGCTAGGATAGGCTCTTAAATCATTGTACTTTATTTGGATTTTTTATACAAAGGGTAATAACATTATTAAGCCTCCAGTATCAGTCCATCTTTCTGTCACAGAACTGTATCTATTAATCTTAATATGTTAAGACTTGAAATTTTTACATAATGCATATCTTTTGCCACTATAAAAACTAATAATAAAAACAAAATCATATTAACATTAAGGAAGACGCCCATTCATTAAAATGGGTTTTTAGACTAGTTTTATTGTTAAATATTATATGGTGGTACAGAACCCATTGTGTGCGATTCCAACTCGCTTCGACCACTTAGTGGCTTCTAAGTTTAGGTTTGCGTTAACAGGCATATGACCCACACAACTGATAGAAAACCCTCCCTGTACTGATAACTGAATGGCTTCCAATAATGAAAAATTTAACCAGCAATTTTTATATTATAAAGTTACATACCTTCTATATCACATTCAGGATTCGAATCTGTTGTCTGATTGTCAGTTGGAGTTTCCTTCTTTTGATCAGGAGTGGAAGTAAAAAACTTTGGTTTTTCTAGAAGCATAAATAAATAAAAATAAATATTTTCTGCAATAACAATTCAAACAATAAATTACTTAATGACTAGTCAATACTTTTTCCTTTCTTGGTTTTTCTTTTAAGTGCCATTTTTAGAAGAATTAAGTTATGCCAACACTTCTTATTGAGATATGTATCTGTCACACACTAAACTAAACAGGAATCCTTACAATGCATTCTCAGCCTAGAGCTACTTATTAGATTAATGGATATCAAGTATCAGTTATCTCGTCTTATGGACATACTTTTATTATTTATTTATGAGAATTGAGTTGAAAAGTAGCTATACAACATGTGCTGCTCATTTATCTGCATGTCTATTCTAATGGAATGGAAAGGACAGATTTGATTGTGTGTTTGTTTATAATGGATAAGTTTACAAACTACTGATCCTATTTTATTTAAAAATTGTTTCAGCTATGAAAATCATCATTTTCAACAGGTAACATCTTAATGAGTATTATAAATGCAAAAGCGAGTTTGTTACGCTTTTACTAAAGTGCTGAACCAATCTTCATGAAATGTTGTATGTTCCTAGTCTGGGATATGGAAAACAGCATTCATCCATCTCGGAAAAATAAAACCTGTTCCCAAGGGAATAATACTAATTCCAGCGGACCTATAATTGAAAGCTAGTAGACTATTTTTTAAAAATCAAGGGAAAAGTTACAACTATTAATTTTTATAGAAGTATTAAGTACATCATTCCTTCCATATTCATTATGCTATACCTCTAGAGGTAAACAAGAGTGATCCATAACAACCTCATACATTTTACCTTTACGGCTCAGACCATCCTTATCACTCATATTTAGGTGGGCATCTCCACCTCCATCTTCAGCTTTGATGAACATCTGACATTCATTGACTACATCACTCTTCACTTGAGGGTTTATCTTTGCCAATAATTTGTTATTCTCCAGGCTGTCCTTGCCCAGCAAGCGATCAGTAGCTTCCATTTTTAAAGAGTACAGGCTGAAATATTTTTAAATTTGACTTAGGAGCTCTTGAATAGTTACTCTTGAATGCGATACTGTAAGTAAGTAAGAAGTGGAACCGCCATATCATATGTGTCACATTCTCTTTGCACCATATGTTGTACTACTTTCAAATTCAAAAGGCAAGATGCGTCCAAAATTTCCTAGTATTGAAAGTGTGAAAGACCAAAGGTAAATATAAAAATAACATGAATTAATCAATAAATTACTTACCAAAATAATAAACAAAAAAATTGAGCTCTTATTTTCTTCCGGTGTGTCGCATTAACACTTAAATTATTTCATATAGAAAAAGTGTACCTATTATTCTCATAAATAATTTTACACACCGTTACCTAAAGGAACTCTTGTTAAGTAGATTCATAAAACGAAATTTGCAAAATGATAAAAATTATTGCAATTGCAATTGCAACGCGTACACATTTGACGTCCGTCCGTAATGACATTTCGTGACATTTGACATTCAAATAATTACATAAACATGCTAATATCATCTTTATTACTTACTAAATAGGGTTCTTTAAAGAATGTCGTAGAATATCTTTAAGCGTTGGTCACACATTTCCGGGTCAGGGCCTTCCGGGATTTGGGCCATCCGTCTCCGTTTTTCCGTCCGGACCGGGTCGGGTGTCTTGGGATCGGTGTTGTTGATACATTTAAGTTTTAATTTTAACTCAGCGCTGTTTTCATTCACACACACATTTCCGGGAACCCGGCCGGGCCAGCGAAAATCTGATGAATCTGATGTGTGTGATGTATGATCGAATTCATACATATCTTGTATACATAAGATATGTATAAATTCGATCACACACACCACACCTCGTCAGGGCTGGGCGTGGGCCGTGGGCCGTGACCGCCCGAACGCCCAGTTAGGGCCTTCCGATTTTTACCTCCGGGGACGACATTTCTTGTGTAGTACAATTTTTGTTCGAAATATCGTTGCCAGACAAACCTATGCCCAACATTAAAGCTGAAACCGATTTCTCTAATATATGACTGACTGAACACGGAACACACACAGATCCCTAAAGGTCAAATAAAACATAGTAACGCAGAGTTGAAGTGAAATGAAACGATGTTGATATGGTAAACCAACCTTAGTGTTCGAGTTAACAGCTAGGCACTAGGCGGAGTGATTGAACTTCCCGGTGCGGATAATCCGGCTCGAAGGACCAAAAAGATGTACGTTACACCAGGATGCTGTTGATGCTGCTGAAATGATAGATGCTGCTGGAGGTAAAATTCGATGTATTCAGATCTTAGAGTATCCATACAACTATAGAGCGCGCGTCTACGAGTATGAACCGTAGGCACATGTATGAACAGCTTCAAAACAGTGCGAACGTCGCAATTAGTCACACGAGGGCACGCGCACGGATTGTTTTTTTCCGCCATTATTTTTCGTGTTTACAATAATTGTGTGTGATGAAATGTTCTGCCGAGTTGTGAACATGATTCCCGGAAGGAAAATAAAAAGGAAAATGATCTTACTTTACATCAATAAAATCTTTTATTGACTCAAAAACACAGATTTTTCTATAATCAACTAGGGCGTGAAAGGGTGTTGCGAGAGGCGCGCGGGTGGGTAAAGACAGCACGTGGTTCCGCACCCCCCACCTTTCTTCTTCCCGCAATAGATTTAGTGTTGTACCACGTCGGATCCGGATATTTGTAGTTTTACTAGTAATATAACTGTTATGATATACTAGCTGTTACCCGCGGCTTCACCCGCGTTATATATAGGCTATGTCCTTCTCGGTACTCTAACCTATGAGTATGCAAAATTTCATGATGAGCAGTTCAGTAGATACGGCGTTAAAGCGTAACAAACAAATAAACAAACAAACAATCAATCAAACCTTTTTTAAAAAATCATAAAGAAATAAATACTGGTTGAAAACAATTATAAAAAATATGGAAGTATAGACGTACAAGGTACTTTCGATTGCATATATAATAAGTAAAACCAGCCAAGTGCGTGTCGGGCCACGCACAGTATAGGGTTCCGTATTTGTGAATGACAACTTTGAGTTCACACTGTTCACACTCGCACCTCACAGTTTAACGACCAAAATCATCTAACGATGAAAATTGTATGAAATTTTATATTTTCGAGTACATTTTATAAGTTGCCTATAACTTTTTAGTATGCACTTAGTACTCAGCTCTGATAGTTTTCCTTTAAATTTCAGTATATATACTACTGCTGTAATTTTTTTCACGAATCCATATATAACCGTTTAGCAGATAGAGGGGGTGGACACTTACCTCTAACAAAAATTTGCACTTTAAAACCAAATATTTCGGAAACGGATCCCTAAACCAAAAAATGGTGCTCTCAACCTCACAATATTTTTTAAAGACCTATTTAACGATACTTTTGACAGACCATGGATTTTCACACAGGTAAGACGTTGATTTTTACAAAGATTACAAACAAAATCATTGTGCAGCAGTGAATAAAAAGTAGAAATATAGTTAACAGGTAAAAGAAATAAGCGAAACTAAATCATTATTAAATTGAGAAACATTTTGGCCGGTATTAACATTGAAAAAAAAAGCAGTGAAAACTGATACGACATTTGTCATTCACATTGGGAGAGGCCTTTAGAAAATTTCCAGAATCCCGGGTAAAATTTCCCCAATCTGGCAACTCAGACGGTCAAAGTCCTGTCAATGTCATTATTTTACGTTACAATGACAATGACAGGGAATAAGGCACAGACATTTGTTTATTAATCCTACGTTTGGGCCCTATTTTCAAAAATTAGAAATAAATAAATTCTGGTTTAAAAAAATTATAAAAAATATGGAAAAGTATATACAGTATGGAAGTATATAAGTATATACATACAAGGTACTTTCGATTTCATATACAAAAAGTACCACTTCCGGTTAAGTGTATGCTAAAATGAATACACGAACGTAATGCACGGCAATGATACGATACGACACTGAACGTGAACGTGAACTGATAGATCTTACTTAGTCACACAAAATACGTACTACGCGGAAATGCTGAGAATGCTGTAAGCGGTTAAACTTTAAACTGTACACTCATATTCCTTGTGAGATCGAAACAAACGACGCGTGCGTGCGTGATACGCTAGACTGCGTGCGAATTTATCACTTCTAAATCCTTTATGAGCGTAAAATCTTGAGTTAAAGGTGCATTTGCCGTGTTTATATCGTTTCGCTACGCTTCGATTCTGCGCTAGTATGAATGATCCTAATATGTGTGCCCTACCCGCCTGCCTGATACCGTGTATTTGTAGTGTAGATAGCAACAAGCAAGCAAGAGGCACTCACTCCGGGTGGCTCCGAGACGGACTTTTTTCCGTTCCGGCCAGGCCCGGACTAGTCCGAACCTTTTTTTTTTTTTTTGAATGGACTAGCTCCAAATGTGAGCTTTTGAGGTGAGGGCAGAGTGCCCTCAACCTGTAAGGCAATCATCACCAAAGGGTTCCCAGGAGGGACGAACCTCGGCTTTGGGCGTTGCCTGGGTGCGCAAGGCTTGGAGAGACAGCAAACTCTCATATGCCTGATGGGCCGCGATTTGCATGCATGACCTGAAGGGCCGAACTGAGAAACAATGGCAAAGCCTTTAGAGAGCAGCAACTCTCATGTTTTGCCGTATGGCCGAAAGCTACGGTGTCCGAAGGACCTATCCTGGGTGCAAATCACCCGGGACCGCCGGGCGGTCACCAGTAATCGGAGCTAGTCCTACTCTACGCACTCTGTTCCGGTGGCGAGTGCGACGGGGTCGGAGGGTGGGATTCCTCTGGCTGTTCGGAGCCGGAGAGGAGCTGGACTGGGCAAGTAGTCCGAACCGAGCCTGAAATGGTATTTATGGATGGACAATCCTAGTCCTACCTAGTCTTAGAGTATCAATAGTTAATATTGATATTCTAAGTACCTAGTATATTTCTCCGACTGTTCCTATTCTATTCTGCCGGGAACTTGAGAACTAGTAAATTTACTAGTTCTCAAGTTCCCGGCAAAATAGAATAGGAACAGTCGGAGTCTCGCCATGGATCCTTCGATCGATCACATAAATATAAATTCACATACTAACGTGGATGTCATAATAGGCGCCTTATTAAACACAAGCTGAACAAAGCTTAACATCAATGAGATTTCTCCAACCCGTCTATGACAAAACAAATCTATCTGACATTATCTAGTGACAGATCTAGTCACGTACAGTACAATCTCTATATAGGTAGTTTGTGGTACAGTACAAAGTGTTACGTCATAAAAATTTGCCATTTTGCTGTTCGAATTTCGATTTTTCGAAGTTCAGGGTTCTATTGAATACTTTGCTGTGCGTAAAACTTTGCAAAATGAGCGCCTGGAGACAAGCGGGTCTTACGTAAGTGACTAATAGCTTGAAAGTAAACGGAATACATTAAAAATATTATATACTAAATATAACCTGTACTTCACTTTTCAGTTACATAAACTACTCCAATATTGCCGCTAAGGTCTTACGCAGATCTTTGAAACAAGAGTTACGCACCGAGGCTTTGCGACGAGACGCGTCTCACATCCGTATTACTCCTTGGGCCAATGGCAAGCCCGCGAGTAAGTAACACGCATTTAGGAATGAACTTGAAGCTCAACTTGATATTGAATTGTAAATCTTCAGCCAAATCATGATGAGTACTGTCGTCATCACCCAAGCTGAGGATGCAACCGAAAAACCGCTTGGATGAGAGAGACCAACAAGTATGTTTTTGATATTATTATACCTGCATCTGCACTCAAGTACAGTTAACGGCAAAATGCAGGTCCCAAGGATGAAAAGTACCAAGTATATCCATTTCGTTTATGATTACTTAGTGTTACCTTTTTGACAGAGCCTCCATTTTATCAATATTTTCTATTTACTACATTTATTCCACCTTTTCAGACGAGAAGGATTAAAGCAAATGGATGTAAGTTAGGCAGCATTATAAATGCAACAATGTGTGAATTAAATTAACATTTGTATAGTATAGTGAACTGTGACGTTTTATATCAATAACATTTTTTTTTAATCAAAGGTTGGTGTGTCTTTTGCCTCAACCTCCTCTAGGTTCAAAGTTCTTATTTGGAACAATAATTAACAATAATTTTAAAATGTTGTAAACAAAGTTATAACTATGAAGTGTTTTTAAAATTTGCTACTGGCCCTAATGTAATGTAATTTAACTTTGTTTGTAAGATTTTGCAAAATTAACCTAATATAGATAATAGAGCATAACATCGGAAACCTGCCTTGTTTGCAAATTGTGCATGTGAATTGCATCAACATTAAAATCTGGCGATTTGGAACGATTCATAATCTCTGGTACACGCATAGAGTAGATGGTAAAGTACTCTAAACTAATTATACCAGTTTTAAGAAAATCAGAGTAGTAGAGTATTAGAAGTTGGTAGACTGACTAGCAACTACTAACTACAACTAGCAACATTGTTAAGCTACTCAACCCCTTTTTTTTATATTATGGCTTCCACCGAGCTTCCGGTGATTCTGCCAACGTCATGGTTAAGAGACACCAAGTTTCGATATTGGTTGGTATTTGTATGCTAGCTGAAAGGGGAGGGAAAAGACTAATGTTATTACACACAAAGGAAATACAAACACAACATATAGTTAGTAATACTCAACCCCTTACCTTCCCTGACTAATGCATCCACTCTACTCTACCATGCACTCCATCAAAAAACTAAACATCTACTTGACCAGAACTGGTAGAGTACTCTGAATTGATAGAGTAGAGTAGGCTAGTGTATTCTACCACTTACACAATGTGTGTACCGGAGGCTATAAGGTCTATTGCTATTTTAAGTTTCACAAACTGATTAAAACTTATTTATTTTTCAGACTTACAACAAGCAGCAGTTAAGGCCTAGACCAAGGGAGAAATGTAAACGATCAAAAATCAATATTTTATGTTAGAGCTTTAATTTAATAAACCCAAGTTGTTTCTGTAAATTAGTATTGTGTTTATTTTCTTTCCCTTACTATAAAGCTTAATATAGACATCAACTTCACCTAAAGTTGTATACTCTACCATTTACTATGTGTACAACATGTAAAATCTAGTAAGCTACAAATTTACCGTCAGATTTATCAAAAAATTGCTTAACCTACTGAACCAATTTTGATGCTTAATGAACTTGAAAATGATAGTTAGCTGTACTTACTAATGTTATAAAGAGGAAAGATTTGGTATGAATACCTAGGCTTCAAAAGTACTTTACCGATTTTCAATTTTTTTTTACCTTTTAATTAACAGCTTGTGTGCGGATGACATAGGCTATAATTTACGCGAACGAAGGTGCGAAGAAATTTCTAGTAAATTACAGTCCAAATCAAACTATTTGGATCGGAACATCGCGCGAGGCGATGCGCAGAACACAATATTAGGTTCAGCGGGGAGGTAGAAGAAGAGAAAAAAACGTAATATTCAATAATTGTTGTACAACTTTTTTAATCTTGTTACTTTTACAGGTATATTAGCTAGCTTAACTTCGTTTATTGCATTTCTTCCTAGAGGTGATTGTGGTTCTATTGCACTGATAGGAAAATCTACCATAAGACCAGTTTGTTTCTTAAATTTTTCAACACCATTCCAAGCTATCATCACACCATTATCAGTACATAATAAAGGTGGCGGCCTATACACTTTATATCCTAATTTATTGGCAATAACCTCAACAGATTTAAATATAAAATTGTTACAAGCCACCCCACCTGAAACTACAATATTCTTATCTATAGGCAGTAAATTATTTTTCTCACAGAATATAATGGCTCTTTCTGTTCTTTGAGCTATATGTTCAGCTACGGCCAACTGAAACGCAGCACATAAGTCATTCACTTCAGGAATTATGCCATCACCTATTATTCCATGTTCAGACTCCTTTTTTATCAATTTTCGTTCCAATGAGTCCTTTAAACCACTGAAACTAAAGTTGCAATCTCTATATTTTGCTAAGGGAAGAGGAAACTTGAATAAATCTGGATCTTTGCAATGACTTGCTGCCAACTCTATAGCCTTACCTCCAGCTATTTTAGAGTAGAGGGGTATATTTTTCAACTTCATTCGTCTAGCAACTTTATCCAAAATTTCACCTGGTGCATTATCTATACTTTCACCAAGCAAAGTAAAATCATCAACATCTTGTACTACAGCAAGGAGACAATGCCCTCCAGAGATTAATAATACTAAGAATGGAAATGGAACATTCTGAGATAATCTCACTGTTAATGCATGGGCTTCCATGTGATGTATCGGTATCAATGGTTTGTTATGTCTTTTAGCAAGGAATTTAGCATACTTAACACCAACTTGCAAACTCATTAGTAAACCAGGTCTTGTAGTAATGGCAATTGCATCTATATCATTTATTTTTATCTTAGAATTATCCAAAGATTTGCTGACAGCCTGCTCAATATTTTTTTTGTGTAACTCATGAGCAATGATAGGATTTACTCCGCCATAACGCACATGTATATTATTTTGCGAGTATAATGATTCTCCTAATATTTTGCCAGTGTCAGTGACAACTGCACAACCCGTATCATCACAAGACGTCTCAATTCCTAAAATTAATGCATTGTAAGAATTTGTTCCCTGACCAAAATGTCTTCTATGTAGTAAAGTTGAGTACCTCTTCAGTAATTTCCAGCAATGTGTACGAGGATAAGACATAATGGACCTGTTTACTCTTTCACAGGTATTTCAGATAGTTATCACCAGTATGAAAGATACCGTATTCTATAACACACATAAGGTACAAAAAATTAAGGTTATTTTATACAGGTTAACGTTCATTTACAGATAAAGAAGAGCTCGCATTCCCATTACTTTAACCTATATATGAAATTATGATTGTAATTTATTTATTTCCATTATGGCCAATCAATGTTTGTATCTGGTTTGTTTTGTTTGACCGAGTTTTGATCGCAGGATTCTCAGGTTTTGACTTAGGTTTTGACCCTTCCTTCCCTTTGATTGATTTGATCACGATTTGATGACTAACTCATGACACTGACAGATAGTGCTAATGACAATGACAATCGTCGACCAACGTCGACAACCTTAGAGCATTTACCCTTCGAGTCCGGTACGGAGGCCGTGTTGCTCGAAGCATTTACCCTAAGGAGATATTGAAACGCCGAACTATTTTTTCTGCCATCTTTTGCGGGAGGAGAGGTGTACATGTATAGCACACTACAGCATTTTGAGAACTACGCACAAAGAAATGCTTTCTATAATTACAAACGCACACCAAAAAAAGATGTACTACAGTGACAAAAAAATACACACATCGATAATCAGCGTGTATTCATTCAATCACCTGATGTACACAAACAAAGAATGCTAGTGATGTGACACACTCACTTACATTACACTGAATCAATGAGAAAATAGGTACCTTCATTTCTAAACTAATATGTAAGGAAAGATTTGATTGTCTGTTTGTTTGAAACGAATAGGCTCTGAACTACTGAACCGATTTTAAAAATTCTTTCACGGTTGGAAAGCTACACTATATCCGAGTGACATACGCTATATTATATTTTCAAATAATTAAGGGATCCCTACTAAATCTTCAATAATGTAAACCAATGTGTGAAAAAATTACTTAAAATATTCATTATAACGCGTGCGCTGCGAAAACTATTGATGATAGAACAATATATTGTAATACAACTTTGGAGAATACATCATTATCTACAAAAAATGTCGCGATAGCATATGTCTAACTATTATAGTTATGTCACAATAAGTGTTTTTATATTTAAAAAATTCAATTGAATTTGTGCCGCCAAAAAAAGCTCTTTATGTGTGCCTTGGTATTAATCCTTATCAAAATAAATTGCTTCATATTCAAGACTGTTTTATTACCTTTATATTACCTTTTAATTATTCAATTTGGACTTTCCATTCGAAAGATAGCACGAGTTTAAAAATGTAAGAAACAAAGTTGCGCCTTCCCCGCTCAGGTACACCGTGATATTGGGATGCTATGAGAGCGCCACTGGTGTACGCGACGCCAGGGACTCAATTTGTTTTTAGCTCCGTGGTTTTTAGTGTGTAAGTGGCCAACACTGCTATCAGATGTTTCAAGCTGCCTGAAGGCATCTGACATAGCTTAACGACTGCCATCAATGTAGACAGCCTGGAACAATGACTTGACGTGCATTCCAAAGCACGGTGGACCTAGAGATATTTTTAAGCCACTTGTGGTCACTTATTCAAGTGGGGACCGTGCTTAGGGTTGCTTAGCATACGTAAACGCTGATAATGCTCATAACCACTAGACTATCGGGCTCCTCAGGTCCTCCGGGCGACTCAATGATAAGAATGAAAGAGTCGTCGGCTCCCTTCAAGGGACGCGTGAGGAATTAAATACAGTATATTAGGGTAAACATCGTTATCCTTCAAACCATCAAATCAGCCCATTAAAATATATAACTTTTTCTATGGGACCAATGCTGGAAACTCATTTTTTAGGGTTCCGTAGTAAACAAGGAACCCTTATAGTTTCGCCATGTCTGTCTGTCTGTCTGTCTGTCCGTCCGCGGTTTTACGCAGAGACTATAAGTACTAGAAAGCTGTCATTTGGTATGGGTATGTATATTAATCATGGCAAAAAAGTGGTAGAATAAAAACTTGAAAAAAAATTTTTTTTAGGGTAGCTCCCATACAAGTAAAGTGGGGGAGTAATTTTTTTTTCTCTATTTACCCATCGTGTGGGGTATCGTTAAATAGGTCTTTCAAAAATATTGTGAGGTTGAGAACACTTTTTTTCGATTTAGGGATCCGTTTCCGAAATATTTGGTTTTAAAGTGCGAATTTTTATTAGAGGTAAGTGTCCCCCCCCTCTATCTGCTAAACGGTTACATATAGATACGTGAAAAAAATTACAGCAGTAGTATATATACTGAAGTTTAAAGGAAAACTATCAGAGCTGAATACTAAGTGCAAACTAAAAAGTTATAGGCAACCAACTTATAAAATGTACTCGAAATGTTTTTGGTCGTTAAACTGTGAGGTGCGAGTGAGAACTGTGTGAACTTAAAGTGGTCATTCGCAACTACGGAACCCTACACTGCGCGTGGCCCGACACGCACTTGGCCGGTTTTTTTATATTGCAATACTAACTGCCGCACCGGCCAAACACTTTTGTATGGAAATGTCGATTTTTTTTCGAGTTCCCAGCATTGGTCCCATAAGAAATGTTGTACATTTTGATGGGCTGATTTGATGGTTTGAAGGATAACGGCATTATAGTGATTTAGTTCAAATAATTTGCGTGAGCCGTGCCCCTGACAGAGTAGAACCTCTAACACAAGGGGATGTTAGATCAATAAGAAAAATGCCAAAAACAATTTATGCCTCTTATTTATGAAACTGATTAAATTTTTAAATTTATATATATCAATAAATAAACATATAAAACATAACACTTTTTTATAGTTGCTTGTCATCTAAACATGAATGAATGAAAAACATTCGTAATCGATCTTTCAGTCATTCACACTGTCCCATCCCTAGACCCCTGTACTACGTTTGAGCTACCAACGTACCACAAAATTTTTCTATCGCAACGACGTAAAAGTTATTATGAAGATTACATTTAAATAAAACCAAGTTGATGGGTAATTTATACTTATATGTGATAGAAAACGCCCTGATTTCGCAAATTTGAAGTAGCAGAACGCCTCTTACATGTCGAAACCACACAATTAACCATTTTTTGAGAGCACTTGTTTGCGACACGGCACGATTCAAAATGGCAGTGATCGCGGACGAACTAGTTTTATATAACGTGCATGGTCATATGGCAACGGTACTACGGCAGAGGGGATCGCTTAGCTATGCCATCTCCTTAGGGTAAATGCTCTAAGTCGACAACATGTACCTACTTAACCGGAAGTGGTCATATCATATCAGAAATACGCCATCTTTGATGCTACTTGAAAAAACTTTACCGTACAACACCGATACTTAAGTTCACACTTGCGGAATCGCGTCAGAGCGCGTCGGCGCCATCTGATGGCTATTTTCGCCGGCATGCGCGAGAATCCGACGGCATGATCACCCGCGCATACGAATGGAGCCAATCAGATGCCGGCAGTAGCCGAGCCGAGCAGCCGACCGCGTACCCGAGCAGCCGACCGCGTACGTGAGCAGCCGATCGCGTACTCGAGTAGCCGATCGCATACGCGAATAGGTCGCGGATTCCGAGCGCGGCCGGTCGGCTTTAAAGATGCGTAAATAGCATGCTAAAATGGCACTTAACTACTTTATCCGCAAGTGTGAATCGTACTTTAGTATCTCATTATACTGGACATTGGCAGAATCCTTAGAGTATCAATATATTTATACTCTATGGCAGAATCTTTAAGATAAATAATAATAAATGGAAAGCTTATTTGTTCATGACATGTATATTTTGAGTCTAAGAATAAACAACAGTTGCTAGGTAACAACACAGTATAAAATAGACAAGCTATGAAGGATATGTGACCTTCTTAACATTCCGTCTCCTTTTTTAAGCAACTGTTCGTTATGTGGAGGCTCCAGCTAGCTTGCACAGTTCTATAAGCCTGGGCTTAAATAAAGGCTTTGTCAAAAAATCTGCCAATTGATCCTGTGTAGAAACTTTCTCAACTTTGACATCCTTTTCAAGAACACACTGCCTTACGAAAAAGTGTCTAAGCTTTATATGCTTTGTCCGTTGGTGTGTTTCATAGGGTGGATCATAGCCAGTCTTAAAGCGGATTCACTATCTATGAATAGTGGGGTGATCTCCTTTAGAGCGTTACTCTGCATGAAGTTCATAATCCGTCGTAACCATATAATCTCCCTGGCGGCTTCGCTAGCTGCAACTATCTCAGCTTCTGTGGAAGATATTGCGACAGTAGTCTGTCGTTTACTTTGCCATGCTATAGCACCATTGGCGTTAAGGCAAATCATGCCGCTGGTGGAGCGGCCAGTCGATTCATCACCGCCATGATCAGCATCGCTGTAGCATCTTAAGCCGTGGTGTGCAGTGGAAGACTTGTACGTTATACCGTACTCTATGGTGCCTTTAACATAGCGTAGGATTCGCTTTACTCTCGCTACGTCTTCTGGTGTTGGTTTATCGAGGTTGCGTGACACTATTCCTACCGCGAACGAGTGCCAACCATCAAGTAGGAAAGTGCTCCAACAACTTGTCGATATGGGAAGTCATGGTAATCAGTATGGTCTTTCGAAGCTAGCAGGCTATCTTTAACAATTGGAGTTACTGCAGCCTTGCAGTCCTGCATACCAAATCTCTGGAGTAGCTTCTTTGCATAGCTCTTCTGATCAATTTTGATTGAACCATCTGCTTTGCGTTCTATTTCTATTCCAAGAAAATAGGAACCGCATTTGGTTGTAATTTTGAACCTTCGTCGCATTTCGTCGAAAAACTTCTCCGTTTCTTCTGAATTTGCTGACGCTATTAGTCCATCATCAACGTATAATGCTATTAATAGCTTGTTCTTTCCCTCTCCTCTTTTAAACAAGCAGGGGTCACTCTCACTCTGTTTAAAGCCAAGTTTGAGGATGTGCTCAGTAATAGTGAAGTTCCAGCACCGCGGAGCTTGTTTAAGTCCATAAAGGCTCCGTTTCAGCTTGCAAACTTTACCATCATTGCTTGAATATCCTTCTGGAGGCTTCATGTAAATCTCCTCTTTCAATGTGCCGTATAGAAAGGCGGTTGATACATCGAACTGAGACAGAGAGAGTTTTTCTTGAGCAGCTATACTCAGTAGTGCTCTAATGGTACTTGTTTTTGCAACAGGGCTAAAGGTTTCATAGTAATCCAAACCTTTCTTCTGCGAAAAACCTCTTATTACAAGTCGGGCTTTGTATTTATCAATCGATCCATCTGGATTAGTCTTGATCTTAAAAATCCACTTGCTAGAAATAGTTTTTCTGCCCTTGGGTAAATCTACCATCTCCCAGGTTTCATTTTCTTTTAGAGAATTGATCTCGTTATCCATTGCTTTTCGCCAATGATTAGCATCCTTTGATGCCATCGCTTCATGAAGTGTACCGGGTTCTAGTGGATATTTATCGCTTATCGAATTGACTTTCATACAAACGTTGCAGACGAAGTCTTTGTATCTAGCCGGTGGCTTCAGATTTGACCGCTCTCGTAGCGTCATCCTGCCTTCGGCTTCGATCTCAGATGCAGACAATGGCGAGCCAACTCGACGTTCAGCACTTGGTTCACTTAATTCATTATCTTGACGATCTGCTTCGATTACATCGCTAACCTCTTCTTCAGATATTGGCTCATAAAAGGATTGTTCCGCCTCTAGAAATGTTTTAGCCTCTGGCATGTCATCTTCACACGCAGCACCAATCTCTGAACATGATGGTTCAACAGCATGTTCCTCTTGTTGAGAAGACGATGCAACACCAATACTGTCATCATGGCTTGTAGATGGCTGCTGGTTGTCACTCATGTCGGCCGGTATGTAACTTTCATATGGACGAGGTATAATGAAGTCAAATAGGGTGTTGGACTTTTTATCAACAGCTTTGTTCTGTGTGGCAACAATCTCTTCAGTTTCATCAATGTGACCCAGTAGAGGATTCTCATCGAAAGTGACATCTCTAGAACGAATCAATTTGAAGGAGTTGCTGTCCCATATACGATAGCCATCATCAGAATCGTAGCCGATTAGTATGCCCTTTTGTGCCTTCTTATCTAACTTCTTTCGTCGTTGCTTCGGAACATGTGGATAAC
Source organism: Rhodophaea formosa (assembly GCA_963082605.1). Taxonomy (NCBI): domain Eukaryota; kingdom Metazoa; phylum Arthropoda; class Insecta; order Lepidoptera; family Pyralidae; genus Rhodophaea; species Rhodophaea formosa. Next base: position 8,590,306 of record OY720208.1, on the reverse strand, counting down.
AGTATGAGCCTATTATTCTCAAATGGCTTATTCTGGGTTTTTTCTGGTGCCATAGCTCATAAGGTGATTTCTCATTTACAGAGGTAGGGCCTGTTCTGGATATACACCGCAGCTGATACCATTTCAGCCCACAGTCCAGGAGGAATATTGGCATGTGCGTACATTAGACTTCGCGCCATTTCCACAACGGTCCTGTTGTCTCTTTCTGTTGGATTCTGTTGTGGCGTAAAGGGCATTGTCAATCTTTGCGCAATACCTTCCTTCTCGAGAGTAGCTTGTACTTTCGCGTTGACAAATTCTCCACCATTGTCACTAAGGATTTCTTTGATGACAACTCCAGATGCTTTCACTTCAGCGAGCATAAGTAGGAGCTTCGCGTGCACTTCAGCTTTCTGTCTCATAAAATAAACAAATCTGTACCTCGTAAAATCATCTTTGAAGAGGACAAAATATCGCAACTTTGTGATAGAGTATGGGAAGGGTCCACATACGTCAACATATACTAGTTCTCCGGGTCTTGTTGCTTTCTCTCTCGTCCCAAACTTTAGCCTGTGGGATTTTCCATAGATGCAACCTTCACATAGTTCCTTGGTTAGTGGTACTTTTATGTTGAACTCCTTTTCGATCAACTTCTTCACATGGCTCTTATTTTGATGTCCAAATCTTTCATGATAAAGCTGCAACAGGTTTGAGGTTGTGGACACCTGATTGACTTGTACAGTTGGTTGCTGACATCTGATATTCAGTTTATACAGTCCTCCAAACTTGCTGCGGGTACCAATCAGTTTTAGCTGTCCATCAATCTTAATTGTACATTTAAGCGTGGTAGACTCAAAGACGCTTTTATCCGATATATCATGGGTAGCGAGGACTGAAAATAAATTCCTGCTAATGCTGGGTATGTACCAAACATCCTTCAGCAGTATCCGTATCGATTTTCCGTTTATATCAGCCTCTGCTAGAATATTTCCGATGCCTAGGGCTTCAATACATTGGCCATTCGCACCAGTCACTGTATGACGGCTTTTGAAATATTTGAAAGTCTGAAAGAGGTCACTTCGATTGGTAACATGATTGGTTGCTCCATTGTCAACGTACCAATTCTCTGAATCCTTCCTTTCTTCAAAATCTGCCGAATGTATCGTCATAATTGTCATATTCATGTTTACGGTTTTGGACTCCTTGGGCGGTCTTCCGTCTTTGATCCACCGCTTACAGTTTCTGACTCTATGTCCCTTTTCTTTGCAATAATTGCATTTAGGCTCCTTGAAATTATTCTGTTTCTTTTTACCCTTGTTAATATATAATGCTTCTGCACTAGTCTCATCTGCGACATATGCGTCCTTCTGACGTAGGACTCTCTCTTGAGCGCATATCTGACTTGTCAGATTTTCGACTGAGCGTTCCTTTTTTGAAATTAAAAGCCAACTGGACTTGAATCCAAGATATTCTGGAGGTAAAGTGTCTAATATTTTGCATATTAGGAGAATTTCAGGCAATTTTGACTCGCTCTGTAGTTCCGAACACAATTCGCTCCAAATATTCTTTAAAAATGACACATGTGTAATAATGTCGTGATCCGGGTCCTTCTTGTAGCTGAAGAATTTCAGGCATAGCTCGTATGTTTTATCTACAGTACAAGTACCTCCATAAATGCGCTCTAGCTCATCCCACATGTCTTTTGCAGAATTAAATCTCACAAACTTTTGCAAAATGTCATCGGACATGAAACTCGACTACGACAAACGTAAACAAAATTAAAATCGCGCTGTTCAGATTTTCAAAACTTTGAAGTTCCTTTTCATAACTAGCTTTTTCATCACTAGTTGCCGAAAGCGCCAAGGATGGCCTTATTATCTTTCCTTCGAGGATAAGTAAGCCTCCCGGCATTGCCTTGAGCACAATGAGAATTTTGAATCTCCATGTTTTGTAATTTTTGGAATCTAGATTCCCTATCTGAATTTTACTCGCGTTTAATGCTTGATCCATTATTTATCGTTCTTTACGCTCTGCTACCACTTTAAGATAAATAATAATAAATGGAAAGCTTATTTGTTCATGACATGTATATTTTGAGTCTAAGAATAAACAACAGTTTTGCTAGGTAACAACACAGTATAAAATAGACAAGCTATGAAGGATATGTGACCTTCTTAACAAGAATCACTGAAATTTCGGTGGAAGCCATAATATAAAACAGAAGAAGAAGAAATGGTACTTTTTATATATATGCAATCAAAAGTTCCTTGTTTGTATATACTGCCATATTTTTATATTTTTTTAAACAAGAATTAATTTTTTTATGATTTTTTTACAAGCAGGTCACGTAGGATTTATAAACATATATCTGTGCCTTATTCCCTGTCATTGTCAATCTGACGTAAAATAATGACATTGACAGGACTTTGTCAGTCTGAGTTGCCAGATGTGGGAAATTTTACCCGGGAGTCTGGAAATTTTCTAAAAGCCTTGCCTCTTCCAATGTGAATGATATATTTTAATATCGTATCCGTTTCACTCCTCTGGCGGCAAAATAAAGAAAAAATTATGGTTACAAATAAAAAAAAAAACAGGTTTTTGGATGTAGAAATAAAGCTTTAATTTTGATTATACATTGGTGTTTATCATTCATCATTATTTCAGCCGCAAGAAATCCACTGCTGGACATAGGCCTCCCCAAAGGATTTCCAATTTGACCGGTTGGAAGCGGCCTGCATCCAGCGCCTTCTTGCGACCCTTATCAGGTCGTCCGACCACCTGGTCGGTGGGTGTCCAACGCTGCGCTTGCCGGTACGTGGTCGCCATTCAAGAACCTTTCTGCCCCATTGGCCATCGGTTCTTCGCGCTATGTGCCGCGCCCACTGCCACTTCAAAGTGCTAATCCGCTGGGCTATGTCAGCCTATGTCGGTGACCTTGGTTCTTCTACGGATCTCCTCGTTTCTGATTCGATCTCGCAGAGAAACACCAACCATAGCCCTCTCCGTATCTCTTTGAGCTTTCTTATGAGGCCCATACCCGTCAGTCATCACCAGTGATCGAATAATCGGATGCATATTTACCTAAAGTTATTTTTTGGCTAAGAAATTATGGAAGCGGCTTCTTAAAACATATTTTTTAAATATAAATCCCGGGATTTCAGAAAATTCGTGAATGCAAAACTAATCGCATACGTAGCATGGAGACGACTTAAAAAACCCGGGACTCTGGTATTACATAATTATTTATATGTGTCTTTGTTTAAAGTTTATTTTAGCCTCCGATGCTAGTATGTATGTGTGTGTATGTAGGGCGTAACAGGAAAAGTAGTGTGTTATTTAAAAAAAAACATTACTATAAAATAATCCTTTATTGCAAATTTACAAGATAAAAAAAATACATGTTGAAATAATTAAAATATACATAATTATTATATTATACATTTATGAAATGTTTACCAGCCCTCTTACGGATGCTACTTACTTTCGCCGTGTTAATATAATAAAAAATGAGATTTTTTTAATAGAAATTCAGTTGTTTGTCGCTATGTAGAGTGAAGAAAGAAAATTACTTATCTTGACGTTTGCAATGACAGTTTGGCAATTAACTTTATAACATTAGCCAGCACCCGATCTATAGTCGGAAAGCACTAAACGATAATTCTGAAATCGCTTGATTTTTTACGATCGATACAAAAGTGCATTCCATATTAGCAAACTGGACTCTGAGTTCTTCATCTTTTGACAGACCATGGATTTTCACGTTGATTTTTACCAAGATAACAAACTATGGCATTGTGCAGCCGTGAATGAAAAGTGATTCAATAAACAGGTAAAATATTGAGAATATAGTTAACAGGTAAAAGAAGTGAGCGAAACCAAATCATTATTACATCGAAAAATATTCTGACCGGCATTAACATTGAAAAACAGAACAGTGAAAACGGATACGATATTTATCATTTACATTGGGAGAGGCATTTCGAAAATTACCAGACTCCCAGGTAAAATTTCCCCAATCTGGCAACTCAGACGGTCAAAGTACTGTCAATGTTTTACGTCAGATTGACAATGACAGGGAATAAGGCACAGATATTTGTTTATAAGTCCTACGTTTGTGCCCTATTTTCAATTATTAAAAAAAAAATCTGTTTTAAAAAATTTATTAAAACAATGTGCTAGTATACATACTAGGTACTTTCGATTGCATATATGTATAAAAAGTACCACTTCCGGTAAAGTACGCGTCCCGTCACGAACAAATTCCCATTCGTACCCACTGGGGGCATATGGTAGTCGAAACCAGAGTTTGTTCTAATCGCCACCACTAGGGGCAAATGAGAGTGTGAAGCGTCGCGATTGATGGTATTTGGCACACGTGTACATAAAAATTGTCCCGTCTGCCACTCAAAAATCGTATCCTTGAGTCTTCCTTGACTTGACCCTTGCTCCTATACATGTAGCTGCTTAGAGTGCTATTCTGAATGCAGGACACTCATCTTCGAACGATTTTTCCATACAAAAATCGTTCGAAGATGAGTGTCCCGTCCCGCGTTGAAAAATAGTACCCTTAATCGCTTACAGGGCCCTCTATAAATATATTTCATTCTTTCATTCACTTGTTTCTATAATCATTCAATATCTGTCAATTGACTTGAAGTCACATCACAGGAGGTTTTGGTTCGGTAATTAAATTAAATTTAATATATTTCAACAATACAAATTTTAGATAGTTACTAACCAAGAAAAAAACAGTTTAAAGTGCGTATTTATGAAGCTTCGCTTTGTTTCTTTATTTTTTTTCTACCCGGTAAATATCCGATTATTCAATCGTGTGTAGTTCTTTTGTAAAAGGATTAAATACTAATGGTTAAATAATTATATTTGCAAAATCAGTTTTATTATTACGTTAAGTTTTAAAGTAACTTGTAGAAAAATGCGCTTAACCTAAAATTTACATTGTTACTCTTTGATATGAAAGTTATTAAGTACTTTGATCTGTAACACCTTGTCTTGATAATCGCATTTTAATCCTGTATCCGTAGTTATTACGTGAAATGTATACCTCTATTTATATGTCTTGCAAGAAGGATATTTTACTTATTCATTTACTTTTCAGGTTTCATGACTACAAGAGAACGGTGACAAATGTAAAAATGATTGACTTAAAAGTTTTTAAACAATCTACCATTGTGCATTTGTGTTTTGCAATTTCATACTTCACATCTGGTCTAATACTGAATGTTCTTCAGGCTATTTTGTATGTTGGTCTTAAGCCCTTCAACAAATCATTGTACAGGAGAATAAATTATTACCTCTCCTACTCATTTTATAGTCGTAAGTACAAATATTTACTTTTAAATATTGTAAGTAATAATGACTATTTCATTGTTCGCTGTTTTTAAAATATTACTTGAGAGCAATAGTCATGTTGTTGAACAAAAATACATATACATATAATACTCTACTTCAAAATGATTGTAATAATACATATTTTATAGTAAATATAGCAAATGTGAGTGTGCTCAACGCAACAATAAACAAGCATAGTTTATTTAATCTTAATACAATTATAAGAGTCTCAAACAAAACTTATTCAAAACTTATTAATAAGGTCATTTCTATTGTAATACTATCTCTTGCAACAAGTAAGTAATAAGTGTTAGAAGCCATTGAACCTTAATCTACAAAATGTAACTACCTACAGATATTTACAATGAATATTACACTAATTAAGTAAATAATATTAATTTTAAAAATGTTGTTTCAGAATTAGTATTTATGTCAGAATGGTGGTCGGGAACAACCATGTCCATTTACATAAAGAAAGATGAATACGAAAAATATTATGGTAAAGAACATGGTTACCTTATCATGAACCACAGTTATGAAATAGATTGGCTAATGGGATGGCAGTTTTGTGACGGCATTGGTGTTTTAGGGGTGAGTCATTTGAATAAGAGCAGTAATGTTCTTAGCTCCTTAGAATGTGAATAAGTTACATAAAACAGATTTTAATTTGTGTTTGTATGTCATTCATAACATATTGATGTCATCATTTCCAATAATTGAAACTGGCTACTAGAGAACAATACTTTTATTGCAATTATTAATGAAAATATGTGTGGACATACAGCGTGTATTTAATTATTCATATGGATGGATAATTGTACTTGTTCAGAAAAAAAAATTGAAGTAACCAGAATATCTATTACCTGAGATTATCACTTCATTCTAATCATCATGAGGTCTTTTTTAGTCTCCACGTTTGAGCCAAAACCCACTTAGGCTTTAAAAATAGAGGACAAACTTACGGGAAAAAGTTAGTGAAATAAGTTACATATTGACCATGATCTTTCTAAACCCAAAAATGTCTTGCTGTGTTGCTGTATGCTGCATTATTGATTTACCAAAGGGGTTTGGGTAATTTTGTATGAGCCTTGGCATGATTTTTTTTTTCAGCGACCACTAATATAACTAGTATTTTTAATTAGCCTTATAGTTGAGAATAACAATATACAAAACATTATTGATGTAAACTATATCGGAGCCGAAATATCAAATATCAAAATAAGACAAATAATAAGTAAGTCGTCTATATAGATGTAATATTTTTTAACAAAAATGATTTGATTAAAGCGTATAGTATGTCGTTATGGATAGGAATCTAGACTAATATTATAAAGAGGAAAGATTTGTTTGTTTGTTTGTAATGGGTAATCTCAGAAACGACTGAACTGATTTAAAAAATTCTTTCACCATTCGAAAGCTACATTATCCCGGAGTGAAATAGGCTATGTAGGTACCACGAGCGAAGCCGGGCGGACTGCTAGTGATAAATAAAATGCAACAGATACACACAAACAAATCATTTATTATAGGCACATACAATATCAATATGAATATATTACATTATTATTAGTTTACAAGATTAGTTATTTTCCGATTTATACAATTTAGTTATTTTCCGGTTCATCGTAAACTTCATTTTCTTGATCATGTCGTATTATTGTGTCTAAAAACTGAGCTGGGGGAGATAGATTATCTTGGTATCTACCCCATCCCAAATACCATATAATGGACATTACATGCGAGCAACAGCCTAGAGTCCGTTTTCCGACAACACATGAGCAATAATGGCCCAATATTGCGCTGCTTCCTTCTAGTTCCCTTTCTAATAAAATATAAACATAATAAATTCTGCTTGTCACGTGTCTTGATTGAATTTTTCCTCTAAGTAGCCATGGATTCCGACAATCCAAATTCTGCTCTCTAAAATCTTCTATGTGGGGCTCCTTATATATTTCAATTATATACGAACCATTTTTTACATGCTCCCCGTAATAACTGCGGGCTTGGAGAATTTGATACGTTCCCAACGCATATATAATAAGCTCGTCCATACTTAATATTGGGAAATCATTAAAATCTAATAAAGCCGCATCAATAGACTGAAAACGAGCCCATCTACGATTGAGATTATTTTCTATAACATATTCACTTAACCTGTTTCTGTCACCATCACATTGAATTATTTTGTTTACGATTTCGTTCACCAAGCGGTGGTCGGTTAGGGGTTTGCCAAAAGCATTTAATAATGCCGCAGCAATTTTTATCTCGTCGAAAAGATGCCTTGCAGCTACATTAAAGTATTGGTGACGTAATTGGCGAAACTGATTTTTTAATCTGCCATTTACTGTTTCTACAACCCAACGGCAAATAGTAACTTTCCTAGAATCATTTGCTTGTCGCACACTTAACTGACTTTCATTTACGTCTTTGGAGGCTGGCATGTACGTTTTGTATCCATATGACTCCACTTCATCAATGCAATCTCTGAAGCCTCTATCTAAAATGAGTACATCATTTTCACGAAAATACCAATGAAATGTATCAGTTTCACTACTCATAATCTCAGACAAAATACGAGCATCTGAAGTAGTAGCTTCATATAAACCATAAATATCAACTATATGACCATCAGGGCATACTACTAAAAAGGGTTTTAGTAAATGACGAAACTTGTGCAGACTATAGGATTTTCTTTGAAAGTAATAGTTGCTGCTTTTTTGTAAATATATATAAGTCCCGTCTAATATAATTATGGCTCTACGTTCACTCAGAGGAGCATTTGGATTTCCAAATAATACATTTGGGATAGTCAGACAACGTGATATGACTTCTTCTCTTGTAATATGATCATAGCCTAAATTCTGTGGCACAAACTCTGTCATTAATTCTTGTCTCACTTCTCGCATTATTTTTTCAAAAGTTTTTCTTGTCATTTTGAATACGCTAGAAAGTCGTTGATTTGATTCACCGGTGTGAAGTTTTGCAAGAACTGTTGCAAGGGCTGTTTTAGCCTTTTTGTGATGTTGTGTGATACTTGGGGTTGCTTCAAGAATTCGCATAAAGTTTTCCTTAGAGAAACCAATGTAATAATGAAAGACTCCATTATTGCTATTAGTTCATTATGCTAGTAGTCTGTAGCTTTTGAACAATAATGAGTAAATGCATAATATTTAATAAGATAATTTTAAATGTGATTTGACGTGAAAAAGTGCCTGCAAGGGCCTATTTTCTGAATAAACGTTTTGAATCTATTAATGGAAGAAAGTCTCTCAAAATCTAAAAAATTACTACGATTTCTTAAAATATCCATCATGTCTTTCACTTGCTTCAACGAGAAACTTGCAATTACACGACGTGTTCTTGTTTCAATATCTTGAAACCCTGAATCTGAATGCTCTCTACATACACGTGTACCCCGTGGAAGGTAAAATCCTTTATTTTGAAGAATTGTGGTTCTTATGTCAACATGAATTCGTTGAAGATTGGTGTTGGTGCAATCAGCAAAAATACATAACTGTGTATTAAGTGGTGCTCTGGAATATCCAGGAACTTCAATCGTTTGCGGTCTACTAACTTGCACTTGTTGGTCTCGCATATTTTCATTAATAATAAGATCTGATTCAGATTCCTCTGTATTGCCTCCTTGCGATGAATCATGCTCTAATACTTGATCATCTGCATGTTGTTCAAGTAGGTCTGGTGCAACTTCTGCTTGTTGATCTCTTGAGACATAGCGCTGAGCTCGAAAAAAGCATGGTCGACATATCCGTTCATCGCCACCAAACTGTAAAATACAAAATATAGGCTTAATCAATATATTTGTATACGTATTAGCTCCATATATAGGTAAAAAATAATTAAAACACATCGTAGTACCTAGATAAATCTAACTGGGTAAATTGATTTAATTATTTATTTTTTAGTAAATATGAAATCATTTCCTCTTTTACTTGACTTACGAACATATAGCAAGTCTCAAACATATAGTAATCACTAAAAAAAGTGGCACGTACTGCATCTTATTGCATTTATGCCGGTTTGGGAGCAAGCGGAAGAAACACAAGTACTAATCTTCTTTGACACTCAAAAGATAATCAAGGTAAAGGGGAAAATATAACCAGTGGCCAGTTTTCAATAAGTTAGGAATGGCTTTGTGACGAGTGAGATCGCTTTAAGATATGTACTTCAAACAAAATATAATTGACACTGGGATATTGTACCTACATGAAATAATGTTTGACACAACAGTCCCTGAGTTTATCACGTTTTAACAAACCAACTGTTTTTTAATATTAGTGTAAATAAGAAAGTTAAACAATTAATAATTATATAAGAAATGTCATCACTTACCTCAAGAATGTTAATAACTTCAATGCAGTATGCCATTAAACATGGGTTTTGCTCCATCAGTTGAGCCGTTAACACCATAGATCTCCTGCGAGTGCCGCCAATGCGGTTCAAACTTCGATGGCAGCCAACACACGATGCTTTTATCTGCATCCATATTGTTTTAAAGTCCAAATCACTACAGCAAACTCTTAGTCCAGTTAGTAATGCCAGGTCACAAAATAAGATAATAAAGAGAGAGTCCAAAAACAAAGCAAAGGTCGTGGTAATCAAAAGTATATAACGCACTTGCACACACTCAACACAAAGGTTAAACGGGAAGTGAATCCTGCCTGCGCCTGCACATCTTTCCTTCACCCCTCCACTCCACCCTGCTCGATTTTCAAAGCCTAACCGAGTCAGGTAAATGAACCCTGCGCTGTGATTGGATGAACGCGACCGGTAGCGGGCCTTTCAACTTTCTAGGAACTTCCCATTGTTTGTTTACTTAACGCACTAAAAGTTATGAATCACATTCACCCTCGGTCTTTTGTTATAGAAAATTCTCTAATCCACATCTGACATATCAGTTACCTTCGAATGGCTTAAAAAATCTGTGTGTGAGACTTATCATGTCTTCCGTGTCATTTTATGCCATATGAAACAATTTTTCGTAAAAATATATAAGTACACATGCATGAGTGCCTGAAGTAGGATATCATCGAATTCTGCGTAATAAAAATAATATATTAATGTTTGTTGTATTAATTATGAATGTCGCATACCCCACTGTAACTGTTTTTATTTTATATATAAATAATATAAATCATAGAATCAAGTAATATTTACACGAAAAAATAATAAAATAAAGATCCTGTTTTGTCTATCTAGACGACATTATTGTAATTTATTTTTTAATTATGAATGCCGATATCTCGGCTCCGATACACTGTAGACAGAAACGGCCATAGATGAAAATAAACATCTTAATATGATCTTTCGAATGAGTAAACTTTGAACGGTGGTCGCAAATTTTGAAAATCAGGCCACTTTTACCCAATGCCCTTTTGTTTCAGAACTGCAAAGCATACGCAAAAAAATCGATACAATACCTCCCACCCATTGGTTGGATGTGGAAATTTTCCGAGTTTGTGTTTCTGGAAAGGTCATTCGAAAAAGATAAGGAGATAATAAAGACACAGATATCTGAACTTTGTGACTATCCTGATCCGGTTTGGGTGAGTCATTGTTTTTTTTTTTAATTTTAATAATTTATCATTGTGATTGATATCTACACATAAAGATATGACTTGTTTTGACTAATTAATAGTCATAACAACTTTTTAAGGTGATTAATTTCTGTATCATTGTATCATATCACATCAAATCACTAGGTAATTAAAGTTTTAGGGATAAAAATTTACTTTCTCAGTCAAAATATCCAAAAATCACTATTTGTTTTTTTATTCAATTTATTTAATAAATAAATTTATCAAAAAAAAATGCAAATAAGATTTTCTTAATTTTGTAAGTAAGTATATATAATATTTTTGTCCTGTAATATATGCCGCTAGTACCACCAGTTCACCACTCCTTCCAAAGTAGATCATTACTCCAAAATTTTTGTCATCCTTGATGAGGAGATGGACTCGCGATCGGCTAGTTACTCGAAAGCACGGAAGGTTTTTTGAGTACTAAGTACAAGGTACAAGTGATATTAAACACATTAAATTGGGGTCAGGTTAGTACTCAAGTCAATGCACGAATGCGTTTACGTGAATTGCGTGGAAGTGAGAGGCGCTTAATAAAATCACTTACAAATGTAGACCATGAACCGCCCAGTAGGTCTAACTGTACCAGAAATTTCTGGTACAGTGGTAATTGCTGGTAAGCTGTACAGGTACACAACACCAGAACGCATTTACCATGCCATACCACCTTGTATGTCATGTTTTTATGATTAAAATTAGATTTATTAAAGAAATTTCCCAACCCCAACTAATATTATAAATGCGAAAGTTAGTTTGTTTCTTTGTTTGTTTGTTTGTTACGCTTTCACGCCCAAGTTACTGAACCGATCATCAAGAAATTTTGCATACACATAGGTTAGGGTACTAACCTATGTGTATGCAAAATTAGTAGTACTAACAGCTAGTAGATATATATATACCAGCTGTTACCAGCGGCTTCGCTTGCGTGATATATAGCCTATGTCCTATATTATATTATAAATGCAACTAATATTATAAATGCAAATGTGAGTTTGTTACGCTTTCACGCCCTATCTACTGAAACGATCATTATGAAATTTTGCATACACATACATTAGGGTATTGAAAAGGACATAGGCTAAGAAGGAATAGGCAGAGATTATGGATCTCCACTTGCTACGATCTTGACAAATTCCTCTAGCTTCATTTACACTTTTTACTCCTTCCATCTTTTTATATTATGTTCTAAAATGATTGATGATGTTATATTTACTTATTTATTGCGTCAGACAATAAAGGGGCAGACAAAATACATGGAAACTTACCTACCTCATGCATTAATAATTCTGTGCTCGCGCTGTGACTCCGACGTGTTTGTCGTTATACTCGTTATCATGGTGATGGGTATCGTCCCGCGAAAACGGCGATCACAGAAATAAAACGGCGATACATTGAATTATGCATCGCCGTTTCATTTCTACAAGTAGAAGTGTGTTCCGTTTGGCCAAAAGTTCGCCTCCATGAAAGTATACGCATGTACGAGCTTACCTCGCACATTCGAGCGGCACGCGGCCATATACCTGTAGGTCGCGTGTCAGCTGTTTTAACAATATAATTAGCATCAAAATATTATCATTTCGAGATACTATCGGACAGCCAACGAGAAAGGACCCGTCACACCTTAACAGCAAGATGTATATCAAGAAGCAATAAACCAGCTAACTAGTGACGTGGTCTTGTATCTCCACACCAACATCATCAACCCATCAAGTAACACCATCTCTTCATGTATTGGGATTTGGGCCTAACATCCAAGTCTGGCACCGTACAACGCACGTATACGTGTGGTACAAGTTACAATGTACTGTATATTGTAATTTAACGAACGGTGTTTGTATCGCCGCGTTTATTTCTGTGATCGCCGTTTTCGTGGAATGAATACCTACCTATAGGTATCAAATTGTTATGAACTTATGATCTAACTATGGCGAGTGCATAAATTAAACCATTGAGACTGATACCAGGAATAAAGTGATGATTTATTAGAAATGCTACTCGTAACTTATATACTAAGGAAATATACATAGGTATCGCATTGGTAGGGGAGATCGCTGATTTAGGAATACGTGTATATTCTTACGTGATGTACGTGTCTTGCTAAGTTGGCATTAGAAATGCTACTCGTAACTTATATACTAAGGAAATATACATAGGTATCGCATTGGTAGGGGAGATCGCTGATTTAGGAATACGTGTATATTCTTACGTGATGTACGTGTCTTGCTAAGTTAACAATATTTAAACACTTCCTGCAGGTACATCACGTTCGTATTCCTAAGGTCGCAATAGTACTCCCCCTTTTGTGAAAAATAAAAACAATTAACAATAAAATTAACGAAAAATTCATAAACTGTAACAACAATAAATTAACAAAAATGTAAAAACTGTAGCGAATGCAAATATGCATAGTGCACGTGCTGAAAAACGCTGTGTAGGCAAATATTTCTGCGCGGCAAATTATGCGTTTATGCATTGACATTGACCCTGTGAATCGTTTTTTTTTTTTTTTTTTTCCTTATACATAGTTGGTAGATATTGCAAACTTCTTATATCTCTTAATATACATTTTGTCAATATGGTCTTGATGCGCAGTCTGAGCTTCTCGTATAGATACGTTTTCACTTGCCAGTTGTTTCAATCCCAGTGAGTCGGGAGATAATTTCTGCTTGCTCGTAGTCTTTTGTGAGACTGTAGAGAGCGATGTCGACTAGCGCCGGTGGAAGTCCTGCCGAAGTGCTCCGCTGAAGAGTGGCCACTCTTTAAAAATTTCTAAGCGTGAGCTCGGCGGCTGTGCCGGACGTTATAATTGTCGAAAATAAACATTGTGGGTGCTCTGCTCAGGACCAGGAGCTCGGTGCGTCGGCAGCTGTGGCCCTGAAGTATGACCCGTTTGCTGGCTTGCTCTTGAGACTGCTTGCTGTGAACCATTTGCTGCATCTTGAGAGACGTAATTTTCAGTTAAAGTAGTGCTTCTGTGATCGCCATTTTACTTTAATGTTTTCCTGTCAATATGTTGATCGCTGTTCCATCTTAAAGTTGTTCGCTCTTTTGCTTGCAGGCTTCAAAGTTATCAATTTATTGTCCTTGTTTGCCATGAAATCTATACCACTGTGTAAGTCGGTAGCAATTAGGCATTAGAACTTAATGATATCACGAAATGCGGTGCAAGATTCTTTGTTGCCAAATAAATTCTTCTTCAAATAATAGGCAAATATTTATATTCTTTCTCATTACGCCTTTTTTAACAACATACGGCCATCGGCGGCCTTGCGATCTTGACCTCGTTCAATTATTTGTTGTAGTTGCACTTTCGTTCGTTGTTGATTCCATGTAAAGTGATGCGATTTGTGACGTCAAATGCGTCATCATATAGATATCAGCTGTTCACGTTGCGTAATTGTTTCTATTGTATTTAATAATTTCGTTGATCCTCTGTGACATCATTTTCTTTATAATTCTGCCGCTGGCGATGAATTTTTCTACTGTGCATGCGCTTTCTTATTTTTCTTGAAGTTGACGGCTACAGCTTGCGGTTGCGCTGATATTTCCCGGATTTTTCTTTGCCTCGGGGCGGGGTTGTCCATTGTGGTTGCCTGGTAGTTCCTGTGCCTCCTGTTTTATAAGTTTATGACCGTTCAGCTATGGTGCAGGATTCGATCAATGAATCGTGTGAGCCGGTGTTGATTCCTTTTTTCAGCGTGGTTGGAGCCATTTTTGATGGTCCTTGTTGTCCTTGTGGTTCTGGTTACTGCCGGAGTTCCTCTTGCATTTTCAAACCGGTGAGACCCGCTTGTGGGAAGCCGGTGAAAATGTGCACGTTGATTTATTCGTTCTTCAGGCTTGCGTCGTTTGGGTCTTCGGTTGAGGCGCGTATCCATCACGTCGGACTACATCACGTCGGTTAGATCACGTCGGGGTCACCAATTATGGCGAGTGCATAAATTAAACCATTGAGACTGATACCAGGAATAAAGTGATGATTTATTAGAAATGCTACTCGTAACTTATATACTAAGGAAATATACATAGGTATCGCATTGGTAGGGGAGATCGCTGATTTAGGAATACGTGTATATTCTTACGTGATGTACGTGTCTTGCTAAGTTAACAATATTTAAACACTTCCTGCAGGTACATCACGTTCGTATTCCTAAGGTCGCAATACTAACCATCTATTTAAAAGAAATGTTTAAATATTTATCTATTAAAAAATATTTTACCGATAATTATTTCCCTCATTATAATTTTTGAGCTTTATATTATGAAACAATCGCATACTTAGTTTCGTACTTATCATCAAAGTATGAAGATTATTATGGCGGAAAGCAGGCATAAACTGTTACGTCATTTATTTTGCATGAACACAGATAATTATACAAAATTTAACCGGTACATTGCGCCGTTTATTGTAGAATGTAAAAAGTAGCGTAATTATATTATTTGGTATTGAAAATAAACCGAAAGAAAATGCAAATACAGAATGACGAAGGTAGGTAAACAAGAAAAAAAAAAGATCCATTGTCTGTGTCTATTGCAAGAAAAAGGCATGCATCTTACATAAAATATTACTACTTAGGTATACTAAAATGCATTTAAAAGAAATTCACAATAAACCGACAAGGCAGGTATAAATATTTATACCTATTCTGTTTATTATGATTGCTTTTTATAAAGTAGCTTCGCCACTTTGTTTAAAGTTATCTGATTAATTTTTTATCTAGACCACTTGTTCCCAAAGTTGACTCTGTCTGACTCACCTAAAAAAACTGTCAAATTCTGGATCTCTGGACCTACCTCTTGGCCGTCTTAAAAATGTCAAAAATTATTGGTAATGCTAACTTTTTGGTAAAACCGAAGACGGGAAACAGCTAGTTTTTGGCACAGACTTAGTTAGGTTTTATTATCGGGGAGGGTTCAAGAGTAGAGTAATAAAACGACTAAAACTGCATGTACCTGTAATAGTCTGTTAAAACGGACTTCAGGAGCGAACCACCCTCTAGCTACGCCGGTGCTTAATGGCAAATATTAAGAAAATAATAGACAATGTAAATATAAAGTTGGTACCTTACAGTCCCGAACACGAAATCTGTACCAAAAGTAATAATTAAATAATAACTATTGTTAACTCTCACCTTATTTAATAAAAAGCAAGAATCTATAGTGGCAAAGTTTAGGTGAAGTTAAAAGCTGACGAGTGCGGTGCCCTGTATCTTATCCAGGCGCCTCTGTAGCCGGCAACGGCACTGCTTTTAAATAAGTCTTACCTATATTGTGATAACATATATGTATCTCTACGACTCCCATATAATGTTCTATTATCTATTTATCTATTTTTTCTATTTCTATTTATCCTTAGCTATTACTGACACCAGAGGGGACGCGATACACCAAGACCAAGCATGAGGCGTCATTAAACTTCGCAAGGGAGAAAAATTTGCCTCTCCTCAAACATCATTTGACGCCTCGCACTAGAGGATTCACCACAAGCCTTCAGTTCTTCAGAGGAAAAATACCAGCCATTTATAACATCCAACTCGCATTTGGCGAAAGCAAGGTAAATTAATCGCCTTTCTTCAATAGAATTTCAGATGTTGCGGTTTAAACGCTAAACTAAAATGAAACTTTTTTTAATATCTTGTTACCGAAAATTGTATCATAATATAATTGATTCACAACACAGAAAACTCTTACATGGTATGACGTCACAAATTACCGTACCTATTGTACGCATAGCCGAATATAATCCACCGAGAAAAAACTTTTATCACGATTTTACAATAAGTTGTTCAATTGTTGATAAACATTTTTTTTTGCCTGAATGAGAACATTGCATGATAGATAATTATTAAACTTTATTTCTTTTAATTCTATGGAGCTGTTCTTGGAAGACTTCAGCATAGTTCCCTGTTAGAAAAAAATAAATCACTTACTGGATAGAATCATAAACAAAAATCCATTTCAGCATTTTTGTTTATAATTTTATCCAGTACGTGTCAAAATTTTAAATATGTTGAAATCCGATGTAAATAAATTTCATTATTAAAGTCCCCGAAGTGACCGTGGCTTGCGCAAGTGTTTTTCAGCCCTCTGGGAAAATTATGAATTTTGGTCCTACAGTTTTGGGAGTCGAGATCTATTTTTGAGATTTTGTTTTTAAGATTTCAAAAATGCCAAACACTTGTTTTTCACATTGTTTTACAACATTTGTATTTTTTCGAGAATAATTTAACTTCATGTTTTTTTTTTCAAAAATCATCTATACTAATCTGAATCGAACCTCATTCATATTTTTCCGATCTTGTTGAAAAAAGTTGAACACTAAAGAACTTGTTGAACTACACGTGCATCGATAAATAACATTAAAAAATATGATAGTTTTATTAAATGATCGGATCGAATACATCAAATTGATACGATAACGTATGTATTGCTAGGTAACAGGTAAATGATAAATGGATTAACTCTTTTGGCCGTATAAATATTATTGTCTTCTTCAAGTAATTAGATACTTAAACAAATTTTAAATTAAATAATAGAATAAAATAATTACTTTGATACAGTAACTCAGATTTTATCAAAGTAATTATTTTATTAGAAGTATATTAGAAGACTTTAAAAGTAGCAAAGGTTGTATGACTGTCGTGCGTTTGGGCACCTGAAACTACTTTGTTAATTTTGTGTGCTTATCCTAGTTTACGAATTAAGCAATCTGTACTACATATTTTATAAAACGATGATGTTTTTTATTTAATGGTTTAACAAACGTTAAATTCTTTAATAGTAATTACAAAGCTAAAAAAATAAGCACGACACAAAATATTTCCAGATACCATTCAATAATTTTCACTGAAGACATTAAACTGACAAATAGACGTCTTCTTTTTCCTTTTAGTGTCAATGTGCCCAATATCACCGCTGAGGTTCGATAGGACACGCTACACACTCCCCCTTTTGATCAAGAGGGTAACCCCGAATGATTAAAAACACCAGAACCACCAACTTTCCGCGGGCGACCCCTATGTCGCTTTGGAGCAACAGGTTCCGGACAGTGATCATCCCTTCCGTGGTACCTAATCAAATCTGAGACATGGTACTTACCGACAAGTTGTCCAGTCTTACGAGATGATAAAAAGAAAGTTGTTGGACTCACCTTCTTGGAAATCACATACGGTCCATCCTTTTTTTTTTTTTTTTTTTTTTTTTTTTAATAGCCGTGAGTGTCCCAATGTTGGGCAAAGGCCTCTCTTTCACTCCTCCAAGATTCTCTATATTGTGCTAGTGCGCGCCAGTTCTTATTAAATTTGTTTAATTCGTCGCACCAGCGGGTCCGGGGCCGACCAGGCAGTCGCTTGCCGTTTGGAATCCAATCAGTTACTCTTTTGGCCCACTGATCTTGGGACATCCTGGTCACATGCCCGGCCCAGTCCCATTTTAATTTTGCAGCTTTGTCGGCTACATCTATTATTTTAGTTTGGGAGCGCAGCGTGGTGTTGCGTATGCGATCGGAGAGTTTAACGCCCAGTATGCTACGTTCCATACCTCGCTGGCATCCTGCTTCGGGATAAATATATAATGATACGCATTACTTAAGACATGGGATTTCATCAGAACCAAATCACCTTCCTCGAAAGCTTCCGGATCACGGCGTCATATATCAGCCTGTACCTTTCGGACATCTTGATGATGTTCGATGCTCTCCTTAGCTCTAGAAAGCGAGTCAACGAGCTTAACAAGGTATGGCGTTATCTGAGGGACATAGTTCTCAGATTCAACAATAGCCCGTAAATCAGCTTGAGCGAATAACGGAGATCGAAGTTCTCGCCCGAATGTCAAAAAAGCAGGGGTATGTTCCGTGGGAGCAGTGAGAGAACTATTAAAAGCAAATCTGACGAATGGTAACACCTCCGGCCATTGTTTATGATTTCCCTGAACAAGAATTGCGAGCTGAGCCTTGAGGTCGCGATTCTTTCTCTCTACTGGGTTTGCCTCTGGATGATAGTACGGTATTAGGTTCTGTTTAACTCCTAAAACAAACAAGGCTTTCTGCATGATATCCGCGACAAACTGTACACCGTTGTCAGATATCATACGCCTTGGTAGACCAAACCTCATAAAAACTTCACTCACTAAGGTTTTAGCGCAAGCCTCCGCTGTAGCCTCTACGAGTGCAAAGAGTTCGACCCACTTACTAGCAGTATCCTCCACAATTAAGATCCACCTCTCATCTTGTGGCCCCTTAGGGAGAGGACCAAAAAGATCAACAGAGATGACCTCGAAACGTTGAGCAGGCGCTGGGGTCTGAAGCAATCCTTGAGGTTTCAAGTTAGAAGCTTTATACCGTTGACATTCAGTGCAAGTCTTGAGATATTCGGTAATATAGCGCCTCATACCGGGAAAATAAAACCGTTGAGATATGCGATGAATAGTTCGCTGAATACCTCCGTGAGCAGCAGTTGGTGAGTCATGACACTCGTACATGACCTTACTACGTAAGCTCTCCGGTATAACTAACTGAGGTTCCTCAGAATCTGATTCTTCTACTAACCTGTATAAAACCCCTTGGCTGAGAAGATATCCTCTCTCCGTCCAACGATGAACTGACAATTCATTGTCACTCTCCAAATCATTAAGAATTTTAGCTACTTCTGGGTCAGCTAATTGGGCTTCACGGGTAGATGTGGCAACCCAGTGAGGAACATCTACACTAACAGGGCAAACTCCACATTCCACCGGTGGCAAGTCCAAGACAGGGCGACTGAGAGTATCAGCTACCACATTAGCTTTTCCCGGAGTGTATTCAATTTTCAAATCAAAAGACTGTAGTTTGAGAGCCCAACGAGCAAGTCTTCCCGTTGGCGACTTGAGTGAAAAGATCCACTTCAGTGGTTGGTGATCACTCTTTAGGTACCCATACCTGATGACCATCGATGTACCCACGAAACTTTTCCACTGCCCAGACAACGGCCAACGCCTCCCTTTCAGTAGTGGAGTAGTTGCGTTCAGCTGGAGTGAGTAGTCGGCTGGCGTACTCGACTGGATGCTCATCTTGAGGTGACTCCCCCTGGAGTAAGGCTGCGCCTAGAGCAAAATCGCTTGCGTCGGTTCTAAGAATGAAAACCTTTGAATAATCAGCTTGAACAAGAATCGGGGGTGAAGCTAAAAGAGTTTTAAGCTGCGTAAAAGCAGCGACTTGCTCCTCTCCCCACTTCCAAGTCTGCGTCTTTCTAGTAAGACGAGTGATTGGCTCTGACACCTTCGCAAAATCCGGTATAAACTTCCGAAACCAGGAACATGTTTGAAGGAAGGTACGAAGTTGTTGGAGATTTGTTGGTTCCTTCATCTCAAGAATGGCACGTACCTTACCTTCGTCCGGAGATATACCATCTTTTGATATAATGTGTCCAAGATACTTAAGTCGCTCACGTGCAAAATAACATTTTTCTCGATTGGCCCGAAGCTTATAAACACGAAGCCGGTCGAATACCGCGCGTAAATCGCTAATATGAGCTTCAAAATTGTCTGAAATAACCAATACATCATCAAGGTACGCTAATACAGTCTTATCTGCGAGCGTAGGGCCTGATCTGAATCGGTCCATTAGCCTTTGAAAAGTCGCCGGCGCGTTTTTCAATCCAAATGGCATAACTTTGAAACGAAAACAACCAAAAGCCGTTACAAAAGAAGTTTTATCGCGATCCGCTTGTCTAATTTGCCAGTAGCCACTGCGAAGGTCAAGGGAACTCATGACACAACCTTTCTTGGTCGACTGCAACAAGTCGTCGATGCGTGGCATGGGGTATGCATCTCCTTTAGTAACCGCATTAAGCTTACGGTAATCTACACAAAACCTATACGTACCGTTAGGCTTAGGAACCAGAACACATGGGGCTGCCCAAGCAGATTCGCATTCCTCAATCACATCTGCTGCTAACATGTTATCCAACTCAGCACGTATGATCTCCTTCTTCGCAGGTGTGACTCGATATGGCGGCACAGCAATAGGTGGGTGCTCGCCGGTATCTATATGATGTTCAGCAAATGGTGTCGGCTCACCGAGTTCATTAAAAACATCAGAATACTCACACAATAAATCATCCAACTGGGACCTCTCAGACTGGGACAGCATGGCACCCTCATCTTCACGCAATACGTTCACAGCAGCACACTCGATAGGATCACGTATAGTTTCCAACGAAATAGGGTACACTGTCCGGGGCTGATCAGCGGTATACCAGGTTAAGTTGTCAAAATCAATAATCATCCTAGCCTTTCTGATAAAATCAATACCCAACAAAGTTTCGTTGTTGACTGCATCGGGCAAAACAACAAATTCTACCGGTATCGATAAGGTAGCGACTTGAACGTCAACCAAAGTTAATAGTACTCTAGTATTCTTTACAGTACCATCCGCAAGTTTTATCGACATAGACTCGAAGCGAAAAGTCTAACCACTACGTTTTAACAACGGAAAGAGTGTGCAACTAGCGATACTCCTACGCGCGGCTGTGTCCAATAATGCTGTACCTTTGTACCCCTGAATCCTTACCGGCAATATTGGGCGACCATGATCACCTTTACAATTAATAGAAGAAAATGTGTTAGAATGTTAGAAAGCTTAACACTTTCCTGCTTAACGATACTCGGGCAATTTGACCTAGTATGTCCCTTTACGCCACACCCGTAACAGATTATCTCTGTTGACGACAGTTTCTTACTAAGCCTGTCACGAGTGTGTCCACGTATTTTACAATATATACAAAATAACTTTTTATTAGCATCACTACACGGCGGGGGTACGCGAGACCGAGACGGCTGCACAGTGTTAACGGTGTGGGCTGAAGTGAATAGAACGGCAGCTTCGGGACTCCCTCCACAGAGCGGCACCGGTTTCACACTAGGCGGCTGTGACGTCGTAACGGCATTTCCAGTAGCTGATGTCACTGAATGTCCTTCCATAAGAGACTCCTCTATAGATCTACATCTCTCTATGAGGGTTTCTATATCATGTACTTGATCCCTCGGTAGTCTTTTCCTGATCCTCTGATGTAACAAGCCATATATCATGTCTTGACGAGCTCCGTGGCGCAGCGGTCAACACGCCGGCCTGTGACACGGAAGGTCCCGGGTTCGATCCCCGGTCAGGTCAAGATGGAAAATGAACTTTTTCAGATTGTCCTGGGTCTTGGATGTTTATCTATATATGTATTTGTTATAAAATATAGTATTGTTAAGTTAGTATCCCATAACACAAGTCTTACTTAAGAACTTACTTTGGGGCTAGCTCAATCTGTGTGATTTGTCCGTATATATATTTATATTTATTTATTAAACGAGCTTCCTCTGGTAATCCATAGGGCAACTTAGATAGCAATGCTCTTTTCTGTATTATAAATACATCAGCGCGTTCTTCTCCTTGTTCAGATGCAAATATATCTCTGTAGAGTTTATACGCAGGACGAGGTACACCATACATAGCCTTCAAGCGCTTTATAGCGTCCGACCATGACTGAATTTCATTTCGGACCCCTCTCCAAAATATAGCGGCTTCCCCGTACAATAACATTGGGAGTCCACGCAACGCCATATCATCGCTTACGCAAGTGCACTCCTTGTAAACCTCTACAGCATCGATAAATGCTTCAACATCTTCAGGATGCTGTGACGAGCCGTCAAATCGAGCGGTGCATTTTGACAAATTCCCTGCTTTTTGGGACGGTGATGATTTGAAAACGGCGGAGCTCCCGCTAGGCGAAGATTCTAAAAGCGTTGCGCGTATAGAGGCAACAAGCGCTGAGAATTGCTCACTAAAATACAGCTTGATTCATCACTAAAATACAGCTCCTCTTTGTCGACTTTGTCTTTCTTCGGCGGCATCGCGGATATTTTAAAATCGTGCGACGTGAATTTTTTTTCGGCCAAAACGTTGGGACGCCAATTTAACAAACGTTAAATTATTTAATAGTAATTACAAAGCTAAAAAAATAAGCACGACACAAAATATTTCCAGATACCATTCAATAATTTTCACCGAAGACATTAAACTGACAAATAGACGTCTTCTTTTTCCTTTTAGTGTCAATGTGCCCAATATCACCGCTGAGGTTCGATAGGACACGCTACAATGGTATATTTTAACTGCGTCATGCATAAACTAATCAAATCGAATTAGTTTTTTTTTTATTTATTTAAAAGAGTATGATTAAATGATCTAAGAGTATGACTCCTGCTTAATTGCATTCAACATTTCAAACTTAATCGAAATTGGTTTGTAGTTTCTTAAATTAATGAATTAAACTCATTTGCGTGAAGTCAGTCAGTATTTTTACGAGTATTGATAGACAATCATTTATTTGTGTAGTTGTTTCGGGACTTTAATTATTGAAGTATTTAGCAGTAAACTAGTGCTGTAAAAAAGTTTAAAATTTTCGAATTAAATGCAGCATAAAGTACTATCAGTACATGTACATGATGTTTGGTACGGAGTCTTAATAATTAATCACTATTGATCAAGATTATATACTTAAGTTTTGCAAAACTGATCGGTAGTTATTAGATTATTTTAATAAGTTTTATTGGATGTGAAGTAACATTAACTTTATATAAGTAGCTTCTGGTGTTGGTTAAGTACTCTCCGAGTTCTTGAAGCGGGCATTTAATGCATAGTGACAAATCACACAGATTGAGCTAGCCCCACAGTGACACTTGTGAACTTGTGGGATACTAAATAAACGATACTATAATTAATAAAAAAATCCTATATAGATGAAAATCCAAGACCCAGACCAATCAATCTGAAATCGTTTTCCATCATGACATGGCCGGAGATCGAACCCGGGCCCTTCATATTGCAAAATGGCGTTTTAACCACTGCGCCACGGAGGCTTAATTTTTTTTTCGACAATTTTTTTGTCTGTAC
Source organism: Rhodophaea formosa (assembly GCA_963082605.1). NCBI lineage: Eukaryota > Metazoa > Arthropoda > Insecta > Lepidoptera > Pyralidae > Rhodophaea > Rhodophaea formosa. The sequence continues at coordinate 8,566,465 of OY720208.1, read as the reverse complement.
TCTTTTTTTTTACTAAGTAGTCATAGTCTTAGCCGAACTAAGCAATGATAATAAATTTAATCTAAATAAAATTGGACATTTACGATTATGCCATAGAATTAATATAGTTCTAACGAAAAGATTTAAAAAAGAAGTATGTCCTAACGTAAGGTATGCTGTAGTTTTCATGAGCCGTGTATGTAATTCGGTGTTATCAATCACAGTCGCCTCAGATACTTTTGATAAGTCCGTCTAGCCGGGCTGGACCTTGCTCTTATATCTAAAAGACAGGTCCCTGCCCGATAAATTATGATTATTACATATGTGTGTATAAACACTCATTACCTATATTTGTTATTATTTTCAACAAATCAACCAGAACGCCATTTCTTATCATTTGCTAATTAAAACAGTTGTAATGTATGTAAATTGTCATTAATGTTCATTTATCAATTTCGATTTTTCATTTTCAATCATTGTGAATCAGGACAATGACGAGGACAAGTAAAAGCCACTAACTACTTACGGATTACGGTCTTACGGATATTCGTTTGGATCAAATCTTTCAACTAAATTTCATACCAGTTCTCTTCTACCGATTGAGCAGACATTTTGCTTATTCAAGTCTTTATGTCAGTTCATTATTATGGAGTAATATCTTTTTTCTGATTTAATGCTACAAAGCTCAATAAAATATTTAGTACAGTATGTATTTGCTCATAGTAAAAAATAAACTTATTTTTGAAAATCTTATTAAATTGAGAAATAACATATTAGGTACGACTTAAGGCCGCTGCTTCAAATTCCCAACCATATCTTATTTTTTGAGTAGGTATTTAAAAATAGGATTGTAAAATGCATAATAAATAACCTTTAGAATTTTGTTCAAATCTAATTTCGAGTAACTTCTTTAAATAACGTATGGCTCTAATATTTCTTATATTTGTATTAAAATAAATTATTTCCATTGACCAAATTCCTGTTTTTTAACCGACTTTAAAAAAGCAGGAGGTTTATGTTTTTTTTATGTATGTTACGCGATTACTCAGTCAATTATGGATCGATTTTAGTGATTCTTTTTTTGTTGTATAGTTAATGCTCCAGAGGGGGTCTCATAAATTTTTTGTCGCAATGCATCGAGCATTTTTGAAAAAATAAAAATGAAAAAAAAATTGTAAGAGTATGTCGTTTGGTTTAAACTTATTTGTATTTTATTCTTATGCGAATCGAGATGATGATGATGAGAACGTTACTCCTCTATTTTGACTGAACTTCAAAGGTGGCTCTATAATATTTTTATCGAAATGTATCCAGTGCTTTTAGAAAAAATCAACAAAAACAAAAAAAAAAATGAACGACGTGGTTCGATTTATTTATAACGCATATTGTGTTGTTTACATATTATTTTTCGCCCGCATAATGCCGTGTGGTTCCCAGAGAAGAATAGGACTCCTTATAGTCTTCCCATAGATTTTGTAGAAGGCTACATAAGAAACACAAGCTAAACAAAACTAATAAACATTAAAGAGACCTCTCCAACCGATCTGGCCAGCATGGACAGTGTAAGCCAAATCTGACTGCTCTGGCTAATTTAATGCCTCTGATAGCACAGAGAGGGTCATGCTCCTGCACTGGAGACTAAAATAAAATAAAACCGGCCAAGTGCGTGTCGGGCCACGCGCAGTGTAGGGTTCCGTAGTTGCGAATGACAACTTTGAGTTCACACTATTCACACTCGCACCTTACAGTTTAACGACCAAAAACATCTAACAATGAAAATTGTATGAAATTTTACAGTTTATAAGTTGGTTGCCTATAACTTTTTAGTTTGTACTTACTACTCAGCTCTGATAGTTTTCCTTTCAACTTCAGTATATATGCTACTGCTGTAATTTTTTTCACGTATCTATATATAACCGTTTAGCAGATAGAAGGGGGGGACACTTACCTCTAACAAAAATTCGCACTTTAAAACCAAATATTTCGGAAACGGAGCCCTTAATCAAAAAATGGTGTTCTCAACCTCACAATATTTTTGAAAGACCTATTTAACGATACCCCACACAATAGGTAAATAGAGAAAAAAAATACTCCCTCACTTCACTTGTATGGGAGCTACCCTAAAAAAAATTTTTTTTCAAGATTTTATTCCACCACTTTTTTGCCATGATTAATATACATACCCATACCAAATTACAGCTTTCTAGTACTTATAGTCTCTGCGTAAAACCGCGGACGGACAGACAGACAGACAGACATGGCGAAACTATAAGGGTTCCTTGTTTACTACGGAACCCTAAAAAACGATGATGATGAATCCCACCAGTTTGACGAACGAACTAATGTATCGGAGTGGTAAAAACAGATTAGAGTGGTTAAGAGCGTATACTAGCAGTATTTTTTCTATATGGGTTCCATACAAATGTATTTCTCTATTTTCTCGCTGAAAACTGATTCTAGAGTCACAATTCTTTTTTCATAAAATCTAGTACTAAAATAGGAATGCCTCTATTTTTTATTTTTTCCAAAATAACTGTTTCTGTACATTTTTTTTTCTTTTAAACAGGTTTTTAGAAAAAATATAAAACATAGGGACATACCTATTTTAGTAATAGATTGTACGTAAAAAGAATTGTGCCTCTAGAAGCAGTTTTCAGCGAGAAAATAGAGAAATACATTTGTATGGAAAACGCACTGCTAGTATACCCTCTTAACGATTTCATGTATGAATGACACTTCGTTGCACACTTAACACATTATTAAAAATATTAAAATGAGCAATTGAGTGTTAATATTCATGCTCACAACGCGGAAATGCTGTGGTTGTTACAATACTAAGTTGATTTATGCGTCAGCGTCACTCGTATACGCAAAATTATTTTAATATGCGGATCGGACAAGGTCGCCTGGGTACTTGAAGTTGAGTTGATCACACTTATTATGACGTTTACTCCTTTTTAGGGTTCCGTAGTAAACTAGGAACCCTTATAGTTTCGCCATGTCTGTCTGTCCGTCTGCGGTTTTACTCAGAGACTATGATTACTAGAAAGCTGTAATTTGGTATGGGTATGTATATTAATCATGGCAAAAAAGTGGTAGAAAAAAATTTTGAAAAAAAAATTTTTTAGGGTAGTTCCCATACAAGTAAAGTGGGGAGTAATTTTTTTTTCTCTACTTTCCCATCGTGTAGGGTATCGTTAAAAAGGTCTTTAAAAAATATTGTTCGGTTGAGAACACCATTTTTCGATTTAGGGATCCGTTTCCGAAATATTTTGTTTTTTAAGTGAAATTTTTTGTTAGGGGTAAGTATCCCCCCCCCCCCCCCTCTATCTGCTAAATGGTTATATATGGATACGTGAAAATTACAGCAGTAGTATTTACATATACTGAAGTTGAAAGGAAAACTATCAGAGCTGAGTACTAAGCGCAAACTAAAAAGTTATAGGCAACCAACTTATAAAATGTACTGGAAAATGTAAAATTTCATACAATTTTCATTGTTAGATGTTTTTGGTCGTTAAACTGTGAGGTGCGAGTGTAAGCAGTGTGAACTCAAAGTTGTCATTCGCAACTACGGAACCCTACACTGCGCGTGGCCCGACATGCACTTGGCCGGTTTTTATATTCGTCCATTCGACGTAGAATTCACAGCAAGTCTTTAGTATGGAGGGTAGAGTAACGAGAATAATTAGAGATCGACCAATATTCTGCCAAAACCGAACTTTCGGTTTCGGTAGCAGCTTTCCCTGAAATCGAAACTAATTTAATAATGTGAAAAATAACTTTCCTTGCTGGTTTAGGAGAAAAGGAAAAACATCGAATACCAAATACTTCTCTCCCCGTGCATACCGTATATGCCGGTCAAGGCATTGGGCTAAAATAAAAGGAATCATGTCACTAGGCGATTCAGCTAGCAACCAATCACTTGCAACCAATCACTTTTTTGATTCCTGAAGGGGGGAACCCCTTACGTCCACTAACACGCTAAACGTGGCCTTTTGGTTTGATGCCCTTAGACTCTGTCACGCTGCAAGGGATAGTAGTATAGACCCACTACTAGGCTGAGTATTGACGCGCATGTCCCGAGAATATTAAGTTTATGGTCGCCATACCAATTCACACACACAAACACGTAAGTTTCGGCTAGGCCGAAAATTTTGCCGATTTTATACCGAAACGAAACGGTCGCCGTAATTTATTTTTTGCCGCAACCGTTCGTTTGATGTATGATTATGAGATAATCGCATAGTAAACAATATTCACACAGATTTCATAACTCCTGTCATATAATTCGAATTTCAAAAAAAGAAAACAATTGTTTCGAATACAATTTTATCAAAACGGGTTTGTGGTTTGAAGACGGATTATTTCTCTTATCTAATATTATATCCTCAGAATAGATTATATCTATCTTTTCTAATATTATAAAGATGAAAGATTTAATTGTCTGTTTGTTTGAATAGGCTCCGAAACTACGGGACCGATTTTAAAGATTCGTTATAAGAAGAACGTAATATAATTGCGGGTGACATAGGCTGTAATTTTCGTGGATGACATCTATAAACTTATTGAAGGTTTTTATTGACAACACTATTAATTACTGTTATTATGTAGAGATATAGAGTAAAAAATATAATGCCGAATGAATTATGAATAGAGTGTATGCACGTAATTTTATTATTTGCTCATTATAATCCTTACTAACCACAGAAAAAAAATATGAAAAACTTTTAAAATATCTTAATTAACGACGAAGATGTAAAACTTTAAAGTTTAAATAAGAAAGAGAAGTCCGATATGGACTAGTGACGTCATAGTCTATGTCATGCATACATTTGCCATATAAAATAGTGTGTTCGCGAGTGAGATAGAAGTACCTATTTTCGTAAAATCCTTTAATCTCGTTTGTTTTTCAACCAAATTTTATTCCGTTTTCACTTTCAGTACTTTACTATTGAATATTTTTGGATAAACTGGTAAGATAACAGATATTTTTTTCATGCATATTCCCTATTATTTACTTACTCATCTTATTTGGAAAAATCTCTTACACAACACCAATCTCCTAAAATTTATTTGCCATAAAAGATAACGTGACAGCCGTCGTGTGATGATATATTTGTAGGTTGTGTACCGTGATTTAGAGGTTACAATTGAATCTAAATTCTTCTATTCACTAGATCATCTCATTTCAGATTAGAATGGTAATATCCTAGCATAAGACACGAGTACAATTAATCGGGTATTACTCTCTGCAGCAAGTGCTTACAGTGTGTGCGCGCATATAACGTGAATGTATGTGTATGTGCCTTATTCAACTCTGTCATGCCATGCGATTACGGCAGCTGCCAATTTAGTCGCATGTATGTACCTATTGCGTGGGACCATTACTACTGTATCTCTAAGTACCTACTGTGTTGCATTGACATGACACAGTTATACTCTTTCCATGTTTGCTATCTCTTACACGTTTATAGCATGTTTGTTTACAATGCAATATGTAAGTGTTTGTAATGTCCGAAACAGCGCTTACTTATTTGTTTGTTTTTCTTGCGTGTAAGTGGCCAATACGTGGTCAGGTTTTTTTCAATCAATAATCACAGAACGAACTTAAAACTGAAGTAATGCTAAAATGTTGTATGATTTTTTATTCAGTTGACCTAGATAGAACAACAACTGCACTTTCAATAATGATAATTTATGGAATCGAGTAAAATGCGACTGTATGTCCCAAGATATATAATGTTTTAGGATATTAACAAGACTAATACGAAATTTAAAGAAGCCGCCATAAAGCCCCTCTATATGAGTTGTGCATAAACAAATGGCTAGTGGTTGCTAGGTCATTGGTCAAACATGTGAATTCTTCGTAGGAATAATTATATTGTGCCCATTGGGATAAATTTATTCATCCTAATCCTAACTATCCATCCTAACTAATATTATAAATGCCAAAGTGAGTTTGTTTGTTTATTTGTTTTGTTACGCTTTCACACCGAATCTACTGATCCGATCATCATGAAATCACGCGTAAAAGTGGATTTAGAACATAATAATATGAATACTATACGTAATTGTTATCATTTACACATTTTAATTATATTCGGCCAAAACTGTCACCTAAATGAAAGCGAAGGTTCGTTTTCGGCTGGATATCCAATTTCGTATGGTCTTTAAAAATAAATTGCTGATGGAAACTGCGTGCACATTGAACCCTGTGTTATCTTATCTCTTTTAAAATATTTATTTACTTAGTTATAATTTGCTTCTGTTCGCAGACTCCACCCACATTGACGAGTTTATTATTTGGCAAGCCGGTGCATGCGCATATGTACATAGAGCGGATACCGGTCGAGAAAGTTCCGGAGGGCGAGCAGGAGGCCACCAAATGGATGCACGATCTCTTCGTTACAAAGGTAAAACCGTAATAATAATTTGTAACGGAACTAACATTACGTCCTTTCGTTGTAATAATAGGTGTTTAATTACTTATTAATCGGTTCCGATGTAAATGGTTTGATTAACGTTGGCATTCTGGTTTCGTTGTTAATTTGAAGACAATTAAACTCGTTTGTAGAGTTTATGGTTAAACACGCTCACACAAAATAAGGCTGGCTAAGGATTGAGTTAATGGCATATGTACTATTTCATTCACAATGCTATTATGATTATACTCTTAATAAAATAAAGAAATAAGATATGGGAAAAAAATCCACGCGGGCAGGATTCGAACCGGCAATCTTTACTCGTTAAGGAGTAAAGAAAGACATTATCCCTTGCGGGGTAGACAGCGCCCATGGTTATAAAACCTACAGGCCACGTTTAGCATCGTAGTGGGCGTAAAGGTGGAAAGCTAAATTAAAAAAAAGCTAAAAGAAAATTAGATATTCGCCCAATCCCTTAACCGGCTTTTACGGTCTACGCGGGAAGAAAAGCAGCTGGTATATTCTATGTTTTTCTTTTCTCCCAAACCAGCATGAAATGACAGCAGAAAGACCGCCGGTTCAAATCATACCTGCGTGGAATTTTTTCTCTTTTTAGGGTTCCGTAATAAACTAGGAACCCTTATAGTTTCGCCATGTCTGTCTGTCTGTCTGTCTGTCCGTCCGCGGTTTTACTCAGAGACTATAAGTACTAGAAAGCTGTAATTTGGTATGAGTGTGTATATTAACCATGGCAAAAAAGTCGTAGAATAAAATCTTGAAAAAAAATTTTTTTTTTGGTAGCTCCCATACAAGTAAAGTGGAGGAGTATTTTTTTTTTCTCTATTTACCCATCGTGTGGGGTATCGTTAAAAAGGTCTTTGAAAAATATTGTGAGGTTGAGAACACCATTTTTCGATTTAGGGATCCGTTTCCGAAATATTTGGTTTTAAAGTGCAAAATTTTGTTAGAGGTACGTGTCCCCCCCCTCTATCTGCTAAACGGTTATATATGGATACGTGAAAAAAATTACAGCAGTAGTATATATACTGAAGTTGAAAGGAAAACTATCAGAGCTAGGTACTAAGTGCAAACTAAAAAGTTATAGGCAACCAACTTATAAAATGTAAAATTTCATACAAGCTTCATTGTTAGATGTTTTTGGTCGTTAAACTGTGAGGTGCGAGTGTAAACAGTGTGAACTCAAAGTTATCATTCGCAACTACGGAACCCTACACTGCGCGTGGCCCGACACGCACTTGGCCGGTTTTTTAGTGTTCCGTAGTAAACAAGGAACCCTTATAGTTTCGACATGTCTGTCTGTCTGTCCGTCCGCGGTTTTACGCAGAGGCTCTAAGTACTAGAAAGCTGTAATTTGGTATGGGTATGTATATTAATCATGGCAAAAAAGTGGTAGAATAAAATCATGAAAAAAAAAAATTTTTTTTTCTCTATTTACCCATCGTGTGGGGTATCGTTAAATAGGTCTTTCAAAAATATTGTGAGGTTGAGACCACCATTTTTCGATTTAGGAATCCGTTTCTGAAATAGTTGGTTTTAAAGTGCGAATTTTTGTTAGAGGTAAGTGTCCCCCCCCCCTCTATCTGCTTAACGGTTATATATAGATACGTGAAAAAAATTACAGCAGTAGTCATCATCATCATTTCGTGTAGGTGACACGGTCAGTCGACCATGCACACCCTAGTGTCAGAGTTCTGCGGAACCGCCTCTCGGCCTCTGACGTGGTTCCTTTAACGACTACCAGATGGCAGCCGGGACCACCGGCTTAACGTGCCTTCCGAAGCACGGAATCATCTTTCTTATCAGACAATCAGGTGATTCATGCCTGCAATGTCCTAACCAAACTGGAAACAACTTAACAAAGTATGCTTCCCGTGGGAATCGAACCCACGACCTCCGGGTCAATAAGGCGAACGCCTTAACCACTACAGCAGTAGTATATATACTGAAGTTGAAAGGAAAACTATCAGAGCTGTGTAACTAAAAAGTTATAGGCAACCAACTTATAAACTGTAAAATTTCATACTATTTTCATTGTTAGATGTTTTTGGTCGTTAAACTGTAAGGTGCGAGTGTGAATAGTGTGAACTCAAAGTTGTCATTCGCAACCCTACACTGCGCGTGGCCCAACACACCCTTGGCCGGTTTTTTCAATAAGAGTATGTACTATTAATAAATATTGTTAGTTTAACTCTACATGTATTGTATGCTGGAAAACTACTCAGGTTTGGCCATTTCGTGGCCCGGGCAGGGGCTCTAGAACAAAAACGAAGACAAATACATCTGATGATGTAAAGCATTTGCAGCGCTGGTAATTTAGGGCCGCACAGCTCGTCAGGTACCTACTAAAAGTTACACCCAATCCCCAAATAAATAAATTTAAATATGCTTAATTTTAAATATATCGTGAATGGAAATTTCCACGATATATTACTAAAACCAATATACAACAACAATGTAATCTTAATTGAAGAAGGTAATCTTTAATGTCTACTTATTTATGGCATGCATTTTGTCATATCTAAATACAATTAATCCTCGGTAACAAAAAGTGGAAAATGATAAAGTTGATATCTGTAAACTATGAGTACTATGACTGAAAAACTGAGATGATGAAATATCGTCGCACTCATTACTCATATTAACGCAGCCAAAGAAAACTAAAGAACACATGTCTATTTGCAGATAAAGCGTTGCTTAAACACTCAACGAGACACTTACAACTATTGTTATTTTTCCCTTTTTTTTTTTTTATGTCATAGGACGGCAAACGAGCAAGTGGGTCACCTGATGGGAAGTGATCACCGCTGCCCATGGACAACTGCAACACCAGAGGTGTCACAGGAGCGTTGCCGGCCTTTTATTTTTCTCTCCCCAGAGGGGAGAGGGAGATGGGCCTCCGGCTCTCTCACTCACCGAACGAAGCATAGTAGCGGTAAAGCTACTACTCAAACGTCGATTTTCTGTGAGACTGTGGTACTTCCCCGGACGAGCCGGCCCATTCATGCTACTAGCAAAAGTGATTTTCGCCGGTAGCGAGGCTCTACCACAACGGAACCTACCTATTAACCTACTTATTTTTCTGGACGAGTGTCCGTGAAAGACTTTAACCTTCACTTGATCTTCGAGTACATTTATCTAGTCTAGATTTTAAACTGATATTATAAAGAGGAAGGATGTGTGTTTGTTTGTAGTGAATAAACTCGAAAACTATTGGACCGATTTTCATCTTCATTTAATCGGTTCTGTAGTTTTTGAGTTCATCCAATGCAAACATACATACACCTCTTTTGAATTTTAATCACTAGCTGTTTCCCACGACTTCATCCGCGTGGTTTTCGGTTTCTTTTACTATTTATCTGGGCCCCCGGGCCGACCCCCAGTCTCCCAAACCTCAGGACCCGAATCATCACAGGTGATGATGTTATGTGAAACGGTCATAGGTGTCTGAGATATCAATAGTTTTCGCAGCACTTGACTCATAATGACGTTTATACGCAATTTTTTGATACCTTGGATTACAACGCAGTATGTATTCAAATTAGGAGATGTTCTTACTATTGAGAAGATAGCTTTACTACGAGTTATTGAGCGTCTATGTCTTCGTTACCTCATCTTAAGGAGGGAGCGGACTGGATTAATTTAGCCGGGAATCGTTCGCCTTTCCAACTCTTATGTAGGCTAGTTTCGCACCGTTTCTTAATTTTGTCGTTACTTCACTACTTTGCCGGCAACTGACACACAAATTGCTCGCGTTATTTCGCTGCAATTCAATCGCTCATTGAATAAGTTGGCTTCCAGTTCGAATAGTCCATTAGGTAGTTATACAACGTGTCTGTTACGAAATCATGTTTTATCACATAGGTATATTCGCAAAACAGAACAGGCCCGAAAACTGGGTCAAAATAAATTAAGTTTTTTTTCACGAGGAATTAAAAAAAGTGAAAACGATATAGAGTATCACTGGCCAGTTAATCACTATTTTGATGTTAGAATTCAGTACCAACGACCTCCATCTCAATTCTCAATAATATACAACCACTTTGCGTAAAAAAGATACCTACAAAATACTTGTGCAACAAGTGTTTATTTTTAGTATTATCTTTTATTTTTTCGTTTTCATGGTATAAAGTAAAATAATAAGCAATTTTTTGAATAAAACAGATTTATGTCAAGGGCCATAAATCTCTTGCGTCGCTCAGGATTCTAACTCTTGAATCTCACTATGGCCTTTAAACGGGTCTAACATAATAGGTTGATATGGGAAAAATTCCATGCAGGCCGGACTCGAACCAGCGTTTTGGTCTTTGACTAATGCCCGCGCTTTGACCCTTACACGTCGAATTTCTCCATTATAAAACAAAGACCGAGACGGTTTTCGAGTCCTGACCGCGTGCAAGTTTTTCACATACCTAGCTTTTTTCTTAACAAGAGTTTTTCAAGAGCATTGTGAATGCGTAAAAACACTTACAAAATAATGCTGAAAAGTATTTTCCTTGCGTCACAATATACTATTAAAGGATATGGTTAGCCATATATCATCCATCATTTACATACTACATCTATCGAAATACAAGAAAAAAATATTTAACATTCCATATAAATTGAGCAATCAACTACTCGAGTTTCTATGCTGGTGGTCAATTGTATGTGCATTAGGGAAATTTTTCTGTGAATCTTCACTTATCTCTTTGCATTTATGTTTTCAGGATAAAATGCAAGATTCCTTCATAAACACCGGCGACTTCTTCTCGCAATCCGGCGTGGAGAGGGTCGAGCCCTTCACTGTCGGGCCCCGCATCTACTCGCTAATCAATACTCTAGGCTGGGCGGTGGTGACCCTAACTCCAATAATGTACTATCTTCTTGGACTGCTCTTCAGCGGAAAACTTCTGTATTTCTCAATTGCCGCCGCTATTTTTGCCGCCTGTAAGTATAGCTAATTATTATAATGTGAATTCGAAGAGATTTGTAAAAGAACGAAGGTCACCGACATAGCTCAGTGGATTAGCTCCTTGAAGTGGCAGCGGGCGGGGCACATAGCGAGAAGAACCGATGGCCGATGGGGCAGAAAGATTCTTAAATGGCGACTACGTACCGGCAGGCGCAGCGTTAGAAACCCACGGTACCAGGTGGACTGTTGACCTGACCAAGGTAGCAGGAAGACGCTGGATGCTAGCCGCTTCCAACCGGTCGTATTGGAAATCCTTAGGGGAGACCTATGTCTAGCAGTGGACTTCTTGCAGGTGAGATGATGATGATCAAGTGAGTATTTTTTTTTTTACTTTGCTACTGACTGAAACCAAAGAGATGGACAGACTTGAACCCGCTTGAGAGATAAAGGGTTCAAAGTCTTTACTCCCTTTAGGATGTGCTGGTCCTGAAGACTAGAAACTGGTCAGCTGGAAATGTAATTGAGTAATTGTGGATGTTTTTGTATACAATTGTTCCTTTAAAAATATGGAAAGCTTTTTCTTTTATAATAAATAAGTATATATTTATTCCTATGGATAAATCACAAAGTTAGCTAGCCGAGCTGTAAGATGTGAACTTGTGTTGTAGGATACTGACTGAACGATACTATTTTTTAATGAGAAGAACACACATTCAAATATTGATCGTTTTGGACTCGTTAAAGGGGTGATTCAGCACGTCGATGTGAACAAATTTTCCTATGGGTACAATGCTGGACACTGTACATCCAAGAACCGGGAGAATCTGAAAAGATCTTTTCCATCTTGGCCTGGCCGGGCAGCAAATCTTGAACACTGGGATTCAAAGGCACTTGCAGTACCACTGAGCCACATAGGACAACAATATCTTTATTTGCATATGAATAGTGATAAATATTTGACCTTTTGTTAGAAAATGTATGAAAGTCATATGAGTTTCTCTCATTTTTATTTTTAAGTATTTTGTAAACATGACATATTTTTTGTTTTATATTTATATACAGTAAATATGTTAATATGTCGAAAACTCACTAATATAAATATCTAAATTGTTTATTTAACGAGATTTCGTCAGTTTAGAGAAGAAAAGTCCACACATTTTGCCAGTTTTGGAAGAATTGTAAGCGTCACCCCCATACTGCGTATTGAACTAGGTATATACTTAAAAACACCTTTGTACCTTCCAATTTGAAATAAAACCTGTTAAGTGCGAGTCAGAATCCCGGGTGATGAAGGGTTCCATAATACTATACAATATTTAATGACAAAAACGCTGTGTTGTTAAAGCGGTCATAAATAAACAGATTTTGTAAATATTTAAATTTGGGTATTACAGTTCGATCTTTGTTATAGGGTCCTGAATTTTTTCTTAGGATACGGAACTGTAAAAAAATTTTGTCCAATTGTTGTTCTGACCCCACAAATATGTAGCACATGTAGAGCATAACTTTATTTTTTGTTTCAGTTTTCATCCTCCTTCAGAAATCCATTGGAATGTCAAAGATTAGCCAGGGTTCTTCGTACGGAACGGAAAAGAAGTAACGAACCCGTATGTATTTATAAATTATGTATACTAGTGTTTGTATACACATTTTTAATGATTATTATTTAACTCTTATAACAAAATCATGTTTTGTATTGTTCAATCATGAAACGAATAGAAAATTAGGAGTGGGTTGAATAAAAATCGCAATAAATCGTACTAAACTAAGACTACTTGTTGGCGTCAGTTGTTTTAAAAAATATTTTTGTAAGAAATCTATAAAAAAAAATTAGTTCTTCGAATATACTTATACCGAAATACAATGTTAGTGTACCTATACTGAATGTATATTTTGACGTTTTTGTCTTGATATTTTGTACAAAACAAAAATACATTACTTCTATAAGCATTATTTTCTAGAACATGCTTTGAGAAAAATATTTTCTTATGGTTATTGTTTCGAATGTTGTTGTTATGTTATGTTGTCGAAAGAAAAAGGTGACCATAAAAATAAGGCCACTCTTTAAATATGCTGTAGTTTGCACAACAATTATACAAGTGAAAATGTATGTAGTTTAATCTTTATTTATTTTAACAGTTTACATACTAAGTAACATTTATTTTTGTTATAAATAATATGGAAAGTGTTATTTTACTAATTTAAACTTAAACTTTTATTTAATGACAATGTGTATTAGCAACGAAGTTGCACAAATTGAAACAATAGCACAAATGTGTTCTATCTATGTATATGAAGTGGTGTTCGTTTGTTATTTAATTTGTGGATTTATCGACTTAATTTGTTGTCTATGATTAATTGGGTTCAGTATTCAAGTGAGTAATTGTGTTGTGGAAACAGGAAACAGTATCATTTTTTAAAAACTGTTTTGTTTTTAAAGCTAAATTTAAGTTTTTTGGATTGATTTAACTATGCATAAGTAAACCTACTAAAATGAACATATAACGTATCTCGTACGCGAGTCGTTATTAAGATATGTAAAAGGTTGCTTATAATTTGGATTACTTAAAAATTGAGGAAGTATAAAGAAATAAATTATAATTTTAGAATCATGTCGGTGGATATGAAATGGTAGATGCTTTAGGAAGTCAATGTTGTTAAGATGCTAAGTCACATTATTCAACCTGTTTAAATAGTGCATTTTGTTTGTGTTATATACTCACTCACATTCATTTTTGTACTAGTTTTTTACTGCTGATTTTATATGGAGTTATAAAGACAGCGCAAATAAAACTGATAATATTAAGTGCGAGGTGCCAAATTATTCACTAAAACGCACCAAAACATTTCAAAAATTCATTACATTGGCGCCATATGGTCCATTGTATCCTCCATTCACCTTAAATTATGTACAATGACTTCCGTCAGATTACTGAGATGACATTTCTTTAGGGACTTAGTAGCAATGTTGATTTGTTAACCAATGCAGCATTTTATATGATATCAACTCAGGTGTGTGATTCTTTGTAATGTTCTGAATTCTTTAATAAGATGTACAAACAAAAAATAAATATAAAAGGCTAGTTTGTCTTTTTCTTGTGTAAGGGCCGCGCTTTACTAGATTGGCATGGCATGGCATCGGAAGCGACACTATATACACATAACGTGACATAAGATGCAAAACGGGGGCTGTACTCTGGCGGGCGTCCAGACCGCCGGCCGGCTGGCCACGTTCAAGCATTTATGCATCTTAGTCACTTAGTATAAAGCTTGTTTTGAAATGATGCGTCGCTTCTGATGCCAATCTAGTGTAGCGCGGCACTAACTTCATCGATTTTTCCCAATTTTATACCATAACTGCTGGAAGCAATGCGCTAAGCATTTTATACTATCATAATAAGATTCATAAGATCTTCGTAGCTAGGGAATTAAACAATTAGTTAGGCTCCAACACATTTTTTTTTTCATGTCTGTGGAATTCAGTCATATGATGGTAGATGAAAAAAAAAAGGAAGGGCGTTCAAAAGCTGGACAGTAAAGAACTTTCTTATACATCTTGGCAGCATGGGGTGGAGTTTTGTTGAGTCGTAGATTACCTGCACTGGCTGCACTGTGTAAATTACGGACATGAGGTTCGTAAAGGAATACAAAACTTTATTTGAGATAGCATACAAACTGTTAAATATGATAGAGAAAAGAAGAGAGAGAATACGCCAGTCATGGCGAAGGGGAATAGGAACACATGAGGTGCGTGCGAAATTAAGATACCTACCTACATAATCGTACTTCAATCCATATTCGGTCTATGGATGGAGTTAGCGATCCGAACAGATTTTTTTGCTTATAACTAATATCTGTGGAGAAAGCACCATTTTGGTATCCAATGGCTGAAATTTATATGCCGATTAAGAGTCGCCTGGACGCGCATGTCTCCATACAAACGGAAAAAGGGAATTGTGGCAATATTTGATAATTTTAGGGCAAAATTGAGCATCCAATCAATTAATCTCATTATAATCTACGTACGTTCCTATACAGTTTGGTTAAATTATCAAATGTTTAAGAATTATACGCCTCTCAAGATTTCCATACAAATTTAAAAAGGCTTGTTATTCTCAAACCATTGGTATTTCAACCAAGCTGTATAGGAACGTAGGTAGATTATAATGAGATTAATTGATTAAATGCTTAATTTTACTCCAAAATTATTAAATATTGCATGAGACATGCGCTTCCAGGCGACTCTTAAGACGCCCGATTGAAGATATTTGCTGCGTTCGTTTTTCCGAAGAGCAGAGAATGCGATTTTGAAAAAAGACGATCTACTTTTATTAATAACTTGCGTTTTACTAGGATTATAGACCATGGGATTTACTCCAAGCAAAAATATGCGGTCAATCAACATTTATTTTTTGTAAGAGCTAACCAGATAGATAAAGACTATTAGAGTTGTAGATATATAACCAGAGGCAGACATAACTTGAGATTACGTTACATCTTGTTCTGTTTTATATTATGGCTTCCACCGAAATTTCATTGATTCTGCCAATATCCAGTATAATGAGGTACTAAGTATCGATGTTGTACGGTAAAGTTTTTTTAAGTAGCATCAAAGATGGCGTATGTTTTTTGATGCCTCGTGGGAGCTTCTGGCGGCAAATCTATATGAGTCCATTTATCAGTCCACTTTAACTATTTCACAAATTGTTAATGAGCACGAGCATTTATAACACCAAACTACAACAATTTCATATTATAAAGTCCACTAAAATCAATTTGCAAAAATCTCTAAGGCAAACTTCAACTGTACCCCATGACTTACCACCACAAACTACAAAATCTAATATGATGTTATATAAATAAAATGTCATGCATGACATTCTTTTATTTTATACATCAATTTTGTAAGGTACCTATTAAATTGATGGTTTAATCATAATTTTACTTCTGCTTATCAAAGCAGCAGTAGCAGTAGGTAGAACTGTTCTGGATTGTCTACAAAGATAATGCCTTGAAATTATTAGACCTTTCAGATTTAAATATTTTATTATAGAGTTTAAAAAATATGTCAAGTATACTGATTGTCCATCCTACTCAGTCTAAGAATAAAGTCCAGTAAATACATTTGTACTTTCACTTCTATTGGCTTATTGGTAACAAAGAATCCAGGAACCCCTGCTTTCTCTAAAGTAACTTGCTGGTCACTGACCTGAAAATTAAATAAGCTTTTATTAGGAAAACAAAATATGTTGGTTTCAGTCCGATCTAGGGATAGATTTCTCCAGTTGTCGTGGAGCTTGTCGATTGGATGGAAAAAATGGAGGGAGGCCTTTGCCCAGCAGTGGGACAGTTAATGGCTCGAAATGAAATGAAATGTTGGTTTACCTATTTATCAGACGGAAATCATGATGTGTCATACTAAATTTTATTTATCATCAGTATATAATTTATAAGGATGGTGGATGACAAAACATAACCTTTTCAACACAATTAGATCATATCACACAAACTGTCAACAGAATCACAACAAATGAATATGAGGCTGATATTTGGTTTCAGAGCTAGAAGTTGGGAGATCTGCTTACCTTTTGGTCTAATTGAATAACTAATTTCATGTCAGTTTGTTTCAATTCTTCCCGATGTCTGCTCAATAAAATACTTTTCTGTAGTTCTTGTTGCTCTGGATTGTGTATAGTATCAATCATATTTTTTATCTCCACTGAAAATCATAAATAGTATCGAGACATCAACTATCCTTCTTTGAAAAAAACCGGCCTAATGATTGACCTATTTTTTGTTTGACTAGACCAGGCATTGATATTTTGCATATTTCTACCAATATTGCAACAATTTAACTCATCTAGCATCACAGGACTGTTTAAAAATTTGCAGGTATTACAGCTTGAGAGATGAGCAAAATATTAAGGAATAAAAAAATACTCACATGTGTGCCTGTTTATGACTTGCAATCTTTGTTGAAATAAATGCTTCTCAGTGACATGTTGAATTTCCATTAACCCCTTAACTATCTCAAATACAGTATCATTAAGTAGGCAGTTCGCAAGACCTGACAGTAGTTCAATGGGTACTCGCATTTGATACTTTCTGAAACAGTATATGATTCCTGTGAAATGGATTGAGTAAATATGCGAAGCTTAGTTCCACCAGCATATCGGTGAATCGGTACTCACGGAGGGAGTTCCCTGGCCATTTCTTGTAGTTGTTCTAATAAAAAATATAGTTTTCTTTGGAGTGCCTCTGGTGTTTGTTCACTGAATTCCATTTTATTTGTTAGTGTTGCTGTGTTAGTGTAATATTCAAATCTCCAGTTGCTAGTCAATAACACGTAGTATTTTGTTCAAAAATCATAAATTCTTCAGCAAGACAAAACCTATTTTTACGATCTAATTTGTATTTATTTCGTTCGTGGAATAATATTTATAGGTACCTATAATCCCGTACGTAATCTGACTGAATGACACTGACATCTTCAGCGAGGGAGGGAAGGCAAACAACAAAAACGTCAATGTTTGGCTTTGATAAACAACTGTCACTGTCACTCAACGTCTGTGATGTGATTTGTGATGTCAGTCAGCCAGTCTAAATAATTTGTCTCTTCTCTGTCTTTATATTTTTATAATATTTAAATAAACAAAAATACTCTCTATCTTCTTTCTTAAAATTCGTAAAAGTTTGTGAATGTATTGATGAGAAATTAGTAAGAATGATATGAAGAAAACAAAGACAAAATCACAAAATATAAATTGATAAAGTGTGATAACTTGCAAAAACAAACATACTGACTTGTGTAGTAATTTGTGGTTGTAAGGGCGCTTCTGAAGATGATTGTTTATATTTTTGTTATAACGATTATATACTCCTGCATCTCTTTATGTGCTGGTGATGAACATCTTAAGCATGATTTATTAAAAATTACCAACTTGTAAGTAATATGTATATTTATTCAGTTGTGTCTTAAAGTATTTACAGTGGTTATAATTGGTATTATACTGTAGTAATACTTTGACTGTATCACTTAGAATTATTAATCGAGTGCAAAATCATATCCTATAAAATTATTATTTGGTTCCAATAATTTCTTTTTAAAATTGATTATGCAATTAAGAAAAGATGTCAAAATTGAATGCACTAAGAAAACTGGTTAATGTAAAATTTCAGGTATGAAGATGTGGGGCACAATAATGATGGATTTCCATCAGCATATCCTGAAGAATGTATAGAACTTTTAGATACTTTTGCTGAGTATGCAGCAAACTTGACTATGTGTTCTATACAAAATGCTAGACCAGTAAGATTTTGTGAAAAGTGTGTCGATCAATACATGCTGTTCTCAGTGAAATATAAGGAGTTATTAGATAAAGTCATAAATGGTACATCATGCAGGTCTATTTTCATATCACGTGACCGCCTGGAAGTCATTCTAGAATATCATGACAATATATTGTCCTTGTGGAATAAAGGAAATTGTAATGGTTGGTATAAATTTGACCAATTTGTTTGAATAACTACTAGACTTTTCTATATATGTTAGATACACAATTTAAGTTTTGGGTTGTAGGAGTAGCACAGCATAACAAAGTATTATTTAAGTTTATCAAAATTGTATGAACACAATGTGCTGTAGAGGAACCGAACTTCTCAGTATAAAGTAACAATTTCTTTGCTGTACTATACTGTGCTACGGGTCCATTCAAGTATTAGGTGAGCAGAATATTAGCATCGGTATAATAGTAATTCAACAGAAAATATTAACTTCCTCCCCCCTCCTGTCAGCAATAGTTAGAAAAGTTCTTCCCCCTCCCCCAAACTTAAATATTGGAAACCATTATATGTAACACAAAATTTCTGTATATTTTGCTGATGTCATCACCTTGAGAACTCCCCTGTCCCTTGACCCCTCTTTTACTGCTTATGTTATATTTGACCCCTACTCTGCATGGAAGACCTTTGACCATTACAGAATATCCTCATTTTCTGTGCTCATGGATAGAAACATGATATTCCAATTTAAAGTCCACCTACTAATTTGTGCTTATTAATTAAAGCACAAATCAGTAGGTGTGAACTTTACATACTTACATAATGTCTCTTCTTCATCCTATGTGGGGTAGACAAAGTACAGGTTTCAAGACCTTATAGGCCACGTTTAGCATGTTGGTGGAAAATTAAATTAAACAATTTGCATTAATTAAAATATAAACAAGCAAGCCCCTGTTTTTGACAGTTTACATCTGCTATAATATTTTTTACTGAAGTTACATAGCCTTTGACTCTTTAGTCTTTAGGGAAGAATACGAATCTAATGAGAACACATACTTCAAAATCGGTCAAGCAGTTTAGGTTAGGCTACAGGAGGCAACAATGGAACTGACATACACATACCTTTGCATACCACTACCCTTCTTCTGGGTGGGTCAGTCAGATGATAAGATAAGTGAAGATAGGTTGCTAGCTGCATTGCCTATTAACATGATTCCTCAAATATTCTCATTCGCTTCTATCCCTATCGGTTTTCACGATTTGCGGCGCGAAGAGAAGAAGCTGGTACAATCTACATCTTTTCTTTTATCCAGACTAACAAGAAACAAGGAGTGAAGGTGAAATTTACTAAAGTTTGGTTTTTCTTAGCAAACAAATTTGTGAAATACATTTGTTTCAATTAATTTATTGTACAACTATTAATTTTTTAACACAGTATATTTTTTTTTCAGAATGTTATGATTGGTCAGGGACAACCCCTGTTTTATCAAGCAGTACAATTCATTTCAAGAAACTCTTAAATGAAACTGTCACCTGCATCAAAACAACAATTAACCCTTTTGCCAATAATACTGATGAAGTTTGTGCAAGGTGTATGCAGTCTTATGTCCAGCTTGACAAATTCTATAGATCTCTGAGCAAAGATTCCATAGGTTTGGATAGTGTCTGCTTTGATACAGTGGACTCGGTAATACAACACTTTATTCTGTAAAGATCTATTTGCTTCCATATCAGTACAGACTGTGCTGCATAATTTCAAACAATTTGCATTGATGATGAAAAACATTACGTACCTAAAAAAGGTCATGGAATAGTGGTCACAAATTTTGTGACCACTATTCCATGACCTTTTTTAGGTCAAACTCAGACTTGTTGACTTACAAACTCAGA
Organism: Rhodophaea formosa; assembly: GCA_963082605.1. Taxonomy (NCBI): domain Eukaryota; kingdom Metazoa; phylum Arthropoda; class Insecta; order Lepidoptera; family Pyralidae; genus Rhodophaea; species Rhodophaea formosa. The sequence continues at coordinate 8,545,978 of OY720208.1, read as the reverse complement.
CTTGTTGCTTAAATATTTAAGCAACAAGTCTGAGTTTGTTTAATTCGCCTCCACTGGGGGCAAATGGGACTGCAAATGATTTGCCATTGCCACTCGTCACCAGGGAGGGGGGGGGGGGGGGGGGGGGGGCGTCGGCAGTAGTGGCAACTGGCACAACCCAAATTATAGTCCCATACGCCACCAGTGGAGGCCGTCCCCACTGAGAGCGAATGGGATATACCCAATATATGTAATAAAAATTATTCTCTACCGAAGTATGTACTGTCGTAGATTTTTTCTTATTACAAATTACGGGTGTCGCTAGTTTCGCTGATGTAAGCCTCCTAGTAGAAATGGACAGAAAAATATATTGTTTTTCCTAGTGTAATAAAATAATGCTAATCATTTTCACAAATCATATACAATATTCTAATTTATGGGAAGCGCAAATCTTTTGAGCTCCAGTGCTAACCCTATTTGAAATACCTAAATCAGTTGTCAATAAAACAGATATACCATTTAAAATTTTGTTCGATGTGCCCTTTAAACGATTTTTGAACTTCTGTTGACAACTTGAAGTGAGAATTGTAAAGCTTTCTCAGCAATTAAAAAACGGCCCACATAAATTTCGCAGAAATGAGTAGTTTATAAAATAGTTTGAAAGGTTGTCATATCTCAGCTTTCTTTCAAATGATCTATCCCAAATAGGGGCAGAACTGGACCCCAAAAAATTCATGTAATCACCTTAACATCTTTGTTTTAGATGAATACCACAAGATCTATATGGAGCAAAGATCTGAATTGTTGCAAGCGGTTGAGATCACCTGAAACAATTTTCCTATGGTGCACTGGGATTATTTCTTTTCTTCCAGTATTGTTTTATGTTATTGTTAGATATTTTACACCTCTAAGAGATCTTCCAAGAGCACTGAAAGGTATAAAAAAGAAATGAAATCATATTCTTTTTTTTATAAATTTTCTCTGTTTATTAATAAGTCAATGCGTTTTTCAGAGTCAAGATTCAAACAGTCGTTCTTAAGATCAAGTGATGGAGGAATTAACTAGCTATACTAAGAAACTTAAATAAATGTATCTAATTAAAATAAGTCACCAAAGATATCAAATAATATACAGCATTCTCCTTATTACTTCCAGTGTTTTATTTATGTGCTGTCTGATCACTTTGTATTTTGAGTTCTGTTTCCAATATGTTGTTTTCACAAAATTTAACCTAAATTCTTATCTATGTCTTGCTTTTTTATTGTTGTTCTTCTTTACACTACTGCTGCCATTACTATTAACCAGTTTATGTTTCAAAGCATTTGGTGTAGTGTCTCCCTTACTGATTAAACCCAACACAGAATCCTTATCTTTAGGTGTGCTAGGTCTACTGTCAAGCCCAACTGCAGATAACATTTTGTTGTCGCTTCCAAATGGTTTTTGTAATATTCCTGATGATGCCGCAATCTTCTGTGTAGCATTTTGTTTCATCTGAGAATGGCTTATGACTTTTTCAATGTTTCCATTTGTGTGTTGTTTTCCAGAGGGCTTAGATGCTATACTTTCTGAAGAGCCATGAATGGTAGTATGGTTCAAAGCTCCTATGTTGAGGCCAGAGCTGATCTGTGTATCTGATGAATCCTCATTTGTTTGTGACTCAGTTTCACTATTTCTGTCATCTGAAAATTAATAAAAAATTGTAGTTTGATTTTATTTTGAATCAGATAATAATGTTATCCTGACTAATATTATAAATGTGAAAGTAAGTTTGTTTGTTACACTTTTACACTTTATCTACTGAACCAATCATCATGAAATTTTGCATACACATTGTTTAGAGTACTCAGAAGGACATAGGCTATATTATCACGCAGGCGCCGCGTGATACAGCTAGTATTAAATATAGATTACTTACTTTTTGCTTCCGCTGGGTCAACAAGGCCACTCACAGCCTGTAAAAAGGTAAATTTATTTATAGACATTTATTAAATGTAAATTCATTCTAGACAAGTAAAATAGTAGAAACTTAAAATAATGCCAGCCAACACAATGCAATAGTGATTTGCTAAAGTTATTTTTAAGAGGAATCTGAAGAGATGAAAACATAGTTGTTTCAGGCGTATTGTCTAACTGTTATTAATTAATTGACACTTACTGCAATAGATGTAATGGAAGATTTTGAAAACAATCTTTCAGCTTCCTTAAATTTTCTGTTCCGCTTATCTGCTTTGGAGTTTGTACTCTTGTTGGTTGTCAGATATCTATCCCAACCTCGTATAATGTTTCCATACAGTTGTGTGTCCTCCAAATATGAGCCCTCAAAGGCATAAATTTGACGCTCCAGGTTTGCTAACGTTTCCTGTAATGAAAAAATAGTGTTAGAAAACTAAGTACTTTTGATTTTCTTACAAATAAGGTTCCAGAGGAAATTTTACTCAAACACCATGCAAATTTTTTTTACGTACCGAAGTCATTTGATAATTTTTTATTTTAAGAAAGTGTTGGCCACTTACACATACGAGAAACAACAATTTTTATAGAAGCAAATTTTCTACTAAAAGGAAAGTGTCTTACAGCTACTTCTGTTTTCTTTCTCACTAATTCTGCTAATTCAGCTCGCGTATCTGCGACTGAATTTTGTTTAGACGCCATGTTGGATTTTCTTGCTTGCACAGTTGGGGCTTCGCTAGCGGGGCTTTGAGGTGAAATAACCATCTCGTTGTTTGTAAATGTATTCAGGCTTCCATAACGTGTAAGAACTATGATTCTTAAATATTTCACTGAACACTTCCAAATTAACAAATAAACAAGTTGAAATATTGAGGACGATGCTTTCACCTCAATCAACCAACATAGACTATCCTACCGTATTGACGGTAGGATGACAGTGAAAGCTGGATATGACATTGACAACTATCGAAGTCAATATAAGAATCTCGCTCGCCAGCCACGCAGCATGCGCATTGCACTGCAACTGCAACTGCATGGTTCGTAGCGTAGGTATGCAGGTATAGTCCGAGTCAAACTACGGCGACTCGGAACATCACGCGAGTCGATGAGGCGGGCGCGTTCTGCGCAGCTCGCGGCTAATATCTGAGATGCCATAAAGTAGGTACGCAGTTATGAGGCAAGAAAAGCAAAAAAAAAAAATGTATGACATGACACTGACATATCACAATGTCAATGTCATGTCGTGCGTGACGGGGGCGGAATTTAGTTCCTTGGAAAAAAGGCTGAAAATTATCTCTGCTGAAACATTTTTTCTCTTCCATAATGTTTTCGTCATATGAAGTGTGAAAGAAGTATCCAATATGGCTATAAATTACATTCCTCGTGTGACACAGGTACGTTAAATATATATTTTTTATTGACTCTTTATTTTATCCTAATCCTCACTAATATTACAAATGCGAAAGTGAGATTATTTGTTTGTTACGCTTTCACGCCGTATCTACTGAACCGATCATCATGAAATTTTGCATACACATGAAGGACATAGGCTTTGTATCACGCGGGTGGAGCCGCGGGTAACAACTAGTTAAATATATATATTTTTAATTTGTACAAAATCGGTGAACTGTGTTAACTATCTGTAAGTCACTGAATTATTCTTTTTCTATTTTACTTTCATATCTTTTAATACTTTATGAAATGTACAAGTACATTTGCTTGAAGAAAGACTAGCTTTAGATAGAATAGCAAAATCATTATTATCTACTGTGATTGAACAAACTTCCAAAGATTTTTAATATATATATACCTAATATTTTAGCAGTTGAAATATGCATTTCTTCACAGTTTTGATTGAAGTAAATTCTTCAATGTTTTCAGTTGGATGCTGTGCAACTTGACAAACAAGTTGAAGAACTATTTAAACAACAAATTTTTCATGCCACTAAATATTTAGAGGTAATGTATAATTTTTTTCAATACGTCTTTAATATGTAAGTAGGTACTAAGTAAATATAAATCTGTGTTTAAATGGGTTCCCCTACTTGAAATCTAATGCCTATCTCTAATGAATATATCTAATCTAATCTAATTGTCTATGCAATCTTTAATCTGTGAGCTCTTCATCATTTGCAACAATTCATCACTAATCATCAAATCATCCAACTCTTTTCTCCATCCTCTTTGACCTCTTATTTAAAATCCAAATTTATTGTTCTGGGTGACTGACATCTATATTAAAGAACTTGGCTCTTCCAGCAATCTCCTCCATATGCCTCAACATCATTTGCCATGCATTTTTTACAGTGTTTTGAGCTTTGGAACTCCCTCCCAGCCGACTTTCACTGGGCCAGTCCGTAGTTGTTATGTCATTTAAGAATACAGTATGCGCACATTTCTGTTACCAAATCTAAAGACTATAAAAAATTTATGTTTTTTTTTTATGTATCACTGTATTTTATTTATTTTTTGTGGTATGCAAGTTTATTAAATAGAATTAGTTCCAAGTATTGATACAACTTTGTTTTTTATTAAACCCTGATGCAAAAAGAGAGCTCTTATAGTTTAACTGCACTGTGTGTGTGTTTGTCTGTGTGTCTGTCTAAGGAACCATAGCTACATAACAGGTGAACCTATTTGGATGTGGTTTTTATGTATTTGAAAGCAGGTTTCTTGGCAATGGCTCTTAGTTGTTTTATCAAAATAGGTTCAGCCATTCACAAGATAAAGGGATGTTCGTGTCGGGGATGACTATTTTTTTATTATTTTAAACAATTTTCAGCCCGGCATTCTTCAGGCAATTCTTCCTGAATTAGAACTTTTGATCAGAACATGGATTTTCAAGTATTCGTTTTACGACAAGAAGTACACGTTTGGACAGCAAATGCTATCACTCAGTTATAAGCCAGATAACATATCTACAAGCAAAGTGTATTGGTATTATGGCTACATAATTGGCTTGAAATATGTGAAAGACCGAGCCCTGTATAGTCTGACTTCAAATACTGGAGTTCAGAACTTCATTCACAAGATAGAAACATTTCAGTTGATTGGAGATATACTTAACTTCCTTAGATTTATACAGAGTGGGAAGTATCCCATGCTGATTGATTTCATTTTGGGCTTGGAGCTTACAGCAGAGAAGTTGACCCGAGAAGATTTGACTGATTTTTCTTGGACCAGGGAACTTCTGTGGCACAATTTTATAGTAAGTCAAAAGAAAATATTTTCATTTTCTTTGGATAAAAAATTATAAATAAATTAAAAAAATACCATCACTAATGTTACAAGAATATTTTCTTGTATTTTTTGTTTGGTGGATTGTAAACTTTTTCGACAGCAAATAACTTAAAAAATAAGTAGACTAGTAAGGCATAAATATTTTTTTTGAAAAATGTTTAAGAAGTAGATTGTCAGGAACCCAAAAATACTATATTTGTTTATTCACATAAAATGTATATTACATTAAACTTTTCGGTATTTGTGAATAATTATTAAACAATTTTCACTTCCACTTTAACAATATAATACACAGACTATACTTACTTGGTGGCTCTATGTTTTAGGCCCGGATACAGACCGGAAGGTGGTCCGCTTAGAGCTAAACGTTGCTAAAGAGATTAAAATGTAATATAAACATTACATTTTTTTTTAGGAATTAATTGGCACTGCGATATCATTGATGAATATGTTTGGGCTAAGAAACAAATTGTCAACAGTTTTGAAGTATGTCTGGTGGAGGAAACACGTCAGGACTACCACAGCTTCCACCGTGGCAGTGATGACGCACAACACAGTGTGTGCCTGTTGCTCTCACAAACCTGTCCTCCCATATACCATGGGTTGTGCTCATATTTTCTGTTATTACTGCTTGGTGGTAAGTTACATATCTTCTTCATCTTTAACAGGCCTTTTTTAGTCACCACTGCAGGAGCAAGACCCTCTCTGTACTACCTGAGCCATATATTAGCCAGAGCAGTCAAGAGGATTGAACCTCCATTGAGGATTGAATCTCCACGCCGGCCAGACTGGTTGGAGGAAGTTTTGTTTAGCTTGTGTTCCGTAAGTCGCCTCCTACGACATACCCGGGAAGACTTGGAGTAGTCCTATTCTACTCTGCCGGGAACCTCACGGCTTAAGGCGCTGTGGTATCAGAAGCTACGATACACTAGCGCCACCCAGCAATTAATTCAATAAGTCCTAAATCATATCAAATTTAAAAAATCTAATTGTGGATGCCCTATTAAATTACTTGTAGTATTCTTGGTACAAGTTTAAACTATTTTTAATTTGATGAATTAAAACAGTGGCCACTTTATATATTTATAATAATAATGTGGCAATAATTTGTTCTCTTAAACTGAGATTATAATATCTATGAAAAGTAATAAAAAGAATACTACAAGTAATTTACTAGGGCAATCAACTATTAGATTTTTTTTAAATTTGATATAATTTTGGAGTAAAAGAATTAATGGCTAGTGTCTCGTATCGTCTGATACCACGTTACTTATGGTTCTATGTTATTATTATAGTTGTAAGATTTTTAAGCGAAATTTTGATTTTATTTAAAAAAAATATCTACAATGTAGTGATGACAATGACCCACTTGGCAAAGTCTGTGAATCTGCCACGCATCCCCATGTTTTGACAGTGACACAATCCACAGTGTTTTTTGATCTTCCACTTTCCCTAGTAGTACCATTATACATTCAATGTGTAGTGATGTAAATTGAGTATTTAATTTTAAAGCTTTACCCTTTACCTTGAAACTGTTAATTGGACTTCTCGCAACTTCATGGTCATGAAATTAAATAAAAGACTTGGGTGAATGTTGTCTATTATCGCAGCTACGAAATTGCTATGAGCATAACCTGAACTACTTTCGAAAGTTATGAACAAATAGTAATTCAGTAACTTATATTTTCAGGCCAATAAGACAGCTGATCAAGATTTTGCCTGCCCCAAGTGCTACTACAATGGAAAGGAGTTTAATAAGTTTACAATGGCGTAATTATTGGTGTCTATTGGGGATTTATGATTTTATTAACAAGTAATTATATTGTGTTCTGGTGCTGTGATAGATAAGTTAAAATGTAAGCATTTTATATGTTGTTAATATTATTGAAATATATATTTTTAAAAATAACTTATCTTTTTACGTAATCGATATGAGATTGATCCCAACTTACCTCATACGTATTTGCTTATTCCTGTGGTAGCTTAGGCTGGGCCAATGTGGAAAGGATGATGGGCATGAATAAAAACAAGAGATGTGTTTTGTACTTTATTCAAAGACACAGCTAGGCATAGTAAAAATGAAATAAAAAATGATACCATTATTAGATTGTAGGAAAAAATATTCAAATGGCACAAGCTAAAATTATGTAGTTAGTTTACTTTTTCATGTACAGAGAGTATTATAGTAAGACTTAAAACTGGTAAAATAAAAGAAGTAAAAAGTATATATAATATGTTACATACCTAATTCTAAAGATATCAATAAAACTAATCACAATTTAAATATATTTTTGCAGGTACTTACAGCTTAATAATTATTCATAACCCACCTAGATTTGAGTTTTTATCCTAAGCCTGACCCTATAAGGTCATACATGCATTTTACGGGATACAGTGCCGTCCCTGTTTAAAATAAATCATTTGAAAGAAAACGAACATAACATTTAAAATTTTGACTCAACATACTGATAAAGCTAAGTAGCTTCATGTTCACACTGTAAACAGTAGTTCATAAAATAGTTCGAAGTGTTATCAAGAAGAAGGAAGGAAGGGCCTTGCAATGGCCTTGCAGAACATTTTTTTGATGATACCCTGTTTTTTTTCAAATAGGGTCAGCACTGCCCCCCGTTAAATATTTTATTTTTTCTTATGCAAGAACCTAGTTGGAACTTGGTAGGAGAGTCAATCCATATTAGACAATATCCGTAAGACCTAAAAGCGAACGAAAATTAGATTTTAGACTCATTTTCTAAAATGTACAAAGTTGCATAAGGTTATGTCGTACTCCATGAATATTGAGTAACAAAAAATATTAGACACTAATTGCTGTTGATTTTTGGTCAACATACCAATCTTGATTGAGAATATCGGACCGTGGCAGTTCCGTAAAAGGCAGTCTGCGTTGCAACTTGATTATGGCAATTCTGATTTGATACCATTGGGTAAAATTTACTAACAAGTTTTACTGAAATTTCAATTTTCATGTAGTGTTCATCTCATCAGTAGCAGGCCTATTTTTCAGTTTATTTCAGCCTATACCTATATATGGGTCTAAACTTAAACATGTCCTGTAATCTACTTATAGTTTTCTGGAATACAGCACGCGCGTTTTTGGTAATTTTGATCTACAATGCCAAATAAAGTGAAACGCAATTCAGTTCCACTTTTATAATGTAAAGTCAAGAATATCTTCAATATTCACAAAACCGTGTTTGGAGACCAAGTATTACCTATACCTACATGTATGCACACAATCAATCCTACATATTGTGTGTTAGTATGAACACTTAACCTTCAATTGATCTTTTGAAGGATAAGAGTGTTCATACCAGCCCGTCAAAAGTAACAACTTTTTCTATGGGATCAATGCAGGGAAATAAAATAAATCGTCATTTTCACACAAGCTGCCAGAACGGCCAAATCTTTTTGAATGAAAATGCAATTTTTTTCAGTTTCCAGGGATCCAGGGTGGATCCCTTAGGAAAAGCTGTTCATCTTGAGGGGCTGATTTGATGGTTTGAAGGATCAAGAGTGTTTATGCTAACATCCTGTATAATTACATTTTCACATTTTTGAACTGCCATTATTCATACGTACAAAGAGATTCAACATATGCACATACGTTTTAAAATCTCTGGAATGTAAGGAATTTAATATTTATGTTCACCCTTTGTGTACCAATGGTGAGCTCATCAATGTAGGTATCGATTAGTCTCCAAATAATTTATAATCTGTGTTCCAAACACTATGTTCTACATTTGGAAAGTATATTCGATTAGAAGTTGATCGCGATGACTTGACTCCTCATTTCAAAAATACCTAACACTCCAGGGATTTTAGTTCTTAAATTGATTTTTGTGAATCATCTGGTGATCAACATACCTAGGCTTTTATTCTATCCTTTTCAAATATCCGTCGTCAGAATCGACCAGCAGTCGTCGATTGCTAATGTTGATTGTCTTTGCTGTTGCGCACGTCGGCGTGGAAACCGGTCTCCCAGTCGGCGACGTAGTTCACCGTCCGCACGGAGCCGTCCGGTTCAACCAGAGAATACTGACCTGGATACAAATACATAGTTAATGTCGATCATGCACTATTTCGCTTTATTTTATCAGTGAACGTAGGCAGGTGAAGTATTAAGGCCTATAGGTAAATGAGATGCGTTTATGATGATGACCTTCTATATTTCTTCTATATGAATAAATATCTTATTATTAGGTATTCAAGGAAGAAAGCTTACCTTTGACCACTTCACCATCTCTCTCCTCCTTCTGCTGCTTGATGTCGCCAGTGTGAGGGTCGTTGACGGCGTATTCGTACGCATACCGTGGGTGGGCGTCCTGCAACCAAGTTATAGAGTTGTAGCGGCTGGTAATTGGATCTAATGCCGTGAGAAAGGGCCTCTAAAAGGGCACACGCGCCAAATGAACTTTACCACGACTTATTGTTCGCGATTTAGCTTGAGTTTTAGTTGGAACTAGGTACTTAGTTGATTGACTACAAAACATTACTTACTGTAATTTTTAACAGGCATTATAATTACCTACGTTGTGAAAAGCCATCTAGCAACTTAAGTACCTATACATTGTAGACTAGAATCGTATGTGCTCTAAAGAAAATTGTTACATTTATGGTTACAAATTATTTAGGAGAGGTTATAGGTAGTATGACTGCCTCCGTGGCATTAAACATATTTTTCATATCATATCACAGCTTTTTCCTTTTGGCCTACACGTCCTTATGAAAAAGCAACATACAAGTGACGTCACTTATAGGATTTTTTAAGCGTGATGAGAGAACGTTGTTCTGCAGTAACATAGGTGCCTACATTAATATTGCGTTTTTGGAAATAGCATTTGAACAAAAATTGCTATGAATTTTAAAGGCTATCTTTGAAAGATAATTAATATTAGATTTTTTCCTCCGTGATACCTACAATTTGTTTGTGTTGATGTTATTTTTTAAATATTCGGTGTGCCCAAACCTCATAGCCTAATAAGCCCGCTCATTTACTCACTTGAAAGAAAAAGCAAGTTCCGTCTCCAATATAGAGCAATTTTCTATACAATATTACGAAAAAGTATTAGTACCTACATTCCTCCTAAATATACCTACTAGTTTAACAGATTTCCGAATTCCGAACTTAAAGTTAATTGTCATAGTTATTACATAGGTAAGTACATTAGAGCAAATTGCAAAAGTTTATAATATGTAGGGATGTATATAAGCTCTAAAAGTTTCAGTGGGAGACCTTACTTATATATTTCTTCATATTCAGTTAAATATTTTTTTATTTAAATAAATTAATATATAAATATACTTATACGGACAAATCACACAGATTGAGTTAGCCCCAAAGTAACTACGAGACTTGTGTTATGAGATTCTAACTCAATGATACTATATTTTATAATAGATACTTATATAGATAAACATTCAAGACCCAGGTCAATCTAAAAAAGATCATTTCCCATCTTGACCTGACCGGGGATCGAACCCGGGACCTTCCGTGTCGCAGGTAGGCGTGTTGACCGCTGCGCCACGGAGCTCGTCAAAGTTCTCTAAATACAAGATAATAAGTCGGTATATTATTCAGCTCTTTAATTAAGTAAGTTAAACTGAATAAACTTGCGTAAGTAATTGTATCGCGAGAGGCAAACGCACTCCTGTGAAGTGGGGTCGATAAATGTTGCAGCAGTAGGTACTCCGTGGCAAGAAAGGATTATTACGAAACGGTATGCTTCCTTATCACGATGAGTTTTCACAAGCTCAAAAGCTTTTGTTACGCAATGAATTTTGGCGAAGAATGCCATTTAATTTACCCGAGACAAATGTTAGCGAGAGTGTTGTTTCGACCTTTGAAATCTATATTAGTTCACTCATAAATACGAGTCACATCTTTGTCACTACAGGTAAAACACCCGAGAGCTTAAGCTTAGCGTGTATTTAGCTTGAAATCGGAACGTAGATAGTAGTTTTAATCGTACATTGTGTATTAATTATGCTGGCGATTAATAATACTTATTACAGTGAAACTAATGAATATTACATATAAAGTTGATAAGTTTCCCTGAACTTATCAGAACTAAAACGAAAACGAAACCTCCAAAGCCCCTGACCACGATGGTGCAACATTGACTTTGAGAGAGAATCCGGATTCTGCGGACGACGCCGCAATTAACGTTGAACCATAAAAGTTATGAGTGTCTATCCGCAGTAAAGAATTAAGTATTGCTCCAGTCTCACAAAATTCTTAATATCTGACGTTTTTGTATGGAGCTCAAATATGAATTTCATCTTGTCAACCGACTTCAAAAAGGAGGAGTTTCTCAATGCGACTGTGTGTTTAATGGATTAAGTAAATACAAATAATGTATAACAACGGCACTTCTCAGCGCCAAATAACCAAAAGCTTTTAAAATCAGACTTCTTGTACTGTGGAGGATCTGTTTGAGGCAAACGATCGTGCCATTGAGGTGCCCAAATTTTGGTCAAGACTAGTGTAAATTATAGCCATTTTGACTCGAAAAGAAGAAGAAGAATGTATAAATACTTTTTTTGTAAACAGATGTGGGATTACGAGTCAATAATCGTATGCGCGGCTGAACAATTTTGTATGATATTACCTATCGAGAAAAAAAAAATTGAGTTCCCAGCTATGATCCCATAGGTTGTTCATATCGAAGGACTGAACCACCTCTTTGAGGGTCCAAATTTTGCAATGTATAGTAAATACCAAGACATGGGAAACGACTAATTGGTGTAATGGCTGACTCAGAAAACCTGGACGTAACTGGAATGATCAAGCATTACCTAACTAAATCCGTTGCAGGGATATGTGGTAACTTTAATTACTTCAAGCAACACGTGAGTTAGGTAGTGCTGCTAATAATTATACTCCCCTTTTGCAACTATATGGGCGAAATTGGCAGCAAATAAAAACAAAAGCACTTTACCTATTACTAATCCTAATGCTTACTTATAAATGCGAAAGTGAGATTTTTTTATTAGGTACGCTATCACCGTTTAACCACTGAATCAATCGTTAAAAATGTTTACATACCCATGCCTTGTCTCGGGTACGGAAAAGGTTATAGGGTACCTATTTTTCATTCCCGGAAAAAAGTACAGCTTTGTTACTTATAAAAAAAAACCCGGTCAAGTGCGTGTCGGGTCACGCGCAGTGTAGGGTTCCGTAGTTGCGAATGACTACTTTGAGTTCACACTGTTCACACTAGCACCTCACAGTTTAACGACCAAAACATCTAGCAATGAAAATTGTATGAAATTTTATAGGCAGCCAACTTATAAAATATACCCGAAAAGGGTATATTTTATAAGTTGGCTGCCTATAACTTTTTAGTTTATACTTAGTACTCTGCTCTTATAGTTTTCCTTTTAACTTCAGTATAAATACTACTGCTGTAATTTTTTTCACGTATCCTTATATAACCGTTTAGCAGATAGAGGGGGGGAGGACACTTACCTCTAACAAAAATTTGCACTTTAAAACCAAAAATTTTTCGGAAACGGATCGCTAAATCGAAAAATGGTGTTCTCAACCTCACAATATTTTTTAAAGACTATTTAGCAATACCCAACACGATAGTTAGTATAGAAAAAAAAATATTGCTCCAAATGAGAAATAAAAGTCTCAGTAGTTCGACGGTCGAACAAATGAGAAAATAAATTCTCACTAGTTCGATCATCGAACTGATTAGTAGAACTAGTGAGAATGAACGTAGTATGGGAGCTACCCTAAAAAATTTTTTTTAAAATATTTTGCTTCCATTTTTTGCATGTTTAATATACAAGTACCCATACCAAATTACAGCTTTCTAGTACTTATATTCTCTGAGTAAAACTGCGGACGGACAGACAGACAGACAGACATGGCGAAACTATAAGGGTTCCTAGTTTACTACGGAACCCTAAAAAGGTTAGGTTAGAACCTTGATTTAGCTCCCTCCTTAATGGGTGACCGCAATTGTTGGCTACTTGTACTTACATTATATCTATTTGTTGTTGCACACTTGAACATTATGTATTTTGAAATTGTATTTACATGAAATCAGAAAAAAATAAAAGAAAAAAGGAAAATATATCATACAAAACCCCTCAGGCAAGTAGGCGGCCTAGGTATACTGTTGAAACAAGTTTCTTTCAGCGTTTCTTTTCTGCAGTAGTCTGTTCCGAAACACTATTTGCTTTAAGCTTTTGAACACTAATTAATATTATAAACTGTACCTATCTAAGTTAATTGAATTAATTAAAGTATGAAATGACGTGAAAAAATGCATGAAGTGGCCCATTTTCTGAATAAAATCTTTGAATCATTCGAAGGTGACTTGGTGACCTACATGATAAATCAAGCTTGGGTGGGTTTTCTTTATTATTCGACAAATTGCTTAATAAATAATTGGTATATTTGGGAATTGTTCTAATCAAAGAAGCAACGAAATAGTTTTGTTATACCGTATACATAAAAAAAAATTGGCCAAGTGCGTGTCGGACTCGCCCGTGAAGGGTTTTGCAGTAGTAAATACAGATTTATAGCCAAAATATCACTATAATATTTAACAGACAAAAATTACTTTCTTTGTCATAGTGTTTGTATGAATTACAAGTTACATATATTTGCAGTTTATGAAAATGTGCTATATCTCAAAACTGCTGACTATATCTCGTACAAACTAATTTACGTTGAAAGTTTTTATTGAGATCTACAGCATAATTTTTATTCTTTTTATTGTATCTTATTTTTCCCTCTGTTATTTCAAAAGTTAGAGGGGACACACACACATATTTTCACTCTGAAAGTGCCTTCTTTTAAATGATTGACTTGAAAAAATGGTTTAGGAACCTCAATTTAATTTTTAAAGCCGTACGACACCCCGTACGTGTAGGTTTAAATATTATTACCTATTTTTTTAGTTTTCAGTCCATGTCGGGGAGTCCACCTAAACCTTTTTTTTTATTTTTGTTTTAAAGTCATAAAATGGTATACATAATACATCTACCAACCAAGTTTCAGCAGTGTAATTTAATAGTTTCAGAACAAGAAATTATGTAAAATTTGCAAGACAAAAATATCATCCCGAAGTAACGAGGTGTTTCATTCACCCAATCTTGACATACTACCTCGTACATAAGGAATTAAAAGACACATAGATACATATAACACCCCTCTTTTTTTGACAGTGAGTTAAAATTTACGTTTCTATTTACAAAACGATGTAAAGGTATCATCACGTTTGAAAATAAAGATAATGAAAATTACTTACATAGTTCTCCAAAAATTCTGTGTGCACATTCTTGACAGCCACTGGCGCTGCAGCTATTGAACCTCCAGCATGAGCAACTGCTGGTGCGGCATATTGCACCGCCGTTGCTACTTTTTGAGCCGAGTATTGAGCCACTGCTGGGGCGTGATATTGAGCAACGGCGGGTACGGAGTACTGAGCAACTGTGGGTACCGAGTACTGAGCAGCTGTGGGTACGGAGTACTGAGCTACTGCTGGTGCAGAATATTGGGCTACCGCCGGCGCTGAATACTGAGCGGCTACTGGTGCGGCGTACTGAGCCACTTTCTGTGTAGAGTACTGAGCCACAGCCGGTGCTGAGTATTGAGTCACTACAGGAGCGGCATACTGGGCGACCGCGGGAGCCGCGTATTGAGCCGCGACTGGAGCCGAATGTTGTGTCACGTATTGTGTAGCGGATTGTCCATGTGACACGGATGAGCTTGCGTATTGAGCCACTGAAGGACCTGCTTGCGCGTATTGAGTGACAGCAGGAACGACTTGGGTGTATTGGGTTAAGGCCGGCGCTTGTGCATATTGAGCCACTTGAACTTGCTGTTGAGCTCTCAAAGTCGGTGACACTGCATAACCCGACGAAGGAGCAGCATATACTTGGGACACAACTGGACCTCCAGATTGCACAGCATTGTATGAATTGAGTGAAGCTTTAGCTAGAGATCCAGTCGCATAAGCAGCTTGTTGTGACAGTAGATTTTGGGCCACGTAGGTTGTTCTGGCAGGAGCGATGGCGAACTTCGCAATCAAAGGAGCTGCAGTCACTTTGGCTATAATAGGAGCTTGAGCATATGTCGCAAGAGGTGTAACTGTTCTTCTTGAAGACGATGCAGCAGACAGGCCGGCAGAGGTGGCATATCCATGTACATCCTTAGTAGTGTAAGTCTGAGGTGCTTGCGATACGAGAGAAGTTTGGTAGGCGGTAGCAGGTTGAGCAGCGTATGCTGCCTGAGCTTGGTAGGCTACACCACCTGAGTAGCCGCCGCTGGAGTATTGGTAAGCCGGCGCTGATACCACAGCAGGCTGGGATACGACTGCAGCAGGGGCAGCCACTTTCACGCCCGCCGTCGTGAGCTGAATAGCTGGTGCGGAGTAGGAGTAACCATTATTGCAATTCTGTGCACTCTGAACTTGACTTAAGTGGTAGTTGAGATCCGGGTCGTGATATCCAAGGACGCTACTTATGCTGAATATTACAGTTACAAGTGTTATCTGAAAAAACAAAACATAATTGTTCATACGAATGATCGATAAGCCATAACTTGATTTTATTAGAAGTGGCCAGGGCCAGTGAATGGTGTTAAGCCCTACATTACTGCAGTAAATACTCACCGACTTCATTGTTATTCGTTTATGTCACAGTTATTAAACCATATAAATATTTATTGTTTCGAGGCAAGTCTCGAATCGACTGTTTACGCCGGCGTCCTCGAGAGCTTTAAATGTATTTGCCAAACTTTG
This sequence comes from Rhodophaea formosa, assembly GCA_963082605.1. Taxonomy (NCBI): domain Eukaryota; kingdom Metazoa; phylum Arthropoda; class Insecta; order Lepidoptera; family Pyralidae; genus Rhodophaea; species Rhodophaea formosa. Next base: position 8,530,031 of record OY720208.1, on the reverse strand, counting down.
GCGTCAGTCGAAATGAGAGCAAAGTGGGTCTGCAAAGACTTATATAGCGATCTCATATGTGTAAGAACGGGTCACACTTTTTCACGTTCGCCGGCCACCAGTAGTCAGTGGGCGTGGTCCATATGTGTAGCGTTATAGTAAATACTAACGAATTAGATAAATTAACGAATGGCTGCAATTGAGAATAAAATAAATGAAATCATTCGTAGACACATACACACAGGACATATGCTGATTATGCATATTTTCCGGGACAACAGGTACACCATGTCCTTCTCCGGGCGTTTGAAGCCTGAAGAGACAAAGTACAGTACAAGAGATAAAGCACTTATCTATTATATAAAACTAAATTAGCTAGTTTTTGTTATAAATAAGTTGTGGTCTAAAATTATTATTTAATTTCGTTTCTACAAAGTAGTTAAAAAAGCTCTCTCTCTCTCTCTCTTTCCACTCTCATCGGAACATATTTCCGGTTGCATACTCAGGTGGATGGAACGTTTCGGAGCCCCGTGTCGGCTTAAAGTAGAGTTATGCTTCTTGGTAATAAAAAATGTGACAATGTACCCCTATTTTGTTATAATACTAGGCTTTTCTCACGGTTTCGCTCGCATTTCAGTAGAACGCTCGGGATCAGTATATTTTCTAGTTGAGCGGTAAGTACCCTATATATATTATCAGTGAGTATTTGATGTAAATACAAAATTTGATTATGACCAGCACAGTGGTCACACGAGAAAGCGTAACAAACAACTAAAAATATTTAAAAAATCCTTTAACATTAAAATTAATTAGACTGTAAATAAAGTTTTTTAATCCTGAGAAGAAAATAATGAAGTACCCAAAGTTTAATTTTGTGTCGAATATGTTTATTATTGCCTGCAACACACGCTTACATAAAATTTAACAATGAATCAGAATTTAGTGCGTTTAGATTGCTTGATATTTTCCAAAGCCCTATTTGTGTAACCGTGCATACAAAGGACTCGACTAGGGCCTATTGCCCTTTTATAGGTTCCTTTATTACATACATATATATTATTACGTCTTTATTCCTTACGGGGTAGACAGACCCCACGGTCATAAGACGCAAAGGCCACGTTTAGCACGTTAGGCGTAAAATGGTAAGTGGAAACAATATAGTGACGGGTTTGCTAGTCGCATCGCCTTCTGACCATGATTCCTTAGAATGGCCGCTCTATCCCTCGATCAGCTTTTACGGTCTGCGCGCCGCAAAGAAAACCTGGTCTTCCAAACCAGCATGGAAGGAATCCTTTATTACGTAGGGATACTGTTAAAAACTTAATAAAATTAAAGCATGTTTTTTTAGAATATATGAACACCTTAGGGGCTTTGTGATACTGCAACGCAAGTGCCTCTTGATCGCAGAGGTGTATAGTGTGAAATTCCGTTTAATTATAAATAAATAGAAACAGGTAAGTACTTACTTAAATGTAACATTTCTAAACGTTTCGCTGTTGCGCTTGCGTGCGTTCGGGTGTCGGTGCACTTGCATTGTTAGGACCTAAAAGAAACCCCAATTAAAACTGTTTGGGTTTGCGGTAACTAGCATTTATTATCAGGGCTATTAAAAGTAGAATGAATATACATACTAAGTAATAGTCTGGTAACTCACATGTACACTTTGTTCATGTAGTAATTTTTAGACAATAAAAATTAAACTGTATGTTGTAGGGTTCCGTATCTCACCTGCAAGAAAATTGTTGGTTTGCTTTGATTTCGGTTCTTTTATTTTTTTTTAGAAACAGAGAGTCAGACATTTATAAATAAAATAAAAATAAATATATACGGACAAATCACACAGATTGAGCTAGCCCCAAAGTAAGTTCGTAACTTGTGTTATGACATACTAACTCAACGATACTACATTTTATTATAAATGCATATATAGATAAACATCCAAGACCCAGGTCAATCTGAAAAAGATCATTTTTCATCTTGACCTGACCAGGGATCGAACCCGGGACCATCCGTGTCGCAGACCGGCGTGTTGGCCGCTGCGCCACGGAGCTCGTCAATTTGATGATTTAACACTTTATTGGATCCTTTCCTTCAAAAAATTCCTAAGGTCTCACTCTTATCTTAAATAAGATTTGAAGACAAGAAAATCTAATTGCCCAGAAAAATTACAGCAATGAGACATGACATTAAAATTACACGTACTGTTCTATAATATAGGTACCTATTTTTTATAATATAGACTCAAAACAGAGCAGACTCATATTTTTGACCCACCCAACAACCTTACCTATAACATTTCAATGATGACATAATTTTTTTCCAATTCAATTTTTATCATGACATTTAATTAAATCAATGCACACTCAGTCCACATATATATAAGTAGTTTATAAGGTCTAACTAAAATTGTGAGTTGACGTCGCTTGGAGAAAATGCGCTGTGCAGTTTGTGGCCGCTTCTTCTGCACTCCGCTTTGGAAGCGGCCTAAACTTAGCCATAAGTAATTATTGACGTCTGTAAAAATTGTAAACACAAATATGACAATTAATAAGTGTTCAAAGAAACCTATATTAAATAAACGATTGAATCTTGAATCTTGAACCACCACCCAATTCAATGAAGGTATGTTTGAATTGGGGTTGAAACAACTTAGCTTAACGGGAGTTATTTTTTTTGCAATTTTGACGCCTAAAATGCAAATCTACCTTTTTCATAGATGCAAACCATTTTTGGGTGAATAAGTGATACTTTCACTAGGAACCTACGTCATTTGACTCTCATAAGAGTCTTTTTTATTGATTTTCAAAATCGTTGATAGATTTGGGGCAAGCAGTCCTAGTAAACAGAGAAAAAATGTAAAAATTGGCGACAAAAGTGTTTCGTTCTTGGAAAAATATTTATTTTATATATTAAGCCTATGCGGATGGTACATTTCCTTCACTAACGTAAATGTTTCAATTATTTTAAATGAGAAAAACTTAATAGGTATTTGTAAAACTGTTCAGAGATTTTGAAGTTATGGTAGACAATTCCACTCTGTAAAAATAACATCCCTTTTCCGAAAAAGCGACTAACGAAAACTTTTACGCTTACCCAATGGGACATAGTAGAAAGAATTTTGTTTTTAGGTCTAGTCTAGTCAGGAGCGTTCCGATAAGAGTAATATTTCTCAATCAAATTTATGACTTGATTGGGGCGTATGTGTATACCACTGGTAGTAAATAATAGTATACATCATACGTATTATCACGCCTCTTTCCCATAGGGGTAGACAGAGACTATGGATCTCGACTTGCTACGATCCTTACAAATCTATTTCGCTTCATCTAAATTTATTACTCTTTTCATGCATGCTCGCCGGTTTCGGGTACTTCTCCTTTTTGAAAAGAAGAAATGGTATGCTATTCCAAACAAGATATTTAACTTCATCTCAGCATTGTACTGGTTGCAGATGTAACCAGAACAACGCTGACAGACAGCTGGAGATCCAGCTGTCTGTCAGAGCCCGCTAAATGATAGAATGTTAGTTAAGGATACTGATGATTTAGCAGGTTTTCAGTTCGGCTGTCTGTCTTATGCCAGGCTCTCCTTGGGTAGCACCACTCCAGATCCGCACACAAATACCTGTGAAAATGAACTGTAATTATTTGTCCACGCTGGGAATCAAACCCAGAGCTACTGTAGCAGACTGGCGTATATACCACTGCACTGCGGAGACAATCAAACCAACACATTTAACAAAGTCTGAGAAAAAAAAAAACAGAATATTGATGGCTAGATACTTACATGAATTATGTGGCCATCAGAACAGTTTCTCTTTGAATTCTTATCAACAGCTATACACGCCCTGAAATTTGACGTAACAGCTCAAGTGCAGGCAATTAAATTGGGTTTATTACAGGATACTGGCCATTTAAGAACAATCAATATACTAGCACTATTGATGCTATAAAAGCATGAATTAAGGAAGGAGATGTATCATTTGTGATAATCCACTACATTACAGAACAACGATTATATCAACCAAGATGATTTGGCAGGTAAATATAAAAAGTATTTTATACTGTAAGTTCGTAGTTCGTAGCTTTTGAAAATGGTCACTGTGTCACATGTAAGTTTCAATGGAATAATTAGCTTGTCAAATACATTCACATGTGCATACATAAATTTATCTTGTATACTTATGTATATTTTTCTTCTCTGCTTATACCTATACATTTCAGGTCTATGAGAGATTTATCAAAGTGATTGTACGTTTCTATTTAAAGAATATCTAAGAAGCTATTGTCAAGCTTCATTCGTTCGATAAAAGTAGACAATTTCTTTTCAATTTGTGTGGTAGTAACGTGGTAGTTAATGATTATTCTTTGAGAAAAACATCAACACGCGAAGTGAATCGACACGTATTTCTTAGAATTTTTCCACTCTAACTAAAGAAAAATTAAAAAGTGAAATATCTAATGCGGATACATCGATGACCACCGCTTTAGCAACGATGATGACAGACAATTTAGCGGTGATAGTGTATGATTATCAAAAATATTTGTTTTAAAGAACTGACAATGTCCATGGAACAATTTTTTTATACTAAGTAATTATACTTCTATCTACTAGTAGCGATCCTTTCGCAGTAAATTTTATAATTACGACTGACATAAGGAAAGAGCATTGTTCACTACTTTTGACATAAGTAAACAGTTCAACTTACTACCATTGACAACCACCGTAGCACAGTGGTTAACACGCCAGCCTACTAATTGAGGTGTCCCGGTTTTGATACCCAGCCAGTTCATGAAGGTTAACAATATTTTTCAGATATGCCTGGCCTGGGTCTTGGATGTTGATATATAGGTATTTAAGTATCTATAATAATATAGTATGGTTGAGTTAGTATCCTATGACCCAAGATTAGAATTTACTATGGGGCTAGGTCAATCTGTGCGATTAGATTATAGTCTCTATAACTATATAGTTATGTTTATTTATTGAGTATTTTTTGTATGTTTTCAGCTTGTGCCTATTCTGTGCCTGGCGATGTTTTCGCAGTATGAAGGGCGAGCTGTATCTGAACAGAAGGTCGTCATGAAATTTGACAAACATGAAGAACCTGAGCATCATGAAGATTACGTAAGTACAGACATAACCACCGTGTGGTTACCAGCAGAGTAAAATAGGACCACTTCAAGTATTCCCGTAGATGTTGTAGAAGGTGATTTAAAAAGGACAATCTAAACAAAGCTTATAAACATCAATAAGACCTATCCAACCAGTCTGGCCAGAGTGGAGGCCAAATGCTCTGAAGTTGTAGAAGTATAGAGAGAGTCATGCTTTTGCAGTGGAGACTAAAAAAGACCTGATGATGATGATGATATTTTTTTTTATTCACAGCCTGCGGCGTATCCTTCATATGAGTTCTCAATCAAAGTAGACGACCCTCACACTCATGACATAAAGGGGCAAGAAGAATCCAGACATGGCGATGAAGTGAAGGGAAAGTACTGGTTGCTGCAACCCGATGGTAGAAAACGAATAGTCACTTATCATGCCGACAAGCATTCCGGGTGAGACTTCTTTATTGTATTGTATTATTTACTTGGAGCTTTATAAGTTATTTCTTATTTGTAAACAGTAACAGTGTAGAATAAAGATTAGCTGGCTTTAAAACTCAGATAGACTCATGTAAGCATATATGGTATGGAAACATCGAAAATAAAATATTCGCCGTACCCATCATTGGTTGCAATTTTATCCTGCAAGGAGCGACTCAACCGGTTATTATGAACAATTTTTATTATGAGACCAAATATTCAAAAGTTAGTTTTTTTTTCAATATTTTCATCAAATAACTCAGCAGCTTACAACAACTGTCGAAATTGTAATATGCCACAGAACTATAGCTCATATTAATCTGAGTATTATGCCCATCCATTTTTTTTTCATTTTAAAAGAATTTTGTAAACAGACAACTACTCTATGTCAAACATATTGCTATTAATTTTGACATACTTCTTTTTTATATAAAAGGGAAACAGGCATACGGTCAACCTGCTGGAAATTTGTTATCGAAGCCTAAGTACGCCTGTAACACCAGGGGTGCCACTCGCGCTTTTTCGACCCTGAAGAAATCTTTTCATGCCCTTTTTAAATTGTTTTTTTATTTATTTTAGATTCAACGCTCACGTGGAATACTTGGGACATGCCCACCAAGAGAGTGGACAAGGTGAAAGTTCCGAAAACAGAAATGAAAATTCTGAAAATGAAAACAGGGACTAGACACCATCAGATCCAATGGCTGCGAAGAAACATCGATCTCAGTGATACTACTTAATTATTTTCATAATCGTTGCATAATGTAATAAGAATTACAGACAGATGAGCTCTATAATTTGTGTTTTTATAAAAACTGCTAACATGCGCACCACAATTTTATCGTCGTTATTAAATATGGCGAATAATATATGAATGTCGCTGTAATGTACAATTAAGGCTACCTTTAAAGTCAGCATTTTGCTAATTAGCTTTTTTTATAGTAGGTGTGGATCCTCAAGCTGCTTAATGACGACTAATTTTTTTACAAGTAGTTTACGATAGTGGTGTATGTGAGGTTTATCCATCTCCGTTACAAACGCATACTGTAAACTTCTTCATGCTGGGCTCTTTCATCCAGGTACTAAGATATTACTTAAGATTTAGACACATGGAAGAAATAATAAATATGTATATATGTAGGTAATTATAGGGACAGATTACACAGATTGACCTCAGTGGTGTAGTGGGATAATAGCTCAACGATACTCTATTTAATGGTAGAAATTTATATATTTAAAGATCCAAGACCCAGTTCAATCTGAATAAGATCGTTTTCCACGTTGACTCGACTGGGATCAAAACTTGGATTTTGCGATTCAAAGGCACTTGTGGTATCACTGAGCTATAGGATGATCAGAATTAAGTATATCAAATACCTATACAATAAGAGGTAGCGTGACTGCAGCAGTTTTCATGATAGCCATCAATAAGATGCTTATCACTAAAGTGGCAGTGAGACAAATGTCATTGCTTGAAAGTTGGATTACGAGAGACGCGCGTCAACCTTGGTGTCTGCCGACCACGACAGTAGACTCCAAGAGCAGTTCATTGTAAGGCAAAAAGTTACAATAACATCTCCGGATCTCCGGAACATGCACTTATAACGAACTTTTCGACTATTAACTCTTGACTTGCGGAAAAACAGCGAAAATTTCGAACTTGCGGAAAATTCTAATTTCGAAATTTTATACCTAATGACATAATATTTTAAAGAAAACTTTGAAAATTCGCTCACCTGGCAATTAGGCGATTTCCATAGAGGCACTGATCAGTGCTTAAGCATCTAATAACATTCATTATTTTACGAGTAAAGAATTTTGCCGAGTTAGATTCTTACTGAAAACAGCAATGATTGCGTGCATCTTCGCTTCAGATAGATACTGCTTAATTTAATCAAATTTCGGGGTCATATTATTAATATGACCCCGATATATTATATATATATAATTTCTTTATTCAGACAACTAAAAGTCCACAAAGTACATTAATTCATCAAGCTGTTAAAATTGAATAAATAATAATTATAAATTAATATCAATTTAAGATAATTAACATTTACATTCACATTAAATAATTCAAAATAATAAAATAAAATTGAAACACTACATATTTTCGAGGTTATGAATTTTCAAAATAATTTATGAATTTCAACAAACCTAAATGTAAATCATAAAAATTAAGTTTGAACTTTAGTTAACTATATTGTAAAGCATGGGCTTGTGCGTAAAGTGTTCCACGTCCTATGAATGAAAATGTTAATACCTTTAGCTGGCAGATTTATGACTTGTAAATGTGTTTAAGCTTGGAATTATCTCTCATAACTTTGTTTAAATCTATGAAAATCTTGACATGAAATAGGTACATTCCTTAAACGTCGCTTCATTAAAATTATGTAGATTCAGCATTTGGAAATAAGTGAAATTTCCAACAGATACATTTTTGAAATTCCCATTCATCCAAAATTGTAGTGAGAATATAAAACAATGATCAGGTTTCCGTTTTTAATCCAATTCTGTTTTAATGAGTTTTAATTTTGGGTAAGATATCATTCCATAAAATCATTTGAATAACAATAATAAAGTTACACAGCTCGTGATTTATAATGAACCTTAATCTTTTTCTCACGTTAACGAAGAAAATTACGAAATGATAAAACTGTGGGGAATAAGCCCTTCTTGACAAATGTATCTAGTTCAGTTTCACGGTCAATCTAATGTAAAACATCGGGTCTTTGATCTTTACACGTTTTGTAATTATAACTTTAACTGTGTAGCGCCATTAAAAATTACACCGGATGTTGTTATAGCTGTCCAAAAATGGATATTGGCTGTCAGTAATAATTACGACTTGATATAAGGTCTAAAGGGTATTATTAAAGGAACTGTCTTTTAATATTTACTCGTTTTAGGTAGGTGTATCTAATTTGTCAAAGTAATAATTGAGCCTAAGTAAAAGCCTTAACCTTTAAAATGTCTTATTTGTCAATATTTAGCTTTTTAACCGACTTCAAAAAAGGAAGAGGTTTTTTGTATGCTTGGTACGCTTGATTACTCAGATAGGTAATGCTCCAGAAGTGGTCCCATAAAATTTATGTCGCAATGTGTAAAGCACTTTTTCAAAAAATAAACAAAAGCCCATAAAAAATTTCAAAGTATGCCGTTCGGTTTAAACTAATTTGTATTTTATTCTTATGCGAATCTAGACAAATTGATGAGAACGTTACTATGTTTTGACTGAACTTCAATGGTGGTCCTATAATTTCTTTATCGAAATGTATTCAGTGCTTTCAGAAAAAATCAGCTAAAACACAAAAAATATGCCGTTTAATTTTATTTCTATTTAATGTTTCGCGAATCAAGACAAGTTGATGAGGACGTTGTTCCACTATTTTTATTGAATTACCACACCCACTAAAACCTAATTTTTAGTTCCAGTTTGTACATTTACGTCTGCATACTACAGCTACGTATATTATAAATGTAATAACCGGGACTAAACGCGATAGGCATTTCGTAGTATTACTACCACTTACTTCCTTGACGTTTCGACCGAGTTGCATCGGCCGTGGTCACAAGGCGACTGACGGGCGGCGGCATCGTCTGTTCGGGCGTCGTGAAGTATTTTCTTCCACCCGCAAGTTGTCACTTATTGAATCACTAGTGATGTGGCCACGACTATCGCGTTTAGTCCCGGTTATTACATTTATAGTTATAATGCAACGCGAAAGTTTAAAATCTTATAGCTACGTATATTGTTTTCCGTAAATCTACATAACATCACGTCTTTTTCCCTTGCGGAGTAGACAGAGTCCAGGTCTGTAAAACCTAAGAACCACGTTTAGCATGGTGGTGGGCTTGTAGGTGGAGAACGGAATCAAAATAGTGATGGGTTGCCAGCCGCATCGCCTATTGACATGATTCCACACGCCGAATTCCTCGATCGACTTTTACGATCTGCGCGGGAAGAGAAGCAGCTGGTACATTCTAGGTTTAATTTTCTCTCAGACCAGCGCAAAAGTTTATTAATAAATTTCTGTTACAAATCCAATTTTTATTCGTAACCCGGCAAGTATTTAAGTATACCTGCCTGTTTAAAAATTACTGAGTTTTGGAAAGTCTGCGTGCGGTTTTATACTAAGTTACTACAGTTGATAGGTAAACATGATGGACGATGCTTGTCTTACTATATTTTCCGTTACACCTCATTACTAACAGCGGTATAGGAGTCCCGAAGAACGTGAAAATATTTACTCTTTATCATGAATCTAAGTTAGAATATTTTTCAAATATGTATATCTAGTCTAGATGCATTATAAGCGTAGTAAAACGGGAATGTGTGCTTTAACTTACTTACCCATTTATCTATTACACATTGAGACTGTCATAAGAGCCTGTCCTGAAACTTTCTACTTTCGTGCTGACATTTCCTCACGCATGTTCCAGTTAGCAATTTGCGTCGCAAAAAGGTTGCACATGGACCCAGCCCGGGCTTGCATAAGGCAACAAGCCCCTAAGCTGCACATGCAAATTGCGACACTGCAGGATTCGAAACATATTAGTGTTCTGCGATATTAATACTAAGCTGCCCGGTGCAGTTAATTACATACATGAAAATGGCGCGAGATTCTGTGCTAATGGCTTAATGGAAACAAATTGAACAGATTTCTAAATACACGTATTTAAGAATAATTGGAGCTATTTGTTAACACATATAAATTAGGCAGTTTCAAAAGAATTTAGTAGCTTTGTTTGTATAATCTATGTATTAAGACCGAGGAAAAACAAGACTACGTAAAATATTTTACTTCTATATAACGTATAATTTTAATTTCCTAGCTTATAACATAAAATTTCAATTTTAATGGACATCCACTAACAGAACAATAGAGTTATGTGATACCTAGAGATGTATTCGAGCCTACAAACTGCAAATAGCAACAATGCGCTGTATTTGCACGTTATGTTAATATAATGTAGGTCTTTTAGTCATGGACCTACTAATTATGGATGGTGACGAGATGCCTTGCTCCACAAATCTTTTTGTCAAACTGGAAGATTAGGACCTAAATAATCTGTATTTATTGTTAGGTTTTCAGGAATAATTATCCCATTTGTATGCGAAGATGACCGACATTAATTAGGGATTAAAGTATAGATAAATGAACTGGCTCTTAAATTCAAATATTGGTAACAACTTCTAAGCTACAAACGATTGTTACGTATTTTATCTATGGACTGCTTTTTAAATTATTGCATCCGCTTATGCCATAATAGAGGGCAGAACCTGTTAATTACGGTACCACGTCAATGTAATGCAAATTTGCAATTGATCGCAGATATGATAATAGTTTAAGCGGCGCAGCTATGTCTTATCACCGAAACCGAAGCTGATACTCTCCTGCAGTGGCAAACCAGATTGTTAATTGACACTTAAGCACGAGTTTGTTTTATTGACTAGTTTTTTGAGTAATCACTGCATTAAAATCGTTTACGTAACTGTAATCTGGCTCGAGGTTCCCAAAGTAATTGATTAGATATTATTGTCGTGCCCAAGGCCGGCTCATTACTGCTAATGTGGAACGAAAAAGTGCTTCGGTCTTAATGAGCTTTATGAGGGTAACCTTGAGAATTTTCAAGATAAATAACCTGAATCAGATCCATTAGTCTGACTTATTAGGCATTACAAACAACTTTGGGTCTTTCCGTTTCCAACCCACTTTTTCACCCCACCTCCTTAAAATAATAATAATTATTCCGTGTTCTACCCACACAACTTTCAGCATTGCTCTTATTTAATTTACTGAAATATTTGTGATGCAGATATAACAGTTGCTGAGCGCCTAGTGTATTCCACTATTTTTTGTTATCATTAATTTGAAATATTTTGAAGATAAAATGTGAAGCCATAGCTTGGATCTAAAAATACATTTTATGAGACCACGACAATAGGAGACTTGTTTTATTCTATAGCCAAATAGCGGTTTCAAACCTGAGTTTTTTTTTTCATGAAAAAGTTATGGGTAGGAAGTAGCATGTGAGATTACAACAGTAAAAATCGTATTTAAAATCCATCGTATTAAAATGAAGGATACATAATCAAGGCAAAGGAACAAATCTTCTAATCTAACTTACTAGTACGCTCGATAAAACAAAAATAATAAAAAAATCGGTCTTATAAATGATTAATTAGTTAAGAAAATTCACACTCTGTGCTGCTAATTGTATGCCTATCAACATACAATACTACCTAAATATGTTCATATTGAAAAAAGCAAATATTTTAACCTTCTTTTATTAAAAATTTTAATCTTCTTCCAAATTCTGTATTTTTTAATAAAACAAGCTCTAATGTAGTAAGCAGAATAAAAACAAATACCCTATATTCATCAATTCTTTGTTTTTCGTGTGTAAGTGGCCAACACTGGTTACAGTTTTGTCAAGCTGCCTCAAATCATTTGATATAGGTCCTTAATAACCGACTAATAAGGGTATATGCACGCACACTAAGTAGTCTTCATCATCATCATAATCATCAGGTCTTTATCAGTCTCCACTGCAGGAGCACGACCCTCTCTTTACTGCCACAGCAGTCAGAGGATTTGGCCTTCACTCTCCACGCTGGCCAGAGAGAAGTAAGTACACTAAGTAGTCTTAATCATCTTGAACTGGCTCAGGTGGGAGATTTTTTAAATTAAACACTAAGATTTATGTCAAAGCATATGGTAATTCCGTTTAAAAGTGTCCTCACTAACCCTGTTTGATAAGATGTCTGATATTAGATTATTTTAATTGCTAAGGTAAATTTTCGTAGCTTATAGATAAAACATATGATTCTGTTCTACAAATATAATATCCCACTGAATTAATTATCACCTGCTTCCGAAACGAGGCCAACATCGGCGATAAGCCGATCCAATCCCGTATTAAAGGATTCTAAGTGCTCTAACGTGTAACATATGCCACTTGGTATTAAATTATTGTGTTACAAGATTAGACCACTTTTGTGTAACACTGTAATTTGTAGCGCTTTATTCAAATGTCTACGGTTAGGACATTTTAACTTGTTTCCAGTGACGGTTACGAAATACGCCCGAGATTATCCCAATCCCAACTAATATTATAAATGCGAAAGTGAGTTTGTTTGTTTGTTTGTTACGCTTTCACGCTGAGTCTACTGAACCAATCATCATGAAATTTTGCATACAAATAGGTTAGAGTACCGAGACGGACATCCCAACTAATATTATAAATGCGAAAGTGAGTTTGTTTGTTTATTTGTTACGCTTTCACACTGAATCTACTGAACCAATCATCATGAAATTTTGCATACACATAGGCTATAAATTACGCGGGTGAAGCCGCGGGTAACAGCTAGTGTTTTAATAAAGAGAGGCACACCCTGGGCATACACAGGCATGGCGCTTTATACATGCGGAGTAATATTTGGCTTATACTACTATAAACGAAACTCTATATCCGTGCACACATAAATGTGTGAGTGAACAATCAGGATCGCTACCGCGGAATTTATTCGAGTTGAATCAATTCTGTGCTAGCAATCCTGAAGTCAAGCGATTCAAGTTGAATCCTTTGATTATTTGAGAGTATATAGTTAAAAGTTGAGTCGTATGTAGATATAGAGCTGTCAGAATTATCAACGATCCCAATATTACAAGCGGTATCGAACCACTGAGTTTAAGGTGAGATTTTGCTCCGCTATGTGCGTTCATCCATTTGTTTGTACCAACATGGGGTTCTTCAAAAAGGGCGTAAAAAGACTTCTTCAGAGATAGCAACGGCACCCCAGGTGTTGCAGGCGTTCATAGGCTACGGTAACCACTTTCTATCAGGTGAGCTGTTTGCCTACTTATTTGTATAAAAGAAGAAGAAGAGTCGGGGCGTGTAATGTGTGACAAGAAACAGTAGGCAGTTAACTCGGTTTTTAGAGCTATCAAGTACACCCAAGAACGGAGGACAGGTGCAGGGACAGTGTAAGTGGAACTTGTTAGGACCATTAAAACAAGAAAGGTCGCAAAAATTGGTCACATTTTAAGAAATGCACAGTATCGTCTTCTTCAGACCATCATGATGGGAAAAATTGCCAGAGTGGGAGGACGCAAAATATCAGGGCTAAAAAATATCCGCCAGTGGACTGGCATTAAATCAGTTGAAAAACTTTTAGCTATGGGATGAATAGTGGGAAATTTTTTTTTTCCATACAAAAGTGTTTTGTTGCCCCGGAAAAAGGTTTGGGAAAGTCAACAAATTTTTCCTGTAGTCAGCATTGATCCATAAGGAAAGGTGTTCATGTTAATGGGCCACCTATAAGGCTTCGAAGACAGTTGTCGGGACTCTTTGTATACGATGTTACGCTTTACTTTAAAGGCTTATTTTATATCATTGTAGAGGTAGTTCGGGTTAAACAAGAACCAGGCATTAGATTAAAGATGATTGGTATCATGAGGACCTGAAGATCGAGATTAAGCTCAAAGTCTAGTTTGTGAAGCGATCTATCAAGCTTTGGATCTACCTAGAAAAATAGGTTATCATAACGGCCCAATTGCATGATTAATTGCAATTTATTAGATAAATATCTGCCTTTTCAAATAAAGTTAATTTTAATCGCAATAAACTTGTATCGTAATCAGATTGCGCTTTGCCTTTGGATCAAGTCCCGATATCGCTGATTGTGTTAAAACCTCGAGAAACAATGGATCAATGATAATGAAAAGATATGAATGAATAACCATTATTTTAAGAAACTAATTTATTATACTAGGCTCCAATTAACAAATAATATACTCGTACATCGATTGTCAATTTTCTTAATTCTTTGTTATTTTTACACAGCCGCCCAGAAGCAAATATTTTTCGCGTGTATGTATATAGTGTGTCTCTAGACTGATTTGAAAGTGTGAGGTGTCATTAGATTCGTATTTTTTTCCGGAGTGTCGTAGGCTATGTAATATCAGCAAAAATCAATTTAGCGAACGCAAACTGTCAAAAACGGCAATCAGGTTTTTTCATAATGTAACCTGTAACCTGTAACATATGCTCGTTGATGTCTTTTGTTTGACATAAGGTAGAAAATTTTTATTAAATTATTTACAGAGGTCCTGGGGAAGAACCTGTCCCTGCCGCAAAGAAATCTATAGAATTTCAAGGTTTTCGAAGACATGTAAAGTATACAGCGTGTAAATTGCCCTCGATATATCCTGAAAGAGGCGACCAGCCCGTCAATATGAACAACTTTTAACCTATTATTATTTTTCCTACTATATATTTTTGAGTTCCCAGTATTGGTCCCATGGGAAAGGTTGTTCATATTGGGGGTCTAAGTCACACATTTAAGGGTATGTCGAGGGTTAATTTACACGTTAATGCTCTACAGCTAGACATAATGTGTTAAAACCGGTCACTCACGTGCTACTTTATCGGAATTGCCGACTATAGTTTGGACTCATCACTCGCATTGAAAATGGACAATGCGAGTTCGGGATGCGCGACGCCTAAGTATCCCGGGCCCTAACTGTTGTGTGTGTTAGCTTATTACTTTGGTCGGACGACAAAGTAGCACGTGAGTGACCCGTTTTTAATAATAATATATTTATCTCAAGCTAGACATTGTTGAGTTTTGCTAGCTATTTTTTGGGTCTTTGTTTTTGTTTCCTGTTTTATCAAACGACTTACAAAAAAGGTAAAAAAAAGTTTTTGAGATGGTGTGATTTGAAGTGATTTATATAATTTTTAAACTCTTTCATTTATGAAAACAATTTAAAAAATATATACTTTTCTTTTTCAATGTTTCTTTTCTTTTTGAATGTTGTTCAATTTCAATATCGTTAATATCAGTTCCGTAGATCTGATTAAGATTCCAGATAAGTCAGCTTGCAGATTTTAATTCCGAGTCGAGACTGATACTATTTTTAACAAATAAGCAAACAATTAATCTTATAAATACTCAAATACACTTAGCATATATCTATTCCTTAAATATAACACTATGATTTAGTGTTAACTCATGAGACATAGGTATTTATAGCGAGATATAAGTTACTGACCGCAGGGATTTGCTTTTAAAATACAATAATTTATTAATGTAGGTTTATTGAGATTAAAATAATTAAGACAATGCATAAAAATAAATTAAGATGCCGTGTGGTTCCCGGCAGAGGAGAATAGGACCACTCCAAGTCTTCCCGTGGATGTCGTAGAAGGCGACTTAGGAAACTTAAGTTAAACAAAGCTTATAAACATCAAACACACCTCTCCAACCCATTTGGGCAGCGTGGAGAGTGTAGGCCAAGTCCTCTGACTGCAGTACTGATATGGGGTAGTACAGAGAGGGTCATGCTCCTGCAGTGGAGACTAAAAAAGACCTGATGATGATGATTATGTGTGATCGTCGCGTCGCGTCGTCGATGTCGCGATTGAAGCAATACAGCGCGTCGGGCCCGCGTTCCCACAAAGGATGCGTCACTCACGCACGATGCACCTGAAGTTTCGCCGAGTCAGCCGTTTGGTATCGGGAAAGTGATTCAGTGTTTATGATTTCGTAACTTGTTGCGCCTGTTATGCGTAGAATCCCATCACCGAGATTATATGCATAACAGACGCAACAAGTGCATTGTTGTAAAAAAAACGGAGATTGGCACTGTCGCTCTAGCGCACAATGCTACAGCAAATACTTAAATAAATTGAACAAACGTGATGTATGGTAAAAATACTGTATCAAGATGAACGTACGCATTGTGCAAAGGTTACGGGGCTCGGCAGCTGATCGATTATCTTGATCACGATGTGGCTCCTGGGCTACTGATGTCGCTGATCTGTGAACTTTACCCAGCCCTCAATATGTTTGAAATTATACACGAAATTGACACGAAAATATTCACAGGACACTACGAAACTGGGTTTGAGTATAATAGAAAAGAAAGAATTACAAAGGAAAGGCTTAATTGATACAACAAAATAAAGCCAAAATAACGAACAAAATCCTATGTAAAAAAAAAAACGTAAATAACCACTTTTTCTTTTAAATACGTAATTCACATACTTAAAAATAAGAATAATTATAAATGTATATAAATTAATCTTTCAGTCTCTCCCGATCTCAATCTGAAGCAGTAGTTGCATTTTCTTCGTTTGATTGCAAATATAATTTAGTATTAAATTAAATCAAAGATGACAGAGGATCCATCATAATTTAAAATAGGTACCTACACATATTTTGCTTTGAATATTCAACTATTCATAATCCTGAATAATATCAGAACCTTGGATTGGTGACCAAAAGTGGCATAAAAGTGAGAGCCGTGCTTCCAAAAGCACACTAAGCTTTGTCAGATGCGATTAGGCAGCTAAATCTGACGCTTACACCCACTGAAAACAAACAACCAAAATGAGAACCTGATGATTGACCTTATTATTTGGGTTTGAAGTAAACAATATAAATTGCGATGGTAATAAAAATCTTAGTTGGAATTTCGATTAACTTTTCTTGCCTTGGGATGGAAACATTGTTTTGGTTGTTCATTTTAAAGCTTAACGCCCCATTTTCTAAGGTAAAAAACGCTAAATCGCATGTAAAATAACTTCATACCTGTATAAGAAGACAATCTGCTACTTCGTTGTAAAATGGAATGACTCCTTCTTTGTCTTAGATACTTTTCTCTTTGTCATGTAATCCGTTGGTTTGAAGTGGAGATAACAAATCTTTAAAAAAAAGTGTCTATTTAGATTCACAATTTTCAGCCTTTCAGACACTACGAAATTGGGTTTGAATAAAATGTTATAAATGTTTTTTGGTTCTTTTTCTCATGGTATGTAAAGAGTTATCATTGAAATTTACGAAATAAGTGAAATATCGAAAAATAGTCCCATGACTCTGTCAGCAATGTTGAAATTTCGCAGTACATGTTCGGCAAGGACTAAATGATGAGTGAAAATTTGGTTTAATTCATAAGTGATACCTCTGTATGCAGGGTATTAGGAAAAACACTCTACTAGGATCTCTCTAGGATCCTTCAAACCAACGAACACCTTTGTATGAAAATGTAGTATTTTTTCGCGTTTCCAGTACTAGTTCAATATGAAAAGTTGTTTTTGATGTCAACTGTCATAATCCTGCGAGGTTGTTAGTGTTTTAACTGGGTATTCTATACTTATAAAGAAAGAGAAAAAAGAAACATTAAATTTGTTGGGTAGAGTCGCAAAATGTTATAAATTTCGATAATTGCTGTTGTTGTTGCGTTTTGAATGCATAAATTTTGTTCTACCCCAACGAATAGAGTAGGAAAATTGTCATTATTATTTTATTTTACAAGAATATTAGCTTAAACATAGTTCCGTACATGTTTTATCAAAATCAGTTCAGTAGTCTGGTAGCTAGTAGTAAGTTATATTGTAATTTTTTCGAGAATAGTTAATATTGTGATACAGCGTCACTGTCAAATGCACAATACTATCATAAACATGGAGATATATGTACTACGTGTGATCATGAATCAAAATTACTCTACTCGCACCGACACCTCTCAAACTTAAATCCATCAAACTGTTTATGCTATTGTGCAATGCAAGGACTGTAAAAAGTGTCACAAAAATATTCTTCTTCATTCAACCGTTTTTATCGGTCCTCGGCTGTGATGCGTCAGGGCCTGGGGGTCCGCTATCATGGCAAAGTTATTCTGTGATATGATTTGGCGTAATTTTTTACAGACGGCAAATAAATCATACTCGTAAAATTAGCCTGCAAAGCGAGTTATATTTCGTATTGCATTTTGTGCAAAATTAGTTCATGGTTTACACTTAGTTGCTTTCATCGATATGTAAATGCATAAAGTAAACAAGGTTAAGACATTCCATATAGAATCTAAGATTGCATAATTTGTGGCTAATGAGGCCGATAATAAACATTATTCAGTTAAGCCCATATGACTTGCGTAGCGAAGACATACGAGCGTAGTAACATTAGGTATACCTGATTGCAGATACTTATCACGGCTTTAGGCTATTGTTGTTGATGTTCACAACTCTGGATTAACATATTCTATGGGATTGACTCAATAGCAAGTGAGTTCTAATTCTGTCATTGTTATTTTATGAGACAAATGTTTCATTTGTATGTGATACACACTTTGAAATATTATGTAAGAGTATTTTTATCATCGTCTGAGCTGTTTCCCGGTTGTTTTCCCAGCTGCGGTACATCAAAACGCAGGGACAGTGATTTCTTTTTGAATATTATTGCATAAAATGTGGTACATACAATGGTGAAAATTGAGTACAATAGGTGAAATGATGTTAGGACAGGATTCATCTGTAATAATGATTTGTCACAGATTTTACGGCAAGCCACGGACAAACCGGAACTGCTGCCTTATATACAACGTGTTTGATATTAGGGGACACATTCAAAATATCAATACGAACACCTTTTGTTCTATGACCAAACCGACAATTGGAAAAAAGAGGTTGCTCCTTAAAATATGGCAGCAGATATTTGATTTGCAGCAGAGATTCTTGATTTCTTGTTTGGTCACCAAATAGAAGTTGTTCGTGTTAATGTTGAAAATGTGACTTTAAAATATCCAGCACCTGATATTTTAAAAACATCAATAAACTCTTAATATTGGAATCACGTGGGAATCACAATCCCTAATATTAATAAAGACCCACAAAATAGGCGAAAATCGGAGAAAAAGAATTGGACCTCCTATACAAATTCACCGATCAGCTGGTATATCCTGTTACGGATTCTGATTCTGAAACTAAGAGATTATTGATGTTTTGAAAATAATTCTGTATATTATAATAGAGTGGCACCCCTATATCTTTGAAACGTATGCAAATAAGACAGTAAATACTGGTCAAAGTGTTGCAATTCAAATGCAAAATTATTTGTTGAAAAATATCATGTGCAGTCACTCAATAACATTTAAAGTTACAAAATATATCACTTAGCAGCTAAAAAAGCCAGTCATACATAACAAACTTGTTGAACTACTTTACAAATAAAAATGACAAGTATTACACGGTCTGACTTTGGCCATGTTCCTATTCTATTACAAACAATAAACAAAAAGACAAAAAAGCGTGTAAGTACATGTAGGTTATCCTTGATCAATAATGCCGTCTCAAAAATAGTAACAGGTTATGAAATGTCTGAAATAAGGAGTTCGTTAGCATATAGGCACTAGTGTAAGATCTAGTTTTAATTGCTAGAGGTTTTGAAATCGATCCGGCGACTAATTGGGTGTTGCGTGTGTTAATCAGAGCGTATTAATCAAATACTATGAATACAATACGTAATTTTCATATAAATCTCAGAAAAATACATCGGTGTTGGTCTAATGAAAGATTAAACTCGTATTATATAGGTGTTGTCTTTGGTAGAACTAAGAGCGGATTTTTAGTTTTGTTCAGGGAGATTTACCGACTTATTCTCGCTCCCTTCTAAGAAAATTGCCACTTGTAACTTCAGCCGTGATGTGTTGGAGCCGGAAAACCGGTATACGACTTTTTTTTACACCACACACAAGATTTATTTATTCTTATAAAGACAATGATACTATATCATCTGATTGCATCAAACTAGCACGTCTTGGGTGTACACCTTCTCACAGGAGCAGGCAGAAACGTAATAGTCAGATATTTGTCCCTTATATATCTTGCCAGTTTCCGCAAGAGATGACCTAACCACTGTTGATAATTCTCTAGTAGTGTGACAGCTTTGTCACCAAAATAGAGGCTGCCGCAGAAGCCGGAGTTCCACGTTGTCAATCAACGCACATTTTCATCTCTATAATTAAAAAGCAATTAAATAATGCGTTATTGTATGAAGTATTTCACTACTAGGCTATTGTTGGTTAAGCCATTGGACTAAGAATACCTACAAGCAAGAATACCTACAGGTACATTTTATGACAAACTATCAAAGGCAATTCACATGTGAGGCACTAGGCGACTCTTACGATACACAAGGCATGTACTTGTAAGTTATTTGGTTGCCAAATTCTTAGGTTATTAAGAAATATTAGCTATTATTTAAAATTGGATAGGTACGAGTTCATACCATTCCAGTATTACAAGTTTTTGAATCACGTACATTGCCAAACTGCGTTGACGGAGATATCAATTAAAACTGGGTCGAAATGATGATATCTTGATCTCGTACGAGCTGTCATTGCGTGGGTACTCCTCTCATCAGCCAAGTTGTGTAATAGGTATACGTTACACCTTGGGAATTCCTTACCTACTTACAGTTACAGAGGACAATAAATAGATGGGATGTTTTCACTTCTGGCTATATTGATCCACTGTTGATTCTAAAGCAATAAGTAATTGAGTCACAATTAATTTAAGGGAAGTTTGTTGTAATTTTATTTATATCCCAACGCCTCTTACCCTTTAAGATAGCAGGACCACAGCAAGACACTGTGTCTACTATCTACTATATGAAGAATGATGATAATTAATTATTTTTGGCCCATATATTACAAAATTTAAAAGTGTACATGAGTAAGAAAACTGTTATTTACGCTATTTTAAGGTTTTTTTTTTATAGTTA
Source organism: Rhodophaea formosa (assembly GCA_963082605.1). Taxonomy (NCBI): domain Eukaryota; kingdom Metazoa; phylum Arthropoda; class Insecta; order Lepidoptera; family Pyralidae; genus Rhodophaea; species Rhodophaea formosa. Next base: position 8,508,893 of record OY720208.1, on the reverse strand, counting down.
CAACGTGAAAGAACTCAATATATACATTTAATAACATATATCAATATTTAAATTAGTAGAGATTAAAAAAACAAAATGTACTTCTTTACGGATCAGAAGGTTTTATTTATTTAAACTATCTAGTTACTGCGAACGAAGCTGGTGCCATCTAGAGGTTCAGCGGTTACTCTAGAAAACGACTACGTCCAACTGCAGCAATATCTACTAACTTTTGTAATTTAGGAGTGATTGTAACTCCGCAAGCCCACCTGGCGGACTTGCTTGTAATAGCAGCGCTGCAGTGCGCATGTATGTCTACTTGCTACGAGCAAGCGTACATTGTATACTGTCGATATAGTTTTGTCACTAGCCAAAAGATGTACCTATCCAAATTTAGGTGATAAATATCAGTCTATGCATTCATTATTATTTTGCCAAACTAGATTCAAACAGCTCTAGCCCTTACGTACTTTATGGGGGAAATGTTACGTAAGCATAGTAGCATGTATGTTAATGGTGAGGTGGTAAGGACTTGATAAGGACTACGAGTATATATTTTATTTCCTTGATCTAACAGTTCTTTCTATGAGTTATATTGAAACATAATAATGACCACACGCAATTATTATAGATACATAGTTTATAGAACCTTATGTACATAAATGTATGTAGGATTACCTATTTTACTTCAGTAGAAAAGTGTTTGTGGAAGTCAACACATACTTCTCTAATCAGACAAAGTATTCTAGTTCTAACAATGCCTAACAATGCCATCGCATGATCTCAAGTGTTGAGACCATCAACATGACTGATGGACACAATGAACTGACATTACAAGGTTTTCAGTACTTGCCTCATTTACCAACCGAAGGTTTGCATACAGTAGCATCAGCAATTTTAATTGACAACAGGACCTTTGTCGATGCAAATACATCCGCTGCCGACCACATTGTTTCACTTATCAGATTACCTGATCCTATAAAAAGGAGGTTGTGTTTCATACAGCCCTTCAATACAACTGCCACTTGATAGAGATTCTGTTCCGAATATGGATTTTACGTATATCAAGGCACGTTTGCCCCTAGATATAAAACAAACTCGTGAATAAATTTAATCCAACATGATTTTAAAAATGTTGGTTAAATAAGTGATTTTTAAAAAAATGTAAAGAATGAGAAAATTAAGAAAGTTGTGGGATGTATAAGCTGAAGAAAAAAGGGCGTAGTGAAAACCAGTGATTAGCTTTCTCACATCCACTCATAATCTTAAAAAGTTTAACAGAGTGTTGAAAATGTTGTTTGGACAGCGAATTATTAATTGATTAGTGCGCTTACTATTAATTAAAAATCGATTTAAATATTCTTCAATATGTATTGTGTTGTAGATTATGCTGCTGGTCAACGGCTGGTTTGTGGATGGGTCTCCGTTGGCGATGCTGCAACACGCCACCTCGTCTCAAAGTTTCGTGTTTCATCCGGCTGCCTCAACACTCGCTCCTGTAGTACCCGGTAGGCTTTGGCTTTCCTTTACGCAATTTAAACTATTTTGCCAGGCATACAATGTTTGGTAATTTCAAGCTAAACATTGAAAGTATCTTAAATGAACCAACTATACAAGACGTTTGACTCTCTCAATGTACGTTTAAGTTTCTGCATGTTGCCGTAATAAGATGTAAAAAAAATATTGATGGGCTTTAATATACTAGCTTACTATATAATTAATATCAAATCTTGTGATTTTTCAGGTTCATCATCAGATGATCAATATAATGGTGGCAGCGGGCAGGTACAACATTAATATTTATTTTTAAATTTGATTATCTAGAAGTATGTGTCCCTAATTTTCGTACATTTTGTACCTTGTTTTTCCTAGAAGGATAATTAAAAAATATTCGTTAGGAACTTTTGTGTTAAAAATTAAAGATTTTACCATTTTTCATTTTTTTGTTTAAACCGTTATAGATATGAATATTTTAGTTAATTTTCATTTCTAGACTTTTCTATTTTCGTTAATTTAAAGACTTTTTATATTATTTCTATAATATAATTCACAGGCAAAATACGAATACAAGTATGAAGTATCGGACCATCAGACTGGGGACAGGAAAAGCCACTGGGAGAGCCGAGACGGGGATAGAGTAAGGGGAATCTACACTCTGTACGAGCCGGATGGAGCCTTGAGGACGGTGGAATACTCCGCTGATTCCGTTCATGGGTAAGCCAGTTTTGTTATGTATAGTTTTGTTTTTTTTATTGCAAAGGCGAGTTTATTCTTCAGTGCTTCCGAAATCACAAGTCTGAGGGAATTTCAATCTGGAGGTCGTCAAATCAAAAGTTTTTTACCGTCGCAAAGAAGTTAGTAAGAAGGTTAAAATTTCGATTGTAAATATTGACTAAAGTTTATTCCAAAAGTGACAAGTAAAACAATTGAAGATTGCTTGCTCGCTACAACGAAAACATTATAGTATAGAGCTGCTTTCGAGGACTTATAACCAAACATGATAAAAATAATTTAAATTCTATGAAGGATTTTATATATTATATCAAATTTTATGAAGGTTATTTTGTATTTTAAGTTATTACTCTGGACCATACCTCTATAGGCGTTTGAATGATAAACACAAAATCTTTAAAATTAACAAGACTACCTTAAAAGCTCATTTTTGAATGAGCTCAAAATGTTAACATACGACGAAACCGAGAACTTACTCAAACGTATTGTATAAGAATCCTTATACGTACTGACTATTTATATTTTCTATTTTCTTTTTTTTCCTCAAATGAGTAGTAGTTCGCAACTAAAATATCTATTATATATGGCATTTTATTTCTGACATAAAGGCATAAATTTTTATTATAAATTCCATTATTTAATGAATAACAAAAATCAATATCTGTTTACTTTAAATATTAATAGGCATTATTTTCTTAAATTTGAATTTTCTAAGTTCTTTCGTAATATTTTTTAAATGGTTTTTTAAAATTTATATTTTATTATTGATTGATTATTCTCAAGATTCAAAATAGGGGATGAGGGTTGATAACCTGAGACACAGGATACTCCTAGTTCAGGTATCAATCCGCCATAATCTATCATTTTTATTTTTTTATTAATGTATCTAATTGTGTACTAAATATAAGCTTAAGCAAATTTCTTCAAAGCTCTCAAGACTGTTGATTTCTATTAAAAACTGTTGTATTTTTCTAGTATATATTTCAATATTCCACTCTCTTCTTTATCAGTAATCCGTTAAATTGCTTCTAACAACAAACGTGCACTTTTCTCAGGTTCAACGCAGTAGTAAGAAGAAACGAGCCAACCCGACACACGCACTCCCGAGTCGATTCTCCCTTCAAACCTCCTTCGAGCAACGTTCAAGACGGCTATAACACTTCGGGCAATTCAGACCATTCGGCAGACAGAAGTTATTTAGCACCAAACCCGGGCAATCAACATTCTGGTTATCCACCATCAACCGGCTCCTACAATTCTGGATTTAGTGTTAATCATTTGAAGAAAGGAGGGGAGAATTCGTTACCACCTTATTAATTAAATATTATACTAAAAGTAACTATTTAAAGAAAATGAGCAAGCCTATGTGTATGGTATTCTAGTACGTATGTAGATAGGTAATTGTTAATTTTAAAATGACTATTGTTTTGTGTGGTGATTAATAAGTATATAATAAAATGAGATTCATATTTGTCGTGATTTTACAATCAGTGTTATGAAATTACAGAAAAATTATCATATAGGTATAAAATATCGATAAACAGTAATTCTGCCTTGGAGTTGTATATGTAATTCTACTTACTTTATTATACTAACTTATTTTAAAAGCGCTTATATAGTAATGTCCACCTACAGAAGCATCTAAACTCACACTTACCATCCTCTTACGGTAGGTATAAAGGGCGTGGTGTCCTAACTGGAGAGTATTCATACGAGCTTATTAACTTCAGTTAACAAGTATACTCGTAAGTATTCGGTTGTCCCATATTAACACTTTGCTACTATATTTAAATATGGAATTGGTAAATGAAAGCAATAGGAAGCCTATACGCGACTTCATTTTAAATTTCTAGTCCCAATACTTGATTCGTTTTCTCCAAATGTTTTCATTACATATATACTTTCACACCTACTGCACCCTAAAGGCGGTGATGGATATTAACAGATAATAAATATCACCATCATCAAAATTTAAGAACGACGTTCTTGTCGGTGGAGTTCTCTCCATCTTTCTCTGTCCTCCGTCAGCCTTTTGACATAACATGACACCATTTTTACTTTTTTATTTATTTGATTAAATTACCTCTGTCTGGGTAGTTTTTAGTGTAGATAGTTTTCCTTTCAACGAAGTTGAAAGGAAAACTATCAGAGCTAAGTACGAAAACCAACTTATTGAAATATAGCACTTTTTCATAAACCGCAAAAATAACTTTGTCATTCATACAAATACTTGCTTCTACGGAACCCTTCATGGGTGAGCTCAACTCGCACTTGGCGAATTTTTTCGATGAGAATTTGATGAGATCTAGAATAGGGCAACAATTTGACTTCTTAAAGGAATCCAAGGTAATAATTTGAACTGCCTCTGATTCCATGGACTGCTGTCAAAATAAGTATTCATTGTTATGCTTAAATAAAATACAAAAATTTGTTAAATAAATTTTATTCGCTAGCGCTAACGATCTTTGCTTTGTATTTACAATTATTTTACAAGTTTCACTTATCATAGACGTCGAAGAATTCGGAGTTGAGGATATTTTATAAACTTTATTAGGCGCCGTGGTGGCCGTGATGATGGTCGTGGTGATGGCTGTAGATATGTTGATGGTGAGTCTTATGATGAACATCAGCGTGGAAACTAAAACAATAAAAATAAGTGGTGAGAAACTGACAAACAATGTGGAATATGATAATTTCCGTAGTATGAGACCATAGAGCGGAACACAGGCATCTGATGTGAAGTGCAAAGTGATGTTTTAGTTTTGAAAAGTAAACTAACATCTTACTAATGTTATACAGAGGAAAGATTTGTTTGTTTATTTGCATTAACTAGGCTCCGAAAGTATTGAACCGACTTTTAATATTCTTTCATCAATAGAAAGCTAATTTATCTGTGGGTGACATAAGCTATAATTTATGCGGACGAAGTCGTGGGAATACTACTTATATAATATAAAAGGTAAGATGGAACCCCATCTAATTCACACCTTTGCAAGCAATAATTAAAATCCTTTTCATATATTTTGTTCCATACTAAGTAAGTATTTTGAGCGGGATTCAGAAGTTGGCTCCAAATTATCTTTCACTAGAAGAATCGGTCTCCAGGTTGCAAGTGAAAGATAATTTGGAGCACACAGAGCCAATAGAGACTGACACAATTAGCTCTTTCCACACACAAGCACCGTCATCGGACACGGAAGATGACGAAACGGTGACCAATGCGAGTACTACCCTGACGTCACATCATCCACATCCCCCGCCCGCGCAGCCTCCTATCCCCACCACAAGGAGCCAGCGAGCAGCGCTGCTTGCGGCGCGCCACGAAAACGCAGTAAGGGCCCGGGATACTTCGGCGTCGCGCATCCCGAACTCGCCTTGAAAATGGACTCCTGATGAGTCCGAAACTATAGTCGGCAATCCCGACAAAGTAGCACGTGAGTGACCCGTTTTTAAATATAATGTATTTATCTCACGTTAGTTTCAATGATATAACATATAAAGTTGTTTGTAAGAGTATTGAGAGTACATTGATCACTTCTCAGATAAATTCACACTTTTCGATAAGGCTGTGTTTCCACTAAAGCTGTGCAGTGGTGCGCAAGGAAAACGTCCACAAATAGTAGCGCTTCATTTTACTACCCTTGCTCAGCACTGCTCTGGTGGAAGTGGTAGAGCGGTTAAGTAACGATACGAGTTTCAAGATTTGACACCCACAAACAAATAAACCTTTTTTTATTTGCTTTAACCTTGGGCTCTGTCTACCCTACAAGGGAAAAGACATCATTATATGTATGTATGTATATTCTTCTCTTCAGAGAAGAATAGGACCACTCCAAGTCTTCCCGTGGATGTCGTAGAAGGCGATTTAGGAAACACTTAAACAAAGCTTTTAAACAGCAAAGAGACCTTTCTAACCCGCCTGGCTAGCTTGGAGAGTGTAGGCTAGTTCCTCTGACTCCTCTGATCAATATACGGCTCTGGTAGTACAGAGAGGGCCGTGCTCCTACAGTGGAGACTAACAAAGACCTAAATATTAAAGATCTAAAAATAAACATATACGGAAAAATCATACAGATTGAGCTAGCCCCAAAGTAAATTCTTAAGTAAGACTTGCTCCTTGGCGCAGCGGTCAACGCCGGCCTGTGCCACGGATGGCCCCGGGTTCGATCCTCGGTCAGGTCAGGATGAAAAACGATCTTTTTCAGATTGACTTGGGTCTTGGATGTTTATCTATATATGTATTTGTTATAAAATATAGTATCGTTGAGTTAGTATCCCATAACACAAGTCTTACTAAAGAACTTACTTTGGGGCTAGCTGAATCTGTGTGATTTGTCCGTATTTATTACTTATTTACTTGTGTTATGGGATACTAACTCAACGATACTATATCTTATAACAGATACATATATAAATAAACATCCAATGCCAGATGATGATGATGATGAGTAATAAAAATAGCAGCGTTACGTACCCACTGTGATGATCAGCAGCGTAATGAACAGAGCGAAGGTTGCCGTCAGGTTCCACCAGGGAGTACTCGCCCTTCACGACGTCTCCGTGACGCCATTCCGTCTGGCCCTTGTTATCCCCTGTTTTGGGGTCGTGTACTGAGTACGAGAACTTGTATGAGGGGACGTGCTGGAATAAGGAGCAAAATTATTTATTAGAAACATATTCACATGAACATGATTCATGCTGGTCTGGGAGAAAAGAAAAATCTTAGAATGTACTAGCTGCTTCTCTGCTCGCGCAGATCGTAAAAACCTATGGAGGGAATGGGCGTCAGGAATCATGTCAATAGGCGATGCGGCTGGCAACCCCTCACTATTTTGTTTCTATTCTCCATCTACAAGCCCATCAGCATACTAAACGTGGCCTATAGGTTTTATAGACCTGGGCTCTGTCTATCCCACAAGGGAAAAAGACGTGATAGTACGTATGTATGGTTTATGGTTAAAAAAATATATCTAAGTATTAATGGTTATTCAAATGCATTTTTGGCTCTATACAATCTATATGATTGTTCTCTAGAACGTAAAAAATACTTATTATTGAGGTACGTGCATTCAGGCAGCTTTAAAAACCTGACACCAAGCAGACACAACTGTTTACAACAATGCACACTCTACAGTGGGTAATTTGACCCTCAACATACTCTTAAAGGGGTGACTAAGCCTGTCAATACGAACATCTTTTTCTATGGGATCAAAAGTGGGAAATAAAAAAAATAGAAATTTTCATACAAAGGTGTTCAGCCGCGCGTGGGCAATTAATATTGGAAAGTCGTTTTTTTTCGAGGTTCTTCAAAATTGAGTCCAGCACTGATCTCATAGGGAAAGTTGTTCATATTGACGACTTGAGTTACCCCCTTAAGGGAATGTCAAAGGTGAAGTTACACGTTGTATAAAACAAAGAAGACCATACTATTTAAGTATTAAAGTTTTGATTGACCATTGTCATTCATTTAACAGATTTATTATGCCGTGTGGTTCCCGGCAGAGTAGAATAGGACCACTCCAAGTCTTTCCGTGGATATCGTAGGAGACGACTTAGCGAACACAAGCTAAACAAAGCTTATAAACATCAAAGAAACCTTTCCAACCCGTCTGGCCAGAGTGGAGAGTGTAGGCCAAATCCACTGACTGCTCTGACTAATATATGGTAAATATAGACCAAAAAGAACCTGATGATGATAGATCTACTTACATGGTGGTAATCTACATGCTCATGATGACCATGGCCGTGGCCTACAACGATGTGGTGGTCGTGGTGGGGGACGTGGTGATCGTGGTCGGGGACGTGGTGATCGTGATGAACGTCGTCCGAGCGGGCCTGGTGGGACACAGCCACTGGGTTGGCCTGCACGCAAGCAAGCACTAGGCAGGCGGCAATTATCTGAAATATTATTAGTATAAATCCTGGACTAAAGTTATCATTTTGTTGTTACATTTATAATTAAGGGCAGGGCTGGCCTCGACGCACATACCGTGACCAGATTACGGACATTCTTGCCAAGGGGCAAGTCAGGAGTCCTCGAAACCGGTGAGCATGTATGAAAAGAGTGATGAATGTAGATGAAGCAAGAGAGTTTTGTAAGGATCGTAGCAGGTGACGGTCCTTGGTCTCTGCCGACCCCCATGGGAAAGAGGCGTGATAGTATGTATGAATGTATTTATAATTAAATAGCCTATAGAGATAAGACAATCCAACAAGATTTCATGGGTCAAAGGGCCCTCGTTTCGCAAGGCCCCCCAGCCGCAAGGCACCCGAATTTAAAAATTAGTATGTTTGAGACGCCACCGGCGTTTTAAAACTTTTTTGCTAATCCTTGAGTGCTGTTGAGAGCAGAACTGACAAGATATTTTAAATTATAACTAACATAACGTGGGTTTGTGTTTTGCTGTGTAAAAATTTGTGAGTAAAAATTAGTTTACATGAACATTTGTAATTATAGATTGTACATAAATGCTAAATAAAAAAAATTGTATGGTAAAGAATTTTTGAACGTTAAATAAAGTAATAATTCAATGTACAGTTCTTTGAAAATGTCAGAAAACAATAGAAAAAGATTATAAACATATTGTTAAGTTTTACAATATTTGCGTGCTATTATTTCGCGAACATCATCATCATTACAGCCGCAAGAAGTCCACTGCTGGACAAATGGGTAACTGAAACATAATTTTAGTGAGACCTATTTCCGCTGTGTTTACTCAAATAAATATACCTATTTTTTATTTGATTTGATAGATTAAACATACCTGGCACCACATTTTGTTGTATGTATGTTTGTCCCTCTTTCAGCTGAACTTCAAGTGATAATGAGTTGGACGAAGACGTTCCTTTTATTTGGCCAGCTGACCGGGTACAGCGTAATCATAGCGACAGTTAATTGGCAGGTACTTGTAATGGACAAGCACGAATCGACCAAATTTATACTGAAATAATACTGAAAATCTATCAAGGTTACCATAAACAAACGACGAACTACCCGTTATATATCGGACTTGCAATTTTCCTCCGCGTGCGCGTAATTTATAGCATATGAATTTACTTTCTATTGGAGAAATAATTTCGAATTTGCGTAGTTTCGCAGCCTGTTCAATGAAAACAAACAAACAATCAGATCTTTACTGTAAAAAACAACTGTTTAAGCATAACATTATAAATACAAAACTAATAAAAACAAATTTTTAATGTTGCGAACAATTATGTTTCTTATTTTGCAATAAAATTGATCCCTCAAAGCCATTTAACGTACTAATTGTAATTATTGTTGATTTATTTTGATTAAAGGAACATCGCGGTGTGATATTGAAAGGTGGAAACAGTCTCCGTGGTCCAGTGCTTAAGGCGTTTGACTTGTTGACCCGGGGGTCGTGCGTTCGTTTCCTACGGGAAGCATACTTTGTTGTTTCCAGTTTGGATAAGACATTGAAGGCATGAATATTAAAGATGATTCCGTGCTTCGGAAGGCACGTTAAGCCGTTGGTCCCGGCTGCCATCTGGTAGTCGTTAACCGTATCGTAACCACGTCAGAGGCCGAGAGGCGGTTCGGAAGAACTCTAGCACCAGGGTGTGCATGGTCGACTGACCGTGTTACCTACATGAAATAATGATGCTGAATAGCTTACCACAAGTTGCCATGTGGCAAAACCATTAATGCTGCTAGATGTGTCTCTGAATATAAAATTATTCAGTAGTTCCACATATTTCGAGGCGGAATACTAACGCGCATCATAATCTAATCCGGGAAAGCGTTTCCGCGGGTCAAGGGGCCGGGGCATCTAAAAACACACTAACTACTGATTGGAACTAGATACGGGTAATTAAACCCATTTAATGCACGCAACTCATCAAATGTGGTTAATTTAATTGATGACAACGGTCTCGTTTCGAATCATACGTAAATATAAATATTGTGAACAATCTTTATATATTGAGGTTTAAAAGTGTAAGGTATGTATTATTTATTTATTTCAGTCACAGAGTTCTTCGAATCAATAAACATATTGTTTGGTATTAATTCATATGGACATATCTTATGATAAATTGGAAAAAAACATTGCACGATCAAGATTTACATAAAGAAAGTAAGGTATTTGAAAACTGATTACCGTATTATTCATTTCCAGAATAATATGAACAATTTTAAAAATAATAACAGTAAAACATTATTTACGATACCTATGAATATTTTTTATAGGTAGGTTTGTCTTCATTTATTCAGATTTGGATAAGTGCAACCAGAATGAACGATAACACAGGTCTGCTTGCAGTTATCATGATATGAATATCATTGCTATAATCGAATGGATTTCCGTTTTAATTTACAGGATTACTCTAAAGATTGGCTGTAGTATTAGTATGTTATGAAATAAATCATTGCTGTATTTCCGGTAATTACCGGGAATTGAATTATAAAATTTCATAGCTACAACACTTTTTATTTTCTTAAGGTCATTTTATGGTGAGCTTAAGAGTCGCCTGGACGCGCGTGTCTCTATACAAACGGAAAAAGGGAATTGTGGCAATATTTGATAATTTTAGGGCAAAATTAAGCATCCAATCAATTAATCTCATTATAATCTACGTACGTTCCTATACAGTTTAGTAAAATTATCAAATGTTTGAGAATTATACGCCTCTCAAGATTTCCATACAAATTTGAAAAGGCTTGTTATTCTCAAACCATTGGTATTTTAACCAAGCTGTATAGGAACGTACGTAGATTATAATGAGATTAATTGATTAAATGCTTAATTTTACTCCAAAATTATCAAATATTGCCACAATTCCCTTTTTCCGTTTGTATGGAGACATGCGCTTCCAGGCGACTCTTAAGAAAATAAAAAGTGTTAACCTCCATCAAAATAAAAACTTTTTGAGTACAACACCACAAATTTATTTGCCATGCTAAACATCTTGCTTACTGCAAAATTTTGTAACTTTAGGTCATTGAAAAGTTGTGAATCCCTTATGAATGTGAATAATAGGTATGCATGATTTTCAACCAGTAGGGATGTCTGTATTTTTTAGTTGTGTTAACTTAGAAGCTTGATTTTTTTAAAGTTTCAAGAGAAAGCTGTGTCTAGGCGGATAGATAGACAATGATCAACGAATTGATCCTGTAGGTAAGATTAATAGAATTCTTGTTAAAAGGGAGAAACCTTTTATTTTAGATTAATCTTTTTCGGATTCCGAACCACAAAAGTTAAATAGGAATTTAACTTTTGTGGTTCGGAATCCGAAAAAGATTATTCTAAAATGCTACTAGTTTGAACATCTGATTGAATGTTTTTATAATAAACAAATTCTACAATTTTTTAAAACTTATACAGGTAATATTTTTGAAACTTATGCAGACCCCATGCTTATATAATTAAAAAGAACGTCCCATAAATTTCTAGTAATTTAATAATTTTAACTAGCTTTTGGCAAAGAGTAGTTCAAAGACAAACTCATAAAATTGTTTGTTTTTCATCTTTCTATCAAATAATAAAGCATAGAAAGATTTAATAATTCAAAATAAACTTTTGTTAAAGCGTAAAACTTTATATTACGCATTATTTTTCTCTGATGTTAGCTTTTTCCCGGTTGTATCCTCAACTATAATGCTTCGGAAACAAGTGCCACCATTATATCCATATTATATAAATATCATACAGTTATACCATTTTCCAAAGTTTTAACGGCCGGCCGCCTGCCTGGCGGCAACCCTCCTTGGATATTATTTAACAGATTTAAATGTCAAATCGATTAAAGTAATTATCGAACGAAAATAATTATCGAATTAAAAAAAAACTGGCCAAGTGTAGGGTTCCGTAGTTGCAAATGACAACTTGAGTTCACACTGTTCACACTCGCACCTCACAGTTTACCGACCAAAAACATCTAACAATGAAAAATGTTTGAAATTTTTTACAATACTCAACTGGGTTTGTAAAGAAAAATAAATATTACTCCCTCTTTACATGTATAAGAGCTACGCGAAAAAAAATTTTTTTTTTTCAAGATCTTTTTTATACCACTTTTTTGCTATGATTAATATACATGCTTTTACCAAATCACAGCTTTCTAGTGCTTATAGTCTCTGAGTAAAACTGCGGACGGACAGACATGGCGAAACTATAAGGGTTCCTAGTTTACTACGGAATCCTAAAAAGGGACGACTACGACTACTGCTATAAAAATTGTATGGGTTGCTATCGGTAGGGTATAAGAATTCTAACGACACGATACGTCTAAATCCTTTGAGGCATTTATAAGTTGTGAGGAATAATAACTCACACACATACAAATTTACATACTAAACGAGTACATACATCGACTCGAAGAACAACAAACTCCTCTATTCTCTTTTCATCAATAAACTTCTTACAAAAAGGCTTACAATTTAAGCTTGTAACGCTGTGTCAAATTGCAGAAAAATAATAACAGTAAAACAACTTCACAAAAACGTGAAAAGTATAATAGAAAGCAAAAACATTTTTTTAGAATTTCTTGTCTATCTGTTTGTCTGAATGTATGATCACGATTATCTCCGGAGGTATTGGACGGATTTGATTGAAACTTTTTTGCTATATAGCTATTAAGCCTGGGCAACATATAGGGTAGAAATTATTTTGGAAAATGGAACACTTGATGCAGCACCATAATGGTCCAGCTGAACTATAAGAAATATAAAAGTGGAGCGTTAGCAAAAGTTGTTAAGCCTGATGAGCATTTTTGGTTAAGGTATTTAAATTGAAGATTTAGAACGCCTGACGCTGAACCATAGTGGTCCAGGCAAACTATAGGAAATATAAAATTGACGCTGTAGCAAAAGTTGTTCACCCTGATTAGTATTTTTTTGTTGAGGTATAAAAATGGAAAATTCCAGCTAACAGTCGGGGCACCAGGGCAGACGAGATTAACTCCTTATTAAAAAATAATTAGTGTTTCAGAGCATAACAAACCCGGAAAATTCTTGGTTATGTAAACGCGGCATATTGATACCAAAAACTAATCCAAAGGATAATTCCAACATAATATATAAAGTTTTTTTTTGCATAATACGTTGATATTTATTAATTATATACTGCTACAAGTATTTTCTTATGTATCGACATTCGTTCGTATTAAGGTATATTAATACCCTGAAATCATACAGTTCACGCAAACGAAGTCGCGGGCATCAGCTAGTATTTCTAAAATTTCAAAATTGGCTTGAAGGAGCGACTTTATTCGTCAGTATGTGTAACTTCTCCTATAGAACCAATGCTAAGGACTCGATTTAATTTATGACATATCGTAATCTGTATACGGTTTTCAGATTTGGAGTTCCGTCTCAGAATTTCTTGGACCAACTCCACACTCACAAGGGAATCAATGTGAACTTTCGGTTAACCATCATCAGGTCTCTTTAAGTCTCCACTGCAGGAGCACGACCTTCTCTGTACCGGTTTACCTTATCATAAGATTTGAATGAGGATCAGGTTCTTATCGCACAAATAAACTTGCACTTTATCTGAAAACTGTAAATTTGTTCTTTTATCACAAAAAGATAAATATTTTATGGACGCGTCTGAGGTACCCATAGCCAGTATATTTTAAACATAAATCTCTTTCTGTGGCACACAGTTGAAGTATTTTGTAGCCTATACTTAAGTATATATGTTACTATACCAAGTATGATATTTATTTTTTATTTGATTTTCCCTCATATGCTGTCTTAGTCGCTAACATGTTGAAATAAAAAAGAATAGAGGTGAGTACGTAAATGGTTTTATTAAATATTTAAAGAGGAAATATAAAAAAGAGTGGTTTTTCTATTATTTATTTGCCTACAAAATTGAGATAAAAAAATAATAACTGTGAGGAAAAGCAGTGATCAATTTTAGCAAGACGCTCCAGTGACATCACTTATCAGCGTCGGAGATATTTTTTGCCTGTATACATTATTGTATTTCATATACTCGTCATGACTGTTTTTACAACGATTAAGTACGATGCTGACAAATAAGAGTAAGATCTTAGTTCTGATCACACTAATATCCCTGGTCTCTGCGACTTAAGTGTTCCCTATAACGATGGTCATCATAGCGATGTTCATCGTGATGGCGGTCTTTGTGTTGGCGGTCATCGTTACGGCGGTCATCGTTACGGCGGTCATCGTTACGGCGGTCATCGTTACGGTAGTCATAATTCTCCCTATAAATATGCGCCTTATTTTGCTGCTTATGCTGTAAGTAGTCCAAGAGCTCGTCGAAATTCTTGAATTTGGTATGTTGTGGTGATTTCACATGATGGGGCAGGATAATGAACTGTCCGCCTGGACCTTGAACGTACTCCCTGCCACCAGTCTTCATATACCTGTAGTCTAATACTAGGGTCGGCTGGCTGTAGTCGGGGCTGTTAAACTCATTCAGAATCCTGGAATAAAAATCATGTTTTTGATATTTTATTTATTTTTACATGGCAAACTGCGTATGCATTATGCCTGTCATGAAAATTAAGTTAAATAAAATATTCTGGACTATTGTTAAATTCTCAACACTGACAATTTAAATCGCTTAAAAATGTATAAGTAATTTTATAAGTACTTACTCTTCTTCTCGCTTATTCTGAAACAAATGAAAAGTAAATTACTTATCTAGTTATGTAGCTTCCTTTTGGGCACAATAGAAAGAAAAAACTGAACTGTTTTCGATGGTATGCAGTAACCGTGATAGTTGCTGAGTAATAATAATTATTTTTTATGGATTTTATTATTAGATTTATTTGCGCTATTGTATGTCAAACTACTTACTCCATCGTATTTGTAAACCTGCTCATGTGGATTGTATCTTAGAGGGTCAACATGGTCTCTGGGCTCACTTCTTTCATCCCCTACCACAGCAGCGACCACTAAGGCTAGATATAAAAGCTGTAATAGAATAATAATATTTAGTATTTTATTATTTAAGACTGCTGAGTATAGATACAAAAAAATAATAATAGTAAGTTGTGCTTGATAAACTTGTGGTTTCACAGATGACACTTGCTCTGAAGATAGCTTTATGAATAGGGTTAAACTGGTCAGCCAAACTGAATCAAAATATGTCACTTGTTTTAATAAATGAATATTTTGATTTTTAGAAATAAATATTGAAGTTTAATATCTATTTTATCTCACCCAAACCATCATCAATCAATCCGTTGTGTTTCTCTAGTAAGTTTCGTCTGAATGGTAATATAACTACATCGTTTAAGTATTAACGATCACAAATCTAATTCGGATGTAGATGTTCATGTGAAACGCCCAATTACAACTATGTTTAATCATTTAATTGGTATAACTAATTTCATTAATGAGAAACATTTTAAACATCCTAGTAAACTAGCTAATACTACGGAATTGCTTCCTTCTTATTTGTTTCTTTATTTAAATGCTTTTAAATACCTTGTACTGAGAAATGTACCTGTATACAAAATAAAAAATACAAAAACATAAAATATTTTACAAAGAAATTGCTGTTTTCAAAATTAATTAATATAATGATTTTTTTAATTATTATGTATAAATTAGTATTATGTAGCGAAGCGTAGTTTGCTGTGAAATTACATATATGTAGGAATAAAAATATCCTGAGCAGGATTAGACATTTATTTTTAGACGGCCTATGGACAAGAGTGTCATAGCAAAACTAGTGTTTACATAGAAAATTATTGGGATATAACAAGCCAGGCACAATTAACAAATAATAGTACTTTTTTTTAAATTTTAAAGTACAACTGATAAATTTAATTGAAATAATATTCATATCATTGTCTAAAGTATTTTTTGTTAGACGGTGGAGTACTTGATTAAAGGCACGGTAATACTACGTTGAAAAGACATCAACGCGTACAACATTGTTCGTACAAAATAAATTAGTTTTAAGTTACAGTTTTTCAATTGTTACTAACTAACCTATTCCATAACGTTTTATATATTTGGCTCTTTTTGATTTATTGATTATTTTAGGTTTGGCTACAGTTATTGGAGATGGAAATAACATCCGAAAAGATTTAAAGAACTAAATTCCTATGCTTACCATTTGTTCTTCTTCATCCTAATGATTTTGAACTTAACCCTTCGACAAAATTTATGGTATTTATTTATAAATTACTTTAATCTTGTGTGATAGTAGCTAAACTTTATATAATAAAAGATGCAAAATAATAAAATAAGAACCTAATAGACATTCAAACTTAGTGAATTAATATTTTTTGTAATTATGCGTAATTCATAAATTTACATAATTCTAGTAATGTTGAATTGCTTTTCGGCGTGGTTTTCACACGCGATGATACGTGAACCAATCAAATCTAAGCACGTGTTGGTCTTACATGTGTTAATAAAACTAACATATTCCTAAATCAAAATAGAATTGATTTACAAAAAAAATGTCAAAGCGTAATAATACTTCGCTGATGAGCAAATGCTGGAACAACTCAGGCATAAAATATCAGTCTCTTAAAAAAAGTTGCATAATAGGGTTTTTTGTGCTATATTTGTTATGGCAAGTTAAATCTATAATAACGAATGAACAATAACCTGCTAACATTTATGCAGCATCTTATATCGATAGTAGTATTAATTCGACTGGGTCAGCTGCGCGGATGGCGGCTGGATAAAAATGCACCAAATATTCTCTTTTCACTCAACATAATGATTTTGTTCCAGCTTCCGTTGAGACGATTGGTCCATGGTGCCCTTTTTTTGTGGTGACAGACGAGCAAGCAGGTCACCTGATGGTAAGTGGTGACTGCTGCCGAGCCGCGCAACACCAGGGGTGTGACAAGAGCGTTGCCGGCCAATTTTAGATTGTTAGAGTATATATCTCTAACAATCTAAAATTAGATAGTGGGTAAAATTTAAATAAAAAGCTGGTGTATTCAATTCATCATCATTATCATCATCATGTCTTTTTTACTCTCCACTGAAGTAGCATGACCCTCGTCTTGTGGAGACCGTCATGAGAGCTGAAAACGCGGCGGAGGCTGCAAAAGACGCCAACCGGAATAAATGTGCTTCTCTAAATAGCGGGTATATGTTTATTCCGCTTGGTGTTGAAACATCTTTCAGAATTTTGCTACCAGGCTGGTTGATGCCACTGGTGAAAAGAGAGCTCGCTCATTCCTCAGATAGAAAATTTGAATTGTTATTCAGTGCAGGAATGCAGCCAGTGTTCTTGCCACTATTGCTACTATTAATATTGGTTACAAGAACCTTAAAGATTAAATAGAGAATGTGGATGTTATGGCGAAGTCTGATTTGGTAACCAATTCAGGTGGGTGCGAAATTCAGACATTTGCTCATTTTCGTGACCAATTACTTTTTTTATTTATTTAGGTATTTAAGAGTTCTCAACTTACTGTAGGGCTAGCTACAGTATGAATGAAAAAGCGCAATAGCTCAGAAACCCCAGCGTATTTTTATTGTAAAAGAATTATGTAAATTGTTAAATTTAATTTTCGTGGATTTTATACGAAGATTTTAGCTTTTTTTGTTCGTTTCGCTTTTTCATCGTTTGTTGGTTGAAAATAGGTCCATATTGACTCACATAAAAATCTCATTCCTATTATTTTTTTATTCCTATTTGTATTTATAATAATTACTCGTAATTATTATTTTGCTCATATTTTTTTGTTCATAAAATTTATTACTAATATCGGAACTCTAACAGTCATTTTTCATATTTCTTTTATTCGTACTGTCATTACTAAGAACTGTTTCAACTCTTAATATTTTTTTCATTGCCTTTTTCTTTAAAACAATCATAAGTCCAATTTTTTTTTCATACTGTCATTACTAAGAAATGTTGCTACTCATAATTTATTTAGTGGTCTTTATGTAACCATAACTTAACCTACTTTCTGTTGTACCAAGTTGTGTACCAAGTTGTGTATCCAAACTTATTGTTTTTGCGCCAAGGTCATCTCATGCTCGCTTCGCTCGCTCGCTCGTATGATGGTCTATGTGTAACCTAACCTACCTTTTGTTACCAAGTCGTGTATCCAAATCGGTCGCTTTTGCAACCAGGTCGTCGCTCGCTCGCTTCGCTCGCTCGCTCGTATGATGGTCTATGTGTAACCATAACCTAACGTACCTTCTGTTACCAAATCACGTATCCAAACCAGTCGCTTTCGCACCCTGATGGATAAATAAATAACACTAAGATTTAAAAATATATGAAAACAAATATTAGTATTAACAAAAAATATGAAGAGTGATCATTAGGATGTAAAATTGTATAAAAACCCAAAATTCTTACTACTGATAATAGAAGTTAAAAAATTATGTGAGACAAGAGGCCCCCATTGAAAATTAATGAATCTTTGGTCTTACACGCGATCTAGGGTGACGTTGCCGCTGATAGATGCCTCTGTTGATAGACTTAAAAAAGAAATGATCAAACACGGCGTAATTAGAGTATTGATTTCGTTAAAATATGACTCCTGTTTTTTATTATATATTTTTATGTTAATATTATATTTTTATTTATGGAATCGATTCTATTCTCATTTCTGACCAAACTAATTTCAGATTTTGCGCTTTTTCATTAACACGTATATTGACTATTGTTTTATAGGTAGCTCCAAGGTAAGTTCAAGACTTGAGTTATGAGAAATGATACTATACTTATTTTATACAAAGAAATATATTGATGAACATCCAAGACCCAGGTCAATCTGAAAAGATCTTTTTCCATCTTGACCTAACCGGGGATCGAACCCTGGACCTCCAGTGTACCAGCCTGGTTTGATAACCATACATAACCAATTTTTTGCTTGTGCAAGGATAGCTAAATTTTGCTCATTCTGCCATAGTATAGTTAAATAAGGTAACTCATTAATGATAGTGAATGAGTTACCTTATTTTGCATCTTTATTAGAAGGTTATTTGTTCGAAACATGTAAAAAGTTTTTGGTTGTCATCATCATCATCAGGTATTTTTTATAGTCTCTACTGCAGGAACATGATCCTTTCTGTATTACCAGAGCCATAATTAACCAGAGTACCAAGAGGATTTGGCCACTCCACGCAGGCCCGATGGGTTGGAGAAGTCTCTTTGAGGTTTATAAGAAATTTAGGATGAAATGTAACACTGGCTAAACAAGCTAGTGTTATTTTTCATCCTAAATTCCTTTTTTAGGGTTCCGTAGTAAACTAGGAACCCTTATAGTTTCGCCATGTCTGTCTGTCTGTCTGTCTGTCTGTCTGTCCGTCCGCGGTTTTACTCAAAGACTATAAGTACTAGAAAGCTGTATTTTGGTATGGGTATGTTTAATCATGGCAAAAAAGTGCTAGAAAAAAATCTTGAAAAAAATTTTTTTTTTGGGTAGCTCCGATACAAGTAAAGTGGGGGAGTATTTTTTTTTCTCTATTTACCCATCGTGTGGGGTATCGTTAAAAAGGTCTTTTAAAAATATTGTGAAGTTGAGAACTCCATTTTTCGATTTAGGAATCCGTTGCCGAAATATTTTTGTTAAAGGTACGTGTCCCCCCCCTCTATCTGCTAAACGGTTATAAATGGATACGTGAAAAAAATTACAGCAGTAGTATATATACTGAAGTTAAAAGGAAAACTATCAGAGCTGGGTACTAAGTGCAAACTAAAAAGTTATAGGCAATCAACTTATAAAATGTACTGGAAAATGTAAAATTTCATACAATCTTCATTGTTAGATGTTTTTGGTCGTTACACTGTGAGGTGCGAGTGTAAACAGTGTGAACTCAAAGTTGTCATTCGCAACTACGGAACCCTACACTGCGCGTGGCCCGACACGCACTTGGCCGGTTTTTTTCATAAGTAAAGAAAGGTGCATTATAATATCTGATTTATCTGTGGGTATTAAAAAAATCTGTAGTTGTTATCAGAATAAAACAATTGAAGGGCGAGCTCACAAAACTGTAATAACATTCAAGTATTTCGAGTAATTTTTAATATCACTTTATAAATCATTAACCAATCCACGTTTTCCATAGCAGCTGTTCAGTCTTTGTAGTGGCTAGACGTTAGGGCCTCAATGTTATCCTTATTATTGGGAACTCCTGTAGTAACGATCTTTGTGGTAGTTCTCCTCGAACCTTCTTAGGATAGGCCTGCTGCGGTGAGGCTTATAATCGTAATGGCGATGCTCAACTAAGGGCTTATGTAAATAGGTAGCAATATGTTCGACGGGTTTGTGTTCAACCACAGCTTTATATTCGTGCTTGATTGGCTTATGTTCAACTTCATGATGTACTATTGGTTGATGATGAACAACTGGCAGGATTTCTTCATGGTGTTGCTCTACGTGGTGCTCTACCACGGGTTTGTGATCCACATGCGTATGCGTTTTGAAATGAACGTGATGATGTGGCGCCGAGTACTCCACGTGGGCCTTGAATCTAGAATAAATAGTTTTTTGTTAAAATATGATATATTATGTAGATTTATCACCAGTAAGTACTTTGAATTTTTAGCATTAAAGCGAAATCCTAATCCTAATCCTAACCAATATTATAAATGCGAAAGTGAGTTTGTTTGTTTGTTTGTTACGCTTTCACGCCGTATCTACTGAACCGATCATCATGAAATTTTGCATACACATAGGTTAGGATACCGAGAAGGACATAGGCTGTAAATTACGCGGGCGAAGCCGCGGGTAGCATATGCTATAAATCTTTCTTCTTAACAAATGATTTAGTTATAACATGGTTCTTAGGGTTAAATAAAATCCTACAAATACAATAAGGAAATTATTATACAAATATTAGATGAAATTACAAAAGCAACTCCAGTAAAGGCTAGCTTGATCAAAATAATTGTTAATATTGATATCAATTCAGGTACCTAATTTAAAAATCTAGCAAAGTTTCTCCAAGCTACTCTCCAAGATACTTTCCAAGCTATGCTTTTCTTTCGCAATCTAAAACTTTATCTTTAAAAACTGTTTATATCTCTCTTTTTTATTTGATCGCCTTCCCTGCGTCATCAGTGGTGATGCTTCGCAGTACGAGGTCGACTTTTGGGGCTTATACTACTACGGGGGATCATAGCCATTCTTATCATACCATACTTGCAGGTGCGACATTACAAATAATTATAACATCGTATTGCTTTCTGATTATCTCAATTCGTTTATCTTACCCGCTCTTCTTGTCGGCGTGGTAGCGGACCGTTCGTTTGCGGCCATCGGGCTCGATCAGCCAGTACTCTCCCTTGACTTCATCGCCATGTCTCGACTCTTGCTGACCCTTGATATCTTTGGTATGAGGATCGTTCACTTTGTACGCGAACTCGTATGAGGGATATGACCATGCCTGTCAACAAACATAATTTAGATCTAGATAATAATATTAAATTGATCCTTAATGCAAGAGACGTTTCCCTACGGTTGTTTTTTGCCGCCAGTGACAAAAGGACTGGGTGTTTTTTAACTAACTATAATAGCTATCCAAATCTAGAATGCAGCCAGTGCAAATAAAGTACTTCATTGATTTGACTTTTACTTAGATCATTTGTCAAATATCATTTTATCTATCTACCTAAGTAATTTATCGATTTTTTATATATTATCTAAAGCACGTATTTTCACTGATGTATTCATATTAATAATGAAGACAAATATGAGTCTTCATGAATTTCTGAGCTTATAAAACCCCATGTAAAAGAGTTTTAAATGATGGCTGCCGTGTTCATGTAAATTTTTTATCTGCTTCGTGATTTGTGTTTGCTGACATACATATTTATTTGTAAATAAACATCTCTCTATGGCTTCGTATTTCTTATGACGCTCCAGCGCATTAACGCATTAACCATATGAGACAGAGTTCTCCGTAATGACCTTTCATTTGATCTTCGCCAACTGTTCCATGATTGTATTTTTTCTTCCATCACACTTTCTGAAATATAAACACTTACGTATTCCTCATGATGCTCTGGCGTGTGAGGCCCGATGTGAGAGAGCTCTCCGTGGTGGCCGTGGTGTTCTTTGGAGTGGATTTTCACTATCTGCTCCGAGATTGCGGGCCCGTCTCCCAAAACACACACCGCCAAGCAAACCACGCTTGTTAACTATAAAAGAACACAATATTTATTTAAAGTAACATTGAAACTATGTTTTTTTAGTTCAAACCCCTTTTTTATACATTCAAGTCCACATTTTTTAGTTTTGTCAATTTAATGGTATTTTTTTTGTATACTCGAATTGTCCTTCATTTGCAAACTTTACGTCTTCTTAGTATTTCACTTTCTTATTTACAAATACAAATGAATGAAAGTCTTGCTCATACTAAATTTATTAAAAAATAGTGATACTTAAATTAATTTGGAATATAGGGCGGTGGATAATTATATCAAATCTATGACGCAGTGATCGATCATGTTTCACTAACACATAAAAATAAGTAGTAAACAATAAAAAGAGATTGATTCTTTTAACTTCTTTCTGACTGTTTTCATATGTTATTCAATTTATAAATAAATTTACCTTCCAAACCATGTTTGTAACTTTAACTTGATCCTCTAAAATATGAATGATGAATCGATTCGAAATCTTCTCTCTTATATACAATGTGATTATATCCAAATGATCAATATCCTGTAATAAATACGTCTGTAATTAATTTCAATTTGATTGAACTTGTACTTACTCATGCATAGGCGTGTTATACCGTTTTGATATTAATTAGGTTTATTATACACTAGTTTCTTACTAGTTTTCTTCTGGCACAATCTGAAGTCATAATACAACAAATTTATATTTTATCCTGATTTATTACCTACAAAGAGTACGATTTGTAAATTATATTATTATCTATGACTCAACAACCTACAATCGATCGTTTTCAAGATGCATTTTCAGTTGCGGTATACATATAAGACTTTTGGAGCCACCGACACCATAAGAAGAGTTGCAGTCAAGTACTCTATGGTTATAGTGCTGTACTTGTTGGACCCTGATGGGGTTCACTATTATGGCAGCTTATATCTATATTAATATTACTAATGCTGAAGAGTTTGTGTGGTTGAATCTCAGGCACTACTAGAATGATTTCAAAAATTCTTTCACCGTTGAATAGGTGTGTACGAGCTAAGCCGGGGCGGTCTGCTTGTGCTTTAATATGATATTTTTAAAGTTTTTCCTACAAGCCACCTATCTAATATCACGCCTTAGGTAGCTCCAGAACCACAGATAAATGACTGTGAAAATGAAACGCAAATCGACCTTAGTGCTCAAACCGTAGCAGGTTGGCTTGCTGTTAACCAGGGTTGGACTGGGCCTACTGGGCTTCCAGGTGGCAGGCAGGTTAAGCGCATACACAGGCTCTGGCCTTGTATTGATATAATGCACTTCTATTGCAATCATTAAATTTATCGGATCGATCGAAATTCTTTTCTACATATCATAAACTTTCACATTTATTATATTAGCAAGAAAGATATACAAAAACCGAGAGAAGTCCAGTTAATGTTCATTCAGTGTTGAATCGAGTGGATATACTACTCCAGTAGTCACCAAGGGGCCTGAAGATCAATAAAGTCGTTATATTATGAATGGTTTCATACATCATAATTTTTCCCGGTCTTCAACTGTAGTGCGTCAGAGCCTAGGTCCGCCGGGGACAACATTTATTTCTTTAATATGACTTGGCGAATTTTTTACGGCCGGCCGCTTGCCTGATGCTTAACCTGTGAAAATAAAGCACAAGTAAAAGCCCGCGCCGGGAATTAAACCCGGTGCCCATGTGTCACAGGCATGTTAACCACTGCGCTATAGTGTTCTGTTACATAAAATAGTTTAAAATCATTAGATCTCTATTAGGTCTCTTGCAAAATTCGAGTCTAATTGTACGGTTTTGCTGCCTGTATATAAATGTTTCCCGAATTAACTATTTCCCCGTACTTACTTATTATATTATTGATTAGTAAAAAAATATTAATTTATATTATTGAAGAACCAAAAGATAAATAAATAATTGAAGCTATTTTAACATCAAGTTATGTCCATGAAACTAAACAACTTTTTCCAGATAACGGATACAGATTAACTACGTTTTTAACAATATCTAACACAAGGATAATCAAGGTGGCTAGACCAAGAAAAGGACACCATTAACATATATGGCACACGAGAAGACGAATATAAGAATCAGTGACATTATCAATCTATTTACCTTTCGAATCATCGTCATCATCATCAACAGGTCTTTTTTAGTCTCCACTGCAGGAGCACGACCCCCTCTGTACTACCAGAGCCATATGTGAGCCAGGGCAGTCAGAGGATTTTGCCTACACTCTCCACGCTGGCCAAACGGGTTGGAGAGGTGGAGGACCTTTCGAATAGTAACCACAGATTTATTAGCTGTCAAGCCAGTACGAACAATTATCAATGAATTTTAAACATATATGACCTGCCATGCCTGCCTCGTTAAATAAAAAAAATATATCTTCTTCTTCTTCTTTCAGGTCTTTGTTAGTCTCCACTGCAGGAGCACGGCCCTCTCTGTACTACCAGAGACATATATTAGCCAGGACAGTCAGAGGATTTGGCCTACACTCTCCATGCTGGCCAGACGGGTTGGAGAGGTCTCTTTGATGTTTATAGCTTTGTTTAGCTTGTGTTTCCTTAGTCGACTTTTACGACATCCACGGGAAGACTTGGAGTGGTCCTATTCTACTCTGCCGGGAACCACACGGCTTAAAAAAAATATATAGCTAGTTATATTTGGGATGTTGTAAGAATTTGAGCTTTGGAATTTGGGAATTTCTTAAATTAAAACTCTCTTAATTTTCAACTTATGCAATGTTGCAGCAAAGTTTTACTTAGCGTTAACTTTGCTACAATTACTGGCAAAGTATCTTAAACCACCCGAATACTTAAATGCACTTTAATACATCGTAACTTCTTCTTCTTCTGTTTTATATTATGGCTTCCACCGAAATTTCAGTGATTCTACCAATGTCCAGTATAATGAGATACTAAGTATCGGTGTTGTACGGTAAAGTTTTTCCAAGTAGCATCAAAGATGGCGTATGTTCTTTGACGTCTCGTGGCAGCTTGGGGCGGCAAATCTATACGAGTCCATTTATCAGTTCACTTTAACTATTTCACAAATTGTTCATGAGCACGAGCATTTATAACACCAAACTACACCAATTTCATATTATAAAGTCCACTAAAATCAATTTGCAAAACTGTCTAAGGCAAACTTCAACTGTACCCCTTGACTTCCCACCACAAACTCACATCGTAACTTATATGGTTCTTAAGTTTCGTTCTGTCACTGTCCATCTCCTGTTTGTTATTTTAAATATTTAAGAGAAAATGTTCAGATTTGCCTATAAGTATCGTTGAATTAGTGTCCTACGATACAAGTACATCACTTATGGTAGATTTATTGTGTGATATATCCTTATATATTTATCTATACTAATATTATAAATAGGAAAGATTAGACTTTTTTGTACAGTACTATATTAAACCAATTTTGAAAATTCTCTCACCTACGAAAAGCTAATTTGACTGCGGGTGACATAGGCTATAATATACGCAAGTAAAAGAAAAGTTTTTCCAAAGAAAAATAAAAAGCGAGTGCCGTTCAAAAAAATATACTTTGTATCACTCGGGATAAGGTACACATGTTCGAATGTATTCGAGCATTTCGAAGTTAAGGTGAAATAAAGTAATTTCCCTTCACCTAAGACATGGACTCTCAAATCATACCACTTATTTTTAGGCAGTTGTGTTAAAGTAAAAGAAAGAGTATTAGCGCTAATTTTTTATTGAGTATTCCTAAGTAATATGTTACAGATTTGCATAGAAGCAGACGCGAGTCAGTCTTGTGAGAGGAGTGGCCGAAGTCAGATGTCGCGAACACCGACGGGAGCTCAGATGTGTTGATGAACATGATGATGAGGCGACGAATGGTGGACGATGGCGTTGAAACTGAAACAAAAATAACCATAGACAAACGTTTTTAATTACAGTCATATTTTTTTTCAGTCACGTTTTGTATAACAAGGTTCTTAATAATTTCTCTTTGTAATCGGCCAAAGGAGACTTATATAAAAATTTAAAAAATAAAGAAATTTGGCCAAAAGAAATTTATCCGAAAGAAGTGTGGCATAGATTTTGGGTAAAATGGGATGATGATTTTTTTTAAAAGAATAAGTGGGGATTTTTATATTAAAACTATTACAGCTAAGTTGGGTACTCGAGTCAAAAAGTTATTGTTGAATTACTTGTTAGAAGAAGGTTGTACAAGTATGGAACCCTACACTGCGCGTGGCCTGACATGCACATACATATTATCCCGTCTTTGTCCCTTGCGGGGTAGACAAAGCTCAATGTCATAAAACCCAAAGGCCACCACGTTTAGCGTCTGAGTAGGCGTTAAGGTAAAAGCGGAATCACAAATAGTGATAGTTGCTAGCCGCATCGCCTATTGACGTGATTCCTTAGATTTTCTCTCAATCCCTTGACCGGCTTTTACGGTCTGCGCGGGAAGAAAAGTAGCTGGTAGGTATAATATGTTTTTCCCTTTCTACCAAACCAAACCAGCTACTACCAAACCAACAAAACAATAATGGTCGGTTTTTTAAATCTTAGGTGAATGTAGGTTTGCTTTTTTGACCTTATTGTTGTTAGTCCTATAGTTTTAAAATTTCACCACTGATCTCTACTAATTGGCACCCTACAACTCTTAAGTTTAAAGAAATGCATACAGTCACCATAGTCTCTGTAATGGAACTCAGGTGAATGAAATTAAGTCAGTAAGATGTTGATGACAAGGAAATATCATCCCGTATGTTTTGACCTGCTTGCTTAGACTCCACCTTCCTGGAATAGCTAACCGTGTTCAAAAATGTCGTAACTTTCCTTTATGTAGACGCAGTGGCGTAGCTAAACGAGATTTTTGGAACGGCTAATGTTACGGACAGAAGCGCGTTCAAACCAACATACAGTTCGGTAGTAGTAACATAGCTTGTATGTATAGAAATAGCAGGTTTTAATAACGTTTTTTTTTTAATGTAAATAAAGGCTTTTGCCCGTTAGTATATAATGTAAACTAGCGTAAATAGTTAAGTTTTAGCTATAAGAGGTTCCAAATAAACATACGCACGGTTGGTTGTTTATTTTGAATGCCATACATTAAGTGAGATGACCGAGGTAAAAGGTATGTGGTTTTTTGGTATCCCATGGTAGGTCATCTCACTTACAAGGTATATGTTTGGTAAATTGCGGGCTATGTACTGGGATTTTGGGATATTATGTAAAGTAATCCTATGTACTGGCCGCAACTATGCGCCACCTAGCGGCAGGCATAGGACAACAAGGTACCCCTTGTGCAGCAATACCGTAACGAGAACCGATGTACTATTTTCGGTATTGCTGCACATAGGGCCTAGTTTTATGTAATTATAAGCATAGATTTAGGTAATGCTTTGTAAATGTGAGACTATCTACCTAGAAAATAGTGCGGTGAAAGGACATTTTGGAAAAGAACGGGAAATGGAGGGGATGATACCCCGCACCCCGCTCACACCGCACTTATTCATCGAAGTGGGTAGTCTCACATAATCTCATGTGTACAAAAGCTATAAATATGAGCGCGCGGCCGCAGTCTGTGTCGTGCCGTGCTAGTGTTTAGTTATAAGTTAAAGAAAATAAATTCGAAGTGTTTGTTTCCGAATTCGCGCGTTTCAATTGGGGAAGACCGTGCGTCCGAGGGGCATATGTGTTATACAGTCCACTGCCAGTGATTTTGTAGACGGCGAGGTTTCAAGATTGTCGTCTACATCCCGTGGTCCACGCGAGCCGAATCAAGACCAGCCGAATCGGAGGGAGCCGAGGATCGAGGTGCCGGGTTGCCGAAGGAAGAGGAGCAGCCGGGTGAATCCAGGGGTCTAGGTTCAAGATCGGGTTGTTTTGTTAGGCGCGAACGCTAGCACGACACGACCATCCGACCGACCACACGTAAGTTTATTTTTGTAACATTTTGGTGTACGTGTGGTTTGTCGGACAGGGGGGGCTTCTTTGGAACCCAGGGGTTGTAACCAAGTGATTTCTATCCTGTTTCTATACGCGGGCGTACCGCGGGCCTGAAACGGTTTGAACCTAACGGTGTCAACTCATTCCGTTTCGGGTTTTAACGCCGATCAAGGCGGTGCAGTGAACAGGGCTAAGCTGCCAGCTACGCGCCTTTTTCAAGGCGAAGCTGAACAGCCCTCCTACGCCGGTACGGTGTGTGGTGAATCAGGGCCGGACTGCAGGCAAGCCGAGGGTCATTGGCCATTCCCCCAGTGACCTGAGCACCTGTGAAGCTACACATTCTCTGCTGGGTAGGTCCTACCTTTCCATTCCTGCGTCACATCCATCCTCAGTCGGGTTCACCGCGTTAGTATACCCGGTTGGGATTGTTAGGAGTAGGGGCGGCAAGAAAGAAGAAGATGCCAACTACGCGGAAGCAGGCGGAGCAGATGGAGGCGGCCGGGAGCCACGACGATGCAAGGAGAAGGCTGACGTTTGAAGAACCACCAGCATCGCCGTCGGGTATCGATACAGTACCCCCCACCACCACGCGCAGGCACTTACCACCTACCGACACAAAGCAAATGGAAGCGAGCGAAGCCAACCGAGAAACAGGATACGAAGGGATGCAGCCGGGAGAGACTACGACGCAACCACGCCGAGCGGAATCAATACGGTCAGGGGCGTCGAGTGTAGTGTCTCGAATTCAGCAAGCAGAACTGCAAGCGGCGGAACGAATGGCCGTGCTGAAGAAAAAAGAATTAGAAATTGAAGCGGAGCTTGTAAGAAAGCGATTGGCTATGGAAATTACGTCAATCAGAGAAGAAGAGCAAGCCGTACCTGCAGAACAAGGCGACGTGCAGGAACGAGTGAATGAATGGCTACAGCGTAGTCTCGCACGACAATCGAAAGGGATAACCATGCCATCTACGTCACAGGACTTGTCGTATCTGCGTAACGCTACACGAAGAGAAACTTTAAGGGGAGAGCCAGGCGACCCGCGCCCATCCAATGATGATAAGGAAGGACTGGGAGAGGGGAGGAGTCGACAAAGAGGGTCGACGCCGACGCGCCAAGGCATCGATCGTTTAGCAGAGGTGTTAGAAAAGATGACACGACACAAGCCGATATCAAGACAAGGGATTGAATTACCTGTATTCAGTGGAGCGCCGTTAGATTGGTTACCATTCAAAGCAGCGAT
Organism: Rhodophaea formosa; assembly: GCA_963082605.1. NCBI lineage: Eukaryota > Metazoa > Arthropoda > Insecta > Lepidoptera > Pyralidae > Rhodophaea > Rhodophaea formosa. The sequence continues at coordinate 8,479,450 of OY720208.1, read as the reverse complement.
GCGGGACTCAACCGAAATGTATAAGTTTTCGCGAGCACAAAAACTTAGCCAGGCTACGAACGAGTTTACGAGGAGAGGCGAAAGAAGCTGTGTCGGCGTTGTTGTTCACCGCGTCCGACCCAGAAAGGATTATGGCTACTTTGGAGCAGTGTTTCGGCCGACCGGAAGTAATAATTGACCGAACATTGGATGATATAAAGAAGCTAAAGCCTCCCAGCTCAACTGCCAGTGATTTAAATAGTTTTGCTATCAAGTTGCAAAACATTGTGTGTACATTAGCTACGATTGATAACAGAGGTTATCTACAGAACCCTATGATTGTACGAGAGATAGTTGAAAAACTTAGCCCTCATCTCAAAGCAAGACGGTGTGATTATGCAGATCAACATAGCCACGCAGGAGTCCCAGAGGCGGCTACTTTAGCAAATTTCATGATGAAGGAGGCAGACCGGGCGTTGAAGTACGCCTACACTACGCCGAAGGCAGCTGTCGCGCCGCCCGAAAGGAGAGCCAAACCTAAAACAATGAAAGTGTATAACATACAAACGCAAGGATGTTTGGCGTGTGGCAACAAACATAACACAACGGAATGCTCAAAAGTAAAGGCGATGGACGTCGACCAACGCTGGGAATGGGCTAAGAAAGAAAGGATTTGTTTTCAATGTTTAAACAGCAAACATAGGCGTTTCAAGTGTACACAAAGTAAATGCGGAGTGAACGAGTGTACGAAGAATCATCATAGGCTGCTACACAAGGAGAGACCCAGCACAGAGACGGTGGCTGCTGCCATACACCACGCCGACGGGCACAATGTATGGCTAAAGATATGCCCGGTGCAACTAAAGGGGTCCCGAGGTACGATTAAGACGTACGCATTGTTGGACGAGGGAAGCTCTACGACACTCATAGATGAAGATTTGGCCGAGTTAATAGGAGCGGACGGACCGCCTAGTGCATTCGCCATACGCAGCGTGAACGCACACGAACCCGTGCCTAACAGTAAACGAGTGGTTTTGGAGATACTCGCCGCCGAACATACATACACCGTCAAGGCGCGTACCATGAAAGATCTCACGCTGAGTCGACAAAAGATAGACGCAAGGTGCCTGAAGAGTCCACATCTCATCGACATTGAACATGAAATATGTACTGAGGAAATGAAGCCTAAACTGTTGTTGGGAGCTGATTATTTGGAGCTGATTATAAGCCGTAAAATCAGAACAGGCAAACGAGGAGAGCCCGTTGCGTCCTTGACGAAGCTAGGATGGGTGATTCACGGAACGGCGCCACGAATGATGAACAAGGATGATGAAATCGTATGTCACACGTCGTACAGTAGAGCCGAAGATAAGGACGAAGAGCTAAGTAATTTAGTAAAGAAGCACTTCGAGTTAGACGCGATAGGTATCACCAAGAAAGTGAAGCCTACACCGTCAGAACAGAGGGCAATAGATTGTTTCAACGAAAGCGTAACGATTACGGAAGGGCGTTACCAAGTGAGTCTGCCTTGGAGGAGAGAGGATATAACGATGCCTCCTAGTTATGAAGCAGCATGTAAACGATTAAGCCACATAGAAAAGAAGATGGATAGATCTACTGCGTTTTGTGAAAAGTATACAGCGCAGATAGAAAACTTATTGAAGAAGGGATACGCCGTGCCCGCGGATGGGACAGAACAAGATAATCCGCGCCAGTGGTACCTCCCGCACTTTGCAGTAACAAACATAAACAAACCAGAGAAGCCACGATTAGTATTCGACGCGGCGGCCAAGATGAATGGAGTTAGCTTGAATGACGAGCTACTAGAAGGGCCAGACCTACTACAGGGACTTGCCGGCGTACTATGGCGTTTCAGACGAGGAGAGATCGGTGTACAGACGGACATATCGGAGATGTACCTACGTATACTCATACACCCATCCGACCAACCAGCGCAGATGTTTCTATGGCGTGGCAAGGACAGAGAAGGGCCTCCAGCCAAGTACCGGATGAAAGCGATGATATTTGGAGCCAAAAGTTCACCTTTCTTAGCTCACAGCGTGCGAAATCATAACGCAAGGAAGTATCAAAGCGAATACCCACGAGCGGTGCAAGCTATAGTAGAGAATCACTACATGGACGACTGGTTGGACAGTTTTGATGTAGAGGAGGACGCTCTGCAAGTTGTGAGGGACGTGAGCCGTATACACGGGCAGGCAGGCTTCCAACTCGCCGGTTTCAACTCCAACAGCCGACGGGTAAGAGCGCTGATGCCGTCTGAAGGAGAGAGCGCCACATCAATAGAGATATCGCCACAGAACGGGCGCACCCTAGGGCTGATATGGTACGCGGGCGAGGATAAGTTAGCGTTCAACACAGGAATGCTTAGAGTTCCCGAAGAGGTCAAGAGAGGTGAGAGAGCACCCACAAAGCGAGAGGCGCTAAGCGCGGTTATGTCTTTGTTCGACCCGCTCGGTTTGGTCAGCTACTACACGATCACCGCAAAGATAATACTACAAGGATTGTGGCGCCTAAGCATAGAGTGGGATGAACAGATCCCAAGCAAAGATGCGGAAGATTTTAAGGAATGGCTAAAGGGACTGGAAGACGTAAAGAAGTTGCGTCTGCCCAGGCAATACGCTAAGAACGCGAAGAAAAGGCAGCTTCACGTATTTTGTGACTCCAGTGAGGCGGCGGTGGCCGTAGCTTTGTTTTGGCGCTCGGAAGACGAGAACGAACATATCAGCATACAACTGGCCGCTGGGAGAGCCAAAGTAAACCCGCTCCGGGGCCAGACGATACCGAAAACGGAGCTGCAGGCGGCGTTAATAGCCGCGCGACTGGCGTCATCAGTTGTGGCCGAGCATAAGTGGGCATGCGATGAGGTGACCTATTGGACGGACTCCAAAACCGTTCTGCAATGGCTACGAAATCCCGAGATCAAGTATACGCCGTTCGTAGCACATAGAGTGACAGAAATCACGGAGACCACAGACATAAAGCAGTGGCGATACGTGCCGACGGACAAGAACGTCGCGGATGACGCGACGAGGTTGAACTTCACGGTTAAGAGTGACACCGATAGATGGTTTACGGGCCCCGAGTTCCTGTATAGGCCGAAGGAGGAATGGCCGCAAGAATGGCCCGTAAACACGGAAGTAAATGAAGAATACGTAATGTACACAAAGACGTCAGACTGTGTAATTGACATGAAACGGTTCTCTACCTACGAGCGCCTGTTGAAAACTATGAGCCGAGTATGGCTATTTATTGAAAATTGTCGACGAAAGGAACGGCGGGCGCTTGAGTTTGAGCATGTGGAGAGGGCGGAGATAACGTTGAGTAAGCTGTCACAGGCTGAGAGCTTTGCGGAAGAGATAGAAAGACTGAGAGGCGGTCGGGATTTACCTGCGCGATGCCGAGCGCAGGGGCTCCACCCCTTTCTTGACGCAAAGGGCCTGCTGCGAGCCTCTGGCCGGGCTAACGCCGCGGATGTCGCCACGCTCGCGCTGAACCACCCTGTGATCTTAGACGGAAGACATCCATACACGCGGCTGTTAGTCGCTCGCGCCCACCGCCAATCACATCATGCTCATAATGAGCGGGTAGTCAACGATCTTCGACAACAGTATCTAATCATAAAGTTAAGGCCGACGGTTAGAACAGTGGCACGAAATTGCGCGTTATGTAGAGTAAGAAAGGCGCGCGCGGTCAGACCAGTCATTGGAGACCTCCCTAGGGCGCGTTTGGACGCATTTGCGAGACCCTATTCGAACTGCGGCTGGGACCTATTTGGGCCAATGATTGTTACGATTGGGCGAAGGCACGAGAAAAGATGGGGAGCCCTATTTACATGTTTGACTACGAGGGCGATCCATATAGAGTTAGTAGCGACTCTAAGTGCGGACTCAGCTATAATGGCGCTGAGAAGGATGGCCGCGCGGCGAGGCTGGCCGCGCCTGATATATTCAGACAACGCGACAAATTTCAAAGGAGCCGATCAAGAGCTGCAACAAGCCTTCGCAGAATGGGAGCCGTTGTTGCGAGATTACGCGCTAAATAAACAGCTAGAATGGCGCTATATCAGTCCAGGAGCGGCGCATCAAGGCGGTAGCTGGGAACGTATGATACGCACGGTGAAGAACGCTCTCAAGACGGTGTTAACCTCTAAGTATCCAAAAGAAGAGGTTCTCATGACACTGCTAGCTGAGGTAGAGTACACTGTGAACGCGCGTCCCCTGACCCACGTACCCGTAACACGCGACGATCCAGAGGCGTTAACGCCCAATCACTTTCTATTGGGCAGCTCACAGGGCCTACCCACTCTAGGGCCCTGTGAGCCGGCGGACAGACGACACTGGAGGGCTGCGCAAGGTTTGGCTGACGAATATTGGAGGAGGTGGATAAAGGAATATCTACCCGAGTTAGTGCCTAGGCGAGAAACGCCTTCCCATAACTACAAAAGCATCAAAGTCAACGATTTGGTGGTGGTGGTGGACCCGAACTTGCCGCGCAATGTATGGCCGCGCGGCATAGTAACCGAGATTTACCCCGGACCCGACGGCGAGGTACGCAACTGCGCCGTCCGTACGAATGGAGGTGTGTTCCGGCGTCCGACGTCGCGCTTGGCTGTCCTGCCGCTGATGGACCCTGCTGACGAGGTGGCGCAGAGTCCTGGGACTGCGGGATGAACCCTACGTCGAGGAGAGGATGTTACGGACAGAAGCGCGTTCAAACCAACATACAGTTCGGTAGTAGTAACATAGCTTGTATGTATAGAAATAGCAGGTTTTAATAACGTTTTTTTTTTAATGTAAATAAAGGCTTTTGCCCGTTAGTATATAATGTAAACTAGCGTAAATAGTTAAGTTTTAGCTATAAGAGGTTCCAAATAAACATACGCACGGTTGGTTGTTTATTTTGAATGCCATACATTAAGTGAGATGACCGAGGTAAAAGGTATGTGGTTTTTTGGTATCCCATGGTAGGTCATCTCACTTACAAGGTATATGTTTGGTAAATTGCGGGCTATGTACTGGGATTTTGGGATATTATGTAAAGTAATCCTATGTACTGGCCGCAACTATGCGCCACCTAGCGGCAGGCATAGGACAACAAGGTACCCCTTGTGCAGCAATACCGTAACGAGAACCGATGTACTATTTTCGGTATTGCTGCACATAGGGCCTAGTTTTATGTAATTATAAGCATAGATTTAGGTAATGCTTTGTAAATGTGAGACTATCTACCTAGAAAATAGTGCGGTGAAAGGACATTTTGGAAAAGAACGGGAAATGGAGGGGATGATACCCCGCACCCCGCTCACACCGCACTTATTCATCGAAGTGGGTAGTCTCACATAATCTCATGTGTACAAAAGCTATAAATATGAGCGCGCGGCCGCAGTCTGTGTCGTGCCGTGCTAGTGTTTAGTTATAAGTTAAAGAAAATAAATTCGAAGTGTTTGTTTCCGAATTCGCGCGTTTCAATTGGGGAAGACCGTGCGTCCGAGGGGCATATGTGTTATACAGTCCACTGCCAGTGATTTTGTAGACGGCGAGGTTTCAAGATTGTCGTCTACAGCTAAGATTTGCGAAAAAGAGTCACAAGACCTCGCGAAACGTGGTCTTGCACCGCCACTTTGAAAACCTTTAATATTGTAGGAATGTTTTAGTATAGTATTAATATTACCCTGAGTGATCATCCGCCTTGTACTCCACCTTCCTGTATCGGCCATCAGGCTCGACCAGCTCGTAGCCTCCCTTCACGACGTCTCCGTGGCGAAGCTCATGCTGCGATTTCACGTCGCCGGTGTGGTGGTCGTGCACGGAGTACGAAAACTTGTATTCTGGGAAAGCCTGGAAGGACATTTACAGATCATTTTGATGATGGATGATGATATATGAAATGAAAATGATATGAAACCAGTTAACCGCAGTGTATGATTTCTTCCGATATCTACGTAACTAAAAAGCTTGCTTCACATTGTTGCCTACTAAAAGTTGATCAAATATACAATCACCAAAACGTCATCACTATACCAAATTTAATAACGAGAAATATTATGAACAACATCGCTGTCTATTTATAAGTACCTAATACATATTCGTAGATCTTAAAAACTAAAGTTAACACGCAAAAAAATCTTTGCGATGGTGATTTCGATTGTGGTGTGAGAAAAAAAATAATAGAAAATACTCGTACACCTGATCCATCCAAGAGATACAAAATAAAAATTATGCAACAAAATGTAAAGGTCTCAGTCAAATAGACCAGTGCTAAGGGTCAACACTATCAGATACATTAGTAAATGATCCAGTTTACAAATGCAATGGAAATCAAAGAACCTTGCCATTTAGGCACAAAACAAACATGGTCGCATATAAGACCTATCTTGTTCACTTTAGAATTCACTATTGTTTGTTGCAGATTACGTGTACCAATTCAATTAATTTCACAATCTAGATATAGTAATAAATTAGATTTGACCTTATGTAACTTTATCATTCTCAGTTCCTGATTTAAATGTACAACAGTATTTACTTACACAAGACGCTAAGCTATACAAATTATTTCATGCCTACTCTTATCAATTTTAACGTATCTAGGATTTTTGCATATCTAAGGCTTAACTACAGGAAGTTTACAAAGTAATCGTTATCCGTTCACTTAATATCTAAAATACTGTACTTACCGCTAAGTACTTTTCAAACGTACAAGTTTCTACATATTAGTGTCTTTCAAAGTCAATTATTTTGCTAGCTAAATGTATACGATTGGCCAAGATTCATCCAAATTTTACTGGAACGTTATTAAATAAAAAATGACAGCTTTCAAGAACAACATACCTAGTCATTTAGTATTATTATATAGCATACATAACTATTAGTATGTATTTATTATACCTATACCAAATTAATTAATTTGGTATCCCAATAAACTTCTTATATCAAACGAAAGGATTTTTCTATAACCTAAGTAAGTTATAGAAAAATCCTTAAATATAATATCCGGTATAAATAGGAAAGTTTGTTAATCCTTTACGCAAAAACGAATGAATGGATTTTGCTGAAACCTGATAATGGTTACACGAACGAATACTCGGGTAAAACCTCGGCATATATAGACGCTCAAAAAGAAGAACAGTGTAGAAGATGATTCTGAACAACCTGGCAATATTCTAATGTTGAAATAAGAATCCCTTAAAGAATATACATACGCAAGAAAAAAGGTAAAAAGTAGAGAAGAATATTTAAAATTCATAGAATTTGACTAGTTAATTGATGTATTTGTATGAGACGTCCAATATCTTTTTTTCATTCTTCACTTTTTTTACTTTTATTCTATTAGGCATGCCTGCCTATTTTGACATTAAAATATAGCCAGGTTGTCAGAATCACCTGAATTTAAAACTGAAGAACACTAACCGAGGTCTCGAAAGAGAGGATTAGCTGTGTGTATATCAATTTTATTTCCTTTTTGACTAGTAATTATCCCGGTACTTCGTCCGCGTAAAACTTCACTCCCCTATTTCATCCCTTTAGGGATTAAATTTTTTTAAATACTTTCTCAGTGCTCACTTACATCATGAAAGGGACCCTTGTACCAAAGTTTCTAGGTACAGTAGTCTCGGCTGTGCGTTGATATATAAGTCAGTAACTCAGGTTTATCATTTATATGTATATAATACTAGCTGTTACCCGCGGCTCCGCCCGCGTTCTTTAAAGCCTATGTCCTTCTCAGTACCCTAACCTATGTGTATGCAAAATTTGATGATAATCGGTTGAGTAGATACGGCGTGAAAGCGTAACAAACAAACAAATAAATAAACAAACAAACTCACTTTCGCATTTATAATATTAGTTAGGATTAGGATAGGATTACTTACATAGTGATCGTGGTGAACAGGCACGTGGTGAAGTAGGGGCACGTGGTGGTGGATGGGTTCAATTGGGTGGTGGATAGGAATGTGGTGGTGAATGGGGATGTGGTGGTGAACTGGGTGGTGGTGGCCATCGTGCTTCTGGAAATCCTGGTGCGACACCGCGGGGTGGTGGTGATGATGGTGCAGGAGAGGGAAGATGGCCTGGCAGGCAGTCGCCAGGAAACACACGGCTAGCACCTGAAATTTTAAAGTCACAATCTTATTTCTTAAATTTACTATTAACATTTCCCTGATGGGAAGACTTAACCCATTAAATGAACAACTTTTTCTATGGGACCAATGGTGGCAACGCAAAATTCGTTTCGTTCCCTTCCCTTTACCAAGAGGACAAATTCAAGCCCTTTACCAAGAGGAAATGACATTTTCTTAAATTTTAATGGGCTAAGTCACCCCCCCTTCAAGGTAATGTCGCTGGTTAATTTACTCACTATATATTATAAGAAGGATACGATAAGTATTTTTTTTTGTTTTTGATGTGCCATTTAGTTATGTTATATTAAAGCATTCCATTAAAAGGCTATGTTTTTAAGTTAAAATAATTACAAAATTATTGTTTACAGATCAATACAAATATTGTTAATTAAAATATTCCTAGAAGTTGGTTGGTATTTTATCTTCCTTCCCCCAATATCACTTGAATTAATTTATTGAAGGCTAAAGATGTTCCATAAATCATAATCTAATAAAATAATAAATTCACGTCCTTTTGGTTCCCGAAACCAAATAAACGTATTTCGCTCTTATTTAAACCGATATCCGTAGAGGAAGCACAGTAACGACATCAATTTTCATGTTCATTTCACTTACTCTAGACAACATATCGAAAAATATTAATTTTCTGGTAAACAGTTGTATTGACGTGACAACAGACAATAGAGTGCGAATTCACCTCTGCTTCATTAGTTTATATAGAGTTTATAATTGTGGGAATTATTAGAGCAAAAATCCATTGATCAATTTCTCAGGGTTTGCCAACGAGGTATCGTAATGTGTATGTACCTTGTGTGTTGCGCACCGTTTAAGGTATTTTACGAACAGGAGTAAGTATATGTGCAACTTCAAGACATTCAATTATTTTCATGATTAACCAATTTCGAATAGTTTTAGATACACAAGTTACACTTATAATATAGACTAAAAAAGACGAGCCGTCGTACCGTTAGCACTATTGATCTGAACCATGAAGAGGATCGACAACCTGGAATTTTCATACAAAAATCGATAACTCTTCCACCCCCCTAAACGTTTACGAAATGAGGAAGTTTTGGTGTCATTCGATTTAGCACACCATAATCTAGGGCTAACCGTTTTTCTTTTTTATTGATTCGGTTTAAATTAATTTAAAACAAAGTGTTGGAGGCTAAATCATTTAAAAAGACTGACATGTTTTTTAATGGAAAATTGTTTTTATTCTGTAAATGAAGTTATTAATTTCTGTGAAAATATTTAATACTTATTTATATCTATGAATTTATTGATTGACATATCCATTTCATTATTTATTATTGTTATTTTTGCTGTTTTATTTATTAATTATGACATGTTTATTAATTGTTGAAAATATAAATGGTAATGAATAGAATTTAAAAGAATTTAAAATTTAAAATTTCTAACCTTGGCTTTAACAAATGTACTTAATAAAATTTGAATGCTGTACTAATATAGCGAATACATGATACTTATAATTTGTCATGACACCTTTTGTTCTGTATTATGCAAATAAAGATTTCTAATTTATGAAAAAAAAAAAAAATTAAAATGCCCCGGGTATTTTTTTTTGTAAAAAATATGGATATTTACTTAGATGCTCATAACTTTTGTTGTAAGCAATATATCTTAAATATCAAAACGTACAGCCCTACTTTTCCAATCTATCAATAATGTGTAAAAAAATATTGAAGTTGGACTATGTTTAAGGGGCGGAAAAGTTTATCGCTTTTTGTATGAAAATTTACAGGTAGTCTATTTTCTTAATGGTGCAGATCAGACTAATTAGTTTCGTTTGCATGATTCCAACCATACTTCACACATCCGTTCTAGCACTTAGGAGTTATCTAGAAATAAATAAGTTAACATACATGCATAGATTCTATAAACAAGACTCGCATTTTTCTGGGCATCAGAGTAAAGATATTGCACCGCTACTGGAGTTTCTATCTATTATACCTAATATACTTAATCTTAATAAATGATAAATTAATTATTCAAGCTACTTTGATTTAATGCATTCTGGCTAAATTATAATATAAATATGTTTCATGGAATTAATATATGATAGTTTGATAAAATATTGTTTATTTAATACCAAACATTTTTTTATTTGAAGCTTTGGGTTGTTCTCGCGATACATTATGTGCTGCTTGGTTTCCGACAGAGCAGAAACATCACAGAAACCTCTCTAATCCGTCTGGCCAGCGTGGAGAGTTTAGGCAAAATCCTCTGACTGCTCAGGCTAATAAATGACTCTGGTAGTACAGAGAGGGTCATGCTCCTGCAGTGGAGAATGATGAGGCACAAATTTTTATTTATAATATATTAGCATATTTTTTTAATACAAACATAAAGAAACGTGGATTCTGTGCTTATCTTCCAATCTGTTACTGAAATCATGAGGTCGAGCGTTTGTCACGGTTTTATAATAAATGCCCACCGTCAACATTACTACGGCCAGAGCCGCGTTACTCAAGCGTATATTAATGTGTGAGAATGCATGTATAATTTCGTAGTGAGTCACTGAAAAAGCGTGACAATGCGTTGATTATGTCGTTATGCGTGTTTATCATGTGTTAATAAGATTACTCGTTAAGAAATACTCGTATACTCAACGCAGCAGGGTTGTATGGTGTGATTTTGTATAAAAATTAAGATGACACAAAATAAAATCGAAATATTTTGGTTTAGAGTAAGTACATATTCTTCAATGAATAAAAAGAACGACAAATTTACTTCGTTATGTCGTGAACCAACACCATGGGGATGTTACAATGTGAGTTTGATTGTTTATTTCTTTGTTTGTTACGATTTCACGCTCTACCTACTGAACCGATCATCATGAAATTTGGCATACACATAGGTTAGGGTACTGAGAAGGACATAGGCTATATATCACGCGGGCGAAGCCGCGGGTAACAGCTAGTAACTAATAATTGTAAATTGGTGTCGTCTTGTCTGATCACGTGAAGATTGGAGGAAACGAAACTGGATGAAAACTTCGTAAACTATTATAACTTGCTCCTACTATCCTTAATCACTATAGGTACACGATTTACTTACCTTTCTATCCTAGATTCATACATAAACATGATAGGTAACGAAAAAAATTCAGATAAATACAACATAAAAAATTATTGAGTGATTGTAAAATAAACCATTAAATCACATGATAAATCAGCTAACAGGCATCATTTGCATGAAAAATTGAATGTTGTATAATTGGTACGTATTTATTGAACTAATAATCTTAACTGGGCCAATTTTTATTACGAATAACAATTATGACCGTTTTATGATCGGCCCAAAAGTACTCTGGACTTACAGGGTCGATCTATTTAAGATATTTATGCAAATGTAGGCATTACTACCTTATTATAAATATTGAATTACATTGCTCAATACTTAAACCTTCAATACACAATAAAATGTTAAGTTTTTTTCGGTATTAAATGGTAAATGCCCTATGCTATATTGCTTTTGTATAATTAAAGTTCTGTTAATTTTAAGTATTAAAATAGCAATTGCGAGTAGTATCAGACATTAGCGCCATCCAGCAATTAATTCTTCTCTTCTTAAATGTCTATAAAAAGTAATATCAAGAAAACTAAAAGTAATTTACTAGGGCATTCAGCTTTTAGATTTTTTAAATTTGATATGATTTAGGATTAAAAGAATAATTTGCTGGGTGGCGTTAGTGTCTGATACCACAGCGCCTTAAATACATATACATTAACACGTTTTGTATACGTACATTTTGATTAATTTTGTTTTATCTGTCACGGTTGCTATAAGTATGATTCAGTTACTGACACACAGACGAATAGCGGAGGCTTTCATAAAAAGTCTCGCTGGGGTTTGCCTCGGCAGAGTATTTGGAGAACGAAAATCTAACAAGAACGAGTCAGGAATAAAAATATGTGTGCGTCACAATTTTGTGCGCGCGGCAAGCGATGAGTAGGGACGGCAAAAAAATATTGAGGTTCCTTAGAACTGATCACATAACAAGAAATAAAGATAGAGTAACACATTACCAAAAGGTTAATTAAGTAGCCTACTTATACAGAGGCCGTAAATGTGAATCCGTTACTGTCAAGCACATTACGCACGGATTTCTTTGTTTTCACTATTGATTCCTAAATAGCATCGCGTGAGTATGCACCTTTAATTTTCAATACACATTGATACCGACGATTTGTAATGATATCCATTTCGACTGCCCCAACCTTGCCTTTTGTTTTCTACGTTTACCGACTTGCGGTTCACATTGCTTGTTCTCACGGGGTCACCGTTCTCTATACAATTAGGTAACAAAATTCGGCGTGTACAGAAAAGCATTCATCGCATATGAACGGGAAAGTTCCTAACTCCCATAAACTTTCTAGGACTTGATACTACCGTCCCTCAAGCCTCTCCTACTAAAATTCACCTACTGATATCAGCAAAACCAGAGTTGTCCACTAGTTTCACTGCATATTTTCAGCTTCATTATTTTATTTTTCAATACATTTGCTAATTATACGTTTCTTATGACATCGAAACTTGTACTGTAATGATGTATTTACGGCACTAGTGCTTTTTACTTTACACCAATCACAACCGCTCAATAGCCCAATGCCAAAGATGCAAAATTGTTACTTTTTCATAGAATCCGAGCAAAGAGTTTTAAGTTCAGCATGAAAACTTTTTCTGATTCGTGAGATGTGATTTTTTAACCGACTTCGAAAAGGAAAAATAAATCTGAGTAAATGTACCTAATTTTATATATATATGTATTTTTACAAACTGCTTCAGTTCCTAACTTTTATAAATTCCTTATTTGCTGAACTGCAATCTTGTTTTACTTTATGGCAATCGCAAATGTATTAAAAAACGTCGTATGATACTCGTACGGTAAGCTGTCTATTATAGTCGTCGGTTTATTATAAGCATACCTCGGCTATAATATCCAGCTTGCCGTATATATTTGTATCATAATGTACTATTAATTGTTAGTTTGATGTTGTTCACAACAACGGCAACGGCAACGGCTGTCAGAGATTCTTATCTTTTGAATCATAATAGATAGATACTTCAAATTGCAACTATCTCAAAAATAGATAAAATTAATAAAATTAATGCGAATTCGGAGTAAACAGGTTTAATAAACATTATGGCTTATAAATATTGGTAACTAATACGGAACTGTTCGGGGGCAAATCCGATTTGCACATGGTCGATTGTTTCTTATTGAAGGTTTTGAGTAAAAGTCTACTCTACCCTACATGACTATACCTATAAGTAACACCTAAAAAGGAAAGAAATTACATAAACCTACCTAATTAAATATTATTTAAAGAACCGAGTTTGCTAAAGAACACACTGCATGTTTTCTGTTGTTGTTTTATTTTATGACAATGTACAATAGTACTCATAATGTTTGCTAACGTTTTATGACTTTATTGGCCAAATATGCTAGACTATACATGTGAACAAGACACAATCTCCTAAACTAACAAAGTGTTGTAAATATTTATGATGTTTGCAGAAACAATGTAAGGGATACAGTATGATATTTATGTTCCATATTATTTTAACTTTACTATAGTTAAGGGGGCACCCTAGGCACAGTAGCGACGTCAATCATTTTATTCCTAATACTTTACAAATAGAAAGAAATTCAAGAATGTAAATCATATATGCACTAGTAAATAACCTGAAGTATTTTTGGAATCATGTTTTAATATTATTAGAATCAGTGAGAATTATGAGAATCAGATTACCGCCAAAAACGGCCGTTTTTGGCGGTAATCACGTTTTCTCTTCATGACTGATTCTCATATATAAGTATTAGGAATAAAATAAATGATGACGTTGCTACTGTGCCTAGTGTGCGGCCTTAAGTAATGGATTATACTTGAAGTATATTTTCTTTAATGAGTAAGTATTGGGGGTCTTTAGAAAGTTTCAAATCTGAAGTCAGCTAATTAAAGTCATATAAAAATCGATTCCAAAGCCAATTGCTAATACTGTGCAAAGAGCATTTAATCACTACATATACCTACAGTGTTGCCAACGAGTTTCCTATGTGTGACCGGTGTAATAGCACAAAGGTAGGTTTATATATGCCGGTGTGTATGTTTGGTGGTTTTGTTTTGTCAAACCCTATTATTACTCAATAACGAGGTTGCCCAATTCTGCTACAGTAATAACACGCTTATTGTTTCCAGGTCAATGTCTAAAATGGGAGGAGAAAAAGAACGTTAGCAGTACTCGAGGACTTAGTAAATTATCCGTGTTGTGAATTCCGCTGTCTAACTACGCCCGCTTGTCTGGTTTAGATAAAGGACGACTTCATTAGAAAATTTAATATTACTACTGCGACCTATACTACGACATCGAGTCATTCTCTAACGATATCCTATGGAAATTCGTGAGTGGCTTAAGTATTCTATTAAAGTAAAAAAAAAGATTCGAAGAAGAATTAGGCTAATCTGATCGACCTATCTTAATCAAACCCAAATTATTTTAAGCTGAAAATCATAAATTACTTGATTATAAAGTGGGTTGTTAATTAAGAAATATATTCAATAATATTAGTTTTGAATTTCAAACACAATTACAACTAGTTATACTCTTCATGCTGGTCTTACAGAAAAGAAAGAAGTAGAATGTTGAAAACGCAAAAGTAAGCATATTCTCGTTCGGATCACTAAATTCACTAGACGCTTCTCTATATATGACGCGCTCTAAGAAATCATGTCTATAGGCGACGCGAACCTATCAGTATTTTTATTCTGTTTTCACATTAGGCTCGCCAATACGCTATATGTGGCATTTAGGTCTTAGACTCTGTGTACCACGTAAGGGACAAAGACGAAATTATTTTATAATATATAAATACTATGACACTTATAAAAGTTGTAATAATAATGCAGGTAAAGTAAATAAACACACATAATATACCTTAATAAAAATCGCAAAACTATCTGTGAATACCTAGTTCAGCAAGTGTGCAACAAATGTTCCGTAATTTCCTTCATCATTAGCCCAAGCAATGATTGGCAGCGGTTTTTTCTACACGATTAATTACAAGTATATCGCATATTTGCCAGGATATGGTCAAGGTTCAGCCACTCTCAAATATTATTTATCAGAATTATCTGGTTGAAGTAGCTTAATAAGGCTATAATAGATAAATATAGGCAGATGTACGATAATGACTTCGATATTGCTAGGTTTTGCAAATTATGAGAGGTTAGTTGGTAACATTCTTTGATTTTCGCACGACTAGTAAAAAAAGAAGTGAATGTTTATGTATGTAAATATATGTATGTGACATTCTTTATTCATTAAATAAATGTCCGAATAGATCCAGATGTATGGCAAATCGTTGGAATCCTAACATCACCCAGAGTAATGTCGGCTTTAATTTTGTAGAATGGCAGTCGTGTATATCATTTTTGGGTTCCATACCACGAATGGTAGAACATAAACCCACGATGGATCACTCATTCGTATGTCTGTCTGTCAAGACCTTTTCCTCACGAAAATATAAACGATAATGTTGCTAATTTTATAAATTTAACTCGAAATCGCAAGGGAATCAAAACTAATAGGAAACTTCCCTATTGAGATAGAGTCATGAAATTTGACATTAAGCAAAGCATTGTAGCGCAAGTGAACGTTTTTTTTAGGAAACTGTAAATTTTATAATAAAACCATAACTAAATAATTTGAATTGAACCCTTGATGCCGACTCGTAATTGGCCGATATTTTTATTAAAACGCTGTTTGTATCAAACATTGCATTGTTTTTCAAACAAAATCAAGAATTAACTAGCATAAAATAATAAAAAAAATATATTATGTTCACTACGGGACTTACCTTAAACTTTTCTGTGAAAATGGCAGCTGCAATGTTGTCGAAATATCAGACAGAACTCAAAAATAATCGCGGTAAGTCCCGTAGTGAACATAATAGTGATTGTGACCGCGAAAGCTTAAAATCATATATAAAAAAAAAAAAATTATGGAAAAACGATCCTATTCAGATTGACTTGGCTTTTGGATATCTGTATGAAAAAGTTGTAACTTGTCTTTTTATTACGCGATGCAAGTTCACAACTTACTGTAAGCCTAGCTCAATCTACATCTAAGCCACATCGATTTGATTGAGGTGGTATGTAAGGAAATCTGGTTTTTTACCATTCTTTTCCAAGTAATGTAATCTTTTGAATGTTATATATCAAATATTGATTTAATTAGCGATATGTAATACTATATCTGGCGCGATGTCAAATACGGCCAATCTATTTCAAGTTCACTAAACTGCGGACAAGCGGATGTCGCGTGCGTGACGGCGGCCGAGGCATTGAATGATCGGTTTTTTGTGATTTTTTCATCACCTTGAACTTCAAGCATTTTACGAATGACCTAGATCTTTAAATAAAAGTAATACTATACTATAGTGTTAAGAACTAGGTCATGCTATACATAGATCAAGTAATTTAACGTCGTACTGTAAATTGCAGGTGGAGATTTTGATGATACATGCTTGGGACACTTTGGGTACATAATGAGTCTTTACTGTTTCTAACGGCTAATGTCTCGATGTTTATACTCAATTGCTGTCAAGAAGTAAAAATAAAGAAATCAAACCAAAACTGGCACATCCAATGCAAAACTTTGATTTTTTTACTCGAACGACTTACCCAGAACGAACGTGTTGTTTTTCACGCGTATCGAACAGGGTTTTATTAATATATTGTATTGTATGTATCCATTGCCACTTTCTGTAGGCTAAACAGTTTGACCGATTTCTAAGTGTTAAGTGTCTGACTGCCTTGGCTAATATATGGCTCTGGTAGTACAGAGAGTGTCGTCCTCCTGCAGTGAAGACTAACGAAGACCTGTTGATGATGATGAAGTGTCATTAGATTCGTATTTTTCCCCAAAGTATAATAGGCTAAGCAGCATTAGCAAAAAATTAATATGGTGAACGTTAACTGTTAAGAAAGGGCAGCCGGCTTTTTATTTTTTGTAATAATGCTACTTCTTTGTTTCTGTAATAATTCCGCATTATCAATACTCGTGACTTAAAAACATATGAATCCCATGGTTAATGGACTAGGTCACCTATAGATATTGCAATGCCACATGAAATTCCAGCTAGCTTAGTCGTCCAACTTGGTCCAACATGCCAACCGGAGCTTTTACCTTCGCTGTTTCGACACGAGCTTACTAAGCTATGGACAATCTCACAATCGGCAGCAATGACATGAATGAACTAAAATCGAAGCCTATTCTGTCGCACGAAACAATGCCTCAAGCACGATTGTTAGTAAGGCTGTATGCATAATGTACTTGTAATTTCATGTAAATCTACTTCATTCCTATTTATTTAGGTGTCCTATGTGGTTGCGAGTGCCGTAGATTTGATGCTCAGCCTGAAAATGGGACATACAATGTATTTTTATGTTTTGCGTACATATAAATACGCTTTATCACATGAATATATAATCTTATTGTGACTAATAGTTATTTGAAAAAGTCTGTTTGACGAGTTTAATATTTTTTCCATTTATAAATACATACTTTAATACTTTATTTTATGAAAGTTCAGACTACGAAACAACCCGGTTTTCATGATCCACATGGCGGAATCGCGGCTGCTGGTCAGTGTGTTAGTGTGGTCGCGTTACGACGAGATATTATCTCACGAGCGCCGCCAAGGTCGCCGCTTGCCCGACTTTGCGCGGATTCCGCACCGCATTCTGGCTTCCAAGCATTTCTGTCGACAAATTGCTAGGCTTTGGGGCAATGCGGCAAAAGTTACTCATACATACATACATACTATCACGTCCTTTTACCTTGCGGGGTAGACAGAGTCCAGGTTGCCATGGCCATGTTTAGCATGATGGTGGGCTTATAGGTGAGAACGGAATCAAAAAGTGATGGGTTGCTAGCCGCATCGTCTATTGACATGATTCCTGACCCATTCTGTCGATCGGCTTTTACGATCTGCGCGGATCTTATGGTATACATGTACAATGGTAAATCTACATTTTACTGAATTGTGTAATAACATTAAGTGTAGTAAGTAGTCCAATCATCTCACGTAGAGACTCTCTACTGGAACTGTTTACATTGTTATTTTACGTAGATACCTAAAATGTATTCTGTACAAAATTAGGGGGTAATAATTTGGTACACAATTTTTTTATAGTTATAATAAAACTAGCTTTTGCCCGCGGCTCCGCCCGCGTGTTATATGTCGCCGATGTCCTTCTCAGTACCTTAACCAATATGTATGCAAAATTTCATGATGATTGGTCTAGTAGATTCGGCGTGAAAGCGTAACAAACAAACAAACAAACTCACTTTCGAATTTATAATATTAGTTAGGAAGTTAGGATGAGGATGTATGGTAGATTGTAGATATGAAATTACTCCGGGGTAATGATTGATCACTGGTCATGTTGCGGTTTTGAAACACAACCCCAGCCGGTATTTGTGCGTTTTCGTCGCAATTGTGGTAATCTTACGCGAGATTTACGCATAATGTAGGCCGCAGGACCTATTTGTTTGTAGGCAATTCCACATCGTTACTGTGATTGCTTTTAAATTGACGTTATTTATTGTAAGAATTACGCTAAGAATTGTAGAATTACTATAGTTACCATAATTTTCATTTCTAAAAGTAATGACATCATTTCTGGCGGCCGGCTGTAATGTTGACTTAAACGAAAAATATATTTTTCAAATAAAGTAAAATGAGTAAATGCGAATTGCTTAATCATGCTTTGAATATAAAATAACATTATTAAGCGTTTTGTTTATAGTATATGCGTTTACTCGAGATTGTGCATTTTATAGATCACGGACAAGTGGCATGTTGACTAAAAATTTTTTTGTGTTGCAATTACCTGTATCCCGTTCTCAAAGTTCAACAAACTTTTCTCCCGAAAAAATGGTTTTGATGGGCACCAGCGTTAGAACCGAGATAAGCAAAACAAACTGCGCTCACCAACCCTTCTATCAAGCGTGGTGAGTATGGCAAAATCCCCCATATAGGATAGGGGAAGCTTGTAAATCAGCAATGGACCTCTTGTAGCTGAGATGATGATGGTAAAATTTAATCAACATAGGTTCCTAACTCCATATGAGATTATGAAACTGCTTTTCTTCGCATAACTCATTCATATCCTCATTCATAAGCCTCTGCGAGGCTCCCCACCACTGGAGATACAGGTTTGTTCCTAGTTCGATGGTGGGTTGCTGAGCTAAAGGCCCAAATTGATAACATTTTAATATAACATAACTGTTAATTTACCAACCTATGTTAAACGTCAATAAATATATTTTGATTTTTTTTATATAGTACGTTAGTCGTGAGAAAGCAAAGCAAAAACTTAATATAAATATCTCTAACTTTGGATTAGTCAACACGCTAATTTGCTTATCAGATAATGTCGCGGCCACTTCGTATGTGTTAAAAGTCACAGTCAGTTGAACAATTAGGTGGTATGTAAATGGCTAAATAGCTAATTTTCAGCTTCGCTTCACTTTATTGATTGTTAAAAACGTGTTGATTTCTACAGGACTGGGAAATTTTCTTCAGGCATGCAAGTTTCATGATAAAAACAACATTAAACATCAAGCGGTTTACTCAATTTTACGTCCGCTACTCATGTGGTTCCTAATGATGTATAAATAATTTATATCAAAGTATAAAATTGTAAGCAAATAAGGAAGCTTTTGTGACTGCCTCTGTGGTCCAGTGGTGGAGGTTGAGGGTTCAAATCCCACTGCTGGCATATGTTGTGAAAGTTGTTTCCTTTCAGATTAGAAAATTGCAGGCTTAAATCATCTAATTTATTAGAAAAGAAACATAATTCCGAGCACCGTTAAACTCTGGGTTCTGATAGCCATCTGGCATTTGTTTAAACTTTTCCTAAGGTAGGTTTTGGTCTATCCTTTGCATTGTGGAGATCAGACAATCATCGCTATATGTAAAGATCGACCCCCGAAGCATTATCTCTAAGGATGTAACCAGGAATACGGCCAAATGGTGATATTAAGGAAGCTTTTGCTTACGCCAAGGAAAAATTTGCTAAGGAATTTCTACTTTCATTCTCTTTATTTCGGTTTTGGTGCTTCGAAGTATGAGACCCGTGATAACGAAAGAAAATATACATTTGTTTTAAGCATTTATCTTCAAAAAAATATATAAAACTAGGCAAAGTGATCGGCTACCAACCTGAAGCTAGCATTAGGAGAAAACTTTTACCCCTTAGCTTCATTTGACACTAATAGGAAGAAACGAAATTTTAGGCCCAGAAATGTGGGGTAGAGTTGAATATATACCGGAACAAACTTACAGTATTTTTGGCTAGTCGATCTAAATCTGTTAAGAGGTGGTTGAACTTATGCAAAAAATGCCGTGTGGTTCCCGGCAGAGTAGAATAGGACCACTCCAAATTTTCCCGTGGATGTCGTAAAAGGAGACTTAGGGAACACAAGCTAAACAAAACTTTTAAACATCAAAGAGACCTCTCCAACCCGTCTGGCCAGCGTGGAGAGTGTAGGCCAAATCCTTTGACTGTTATACACTGCTAATATATGGCTCTATAGTCAGAGAAGGTCGTGCTCCTGTAGTGGACACTAAACAAGACCTGATGATGATGATGAAAAAAAAAGACTTTACATAGAAAAGTGTTCGGCCGTACCGGTTATATACCTATATAACATTTTTTTTTGATACTGAGAAACGTTGTTCATTTTGACGAGCTGATTTAATTGTTTGAGGGATAGCGGTGTTTAAGATTACAACCTGTACATCACCACAGTCATAATATTAATGAACCCAGGGCTCCAAAGCACTCCAGCTAAGGATGCAACCGGGAACATGTTTATCATTAAAGAAAAGCTTAATTAAATTACAAATTTAAAGAAATTTGTCGCCCCAGTGGCAGATTTACACATTTAGAAGATAAAAATCAAAGGCAGATTACAGCCCATGAATGCAATACCCGCAGATTACAAACAGAGGCCAATCACCGTCTTAATAATAGATTTCGGGGCGCATGTATCGGAAAGCGAGTGAAGTACATTCACTGCATCATCAGGTCTTTTTATTCTCCACTGCAGGAGCATGACCCTCTCTGTACTACTGGACCCATATATTTGCCAGACATCCACTTACGACATGGTAAAAGCCTATGAGCCACTACCAACCGGTAAAAATAAAATTGTCTGAGGATTTGGTCGTCTAACTGGACAGAAACTTAAATGCTGGTTACTGTGACATGTAAATAGTTTTCATTAATTTATTTTATTTATTTAAAAACTTTATTTGAGCCTTAAAAGCTACAACAGGTAGACTTAATGCTAATAGCATTCGCTCCCAGCCGACTCGCAACAATTATTATTGTTGCGAGTTAACTTTTCTCTATAAGGTCTACTACGTTAAAAAGAAAACGCAAATTCATTAAGCTTACTGTAACACACACAGACGCAATCCCTAATTGTAAGTTTTTCTAGGTCGTCGCGCAGTAGTAATACGAGTAGTATGCATTTTCGTAATTCTCATACAATGCTGTAATTATAGTTCCAAAACACAGACCGCGGTATGCGTCCCGCACGCAACCACGCGTGCCTTCAAGCAAATTAATTAAACTACTGTACAATGTATAACCTCACTTTTCAAGGGTATAGTAACAGCCCGTGTGAATTTGTTATCTCGTCTTTGAATGTCATTTTTCATAATTATTATGATATTAAGAGGTCTGAGCCTTAAGTATGTCATAGAGTAGCAATCCATCATCACCTTTATAGTTTTCAACAGTTGCTGTTGCGGCATATGAACAAAATTATAAAAAAATTAAATACATTTAGGTTCGGGAAAAGCGTTTTCCTATTTTGAATAAAGCTTTTATTTATTTATCCAAAACAACTGCAATATTGACCTCAAAATGAAGATGCTCACAATTATTATGTTTTTTTTTTACGCAGTATTTCCTCTCTCTCTCTCATCTGAGCGTTTTCCCGGTTGCATCCTCAGCTGGAGTGCTTTAGAGCACGGGGTCCGCTTTCCGGCTTTTTTTTTCTCCACTTCGCACGGTCTTCGGCATCCTTGGCTGTGAGGCCATTCCTTAGGCTGCAGTATTTCCATAAACACGAAACTACATAGGTAGTTACATTTGCTTAAAAAAAAATTAATATGTGTCAATTTTTTTGTAATTTGGAGAGAAAGTGTTATACATCGCAGTAGATTTTTTAATCATATCTTTCGAATAGTGTCATTTACGGTTGGGTATTTAGAAAGTAACCAAAGATACTTTTTTACTACCAATTTCTTTTCCCTAACCTAATATCATGTATTTTATTATTTTATTCGAAATTGACTACGTTATGCAGTTATATATGAATAGATCCATCTTTGCACTAAAGTCCTAAAACTATACAATATATTACCGCCCAATTTTTGATCATAACCCGTAGCAGGCAAGATGTTACGGAATCGTAATCACTTTGATCGTAGCGGTATAATTTTAATTTTTACTGTAATTAAAATGAATTTTTTATGTTTTACGAAACTATCACATGGTGTGTGATTTGTAAGTAATTTAATTTCATAATATGTTTGACCAGTATAACCATGTTACCAATGCTAACTTTGTGACTTAGTAGTACTTTAAATAAGGAAGTGATCAAATTTCCGTCACCATTATTAAATAGTAATACATTAATAGCTTATTTGCTATATTATATTGATTATATAGGTACCAAGTCGTAATTTTATGTGAACGTATAATACTACTAAAATAAATCGACAAAATACTATTCAGCAGCTGAGTATATTTACATTCGAGTATAAATTCAAATCATCATCATAATCATCATCATCATCCTTATATACACATAAATATCACAATCATCAGTCATCCGTCATATCACGATTACAGCTAGTCGTTTAGTAGTGTCCGAGGAGTCCATGATGGCCATGGCCGTAGGAAGCGAGGGAGAGATGCGCGACCGGGGCGGCTTGGACTACAGGGGCGGCGTGGTAGACGGGGGCGTGGACCACGGGGGCGGGGTGGTGACCGGGGGTCTTGTGGACTACGGCGTTGAAGCTGGAATTAAATAAATAGTCAAATTAAAAGAAGAATACAATACACAAACAAGATATACTACATATGCTGTAGTTTAGCTTTTTGTATGATGATCTGTCCAGAAGGTTGAGTATGTCATTATAATATATCAGCGGTTCTAAGTTTATTGTGATTTATATTTAGAGCTCAATTTGAAGTGTTTTTTTGAAGTCAAAGTAGGAATTAAAAGTCTTACCCATGGTGGTCGTCAGCGGTGTATTCAACCTTGCGCACGGAGCCATCGGGCTCGACCAGGGAGTAGCTGCCGTGGACGGCGCCACCATCGCGGCTCTCGTGCTGGCTCTTGTGGTCGCCGGTGTGGGGGTCAGCCACGGAGTAGGCGTAGTCGTATTTGGGGTGAGACTGTAATAAAATACAAGTGAATTATCGAGCTATTCCTACTGACATTTTTGGTTATAATCTACCAAGATATTTTACTTTAAATTTGAGTTTTATATTAGACTTCAGGTTTGGCATTCTCGTCACAGGCGTCATGGACCGTTGAAAAACATTTAAATCTGAGAGTGGACTATGAAGTCAAGAAGGTGATGCTGTTTCTGTGGTACATTCGGGAGCATCGATTTCAGCAGTAATGTAGGCTACAGCGATGTAAGTTCCTTATATTCTTGGGGCAGCAGGAATTACGGGCATTTACTGCATAACATGATAGCTACATAGTGGGCTATAGCATAATTCATCGGGTTATAGTGGGAAAATTGACGGTGTCTAGGTAAGACATTGAAAAGAAGAATTTTCTCAGAAATATAAATAATAAATTGGTACTTACGTATTCACCGTGGGCTACAGCGATGGGAGCAGCATGGACTACGGGGGCAGCGTGGACCACAGGGGCGGCGTGGACTAAGGGAGCGGCGTAGTGGGCCGGGGCATAGTGCGCCGGGGCGTAGTGAGCAGGGGCGTCGTGGCGCACGATGCTCTGGGAGGAGACGGCGGCGTGGTGCGCCGGCAGGAGACCGGCGTTGACCGCGGCCAGCACGGCGCTGAGGGTGAACACCTGGAACAACACATATAATTAAGAATATTGTATAACGTAAAATTAATTTCTCGAATATCTATTACCTATCGATATTTAATGTAGAAAGATGAAATGAGGACTTCGTTTTTCTTTTGAAGAATATTTACTGAAGACTCATATGCAACTACAGACAATTTTTCTCGTAAAATTTAAAATTTAAATACATAACTATTTCAAAGAGTAAAAATATACAATAGTTCGCAACAATATCACTTGACCGTCTTAAAACTTAATTAAGCAATCGGTATTATTAATGTATTAATATAAGTTTAAGAAAGGTATAACTTAGTTACACAGTTAATTGTAACTACTAAGAAAATATATGTATTTGAATGTTGACTTCTCAATGTTACTGAAAATAAATTGAAACTTGCGAAATACTACATATGTTTGTAGAACAATATTTATTTTCTGATTAAGTTAATTTCAGGATGAAGTCTGTTGAAAATAGCGGTTAAGGTTTCCGATGTATATAGTTTCACAATCTGGCTATTCGTCCTGGATACTATGTCAGTAATATATTTTATTATTTAAAATATTGTTCAATAATATTTTTGTTCAACTTACTTTGGTGAACATTTTGCGCTAGTTAATCAGAGCAGGTGACTGATACTATTATCGGGCCGGAGTATGACTTTTATATGAAAAGTAAAACGGAGTGCAGTCCTGTGAGTGGAGGGGAGTGCGGTCACCTTAGTTCCGCAACTTTGACACCGCGAGGTCACAGGCCCACATAGCACATACCTTCAAAGCTCAATAATTCACAAGCCTCTCTCGGACCCTCAAGCCTCCAATAATTGCTTCGTAGTATCGATGTGGCGTGAGTAATCACTATAATCTATTGTATGGTGAACACTTTGTTTTAAATAAAATATTAGATTAATGTTCTTTTGCATTGCACTGGCCAGTTAGACCTTAGTGTTAACCTTAGTATTTTTTATTACAATTAACACTTTGTTTCATTTTTATGACAAATGTTAACGAGCTTTTACTTGAAACGTTCTTGGAGCTAAAACGTATTTTTTTTATAATTGTATTGCAATTCATAACGTTGTAATTGTAGAATATGTTTTTCTTTTTTAAAGCTAAACTTTTTGAAGGCAATCATCGTAGGTAGGTACTTTCATTTGTTTTTATATCATTGACAGGCTCCATGGTGCAGTGGGTTAACCTGGGTACAAATATGCACTTGTACTTATTTTTAGAGCTGCGTACCAAAAGGGTAA
Source organism: Rhodophaea formosa (assembly GCA_963082605.1). Lineage (NCBI taxonomy): Eukaryota > Metazoa > Arthropoda > Insecta > Lepidoptera > Pyralidae > Rhodophaea > Rhodophaea formosa. Next base: position 8,453,920 of record OY720208.1, on the reverse strand, counting down.
AAGCGCGACCCTTTTGCTAAGACTATGTTGTCTATCCGTCCGTCCGTCTGTGACTTTATCAATTGAACCGTAATGGGTAGAGACGTGAAATTGTCACAGTATATAGTGTACACAAGTGTTTTTTCCGCTATAACAACAAATATTAAAAAAAAAATTAGAGGTTCCGTAAAATTAACATGTTTTTTGAGTGATTGTTGTTGTTAAACATACAACATACGTACATTTTAACAATTAACCTAATAGCTTACAGTGCAGTGAGCTACCGAATTTTAAAACACATTGTGGGACATTGCTCAGCGAGCAAAACAAAGATATGGAATGGTAGTATGGAACCCATGGAGTGTGATTGCGACTCGCACTAGACTGGTTTTTTTTATTAATCAACTATAAGGTATCCGAATATATAACCAAGAAGAGTATAGATTTCAATAACAGTCAAATAAAATGTGAAAAAATACTAACGAAAAAAAGCTGCTTAAAGCTGTTGGACGCGAAGAATTACAAATTGGACTTCAGTTCTGTTTTTCGATATAAATTTTACTTTACCACAAAATTTTTCAAGAGTCCCACTGCCTACTAGTCACGTTATATAAACACGTTTTAAATTTAAAAACCATGCTCATATCTGACTATGCAGCATGTAAATTTACCACCAAAATTCCCTTGAAGAGGTTACTTAGCCCATTAAAATGAACAACTTTTCGTATTAGACCAAAACTAGAAACTAAAAAAATTGTCATTTTCATATACTTTGCCGGGCCAGCTAATATTTTTTGTATGCAAATGGCGAAAACTTTTTGGTTTTCCTAGCATTGGTTACATGAGAAAAGTTGTATATATAGACCAGTTGAGTAACCCCTTTAAGCAAAATTTGGTGATTAATTTAAATAAATAGAATAATATTTAATAAATATATACGAGCAAATCACACATATTGAGCTAGCCCCTAAGTAAGTTCAAGACTTTTGTTATGGGATACTTACTCAATGATACTATATTTTATAACAAATACATATATAGATAAACATACAAGACCCAGGCCTCCAGGACCCAGATCTGACCGGGGATCGAACCCGAGAGCATCCGTGTCGCAGCCTGGCGTGTTGACCGCTGCATACAAGAAAATTAAAAAAAGAAACCTAATGTCTTATAATAAACTTTCAGGGTGCATGCAAAGGAGCCTCCCCGTGTGACGCATTGAAACCCTCCATGCGTCCGGCGCACCCTGGGCAACAATCTGTAGGACAGAGTCAGTCGGTAACGCAGATTGGCAAATCCTTGCACTACGTAATGGCTAAACAACACAAACGGCTCTTTTTAGAGCCAAACCAAAAAAAACGGCATTTTTCAGCGCCAAAAAACCAGACGCTATCTAAATCAGCTCTCAACATCATTTCCATCAACATAGAAGGGTTTTCAAAAGACAAAGCTGACATACTAGCCGATCTATGTCAGCAGACCCACTGTCATGTATTATGTGTGCAAGAAACTCATAGGGATATTACATCACTTCGCCCTCACATTAACGGCATGAAACTCATTGCAGAAATACCACATTCCAAGTATGGAAGTGCAATATTTGTCCACCCAGACTTATCGGTACTCTCTGAATCATCTGTAACTACTCAGAATCAAACAGAAATTTTAAGCATTGACTTTGGAACCAGTTCTGTAACATCCATATATAGCCCTCCAGGAAACATATTTGATTTCGATAAAACAATAGAGTTCGATAAGTACAAATCAAAAATAGTAATAGGAGACTTTAACAGCCATAGCACTGCTTGGGGTTATAACAAGACTGATGATAGCGGTGAATCTGTGGAGGCTTGGTCTGAGCTAAACGATATGGAATTAATCCATAACCCAAAGCTCCCACCATCTTTTAATAGTGGTCGTTGGAAACGTGGCTACAACCCGGATCTCCTATTCGTTAGTTCTAATATCTCCCAGAATGCAGTGAAATCTGTCTGTGACCCCATTCCTAAGACCCAACACAGGCCAATAATGTGCTCTATTCAGGCAGCCATCAAACCAACTATGGTTCCATTTCGGCGTCGGTTCAACTTCAAAAAGGCAAACTGGGAGGCGTACGCAGCAAAAGTGGATATAGGGCTGGCTTATATCTGTCCCACACCAGAAAACTACGACACGTTTGTCAAGGTTATCTGGAAGGCTTCTAGACAACACATCCCACGTGGCTGCAGTACTGCCTACATCCCAGGTCTGTCGCCAAGTGCTGCGCAGCTGATGGATAAGTACGCATCGCTGTTTTCCTCGGATCCATTCTCAGAAGCTACCGTGTCAACCGCATCAGAGCTCATGGCTGAGATAGCCGAAAACCGTCGCCAAAAATGGGTCAACCTTGTGGAGTCTGTAGACATGATACACAATAGCAAAAAGGCTTGGAGCACCCTCAAAAGACTAACGAGCGACCCCCCAGCAGCGCTACAACCTGGCCCAGTAACCGCAAACCAAGTAGCCCACCAATTGCTTCTTAATGGTAAACATCCGCATAAGTTGAAGCTGCCAAGGCCTGCAAAACCATCCGAAGCTGGTCCAAATGATATCAGCGGCCTTTTTACAGTTCAGGACATTATAACATGCCTAAAAGACCTGAAAAGTGGGAAAGCATGTGGCATTGATGACATCTCGGTAGAGCAATTAAAACACCTTGGTCCGAAAGCAATTTTATGGCTCTTAGCCATGTTTAATTGCTGTATTAGCACCTGTAGGATCCCAAAAAAGTGGAGAAAGGCCAAGGTTATTGCTTTACTGAAGCCGGGTAAGTCTCCAGAAGACCCAAAAAACTTCCGACCAATTTCATTATTATGCCACACTTTCAAATTATTTGAACGCCTATTACTTAACAGACTGACTAGGACAATAGACCCGAAACTAACCTCAGATCAAGCTGGATTTCGACCTAACAAATCATGCTGTGCTCAAGTGCTAAACCTGACGCAGCATATTGAGGATGGTTTCGAGCAAGGTTTGATAACGGGAGCAGTCTTTGTTGACCTGAGCGCAGCTTATGACACCGTAAATATCAAAATCTTACTGGAAAAGGTGTCAAATCTTATAAATGATCAATCTTTTGTAAACATCTTGAGTGAAATGCTGCGAAATCGTCGGTTTCAAGTTCTCTTACACAGTCAGAAGAGTCGATGGCGGATACAAAAAAATGGTCTTCCACAGGGTAGTGTCTTAGCGCCTACCTTGTTTAATATTTATTCAAATGACCAGCCTGCTATCCCAGAAACGCGCCGTTTTATATATGCCGATGATCTGGCTTTAACAACTCAAGCACAAAACTTTGAAATTGTTGAGACTCGCCTAACATCAGCCTTATCCCAGCTTACGGGCTACTATAAAAATAATTCTCTGAGACCAAACCCTTCAAAGACTGAGTCGTGTGTGTTTCACTTGCGGAATCGAGAGGCTAGTAGACAGTTAAAAATCTCTTGGGACGGCGTAGCTGTTAAACACAATGAAACACCAAAATATCTCGGTGTCACTTTGGACCGTTCCCTGACATTCAGAGCTAACTGCCGGAACCTGAAATCCAAAGTGAATTCTCGTAACAACATTCTGCGCCGTCTCACCAACACCGGGTGGGGAGCATCGCCTCATGTGCTTCGCACTAGCTGTCTCGCTCTGTGCTACTCAGCTGGCGAGTATGCATGCCCAGTCTGGGCACGTTCCACTCATGCAAAAGAGGTAGACGTGGCGCTTAACGCCTCCTGTCGTATTGTGACTGGCAACTTAAAACCAACACCCTTGTCCCATCTGTATACCTTATCTGGAATAGCACCACCAAGCGTACGACGTAGGATCACGGCTGCAGTGGAAAAATATAAACAAACGCATGATACGCAACACTTGCTATATGGTCAAGCCCCTCCACCGTCGAGACTCAAGAGTCGTAATAGTTTTTTGAGAGAACCCAACATCAACCCAACAAAAGCCCCTAAAGCCCGAATGGAGCAATGGATAAGTAAATATCCACCATTACCGTCCCAGATTCCACCTGCTGAAAAACTACCACCGGGAGGCAATCTGCCCTGGCCAGTTTGGAGGTCTTTAAATAGACTTCGCGCTGGTGTCGGCAGATGCCAGGAAAACCGAGTCAGGTGGGGTTTTTCCAGCAATAGCAATTGCAACTGTGGCGCTGCCCAGTCAATGGACCACCTATTGGTGTGCCCTGAATGTCCAGCTTCCTGCACTCAAATAGACCTTAATGAGGCAAATGACCGGGCAGTCGCAGTTGCAAGTTATTGGTCAAGGCAAATATAAAACTAGCCATCTACGACTCGAAAGAAGAAGAAGATAAACTTTCGTTTGATTAAATAATAGATTTTTGTATTATTTTGTTGTTAGGTACCTATAGTAAGTTAATGAGTTTAGTATTTAATATTGTTTGATTACCAAAATAGTGCTTACATCAAACTGTAAACATTGTTTTATTATTTTGCCTATTGTATTTCAATACGGGCTAAGTACTCAAATATTTATCGTTTATATTAATAGATTCATGAATTCAATTAAGAATCTGAGTGACACATTCGCTGCCCTGGTTAATCAAGGTTAACTGTAATTAGAAATAACTTTATCTACGTTACATTACATTAACATGACAACCAATAAGTAGTCCGTCGGATCATATCAACACAGTGCATTATTTCGCCATCTCGATATCGAATGCACAAACCGCACAGCGGTTTTTGAGTCCGCCACTGCACTATTGGTAAGTATTTAATTTCCTAACGCTTGTAACGCGATCAGAGAGAGTTGATACCATAAATAAACTGTTGCAATCTAACAGCCCTCCTCCAACAAAATTTCATTGTTTACAAACAATTATAAACATTAAAAAACAAGAGCGCCTCGAGCGGTAAAACTATCAAGCAAATATCAATTTTAGGGTTCCGTTCCAAAGGGTAAACACAAAACTTTATTACTGAGACTTAAATGTCCATCTGGCTGTCCGTCTGTAATAAGCTATACCTCATAACCCTTGACAGCTAGACAGCTACAATTTTCACAGATGTTGTATTTCTGTTGCCGCTGTAACAATAAAAAGTAAAAACAGAATAAAATTAATATTTAAGGGGGCTCTCATAGAACCAACGTGATTTTTTGCCGTTTATGCTAGTTTAATGTTGTATAGATAATAATACGGAACCCTTTATTCGCGAGGCCGACTCGCACTTGGCCGATTTTTAATGTCTGACCAATCACGAATTCGGCCGGTGATCAATGATAATTGTGTCATAGTTGCATATTAAAGGGCCCGATTATTGAGGCACGACTGTTGCACATGCCCATTTAATTGTTACAGGTCAGATCCTGATACGCTAAAAGCTAATATCGCCCATAATAAAATTTCAAGATCGCAAATTGTTTTGTGATTTAAGACATCATAAACATTATGTTATCACCGATATTAAGATATTGTGACCAAGATTCTTACTGTATTAATTTTATCCGTTACTGTGGATATTCTAAGCTTATGTGTGACGTTTTTAGGGTTCCGTAGTAAACTAGGAACCCTTATAGTTTCGCCATGTCTGTCTGTCTGTCTGTCTGTCTGTCTGTCCGTCCGCGGTTTTACTCAGAGACTATAAGTACTAGAAAGCTGTAATTTGGTATGCGTATGTATATTAATCATAGCAAAAAAGTCGTAGAAAAAAACCTTGAAAAAAATTTTTTTTTTTGGGTAGCTCCCATACAAGTAAAGTGGGGGAGTAATTTATTTTTCTCTATTTACCCATCGTGTGGGGTATCGTTAAAAAGGTATTTAAAAAATATTGTAAGGTTCAGAACACCATTTTTCGATTTAGGGATCCGTTTCCGAAATATTTGGTTTTAAAGTGCAAATTTTTGTTAGAGGTACGTGTCCCCCCCCTCTATCTGCTAAATGGTTATATATGGATACGTGAAAAAAATTACAGCAGTAGTATATATACTGAAGTTGAAAGGAAAACTATCAGAGCTGGGTACTAAGTGCAAACTAAAAAGTTATAGGCAAACAACTTATAAAATGTACTGGAAAATGTAAAATTTCATACTATCTTTATTGTTAGATGTTTTTGGTAGGTAAACTGTGAGGTGCGAGTGTGAACAGTGTCAACTCAAAGTTGTCATTCGCAACTACGGAACCCTATACTGCGCGTGGCCCGACACGCACTTGGCCGGTTTTTTTTAAATTTCAGTCTAGCGACGAATTTAGGCGGACATAACGTTTTCAATGGAATTATCAGCAAAAATTAAATTATTTGAACACTTAAGTATATATAACGCATGAGAGCTGTCTTTTTCTCACTGTAAAGTATTCCTGTTTGCGGATGCAACGCGTCATAGAATTATCACGCATGCTGTACTTTTAACACGCTTTTATTAGAATAGTTGGTATCACACGATACAAGTTCATAACGTAGTATGGGGCCAATATATGTGATTTATTACTATTCATATATTTAACTAAATTAGGCTGCGCCATGGAGCTCGTCATAGCCTAGATCTTAAATTTGATGATGATGATGAATCTATGGGATACAATTCTAGTGCAAGGTCATAACACTAACTTAATGCAAAATAAATTTAAGTAGGCATATGATTCCTTTTACACAATTCATAGACTACCTACAATTGATATAGATACCAACCAGGATCTTTATTGATCGTGAAAAATTGTTTACCACCGCTTAAGGTTCGTGATCATAGTAGCTACATAATATAATTGAAGTGTGGAAGCAGTTCCGCTTATTTTTGATTATAAAACATTATCTTTGTTCTTCAAGGCTGCAGGTAAAACATAATAAAGATTGAAAGGAGTAGGTGGGTAATTCGACCAATAGTTCAGAGGTCGCTCACCTAACCTGACCGTGAGTACGGAACAATTAATATTAATCTAAAGCTTTTGTTGACAGCACACACCATTTAATAATATTGTTTCGCCTGGCCTATCTTGTCATTAATCTGACACATATATAAAAAATAGTACAACATTACGAACAAGGTTACGGCTCTATGTGTTATACTATACTTATAATTAAGGGTTCATAACACAGATAAAAAATATTCAGGTGAACAGAAAAAATCTAATTATTTAAACAATGATAAAGCATTAGCTCCGTGGCGCAGCGGTCAACACGCCTGCCTGCGACACAGATGGTCCCGGGTTCGATTCCCGGTCAGCTCAAGATGGAAAATGATCTTTTTCAGATTGACCTGGGTCTTGGATGTTTATCTATATAAGTATCTAATATAAAATATCGTATCGTTGAGTTAGTATGCCATAACGCAAGTCTCGAACTTACTTTGGGGCTAGCTCAATCTGTGAGATTTGTCCGTAAATATTTATTATGAGAGATTTATTATCTCAATATAACTCTAGTTGCATTTTAGGTTGTATTTTATCACGGTATTATTAGATTACTTAGTATCTCATAACAAAAGTTCATAAGTAAGCGTGGGGCTCGATATGTGTGATTTAACTAATGAATAAATAGGGACTTCTATTTTTTATTAGTTAAATAATATACAATCTATGGAATAAATCTGAGAAACTTACATAGTTCTGATAATAGTATTATAATGAAAATAAATGAATAAATACGTAAGCAAATCACTGTGATTGAGCATCCCCCACACCAAAGACAATATAATACTAACGTAATAGACTGCCCACCTCATACAAAAATATTGGACCAAATTAAGGTTGCGAAAAGCAGGCGAATGTATGGCGCAGGAGAGTTGCTTGGTAGTCGATACTAGATGGGGGTAATCTGCGTTAGCCTTTAACTTACTAAATATACGGTGTCATTTTAAAATATAATGCCTAAAATATTGTATTGATTTTTAATAAGATATATTTTGTGAATCATGTTTTTATATTCTCATAATACGGCAGATACAATGTTGTGTAGTTTCGAGTGACGCCATCTATGCGAGTCTCTGAGAACAAATCGTACGATTAAGGCGTTGAGACCACATGCCCACACTAAAGGTGAAAACAACGAGTACATCTCGTTGATAAAACGCAAATATTATATTATCGAATTGATCTGATTATGGATCCGAAGATTAAATGAAATTAAAACTCGAATCAATAAAATTATATATCTTAGTCTTAGTTAATGATGCACTTTGCCTTGGTCATCATCAGGTTTTTTTAGTCTCCACTGCAGGAGCTCGACCCTCTCTGTACTACTAGAGCCATGGTCAATTATACAAAATCGAGTTGTTATTGTTACTTTTATTTTCAGATTAGGCATACGGGGTATTGGATATTTAACAATATCATTTCTGAGTTAAGCGCATTGACACATAGCCGTACATTTTTTTATGACGTTTTTGTCCCCTGCTGGGTAGGACGTGAGGGACAATGGCCATGCTTAGTGACTAGGTTGACTTCTAAAACCACCAAGGGAAGACTTCATTATTCGCAACACGAAAATTAGACTCATGCGAACTTTAGTCTTCTCCATTTTTTGTACGCTGCTGAAACTTGGACGTGGAAACCAACTATTAAAACTACTGTTTTCTTATGTTTTCGCGATTGTTACACATTTAAATAAAATTATTTTAATACGGTTCGTCCATGTCAGTTGGCTACCGTTGGTAAATCTTTGTTTCAGAGAGCACATGGCATCTGTGACACCCACCACCTCAAGGAGGAGCTTCAACGAGTAAAATCGGTTTTAAGAAGCAACAACCTCACCCTCCCAAAAACACATCACAGAAGCCGCCCAAAGCCTCACACAGTTGATCGTTTTCCTGCCATCTTACCATGACGAGCTCCGTGGCGCAGCGGTCAACACGCCTGCCTGCGACACGGATGGTCCCGGGTTCGATTCCCGGTCAGGTCAAGATGGAAAATGATCTTTTTCAGATTGGCCTGGGTCTTGGATGTTTATCTATATAAGTATCTATTATAAAATATAGTATCGTTGAGTAAGTATCCCATAACACAAGTCTCGAACTTACTTTGGGGCTAGCTCAATCAAAGTGTGATTTGTCCGTATATATTTATTATTATTATTATTTATTATGTAAAGGGAGTCACGGACAAAATTGGTAATATACTAAAGCGTGCTTCAATCAAGACCTACTACAAGCCGCACAAGAAAATAAACCAACTTTTAAGACCTGTCAAATCTAATATCCCGTTACAAGATGCTGGAGTTTATAAAATTGACTTTGAGTGTGGTTTATCATACATTGGGCAAACAAAGAGAAGCATCGGTACCCGTATAAAAGAACATATTGCTGACATGAAGCATAGGCGCTCAACGAAGTCTGCAGTCTGTGAACATGCCCTAGACAAACCCAACCATTATATGCGTTTTGATAATCCTCAAGTCCTCGCAAAAGAAAACAGATACATTACAAGAATGCTTCGTGAGGCTATTGAAATTAAAAAACATCCTAATTTCAATAGAGAGGATGGTTGGCAGTTACCACCAGCTTGGGATCCAGTCATCAATTTAATCAAATCTCAAGCTAAGCAGAAGACTGCAAGACCTTCAGACACCGTTAGCCAATACAGCGTACATCCGGAACGTTATCAATAAATATTTTAGGCGGTAGATTTTGCAGTTCTTATAAAATACTAGACAAATGTCAACTTAGTCTGCCTGCGACACAGAACAACAAAGCCTGAGACCACGAACACTGTAAAGTGCTTGAAACGTTAGGTGTATAAATAATGTAATAAACGCGATAAAAACCGTATTAAAATAATTTTATTTAAATATTAAAGCTACTTTTACGGTAGGTAGCGAAACTCGTTGCTTATGACACGGTGGATGTGGGTGAAACAGGCCAGTTATCTTAACAGGGGCGGCAACAGAGTCGAGGAAATTATACAAGTCATTCCTCAGGACTGATATTACGCGCCGGCAACTTGCGCAAGATGATCTTGTTTATCTCGCTGCAAATCATAATTCATAACGACTCATCATTTGTGAATTAACTATGTTTGGATGATTACTGCTATATTCGTTTTGATTACAGTATGTCTACCTTGGCTCAGAAGTGATGAAGACTGTAAACGGCTGCTCTTAGAGCCCAAATAGCTAAATCAGCAGTAAAGTGTCTACATAAGATATAGAAAAATCTCAGCATCAGTAGCAGCATGAAAATTAGACTCATGCTTACTTTAGTCTTTTCCATTTTTTGTACGCTGCAAAAACATGGACTTGGAAACCAACTATTAAAGCTACTTTTACGGTAGGTAACGAAACTCGTTGCTTATGACACGGTGGATGTGGGTGAAACAGGCCAGTTATCTTAACAGGGGCGGCAACAGAGTCGAGGAAATTATACAAGTCATTCCTCAGGACTGATATTACGCGCCGGCAACTTGCGCAAGATGATCTTGTTTATCTCGCTGCAAATCATATAGATTCAATCATATGTGAATTAACTATATTTGGGTGATTACTTCTCTATTAATTTTGATATATGTACAGACCTGTACGTCAAAGCATTGTTTGGCGCTAATATACGAGCAGACCATGTCATCATCATGACTTGATGACATGACATGACATCATGATTTGTAATCAGACGTGCTATTATTAGCATTAAGTCTTGATAAGCATTAATAAGAGCCCTCCCCGGCTACCCCTAGGAATGAATTATACTTATAAACCTTCCTCAACAGTCACTCTATCTGTTGCTGAATACTGTATTTAAATCCGTTGAGTAGTTTTAAAAATCTAGAAAGCCTAAAAATATGTTTCACGTAAGTTTCGCTGACCAACTAATTTGATATTTTTAATCGGCGTATGATAGTAAAACAGTACTTTTTTAATTTTTGGTTTTTAACTAATGTAATCAACGCGTATGAGGTATGAGGTATTAACTTTAATTCACTCAACAGTACCTTAAATAATGAGAATACTCTATATTTAAAAGGAAAATAATGAATTAAAAAATTCCCTTCTGGTAAAGTTAGTTTCTTCAAAGTATTGCTTCGACATTTATGACACGACAAGGTAGCGAAATATGGGATACTATCTTGTGTCTACAATTAAAATATCGGCCTACCGGAAACGACTAAATGCAGTATCGAAATATTGAATACTGCGTGTTTTGCGGTAGCGGCTATCAGCTAGATAGCAGTACTTGCCTTTGATAAATGCTTAACATTTGAAATGCTTTCGACATACTAATGCATATTTAGGATAATTAAAATGGACTTTCGCAACCAAATCGGCGTAGATGATCTAGTTTTAAAGTACATATCTGTTTGAAATGCATTTATTCGCCATTAAATCGCCCAAGCTCCAATTTGTATCGACTCTAAGATAGTTTATTGGCTCAAATGACTCGAAGTGTATCATAAATGTTCGTCTATGTTCTTAGAAATGGTAGACGGTGTCGTTATATGCAATTCAAAGTAATATATTCTTGGCTTGTTAAATTTTACTTGCACGTCTTACATCATAGAGAAGTAATACAGTTTTTTTTCTTCTTTTAATTGGAAGCCCATTAGTTAGAAGCTTGTTATGTTTGCAACTTATATTTTCTCACAAAAATGTTTTACTACTTACCTACTTTGAAAATGAGTGTGAACAACATAATTATTTTTTCCATATATAAGCAAAGCCACGTGCTTATGATATAATATGCTTTGATACGTTTGATAAATATCATAAAAATAAGACCACAAATTAAGTTTTATAATTTTTAATGACTATCATAATTAAAATAATGAGTAAGTTATATACACGAAGATCACAGCAAGAATAAATAGTCAAGGTACAAAGTAGCTTAAATCCCTAATCCAACATTTAGTAGTGGTGGTGCTGAGAGGAGTAGACATGATGGCTGGGGCCAGAGTTGTGGACCACCGCGTTGAAACTGAAACAAACAACAATAAGGAATTAAATCGGCATCAATCATGGAACCTGTTTCAAACTGGTTCGTAATTGTAGCACTTGTTCGTAGACAGGGGTCTCGAGAGGTCATTACTTCTTACTCACATGTGCCCGTACCGGTTAGACAGCCATATGATTTAATGTAAACATTGAGAAGTTACGTTAAGTTACGACTAGCTTCGCGCAAACAAAGCTCGCACACATGGTAAGTCGGCCTGTTTTGCGCAATTCGGGGAAAGTTGCAATATCATCAATGCTCGTCATTACGTTGGCGGCTCTTTTTATGCAATTATTTACATAGATGGATGTTCAATCCGTCCAAAATTTGCAAATAATACACGATAATAATTTGTAAGTTACAGTAATTTTTCGAGTCATTGTGTGCCTGTTGAAGAACAAGTCGAACAATCTAGAGCTTATTTCTGGAAAAGCTCGTACTTATTTCACTGATCAATATTTCTAAATAATTAACCACTGCCTCAACTAAAGTATACCAAAGTTACTTTTTTATTTGAACATAAAGAATTATTCTACTATGTATATACTCTATTTACTGTATTTATTTTTCTTTAAAATCACGTAGCTTTTTTTACGATTCCTCTAAATCTAAGGTTTACTCCTGTACGTCTTTTTATTAAATGAATTACAAAAAAACGACAATCGTTTATTTAATCTCTAGCTGTCACTAAAGGCTATCGCTATTGAAAATCCACAATATGTTCATATTTACCCATTGTGGTCATCAGCGGAGTAGGAAACCTTGCGGAAGGTACCATCGGGCTGGAGTAGGGAGTACTCTCCCTTTACAACATCACCGTCGCGGCTCTCGTGCTGGGACTTGTGGTCGCCGGTGTGAGGGTCTTCCACGGAGTAAGAGTATTGGTATTTGGGATGAGACTGTGAACAAAAAAAAAATAGTATAGAATTTTCTGGAATACTGAACAGTTCTATATATGTTTCTTTCACAGGTATGTTAATGATTAATGGTGATATTTTCAGTAACTGTTGTTGATTCACAATAACTACTATTGTCAACATACGTAGTAGTCTTCATGTCCGTGACCAGAGTATCCATGAGCTACAGGGGCGGCAGCGTACACTGGGGCAGCGTGTTCCACGGGAGCGTAGTGTACTAAGGGGGCGGCTGCGTAATGAGCGTCATGGTGCACCAAGTTGCTCTGGGATGACACAGAGTAGCCTCCGTGTCCCAGCAGGCCAGCCTGGGCCGCCGCTACTACAGCACCGAGAGCCACGATCTGCACAGACCAAAAATTAGTAATTAATTGTAAACACTTCACATTTCACTTCACTTCAAGCACTCTAAGACTTACTTTAGCGAACATTTTTGTGTGTAATAGTTGTGCGTGACTGACATACATTTGATAGTCACCAGTGGGTTTTATAAGAAATGGCGTTGGTCCGGTGGGGCGAGCGCTCCACAGTGCGTCCCCGCGTACGCAAGGCCGTTGAGCTTTGTCTTCACATTCTCGCGTTACATACTATCAACCAAATTACTTAATGAAAAACGCTGTGAACTATATTATATGTTGTTATTGTAGGTCAATGTGGATTGTGATAAGATTATTATTTGTGGGCTGTCTTTCGTAGTGAATACTTGCGTGGGTGACAATAGTGGTCGTAACAATGGCACCATAAGTCGCAGGAATATCGCAACCGCGTTGAAAATTATAGCATTCAACAAATTTTGCGGCCTGCAAAGCAAATTATATACACATATAAATATATTTTTAAATTTATAACTAAGTGTAGAAAATTTGCGTGAAATGTGGTAAAATTTAAAACGATATCTGATTAAAACAGTAGCTTTGAGAATGGGTTGGACAATCCTTGAATTTAATATTGTTTCGAGTAAGGCTCGAGATTACCTCCAAATTTACGATTGTTCCTTTATGATTACGGTTTCGTTTGAGGTAATGGAATTATTTTAAGTCATGTACTTTGAAAATAACATTACCATTATTAAAATATCAGAAGTAAATAAAATAATTACTAAAATAACTTATATGATGACAAAATGAAGAGAAAAGGAACTTAGCTGTCGAAGAGTGTAATAGGTCGTATTTTGTTTTGGTAAATTATTGTTATATTTTTCGGTTTTTGATGGATACAGCAATAAAACCAAGTGCAAGAAAATCACTTATAAAATAAACAAATTAATACTTTTGAGAGTGTAGGCCAAATCCTCTGACTGCTCTGGCTAATATATGGCTCTTGTAGAACAGAGAGGGTTGTGTTTCTGAAGTGGAGACAAAAAAGACATGAAGAAGAAGAATACTTTTAAGAAATGCTTGAATAGTGATATAGATAGGTATGTTATAATGTTATCTTAACTTATTTAAACCTAACGAAATTGATTTTCAGTTTTAGAAATATTTGTAAGATATCTAGAAGTTTTCTTTTAGTTTTTTTTTTATATATTAAATGGGTTTTGCTCTTGACCATCATCTAGCCCAAAGGCAAAGATATGGCCTAAGATGAAGCGAGCTTACCCAGAAGAAGCCTATTCACTCTATTTTTAAAAAGATTGAGGTTATATGCACTCGGAAATACAGACGCAGGCAATGCGTTCCAATCCCTAGCTGTGCGCATAATAAATGATGAGGAGAAGCGCTTGGTACAAATACTAGGAATTTCAACCAGGTAAGGATGGCATCCAGCGGTGCGTCTAAACGTCCGATAGAAGAAAAGGAAAGTTTATAACCGGTTGCATTCTTAACGGTAATGCTTCAGTGTCCGAGACCCGCTTCCGTTCCTAGGTTATTTGACAAACTGACCTCTGCAACCCAAAGGGTAGACTAAAACCAATCCTAGAACAGGTTTATACAATCGCTCAATGGCGTTCGTCCCTAATGCTTAACGTGTAGGTACGGAGTCGTCGTTTTTTGGATAATCAGGTGATTCAGGCCTGTAATATCCTAACCAGAATGGAAACAACTTTCACAGTGTTTGATTCTAAGTGGGATTTGAACCCATGACCTCCAAATTACAAAGCAGACGCTTTGACCACTGAACACGGAAGCAGTTGTTTTTTTTTTCTAGTTATGAAAGGTATATACTAAAGAGGAAGGGTTAGATTTTTTTTGTTTGTTTGCATTTAATAGGCTTCAAAACCACTGATCCGATTTACAAAACTCTTTCACTTATAGAAAGCTAATTTATTTGCGGGTGACGTAGGCCATACTTTACGTGGACGTCGTCGTGGGTTACTGTGGGTTTACTGCTTTTCAGGGTATTGTGTTACATTTTTACGATAGCATAATTATTTTTCGATGCATTAAGGTGAGGCAGGCGGGGTGTAGCGCCAGGAGGTGCAGCTCTAGCACCCTTTTCCAGATATCCAACACCTCAAGCAAAAGTTAAGCATAGTATAACTTCAAAAGATATTGTGAACAGAATTTGAATGACCAACTTGTTGGTTTGAAGTCATGAAGCTTTCAAATCAACAAATAAAATTACCTTTTCTCATTGTTGTTTGAAACTGGGGTAATAAGAGTGAGCAGTTTGATCTTCAACTTATCTATATAACTTATATATCTACTTCTTCTATAACTGATGAACTGTGTTTGTAATGATTTTGTTTTTTTTTTAAGTTACCCGGATAAAATATTATTGCTGCAAACAATTATACATCTCGCAAATAAAGTTTATCGTGTTACACAAATAAATGAAAGATTTTTGACATATTTTTTTTATAATTTATCTCTAACTCTTTGAATGCGGATTATAACAAACAAATATTATTTCTCAAATTTCAAAATTCTTTACTACTCTTGGAAATAAATACCTTTTTGTACCTAAGCAGTCAGTGCTAGTTTTAAATTAAATAAGATAGAACCTAATTTTTTTTTTTTAATAATACATTTCTAAATAGGCAACCTACAAAACCCTGGGCAAAAGGCTGGTTACTCACAATTAATGATTTCACTTTAAGTGTGTTACATCTATGATTAGTCTATTTGTCAGTTGGGCAGGTTTGTTTGAAACAAGCGATTTCAACATCGATACTTGTGATGTGTATGCAAACGAATTGTGCATGTATTCGGACTGACACCATAGAGGTAGGAGTGACACATTCCGAACTAAATATATCGATTGTGCCCCGGGCATTAACATAAGTTGCAAAGCATTAACAAACAATGGAACCAAACTGTTTGTGATACAAGACTGTCAATTTTTAAGACATCTGATAGTGCAGTTATTTTATATGTACTTACAGCCGTTCAAATTGCCATTTGCGCCATTTATTTACTAAATCCATGATCGATGATAGAATGATGTAAAGGCATCATTCGTTGAATGTAATATTTTTTTTTACAGTGGAAAGATTCTGAATTATTTTTTTATGTGAGGATATTTTTTTATTTTTCTTATTTAAAAAAGAATTAAATTAGTGTGAAGCTTTATTTGAAGATTTCGCAGAACAAAATTTTAAATTAAGTATATAGATATTTTATTTACACATAATTACAAATATAGTTAAACAAATAAAAATATAAATACTTATGATTAAAAAGAAAGAATAATAAAAAACATAAATCTAAACTAAATAAAAATTAAACGATTCTGAATTATATTCCATTAGTTCTAGGAAATGGCCAAAAATCTAATATATCATATCAATAAGCGACGCGGCAAGCAATTTACCAATACTTTGAATTCCGTTTCGACTTATTCATTCAATGACACATTAAGCTTGACCCGTAGATCTTTTTATACCAATGATTGGCAACCTTAGGCTTCGTCATTCCCGAAAAATATAAAGACGTTGTTATGTGTGTGAAAAAGGATAAAGATTATTAAAAACTAGAAAATAGTTCCATTCTTCCATGCTGGTCTGGGAGAAAAGAAAAATCATAGAATGTACCAGCTACTTCTCTTCCCGCGCAGGTCGTAAAAGTCGATCGAGGGAATGGGCACCAGAAATCATGTTAAGCGATGCTGCTAGCAATCTATCACTATTTTGATTCCGATCTCACCTACAAGCCCACCATCGTGCTAAACGTGGGTTCAAGGTTTTACGGACCTGGGCTCTGTCTACCCCGCAAGGGAAGAAGACGTGATAATATGTATGTATGAAAATAGTTGTTTGATTTTCGTAAGTGTTAGTGGCAAATACTAGTATCAGGTTTTTCAAGCTGGTTAAAGGCATCTGTCATGGCTTGATTGCTGCCATCAATGGAGCAGTAAAGTGTTGTTTGTTTGTTTCTTTCTCTTTCACGGCCTATCTACTGAACCGATCATCATGAAATTTTGTATACACATAGGTTAGGGTACTGAGAAGGTCATAGGCTATATATCACGCGGGTGAAGCCGCGGTTAACGGCTAGTTAAATCAAAATCTGAATTGACAAAACGAAATCTATGTAGTTATTGAACCTGCGCACAAAGTTTCGACCTGTACGTATGTACAGCTAGACAGACATTCCAAAGACAATTTTCCCAAGCTGAAACAAAAACTCTGTAACGTAGTTAGGGACTCCATAGAACTCGCCTCGCATGCCCCTCGTGGCTACCGAGGCCTAGGAGGACAGCCGTAGCACGTCCCGCGGTTCGACTTCGCGGCTTGGCCACGCTGTCAATACCTCACCCCGACCCTCGATTCGCCCCTCAGGCGGCCGAAGGTCTTAATGTTAATGTGGCACCTCCCAGTGGTTCGACTTTACGGAAACGCTAGCTACAACTCTTTGCCTCTTTGCTCGCGCTTTGAGCTTACTCGGTCAATAGCAGCCAGAAAATATATATTTTTTTATGGTAGTGTAGCGAGTTGATAGATATACTTATTACAAAACTTGGTAAATAATTACTGTGTACTGTTCTGACCGAATTAATAACGAGAAAGCATAACGAATGTAACGAGGTCTTTGATGTAATTCCCATATAATGAACAGTTACGGGCATTAATAAACATACAATTGTTATTATTTTAGACCTTATTTCATTGTTTTAAGAATAGAAGATGTTTTGTTACAAGTATACATATTAATTTTTGACACTGTACCTTATACCTACGTATGATGATGAAATTGTATTTATGGTTTTAAAATTTGTAATGTTTACCAGGTGGTAAATCTATGTCAGATGCAGGGCAGATGTTTTAAGGCAGCTCAAAAATCTGACACCAGTGTTGGTCACTTACACATAAGAAACAGTATAACCAGCCACTATGCTTGGCGTTTGTGGACTATGAGATAGCCTTCGATTCGATCGAAACAAGGGCTGTGCTTAGGTCTCTCCAGCGATGCTGTATTGACCATCAGTATATCGAAGTGTTGAGGTGCTTATACAGCAACGCCACAATGTCAGTCCGAGTACAGGAGCAGAGTACGAGGGCTATTCCATTGCAGAGAGGTGTTTGACAGGGAGACGTCATATCTCCGAAACTGTTCACCGCTGCAATGGAGGACGCCTTCGAGCTCCTGGAATGGGATGGACTTGGCATCATCATCAACGGCGAGTATTTCACTCACCTTCAATTTGCTGATGACATTGTCGTCATGGCGGAGTCTCTGGAAGATCTAAGTACCATGCTCAATGACCTCAACGAAGTTTCCCAACAAGTGGGCCTTAAAATGAACATGGACAAGACGAAAATGATGTCGAATGTCCATGTTGCGCCTTCACCAGTTATTGTTGGAAACTTCACCCTTGAACCTGTAGAGCAGTACATCTACTTGGGTCAATTGATCCAGGTCGGAAGCTCCAGTTTCAAGGACGAGGTCTTTCGTCGAATCTGACTCGGCTTGGCAGCGTTCGGGAAGCTCCGCAGTGTCTTCTCGTCCAAAATACCTCAGTGCCTTAAGTTGAAAGTCTTCGACCAATGTGTGTTACCAGTGATGACTTACGGGTCCGAAACGTGGTCCCTTACTATGGGCCTAATAAGAAAGCTCAAGGTCGCTCAAAGAGCTATGGAGAGGGCTATGCTCGGTGTTTCTCTGCGAGATCGAATCAGAAACGAGAAGATCTGTAGAAGAACGAAGGTCACCGACATAGCTCAGCGGATTAGCTCTTTGAAGTGGCAGTGGGCGGGGCACATAGCGCGAAGAACCGATGACCGATGGGGTGGAAGGGTTCTCGAATGGCGACCACGTACCGGCAAGCGCAGCGTTGGACACCCACCGACCAGGTGGTCAGATGACCTGATAAAGGTCGCAGGAAGGCGCTGGATGCAGGCCGCTTTCTAACCGGTCATATTGGAAATCCTTAGGGGAGGCCTATGTCCAGCAGTGGACTTCTTGTGGTTGAGATGATGATGATGACATAAGAAACAACACAAAGCAGTGGTCAGGACTTGTAATAGATATTACATTCTAGTTTTGAGGTATCTGACACTATTTTTATCTCCACGAACTACGGGTTTGTCATTGGCTAGTAATAAGCCTTCCGAAACATATTTAATGTGAGCATTTTGGTGACCTTTTGAGATCCGGACTGCAAGGAACTATATATTTTCATCAGGTCAGGATATTTAGTTATCGGAAATATTGCTTTATACATGCTCATATATTAATAACTTTAATTTCCTGAATTAAGGGAGGATGATAATAATAATTATATGATTTTTATAATTGTAATGATTTTTATTTCCAGCAGTTTTTAAGATATCACTATCTTGTTCGATCCCCTTCAGGTAAAGATGAAAATGTTTATTTATATATGTATTTGTAATAAAATATAGTATCGTTGAGTTAGTATCCCACAACGCAAGTCTCGAACTTACTTTGGGGCTAGCTCAATCTCTGTGATTTGTCCATATATATATTTCTTTTTTTATTTATAAATTCTTCTTATTTTACCTATAATGTAAGTAAAATTAATACATAGAATAATGAGTTGCTTTTGGAAGAATTTCGAAAGTAAACAGACAGGGTGACACCAGTGAATATTGAAAATTAGACTGAATAAAACGTATTTGTATGGGTTTAATTAATTAATTAACTTTTTGGTATTCGCTTCGAGTTGACAAAACCTATGGTTTAGTAGTCATGGTGGTGTTCAGGCTCCAGATGGATTGTCGGCGCCGAGTTGTGAACCACAGCGTTGAAACTGAAATAAGAAAAGGTGTCTTTAAAATTTAAGCGATATGAACGATAAGAGCAAAATACCATTTTAATTTCAATCAAAAGTAAACATTTTTTGTTTACGCTATATGCTTATCAATAATATTTGTAACAACAATTTACGTATGATCATAATAAATGGACTTATGATTAATCTTTGCAACTGTTCCTTAAAAAGACATCAACGCGGCATGTCCGGGGACAATTATCCGTATTTGAATGGAAAATATAACCATATTTGATCCTGAATAAGTGATTCAGATCCTTTTTAAATCAAAATCAATAAACATATGCAAATAAATCACACAGATTGAGCTAAACCCAAAGTAAGTTCGAGCCTCGACTTAACGATACTAAATTTTATAAAATCACTATCGTGTATAAAATTCACTTAAGACCCAGATCAATCTAAGAAATGCCCTTTTCCATTTTGGTTGGACTAACCGGGGGGATCAAACTTATGACCTACGTGATGACAGCCTAGCATGATGACCACTAATGATCTTGAGCTCTGTCTTAAGGGATAAAGACGTAATGTATTCACGTATATAAGGAATGGTGAAAAAATACAAATAGCGTTTTATATTACTTTTTGTTTAAATTGGTATAGCAATGCATACCACTGTGGATCGGTTTCCAAATTCATTTTCATTTAAAATACTTCCTTGACCTAGACGCGTGTAATAGCAAATTAAGAAACAATAATTATACTATTTCACTCATTCGTAATGAGGGCCGTATGTTACGGTCTGTGGCTTGGTCAATATTTGCTTAGAGCTCTTTATTGTGGGTAACTTGTGTTTCAAATTGACAGACGTAGATCAAAGATTATTTACAAATGATTGATGGGGATAAATACTTATGTTGTCATAAATTGTTTTTCGAGTAACTCAAGATGCTGTTGCTTACCTTAGATTTTCACATATTCCTAAGAGTAACTATTTATTAGGTGTTTACATACATCATAATCAACAGGAGTCTTTTAATCCCTACTGCAGGAACAAGACCCTCTCTGTCCTACCAAAGTCATATTAGCTGAAGCAGTCAAAGGATTTGGCTTAGACTGTCCACGCTGGCCGATCAGGCCAGGTCTCTTTGATGTTTACAAGCTATGTTTAGCTTGTTTTTCCTAAATCGCCTTCTCTGACATTTGCGGGAAGACTCCGAGTAGTCATATTCTACTCTGCCGGGAACCACTCGGCAATATTTTATTCACATACAATGAAATCGTTTATGTTGGGTTTGTTTCTCAATATTTTCCCAACATAAACGTTTCTGAACAAAAATCAACTTAATATTCAATTTGAATAAGTAAACAAAAATTATCCGCTTTAATTGCATTGAGCTAAAAAAGTTGACTTCCTCAATTGAAGCGTGAAATGCTCCTCGTTTTTAGCCGTGGTCATCAACCCAACCTTGTAAACAGTCACCGGGTCGCACGCTTGAGTAGATAAGTATAGTGTTGAATATCAGTATCATATTTTGAAGGTTTGTGATTGTTATTGCATCTTATTTTATTTTTTGTTTGTCATTGTAGGGAAATTCTTGCATATTTAAACTATGGTCTCATTTTGTTGAGAATATATAAGTGATTTTGGAACCGGGAATAATAAGTTACTATGCTTTAATTTTCTATCCTAATTTAAGGATTGTATACAAAAATACCAAATTGATGCCAAAATTCTATAAAATACTCTGACTTTCATCCTTACAATAAGCAGACATTAATGTGATTAATAGCCGTTAATTTTGTGTGTGGCTAGATCAAAACAGCTTTTAAATCAACATGTTATCTTTTGCATAGAACTTTCGAATAAAAGTATGGATTTCCAACTTATTATAATTAGAACTTACCCATTGTGATCATCAGCCGTGTACTCCACTTTGCGGACAGAACCGTCAGGCTGCACTAAGGAATAGTATCCGTGGACGACGTCTCCATCCCGGCTTTCATGTTGAGACTTCAGGTCCCCCGTGTGAGGATCCGATACTGAGTACTCGAAAGCATATTTAGGATACGCTTGATCCTAAAACACAGTAATATATTACAACATTATGTTTTCTTTGTTCTTTTAATTTTACTAATGGGTATACACGTTGACAAAATATTATTTATTTTTAAAGATATTTCTTATGCATTTTGCCGGCGTGGTATTTTTTCCATACCCTAATGCTTAATTTTTTTGTGTACATCAGAATAGCATTTATTCTGATGTACTCTTAAAAATTAAGAAATAAGATAAGGGAGAAGAGTTCACGCCGGCAGGATTTAAATTAGTATTATTTTGTGTTTGTACGAATAGCTTAAAGACAGCTGGTTTAAGAAGAAAGACTACCTGTGAATTTTCATACAAAAAGCGACAACGCTTCCCAACTCTTAAACATAGTCCAATTTCAATATTTTTTTACACATTATTGATTGGAGAAGTAGGGATGTACGTTTTGATATTAAAGATAAATATTGTTAACAACAAAAGTTATGAGCATCTAAGTAAATATCCATATTTTTTGCTAAAAAAATTCCCGGGGCGTTTTAATTTATTTAAATCATCTAAACCGAATCAATAAAAAAGAAAAACAGTTATCCCTAGATTAAGGTGTGTTAAATTGAATGATACCAAAATATACTCATTTCGTAAAGGTTAAGGGGATATGAAAATTACAGGTAGTCGATCCTCTTAAATCAAATCAAACGTTTTAGTCGTGCAAAGAGTAAAGACTGCTGGTTCAAATCCTGCCCGCGTGGAATTTCATCCCATATCTCATTTCCTAATTTCATAGGGTAGAATTATATTTCTTATTGGAATACTTGCATTGTAATCTTCATGTTCATGTTCATGATCGTGGACTTCTTCATATCCACTATAAGGTATAGGAGCAGCATAGTGAGCGAGAGGTGACGCATGTACTAGGGGCGCAGCGTAGTGAGAGGGTGCTACCAAGTGGCCAAGTGGTGCGTAGCCATCTTGTCGAATGATGGATTGTGAAGACACAGCATGTCCGTAATCGTACTCAGCTGTTGCTGCAGCTAAGGCTAGAGCCAAAACTATGGACTGAAATAAAACGTAAATAAATGTAATTTTTTTTGCATTATTTATATTCAATGTGTAATTTCATTTTAATTTCGGATAGGAAATATAGAATAATGAAGCATAAAATTATTTTTAAAATGTATAGTGTAATGAAAAGCTTATTTTATGGAACAGGACCTTATAAATCTAGACAAAAGTCTAAATTTAAAAGATACTCGGTATACTACTATACTTATTTTTTTTTAAAACACTACTTATACAAACAAAATTGTAAATCGAAGGAATTAACAAACTTAGCACCGATGCCACTTTGATTAAAATATTTAACACTCACTTCGTACACCATTTTGTTGTAATGTCCAGTGATGATTACTGTCAGTAATATCGATCAAGGGTTTTTATATAAATCATCCGACAAGAACCAGCAAGACCTCGGCTGACAATGACAATAGAAAAAGGTCATCATAAAAAGAACCAATTTACAGAAATTAAATATGTCATGGTGTCTTTGAAATAACTTTTTTTATGAGCCTACAATACTTTTTATATTCTTTTAGGCCTCACTGAAAAGTACATAGCATAATAAGAGTGATGTTTTAACAATATATGTGATTTTATATTCTGTATACTGAATATAAAATATATAGGGACATATATATTTTATTAATAAGAGGTGAGTCATTTAACTTAGCACAAAAAGCGTAAAGGTTTTAACAATATATGTGATTTTATACTACAGAGACAGAGTATGTAAATGAACTATGTAAATGAACTGTATACTATGTAAATGAACTTTTCATAACAAAATTTAATATAAACTATTTGGGATAACTTTTCACTCATTACGAGACTTTCTTATGTTGATATGCCAACAACAAGAACAGCAAATTTTTAAACTTACCTCAGTAGATATTTAAAGAAGAGGACCCTAGAACAGTACTAGTATAGGTTTATTTTTATTTTACTTTTTTTCACGTGTATGAGTGACTATCATTTAAGTCATCTTTTCTAGCTAACTGATATGCACAATATAATGTTTTCATTAAAAAGAGGGCCATAAATATAAATTTTAGCAATCAACTACAGTCTTGACAAATAATTTCATAGCTAGATTTTCAATTAGATTGTCAGAAACTTCAAGTCATCTTTTGTCACTGCTTTGTCTGCATACTTGTAATAATACTTATCTATTTTGTGTAATTATAAAATAAATTTTAATTACCAATAGCTTAGTTAACACAATAAAATAAAGCGTATATAAATATAAATCGAAACGAGGTTACTGTATCCGACAACGCAATCTGTAATAATAATTATTGAACCAGAACAATAAGATAAAGGAATTCAATATACGTAGGAACCGTTAAAATTATTATGTTTAACGTTTAAGTTTAACTAAGAAATGGGTTTCGTCAACAGATATCTTCTAATAAGTAACTTAAATGTTATTCAAACAACAATCAACTCGACTCCATAGTCCCTCCGATATATTTATTCTTATATATAGGTTGTTGACGTAATCCAATACCAATCTATCATATTAGCACAGCAGCAATATGAGCTGTGAAGAATTACAGCTGAGGAAAAATTTCTGTTGACGTTTCTGATATTAAACAGTAGTAACTAGATGTAAACTTCAACTGCTTCTTAATAATTGTTCATCAAGTTTCAAAATAATATCGTTGCTCTATGGGTTTTTCCTTAGAATATAGCCACTCCTTCTTTCAGTAGGTATGGATGTTAAAATATGTATGAAACGATTAAAGATCAAAAGTTTTTAAATCTCCTGCAAAATTGTACCCTAGTTATCAGGAAGGAAACTGGCCTTTAAAACTTTCCAAATTTATTTTACATACAATTACATTATGAATAGTTAAAGTGATAATAGAGGAATCAATCTCCAAAGCTAAAGATGCCACTGAGTACACGCTCGGATGATGGAGATGACTTACTGCCAGGGCATGATAACTTTTTTATTTTATTTGCCAGGAATAAAAGCTAGGTAAATTCTGAACTTACTGAAGTGATATTTTTTTAGAAAATTGGTAAATTCACTCACACTAACATAGTCTTTTTTGATTGTTATCAGTTATGATGTTTCAGAGCCCGTAGCACACTCTACAAAGATTAGAAGTGATAATGTAACACGTAAACTTGAAAGAACAACGGCATTTAAAAGTTTTGGATTTAATACATGAAAGAAATCGTTGAGTAAATTTTGTCGGAATTAAAAGTACTTGTACAATATCAAGATGTCCGAATAAGAATTTGCATCATAGCGCCATACACATCTAGGAGATTTCAACTCCGGACGACGTACATCGGTCAGGCTGTATGCTAATGGGATGTGACGAATGGCTGCATACATCAACTGGCGGATATGAGGTGGGAGATGATGTGAACAAGAGATTAGTTGTCTATGTTATAACATTAAAGAAAAAAATATTTTCAATGACTAAATTAAATCAGTTAGTATGCATACAAGGGAATAAAGGTACTGAAAACGTTTTAGCCTAGCAACACTTTACCCTTTCTAAGTTCTGGACGAAAAAAACAGACTTACCCGGATGCGTGTAGTGTAGCATACTGTGTATATTTTGGATATGCCACGCCCCTCGTGCCGATTAGTTTATTCAGAATCTGCTATTACGGATGTATTAAGAGTGCTTTAGTTATTGCTCTGAGGTCAGGAGCCGTTGGGAAAAAAATCGAATGACACGTTGTCAACGCACGAATATATCATGGAACTTTTCGAGTGATGATTTAAATTAGGATGGTTCCCGAAAAATTTCGTCCAGCTACTGTTGCATCTTATACTATTTAACGAGCAATTCTTGTATTTGTCTTTATAAATGAAACTAGCTGGGGCTAATCACATCATTCATAACTTAAGAGTGGTTGTATTGATCTTTGTGATATTTTATTTGTATCCACCACAAGTAGTTTATATATAAATAACTAGCTGTTACCCGCGGCTTCGCCCGCGTAAAATATAGCCTATGCCCTTCTCGGTACGCTCACCTATGTGTATACCAAATTTCATGATGATCGGTTCAGTAAATACGGCGTGAAAGCGTAACAAACAAACAAATAAACAAACAAACTCACTTTCGCATTTATAATATTAGTTAGGATTAGGATTAGGATTAATGAGGATATAGAAAATTGATCAAACAATGTGTGCAGGGGGTGCGTCATGGGGGTGAAAACTTGATCTAGCTAGGTCTCACCCCTGGAGAACTTTTCCGGGCGGAGCTCTGTCTCCCGGGTATTAACATGTATAGAAGATTAGATTTAATCAACTTAGTTAAATAAGAATCGATGTAAAAATCACGCATTCTTTATTTACAGCAGTCAAACATCATGTACAAAAGATATAAATATGTTTCAGGCACTCAAATCATTGCTCTAGATATTATTTCAGTAGTGGTAGTCACCGTGCGCGGGGGCGGGATGCACAGCGGGGGCGGAGTTGTGGACTACCGCATTGAAGCTGCAAACAAAAAAAAAATATGTTAAACGTATATGTCTAAAAATATTTGCATGTAAATGTAAGAGTTATTTTTCTATCAAAATGATGACGATGAAGACGAGGATGTTACATGCCTATCCAAGAGATACCCATTTATCTTACTTTATTATTATATATTTATATTCCCGGGACTGTATTTGTCTGGGAATAGAGACGCAGGCAGTTCACTCGACCTTAGCTGCTCGAACCAAAAAGGAACTGTCGAAGCGTATAGTATGACCCTTTAGTAAATTAGTACTAAAGGGTCGTACTAAACGCACAGACAAAAGGGTGAAATTTCTGTCCGCGTCTTGTAGTCGGAAGTAGTTTTGCACATGAATAAGAAATAAAACTCATATTACGAATTCAAACTAAAATAAATAACGATTGAATGGATTGAACGTCTAATAGATTTTAAATTTGGGTATTTGTCAGTGCTTACCCGTTGTGGTCGTCAGCGGTGTATTCAACCTTGCGCACGGAGCCGTCGGGCTGCACCAGGGAGTAGAAGCCGTGGACGGCGTCTCCGTCGCGGCTCTCGTGCTGGCTCTTGTGGTCGCCGGTGTGGGGGTCAGCCACGGAGTAGGCGTAGTCGTATTTGGGGTGAGCCTGGAGTAGGAGATTGTGATAAGGTTAGTGAGAACTATGTCTCAAAGCCTTGGGTAGAGTATGTATTTCTAGTTCGTTTTTCCTACCAAAAGAATAAAATGGTACTTACATAGTAGTCATGTCCATGACCCTCATACGCTGGGGCGGCGTAGTGAGCGACGGGGGCGTAGTGGGCCACAGGGGCGGCGTAGGCTACTGGGGCAGCATGCACTAGGGGGGCGGAGTAGTGGCCCTCGTCATGACGGACAATGCTCTGGGAGGACACGGCGTGGCCATGTCCGTACAGGCCAGCGTTTGCCGCGGCCAAGAGGGCGCCGAAAGCTACGATCTGAAAATTATATGAATTTATCTTTAGAAATATTCTTTTTTTTGAAAAGTCGTTAAAAATGTATACTAGTAATAACCCAATTATATTTCAATTGATTTTAATATACAGACAACTTCCTTTATTAAAAATAATGATCTATATTTCCGATTGTTTTTATTTATATTTCCAGTCTAATTACATTCTTGATTAAAGTAATATATTATTCTTTTATGAATTTAACTTACTTTGCTGAACATGTTTAATATTAAATAATCAAGTGTTGATTGATGTCAATGGTCCTGGTGTATGGTTATATACCTAGAACTCGGCTGGCGCGTGCGCTGCGCGGTGGGGCGAAGAAATGCGCGCGCGCACCTTGACTCGTAACTTTGACACTCTCAAGGCCAACGTTCCGATACTAATGTGAACTCATTAATCAGTGTGTCCGCCTCGGTGACGTCACATATTCATACGCTTTTCAGATTCAGGATTTGATTAGACGGTAAGAAGAGACGGTTATTTGGGGTGCGAACGTATTTTTTTTTTTGCTTTTTTCCAATTACGTAGGGAAGTTGCTAGCATGTAAAAACGATATATTCTTTTTAAATCTATTTTATAGTTGATGCCTATTTTTTGATCTTTATTTCTCTTAATGACTTACATGAAATAATTTACTTGAATTTCTGTGCGTTTTGAACTTTGTCGGTTTTCATGGTGCATACATTAATCACGCCCCTCACGGATAGTATCCACCTCTTTGGGAAATAAGCTATTACTTAATGTTCATTGGAGTTACTACAAAAATGATTATAAATGTAGTAGACAAGGAGATCATGTTTCATATAGCTCTTTCAGTATATAGAAAGTCCTAATCCTTGTTTTTAGGTAAAATACATACAATACATGTATCGTTGCTGCTTTTTAGATTTGTTCATTAGAATCCACCTCTCCACCGCCCTCTTTTTACCAATACGGACACACACTAAACGTGGCTTTTAGATCTAAGCCTAGGCCCTGTCTAATACGCAAGCAACAATTTGTTTACATGTTTATGGAGTCACAAGTATACCTATAAAATATGCATTAAGAATGCATTCAATCATTCTCCAAAAAGAAAATTCGCGAAACCTGAAACACATTTGATTCGTTGCGTAGAATGAAAGTAGAGCATAATAGACGGTTCTCTAATAGATCAAATGGTATGGTAAGTTGTCATAATTGTGACAGATTGGTATAAACTCTTGCGCAGTCCAGTTTGTGTACACGACTTTAATTATGTGGGTCAGTTTTGATATAAAGGCTCCAAAAACGTAATGCGTTGTTTACTTTGAGATAGTAGTTTAGATAATCCTATGATTAATATTTATTTTCAGACACGTTAAAATTTTAGTTTGAGCAATCGATTGCAGTCTCATTTATATTTAATATTATATGAATAAATAAAAAAAAAATACGGACAAATCACACAGATTGAGCTAGGCCCAAAGTAAGTTCTTAAATAAGACTTATTATGGGATGCTAACTCAACGATACTATATTTTATAACAGATACATATGTAGGTAAACATCCAAGACCCAGGTCAATCTGAAAAAGATCATTTTTCATCTTGACCTGACCGGGTATCGAACCCGGGACCATCCGTGTCACAGGCCGGTGTGTTGACCGCTGCGCCACGGAGCTCGTCAAAATACATACATATAGTACATGCATATATAATCTTTATCTCTAACTGATTAGTCTAGGCTCTGACTTTAAGACCCAAAGGCTAAGTTTGGTGAATCACAATACGAGTGAAGAGTCGTTCGCCGCCTATTGACAAGATTGTTCAGATTTTTGCTCGTTTCTTTGATGCGTCTTTACGATCTGCGCAGAGGAAGAAGATGCTGGTACAGTCTACTAAAAGATTTTTCTCTCTCAGCATGGAAGGAGTATTACCAACATTTTTAAATTTAACTCTTGACTTACGGAAAAAGAGTGAAAATTTGAACTTGCGGAAAATTCGAAATTTTATACCTAATGACATAATATTTTAAAGAAAACTTTGAAAATTCGCTCGCCTGGCAATTAAGCGATTTCCATAGAGCACTGATCAGTGCTTAAGGAGGTTAATGTAAGTAAGTCCTATGCGTATTGCATATACATGGTCACTCTTTTTATTGTATCCATTCAAAATTGTAAGGTTTACATTACGTGATTAAGCGTTGTCTGAGGTACTGAATTAAATAAAATCAATTGTATCGGTTTAAATGATTTAGAGTGCCTCCTTCTTGTTTACTTGACGTTTATGATGATTCACGAATGGCTCAGGCAGTTATGCGCAGATGAAACTGTTGCTTTTAGTATCTTGGGTTGAAATATTGTTTGGTGTATAATCTCCACCTTTGTATTACGCTGTAACCGGGTTGCGTCTTTTTATTTTATTTATTTATCACAGGCAACACAGCCCATATTTAATTTAAAAAAAACTACGTTAACTAATGTGTGATATAGATTCAAATTTTCAATTTTCATACCTTTTCTTTTGTTTGTTCTAGAAGGCTTTGCTTTATGCTTAATTTTACGCTTCTGGGTTAACGGGAAGTACCTTATACTCTTATTAAATTAAGAAATATGTTATGGGAATAAATTCCTCGCGGGCAGGATTCGAACCAGTAGCAGTCTTTTTCTCTTTGTATGAGTAACGCCTTACCAATTAGGCCACCGCGATTCATATCCTACACGTCGATTATCCTTACCATATCCTCTTCCCCTTATATGCAGTATTGCTTGCGTCACCTTACATAACAAACCCCACTCTACTTGACAAGTGTGATATCTGATTTAACCGATTTTACAATGAAGTTGAAAATCAGTTAATATGTAGAAGCCATACAATATTTTATAGGTATATTTCATGTATTCACAATTTGACGTGTAGGATATGACGTGTTGGCCTAATTGGTAAGGCGTTACTCGTACCAAGAAAAGAGTAAAGACTGCTGGTTCAAATCCTGCCCGCTTGAAATTATTCACAATATCTTATTAGGTACTCAATATAATAAGAATATATCCGAATAGCACTGTGAATACATGTTTAATTGCGTTGAGAATACATAATTGATTGCGTTGACTAAGAAGACTTACAGAGAGACAGACGGACAATCTAGGATTCCTTTTTATCCTTCGAAATAAAAAACCCTAAATAGTTACAAACTGAAACTATTTAATACAAAAAAGGTATCGTAATGATTTCTTATGTTTTCGCGATTGTTACACATTTAAATAAAATTATTTTAATACGGTTTTTATCGCGTTTATTACATTATTTTTACACTTACCGTTTCGAACACTTTTCAGTGGTCGTGGTCGCAGGTAGACTAAGTTGACATTTGTCTAATAGTTTATAAGAACTGCAAAATCTACCGCCTCAAATATTTATTGATAACGTTAGGTGTATAAATAATGTAATTAAAGCGATAAAAATCGTATTAAAATAATTTTATTTTAAAAAGGTATCGGCTTAAAACCGAGAACCTTTTAAGAGAAGAGGTAAGATATGTATGTAAAATTATAATGAAATCATAAAAGATTCCGATAAAATCCTGTTTTTTTTCGGTAAAGATGCCGACCCTGCATAATACCGTGGTACAAGTGGAAAAAGGTAAAAAAGAAAATATTAGTTCACGTAGAAATGTTTCAACCCTCAAAACCCACCTAAACGTTGTTAAGTTAGCTGTGAAACTCTATAATAAATTGCCAAAACAAATAAAACTCTTGCCAAAGTCTAAATTTAAGCGGCAACTATACAACTGGCTTGTTTATAAATGTTTCTACAGTGTACAAGAATATTTACAAAATTCTCATTAAATATGACAAATAATTAAAATGTTGTGTATTCAGTATATTAATTCCATTAAAAATTTGACATAATATGTACATAGATTTGTATTTGACATAATTAGCAAATTTGTGTCTATTGCATGTCAATGTTGACTAAACATGTGATTCCTAACTACATTTTAATTCTACAACACCATTTGTTACCATGTTTAAAGCAATAAAGCTCATTTCATTTCATTTCATTAAAAATACATTAAAGAAAATATCTCTGTTTCATTCTACTTGGCTTGATCGTAATGTGTAGCTTTCGTCGATCTAACGTGTGAAGCCGCCTTTTACATTATATGGGACATCTTAGTCGTAACGATGCGTGAACATCGTTACATAATTAAGTTGACCTAGAACTGAAATAACTATAACAGCCACCGGTAATGTACGAGTTACTTTCTTTGCTTAGAGTAAGGTCAGACCGTAATAGGGCTGATCAAAACTATTTGCTAACAAAAGTGTAACGAGATGATTATCGTTTATATTAAAGTGGACTTAAAAGGTTCGATATGATATTGATCGATTGGTCAATTGGAATTGTTGTAAGGTTACTCATTATGGTCGTTCGCGTACACTGTAATTTAACGCACGTAGGTGTTACACCTACTTTAATTTGTACCTGCATAACGGTCCAGCTAATTGTGGATTTATTTGGTACTTATTTTTTCCAGCAATTTTGTTCGCTTTATTTGTCTACTAGCTTTTATCTGAACGCTTGAATATAGATAACTTAGGAACAGTAATCTTTTCTGAGATAAGAAACTCTATGTGTCCTCAGGCCTCAAACTTCCACAAAATTTTATCTAAATCGGTTAAGTGTTTGGAGCGTGAAGAAGTTACAGACAGAGCTACTTTCACATTTATAATGTCAGTATGGATATGTAATACTATGAAAACGAGAATAAAATCCTTCAATTACTAATATAACTAAGGAGTAGGATTTTAACCTCGTATTACAAAAAAAAAATATTTTTCATTATAAATATAAAATATAAAAATATATAAGGGACATATCAGACAAATAGATCTAGCCCCAGAGTAAGTTGTGAACTTTTGTCGCGGGATACTAACTAAAGATACTATATTTTAAAAATATATACTTATATAGATAAACATCCAAGACCCAGGTCAATCTGTAAAAGATTGTTTTCCATCATGACCTGATTGGGTTTCGAATCCGGGACCCCCGTGTCGCAGGCTGGCGTGTTAACTTCTGCACCACGGAGCTCGTCAAATAATTTTTCAGTTTACTAACATTCAAATATCTTGTAATAGTAGTCTGCATTAGATCATCATGAAATTTATTGTAAGTCTAACTGGCGGAACTTTACGGGTTGTTAACACACCAGGACCATTGTTAAGGTACTCAAAAATATGTAAACAATCTTGATACGTCTTTTTATTGAAATATACACTTGATATATCAGAATAATTACATTTTAATGAGTTTTATGAAATAACGTTTAATTTCGCACTGAATTGGTAAAGTTAAAGGATTTTGATTTAAAAAGTGTATATTTAAATAAAAAGACTTATTAAGATTGTTTATATTTTTAAGTACCTAAACAAATGGTTATAGCAACAATTTATTAACATTCTCATCTGCGTATTAATCTTTACAGGCCACCAAGAAATGGTTGAAAGGTAACAAGTAAGTAGTATGAAAATATAATGCTGCTTTTGCTCAAGGATTCTATAATGGACCTACTCGTAATTTGGTGTAGATACCTAGTTTGGTTTCTCAATTTTTAACATTGGTAAATAATTAAGTACTTACTTTGCAAAATTTATTCACATATTTAATCAGTGAATACGTACAATATTATTAATTAACACAATCGAAGTTTGGACACTTACAATGTCAATTTACAAGACTAGAAAATTAACAAAAATATTTAACAAAATTTAACATGGTTTGTTGGCTCCAGGCAGTATGATGTACGTGAGTGGGGAAATGCTAGGAGCATTTGCATCCTTGTTAGCCATTGCTGCTTGGATACATTTGAGTATGTCACTGTATGTGGCGAGTCCATTTGGAATAGATACTTGTGGGTTTGGTGCCTGTATAGCTGCATGAGTTTTCTGGCCACAGTCTTCTTTGGTTGCTTGGATTAGTTCCACAGCTGATGGTTGGGCAACTGGTTCGGCGTGGTGCTCCGCTTCTGTATGTGCGTGAGCTACTGCAGCATTATGAGGCCCATGATTAGCGTGCTCAGCTGGAGTTTCGACAATAATTTCATGATGATCGGAGTGAGGTTCACTAGCTAAAGCCACTGTAGTTTGATGAGGCCCATGTTTAGCGTGTTCGGCGGGGGTTTCGACAATAATTTCAAGATGCTTGGAGTAGGGTTCACCTGCGTGATCAGATGCATGTTCAGAGCCATGCTCAGGGACATGTTCAGGAATATGCTGGGGTGCGATTTCGGGAGGATGTTCAGGGGTTTGTTCAGCAGCATGCTTAGCAAGTGTTTCTCCATAATGAGCTGCAGCTTGTTCAGGCTGATGTTTATTGTCATTAGAAATGACATTCTCATGTACAGAAGGTTCTTTATCAGCATGCTTAAGATCATTTTCAGCAAGAGTATGATCGACGGGAACTACAGATAATTCAATATGAGTTTCAGCTTGATGTGGTTCAGGGGCAGCTTCATGGGCCTCAGTATGTTCTGGTTTCGATTGGTCCACGTGGCCCTGGTCAGGTTCTACTTTTAAAGCTTCACTTTTGGTTTCCTTACATGGTGGTGGTTCGCTCTTTTCTTTAGTCTCAGGTTTTTTCTTTTCGATACTTAACACGGATTCGGGTAAAAAGCTTTTTACTACAGCATTGAATCTGCAATTAATACATAGATTAATTAATATTTTTATTTAAATTGGTATTACATATAAATAAAGTTTTACTTATAATTATTTTATTACCCAGTCAAATCGTCAGCTGTGTATTTTACTTCACGTACGTATCCATCTGGTTGTATAAATGAGTACTCCCCGTGGACTACTGAACCGTCACTTAATTCACGCTGTGCTTTCTTGTCTCCTGTGTCTTCATCATAGACTACATAGGAATATTCGTAGCTCGTCTTTTCCTGCAATTTTACGATTATAATTATTTTTAAACTTGGTGAAAAAGTATTTTGAATGATGGTGTACTTACATCATTGGTCGGTACTACGACTGCTGGTACACTAGGAGCATTGTAAATGATTTTTGCACTCGGTACAGGTGCAAATGTTCCAACAGATTGACCTGGCACGACACAAGGAGCTACACAAGGCGACACTACATTTGGTAGAGGCACAGCTGAACCGATTGGAGGCGCTGTAAGCGCCGCTATTTGTCCATTTGTTACCACTCTGGGCGCACCATAGTTTATGTATTCTACAGGAATAACCTCGGCTCCATTTTGTATGTAAACCTTTGAGTACGCCGCACCATATACTGCCTGCAGCAAACTTACACCCAAAAATAATCCTAAAATCTGAAACAGACAGATTAATTAAAAATATGTAATAGCGGTTATTGTTCCGAAATTGCCTAACAATACTTACTTTAGGAATCATCTTTCCTGGTGTTCGATGGAAGACTACTGATATTTTTCTGAATGTTCCTCTCTTATAAAAGGCGCTTTGTTTGTCCTAAAATATGCTGTTCGGTAATACCGAAACAAACCATCAATGTCGTTGACTAGATGAATAGAGGTGAACAATTAAAATGTTAATGAAGATTTAACACAGGCTCTTAGTTTTCTATCCCGTATTCAGCGCACGTGGGTTACAAAAAGTAGGCAAATACAGCGTGACATCTGGCTTTGTTTTCAGTGGTCGCGTAACATATGAAATGTTACAGGGAACTATTTACTATTCCTTTATTTCATTGCTTTGGCCCGAGAACAGGTATATAGTGCGAGGAAATCCTAGTATTATTCAAATTTATCATTGTCTGTGTGTGACCCTTTGACGGTACTACATAACTTTACCAATGCTTTAATTTGTTAAAAAAAGTGTACCACTTCCTACAAATTAACAATTTTTTTCATCAAGATATAAAAACAAATCATTTATAAAATATTACCTTCCAATTACCAGATAACGTCAAAATATTCAAAAATCTTACTTGTCCTAATCGGTGTTTAAATGTGCCTTTTACCGAAGTTAGAGGTCCAAGCTTCTACCAATAAAATATCTTATCACAAAGCATGAAATTTCACTGGCGCCCTACTAGACACGGAAGAATTAATGATACTGCGAGTGTCGGCTTGTCAGTTCGTGCTTAAAAAACATGAAATGCCCAAATGTGCTATGATATGATATCATTTTTACAGTAAAGAGGTTAATAAACAAATTTTTATAGAACCCATAAATCACTAGTAAGTAGGGAATGTCCAGCATTTGACGAGTCCAGGCTGATAATGATGATGATGAAGTAGGTAATAGTCGATATTTTTCAGCTATACAATAATCTTAAAAAGAAACCTTTAACGGTACAACCCCCTGACACGCTTGTTTCGTATAAAATGTGTTGAAAAGGCGCCTCTATATTTTACCTATAGTAGCACGCAAGTGATGAAGTGTCATTCACATTCCCTGCTTTATGGTATCTATACTGGATGGTCACAATAGATATACATAATAGGAAGAAAATGGAAGCGACCTTAATCCAACAATGGGTTTGTAGAGGAAAAAAATAGTAATTCAGAATTACGTATCAAAATGCCCAATTTCTGATCGAGCGTTTTAATTACAGCGCTTTAAATCAATAAATAAATTTATAGGGACATATCACACAAATTGAGCTAGCCCCACAGTAAGTTGTGAACTTGTGTCGTGGGATACTAACTCAACGATACTATAATTTATAATATATATTTTTATAGATAAACATCAAAGACCAAGGCCAATCTGAAAAAGATCGTTTTCCATCTTGACCCAGCCGGGGATCGAACCCGGAGCGTGTTGACCTATGCGCCACGGAGCTCGACAAGAATTTTTATTGATTAAATTCACAGAAAATTAAATGCTCTTGATGATGATGTTTGGTTAATTCTGATAACAGTGATCGTAAAAGTTCAATTGAAACCTTTTTTATTTATATTTTTCTACGCGCTGCGAGACAGAACGGTAGAAGTAGCCAAAATTTGTTGTATGTATTAGGACTAGGTTCCTTAAGTCGTACAAGCGCATAAGTCGTAAAAACTCTATCTAGTCCTGAAGTATTCAGACGCCTAGGCAAACAAAAAAGAGTGAATATTATGTTTCATATACGGATTTTCCTCTGCCGATGTTATAGTCAAGAAAACACTCAGAGTAGGTATGTCGACTAGTTTACAGAAAGCAAAAGTCGTGTCGTAAAGTGAGGTCAAAGAGATAGCGGAGGATAGAAAAAGATGGAAAATACTCCACCGACAAGAACAAAGTTCTTAAATATATGATGATGATGAAAACCAGTTTTGTTAATAGGTACGTATAAAGTTCATTCTGATCCCGGAAGGCTCGTAATTTTGAAGATTTCATTTCTATACTTTTCGCCCTTACATGATTCTTAGTTCCCTACGCAATACTCATGTTCGCGATTTCTTATATCAAATTCATATAAAAATCCATTTTACGCCTTCTGTAATTTGTAAGCAAACATATAACACTGTGCAATTGTGTGGTGAGTTTCACTATATCTAAAATATAATAGCAATTGTTTTTTATTAATTAATTATAAATTATTTTTACTCCTAGGATAATAAAGGTAGTTATTTAAATAAAAATTAATGTGACTGCAGAATAATTCTTATATTAATATGAGTGTTTTATTTTTGTAATTGAATTAAATCTTATTCCATGAGCTGCTAAGATATAGTGCTAAATTACTCAATTGGATTGCAATTTTTTATGCTCGACATTTTGGTTTTGTTAATAGAATTGAAAATCTAGAAAGTAAGAGACAGCCGATGAGATGAGAGAAAGATATCTTCAGCTCTACCTTTACAATACATATATATACCTATGGTTAAAGGTACGTACGGACTTATTTATGAGTGCACACCAGTTGTTTTTGAAAGCTTTGAGAACGGAACTTTTTTTGAGAAATCTAATGATTTCTTTGTTTCCTAATTGTTTATTTCAAATAAGGGTAGCAGTGGACCCCCAGAAATAATGGTATCCCCTTATAACTTTAATAAGTTTATCACTTACAATCAAAGAAAAAGATATGCGTAATCGTTGCGAAAACTTGAACCTAATTGTTCGAAAAAATGTCTGGGACACTTGACTATTTCTCAAATTTAGATACCGGATCCAAATCGTGTTTAAAAAGTTAAATAATATCCCACAATAAGGAATTGATGATAAATAAATAATACAACCTAATAGTTTTACTTCACATGAAACCCAAAGAAAAGTTTCTTAAAGAATTTTATTGTGTGGTTAATATATGCCAAATTACAGATTTCTAGTACCTACTACTAGTCTCTTAGCTAAACTGTGGACAGATAGGTAGACGGACAAACGGACATGTCGAAAATATAAGGGTTTCTTACTATGAAACCCAAAAAGCTTGTGTTTTTCTTTCAATGGTTGGTTTTACAAAATAATCATCCTGACTATAATAAGTCAAGCAGTGGACTTCTTGCGGCTGAAACATATTCGTAGAGCTGAAATGATAAATGATGACATACATTCAGTCAAAAAAGTATCGGGAATGGGTGATTTGTTTATTGTTCCAAGTACAATTTTTTGTTTTTTTGTTGTTGTTAGATTGGCACAACTGTTTTCCATTTTAGTGCGGAGTTTGAGTTGAATTAGTTATTTATATTCAGCACAGTGCTAATTTGAGCTACATCATATCTAGTGTGTATTGCGAATTTCTTAATGGACAAAAACAGCAAACAAAGTGTTAGAATTAAATTTTGCATCGCCAATGGAATTTCTCATTCGTAGTTACTTAAAATGTTACAAAAGGCTTACGGTGAATTGAATTTATCAAAAACTCGTACTTATGAGTGGTACAAAGCGTTCAAAAGCGGTCGAGATGTAATAGAAGATTTTCCTCGCTCTGGTAGGCCATCAACGTCTGCAACTAAAGTTAACATCGCAAAAGTGAAGGAAATTGTAACTGAAAATCTTCATTCAACTTGAGAAAGATAACAATAGTAAATAAATTATATTATTTGAGCGTTATGTGGCAATTAAGAGAGCAAATTCAACGAAAAATTCCAGATTTGTGGAAAGAAAATTCTTGGATTTTGCACCGCGATAATGCGCCTTCGCACAAGGCCATTTGTAAACGAATTTTTGACCAAACACTCAGCAAATACCATCGAATACCCACCATATTCAAAAGATATGGCTCCAGTTGACTTCTTTCTTTTTCATAAACTAAAATTACCACTTCGTAGCACCCATTTTCAATCGGTAGAAGACTTGGTAGAAAAGAAAAGAGAATTCGCGGCGAGAACTGAACTCGATTCCGGAAACAGCATTCAAAAAATGTTTTGATGATTGGATTATTCGTTGGCGTCAGTGGATCGTTTCTGAATAAATAAATAATAAATATAAATATATACGGACAGATCACACAGATTGAACTAGCCCCAAAGTAAGTTCTTAAGAAAGACTTGTGTTATGGGATACTAACTCAACGATACTATATTTTATAACAAATACATATATAGATAAACATCCAAGACCCAGGTCAATCTGAAAAAGATTATTTTCCATCATGACCTGACCGGGGATCGAACCCGGGACCCCCGTGTCGCAGGCTGGCGTGGTAACCGCTGCGCTACGGAGCTCGTCGTTTCTGAAGGAGCATACTTTCAAGGTGATAAAATAAAATTGGATGAATAACAAAAAAATTGTGTATTATTGATATTTTCCCGGTACTTTCTTGACAAAGTAGTAGGTATATATAAGTCGTAACGACTTTTTGGCATACAAATTTTATTAGATTCTTTTGATATACCACTATTAAACCTGATTATATCTTAAGGTTAACTTTATTTAAGTTTAGCGACAGCGGCAATTAACGCGCATATTATTTGAAATAAAAGGTTTTTCTATGCCCTAAAATCCAAAAAGGCAGTTTTTCGGCAGTCCTTGCCACTACCATCAAATTTCAAAGTTCCAAATTTTATTTCAAATAAAGAATGCGTATGTTAAAATCCGTCCATCCGTTCGATGGCTACCATGCAGATAAAGAAAGGCCAAAAAGTGAAGTCGGCGATTAGCAGTTGAAACTGATGACTTTGCTTTTCGTAATGGTATTAGCCTACCGAGGTTAGTTTTGTAAAATTAAATTTTAGAGGCTGAAATGTGCCATCTTGTGCGATTCATAATTTTACTTCTTCTACTCCTAAATCAGATCAAATTAAAAAAAAATACTTCGGTAGTCTTTTAGAAGTTACTTTTGCATTGAATAAATTTGTCAAAATGTTGATTACTGCCAAAAGTGGTAGACAATAGCTAAAATTATATCTGATTCAAGAGATTAAGATATATGTGAAAAGTCCGGTTCCAGTCCAATACTACTGCTACCACCTGTGCTTCTATTGTAATTCAACCAGTGACTGCCACTATTTTTTGAGCTTCAACTTTCTTTTGCTACTTAGTTTTCTGCATCGTAATTTAGAAGTGTAATATTTTCATCCAAGTCAATCTATGTAGATGTAATTAATGCCTAAATATAATTCTATGCATTATCCTTCTATGTTTCCGAATGACATTGGCTATATTTTCTGGTAAAGCAGTCATGTTTATAGAAAAAGCTTGCCTAAAATTCATGTATTCTCTACATAAATTTTTGGGGTCCACTGTTGCCCCCATTGGCAATGAAATATAAAGCGTTTGAAACAAAACGGAGACGAAGCCTTGTTTGGTGCGAGGCCTGGAAATCCAAATATTGCTTTTTTTCAACACAATGAATGAGGTTTGTTAACCCTTATTATTTACCTTAGCAAAAGGATATTTTTTTATAATTGACCGATTAGAAAAAATACTAATGCACTTTATTCAGTAGTGATAGCTTAAAATATCGATGATATTTGTGCAAACCAGTGCAGATAGAATCCTACACCTTAAGATTGTTTTACGAGTCCTCTATTGGGCAGTCTGCGAAAAGATTCTTCTCAAATCTCTTACTACTTTTTTTAGGGTTCCGTAGTAATCAAGGAATCCTTATAGTTTCGCCATGTCTGTTTGTCCGTCCGCGGTTTTACTCAGAGACTATAAGTACTAGAAAGCTGTAATTTGGTATGGGTATGTATATTAATCATGCCAAAAAAGTGTTAGAAAAAAATCTTGAAATTTTTTTTGTGTATCTCCTGAGTGTTGAGAGAGAGTTATATTTTTTTTCTATACAAACCCATCGTGTTAGGTATTGTTAAATAGGTCTTTAAAAAATATTGTGAGGTTCAGAACACCATTTTTCGATTTAGGGATAATTTTCATTGTTAGATGTTTTTGGTCGTGAGGTGCGAGTATGAACAGTGTGAACTCAAAGTTGTCATTCGCAACTACGAAAACCTACACTCCGCGTGGCCCAACACGCACTTGGCCGTTTTTTATCAAAATATGATAGCACGAGCATCTGCAAAATTTTAAACCATTATAATTTTAGTTAAATAGTTTTGATATATTAAGAATAAAAGCAATATTTTTTTGACAAGTAATCTCTTAAGAGAGTTAGATCAGCTAACTAGCGTCATCCATCATTTTGTTTCTATCAAATTAAAATAATCTAATTCAGTATACTTCGGTAGTAAATTACTTATAGTATTTTTGGTATATTTTTTCATCGATATCATCACTTTTAATTAAAAAACCAACTACTTACAATTGAGTAGTTCTCCTAATTGACATGAAAATTTACTTCGATCACATATAAACCAAACAAATTTTCACTAAAAATACTACAACTAACTACCGAAGTAGGAACATAATTAGATTTTTTTTCAATTTAATCTGATTCAGGATTAATTAATGTGACGGATGGCGCTAGTTTCACTGGTCAAAGCCTTTTAAGACACATATGTTTATACATATTATTTTGGATAGGTATTATTTTTTAAAAGGTAACATAAGAAAACGACCACATGGGGGTAGTTTATGTGTCTCATCCTAATTATAACTTCCTAACTAATATTATAAATGCCAAAGGGAGTTTGTTTGTTTATTTGTTACGCTTTCACGCTCTATCTACTAAACCGATCATGAAATTTTGCATACTCATTGGTTAGGGTACTGATAAGAACAAAGGCTGAGCCTTCGGTAACAGCTAGTACACAATAAAGAAAAAGATTAATAATTTAATTCATTAAATTACCAAAATATATAGATGCCTAATGTATATATGACTTAAAACATTGGTACGTCCATATGAAATACAAATTCACGTACAAACAGCTGCTTAGTTAAAAGAAGAGTAAGAATTTGATTAGTAAACAAATTTCCGATAACAAGTCTGTAGAACATACAATGCAAAATCTAAGTGTATGTGTGTGTATTAGTGAGTGCCTACAAATAAATTATTTTTCTTTCAAGTGACCCGAATAAAAACTAAAATACAACAAAATTGTTAGAAAAACAAAACAGCTTGTGAGGTTGGAAATCTCGATTTGCGAATTTAATCCTCATAAGTTTTGCTAAAGATATGTCGTTAAATTAAAATCGAAAATACTTTACATCAAATTTCATAATACATCTTCTTATGTCGCATATCAAAGTACCATGTCCTTGATACTAGCAAACAAATAGTCACTCACACTTCTACCCCTTAATACGGTAGTTGACTAATGTTAAGATTATATAAAATTTGTTTTCAATGATACTAATTTCTATCCAAAAACACTAAAAAGAACACTTTATATTTGATATCGATTCGTTAAGTGATCTTAAAGATTCTTTAAAGTTGGGTGAAGAGGACCATTTTTTAAAGTATGAAAATCTTTAATTACAATGACACCGTATTGATGTCCGCTAAATTTACAGCAACTTTTATTATGAAACCATTACCACAAACGGAATATTTCGTATATAGCTACCAAACAAAGTTCTCACACCACCCATACAAAATACAAGCTTGTGACGTCACAAATATGTAGGCATTTCAGCGGCGCGTTTTCACGTCTAAAAATTTACGTCTAAAAACATGTGTCTTTAAAACTTTTATATCTAACTTTTGTTTCTGTCACTATTGTGTTTATTTTTGGCAGGTCTTTACATAGCAACTCGAAAAAATACTTTGTCAACATGCCCATTGAGTAAGTTTTCTCTCAATCATTCGCTGGTTGACTGGAAGAGATCCCATCTTGTGATAAGTCCGCGATTGTCAATTTACTCTATCGTGCCTATAGTCCTTTTGTATCTCATTTATTGTACAATAAAGATATCACAAACAACCAAACAAACAATAATCAGTCAGCTGGCTTTCGGTAGTATAATAAACGAAACGAATACTACATAGTTGCGATTACTATAGAGGAAACCGGTAGGGTGAGCTTAGAGGGAAATGAATGGGCAAATAAAATAACAATTTTTCGAACAGTTTATTTTCGCCGCAGTCTTAAAACAAAAGTCATGTCAACTAAAGACTATCTATAAGTATTAAAAGTTTAATATCACATGAAATATGGCTCTGAGCCGACACAGCTGTTTAGTGGTATGAAGCGTGCTGAGATGGTCCGCTGTTTTCTACTACCGCGTTGAATCTGCAATAAACATAAAAAGATTAAGAAAATATTTACTTAGTTCTTAAATAGGATTGGTAGTGAAAAATAAAACTTAATCGGTATAAATAAAATATCTAATCAAAAAGTTCTCTAACTTAAAATACATAGATACTAACTCAACGATACTATATTTTATAATAGATACTGATATAGATAAACATAATGATGATAAAAAAATAAACATAAACTGGCTAATGACAAACTAACAAAGTGACTTCAATTCAACTATTCTAATAATTCTTTATATTTTTTTAATAATTATTATATTATTAAATAGGATATTATATATTAAATAGGAGCCCGATGGTCCAGTGGGTGTGAGCTCTATGAGCGCTTATGTATGATGGGTGACCGCAAGTGGCATAAAAATATCTCGAGCTCCTCCGTGCTTCGGAAGGCACGTTAAGCCGTTGGTCCCGGCTGCTATCGTTGATGGCAGTCGTTAAGCTATGTCAGATGCCTTAAGGCAGCTTGAAAAATCTGACACCAGTGTTGGCCACTTACACATACGAAAAACAAAAACAAAATAATTATTCTACTTTTATCTTTTTGAAAATTTATTCTGGAAATACCTACTTATATAGATTGTAAATTTTTTTTTTGAAGCCTGTCGGTGTCAATTTTCACGTCTGGGCAAAGTCTTTCCTACTGTCATTTTAGCATCAAAAGCACAGTATTTCTGTATTCTGCTCAGGGTATTCTGAGCCCACAACATTTGGTTCCGGGGTTATGGTAGTTTTTTGAATTATGGGAGATTTACATTTTTTATTCAATAAAGAGTATTTACTGTATTGATACTCTGTATTTATCGTTTTATTCATTTTACGTATTAACGTATTTAATAAATCTTTAAAATATCCGAGGAAATCTGCTTTCTATATATACAGCGTGTAATTTGACTAATGCTGAAAACTCGATTTTTTTAAACTTTACCGTACTCATTGTGTGGTGGCTGAATAGATCCCAGCATAGATCCCATAGGAAAAATTTGTTTTCATATTGATGGGCTGAGTCGCCCTCTCAAATGTCGAAGGTCAATTTAGACTCTGGTTATAAAACGATTCATCTGCGATAAGTAGTTATAAGTAAAAAGAAATATAGATTATATGTTTTGATATTACTAATATTAATTTTAGTTCCGGTAATTTTAAATTGAAAAAAAAAGATATAAGATTAAATAAATATTAATGAGAATAAATAATATATTGTCAAGCCAGCCTCCTTTTATATTTAATTAAACTGTATAATTCTCAGCGAGACGTTTATCAATTCAGGAATGCAGGTGATATAAATATTGTAATAGGATGTTACGGTGGCTTTAACCTTGAGTTTTGAAGAACAG
Organism: Rhodophaea formosa; assembly: GCA_963082605.1. Lineage (NCBI taxonomy): Eukaryota > Metazoa > Arthropoda > Insecta > Lepidoptera > Pyralidae > Rhodophaea > Rhodophaea formosa. Next base: position 8,409,572 of record OY720208.1, on the reverse strand, counting down.
GAAATATTATACCACTTGTAAATTTGTGATGTTACTGATGACATTTTGATCGAATTATGTACATATTTAAGTCTGCCAGTGGTTCAGGGTTGATATCATCATTTTTAAAAGCTACACGTTTATTTTGTAGGCATAGAAATGTGAATAGTCTTTTAGTCAATATCGACCTCAGTGACGTGTTGGTTGACATGCTAGCCTGCGACACGAGTTGTACAGGGTTCGATCTCCGGTCAGGTCATGATGGAAAATGATCTTTTTCTGATTGGCCTAGGTTTTGGATGACTATCTATGTAACTATCTATTATAAAATATAGAATGGTTGAGTTAGTATCCTACGACACAAGTTCACAACTAACTGTTTGGTTTGCTTGATTTTTGTGATTGGTCTCTTTCTGTATATTTATTTATTTTATTCAATATTCACCGACTAATGACTCTACATATAAAAAACAGTTTGGAAGCAAAAACTTTCCTTAACTCCCTAATACATTTGCAAATTTTGAAATAAGCTCTTACAAAGATTTACTTCCAAACAAAAAAACTATAGGAGGTGATTAATTAACGTGTTACAAAGTTGACAATTATAATAATTTTAGTTGTATCAACATCGGGACGGTCTTTCAATACATTTGACGGAGCAATGAGTAAGACGTCTGCATGCATTGTCTAATCTCATAAAGCGTGGTGGTGGCAACCGCATGGTTGATATTCGAGAATCTACCAAACGGGTCACTCACGTGCTACTTTTTAACATAATATATGATGCGGGTCTATCTCGTGTTATTTTGTCAGGATTGCTTACTAAAGATTCAAACTCCTAAGGAGTCTTTGTTGCTTAATAAGAGACTGGGTGAAGGTTTTTATATACAACGTCATTACCCATTGTACCCACGGGTCACTCACGTGCTACATTTTAACATAATATATGATGCGGGTCTATCTCGTGTTATTTTGTCAGGATTGCTTACTAAAGATTCAAACTCCTAAGGAGTCTTTTTTGCTTTATAAGAGACTGGGTGAAGGTTTTTATATATAACGTCATTACCCGTTGTAGTAGTCCGGGTTTAGATGGATTCTTCTTTAAACTGTTGCCTCTGTAAGATCTCCTGTTATGGTTCATGGGTCGTAGAATTAGGCGTTATATGGGTCAGATCTTGTAAAGTACATGTTATAAGATGACTTTTACCAATTGTAGTTGTCGTCGGTGTAGTGTCACCTTGTGGGTGCTGTTAAAGGAGTAGGTGCCAGAGAAAAGAAGACCACGTGTTGTGACATCATCTGGGTATGTGGGTCAGATTTAGTCAAGCAGTGTTAAAACAAAAAGTGATTATTACCCATTGCTGTCGTTGGCGGTGTAAGAACCTTACAGTAGGGACAGTGAAGAATTTTAATAGATGCTAGGAGTATCCTCCCTTTATAGCAGTGCCATCAACGTATATTGACATTGCTCCCTGCTAACACTAGCTGAGGCATTCCTTTGCCATAGGTAAATCTAGGTCTCTGAATAAATATGTTGCCATTCCTTTTTTTAATTAATAAGGTTCATGTAAACCTTAAATTGAATTTTGACGATAATTTTTTTTTGTTCAATGTTAGGTTATAGGATTATTACAGCAGGTTGATTCTTACCCATTGTGGTCGTCAGCGGTGTAGGTGACCTTGCGGAAGGTACCGTCGGGCTGGAGGAGAGAGTACTCTCCCTTTACAACATCGCCGTCGCGGACCTCGTGCTGTGTCTTGTGGTCTCCGGTATGTGGGTCAGAGACTGAGTAGGAGTAATCGTATTTGGGGTGGGCCTGGAATATAAAATATATGATATTAAGTAACGAAACAAAAGCAATAATAATAATAAATAAATATATACGGACAAATCACACAGATTGAGCTAGCTCCAAAGCAAGTACGAGACTTGTGTTATGGGATACTAACTAACTCAACGATACTATATTTTATATTATAATAATAGGTAGAAGCTATAAAATGATCATATCATTGAAACTAACGTGAGATAAATACAATGTAGCACGTGAGTGACCCGTTTTTAAATATAATATAAAAGGATCATTAGTAGCCACCGATCCTAAACGAAGAGATCAACTCAAGACTCTCTCTGTAAGACAGTGTTGGTACTTATCTCAAACAATTCTTTGTTAAAAGTATAAGATATCATCTCGGTGAAGTAGTTAATTTAAAAATATTATAAATTCAAAATATTATTTTTTTAACAAATTCTATTTTCAACATCGTTAGTTCATTACGCTTGCATGAGTAAAGTTAATACTTAGATAGACGTGACTCAGACACGCAAGGGAGTTGAAGAAAACGTAGTAAACGGAAAGATGTAATAACTAATTATGTGTATTTGCGTGCGAACTCAGGAATATTTAAAACTGTCAAACGACGTTTTGCGCAACATTGCATTTGGGTCAACATCAACCGTCGGAATCCACATCTGCCATTAAACGAGCGTGAGACCACGGTTTATGTAAACAACGGTCCGTTCCCCCCTCGTATCATGACAGTCATTACGTCCCTATTCAAAGGCGAAAATGTCGCAACGCTCCTGGGAACTTTGAGATATCGGCCCTTCAGTCACGACTAGGATATGCCTTATGTAATGCCAACATTATACCGACCGAATACCCGAGGCGAACAATTTATGACAGCACCAATGGCCGAACCGTGAATTTTCTGTGCTACAGTCGTGCCATAATACCGATTGTTATTCAATAATGTTAACAGGTTAACGTAAATCTCGCTGCGATGGGAATCATTGCTGCCAAGGCATTGTTTTAGTCTTATGTAAGGATTGATGTCTCCGGCTTTTACTTTTAAGGAAATATGGGATATTATTTGAATCGGTCAATGGTCATTATTGGCTATATTTTATAACACAGTTGTTCCTCTGTTGAAATATATATTAGTCCATAAATTTGTACGCTATACATGTTCAAGTAAATTTAACAGTATAAATTAATATTATTTTCAATACATTTGCTAATAATACGGTTCTTATGACATCGAAATCTGTATCGTAATGATGTATTTTACGGCACTTGTGCTTTTTACTTTACACTAATCACAACCGCTCAATAGCCCAATGCCACAGATGCAAAATTTAAACATTTTCATAGAAACCGAGCGGAGAGTTTCAAGTTCAGAATGAAAACTTTTTTCTGATTCGTGAGATGTGATTTTTTAACCGACTTCGAAAAGGAGAAGGTTATCAATGTACTTTTTTGGAGTACAGGTACATTTACTCAGGTGAGTAAATGTACCTGATTATTATAAATGTATTTTTACAAACTGCTTTAGTTCCTAACTTTTATAAATCCCTTATATGCTGGATTTCAATCTTGTTTTAGTTTAAGGTAATCGCAAATGTATAGAAAAACGTCGTATGATACTCGTACGGTAAGCTGTCTATTATAGTCGTCGGTTTATTATAAGCACTCGGCTTCGCCTCGTGCCTATAAACACCTCGACTATAATATCCAGCTTACCGTACTTGTATCATAATGTACTATTCTGTGCGAAATAAGGACGAGTCATCGATGTAATATATTGAAAGTAAATTTGCTTCAAAACGAAGCGTAAAATTAATGAACTTATATAATATTATAATACATATTTATTACCACATTCTAACAGTATTAGAGATTTATATGTCGATTGTGAGCTATTTAACTTTATTAAAATATTAACGAGCTCTTATGTCGTAATATTTGTAACGGGAGAATTGTTCTCCAACCAGTATGGTATCCCGGAAATGAAGCGATGTTGATCGCGGCGCACGCGCGTTTATGCAAGCCATCAATTAGCTTGTTACCATTGTCTTACATCACCCATATACTACACAGTCTAGGGAAACAACCAGCCAATCTATCCCAATTATAACACCCGATTTCGAATGTAACACCAGTTAGCGTCTAGCTCAGATATGACGTGCTTAATTAGTTTTAGATTATTCACCTTTTGTAAGGTGCTTCAGGCTCGCCATGAGCAAGGCGCGATTAAGGGAGCTGACGGCCAACCTTCGGTGATGAAGCGGCATCTAAAGAAGAAGAACAAGGTGCCGACCTGGTTGAAGGACGTTATATAGGTTAACTTTGCATAACACCAATTAACAGATTGCAAGATTCATACTGGTTCAAGTCGGCAATGCTTCTATTTTGATTTCTGAATCCTTGACCAATTTTTTTAAATTTCGGTATCTTTATAGCTGGTGTGACAGTTATGTGGTGCAATAATGTTTGAGACGATTACGGTGCGCACGCGCTTACTGCAACTGCCCACAATGTTCATTAGCTGAAGGTTGTTTATAATTTAGCCTTTTTGTTTGTTTTATTTGGATTTGGCAACGTGGCCGAGATATTTAATCGTTTATATCTATTGTTTTTAAATGTAGGCCGCACATTAAGCTCCCGCGCAAGGTTGTCGTCTGCTGGTTGTAGTTTTATTATCCAGATTAAGGCTACACTTTTCTATTGTCTTCGAAAATATATTGTTTATGTGCAGTGGATATTATATTCTTACGGTTTACAATGGTTTAATAGTTTCTTGAGTCATTTTTTACATATATAGGTATGTAGGTATACTGAGTTATTTCCGATATCTCAGATTGATTTACTTAGTAGAGTTAATATTTATATATTGTGTTTCTTCATCAATCTTGAAGTTGGTGGTTTTAAGACATGTGCTTTTATTTCCTGAAGTTATATTGACTGTATTTGGGCTATATCCCAATATATTTTATTATTCGAGAATAAGGTAGGATGCATTTAATCTATCCTTATGTATAAAAATAGGTCACTCAAGTGCTATTTTGTCAGGATTACCGACTATAGTTTCGGATAGATTTTCAAGGCGAGTGAATCAAAATAGCACGTAAGTGACCCGTTGACAGACAAAACGACTTTATCTCACGTTAGTTTCAATGATATTAAAACCTTGCAAAAAACCTATGATTTTACTTAATACACAAGTCAAAACGCTTTTGCGATTAAAACTAAGCCTTGATACAAAGTACTTTACTTCAGTATTTTAATCCAGGTAATATTAAACCTGTCTAATTTCCTTGTGCGTATTAACCGTCTCATCTGAATATGGGCTTAACTCTGGAATCCTTTTGAGGCGTGGGAAGTCCTAAAAACTCCAGCTTATTCACCCCTGTCAAAAAAGGAACTGGCTAGTCAAACTTACATGGTAGTCGACATGTTTGTCTTCGTATCCAGAGTAGTGTGCGGGCACTTGGGCGTATGCGACTGGCTCCTGTTCGTAGCCTTGGTATCCGGAGTAGTCCAGGACTCCGGCCGCCGCGAGGGCGACCACTGACAGAATTACTGCGGCCTGGAGGAGAATAAATAGGTTTATGGATGATCCAGAGAACTATCATAAACATCATCATCTAAATGATTTCCCGGTTGCACCCTCAGTTTTATCGATTTGACTAGTTTACTGTTTTTTTATACTACTGATGATGATTAATGAGAATTATCGTCATTTGATAATTTTTCCCGATTGTTTTTTCAGCTTCGGAGCCCAGGCTCTGTTATTATAACGGCATTGCTTTTATATTATTTGGGAAAACTTTTACGGCCGGCTGCCTGCCTGACGCCAACCCTCCTTAGGTAGCTCGAAACCCGTAGTCAAATACATATAAAAATGGATTACAAAAAATTAGTGCCGGTGCTGAGAATTGAACCCGATGCCCTCGTGTTGCAGACTATATCACGCTAGTCTGCGAACCATCTACTAAATTGGGAATTTGGAAAAGAGAAAAAAAAAGCTAGTCTTATATAAAGAACTTCCAACCCGTCATTGTTTTAGATTACTTTTTCCATTTTTAGCGCCAAAATTCTAACCCTGCATTCTAAGTTTTAACTAACTTTTGACTGGCACTGACACTGACTTTATGACGTCTGCTTCATGTATTTATTTAAATTAAATATCTCATAAGGGCGGCAAGTATAAATTATTTTTATCCAGATATTTGCATCAGAATCTCCCTAAAGAAGTATGTAGTAGATAAATTTATAAGTCTATCCAAGTTTGAATTTACTATAAAGCTCTAATCATGTCTAAAACTATAAAAAGAAGCTACGACTTATTGATGACAGATTACAGAACCATAAGTTAGTGATAAAAACTTGCAATATGTGGGGCGCTTGGTCAAAGCTAGTTTTTGTCAGTGGAAATTATGTCTGATGAGAATGTGTGGTCATATGTAATGCGGTGATAGTTAATAACAGAATAAGAACAAGTAGCTATCACAGCATCTCCATCTAATGACAGTATTGTTATAACTAACTAGCAGAGTCTTAAATACTGGGCTGAACAATAACGCTGTAATTACGATAACAGTTCAGAGCCATCGTTCTGTGAAAGTGGAAAATAATTAGTGAAAATAGGAAACGTGTGGGGAAAGCCCGCCGCTAAGAAGTTACATTGATGTTATCAGCAAAATAAATTACTCAAAACTACACAGATATGCAAAATATAGATTATTGATCCATACATGTGAAAGCAGTCTATCTGTTATCTTTTTAATCTTTAACTAAAATTTTGGATAAACATTGTTAGGGGTATAAAGTAATTTCCCGAGGGATCTACATCAACGAGAGCGGAGCCGCGGGCAAAAATAGTTTAATATAAAGTGGACCGTTATCAAGCGAAACATGGGCTCATTATTATGTATTTTTTGTATCACCTACGGACTAAATCTGCACTTAAGTGGAGCCTATATTATAGAATAAAAATCTCTTTGATAACGCACTCGGACAAAAAAAAAAAATTGATGATTGAGAAAAATTATAATGTAAACATTAAAAAATTCGATAATATTGTTTTGATAGTAGCTGATTTAATTTTCAAAGTTATTTCCATCAGTTTAAAAAATCTAATGTCAATTCACAAAGTGACTTTGTCCACAAAGATTTTTCTTAGCAGCGCGCTAACAAGACCGAGCGACAATCCTTGGGGTTGCTCCAAATCGCGATGCTCCGCCGATCCTTTCACTTCAGGTTATATCACGGGCACTTACTTTGGCGATCATTTTGTGTTTGAATTAGGTTTGCTTCGTCTCACCGACCACACACAACTGTTGGTGAAGAGCGAACCAACCGACTTTTATATTAGTTAAGCGGCGAGATGCGACGCGTACGATCTATCTACGCAAGAATACGGTAGTTTGATAATGATATAGTAATTACGTAAAATTAAATACACTATGCATGATTCAAGGTGAAAAAAAAATCAATTGTGTATCAAAGTTTTTTTTATGCCATATGACATTTAACATTAATTAGGTACTATGAAGAGAGTTTGTGGTGGGGAGTCAAAGGGTGCAGTTGGGATCTGCCTTAGACGATTTTGCAAATTGATTTTAGTGGACTTTATAAGATGAAATTGGTGTAGTTTGGTGTTATAAATGCTCGTGCTCATGAACAATTTGTGAAATAGTTAAAGTAGACTGTTATTTGGACTCGTATAGATAGCTCCCACGAAGCATCAAAGAATATACGCCATCTTTGATGCTACTTGTTAAAACTTTACCGTACACCACCGATATTTAGTATCTCAATTTACTGGACATTGGCTAAATCACTGAAATATCTATGGAAGCCATATTATAAAACAATGGAAGAAGAGGAAGTATTTTATTAATTATTGTTGAAAAGCATTGACTACTAGCGATTCAAAACCAATCAATGCAGAGACGATATGCCAAAAGAAACTCTTTTAACAGTATTGGTCGCCGAATGATTATATATGTATATTTTCTTATCTTTTATTTCTTGTTATCTGTTTTCATGTTACTATTTCAATATAAATTAGTTTATACTTTTTGGACCATGTTATAAATGTTAACGATAGACTGTGCAATGACAATAAACAACTTAACATAGAGTAGGCCCAAATCATCACCCGTTCACGAGTTGTCGTATGACATTGATGAAAATTTGTAATAAACTAGATATATTTTGAGAGATTCCTCAACTAACAATGATGATCGTAATTGACCGAAACTAGCCGGCAAATCCAACGAAATAAAACGTGACGTGAGTAAAGCCATGTTTTTATAACGAATACAATATGTTCGCGCTCCACGCTCGCCCGGTTGCCAAGGGTTGTAATTGGATGGAGCGAGCGCTAAGCGCGTGCGAGCTTACAATATGAATGAAACTTTGAAGACTTGATTTTTCTTCTTATGTTGTTTTTGATGACACGCAATGCAGTTTGCATGTCATCACGAGAAAAGAATATATTTTACCAAACGGTTCATTGTTCATATTCCTCTTATTAAATAACAAGGATGAGGTAAAAATACGTCATAAAATAGTTTGAATACAAATTCAATTTAATTTAAATATTTCCGAATTTAATGAAACTGATCGAATTCAGATTGGATGTAAAACTTCAATTTGAATAATGATATAATTTGAAACAAAACCTGAGCAATACCGGTGACAGTGACCTTGACTCGGGTTCAACCGGAGATCGTTAGCCAAACTTCATAATGTTCGTAACAGCACGCGACCGGAATTATATGAATTGGACGTATTTGCTTGAGCTCGTGGTTGGTTTTTTATTTTTCTTTGTACAATCAAGTAGAATAAAAAGACAATCACGAGCTTAAGAGTATGTAGAAGGAAATCCAAAAGTACCTGTATAACGTAAGAAGTAATAGATTGGCATGGTTTGGGTTGGAACTATGACATGAACCCCTGTTACGGTTTTCCCGAAAGTCTACAGCATAGGGTTTTTCAAAAAGGGCGTGAAAAGATTTCTTCAGGGTTGGTAACGAGCGAGGGGTGGCGAGGAGTTGGGGTGCCACCCCATGGTGATAAAGGCGTCCATAGGCTACGGTAACCTCTTTTCATCAGGTGGGCCGTATGTATGTATTTTTAATACTTGGAAGTATTAAAAAAAATTAAAGGAGGCACAGAAATAATACTTTACTGATAATTCCTAATATGCACTAGGGTACAAAGGAGGATGCAGATAAGCAATAAAATCAAATTGCATGAGGAAAGATATGAAGAAGGTATGATTAGATTGAGGAATAACATAATATAAAATATAGAATTTAATATAACATTTCTGGAAGGCAAAATTATATAGTAACGACCTCAGGTAATGTAATAGGGTAAGGCAGACGATGAAGAGTACAAATACACAAATTAAAAGACCACACACAATATATATCTAAATTGTTTAGCAAACATTTCATATGAGGCCTCAAATCAGCGGTTATTTTACACCGTACAAAAATATGACCTATCGCCGCCATAGTTACTGTGATTGCAGATACACATTCATTGAAATAATAAATACATCTTTAAAGACGCAAATATAGGTATAAAAGCGAATATGAACAATGGATTGGAATTTCGAATTACCTGAAGTGCTACGGACCAATCTAGACTAATATAATAAAAAAGAATGATTTGTGTGTTGTATGTAATGGATAAACTCAATAACTAGTGAACCTATTTCAAAAATTATTAAATTAAATCTACTAGTAAATATAATGTATTATTTCCACGAAATTAGGGATCTGTTTAAAAATTGCTATAATGTTCCTGACATCTGGATGTGTTCCTGATTACATTCTCGCCTGGGATGCTTCGGAACCCGGGGGCTTAGGGGTTGGGGTCGGCCCTGGAGCCCGGATAGTATAATATGTAGACCGAGTTTAGTAGGCTAATCTGCGGTAGACTTCAATAAGTATGACTATATATGTATAATGAATCATTCCAATTAGAAGGGACAATTTGAAAATTTAAATACTATTATTTCATTAAAATAAATTTGTTTTGATAATAATTTACATTTCATCTTAATTAGTTTAGAAAATTATTTTTTTGATGCATGATGCTATATTTTTAATACAGATATTTATGTAAAGCATAATTAATGATGTACAATAATGGCAAATACTCGGGACAACCGGAAAGTGGACCCGGGGCTCCGAAGCACTCCAGCTAAGGATACAACCGGAAATAGCTCAGATGAGAGATAGAGATGATAATGAAAAATGTTCCTCTAATGAGAACACAGTTCTAAAATTTATACCTAAATTTATAAAAGATTTCATCATCATATCAGCCGTAAAAAGTCCACTGCTGGACATATGCCTCCCCCAAGGATTTCCAATACGACCGGTTGGAAGCGGCCTGCATGCAGCGCCTTCCTGCGACCTTTATCAGGTCGTCGGACTACCTGGTCAGCGGGTGTCCAACGCTGCGCTTGCATATATATTACTTATTCGTAGATAAATAAGAATTATATTTCGTAACTCAGTAACAATGTAAAAATGATCTTCGTAACCTTTTAGACCGGAACGCCCAACCAATATTTCCGTAATTCAATTATTTTCTTTTATAAACGCGTCACGTAATATGTGACTATATCTTCTGAAGATGATAAATTATTCTTTCCCTATAAGCGTGATGGTCAGTAAGTAATGTCCCAACTCTTAAGTATGACTCATATTAATTAAACCAGCTGCATTTTGGTTGCGATGCGATCTGAAGAAATATTGCTGGTAATGCATTCGTGTAATTTACCGTTGCATATATTTTAAATAAGTAGAGCTGAAATTGCAACTGAAAGCCAAAAGTAAAAAGTTTAATTAATGTTAATAAAAAAACTGTCATCAACTATTTACCTATCATTACAAAAGATCGTAAAATAAAATAAAAAAGTTATTATAAAGTGCTGTTAAAACTCAATGTTCGAAAAAGGTTTTTATTTTGAGTATAAGTGATTTATTTATATTTTAATTATTAATTTTTGAAAGATATGATTTCCCCATATATTTATTGCTTGACGTTCGATGGAATGGTTTATTTTAATATAGACGTATCTGGCATAGATCTAAACAAATTCAAATAGAATTCGTTTTTCTTTTCAATTAAACGTTTTTATTTTCTGTGCAATATTTAAATGCTACCTGCCTATTATACTTTGTAGTTGATCACTAAAAGTAGACGTCGTCTTTCAAGCATCACTCAAAACTGGCTAAAATATGCCCAAACCAGAAAAACATGAAGTTAAGTGATTGAATGTTTTCTACCAAATTCTAAATCCGTGCAAGGTCATATTTTCGTAATAATATGCTTATTTTGCTCTTTACAAGATGTATAAATATGTATTAAGTTAAAGGCCAAGTAGTAGGTTTGGTCAAGTCATAATTTGTACTAAAATCTTTACTATAATTATTTTGAAATAAAAATTACAACAGTGATTTTAATGTGCAGGAAATATATATCATGAGTTTCCTAATGAAGCATCTTCGGAACATGAACATACTCGTAAATGTCAAACATTAGGTCCATGATAGTTGACATTTAGAACTACCAGCCTACACAAGCCATCATTTAGTAATATCTGAAGTTATAATATACCTATGTAAAAAAATATGTCGCCAAGGCATTTTACTAACTTAATCGTAAAGAAGTGTAAATTAACTTTATGAAATGTTTTGGCCAGATATCATAATATGTAAAAGTATCAATCATAAACGAAAATATAAATCAACAAAAAGTGACGCACATTATTAATGGTGTTGTAGTGTGATCTGTAAACTTGTTTGTTTGTTGTTTACCCTTGTATCTTCGGTACCCTTAAAAATAATGTAAAATTGGTACTTTTATATATATTTTTTATTTTAAATTAGTTTTTGGTACAGTCAGCAACAAAGCAACAAAATCAAAAGCCCTAAATATAAATTACAGCTGAAAGCTTTTTATTAAAGCCTTTATAAAAAATAAAGACAAATATATTTTTATAAAAAGGAGAGGAGAGTGTAGGCCAAATCCTCTGACTACTCAGGCTAGTTTATGGCTCTGGTAGTACAGAGAGGGTCGTGCTCCTGCAGTGGAGATTAGAAAGACCTGATGATGATGATGATATTATTATTATAAAATCAGTCTTAAAGTTAAATTTGAACATAGAAAATTAATTGATATGTCCTGTCCACGTGGTTTTACAAACTATTTTTAAATTTGTTCACTTTCTTAAGAGCGTATCCTAGCAGTATTTTTTCAGTATGGTTTCCATACAAATGTATTTTTCTATTTTCTCGCTGAAAACTGATTCTAGAGGCACAATTCTTTTTTCATAAAATCTAATAATAAAATAAGTATGCCCCTATTTATTATTTTTCCCTAAAAAACTGTTTTTGTAAAAAATAAATTTTATTTTAAACAGTTTTTTAGAAAAAGTAAAACATAGGGACATACCTATTTAAGTAATAGACGTTATGGAAAAAAACTTGTGCCTTTAGAAGCAGTTTTCCGTGAGAAAATAGAGAAATACATTTGTATGGAAAACGTAGTGCTAGGATACCCTCTTAAACTGAAAACAGTTAATGTAATCTAAATATGGGGTCCTTAAGATGACTTTGTCAAAAAGTCATATTTATTTATTTAGAATTGAGAGAGAGTAGGCCAAATCCTCTGACCGCTCTGGCTAATATATATTGCTCTGGTAGTACAGAGAGGGTCATGTTCTTGCAGTGGAGTCTAAAAAAGGACCTGATGATGATGATATTTAATGCTCGACACTGTACTGAAGTAAAAAAAATCTTTGTTGTTTTTATGCAATGCAATGCTTGCGTATATCGAAGAAGAGTTGAAATATATTTTTAATTTATAACAGTCATGAATTTATACGATTACAATATAATTATTAAGACATTATTCACTTTAAATTAAACAATGTACAGATATTAAAATACATGTTCCTGCAACAAGAGGTTATTCAATTTGCAATTTTATTTTGGTTTAACTAGAGCGTTGCCGCGCAAAAATAAAAGACAATTATAATTAATATGACCTTGAAACCGATTGAAGAGAAAACTTATGCTCATTATACCACTGTAACTTGCTGTTTAATTGATTCATAAAACTTTAACAACTCGTTGTATGTAAACGACACAGAAAACCTTTAATTCAAAAAATAGTACTGTATCCGAGGGGTGTGAGCTCTGTGAGTGCTTACGTATGTTAAGCAACCCCTGGTGCAGTCCCTACTTGGATGGGTGACCGCAAGTGGCATAAAAATATCTCGAGCTCCTCCGTGCTTCGGAAGGCACGTTAAGCCGTTGGTCCCGGCTGTCATCGTTGATGGCAGTCGTTAAGCTATGTCAGATGCCTTAAGGCAGCTTGAAAAATCTGACACCAGTGTTGGCCACTTACACATACGAAAAACAAACAAGTAATTGGCAATCATAAATTATTCAAATGGTAGTGGAATTAAATAATGCTATTATACGCTTTGTAATGCCGATATGATCTTTTCGCTAAAATACGTAAGCCAGTTATATAATGGTCCAGTTTACTATACTATTTTATAGGACATCGCGTAAAATGTCTAATCTAATTCATTTCTAGGTCTAAGGTACTCGTGACTTACGTCTGCGGATAGCGAACAGATAGTCTACTTTAAGTTATCGCATTTAAATCATGTTGCTCGTTTTACTTTTGGCACTAGAACAACTTCCTTGATCTGATAAATCTGATGTAATCGTTTTCTGAAAACTGGAATTTATTTTACTTTTTTGTTATTTATTTAATTCGTATATGAAAAAATATTGGCACAAAAAACACATCTTCTATCTCATTCTAGTGTTTTTTTTAGTTTCATCTTCTTGACAGCCTTCGTGGTGCAGTGGTTAACACGACTGCAACACGAGTTCCGGTACGGTTCCGGGTTCGATTCCTAGCCAGGTCATGATGTAAACCGATCTAGTTCAGATTCTCCCATGTCATGGATGTTTATATATACCTATATAAGTATCTATCATAAATAAAGTATCGTTAAGATACTTTCCTAAAACACAATTTCACAGCTTACTGTAGGTCTAGTATTATTTCTTTGGCAAAGCTCAATTTGTGTGATTTGACCCTATATATTTATTTATTTACTATTTATCCTCAGCCGTGGTGCGTCGAAACTTGGGGTCCTCTATATATATAGGATACATGATGTACTTGGAATTTGTTTTATGACTGGCCGCCATTCTGACTGTACTATTGTACTGCCTTTTGTAGTAATACGTGTGTAGGTACCTTGATTTAGTCATCTAGAGCCATTATCATTAGAGATGGCAATAATTTTCGCAAATATGCTAATGTGGCCTTAAGACTAAGGCAGACTTAGCTTGTAAGAGACAAAGACGTGATAAGAACATTTTGGTAAGAAGTCAAGGGGTTCAGTTGTCGTTTGCCTTATACAATTTTGCAAATTGATTTAAGTGCACTTTATAATATGAAATTGGTTTAGTTTGGTGTTATTAATGCTAGTGCTCGAGAATAATTTGTGAAATAGTTAAAGTAGACTGGTAAATGGACTCGTATAGATTTGTCGCCAAAAGCTCCCACGAGGCTGCCAAAGAACATACACCATCTTTGATGCCACATACCGTACAACACCGATACTTAGTATCTCATTATACTGGACATTGGCAGAATCACTAAAATCTCGGTGGAAGCCATAATTAAAAAGAAGAAAGACGTGATAATCTGTTGTTTGTAAGTAAAATTATATAAATGGGTAACAATAACATAATTTCTTTAAAATGTTTCTTATAAAAGACATCAACGGGTTACTGAGATATTATTCTATGAGAAAAAATAAATAAATACATTTTTGTTGTAAAGATGTTTATCTGGTCGCGAAAAATGTGTTTTCTGAATAGTAAAACAATATTATTGTTTTTTCCAGAGTGTTAGGTAACAGCTCTTTTCATGCAGACGCCCATCTTGCTGGTAGATGCGGAGATCTCTAATTATAAAGTAAAAGTTAAGTATAAAATATACGAAGTAGCCAGCACCACATATCAAAAGCATATTTTTTCTTATCGACCGATTCAATAGTCCATGTTTCAACACCAGAAAGAAAAATGGAAAAGACCAATTCTTATTGCTGTCAAGGTATAAGTTCGGGGGAATCCCATTTCAACAAGCATGTTCATTTTTTTTTTTTTTTTTTTGAATGGACTACGTAGCTAGCTCCAAGTGAGCTTTCGCTACTTCACCGGACTTTTGAGGTGAGGGCAGAGTGCCCTCAACCTGTAAGGCAAACATCACCAAAGGGTTCCCAGGAGGGACGAACCTCGGCTTTGGGCGTTGCCTGGGTAAAGCATGTTCAGCTTGACAAAGTGTGTATCAAGTCTGTTACCTAATCACGAACAAATCAATGAACCGAACTTGATAAAATTTTGGTATGGACTGGACATAGTTTGAGGCCCGAAAAAGGCCTAAGGCGAGAAACCTACATTCACACGAGCGAAGCCGTGGACGATAGATTACCAACTATCGTTCGCGGCTTTGTGATATACTTATCATGTCATAAACTTATTCAAATATTTTTATGACGTAAAAGAGGCTTATAATAAATGTATTAAGATCGTGGAATGAAGGTAACTGATGAATTTCATTGGAGTCAAACTAGTTCTCTTTTATTTAAGGCATACCGGTATACGGTTAATACGGTACGACGGAGCCTGAAGTGTACTAGAATGAATTAGTAATTTAAAGGTTTTAGTAATAATAATCAATTTGAACATTTCATAACTGAAATGCATGTCATCAAAATAATAGAATAAAATACCGACCACGCACACTAGAAGCGAAACTCATTCACCGAGAGTCCCGTACAAAAAGGTTTTAGAACAAGCTTTTATTTAGTGTCACCTGTTCCGTCGTTTGTCTATGTGTTATTATAACAAGTAAAATTACTCTAAATACGGTAACGTTTTGAACACTTTGTAGTGTTGATGTCCGCAGATAGACTAAGTTGACAATTGTAATTTATTTTATAAGAGCTATGCATAAACTACCGCCTAAAATATTAGGAGTTTTAAGTTAGTATCTCACGGTATTAGTTCACAACTTACGGTGGATTTATCTCTCTCTGTGTGTGTTTGTTTGTATAAAACTAGTTTAGGTAGTGCCGTGTTTGTGTGTGTGTTTATAAACTAGTTCAGGTAGTGCCATGTTTTGATTTCCTCGCGAGTAAGCATAATTGTAAAATTTGTGTCTAACCCTTCCATCACTTACAAAGAACGAACCAATCCTTCATAATTACTGAAATAATAAGTACGTTGAAAAACTTGATCGGATCTTGGAATTTATTATAATCGAGACTAAGCAGTAAAATATTATTCAATTGTAATGTAATGTTTTAAATTAGTATTGATGAACTATTTACGATGCTTTTTAATACATTTGATAATGATACGATTGTTATGACATTGAAACTTGGATCGTCATTATGTGTTTAGGGCACTAATATTTTTTACTTTACACTAATCACAACCGCTCAATAGTCTAATGCCACAGATGCGAAATTGAAACTATTTCATATAAACCGAGCAAAGACTTTCAAGTTCAGCATGAAAGTCTTTGAGAAGGTTATTAATTCGGTTGTATGTACTTTTGTTAAATATAAATCTGAGCAAAATTAATTTTTAATAATTTATTTATAAAAAAAATATAAATGTATTTTTACAATCTGCTTTAGTTCCTAACTTTTATAAGTTTCTTATTTGCAATCTTGATTTAATTTATACGGTAGTCGTATAAGTATTGAAAAACGTCGTATGATGCTCGTACGGTAAGCATAGTCATTGGTTTATTATAAGCACTCGGCTTATTCAGCTTACCGTACTTGCATTATAATGAACTATTATGTGATCTTACGATCGATTTATCAATAATACTTTATGAACCTTTATTACATACGTTGTTTGAAATAATCTCATTATTTTTACTTTCTAAAGTTAACACTATCTATGAATTTAGTGGAAATGGACCGTTGAAAGGCTGGACCGGTTGATTATTCGTGTTTTTACGCGAGACGTTATGATGCTAATTACCGTTACCTAATTTCGCGCGTTCGATTGTTGTGCTCGAACGCAACTCATTGGTATGGGCGCGTTAGCTGGCCAGTTTCCTGAATGCTTAGAAACCATTAAATTGAATTTTTTATTTTGCTTCATTTAACATATCATCAGGGCCAAAAAAGGTGCTAGATGCAGGCCGCGCGCTTCCAACCTGTCGTATTGAAAATCCTTGGGATAGGCCAATGCCCAGCAGTGGAATGTAATGAAATTTTTTTGTCCTAATTCAATCCTTCAATGTATGAATAGTTCGTGGATATATATTTTTTACAAACCCAATTACTACTGTTGGTGTGCCTTTACATTTGTCAAAGGTTACAAAGGTAGGTATATTTAAAATGTTATTTGAGATTGATTTTGAACAAATTTTAAAAACAAGATGAAATAAAAATTGCTTAAATATTAATTTAAACACTATAATTATAAATACAGGTAATATAAGTTCAGTAAAGTTTAGTGGTGATATTTAGTGAACAGGGTGAACGGCGTGGACGGGGTGAGGCGCGGGTTCCGGGGCCGGAGGGTGGACTGGCGCCGAGTTGTGCACGACGGCGTTGAAACTGCATCAAAAAAAGTTAACAATTTGAGAAATATTTTTAAGAATTTGATTTTGGGACCAAGTTATTATCGTTAAGGATTAATTGCTGTAATAGTTGGGGATAGAGCTTTTGAACGTTGAGAATGCCATCATTAAAATGGCTATTTGACAAAGCTATGTTGCATTGTCATGCTATTTACAGGTGTATGGAAATTTCAGTTCAATCGTTAGTAATGAGTCAAATTGAACATGAATATAATTTAAGCTTTCACTATAACAATATCTGTGTGACAATATTCACTGCGGAACTTTAAGCGATTATTCTCGATTTTCGTATGATGTTAAGATTGACAGCCAAAAATTAAATGAAACTCAAAACCAATCCCGGTGAATCCAGTTGTGTTAATAATAATTTTTACCACAGACACATATGTGTGTACCTATTTATTTCGTTTCACCTGTCTCGATATATGTATCGAGACAGGTGAAACGAAATAAAAGCTTATTAAAAAGAAATTATGACGATCTCTGAACATGAACAGCAGAACTAAACAGAAACAAAGTAGTAATTGGTTAGCGCCGTATAACTAGTTGGCAAGACAACTAGTTAGATGGCGCTAATCAATTCTGTTGTGATGTTCAGTAATATATTAAAATATATACATATACAATATTCCACAAAGCCTCGTTGGGGCTGTAAGGTTTTCCAGGCGCAATACATTGTTTGATGGGAAGATCTTACGTTTGAGCCCGGTGAGCAAACTTCTCTAGAGTAATTAACAGTATGGACACAAAAAAATAATAATTACAAATAAGGACTACCTAATACTTTTTACACAAAATCTTAAAGTCTTTGTGAACTCAGTATTCTAACATGTTTCGTTGTAATGATCTAATGAGTAAAGATAGGTATTTAGTGATCATTTACTATGAAAAGTAAGTATATAAGATATGTGCCAACCATCATTTATATATTATTTAATTGATTATATTTTTGATTAAAGATAAATGATTTATAATAAATCGCTAATTTAACTACTTTTTTATAACACAGTTAAGTTTCATTCAATTTATTATATTCAAAACACCGTTTAATAATAATTTAATAATAAAAACTTTACTATTAAGCTAGATAATTTCTTAGGCTGAGCGGTTAGTCTACTGCTACATTAGCTTCGTAACGTGGTAAAGATTAATTGTGTGTGCGGTGACCGACACTATTTCATAATACTGATAGTAAAAACGTTACTATTAATGTAAAAGTGTAAAGATAAGACAATATTGCAATTTCTACCAGTATCGTAGTTATTGTTAGATTTTGCCTTGATTTTATCCTTATATGCTAAAGATAACTTTTCACCGGTTTTAATAAATTATTGGTAATTCCATTTATAAACCAATAACTTTCTTCAATGGTTCTGTTTGTAACTTTTTTCTTTCAGGATGAAATGTAGCGTATGTCCTTTTCTCGTCCCACACAACGCGTACGCATAATTTCAAGAAAATCGATTCATTGGCGTGAAGGCGTAATAAAAAAACAACTCACTTTTGCAATCGTAATAATTAATTTTAGAGTTTATTTAGTTTGAGAGAGTTCAAGTTAAAAAATGTATATGTGATGAATTTTTATTTTTACTGCCGGCGAAGGAAGTGTCAATAACCTTCATCCTGTTTTTAATAACCTTGATTCACATCCGCGGTTCAGACTTTCGTTTTCATTCATAATTTTGCTTTCTGTGTGAAACGTTTCACAAAGAACGCGGATGCATTTTTAAAATTTTGCAGATAAGTTGGATGTCTAAAAAAAAGTCCATTATTCAAATTGTATTGTATAGTGATATTTTAGTATATTTGCAATTTCGCCCCTTCGGTCTACAATTGAAAAACTATTGTGGCAGTTGTGGTAGTTGATGGCAGCCATAGGTTTTTCTGCGTGCAGTTGTTTGGACAGACTAAACATGAGGACAAGTGGGCCATCGCGCTAATTATCGATGATTTTGTTGACGATGTAAAAGTTTATAGCACATAAATAAATAAATATATACGGACAAATCACACAGATTGAGCTAGCCCCAAAGTAATTAAGTAAGACTTGTTTTATGGGATACTAACTCAACGATACTATATTTTATAACAAATACATATATAGATAAACATACAAGACCATAGTAAATATAAGGGTAACTTGGGTATGTCTGTGTATTTTTCCAAATCCACATTTCATCACAAATTGTGAGAAAGAGTCATTGAGCATCAAAGCTTTGTTTTGTTCTCAAACCATTAGCACGCAATTTACGTATTGTTTGAGAAACATACTAGCCGCGGATGGGTCAGCGTTCAGAGTTGCAGAATCTACGCAGCGATCCTATCAGAGTTATCGACCGAAACAACACTCGGTAAGATAAAACTTTTATAAATGACTACAGCGCGTAAACAAAAAGCTATTAGTTTCGCTAGCTCCACTTCTTTATAACTTACTTGGCCTTAACATCATCGAGATACGGTTACGTAAATCGATGAGCACAAGTTCACATGAGTGGAGTTGAACGCTTTCGCATAATCGATAAGCGAATTAAGCTCATCGATTTATCGTCACGACTTCTAGCTTATTAGTGTTTCCTTGTTACGCGTTGTTCAAGCAGATAATCGATATATTTTGATTTAGTTATAGACAGCAGTCTCGTTATGCTCATGATTTATTGATGATTATTCAATTATAACGCCATAATTCAATGTGTCGGAGATTTCAGGAGATTCGAACAATTTCTAAAAAAATGAAGTTGAAAAATAGTTATTTAATTCAAATAGCTATGATTTAATTATAAAACCAAGGCCCTAAAAAAAGGTGAAAAGTACTGAATTTCGTTATTGTAGATAAAATTATTTATTTATTTCAATTTGGCTAAGCTTAACGGTGTCATTGAAAACAATAATTAATATTGTTGGCACATACACGGGAGACTTTAAGATCACTAGTGATGAAATAACCATAAAAACATATTAGAACCTGTTACCTATTTATCCCTTACGTCGTGGATATGCCTTAGGTTCAAGATTCAATAGACCACGTTCAGCAAAACTATGGCGGGTTATAAGCTACATCACCTTCAGACATGAAAAAGAAACAGCCATTCCCGTGACCGACATCAGCACGGAACAACACAACCTTTTACAAGAAAAATTTATGTAACTATATCCAGCATTCTTTCCGATATTTACTCATTCATATATATCAAGTGCTAAATTAAAAGGTGCTAAAAATGTATAAAAAATCTTACCCATTGTGTTCATCAGCAGTGTATTCTACTTTGCGGATAGATCCGTCAGGCTGCAGCAGGGAGTACTCTCCCTTCACGACGTCTCCATCGCGGCTCTCATGCTGGGACTTGTGGTCGCCGGTGTGAGGGTCTTCCACGGAGTAGGAGAACTCGTACCGGGCGGGAGCCTGAAAATTTTTAACGCTTAACTTAATTGCATTCATGAATTGTTTTTTTTTAAACAAACCATGAACATTGAAATCGTAAAGTTTATTTACTTCTTTTGAAAATGCACCTTCAGTTTATCTACCCAAAATTACAAAAAATATAGCTGACTCATCCGAAAATCACATAAATACCTAGTAGTCGCGGGAAAAAGCTTTTTTGGGGCAGTCTTCGATGTTTTGAATAAAAACTTATTTGAACCTAAACAAATTGAATTGTTAAAATATTATATGGGTAAGCTTATTTTCAATAATTATATGCTTAGATAACATAATTTAGTATTGCAGGGCAACTGCGTAAGTAAACTACATTAGTAATGATGTTTATGATAAATAGGCACTAATCCAAATCACAGCGTGATAGATTGATTGCTGTACAGATGTTACAAAACTTTCTATAGTCTTGTAATGACAAGGAGCTTGCACAATAAACATTTAATTGGGTTGTATTAACTGATCACATTTTTAATCATTGTTGTATGTAGCCCGCCTTTCACTTTCTTTGTGTTAGTAAATTTGGGTGCGTGTAATAGAACACGTTAGATTTTTGAAACGCCAACATCGTATGTTCGCAACATCATCATGCATTATGTATTACGTTACATATTTAAAAGTAATTACGATTATTCTTAAATAAATTACAATATGATTATGAATGCTCTACAATGTCCCAGATTCGTAGAAAAACGAATATTTGAAAATCAGAGTAGAATGTTAATTCTTGAGTCCGACTACATGCAATCGTTAAAATTAATTATGCCACTTATGTCTCAAAATCTTTACTGATATCTTAATCATTTTAAAACATTCATATTCCAGCATTGTGTAAGGTTTTCATTATTATTTTTGCTGTAGAGTATACTGGAAGTTTTATTTTTATTTTTGTGGCTAATGCAATTTGCATGTAATTTTTGCCGTCCATTACAGTTCAGTCACTTGGATTTTTTTCTCCCAATTTATGAATTGATCAGATTTTCCAAAGATTTAAATTGACTTTGAAACCCATTTTGATCTTGGAATTATATGCAATAATTCAATAGCAAACCGTAAGAAAATATTAAAAATCCAAAAAAATATTTATACCTATGCAAGTAAATGATTTTTCCAAGGGGTTCAATAACAACCTGTACAATTTAATTAATTCATTTTAACTTACATGCTCTTCAACTCGTTCAGTGCGACCAACGACAACTGGAGAAACATGTTGGACGACTGGTCCGTGATGCACAGGAGCCACGTGGTGTACTAGAGGAGAGGTGTGCACCAAAGGGGTGTGAACAACTGGGGCAGCATGAACAACTGGAGCAGCGTGAACAACGGGGGCAGCATGGACAACTGGAGCTGCATGAATAGCATGGACTAAAGGTGTGGAATGAAGGAGAGGAGCACTATGCTCGAAGTGGTGGACAAGTGGGCCGTGCTGTAGGATTTGTTGTTGCTCGATTTGAACCGTGGGGGTTTGGCTGGGCTCGTCGTGGCGGATGATGCTCTGGGAGGAGAAGGCTTGGCCATGGTTATCTTCGGGGATGGGGCCAGCGTGGCAGATCGCCACAAGGCTGAGGAGAAGGATCTGTAAAAAGTCGAAAAAAGTTTTAATTAAGTTAAAATTGTTGACTAAAGAAACTTTTCCAAATATCTCCAAAATATTTTTTCATGAATGTTAATTTAATTTTCTGTTAATTATCTTACTTTGGAGTACATGATGTGCTTTACTGGCTACTGGACCTCGTTTGGTGGCGATCCCGGTAGGATGGTGTTTTTATACTGGGGATGTGACATGTCACCCGAGAACCGGCTCGCGGCAACACATGACACCGCCACACTCGATCGCCTTTACTGTGACGTAATGTTCGTATTGTCAATTTTTCATTTACGCTCAAGGTTATTTAGGGTCTCTTCAGAAGATTTACGCGGTAGATAAGGAATTATGAAAAGAAATCACCCAACAATCAGAAATATAAGTACTTATATAATACATTTTAGCACGCATTGGAATAGCTTTAAAAATCTCTAAAATGTAACATTAAAGATAACAAAAATGACACTAAATAAACCCACGTGTCTAGCTATCACGTTTATGAGTTACAGCCTAGTAATAGACGACGGTTTTTACCCCTTGGGTACGGAATCCTAAAAAAGATTTCAGTCTGTACCGTGAATATTTAATATCGTCATCAACCCTGCAATATGCTTGCTTATTTACTTTTAAAACGAGCGATCTGAGCTGGATTTAATTTCCAAATCTTCAGTATTCAAACCCACTGCACCCAAAGGATACTCGTATTTATATCAGAAATATTTATAGCTCTTAAAGTTTACAAAAATAGCAATGTGTAACTGGTTCAATACCAGTTCTCGCGTACCAATGTTGATACACTTACGAGGTTTCATTCACATACGCCACACCCGTGATTGACAGTGACCTGCCGGTTCAGCTAGCTCGTAACTGACAGGAACATCCTCTGTAAAGCCTTGTCTCGATTAAGTTGTTCTCTGCTTATCTAGATGCTCTACTTTTTATGATGATGTATCCGTCGTTTTATCTTGTGCGTGTACTTGCAGAGAATATTTTATTCCTAAATGATGATTTGTCACCTAAGTAATTTTAACAATGTTTTTTCTCTGACATAGAACGGTAAACGAGCAAGCGGGTCACCTAATGGTAAGTGACCACCACTGCCTATGGACAACTGCAACATTGGCGTTGATGACGATGACATGACAAGAGCGTTGCAAAATTGAGCTAGACCCACAGTCAGTTGTGAACTTGTGTCGTAGGCTAACGATACTATATTTTATAATAGATAGGTACTAATACAAATAAACATTCAAGACCTGGTCGGGATCATGACCACCTGGTCGGGGATCGAACCTGGGTCCACCCGTGTCACCCGAGCCTAGCGTGTTAATTTCTAAACCGAATATCATGGCATTTTACATACCTACATATAACAAATTTTTAGGGAGCCTGTGAAGAGAAGATGATGAAGAAAAAATTTATAAAAAATAACATAGCTATCTCTAAAGTCCGCTACAGTGACATTGTTTCTTTATTTGGTTGTTTGTTGGTTTCAATCAAATAAATCAACCGCCGTTGTCAAAAGTTAGTTCATAATAAAGGGAGCAAGTTGCAACGTAGTAACTTTAACTGGATATAAAAAAAAACAATTCTTTTGAGCTTTATCTATGTTAAAAAAATTATTAAGGTATCCTTCCAAAGAATGTCAAAGACTACAATATCGACAGCTGTATTGGATGCTACAACTATCTTCACGCAAAACTTTACTTTTGTTTGCATGCCGGTTGCATATACCGGTAACATGACTGACCGGTCATAAAACAAACAATTTATTTGCGACGTGCGCCTAGGAAACGTTCCGTGATATAGAGTTACTATTAGAAATTATCGAACGCAATTACCCAACGAGATCACTGAATCACATCGAATTATTTCTGAGGCGTTGGATTGTGACTATCTAACAACGAATCTATAGAAAAGCTGGAATCAGGAGTATCCAGTGTAAACGGGTCCGAAGCTAGTCGGCCGGCAAGAAAGTGGCACTCTGGGTTGCACTGGCTGCTCCAGTAAACTGTTGCGCAATAGTCCGATGACACACTGAGAAAACTTTATTCTTCGAGATCACGGTATTTTCAACGCAAATGTCTATGTGCGCTGTTAATGACAGGTTGCGTATAGCATAGTTTTTATGGTTAAGTTTTGTGATTAAAACCTATTAATTATGCGTTTGTTAATTTTAAGGTTTCAAT
Organism: Rhodophaea formosa; assembly: GCA_963082605.1. Classification (NCBI taxonomy): domain Eukaryota; kingdom Metazoa; phylum Arthropoda; class Insecta; order Lepidoptera; family Pyralidae; genus Rhodophaea; species Rhodophaea formosa. The sequence goes on along the minus strand of OY720208.1, from coordinate 8,384,873 downwards.
GTAAGAATCATTAAGATTTTTGCATTTAGCCACACTTATATAAGCCAATTAAAAATATGACACCAAAAAAGAAGAACATAACAACAAGCTCAAGTAGCACACTGTTAGTAGTGTAACGCATGAAATAAAGGTTATAAGTCTTCATTTATGTGTAGTTCTAAATGTAAAAGAAACCTCATTTTTATAATTCATGCACAGATTATATAAATATAACATCGGGATTAATGTAGGTATTTGTAAATATTGAAATTGCACAAATTTAGCTTTCCATAGTCGTATTAACGTCACGTCCGCAAATTCTGAAAAGAAAGGAATTAACTGCTATTAACTTTTTCAACCTGCCGTGTCATGATTTTGGCATTTTATTATTCCAGGTATACTTTATACTTAGGTTTAAAAAAATTGTTAGTGGGATAGAGATAATGGCTGCAATCGGTGTCACGTAAACGCAGATGTCATTGTATAAGAATATTTATGAAATGTTTATTAAACAAGGTAAAAAAATTCCTAAATAAATTATTTTACTTAGTGTGCCTCGTGGTTCAAACGTGCAGCTGGCAACGACATAACTCCACATACTTCCCGCGTCGGCGCGCTTAAAGGCAAAAGTGCGTATCTCGCTTTCTGCGAAGGTCGACTTGCCCAATCCACATCCACCAATTATAACGAAACCTCCCAATGACATCCATTTTTTATCCTCCTTCATTTTGGTCGTAAGTGAAGTCGTAAATTTTCGATCGTCTCGTCACGAAGTATGTATTAAACGAGATAAGATGGATAAATATAATTTTGCAATAACCAATGCATGTGAAGCGAGCCGATATTATATTGATTAGAAATATTTGTTGTGTTACAAGAGTATCCTTGTACGCTTGAAAGATTTCGATAGCAGGCTTTACCAGAGTGTAGGTATTCAATTACTAAATTAGTCTAACTTCGAATATTTCAAAACAAATAGTGGTTTCATATGACGAAAAAAACTAACAGAGACCACTCATTTATTAGAACTTAAAAAAAAGGTTTTTTGTATGTTCAGTTTTTCCTTTTTTTACTTAAAGCTAGCCTTTTCAATATATACATACATATGTTTGTACATACCTAGTCCCTGCTATAAAACTATAAATTACTTCACCAATAGAACCAAATATTGAATGGGCTCATTACAACAAAAGGTAAAAAATTACTCAACTGACTATTAATTAGTGACGTAACAAAAATTAAGCTCAATCACGATGAGAGCAATGACCTTGCTGGTCAGCATGACGGATTTGTATCAATAACTTATCGATATCAAAGCATGCGCGAGCGCTGGCGCAGTCACGCGACCGTTTTTAAAGCCCCAATGTCAGTCGTTTTACAATAGTCGGTTGCATCAAGGCTAATTTGGCGTGTGTCTATTATTTTTTTTGATAAGATGAATGTGGTCTTATTTTAACATTCCTTTTATAATATCGCTTAATTGTTTCTATATTTTTGTGCTGAAATGGGAAGTTTGTCGTGTTATATATTGTAGCGTATTGACCATTAACGACTATTAGTTGTATGGTGATTGTATCTGGTTGGGGAATAGATTTTTAATATATTGTATGTATAGGTATAATAATATAGTTGTCAAAAAATATCTTTGGTTAAGCTGTATGTATCTTGTTGGTTTTATAGATACCATTATAATGGTAAAATTTTGAAATATGTAAAGAAACTAAAAAAATATTTTCCCGACATTTTTTTAACTATTTTATTGTAAATAAAAATGTATCTGATTAACAAAGAAATTCAATCCAGCATTTAAAAGCTTTTTTACAAGGGGAAGATGCATTACACATTGAATAAAATTGTGATATTTATGGACATACTGGTAGTCCCAGTACGACTACCAGACAGCATATTTTATTAGAGAATGTTCGTGTCAATATTAAAGGTCTAATGTTAAATCTGAATGTAAAATACAAAAAGACTCTTTGCTGACCCAAAATAATATTATTAAAATTCTAAGAAATGGAACAGATTACTCTAATAATTCCATATGAGTTAGTATGGCAACATTAGAGTCAGCTTTTGTCACATGCCGTGTATACGTTAATACGTTGGTGTCTTGGTTAGTTTCCATCCTGTTATTTGCCTTTTCCTTGTTTGAAATCAGCTTAAAAATGTTAATTGCCTCCATTATTTGGATAGTAGACTATTTGAATCTGTAGTTTCTGTGAAAGATTGCATGGAGATGATTTTAAACACAGACAGACAGTAATTTATATTGATATGTGTAAAATATTGTGTGTGTAATTGTGATGTGTATACAAAAATATTGCATTTTTTGGCAATTTCTAGTTTTTGTACGACTGCCAGATGAGTGTATTTTTTCAGAGTTAAAGTCAAGTCAAAGTCAAAGTCAAAGATTTTTATTCAAAATTGGATAATTGTATCTCTTTTTGAACGTCATATTTTTTACTTTCTTATTATTTTTAATTTTTAATATGCAAAATCGAAAAACTACTAGCGTTTCGTAATGACCACTGGTGAGAAGAATACGCCGAAAGAAACTCAATCCAGACTTGGTCCCTACGTGCCTGAAGGGCAAGTTAATGTACATATGTACTTAAATGTAAGTATGTAAAATACATATGTTAATGTCTACTAAAATCTACTTCTCGCCTCGACGAATTTGGTCGTAGAAGAGGGTTCTTGTGTGACATAGACTTGAAAAAAATTACAGGGCAGTCCTGTTTATTATACTTGTAATAACTGTTTTTTTGTGAGAGGTAAGTAGAGGTTGATAGTTGGGTAGCGCAGCATTTCAAATGAATATGCTTAAATGACAGAGACATGGATAGCTTTCGTTGTTTATAGGCCAATGTTTGTTATCTTATTTTAAATGAATAAAATTTCCAAAAAAGATACTCAATTTTTTGTAATTAAAAAATAGCTATGTTACTCACTGATAATGTAGCTTTCTAAAATTCGGTTTGTAAAGAATTTTTCGAATCAGTTTTGTAGTTTTTGTGTTATCCATTTTCATCCATACAAACACACATTTTTTTCTCAATTGAATTTCCTCTCTATAATATTACTGTAGATCTAGACCATTATAACATAATACAATATTAAAATTAAACCAATAAGACGGTGGTATTACAACACGACGGATTTCCTTCAGTTCTGAGTCATACATTTGCATGATTAACATCATAATCGTGATATAACAAGTATTTAACAGACTGTATAATCATACGTGTCATACCATACCAGTTAACTGAGTGTGAAGCATACTGTCAAATTATTTATATAAGAACAGCTCTTGATTACAGTGGGTGGTAGAGTCGTAAACAAATGTATTTATAAACCGAAAACCATGACAATTCCTTATTTCATAAGGAAGTTTATTTTTTTGGTCTTGGCTGTCATCTTTAGCATCAAGTCACCTGGCGGATGACCAACAAACAATAAAAAAACTATTTTATCAGTGATTCAAGCAGTCAAAGTGTTAAGTAGATGTTCAGATGCCTTTAGGTAGCTTGAAAACTTGACACCAGTTTTGTACACTTACACACGAAAAACAAATAAGTCTTTAATTAAATTTGATTTTTCAGCTCAACTAGGAGTGATGTACAATAAAGACTTTTATATAGTTAGATTTTAAATAGCTTTATTTTTAAGATGTCAGTAATTCATTATAGTTTTATACCTAAATATTTTTTGCTGCCGAAATAAAATTCTAAAATTAAGCAAAACTGATTTGTTAATTAAATACGATATATGAGTATTAGCGGCTAAATTCGTCTGCTAATGTATGGCGTAAGTATAATATTCCAGCTCAAAGTGTATAAAATAAGATGTCACGATACATTCAATATAAGTTACTTCATTCATGGCCCAAATAATGAAGTCGGTTATGATTGATTTTTTGAAGAAACAAAAGTAATCCCTTGCCTATCTTCATCATCTCCACAAATCTGACAAGTTAATAAATGTTTAGCAATGACATGTCAATGATGATGGATTACAGGTTTCACAAAATTAATTAGAAAGTTTCACCCTGCTCATCAGCGACGCATCGTCGTGTCGAATCTGATAAAGTTCAGTGATTATTATTTACGCAAAAGGCATTAATAAAACATCGTGGCGAAACCAGTAATGTATGGGATCTCCAAAGAAAGTCCTTGTGTTGCAACTTAATCATATTAAATTGCGATTCGTTTTTTGTTAACGAATCGCACGTAATGGATTCAGTTTGCGGCATTCATTTTCAGTTCTCAAGCCTGTATGACCTAAATGTTTACTTGCTCTTAGTAACCTAGTAAAGATTAGGGGCCATAATATACAAATATTGTATTAACTGAAAGCTTCTATTACATCACTTGTTGTAGGTAATAAGATAAATGACAATTATAACAATCTCACGAACTCCTTAGCCAATAATTGATTTGAAAGACATAAAACGTTTGAGTAGGTAGGCGTTTCAAGTCATTATTTACTTGACATGTTTTTTATTTATTTCATCACACGAGGATGTTGAACAGAAATTGGGTTGATGTGGTCTCGTTGCGTTGATCGGGAAGTTTTCTCTGTAATTCAATTTAACGACTGCTAGTGTTTAGCTTTTGAACGTCGTATTTTGTGACCAGGAACTGTTCGCCGTAGGTACTCCGTCGCAATATCGATGTGATCTCAATTGCTAAATGCAAGGAATATTAAATACCTTAGGGTTTCACTAAAACTAGATCGCCGCTGGCCACTTGTATCACTTTCGCTCCTTATTTTGGACAGGACGTTTATGCAAGTTGCTGCCATTGTCTTGGTGCTCGAGCCATCTAAACTTCCCACGGTCCAGTGGGCTACTCACTGCAATTAACACATGTCAGGGCTAACACAATGCAATTTTTGGCTCTCTAATGGTATTTACTGCTTACTGCAAAACGCTCCAATTAATTGCAACACAGATGGAGAAATACTACGGTTTTGATTACTTAAACCTAATTATCATTATAATTACTTTAATTATATGCAATTTTAGTGCTTATAATCAAAATAAAACAAACATTGTTTATTTCGTTACATGTATTCAATTTTATTCATTTATTTTATATACAATACAATGCAATATGCATTTTCTATACAATCATTCACAAACTACAAAGACCACACCAAGAGTTAGTCTAATAAGATACAAGAGAGCTACAAATTACTAGAAAATTACAAGGGGAAGGTAAACTAACAGTCAGCGTAACTATAATATACATAATAGACACAAAATGAGATTGGTGGACCTAAAGTTGATTACGTATGAACTAATATCATAATTCTAATATCACAGATTGGGTAAACGTGTCTCCTAATGGTGATGGATGACTGGAGGAGTGTTGTGCACGACGGCGTTGAATCTGTGGCAAGAACACGCTCGTATGAGTGTCAAAAAGTAATTTTACACAGACACAATAAACATTAGGCTGCAAAAGCTAGACAATGCAAGTCGACTATTTTACAATTCACCACGGGCCTATCAGATGGTGCAGATTTGTAGCGATTGTATTGTTGCTCAATATTCAAATTTACGGGCTTTTGTTTCGCGTTGCTTTTCGTCAGGCATTTTTTTCAGAGGGAGTTTTATTGCTTGGTATTAAAATTATGATGGTTAATTAACCTTCTAAGTTAATATATTTTTTTTCTGGCTTAGGGACTCTCTTTTTTTTGTAATGAAGTTATACTGCAAACTTTCAGATATATGTAATGATAAATCCCCATAAATCCCAACAGAATTATAATCGTGTATATCATAGATATTTCAAGTTTTTCTAAGGAGTCCGAGGTAGTTGGAATGGAGTAACTTTAGAAAGATAGTTTCTTACCCGTTGTGGTGATCAGCAGTGTAGGTAACCTTGCGGAAGGAGCCGTCAGGCTGCAGCAGGGAGTACTCTCCCTTCACGACGTCTCCATCGCGCTCCTCATGCTGGGACTTGTGGTCACCGGTGTGGGGATCCTCTACAGAGTACGAGTAGCCGTATTTGGGATGAGCCTGGAACGAACATAAATTGATTTTGTTAAATTGTAACTGAAAATCATAAAGGTATTGTATTCCGTAACCGGATTATTTCGGACTTCTTTGATGACATCGATGGAAAAAGTACCCATTTATTAATTTATTTGTATTCATAAATACCTATTGTCACAAACACATGGAGCATTTTTTAGAAATAAGTAACCTCCTTTAAAAAGGATTTATAGGTACTTCTTCTTAGCGTATCGACTCGGGCAAATTATATTTGTGTTGACCAAAACTATGCTACTGATATAGCGTTATAGTTATAGGTACGTAAGTATGTATTTCAATTTCCCGATTTGTGTTTGCACGTTTATCTATCTTAAAGCAATATTTATTGTGCTAATAACATTAACTCGCAAAAGTTCAGTTACTTTAGTAACAGACTTTCAGACATTTACTATAAAATGAGGGACATTAAACTAGTCTCAAGATGTTTTATTTACATTAATGGCAACACGGGCTCCAAAGCGTTATGTCTGAGGATGCAACCGGGCACATGCTCATGAATATGACGCAATCATGATGAGAGAGAGAACTTACGTATTCATCAACATAGTGATCCTCATGCGATGGGGCGGCATGGACTGCAACATGGACTGGGGCAGCATGGACCGGGGCAGCATGAATCAGGGGAGCGGCGTGAACGGGAGCGGCGTGGACTACAGGAGCTGAGTAGTGGATAGGGGCTTCATGGTGGTGGATGCTCTCGTCGTGACGGTAGATGTTTTGGGAGGATACGGCTGGAGCGTGGTGCACCAGACCAGCTTGGCACGCGGCCACCACGGCGCACACGAGCAGGACCTTCAACAAAGATTTATTTTAAAAGAATGTCCTCAACAAAACTTAGCACGCAAAACAAATTGTCGTTATGCAATTTTTTATGCTTTGAAATGTACTGCTTACTTTGGAGAACATTTTGCTGTAGAGACAAATGCCTTGACGACTGGTATAGCTCTGATAGTGCACTCTTTTTATATAACAAACAAAACATAAGCGGATCGTGGAGGGGATTCTATTCCCGACGATATCCGATCGGATCACAGTAATTGCCGCGTTGCCAATCTGCTCACTTTATCGAGTGTCGCAAGATTCGATATGGCTACAATGTGTAGAGAAAATGGACATTAAGTGAGAGCCCGATATTGTTACAGTTTTTTGCAATTGGTTAATCCGATCCGCAAAGGATGATTGGCAGAATATTCATAAAACAAACCCGAAGATAAATCAATTTGGAATTTTTTTCCGTATCAGTAAAAAATAATACCGGGCAGTGCAAAAGCCAAAAAATATTACTTATTTTTAATGATATGTATTATTATATGATAATGATATATATTAATATTAATAGTGATTAAAACTACTTAAAAATCAATTAAAATATTTAATAATTATACAGTCTCAGCAAACCATCACCCCGCGGCAACGTGCCCAAAAGGCTGGCTTGCCAATGACTTAGTTATTTTGATATGTTGTTTGGGAGAATTTTCCCGCGACTTCAGTTGCATACAACTACACCCTCTTGTTTCACTCATCAATCATTTCTTAGTGCTTACCTACATCCTGAAAGGAACCCTTATACCAAATTTCTAGTTTCTAGGTACAGTGGTTTCGGTTGGGCGTATAAGTCAGTCTGGTATGCCTTTTAAGTATACAGATTTTCTAAACTTTAATGAATTGAGCAATAGAAAAAGTGAACAGTTGGAGCCATATACGGTTCTCTGGGCGCACACTTTGCCAAAATAAAATCAACAAGCTGATTTGCAGTAAAAAGAGGATACAAACAGTTGTAACAATTTTATAAGACTCACACTCACGCAGCGGGAAGATCTTCTCTTTGTGGCGGTCGAGCATAGCTCCTCGCTCCCGCTACAAATGGTTCAGGTTCCCTGTCACATGAATCAAATGTGAATATATCAATTCTTTTGTTGTTAGGTATATCCGTATTTTGCTGCCATGATTGATGGCAGTGTTGGCCATTTTTGACTTGACTCACAAGAAAAAACAATAAACAATTATTCTGTCGCATTTATAAACTATAGGGTTCATCTTGTTTAAAATATATTCACAATATCTTTCCGATAATAAGTTATGTTAAAAAATATGTACCTATGTATTGAAAAGTAACGTTCACAATGATAATTTTTAAATAGTACAACCTAGTTTTTAAAAATATAATGAGAGAGGTATGCTGTTTGGAAAAAATGTTCCGGCTACAATATTAGATACTTACGATTTTGACTTCTTTATTTCTCAAGATAATGAATAAGGAACTACTCATCATCATCATTTCGTGTAGGTGACACGGTCAGTCAACCATGCACACCCTGGTGTCAGAGTTCTTCAGAACCGCCTCTCGGCCTCTGACGTGGTTCCTTCAACGAATACTAGATGGCAGCCGGGACCAATGGCTTAACGTGCCTTCCGAAGCACGGAATCATCTTTCTTATCAGACAATCAGGTAATTAATGCCTGCAATGTCCTTACCAAACTGGAAACAACTTTACAAAGTATGCTTCCCGTGGAAATCGAACCCATAACCCCCGGGTCAACAAGGCAAACGTCGGATGCTGTTAAGAACTTCTTAATTTGAGTCACAAGAATGCTTAGACTGTTTTTTTTTAAATATTCATTATTAACTACCTAATTTAATAAAAAAATAATTCTGTCAAAGCGTACTACTGACCCGAACTTTTTTTCGGTTAAGTGTATAAGCAGACAGATATAATAAGGTATATGGCAAGTCTTAATGTTATCATCATAAATACATCACCAGCATCATGGTACAAACGCTATCAGCTCTGCAACATAAAATATTATGGCGACTAATATCTCAATTCCTTACAGCTTTTTATCCCTTTACATTTACACTAAAAGAGCTTTATACAGAGTGCAAAATGACCCTTGACACATACTTAAACGGTCGAATCAGCTGGGCATTAAGAACAACTTTTGCTATGGGATCAATGCTGGCCACTTACACACACGAAAAACAAAACAAACAATGCTCCGAATTAGATTTTTTTTTACTTTCCTATATATTTTGCCCGGGCGGCAGAACACTTTTGTTTCATACAAAAGTGTTCTGCCGCCCGCCCGCATTACAAAAGTTTAGTCACCCCTATAAGGGTGTGTCGGGGGCCATGTTACAGTCTGTGTAGCTATTTAGTGAGGTCGAACCACGGATCTTACAAAATATAACTGTACCTATAAGTTTGCGAGGATGTTCAGGTGTTTGATAATCTTTCACATCAACGCTACTAGATAAATTTTATGAAATTTAAAATTGTGACTCATACTGTCTGATAAAAATAATAGCTGAAATGGATCGGCCCATCATCAATCGGCCAAGTGCGAGTTGGCCACGCGTAAGAAGGGTTCCGTACCATTATTTATACAATATTAGACTATCAAGCAAAAAAAATCACGCACGATTTTTGTACAGGAGCCCCTTAAATATTTATTTTATTTAAATTTAATTATTTATTTTTAACCTGAATACGCAATTAAATATTTTGTGATTTTCAAGTGTGTTCCTTTTGCCGTATTGGGCAAAAAAACACGTTATATTTTATTTATTTTAGTATTTGTTGTTATAGCGGCCAGCAGAAATAAATCTTTTGTGGAAATTTCAACTGTCTAGCTATCAGCCTGTTGACAGACAGACCGACGGCCACTATAGTCTCGTGAATAGGTTACCATTTTTACCCATTGGGTACAGGACTCTAAAAACGCGGGGATGCGCGCAAATCTCTCTCTTAGTAAAAATTACAATCGTTGATTCCCTATTTTTCGCCGGGGGTTAAAATGACTTACATAAATCACACAATTTCGTGGATTACAAATAGAGCGATGGCGACATAGCAGTCGGTTATGAGAGCATTCGCGATTTATAGGCTATTGCCAACATTTATCTGCACAAGAAGGGCCTAGAAAGTGCTGTTCCTTGTCGCACTCCGGTTTCATTTTACCTAATAATTACATCTAGATATAGCTGGTTATTTAAATATCTGGGCGCCTGACGCATAAGAATGGTTACATCATCTGAACTCTATTTCTAGGGTGTAAAACAGGTGTTTTTATAAGGAGATGCTTAATTCATATGTAAGAAAGGCTGAGGTCAGGCAGGCAGATGTAAAAACTTTTGCTTAAACATAAAAAGTATGAATTCTGAAATATCAATGGATCCCAGGCTCCGACGCAACAGAGCTGACAATTCAACCGGAAAAACACTTTGATGATGATGTTAGTAATAAGTTCATGCTTATTTATTTAATACTAGATGTTACCTGCGGCTTCGCCCTCGTAATATATATGCGCCTATGTCCTTCTTGGTACCCTAATTTATGTGTATGCAAAATTTCATTATGATCGGTTCAGTAGGTACGGCGTGAAAGCGTAACAAACAAAACAAACAAACTAACTTTCGCATTTATAATATTAGTTGATGGGATTATTAGAATTATAACCACTTGATAGGGCCTCTGAAATTGTAGGCCTGTGCCTCGGATTCCATTTACATCTCTGTAGATGATTATTGTCTACTGGTCTATTTTTATCATCCTTTTCCGGGTAACCTGCTACCACCTTTTTCTGGTAACTTACACGTACTGAAAACTAGAGCGTAAAATTTTGCAAAGTCAGGTTGTCCTTAGACAGCTTGCGCTTGACCATGTCTGGTAATATCTCGTGAGTCATAAAATTAAGTTATTGGATAGTAGACGAAGGGCACTAATCAAATGCCAATAAACCTCAATGATATAACTTTTGTAAGCACGAACACGGATAAATGGTTCTCAACAGAGGCCTTATGCTACCGTAGAAAATGGAAATTGATCAATTAAAAATAATTGCCCATGTAGTAGCAGCCAAGGTTTGTTTAAAATCTGTTTGTTTCTATGTAAAACATCAAAAATACGGGGCGGTTTTTGTTATTTAAGATTATATTCATCCGGCTAGATTCTATAATGCAGTAAGTGAAAATTGGAACACCTAGAGCAGTGTGGATTGAATGCATGTGACAAACTATATAACAATATTAAAATTCTGTAAGATGATTCGTTGTAAAACAAAGTTTGCCAACATAGTCCATCAGATTAGCTCTTTGAAGCAGGGGAGGGCTGGGCCACATAGTCCAGAGAATTACCAGGTGGCTGATAGAACAGAAATATTCTCAAATGGCGACCACACGCCGGCCAGCGAAGTATTGGCTGAGCATCTAACCTGACCATGACCTGAACATGGTCTTAGGAAATTGCTGGATGCAAGGTGCTTTCAACAGGTTGGATTGGAAATTCTTGAGGGAAGTGGAAATTCTTGATGACATGTTCTACCTTAAACATCGATCTTTAAAAGTAAGATTTTTTTAACTGTTTCCAAGGATTTCCAACACGACTGGTTGGAATCGGCCTGCACCCGCGCTTTCCTGTGACCATGGTCAGGTCGTCGGACCACCTGCTCGGTGAGTGTCTAACGTTGCGCTTAATGCCATGCATGACTGCTGAGCTAGTCGGTGACCTTTGTTCTTCTCCGGATATCCTCGTTTCTCTGTAATCGAGTCTTCTGACTCGGTTGCGGAGAAACACCGAGCATAATCCTTTTCAAGGTTTCCTGAGCGACTTTAAGCTTTCTTATGAGGCTCATAGTCAGGGATGGTCCCTTACTATACGTTTATTTCGGACCCGTAAAGTACCAGTATAATAGTTACCAGTCACCTGGTAACTGATGAATGGTAGTGTTTTTTTAGTACTACATATAATACAACCTTATATCATTTGTATTACCAGTTGTACTTTTTGGTAGTACTTCTTACATGGAGGGGTAATAACTGGTATTTTGTGGTGATACTATTGACGTGATAACATATCTGTATCACATTCCAGTTTATGAGTCCAGGGACGACGAAGAAGTATTAGATACTTTCATCATTTAACTTTTGACTTGATATGAAAGGCTGACTTTATTTCGGCTACTTTAAAAGATTCACTCAATGGCTTAATCAAAGCTAAAAGTCAGTAATGCAATTTTAAAAGAATTTTAACAATCAGCATCGCCCAAACAAGGTTTGCGCGTAATAATACTCGTATTTTGTAAAATAATCATAGCATGCGAAGAATTGTAGAACAGGCGTATGCGTTTAATGCAATGTCATCTTGCATAAACCTAATTAGTCTTAAATAGTTTTAGAAATAGTTAGCTTTCTAATGAAACATACATAAAGAGGTTTACTTACTTACCTTAGCTTTGTCTATCATAACTCAAATTCACACAAAAAACATTAAAATGTGGAGATTAAATTAGGGAGAAGATAATACCTACTTGGAATTTCAAATACCTGAAACCATTTTTGTTATATAGCATTTTCTTCTATTATCATATATTACTTGTGTGTATAAAAATCTTGTCCTATCTCTAAATTAACAACTCAGCCCATCAATATTAACAACTAATTCTACGGGACCAAAGCTGGAAATTCGAAAAAAAAATTACATTCCCATAAAGGTTTTCAGCCGGCCGGGCAAATTGTATGTAATTGTTAAAATTTTGTTAAGGCGCTGTAATTCACGTGCTGACGTGAAACGTTTATTTTTTTGACACGCAGTTAGCTCTATTTTTCATGGAAAACTAGCATGAAAAAAATATGAAATACAGTTCAAAGATCAAAATAAATGATTACATCAAAATTGCGTATTGTAGGCTGCCTTTATAATCTGACTACTATCACAGAGAAGAATGTTTTTAATAAACATTTTTGAATCCTTTGCGGTGACTGGCACATAATACCTTTATTAATTCTTTGATCAACTGTGATCGATATGAGAGGGAGAACAATTTTCACCGCTCTTAAAAGTATCAAATCAAAGCAAGTCAAAATTATAAACATATCTTTCCTATGAAACTAATAGTGGTAATAAGAAATATTTCATACACAAGTTGTTCGACCGGTTCGTCAATTTATATAAAATTTCGTATTTTTTTCGTTCCCAGAATTGGTCTCATTTCGTTTTTCTTATATGACTGCCAAAGAATAAGTGTATTGCGAGTTCCTTTGTTCCACCATAACTTCTAAATGTCTCAAAGAATTTGAACGTATGGGGTAAAAGCAACTTTATTTATGTATAACTTTATGTGTGTTTATACATATTGCGTTTTTTTATTTATGTTAGGTGAATTATAAATTTTCTGAAGTTTCTAAAGCTTACCAAAAATATTAATTACAGCAAAAAAGTTATGTAAAAAGTCGAGTAAAATTATGCTTAAAGTGTGCAAGAGTCGTATATTTGCCCCCAATACTTTTGTCATTAAATCACCGACAAGGAAACAATAAAATAATAACTACCTATCTACTTTTAGCTCATGTCATATAAACATCAGCACAAATTACATCAACGTTTAGACAAGCAGTAAACATAATAGGTAATTGACTATTTTTTAAAATGTACATATATACTTAAACACTGATAACTTCTTTATCCCATAAGCGATACACAGTGCCTAGGTTCTTTAGACCTAAAGACCCCGTTCATCATAACGGTTAGTGTATAGTTGTAAAAGGGAATTAGAAAAGTGATGGGTTGCTAGTCGCACCGCATTGCTAATGATATATCTATTGCGACCCATTCCTTTGACCGCCTTTAAAATTGGCGTAAAAAAACGACAGGTAAAGATTATTCCTTGTAAATTTTAAGATGTAGAACTTGTGCCTACTGCCATCTGTAGTGTTTTATGTAAACTGCGGCTACACACAGTAAATATAGCAAGCAAGATAAGTGAAAGGAAACGTTGCTTCTTGTAGTTAAGTCTCTTGATCAATAAGTGTTTTGTGATATATTTTATAGATGGTGTTGTGAAGAGGAAATTGAAATAAAACATAAGATGGGTTTTGACACACTCATCATTGTTTCAGTCAAACAGTGTTTCATACAATCAGCCCTTAATAAAAAATTGCCAAGAAAAATAACACACTTAAATGTAAATAAATATACAAAAAGGTTAAAATTAACAAAGTTTAAAATCCTACGTAATAAATTCTTGAATGACGATAATATGATGAAGATCCTTCAGAGTCAGAACTCGCTTGTTCAGATTTACTCTTTTCACTTTCATTTGATTCTGGTATCTCACTAGCGTCCTCGACGACAGGCATCATCACTACACCTGAGCTCAACTTTTCATTACTTTGCATTATTAATGATACAACTGTCGGTACCGTCACAGGTGTGACTTCAACTGGTTCAGTTTTTGTTACAATGGGTTCAACTTCTTCAGCTTTCTTTGGCTCTTCATGGGAAGATTCTATGGATGATTCATTAATATTTTCCTTTACAATTTCAAGTGCTTTTTTACTTGGTTCTTGTACGGCTTCTTTTACCGGTATGCTTTGCTTTTCCTTATTTTCATTTGATTCGTAAAAGTAGTCTTTGCCAGGAAAATAGTGGTTAATTTTTACGCCGTGGCCGAATTCCCTCTTGTGATCAAAGACAGAGAAGGCGTTGTCTCCATGTTTGTTATATGATTTGCTGACTACTGCATTGAATCTGTAACGTGTAATGATTAACCTAGAACATTTATTTAGATATAAACTTAATAAACGAAGAAATATTAGTTACTTTTGCCGGCGGCTTTCCTCTAGGTAGGTAACGTGGATCCTCCGGGTACATAATCCTTTTAATTAAACTATGTCCAGGCCAAATTTTATGGGTCGGTTTAGTGGCTAAAGATTGAAAACGTAACAGACAGACTGATGTTCTATACAGGTATTATAAAGAGGATCTGTGTTTTAGTTGTAATGGATAAACTCCGAAACACCTAAACCGATTAAGAAAGATTATACGGTTATAAGCTATAATTAACGCCAAACAAGTAGTGGAAAAACAGCCAGAAAGAGTAAAAAGTGTTATTACTAGTTTGACTAAAGCAAAAGTTTTATTTTGCTTTAAATACCTAATGTTAAATGCATAGACTAGTGCAGAATCAGATAGTTAAAATTATTTACATACCCATGGTTATCATCAGCATCGTATTGTACCTTCCGCAGGGAACCATCGGCTTCGACCAAACTGTACTCCCCTCTCACTCTATCTCCATCTCTGGATTCGTGGTGGTGTTTGTGGTCTCCAGTTTTTTTATCTGATACAGCATACTCAAATTCATATTTAGGGTAAGCCTGAAAAGGAAGTAAGGTTGTCATCTCGAATGAATTGTCATGTCTAAGAAACAAGACTGATATTTTGTTTATTCTTTACTAAAGAAAGCTTTGATTATACTACGGCAATAAAAAGACAATTAAAGCATGAAAAAGAAAGGAAAAGACTTTTTAAAAATGAAATTATTAATATTTTTATTTGTCACTGGTTAATAATCTAAGCTTGTTAAATTATTATCATGTGATTATTAGTAATAAACGAAATAGTGTTTAGTCTGCAAATTGAGGTAGTAAAATTTTAGACAACACACTTTATACTTACATAAAAATCATATGTGTGCATATATTTTGAGCTCGGCGGATGATAGACCTTGATATATTGCCATGTCTTTGCGTTTTCGTGACTGTCTCTAAACTTCTGGCTAGGTTCTATAAACACTGCTTGACTCACTCCCACGACGCAAACGAATAAAACTATCTGCAATAATAAACACACAGACACTTTAATAATTACATATGTATCCGTAAAATAATAATTCTCTTTAATAATAAAAGCATGTAATTGAATTATAATTTAATTACTTTTTGACTCATTGTAGATAAATTAATATGAACTGTCGCCTACAAAAAGTACTAGCGAACTGTTGACAAATGGTACCTCCATAAACCGTTTTATACTTTTGCGATTCCGATTATGACTATTACATAAAAATTCTCAAAATTTCTAATATAATTCCATTATTGTTTTAGATGCAGGTGGAAAGAATATAGTGGATCTTACAGTGGATACCATAGATTTAATACTACTATCAAAAGTGAGCATTGCATTTAATAAAAGTGAGCAATACTCGTACTCTGAAACAAATAACACAACATATAATTTTTATCGATATCAATTAATTAAAAAAAAACACGATAATTTGATAACTTTAATGTGGGATATATTTTATTTTGAAACCATTCATTCTAACATCTAGACTAATTTGGACTATTAAAATTTCTCAACTTATAAAGAGGAAAGATTTGGTATTTCAATGTTACTTTATAAGGGATAAATTTATAACTACTGGACCGATTTTAAAAAAATCATAAACAGAAAATTGATTATATAAGGATATTCCCGGTTAGTTTTAATGTACTTATACATCAAATTCTAATAAAGCAATTTATTTTTATAAGTGCTTTCATCAGTTATCCTAATCCCAACTAATATTATAAATGCGAAAGTGAGTTTGTTTGTTACGCTTGCACGCTATATCTACTGAACCGATCATCATTAAATATTGCATACACATTGCTATATATCACGCGGGCGAAGCCGCGGGTAACAGCTAGTTTTAAATTTTACAAACCAATATTAATATATCTCATGGTTTTTACGGTCTTATCCATGTTAGTACCGTAAAAATATAGTAGATTATCGTATCATCGCCAAAGATATCAAAAGAGGCAATGAGTCCATTTTTCTAGTGAACCGAAAAGAGGAGAATAAAGAAATGACACAGACGTATCCTAATTTTTTATTGTTCTTATTGGTGTGTTAATTTTTTAAGCAAACATTTTCTTTTGTATAGGTTTGCTGCGTAAAATTAAGTATTTAAAATATGATTTGACGTGAAAATGAGCAAATGAGCCTGAGAAGGCATATTTTGTGAATAAATCTTTGAATCTAGAATTATTTGATTATGGCTCAAGCTATATACTTGCTAGATATCTAAGCAAAATGCATGTGTCATTTGAGTGATTAACTTTACATAGGTACTTTTCGAATAATAGCCGTTTAACTTATTGCATATGCAGAATAAACGGGCTGACGAAACATATGTCAAAGACTTCATTTTCACTGTTTATTTTACACAGGCTTTGGACAGGAACTTCAATCGCATTCATATCCTGGGACCGGATTTTGGATTATGAAAATACTTTTTTCCATTTGTCCTTGAATACGTAATGTGTTCAACTGGTTAGCTTGTATTTATAGGTATATATAAACTCAGGCAATGGCTTACCTATATACCAAGTAACATCCACATTCATTTAACAGTTTACTCCTGTTCGAGTATCAAACATCCAAATCTTCAAATTTTCACGTTTATAATATTATGAGTAAAAATTTGTATTTGTGTTTAATTTTTTCCCCAGTCTCCTCTCTAGCACCAATACGGAGCCAAAATTTGAAAGAGAGTGGATTGCGGCCTGTTATCATCCTAACATCACAATTCAATGGACGCGATGACTGCATTGTTCAATAGCTTGAAGGAAATGCTATTTAGTAGCATAGAGTATTCTGTACCGATGTAATCAATTTGGTTCATCTTATTTTTTTGTTTCTATTAGTAATGAAAGAGATATAGTTAAGGAAAGTGTAGGACTAGCCATTCAAAAAGGCACATATCTTCAGGTCTGCATTAAGTCGGTTGGATTAATACAATATTTTAAGTACACGTCCTAAATTTAACTGGTCAAACAAACTTGTAATATTTATGGTAACAGTAAGTATAATTAAGGTCAATACCAGTATGATACACAAAATGAGTGAAAATCTGCTTCTCTTTTATTAATAGGGACTTATTACACGTACTTTTTATGTTTTAATTTTAATAATAATTCTGACGAAATGAAGAGTCCCCTTGTACACTCTATTTAGATTACGAGTAGGTTTAAAATATGAGAATACAGCATCCTTGGCATTTGAGCGTTATCCCAGTTGCATGTACAGCTGTGGTACATTCGAGCCCGGGGTGCGCTATTATGAAAGCATATATGTTGTAATGTTATTTGGATAACTATTCACGGGCTTATCTCTTTTATTCATAGGGACTTATTACACGAACTTCTTTTAATATTTTATTGCCATTCTGACGAAATGAAGAGTAAGAACCACAGGATATAGCCAGATGTTTTCCCAGTTGTATCTACAGATGTGGTATGTTTGAGACCAGGGTTGACTTTTATGAAACCATTATCCCATTACCAGAAATTATTTAGTTAACAATTTACGGGTGGCCGCCTGCCGATGGCAAAACTTCTTGTGTAAAAATAAGACCACAACATAACCGAACTTATTCGTATATTGCAATAAATAAATTGTTAACACAACATGTGGAGGCACAGAACTTGAAGTATTAGATTAATGCTTGTAGTATTGAAGAACAGGTGCGGACTTCACAAGGACTGGAGCAGTCTTGACCAAGACTGGGGCCTGGGTGGGGGCGGTGTTGTGTACGACAGCGTTGAAACCGTTGTGGGCGTCAGCGGTGTACTCCACGGTCCTGATGGAGCCGTCGGCCTCGTGGAAAGAGTAGGAGCCCTTCACAGCGTCACCATCACGCACCTCGTGCTGGGACTTGTTGTCACCGGAGTGACCATCAGCAACAGAGTATGAGTACTCGTATTTGGGATGTGACTGAAAAAACAAGTTTTAAAACTTAAAAAGACCAAAAGTGAAATATAAATCTGTCATCACTAGAAAATGTATATGGTTTTATGGCATTATTTTTAAAATCGCTCTTTATCATAGGTATGTATGCTACGTATTTTATCATAGGTATGTTATATCAAAAGAAAATAATGGTTGAGTTAAATGTTACATTGGTTGGTAAATAAATAGACATGACTTAAGAAAAAGAAAATTCAACTATTTCTAAGTGATATTATTTATAAACTTACCACAACTTCTGGTTCATGAGCTACCACTTTGGCAATGGGAGCAGAGTATTGGACAGGGGCGCTGTATGACACGGGGGCGCTGTGGTATACGGGGGAGCTATGGTATACGGGGGAGCTGTGGTACACGGGGGCGGAGACGGATACCTTCTCAACAACTGGGGCTGAAACATACTTAGTCACAGGGGATACCAATTTAGTGATCTGAGGCTGTTGGTAAACGTGAGAAGACTCGACAGAGTACTTGACAGGGGCGGACTGGTAGTACACAGGGGACTGGTAGGCTACAGGAGCGGAGACGTATTTGGTGGCAATATCGTGAGGCTCGTCGTGGCGGATGATGCTTTGGGAGGACACTGCTTCGGAATAGTGCTGAGGCTCAGCCAAGAGTCCTGCTTGGCATACAGCCACCAGCGCGAACAAGGAAATAATCTGCAAAAACAATCGTAGATATGAAATAACACTCTTACTTAAAATTTTAACTGAGTAAAAAGGCTTATATGCATGTAAAATTTATATTATGTTTAGTATTTAAGGTGACATATTATGATATCAAAAACTTACTAATACATAATTATTACAACTTAATTAAAAATTAAAACTTATGGTCTAAAATTTTTAATATTTTGTCTAAATCTGCACAAACCAAATAATAAAATGAAAACCATTTCAACTTACTTTTGAGAACATTTTGTGTGTTTCTGTGTTGTAACCTGATCGTTAATGATATTCTTTATTAAGTGCGATCCAGTTATATACTCACATATCAGTGCAAATTCTCAAAAAACGTAAGTAGTGGAAGCTGCCAAACGAGAATTGACCTTACCCTGGGTCATGCATTGCCCTGAATAAACCCTTCACTTTATGTAAAGAATTCAATGGAAACATCGTTTAAATTATCAATTAAAAATTCATACCTTGACTTAATTGCAAATCAGGATCTTTGTTTATCAAATGATCTTTTCTTTGTTTGTCAGTAACCAATACTTTTGTCAGATCATCAAACTGCTGTAACCCGTCCTATATAAAATTATGTTAGTTAAACCCTGTCCGATAACTCCGGTGAGGTTTAACTCAGCCCGTCAATATCAAAATTTTTTCCTGTAGCTTCATAGAAATTAAAAAAAATATATATATCTACATATTCATATAAATTTCGCGGCCGGCTGAACACTTATGTAAGAAAATATAATATTTCCCTAATTCCAGCATTAGTCCAATAATATAAAAAGTTGTTCATAGGTATTGACCACCTGAGTTGTGAGGATTATAATTAACATATTGTACATCTCAGAACAAATATCAAAAACTCCATTAATTTTTTTTCCTTGTGCTATGGATAGACCTTTCAAAACAGACATTTAAGTTTTTTTGTGATATAGAACGGCAAACGTGCGAGCGGGATACCTGATGGTAAGTGATCACCGCTGCATGGACAACTGCGGCACCAGGAGTGCAATAAGAGTTTTTTTAGAAAACCTATTTTAAGATGTAAAAGTTATAATGTCACATGTTTTTAGAATTATTATTTAATTTAATTTATTTATTTGAAACTTTCACTCTCTTTACAGGTTTCCCTCATACAATAGTGAAGTTAAACATTTCATTTAATTTCTATAGTATGATGTTCAGTCCAGGAACAACATAACAGAGCTATGTTATTAGCAAGCTTGTTCAGTATTCGGAGTTTGGCGATGCAATGGTGGCTTTTTAACCGACTTTAAACAAAGGAGGAGGTTCTCAATTCGTCGGAATCTTTTTTTATGTATATTCCTCGAGTTCTCGAAGACGCCTGGACCGATTTAAAATTCTTTTTTGTTCGATGGGTAATACTTTACAGATGATCTCATTAAATTTTAATCGAAATGTGTCGAGCACTTTTTGAAAAAAATACACAAAAACAAAAAAAATGTTTTCTGGCATGCCGTTCGGTTTACATTTAAGTATTTATATTTTATTCTTATGCTTATTCAAACAAATTGATAGGGTTGAAATCGGTATTTTGTTTTTTGTAAAAAATATGTTAAATTATAATAAATTTGTTCGTGCCTTTGTTATTGCGAACAGGGGAGGTAAACATTAAAAAGTGGTCTTCTGATTTTATGAATTTACTTGGATGTGGATTGGTCACACGAAATGTATATTTGAACGCGTGACGTGAGAACTTTGTTCAGTAGCTTATTCGTTTAAAGAAAATGGCCTCATTATAAAAGTTGCAATATTAGAACGAAGTTCCTTATCGCGCGTTGCGAAAGGGGGCTAGACGGTAAAAATTAAGACCAAAAGTTGTAACGACACGTTTTGCTATAGGTGCTTCTATAGAAATTTTATAACAGAATGAGTCGTCAGCCGGTGTCTATTTAAAATGGTGGCGATCGAGAAATTCACACTTCTCACCTTTCCGTCAATTATAACTTGAGCCAGGGTCAGGTTAATCTGGTTGGACTCGAGAAGTTGGTAATTTTTTTTATCCGTTCAGTGTAACCAGAGCTCTTACTTTTTTAAAAGGCGTGAGTTTAGATGCTGTAACTAATCGAAAGGAACTTCATTCCATCCGTGTGTCCCTTGACACCTCTCAAGTATTTTTGTATGTCAGACTTTAAAATATGGGCTAACCAAATTCAATGAATTAATATTAAATTACAAGTGTTCTACAGGATCCTCAGATAGAGAGCGGTCACGCATTCCACGTTCAAGAACTAAGTTTTATTCATTGTGTTGTATTTCATTACATAGATGTTTAAAGAGATATTTCTATATCCTTGTCGGTCAACCTGAATTATGACAGTAGAGATAGCGGCTAGCAGCGGTAGATTGCAAACGCGGAACAATTGAATTCGTGACCGCTCTTTGCTTGAGAGATCCCTAGTAGTCAGTAGTACTATGATTTTTTTTTAAAGTTATATTTATATCGTACTAACAGCCCTCCCCGGCAGCGCCATGTATACCCCTATAACCTTCCTCATGAATTACTCTATCTATTGGTGAAAATTACATGAAAATCCGTTTAGTAGTTTTTGAGTTTATTGCAAAGAGACAGACAGACGCGGCGGAGGACTTTGTTTTATAATTCGTAGTAATTATGATTTCTATACGCTATCGCATTAGGTAAAATAAATTAATAAATATACAAAATAAACCTTAAGAATGCCGCACGCCGAATGCATCACTAATAATTTACAGTATAACCCATATTAAGCCAAACGGTTACGGTTTCTGCTCTTCCGTGATAATCTAAGAGAAAATTAAAAAACCGGCCAAGTGCGTGTCGGGCCACGCGCAGTGTAGGGTTCCGTAGTTGCGAATGACAACTTTGAGTTCACACTATTCACACTCGCACCTTACAGTTTAGCGACCAAAAACATCTAACAATGAAAATAGTATGAAATTTTACAGTTTATAAGTTGGTTGCCTATAACTTTTTAGTTTGTACTTAGTACTCAGCTCTGATAGTTTTCCTTTAAACTTCAGTACATATACTACTGCTGTAATTTTTTTCACGTATCTATATATAACCGTTTAGCAGATAGAGGGGGGGGACACTTACCTCTAACAAAAATCTGCACTTTAAAACCAAATATTTCGGAAACGGATCCCTAAATCGGAAAATGGTGTTCTCAACCTCATAATATTTTTGATAGATCTATTTAACGATACCCCACACGATGGGTAAATAGAGAAAAAAAAATTACTCCCCCAATTTACTTGTATGGGAGCTACCCTAAAAAAAATTTTTTTTCATGTTTTTATTCTACCACTTTTTTGCCATGATTAATATACATATCCATACCAAATTACAGCTTTCTAGTACTTATAGTCTCTGCGTAAAACCGCGGACGGACAGACAGACAGACAGACAGACAGACAGACAGACAGACAGACATGGCGAAACTATAAGGGTTCCTTGTTTACTACGGAACCCTAAAAAACGTGGCAGCAAACTAGCATGGTACCCATCTACCCATCTATCAGGCTATAAGTACTAGAAAGCTGTAATTTGGTATGGGTATGTATATAAATCGTGACAAAAAAGTGGAATAAAAAAATCATGAAAAAAAATTGTTTTAGGTTAGCTCCGATACAAGTAAAGAGGGAGTAATATTTTTTTTTTACAAACCCATCGTGTCGTGTATTGTTAAATAGGTCTTTGAAAAATATTGTGAGGTTAAGAACACCATTTTTTGATTTAGAGATCCGTTTCCGAAATATTTGGTTTTAAAGTGCAAATTTTTGTTAGAGGTAAGTGTCCCCCCTCTATCTGCTAAACGGTTATATATGGCAACGTGAAAAAAATTACAGCAGTAGTATACATACTAAAGTTGAAAGAAAAACTATCAGAGCTGAGTACTAAGTACAAACTTAAAAGTTATAGCCAACCAACTTATAAAATGTAGTCAAAAATGTAAAATTTCATACAATTTTCATTGTTAGATGTTTTTGGTCGAACTCTCATAGTTGTCATTGGCAACTACGGAACCCTACAATGCGCGTGGCCCGACACGCACTTGGCCGGTTTTAATAGCGAAATAATGCGTTTTTGCATTGCATGATTTCATGGTAAATGTTTAGTTTGGAATATCATATACTTCTCTTTTCTGAGCAAAATCAGTTCAGTCAATTCAAACAATTAATCAGTATTATAAATCATAAGGTCTAATTAATTATTGTTGCATTATTTGGATAAGGTATGAAACAAAACAAAAAGTAAGTATATCGAATTCATTCGTATATTGCAATAAATAACAATTATATTACGATCTAAGCGTTTCTATGCTTTGGTTGAGATCTAGTGGTGATAGTATGCGGGGGCGGCGGCGTAGACAGCCTTGACGGCCACGGGGGCGGCGGTGGGGGCGGTGTTGTGCACCACCGCGTTGAAGCCGCTGTGGTCGTCAGCGGAGTACTCCACGGTCCTGACGGAGCCGTCGGCCTCATGGAAGGAGTAGGAGCCCTTCACGACATCACCATCACGCACCTCCTGCTGGGACTTGTTGTCGCCGGTGTGTCCGTCAGCGACGGAGTAGTTGTACTCGTATTTAGGGTAAGCCTAGAAAAATATCAAATTAATACCAAGTCCTCAGATTATTGCAGAATCTTGACTAGAAGGGAAAAATAAAAAATCTTACGATTTCCTCAGGTTGAGCCAAGACCTTGGCAACAGGGGCAGCGTGGTAGGCAACTGGAGCGGGAGCAGCGTGGTAGGTCACGGCAGCGGGGGCGGCGTGGTAAGAGACGGCGGCGGGGGCAGCGTGGTAAGAGACGGCAGCGGGGGCGGCGTGGTAAGAGACGGCAGCGGGGGCGGCGTGGTAGGTGACTGGGGCGGGGGCGGCATGGTAGACGGGAGCAGCAGCCACAAGCTTGGTCGCCTGAGGCTGGTCGTGGCGTACGATGCTCTGCGAGGAGACTGCGGCGGCGGAGGAGTAGTGAGCGGGCGCGGGCAGGAGACCGGCCTGGGACACCGCCACCAGAGCGCACAGGGCTACGATCTGAAAGACACATTTTTGATTAAATTATGTTTGTATGTATTTCACTTGCATGTATGTATATTTGTTCACTATATCACTTAAAAATCACACTTAGCACTTACTTTGGAGAACATGTTGCTTAGGAATGATCAAACACTGAATGATGTCTGTCCTGAGTAAGGATCAGGTTATATACTTCGCCCAATCCTATTCAACGAGACTCATTGCGAGACAAAGTAGTGGAAGTTGTCAAACGAGCTTAGGATATAGGCGACCTTGCCCCTGGTTGTACTTTCGCTAATCGATCCATTCACTAAATGCAGCAGTGACACGAGATGATATTACAAAAAAGTATCGTGAAATTTTCTAGGCATAAAACTATGAGGACCTTACAGACATTTTTTTCGATGCGCTTTGGAAAAACTTTCCAAGTGTCTATTACACATCAGTGAAAAAATCGTTGTAAACCAAAAATAAATAAATATATACGGACAAATCACATAGATTGAGCTAGCCCCAAAGTAAGTTATTAAGTAAATTGTGTTATGGGATACTTACTTAACGATACTATATTTTATAATAAATACATATATTTATAAACATTCAAGACCCAGGTTAATCTAAAAAAGATAATTTTCCATCTTGACCTGACCGGGGATCGAACCCGGGACCATCCGTGTAACGGCGTGTTGACCACTGCGCCATGGAGCTCGTCAGATATAATAAGTACTTATATACATTAAGTATGTTCTTATAAAATAATGATTTTTTTCATTATTAGATTGTAAACCGGCTGTAAAATGACAGGCAGCGAGCCGTAGAAACTTAGTCACATCATTTGACATCTATCAAGTAATAATTCTCTGCAAAAGTGTGCAACGAAATGTGAAAGTGGACTTCATTCGTTAGAAAAATAAACACAAAATAATTATCAAATCTGCTGCTATAAGTTGATTTCTGTTTAATGAAGATGAATGATGAAGAAGAAGAATGAAAATGATTGACTAAGCGTGCTGGGTCTTTTAAAATTGAGTTAGAGCGAAAATATTGTTTTTATATGAACTTATATACAAAGTGGAAGGGACATACCTGTAATAAATTGAACTACGGGCCAGACCACTTTATTATAATGAAATTAAAATAACAGTCTAAAAACTAAAAAAAAATATTCGACGGCCCGGGCAGCTGCACAATTTTGTATGGAAGTGCCGAAATTTATTTTTGTTTTTGGCTGTTATTTTAATTTCATTATACTATATTGATCTCGTATAGATCGTGGTTCAATTTATTACGGGTATGTGCCTTCCACGTTGTATAAGTATGTATACTAACGTTTGTAAGTTAGTCTAACTTTCACGTTCATTGAGTAGAGCATCAAAATAACTTATTTATTAACATATTAAAAAACAGCTCGCAAGGTCCAAATTCCTGGCGAACTAATCGTTTTCTAGTGGGCAGTCGATTAATAGTTCTAAATACTAACAAACAGTATGATTAAAATTGTCTTCAAAAATACTAAGTGCAAATTGAAATATTTCCTATGTTACTTTGTATTAAAATTTTAATTTACTATTTATTTATTTATTTTATTTTATCAGTACAAACTTATACATATGATATATAATGATATTCAACATGTCATAATAATAATAATTTATTCATCAAATAATTTGCATCTAACAAAGAATTCCCTGTGCCTCTTTGTAACCTTTTCATATAAGTAGAAGATTTTCTCACTAAAGTAAGTTCCATGGAGGTGAATATGGATGGACTTTTATTTCCTTTCACTTTTACTTCGCGATAATATTCAATAGTATATCAAACAAACGAAGAAATCGACAAGGATAGCGTAAGCTCCACTATTACGACCTTACACTAGGTAAGGTCAAAAGCGTGCGCTAAGCTTGTTCGGCGACTTTTATTACATTAATGAATGAACTAGGTTTGACACTACTATAAAACTTGATCACGCGTATCACTTTTTATCATTTACGATTTGATCGTTTAGTGAAACAATCAACATGTTCAGCAAAGTGAGTAATTTTACAAGTAAAAACACATATTGTGTCGATATAAGTTATTTACAGAGTGAATACAACTGTTTAGTATGGTGCTCATAATGAAAATAAAAATAAAAAACATCTATTTATGGTAAATTTCAGTTTGTAGCCCTGTGCGCTCTGGTGGCAGTGTCTCAGGCCGGTCTCCTGCCCGCACCCGCTCACTACTCCTCCGCCGCCGCCGTCTCCTCACAGAGCATCGTGCGTCACGACCAGCCTCAGGGTACTAAGTTCGTGGCTGCTGCTCCCGTCTACCACGCCGCTCCCGCCCCAGTCACCTACCACGCCGCCCCCGCCGCCGTCTCTTACCACGCCGCCCCCGCTGCCGTGACCTACCACGCCGCTCCCGCTCCAGTTGCCTACCACGCTGCCCCTGTTGCCAAGGTCTTGGCTCAACCTGAGGAAATAGTAAGTATTTCTTTATTTCCTTCAAGGCAAGATTCTGAGATAATCTAAGGACTTTGTATAAATTTCTAAACTTTCTAGGCTTACCCCAAATACGAGTACAACTACTCCTTGGCTGACGGACACACCGGCGACAACAAGTCCCAGCAGGAGGTGCGTGATGGTGATGTCGTGAAGGGCTCCTACTCCTTCCATGAGGCCGACGGCTCCGTCAGGACTGTGGAGTACTCTGCTGACGACCACAGCGGCTTCAACGCAGTGGTGCACAACACCGCCCCCACCGCCGCCCCTGTGGCCGTGAAGGCTGTCTACGCCGCCGCCCC
This sequence comes from Rhodophaea formosa, assembly GCA_963082605.1. NCBI lineage: Eukaryota > Metazoa > Arthropoda > Insecta > Lepidoptera > Pyralidae > Rhodophaea > Rhodophaea formosa. The sequence continues at coordinate 8,357,778 of OY720208.1, read as the reverse complement.
CGCGTACTATCACCACTAAATATCTACCAAAGTATATAAAATAATATAACATAATTTATGAAAATACATGTAATTATCAATGTACTCAGCATTATTTTTATTTCCCCCATGATTTATTTTTCAATAGGTGACCTCTGTTTTATCTGCTGTGAGAAAGCATAAGCTATAAACAAATAAACTTGATAGTTAAATAAAGTGTTGCAAAATATAAGTGTAACATTTATCATATTTATCAGATGACTCCTTCCAATAATTAATGCTATTTCATTGCAATTTTGCACGGCAATAGGCACTTGTGTTAGATTTCAAACTGACTAAATACATACAAAAATTCTCAAAACACCCATCGAGCGATAACTTATTGTGCTTTTCAACTACGTCTAATCTACAAGAAACTTGTAACTTAAAACATACACCCTAATCTTTGACCACATGGCAAAGATTATGATGCACAGGCCAGCAAACTATCCAACCACAGGCGCAACAAACAGCTTTGTCAATTTCTATATCTTTATCTATTTTGATAAAATATATTGAAATTGACTATCAAAGGTTATGTATTCTTTACTTCAAACGGAATTAAATAAATAGAACTAAAAAGAACAAAATTAATCGTTTATTTAGTGTAGGAAACCAGAAGTTGTAAGCAGGCACCCAACACACGTAAAAACCATTCTATTAGTTCACATAATTAGTAGGTTTTAGTGTATAAATAATTAACTTCAGGATACGGTTATTTGGAAATTGTCATAAACAGGGCAAATAGGGATCTACTCATGTATATAGCGAAAAATTAATTACGTACATAATTATACGTATATTTTTTATGCCTGCATATGTTAAAATTTGGGCTTAAGATATTATCATCACCTTCATTAGGGCTTTTTTAGGGTCCAATGCAGGAGCACTAACATATACCGCCGTATATTAGCCAGAGCAGTCAGAGGATTTGGCCTACACTTTCTATGACGGTGACATGACGGGTTGGAGAGGTCTCTTCGATGTTTATAAGCTTTGTTTAGCTTGTGTTTCCTAATTAGCTTTCTACGATATCCAAGGGAAGTATATGAAAAATTTTCTTTTTAAAACTTGATAAATGAACTTCTGCACTGTTTGCTTAATTTGTTCTTATGTAAATCATTTCCGGATAAATCTGCTGTTTTCAGAAGAAATTCATTTTTAGTAGAATGTTATAGGAGAGTGTCAGAATGTGTTTTCTGACTGTCAGAGCCGAAACCCCTAGTAATATGAAAAAAGGAAAGATAGTTTACAAAAATATTATTATTTATATTATTTTTTTATGCTTTTGTATACTAGTGTATCTTTTTATTTATTTTTATTTTTCATAAGGGGCTACAGAAAGTTTTTTTTTTTGTAAAAATATGCGGTATTCCGTCTATGTGGATGATAATTTATTTCATTTAAACAAATGTTATTTTTTTTTGTAAAATTGAATGATTTGAATATTATGATATGCGTAGGTGGAAGCGAAGATTACAACTTTTTGCAAAAAAATGCATTTTATATTTGTCAATTTTTAGGCGGCTACGATACCACTACACAGACAGAAGTTGATCGACAGCAACCGGCAGCGGCGACACGTCCATACAAAGTTTAGATAAAACCATCGCAATCCATATACATTTGAAAAGGGTGCAACACGTCGCTGTCGTATAATTTCAAAGTAACCTGAAAGTGTGACTTATACCTAGGTAATACGTCATTAAGTCAAGAGGCTGAAATTGTTATCATCATCATCATCATCATCAGGTCTTTCTAGTCTCCACTGCAGGAGCACGACCCTTTCTGTACTACCAGAGCTATATATTAGCTTGAGTAGTCAAAGGATTTGGCCTACACTCTCCACGCTGGCCAGACGGGTTGGAGAGGTCTCTTTGATGTTTATAAGCTTTGTTTAGCTTGTGTTTCCTTAGTCGCCTTTTACGACGTCCACAGGATGACTTGGAGTGGTCCTATTCTACTCTGCCGGGAACCACATGGCGCTTACTTAAGTATAATTGAAAAGCATTGTTTTCCATGGTGTATTATGTTCATCTCAGAAACAAGTGGTGGCAGGCTTATTCCCACGCATAAGGTTCGGGTCCGGAACTAGGCAGGAGCGTTACCCTATAAAGATTGTGCATCCAAGTCCCATCAGGGCTGTCTGTCGTGGGTGGACCGAGGCTTTCGATCCATGCCCTTGCGTTACTTTGTTATTCTAGTGGTAATAAAGACCAACCGTCATTATTATGTAGTAAGTACATATTCATTACTATGCTTATTTTATGATTGATAAACAATATGTACAGTTAAATTATATATAATTACGTATGTATGTATCCAGTTAGATTATTACTATTGTTTCTTTCTCTTTTAATTATTGTTATCACCACCCTACGCACCAGCCACACCTTATTTGCTGATTGGTCCTATAAATATAAAAATATAGGGTTATCACACAAATTGAGCTAGCCCCACAGTAAGTTGTGAACTTGTGTCGCAGGATACTAACTCAACGATACTATATTTTATAACATACTAGCAGCCCTACCCGGCTGCGCCCGGGCATGTATTATACCTTAAAACCTTCCTCGTGAATCACTCTATCTATTGATGAAAACCGTATGAAAATCCGTGGAGTAGTTTTTGAGTTTATCGCGAACAGACTGACAGACAGATAGACAGACGCGGCGGAGGACTTTGTTTTATAATATGTAGTGATACTTATATAGATAAACATCCTAGACCCAGGTCAGACCGGGGATCGAACCCGGGACCCCCGTGTCGCAGGTTGGCGTGTTGACCGCTGCGCCACGGAGCTATGGTTGACTGGTAGAGAATGCCTTATGGCATTAAGTCTGCCAATTGTACTTTTATTTACTGTGCAATAAAGTTTGAATAAATAAATAAAAAAAAACATCCCACTTTCCACCGTTTGGTTCCCGGTGGAGTAGAATAAGATCCGCCAAGTCTTCCCGTAGATGTCGTAGAAGGCAACTTAGGTATTATTTTTAAATGACTGTGTAGCTAGCTCCAAGGGAGCTTTCGCTACTTTACCAGACTTTTTGAGGTGAGAGCAGAGTGCCCTAAGCTAAACAAAGCTTATGAACATCAAACAGACCTCTCCAACCCGTCTGACCAGCGTGGAGAGTGTAGTCCAAATCCTCTGACTGCTCAGGCTCTATCAGCCTGAGCACTCAGAGGATACAGAGAGGATCGTGCTCCTGCAGTGGAGACAAAAAACCTAATGATGATGATAATGATCTCACTGTGCCAGCTTTAATAGGACATATTACTGAAAGCTGTGCCGTCAGAGTGCACCACTAGCACATACAGTAAAAGAGGTTTGACACTGAAAAGTATGTATTTGAAAATGTCAAAGTCGCAATTAATTTGTAAAATTATACATTATTCCTTTATTAATTTGATTTTAAAATACTCCTATGAGTATTAAAATATAATAATGTATTGGTGCTGCGTATTTGTATGTCAAATAAAGGCAATTTATTGCGACTTTGACAGACTTGTCAATGTCAAACATTTATTTACTGTCTCTGCTAATGCTGCCCTCTGGCGGGAGAACATTGCAGTATTATCTCCTATTGACACCATTTGAGAGAAGCAATTATGAAAATTAAATAAACTCGTGCAAGTCACGGCATTAGTCCGGAGTAATAACGTACGTCACAGCGCGTCGCGGTCAGCCCGGACGCTAGGGGTTAGTCCTTTATGCTGTTTTCATTTAGGTGTAGAATATTTCTGAGAGATAGTTTACATGGACAGAATTCGATTACGCGTCACGAATGTCTTTAACCCAGCCACGGTATGTTTGTACGTAATATGAGTGAGATTATAGAGATACACAAATGCTATTTTTTTTTCCAAATTTAACTTGAATTACATTTTTCAAGTACATAAAGACCTTAGGCTTAACCGCGGACAGCTACAATAGAAGGACAGGTGGACAGATGGATATGACTAAACTATAAGGGTATACTTAACTACGGAACCATAGAAATGGGAATCTGCAAATTGTTATTAGTCTTTTCACTGTACAGGTATATCTCGTTTGAATGAAAAATTGTATAATAAGTATTTATATCTTCAAATATATCTAAAACCTATGTTGTACACGGTTGCTAAATTCGTGAAAGCTAATACTCATACACGCATTATGACCGGGGGCAAGGTCAAGTCCTTAGCCTGAATGGTTACTCCTACTACTTGATTTCGATATGATCTTATGTTATTAGGCGTTCAATTGAATTGGTATAAAACCTAGACCATATTTTAATAATCTATCATTAAATATTTGATCGTGTGATAGAAACAAGTAAAATGTTCTCCAAAGTAAGACTTACGGATTATAGATCAATTACTGAGAGTAATTTTTATACGATATATTTAAATACCTATTCTTATTTTCAGATTGTAACCCTGTGCGCTTTGGTGGCGGTGTCCCAGGCTGGTCTCCTGCCCGCACCCGCTCACTACTCCTCCGCCGCCGCCGTCTCCTCACAGAGCATCGTGCGCCACGACCAACCACAGACCGCCAAGCTCTTGGCTGCTCCCGTGTACCACGCTGCCCCCGCCCCTGTTACCTACCACGCTGCTCCTGCCGCTGTCACTTACCACGCAGCCCCCGCCGCCGTGTCTTACCACGCCGCCCCCGCCGTTGCGTACCATGCTGCCCCAGTCACCAAGGTCTTAGCTCAAGCTGAGGAAATCGTGAGTTCTTTCACATAATTTTCAGTGTTCAACATTAAAAATATATTATATAATTAAAGTACAATTAAAAATTCATTTAATTTTCCTTACAGGCCCACCCCAAGTACGAGTACTCTTACTCCGTCGCTGACGGACACACCGGCGACAACAAGTCCCAGCAGGAGGTGCGTGACGGCGATGTCGTGAAGGGCTCATACTCCTTCCATGAGGCTGACGGCTCCGTCAGGACCGTGGAGTACTCCGCTGACGACCACAGCGGCTTCAACGCGGTGGTGCACAACACCGCCCCCACCGCCGCCCCCGTGGCCGTCAAGGCTGTCTACGCTGCTGCCCCCGCGTACTACCACCACTAAATCGCTATTGATGCTTATAATTTATTACAATACAAACAATAAGAACTATAGTTATTTGTTTTAGTTTAAAAATATAAAATCTGGCCAAATGCGAGTGCACCAAAAGGCACCAAAGACTGCAGATTATTATTAAATCTTTTTTTTATTGCAAAGCATGAAAGCTTTGGCAAATACTATAACCAACTCGTAAACGCGTAAGGTTTCCAATGATTGGTATCTCCATACGTTGAAATTTGTTGAGGTATGAAGTTATGATGAAATAATTAAAATCTCAGATATTTACATATAACAAATAAACATGAACACGATATACACTCTATTTTGGCCGTCGTGTAAAACCCTTATATGATCACTAGCTGTAACCCGCGGCTTCGCCCGCGCTACTGAAAGCCTATGTCCTTCTCGGTACCATAACCTATGTGTATGCAAAATTTCATGATGATCGGTTCCGTAGATATGGCGTGAAAGCGTAACAAACAAACAAACAAAAAAATTCACTTTCGCATTTATAATATTAGTTGGGATTTCGTTATCCGTTTGTTTATCAAGACCCTTTTTAGGGTTCCGTAGTAAACAAGGAACCCTCATAGCACAGAATTAATAATAGTACTAACGTTCATAGTTTCGCCATGTCTGTCTGTCTGTCCGTCCGCGGTTGTACTCAGAGACTATACGTACTAGAGAGCTGTAATTTGGTATGAATATGTATATTAATCATGCCAAAAAAGAGGTAGAAAAAAATTCTTGTGAAAAATTTTTTTGGAGTAGCTCCCTTACCAGTAAAGAGGGAGTAATTTTTTTTTCTATACAAACCTATCGTGTTGAATATTGTTAAATAGGTCTTTTAAAAATATTGTGAGGTTGAGAACACCATGTTTCGATTTAGAGATCCGTTTCCGAAATATTTGGTTTTAAAGTGCAAATTTTTGTTAGGGGTAAGTGTCCCCCCTCTATCTGCTAAACGGTTATATAATTGGATACGTAAAAAAATTACAGCAGTAGTACATATACTGAAGTTGAAAGGAAAACTATAAGAACTGAGTACTAAGAACAAACTAAAAAGTTATAGGCAACCAACTTATAAAATGTACTCGAAAATGTAAAATTTCATACAATTTTCATTGTTAGATGTTTTTGGTCGCTAAACTGTGAGGTGCAAGTGTGAACAGTGTGAACTCAAAGTTTTCATTCGCAACTACGGAACCCTACACTGCGCGATGCCTGACACGCACTTGGTCGATTTTTCTCAATATCGCATGAATGTATCAATGTTATTGAAGCTGTAAAAAGAAAATCAACCTTTTAAGAAAGATTAAAAATATGGTGATTCATATCACCTGCAACCAACCTCTATTTTGCAAATTTTCTCGCTAAATAGAACAAGTTTCGTAGACTTAAATTTTTTTTTTCAAAAATGTGGATTTAGCCCGTATACTACATAAGAAGCTCTGGTTTAGATTGCCAAAGCTGGCGAATACTTGTACCTTTACTTCATTTATGTAAGCTTTCAGTTAGCTTGCCCAGGTACTCTGCGAAGGCCAAATATTGCTCCTCAAATTTGAAGCAGTCATCCTTAATCGAGTTAAATTTTATGTACATGGTTATATAATTTGTAAAACTGCTGCATAGTAGATAAGCACTATAGATCTGATTTGATGATGGGTTCAGAAGGTGGCACAAGGCACTTCTAAACTAAAGAAGACAAACCTCGTATTTAAGGGCGCGCATTCAATCTACGGCGAAATTTCAGTTTTTTGGTGTTTTAGACCGCCTTATTTACGCGTAAATTAACCAAATAAAATAAAATTATTCGTGATTATATAAAGATCAACTCTTTTTTTAGTGCACTGCAACGTAAAATTACCGTTTATAGGTGTTCACTTTTATTACTATGAGGTTTTCGTAACGCCGAATTGCAAAAATGCCGGTTAAAGCTCACTTTGAAATATGAAATAAAAATTAAATCATGTTAATGTAACTAATTTAATATTTTTAGAACGCAGATTATATTGTCTTTTAGTGCACCTCAGAGGAAAATATGATAATTTATTTATCTATATACTGATAAAAATTCGTTAAAAAATGTCATAATTTACGTTTTATAGTGCTGCTTTTCCACGATAAATACTTATTTTTTTCTTTGATATTCTATTTATTACTAATAAACATACTGTTTGCAAGCAGATCTAATTTTTAATTTAATTAATATCCGATGTTTATAATTTTATATGAATTTTTTAAAATCGCCTATAAAACCAAGCGCCCGTGTAGTGACAATTTAGTTCGCGCCAAGCCTTCCTGACGGGTGGACGTATCGCTCGTCGCTCGCCAGTCGACGTCTACAAGGTCATCGATCTACTGTGTGTAGACACGTATAGTGCGACCCGAGCGGGTTGATCGTTTACTAAGTATTAATACTTTTCGATTGTTTTGAGTAACTATTATATGTGTCCATTTTGACTCGCATAAAAATCTTATTCATATTATTTTTTTATTATTATTAGGATGTAAAATTGTATGAAAACAAAATTCGGACTACTGGTAATAGGAGTTAAAAAATATGTGAGACAAGGCACGCCCTTATTATGTACAAGGTGACATTAAAACTGGTGAAATTTTCTAGGGCATCGTTTTCGTAGTTTTTGGGGGTGCTCTAATGGATATGACGACATTTTCTTAATCCAAGATGGCGAATGTTAAATGCTATGAAATTTTTGATATGGCTATCGTTATCGAGGTTTTTCGGGGTGCAAATGATGATATGACGTCTATTTTGCAATCAAAGATGGCGGATGTCAAATGGAATGAATTGTCAATATGGGTATCGTTTTCGAGGTTTTTGGGGGTGCATATAATGAATATGACGTCTTTTTCCGAATCTAAGATGGCGGATGTCAAATGTCATTAAATTTTTGATATGGGTATCGTTTGTGAAGGTGTTGGGGGTGCTCATAATGGATATGATGTCATTTTTGGAATCCAAGATGGCGGATGTCTAATATTATTAAACTTTTGATATAGCTATCGTTTTCGAGGCTTATTGTTTTTAATGTCATCCTATATACAAAAGACACGAAAGCAATTTACACAGAAATTTGAAAAAAAAACTGGTAAAATTTAATTATGTTTCAGTAATGGAAAAGAAACGCAAGAAATACAGTTGAAATTCGTATATAATCGATCGCCCGCGTGAATTTTGGTTAAATTGTGAAATAAAATGTAGCCTATGTTACTCACCGAATTCTTCACTACCAATATCTAGTACGAGTATGAAGTTTCATCTGATTAGTTCAGTTTAGTTTGTTTTTGCTTGAAAGACGAACAAACACAACTACTAGGGGCAGGAGCTTGTGTGTGTATCTGTCTGATCATAGCTCCCAAATCGACAAAAGATTTAGATTTATTTTTATTTTGTCTGAAGGTGAATAACTCGGGACTATAAAAGGGCTTAATATTTAAATGGAAAAATAAAAAAGATAGAAATGATTAATACAAGCTTTACAATAATAATATACACTTATTATTTCTTTTAGGAAGTATATGATGCACTTATATCCGATGTAGAAAAATCAAATGGAGGGGAACAAATAAGTACCCTTGAAAAAACGAATAGTATTGAAGAGCATGATTTGGTTTATAACTACAAGGATTATAAGTACATTGCAAATATCCCAAGCTTTACTAATAGAATTGATAGTTTATTTTATTTCATTACGATTAGAGCCAGCAATACCAACATAAAAGAAACCGGCTTTTAATTAAAAAAAATATTCAAATTGTTGAATTATTTTATCCCTACATTTATTCTACACTTTAATTTGTAGTTCTTATATTATATGTATAATTTGTACCTTATCTATACATATAATAAAACAGTAGAATTATTTTGTCTGTACATTTAGTATTTTTGACTGAAATAGATAGAGGGACACTAAAAAAGAATAATAGAAAGGAAAAATGTTTTTTTAGAATTTCTAAGCTGTCTGCCTGTCTGTCTGTATGTATGATCACGTTTATCTCCGGAAATATTGGACGGATTCGAATGAAACTTTTTTGCTATATAGCTAATAAACCTAGGCAACATAAATGGTGAAAATGATTTCAAAAAATGGAACACCTGATGCAACATCATAATGGTCCTGCTGAACTATAAGAATATATATAAATGACGCCTTAGCAAAAGTTATTCAACCTGAGGAGCATTCTTTGTTGAGATGTTTAAATTGAAGATTTGGAACACCTGACGCAGAACCATTATAGTCTAGGTAATAAATAGGAAATATAAAAATGACGCCTTAGCAAAAGTTATTCAACTTGATGAGCATTTTTTGTTGAGGTATTTAAATTGAAGATTTAGAACATCTGATACAGAACCATGTCAAATTTTATATCGTCAATTTTACAGAGTCACTCTCCACTGGGATACAGTGCATAAAGTAAGATTAGCTTATATTACTGGTGACCGCCCAGCGGTCCCGGGCCACTCGCAACTAGGATATATTAATATACCTTAATATGAACTAAAGTCGATACATAAGCGTAATCTGTAAATTTGACCTGCTGTCATGCTGCAACTTAAAAAGCGCACATATCCAAAGGGCCTTCGAGAGAGACGGACTTCGGCTTTTTGTGTTGCCTAAGTGTGCAAGGCTTAGAGAGAAAGCAAACTCTCATGTTTTGCCGTATGGGCTGAAAGCTACGTTGCCAAAAGGTATGCCTTTTGGCAGCCTTGCACACTTAGGCAACACAAAAAGCCGAAGTCCGTCTCTCTCGAAGGCCCTTTGGATATGTGCGCTTTTTAAGTTGCAGCATGACAGCAGGTCAAATTTACAGATTACGCTTATGTATCGACTTTAGTTCATATTAAGGTATATTAATTCACCGGAGTTATAAAGTCCACATGAACGAAGTCGCGGGCATCAGCTAGTATCTTATAACATTCATATTTATACAAGTATTGAAATAATGAGTAATTTTAAAATTAATTACGAGTATCAAAATTACTTGTCCGACTACACTCAATCTAGCGCTAACACACACAATGACATCCTGTATAGTTTTACGTCTGTGTGAGTTAATATCGACTCCCGCTCATAGTTTGACTTGCACAAATTTGGCTGCTCGCTCTTAAGCTCATTTGATTGGGCTTGGCAAGCAATTTAAAGTATGATACGCTCAGTATAACAGTCATAAGAACTAAATTTTTGAATTAACTTCTTTTCACTTGACTTACAAGTATTCGTCTACGGTATGGCATTGCAAAGCTCTGGTAGACGCGTTCTAACGGGAAATGTACCAAACATACATTTCCCGTTAGAACGCGTCTACCAGAGACTGATTTTAAAGCAATAAAAGCCATTACTTCATATTTATTTTTTATTTAAGGACCCACATTAGGCACACTAGCGACGCCAATTGTTTTATTCCGAATACTTTACAAATAGAAATAAAGTCAAGAATGTAAATCATATAGGTAAGCATTAGTAAATAACCTGAAGTATTTTTGGAAACCTGAATATTATCAGAGTGAGTGAGAATTATGAGAATCAGATTACTATTTCTGACTGATTCTCATAATATTAAAACAGGATTCCAAAAATACTTCAGGTTATTTACTAAGGCTTATATGATTTACATTCTTGATTTTCTTTCTATTTGTAAAGTATTAGAAATAAAATTATAGGCGTCGCTAGTGTGCCTAGTGTGGGGCCTTAATTAATAGCGTAATCATATAAGAGTTTGACATCACACACCACAATTTGTTTATTAGTATATTTACATGCTACTCGGATAGTTATTTTACAATGACAATGAGTGTCTTCTACATACAGTCAATTGAAACTGCATTCTACCGAGATGATTCAGTACAATTTATAAATAACATTGAAGTGCAAACAAATAAACCTAGAAATACAAATTATCCTATCTAAAATAAAACTTATGTTTAAATAAAAAAATATCAAACGTAATGTGCCCAGAAGACTGGCAGCATTGCCATGTTGAATGGAATGGCTTATTCTTTGAGCTAAATAATTACCAGTTTTCTGGTCATTCGACACTTCAACCAGCCTTTTGCTCAAAAACTTGAATAGTTTGTGAGCCGATGGACCCCATGGACCCAGTCTTTACCCCAAACGGCTTAAATATATATGCCTAACCTAGGTATAAATAAATAAATATATACGGACAACTCACACAGATTGAGCTAGCCCCAAAGTAAGTTCTTAAGTAAGACTTGTGTTATGGGATACTAACTCAACAATACTATATTTTATAACAAATACATATATAGATAAACATCCAAGACCCAGGTCAATCTGAAAAAGATCATTTTTCATCTTGATCTGACCGGGGATCGAACCCGGGACCTTCCGTGTCACAGGCTGGCGTGTTGACCGCTGCGCCACGGAGCTCGTATAGGTATATAAGTATATTGGCGCTGGACTCGGTGGTAGCTGCAGCCATGCCAGCCTTACAACTTGTGCCATGAAGATGGGAATGCGTGAAAGTCTCGACACATGTTGCGCTCCACACCAGCGGCCTTCCCAATCTCCAAGGCATCAGTGTAATTCCACCCGGTCACTTGTCATATTTACTTCACTTTATAGCACATCATTAGGTAAAACATAGACTTGTTCATTAAAATGCTTAGTTGCAGCGAATAAGAAACCATATTCTTTTTCGGGTATTAAGGTAGTAAGGTTTAATCACTATTATAGGCCCTCGACATACCCTGAAAGGAATAATGAATCAAAATAATTGTCATTTTCGTACAAAAGTGTTACGTTACCCGGGGAATTAGGATGTTATGGTAAAAAAAATCGAGTTCCCAGCCTTGGTCCTATAGGAAAAGTTGTTCATATTGAAAGTCTGAGTCAATTCTTTAAGGTAATATTGAGGGTCAATTTATACGCCGTATATTTAAAACAATTAATAAATCGAACCCGAGTCCTTCAGATAGCAAAAAGAGGCCTTAGCAAATTTATGCTATTGAGTAGTTACGCAATGTGACAAAATAATCTTTCAATGTCAATCTAACCAAAGTGGTAATTATAGTGATGTAATAAATTTATGGGTAGATCCAGTTAAGATTTGTTGCTGTTGCCTTTATATGAATGTCCTTAATTTTCTCAAAAAATACTAAATAGTTTTAAATAAGGTTTTTAATATTTCAATCTGCATATTCTTCTTCCATACTTTTCAAGTTTTTAAAATAAAATCTTAGTTCGATTTTATTGCTTGGAAATAGACATAATCTTCTGTTGTTGTTCACATAATATATTTAAGTTTTAAGTTATTATATTACATTTTTTAAGGTTTTTCATTTTAGGTTCATTGTTCTAGGTATATTATATTTTAATCTTCTATTGCCGCAGTCTAATGTCACATTTATACGATACTGAAACTGCCTGATAAAATCGAAATCCACGCGAACAAAGTGGCGGGCAACTATATCCTAACTTTATAAAAGTTAAAAATACGAACGAGTTTAATGTTTTACGCTGTCCCGTAGCTCTGTAGCTGCTGAACTGATCATCATTATAAATTTTACATACTTATACTCTAATATCTGGGGTACGGAGAAATAGTTATTACCATTTATGCCGAAAAGTTACACCCGGATCCACAGACAAAGCTAATATAATAATATGAATAATAGTTTATTAATTGGTTTGTTTGTTACGCTTCCATTCCTTAAGGTTAAGTGAGTTCACACACCAGCGCCACCCAGCAATTAATTCTATAAGTCCTAAATCATATCAAATTTATAAAATCTAATAGCTGAATGCCCTAGTAAATTACTTATAGTGTTATTGGTACAAGTTTTCACAATTTTTAATATGATGAATTAAGAAAACGAATTATTACCGCCAAAAGTGGCCACTTTTGGCGGTAAAAATTCGTTCTCTTAAACATAGATTGTAATATCTATGAAAAGTAACAAAAAGAATACTACAAGTAATTTACTAGGGCAATCGGCTATTAGATTTTCTAAATTTGATTTGATTTAGGAGTAAATGAATAAATTTCTCTGTGGCGCTAGTGTGTGAACTCACTTCGCCCAAGAAATTTTCGGTGTCCTGTCATTTGAAATAAATTATTTGAAAGAAAGCAGAAAAATAAATAATTTATTTTGGTTTGCAAGGCCTTGGATAACTCTTCAAACTATTTTATGAACAACTTATGTTTTAAATGTGTTCGAAGCCTTACTAGAATTAAAAAAATAATGCTAATATAACTGGAAAGCTTTACGGTTCACTTTCAAGTTAAGCATTAAACCCCTAAAAATTCATATAAAATCGTATATGGACATACACCTTTCAATCCAAAAAACGTTCTGTTTCCAAGGGATATGGGTACATTAACGCGGGCGGTATCACGTGCAAAAGCTAATCCCAAAGTTAAATGCGAAAGTGAGTTAATATATATTTGTTTGTTTGTTACTTGTAAAAAAAAAATGGGTTGTGAATATAAAACCCAATATTTGCTATATTCGCAATTCGGAAGCAAGCTTCCGCAAATACAGTGTCGAAACATCGTGCATGTGAAGAATGTGGTAGCTAGATTAACGAAAGCACATTCATGACCTGGGGCAAGGTCAGTCAGCTTCTAAGCTTGTGTGACTGCTTGTTTCGATATGAACTTGAATATTAGCAGCCCACTTAATTGCCTGGCATATAAAAACGGAGACATGCTTTGACGAATATCATTGTACGATTAGTCGTGTGATTGAAACAAACAAAATGTTCTCCAAAGTAAGTGTGACATGAAAAGTGTTAAAAAAAGTGCCAGTGCTAAAACTAAGACAGTGACTAATAAATCACAATATTTTCAGTTCGTAGCCCTGTGCGCTCTGGTGGCGGTGTCCCAGGCCGGTCTCCTGCCTGCGCCCGTCCATTACTCCTCCGCCGCCGCCGTCTCCTCACAGAGCATCGTGCGCCACGACCAGCCACAGACCACCAAGCTCTTGGCTGCTCCCGTAGCTAAGCTTGCTGTCGCCGCTCCCGTGTACCACGCTGCTCCCGCACCCGTCACCTACCACGCTGCCCCTGCCGTGTCTTACCACGCCGCCGCTCCCGCTGCCGTGTCTTACCACGCCGCCCCTGCTGTATCCTACCACGCCGCTCCCGCCGTCGCTTACCACGCTGCCCCAGTCACCAAAGTCTTGGCTCACGCTGAAGAAATTGTAAGTTCTTACGGATTTTTGGTATTTTATAATACGTAGAGTGTATTCTATCTTTGAAGTACAAATATAATTCAAACAATACATTAATCAAATTGTCCCAACAGGCCCACCCTAAATACGAGTACTCTTACTCCGTGGCTGACTCACACACCGGCGACAACAAGTCCCAGCAGGAAGTGCGTGACGGCGATGTCGTGAAGGGCTCCTACTCCTTCCATGAGGCCGACGGCTCCGTCAGGACAGTGGAGTACTCCGCTGACGACCACAACGGTTTCAATGCGGTAGTGCACAACACCGCCCCCACCGCCGCCCCTGTCGCTGTCAAGGCTGTCTACGCCGCTGCTCCCGCATACTACCACCATTAAATCTCTATCGATACTACGAACTACGTACTGATTAGAAGATGATTATTGACTGTTTATTTATTGAAATATACCAATAAGTATTACGTGAATGGTTTTTCTTTATTATTTTTAGAGTACTGTACAATAATGAAAAAAACGGAACCCTCATAGATACACCCGTTTGTCTATCTGTCCGTCTGTCACAGCCAATTTGCTTTAAATCTACTAGACCAAGTCAGGTAAAATTTGGTAGGATAGTGTAATCTTATGACCTGAACTTACGACCCAAACACAGATGTGCCAAGTAAATATTTTTTCTCAAACATGCTTGGAAATTGTCACATTATTTTGACAACCTTGTTTGGGATAAATCAATATTGCTGTACTTTCCAATACACGCCAGCTCAGAGTATGTATGAAAATCCATATCTGTCGTGTTTTAGCGGCCGGAAAAGTAACTACTCATATCTGTCGTGTTATTTAAAAATGGAATTCAACGACGGAGGTTACAAATTCTAATTTCAAATTTGACCTGGCTAGTAAGTAAAATAAAGTAAAAAATACATGATTTTGGATGGATTTTGGCGCGATAAATAATATACATAATATTGTTGTTTAAAAATTTTTTAGGAATATTTATTGATATTGTATTTACATTCACGTATTTCATGCTATGGTCTAGGATAAAAGAAGAATCATAGAATATACCAGCTGCTTCTATTCCCGTACAGTCCGTAAAAGCAGGCCGAGGTACTTAGGGGGCGAAAACCTATGGAGAAGATGTCAATAGGTGATGCGGCTAGCAACCAATCAGTATTATATTGCATTTTCTACAAATATAAGCCCACTTATACGCTAAACGTGGCTTTTGGGTCTGTCTCACCTGTAAGGGTAAACACGTGATAATTGTATGTCTGTTTGTCTATAAGTATACTATTTTTTTTAATTTCCGCGCATATTTGAGAAAAGTACTATACAAACCTAGGCCGCAATCAGACATTGATGGACTTACGTATGTGTGCCTCGGCTCTGCCTAGGCCCACATTCACACGTTCATCCATCACTGCCTCTATTGCCGGCCGCTGCAGTAATGTACTATTTTTAATGATGTATGGGGTACAAAAAAGTTACTCAAAAAACTTTTGCAAACCTAACCTTGTCGTTAATTGAAAGGCATGGTTATGAAGACCTCAAATATATTTTTGTTATTATTTTTAAATAAATAGTTTCGATTTTATTCATGAAAGAAGACAATAATTGACCATTTTCCCAGTTGATCTCGGAAACATTTGCGCGTAAAATTTTGAAAAATAAAAACTTAAGCTAATTTCTAGTAGACTATAGTAAAATCTTGAAGAATACTACCAATCGAAAATAAAGTGGCAAACTCATTATAATACGTTCACTTTTCAGTCAGTAAGAGTACGTATGTAGTAAAATATACCACAATTAAGTAAAAACATTTGACTTTGGCATTATACGTAACCCTCTCCTCTTGGCCGGTTTATTAGTTCAGGAAATACTGACTTGCTTATAAGTCGTCTGCATGGGCATATACGTACATATTTTTATGATATAGGAAGACAAACATGCAAGTGAGTCTCATAATTAAGTTATCACTACTGCCCATGGACAATTACAATACGAAGGGTAAAGTCGATAAATATGTCTTAAATAATGTATTAATGTATAGAAACTCGCCTATCTGATAAAAAAAAAATAACATACATACATACTATCACGTCTTTATCCCTGGCAGGGTAGACAGAGCCTAAGGTCATAAAACCTACAGGCCACTTTTAGCATCATAGTGGGCGTAAAGATGGATAACGGAATCAAAATAGTGATGGGTTGCTAGCCGCATCGCCTATCAATGTGAGTCCTCAGATTTTCGCCAAATCCCTTGACCGGCTTTATGTACCACCGTGTCGAAACTTCAAATAACCGAAAGCGATTTATAATGATTTTCCCATCCTTAGGTATCCATAGACCTTAAGTCTCTGGCTATCCACAAAGGCACGTAGCACGATGATATGTATGTATCTATTTCGTTCAGACGTCTTTTAAATAAGTCAGAAGTTCCTAAATTAAAAATTATGAAGGAAAACACTTCATATAATACTTATTGGTATATTTCAATAAATAAACAGTCAATAATCATCTAATCAGTAGGTACGTGGTCTAGTATTGATGGAGATTTAATGGTGGTAGTATGCGGGAGCAGCGGCGTAGATAGCCTTGACAGCGACAGGGGCGGCGGTGGGGGCGGTGTTGTGCACCACCGCGTTAAAGCCGCTGTGGTCGTCAGCGGAGTACTCCACGGTCCTGACGGAGCCATCGGCCTCATGGAAGGAGTAAGAGCCCTTCACGACATCTCCGTCACGCACCTCCTGCTGGGACTTGTTGTCGCCGGTGTGTGAGTCAGCCACGGAGTAAGAGTACTCGTATTTAGGGTGGGCCTGTTGGCAAAATTTTATGAATGAATAAATTATAATTATACTTTAATAATAGGGTACAAGATGCATTTTTAAATAAAAATGCATATGAACTCACAATTTCCTCAGAGTGAGCCAAGACTTTGGTGACGGGGGCAGCGTGGTAAGCGACAGCAGGAGCTGCGTGATAGGCCACAGCTGCTGGTGCGGCGTGGTAAGACACGGCAGGGGCGGCGTGGTAGGTGACTGGGGCGGGAGCGGCGTGGTAGACGGGAGCAGCAGCCACGAGCTTGGTAGCCTGAGGCTGGTCGTGACGCACGATGCTCTGCGAGGAGACGGCGGCGGCGGAGGAGTAGTGAGCGGGCGCGGGCAGGAGACCGGCCTGGGACACCGCCACAAGAGCGCACAGGGCTACCAACTGAAAATATATATTTGTTAATCACTGTCTTATTTTAGCACTGGCACTTTTTTGTAAACACTTTTCACGTGACACTTACTTTGGAGAACATTTTGGTTGTTTCAATCACACGACTAATCGTACTATGATATTTGTCAAAGCGTGTGTCTGTTTTTATATGCCAGACAAATAAGTGGGCTACTAATATTCAAGTTCATATCGAAACAAGCAGTCACACAAGCTTAGAAGGTGTCTGACCTTGCCCCAGGTCATAAATATGCTTTCGTTAATCTAGCAAATTAAAACATTTTTAAATTTACCGGTACGAAGTTTCAACAGTTTTTGCGGAAGCTTGCTTCTGAATCGCGAATATAGCAAATATTTGGTTAAACTTTTTAAGATTCTGAATACTTACTTATTTCTATGACTTCAGCTGCGATAAAAAATCAATTGTGTAATGTTAACGAATCCTTTTTGTGTGGCACTTATCATCCAAACGCTTTCAGATGTATCCGCGGGATTAAGTTGCAAAAGTACAGATATTAATAATTTTTATCAAAATTTGTCTACATTTTGAAGTAACCCACTCACAAATAAAAAAAATGGTTTAGCTCAGCCCTTAGTTCACAAAAATGACATAATTCAAAGGAATTCATTTATACATATAATATCGCAGTAAGATAGATAAAGCCGTTATATAATTATATCCCTAGGGATATAATTATATGCCGTAACATAGTTGTACGAAAGCGATTAATTACTATCTTCCTAGGATCATAATTATAACATAGTTCAAGTTTAGTAATATAATTATATTACTAGATTAAATTTAGTCAAATAATAGTAGAAGTGTTT
The DNA here is from genome assembly GCA_963082605.1 of Rhodophaea formosa. Classification (NCBI taxonomy): domain Eukaryota; kingdom Metazoa; phylum Arthropoda; class Insecta; order Lepidoptera; family Pyralidae; genus Rhodophaea; species Rhodophaea formosa. The sequence goes on along the minus strand of OY720208.1, from coordinate 8,339,479 downwards.
TGCAAGGTGCAGCAGAGGCGCCAGCGGGGGCTTAGTGGTGTTTGTGCACCCCCACGTCGTTGTTCGGCGATAACGGTTGCATTTTCGTGCGTATAAAAAAAATTGTGTACAAAAAGTACATTGCACTTCTATTCTCAGGATTGCCGTGTATTTTGTTTGCTTGGGAATTCACCAAACTAATATGTAAAGAAAATGTGGCGATATTTTTAAAACGCACGAAAATGCAACCGTGTACGCCGTATAACGACGTGGAATGCGACAACGAGAACGAGAAAAAAAAATATTTAATCCCACTTTCCATGTATGGGAGAAATCTATACATATAATAAAACAGTAAAAATATTTTGTCTGTACATTTAGTATTTTTGACTGAAAAAGATGGAGGGACACTTAAAAAAAATAATACAAAGCAAAAAAATTTTTAGAATTTCTTGTCTGTCTGTCTGTACGTATGATCACGTTTATCTCCGGAAATATTGGACGGATTCGAATGAAACTTTTTTTGCTATATAGCTATTAAGCCGGGGCAACATTTAAGGTAGAAATAATTTTGAAAAATGGAACACCTGATGCAGCATCACAATAATCCAGCTAAACTATAAGAAATATAAAAGTGGAGCCTTAGCAAAATTTGTTAAGCTTGATGAGCATTTTTGTTGAGGTATAAAAAATCTGTGATTTGGAACACCTCATGCAATACCATAATGGTCCAGGTAAACTATAAGAAATATATAAATGACGCGTTAGCAAAAGTTATTCAACCTGATGAGCATTTTTTGTTGAGGTAATTAATTTGAAGATTTGGAACACCTGACGCAGAACTATAATGGTCCAGGTAAATTATAGGAAATATAAAAATGACGCTGTAGCAAAAGTTGATTAGTATTTTTGTTGACGTGAAAAAATCGAAGATCTAGAACATCTCATACTAAGTACCTACCATGTTAAATTTTATATCGACAATTTTACAGAGTCACACTCTCCTCTGGGAAATAGTGCGTAGAGTATGATTAGCTCAAATTACTGGGGACCGCTCAGCGGTCCCCGTTTTTGCCACGTAGTTTTAAGCCCATACGGCAAAAGATGAGAGTTTGCTGTCTCTCCAAGCCTTGAGCATACAGGCAACACCTAAAGCCAAGGTCCGTCTCTTCCGAAGGCCCTTTGGAGATGTGCGATAGGTTGAAGGCGCTCTGCCCATACCTCAAAGTTTGGTGAAGTAGTGCAAGCTCACTTGGAGCTAGCTATATAGTCTTCTTCTTATCGTGTCGGTCTATCTCCTTCTTATCGGACTCAAAAAGTCTAAAAGAATCCTATATTTTATCCCTCTAGTATTTAGCAGCAGCCATATAACACTGCTACAAGTATTTTCTTATGTATGTTAAGATCAATACGCTGGAGTCATATAGTCCACGCGAACGAAGTTGCGGGCGTCAGCTAGTTCATAAATATTTATATACTTTTTTATTCTGTATCGCAATTTCGTAAGTGTTACCTATATATATATATATATATATATATATATATATATATATATATATATATATATATATATATAGAGCTAAAACAATAACTGCGATTGTAGATTTAATTATTATGCATGCTCATTTACATATATTTTATTTTGTTATAATAATGTAACTTATTGATGTTTGTAACAGTACCAAAACTCAATACTATACAAATACAAATAATCTTTATTGTGGATCACAGGTAAAAAGCTCTTATAAGAAAGTTTGTGCAGCCATGTCCTGTCCAAATTTGGACGTACAATAATGTGGGTCAAAAATCTATACAAGTCTAAAATATAATTATTACATATTGTCATTTAAATAATCATTAATAGAGTAATAACATTCCTGTGTCAAAAATAATTTCAATTTGTGTTTAAAAGTCCGTACATTGAAATCCTTAAAACTGTCAGTACTGAGTGATAAGTAAATATTACAGTACTATGCTTATGTTTTAACTTCAGTATATATACTACTGCTGTAATTTTTTTCACGTATCCTTAAGTAACCATTTAGCAGATAGAGAGGGGAGGGACACTTACCTCTAACAAAAATTTGCACTTTAAAACCAAATATTTAGGAAACGGATCCCTAAATCGAAAAATGATGTTTTCAACCTAACAATATTTTTTAAAGACCTATTTAATAATACCCAACACGATGGGTTTGTAAAGAAAAAAAAATGTTGCTCCCTCTTTATTTGTATGGGAGATAGGCTAAAAAAATTTTTTTTTCAAGTATTTTTCGACGGCATGATTAATATATATACCAATACCAAATTACAGGTTTCTAGTACTTATAGTCTCTGAGTAAAACCGCTGACGGACAGTCAGACAGACAGACAGACATGGCGAAACTATAAGGGTTCCTAGTTTACTACGGAACCCTATAAAACTGACCACTTTACATTCTTCGGTTCGGTTGGCTGCCTTACAACAAACACGGTTTTTTGCCGTTTGTTGTATAGATAATGGTACAGAACCCTTTGTGCACGAGTCCGACTCGCATTTGGCCGATTTTTAGGGTTCCGTAGTAAACTAGGAACCCTTATAGTTTCGCCATGTCTATCTGTCTGTTTGTCTGTCCGTCCGCGGTTTTACTCAGAGACTATAAGTATTAGAAAGCTGTAATTTGGTATGGGTATGTATATTAATCATGGCAAAAAAGTGGTAGAAAAAAATCTTGGAAAAAAGTTTTTTTTTTTAAGGAAGCTCCCATACTAGTAAAGAGGGGGAGTAGTTTTTTTTTCTCTATTTACCCATCGTGTGGGGTATCGTTAAAAAGGTCTTTGAAAAATATTGTGAGGTTGAGAACACCATTTTTTGATTTAGTGATCCGTTTCCGAAATATTTGGTTTTAAAGTGTAAATTTTTGTTAGAGGTAAGTGTCCCCCCCCCCCTCTATCTGCTAAACGGTTATATATGGATACGTGAAAAAAATTACAGCAGTAGTATTTATATACTAAAGTTGAAAGGAAAACTATCAGAGCTGAGTACCAAGTTCAAACTAAACAGTTATAGGCATCCAACTTATAAAATGTACTGGAAAATGTAAAATTTCATACAATTTTCATTGATAGATGTTTTTGGTCGTCAAACTGTGAGGTGCGAGTGTAAACAGTGTGAACTTAAAGTTGTCATTTGCAACTAGGGAACCCTACACTGCGCGTGGCCCGACACGCACTTGGCCGGTTTTTTATATATGTTAGGCGGCAAACGAGCCACCTGATAGACAGTGGTCATCGTCGCCCATGGACATGCAGCACCACAGGATGTGCTGATGGTTGCCGACTCTTAAAGGTATGCAAGTGGCACCAGGTACAACGTACTGACAGCGTTTTGAAGGACCAAAAGTCATAGCACGCAGGGAAATCCTCGGGAATGAGCCCTCTACAATCCCGCTGTACGAGTAAATAAAATAACACGACGCTCTAACATTTTTTGAAACCTAAGTATCAAGGATGTGGGGATGAACGTTACTACTGTGGCGGTGGTAGAAAGGAGACGGTGGCACCAATTCAAAAAGTCCTTCAGAACACTTCCCATAGTATCGACGCTAGAACACACACAGAGAACCAACGTTTCTCTGGAGATCTAAATCGTCTGTGGGTGTGAGATCGTCGATAATACTAACTCCCTACTGCATCAGTTTTTTAGAAGCCATTTTGGTTTTACCTTCCTCCTTGATTAAAAATTTAGCTTAGCTTTTATCATTTGTTGCTATAGTGGCACCATAGGATAAACTAAGCTTATAACATCAAAGATCCAACCCATCTGGCCAGCATGGAGAGTGTAGCCCTAAACCTCTAAATGCTTTACAAAATACTTATATAGCTCTGCTACCCCCGCAGTCCTCCCGTACTCCCGCAGTGCAGACTAACAAAAACCTGATGATGATGGCACTATATTAAACAAATTCTTTGAAAATGTCAATAATCTCCTTAATCGCTTCAATAGATAAAAATCTACTTAATACGCTTCAATAGATACTGCTTTGTGAAGGACGAAGGTACAGACGGACATGATCATCATGAATTTTTACATACACATAGGTTAGGGTACTGAAAAAGACATAGGATATAGTTTTAAATAAAATCGACTCAGAAATGTCGGATTTTTTACAATGCCATAATATTTAAAATAGGTGTGTTAACATAGGCACGTCTGGGCTAAACATATTATACCAAACCCTATATTATAATTTCTGGCTCTGAAAGAAATTTCGAGATCGTATTTTTGAGTACTTTCAATTCACTGGTCACGTACAATAGGGTGTCCCGAAAAAAATATTTTTTTGATTTTCGCTACTCAAGACCATTCAAAAGTTGCGTTATTTGTTGTAGATTACCGTAAAAATAATAAAAAAAATATAAAAATATATCTTGAGGGCTGTACCAGCAATTTTATTTTTAAAAAAATCACTTAAGTGGCCTTCCACTTTATGTCGTCTTGTCTAATTTTTTTCACATTATTTCACTTTATTTCTTTATTTTATTGATAGCAGCACCCTAAGCTATCATTTGCAGGCAATAATAGAATGTTTTCAGTCAGTAATTGGATTTGATCGAACTTGCAAAATTCATGTATCGTCATATTTTTGTTACATTTTCTACTTCTACGGTAAGGCAGTTTGTCTCACTTCTATTATGGTTTTATTTGCTATATGATGTCACATGCACTTCCTAGTAATAAAATAAGTGATTGTTAAATTTTTAATTTTTATACAACTAAGTAGGCAACATACAATAATGGATTCAAGAAAAAAGGAGTTACTTGTGCTGGGATCATGTTAAAAATTTGGCGATCGCTATTTACCAGATTTAAGAGACTTATCAAAATCATTTTGATGAAAATAAATTAAAACTACAGAAGAATGGCAAATTTCCTTCCAACACAGATGTTTTTTTTTTACCATTTCTAGATAACTTGACACGATTTGGCCCAAAGCTTCGATTTTCATTGTTTATCTACAAGTTATAGTTGCTGAAATCATATTATTTCGACATACATTGACACGAAATAAAAAAAAATTACGACTACGAAAGCAAAGTGCTTTTTGGAATCCTCAAACAAACAAGCTTTTAAATATTGCTACTTGTAAGTGCACTTCATTTTATATTTGTCCCTGCATAAAACCTAAGAAATTCCTATTCTGAAACAGTTGTTTTACTAAACAAAGAAAGTGATAGGAAATTGGCAATAAGTGATATAGATACAAAAAATGACAAGAATTTCAAAGACAGATCAAAGACAAAAAAAATCGTGGATAGAGCTCACATGTTATCAAAGAAACCAATCTTGGATCAGTGCGCGAGTTGCTGCCTCGACCGCAGTCGCCTACAGCAAAGCTTTCTTCGAATAGTGACAAGCAAGCTTATAAATGATTTTCATAGCCATTACATTCAATTGCAACACTTCAGCGCAGCCAATAGTAGCTATTGTGTGTAATGTGATCGATATGATCTTCCAACGCTGTGATCAACGCGATCTGCGGCAGCGGTCGCTTATTGGAGGTCTTTGCTGACGTAGAATTGGTCTCTTTCAAAGATAATTATCTTGTTACTGACAAGAAAAAATAAATAAAAAACATGCCAGCAGATGTATTTATGCAACTGCACAAAAATAATATATCAGTTAAATATAATTTAACAATAGCGACCATGTACGACAACTTGCATTTCGCAAAATATTAAAGGCCAGAGAAACAGAAAAGAGCAACTCTCGCAGTGTATTTACAGCACTAAAGTTTAATTTGCTTGAAGGAGATTACATTGATTAGAAATAAATAAAAAAAAATTAAAAAAAAACCCTATATAGAATTGAGACGAACTGCCTCACCGTAGAAGTAGAAAATGTAACAAAATTATGTCAAAACATGAATTTTGCAAGTGCGATCAAATCCAATTACTGACTAAAAACATTCTATTGTTGCCTGCAAATGATAACTTAGGGTGATGCTATAAATAAAATAAAGAAATATAGTAATGTTTCCTTATGTTTTCGCGATTGTTACACATTTAAATAAAATTATTTTAATACGGTTATTATCGCGTTTATTACATTATTTATACACCTAACGTTTCGAGCACTTTACAGTGTTCGTGGTCGCAGGTAGACTAAGTTGACATTTATATTTATAATTTATAAATGTCAACTTAGTCTACCTGCGACCACGAACACTGTAAAGTGCTCGAAACGTTAGGTGTATAAATAATGTAATAAACGCGATAAAAACCGTATTAAAATAATTTTATTTAAAAGAAATATAGTGGGAAAAATGTAAATAAATTAGACAAGACGATATGAACTGGAAGGCTAGATAAGTGATTTTTTTTTAAATAAAATTGCTGGTAGAGCCCTCAAGATATATTTTTATATTTTTTTTTATTTTTTTTACGGTAATCTACAACAAATAACGCAACTTTTGAATGGTCTTGAGTAGCGAAAAACAAAAAAATATTTTTTTCGGGACACCCTAACGTACAATGCCGATGGAATTTCAAAGCACGAAACTTAAAACTTGTTTCATAACAGTATTTTGATGATTTTCCTGTAATGGGCATGTTGACTAAAATTTTTTTCATGTTGTTATGTAAAGACCTGCCAAAAATAAACACAATAGTGACAGAAGTACATTTCTAAACAAAAAACTCTTTCAGTTATAAAAGTTTTAAAGACACATGTTTTTAGACGTAAATTTTTAGACGTGAAAACGCGGTGCTGAAATGCCTACATATTTGTGACGTCACAAGCTTGTATTTTGTATGGGTGGCGTGAGAACTTTGTTTGGTAGCTATACGAAATATTTCGTTTATGGTAATGGTTTCATAATAAAAGTTGCTACAAATCTTGCAGACTAAAATACAGTATAATTGTAATTAAAGATTTTCATACTTTAAAAAATGGTCCTATTCACCCAACTTTAAAGAAGCTTTAAGATCACTTAACGAATCGATATCAAATTAAAAGTGTTCTTTATAGTGTTTTTAGATAGAAATTAGTCTCATTAGAAACAAATTTTATATAATTTTAACATTGGGCAAATACCGAATTTTCAATAACCACCTCAACTTTTTATGACTTTTGACTGACAATCTAAATTTTAAATCAGGAAAAACCACTTTTGACCGTTTTTTGCAGTTCAAAGTACTTTTGACCAACGTCCTTAGTTAAAAACATTTTTGACTGCGAAAATCAGTCAAAAATGTTTTTAACTAAGGGCAGCTGTCAAAAATACTTTTGCCTAATTTTTGCAGTCAAAAGTGGTTTTGACTGGTTATGAGTTTTGACTGTAACATATATAAACCAACGTGGTAAAACTGCTGAATAACTAAGTGCAGTTTTTGCCTTAGATCTGATGAAGATGCAACGTTCAACCAAGTCTAATACAGCAAATAATTGTCTGCGAAGACATTCCACAGATATTAAAATCAGTAAACGAGCGTTAATTTTTCAACGGTTTTCGTTACGTAATAAAATTATATTGTTCATTAACATATTTGTGACTTGGGTATCAATAAAATCAGTTTTGGCACTTATTTATATATTGCAATAAATAACAGTCAACTATTATCTAGTCAGTACGTAATGCGGTATTGATAGAGATCTAGTGGTGGTAGTATGCGGGGGCAGCAGCGTAGACAGCCTTGACGGCCACGGGGGCAGCGGTGGGGGCGGTGTTGTGCACCACCGCGTTGAAGCCGCTGTGGTCGTCAGCGGAGTACTCCACAGTCCTGACGGAGCCGTCGGCCTCATGGAAGGAGTAGGAGCCCTTCACGACATCGCCGTCACGCACTTCCTGCTGGGATTTGTTGTCACCGGTGTGTCCATCAGCCACTGAGTAAGAGTACTCGTACTTGGGGTGGGCCTGTTGAGTAAATTGTATGGATTATAGTTAGTTTACCAAGATGCCATTATCCTAGTTTTTACCAAGATGTCATAAACAGGGCCGCTAGTATGATCGTACTTCAAGCATTTATAATAGTTTATGTATTTTATAAGGCCAAAAATAGGTGAAAGGACTCACAATTTCCTCAGCATGAGTCAAAACTTTGGCGACTGGGGCAGCGTGGTAGGACACGGAGGGGGTGGCGTGGTAGGACACGGCGGCGGGGGCAGCGTGGTACGTGACAGGGGCGGGGGCAGCGTGGTACACGGGAGCGGCGACGGCGAGCTTGGCTACGGGAGCAGACAAGAGCTGAGGCTGGTCGTGGCGCACGATGCTCTGCGAGGAGACGGCGGCAGCGGAGGAGTATTGAGCGGGTGCGGGCAGGAGACCGGCCTGGGACACCGCCACAAGAGCACACAGGGCTACCAACTGTGAAAAATTTATCGCTTTAAAGTGGAAGCTAATGACGTTTTATGAAAGTTAATTTTATTTTATGTAATAAAAACTCACTTTGGAGAACATGTTGATTGTTTCCCTGTGTGGACAGTGAATGATGAATGCCATCTGCTATAGCCCGATTTTATAGTAGGTACTTAGAGCAAGTAGTAGAACTAGTCGTCCTTGCCTCAGGTCGTATTTTGACAAAGCTAAACCCCATTCACTAAATCGCTTTCGTAATCAATGTTATGTTCATAACCTGTTTTAATAGAAATGGTATATTTCCATTGTGTTTATTTGTAGTAAACATACCAAAGTAGAAAACATAAAAAAATTAAAGTTGTGGTTGGTAAAAATAACTAAATTATAAGATTAAAATAAAAATGGAATCGTTTAAAAGCCGTGTCATACTAATGAGCATTAATTCATATTGTTTGATTGCAAACTTGAACCCCAATAATTTCGGAAACGGATCCCTAAATTGCAAAATGGTGTTCTCAACCTCACTATATTTATCAAGACCTATTTAACGATACCCAAGACGATGGGGTTATATAGAAAAAAAAATGTTACTCCCTCTTTACTTGTATGGGAGCTACACTAAAAATATTTTTTATACATACCCATATCAAATTACAGCTTTCTAGTACTTTTAGTCTCTGAGTAAAACTGCGGACGGACAGATAGACAGACAGACAGACGGACAGACATGGCGAAACTATAAGGGTTTCTAGTTTACTACGGAACCCTAACAAGGCAACAGATGGTGCGAGATTTGAACCCGTGTCCAAGCCATCGCAGGACTCTAAATTCCACAGAACTTTTACAAAATGTGGCAAAAATTACTATCTTTTTAAATCTATCCTAGTTATATTGTGTATCTGTCGCAGTCATCTGGTTGAAAATGCTATTTGATTGAATGACTAGCGCGTTCATTGAATGACCACGTTTAACTGAATGACTAGGCCGAACGTTGATTGAACAAGCGTCGGTCAACGTCCACCTAGTTAGCGGATTGTAAGAGCGAGGTTACACGTTCAGTTTGGCAACAGTTCAGTCCATCAGTCTGGATTGACTTGACTGATGCCAGAATGATGGATTGGAGTGGGAACCCAGCTCACGGATACCATAAATTTTAGATCCCTCTCAGCAACTGAAACCTACAAGTATTTGGGTATGTCGGAAGCGCTGGGCATCAATGTTGCTGACATGAAGCGATCGTTGAAGGATCGATTCTTTGGCCGCCTGAGGAAAGTATTTAATAGTCTTTTATCAGGCGGAAATAAAGTACGTGCCTTCAACGGTTGGGTCATGCCGGTTTTGATGTACTCTTTCGGCATACTCAAATGGTCTCAAACAGAACTAGACACCTTGGATAGGAAGGTCCGTACACTGCTGACGGAATATCGAATGCATCACCCACGATCTTCAGTTATGAGACTGTATATCCCGCGAAGGTGTGGGGGACGAGGCTTTTTAAATGCTAAGACCATTCACAATCGCGAGATATGCAGTCTCAGGGAATATTTCCTTAAAGTTGAGAGATGTAGTCACAGTAGACAAGGGCCTCACCCCGCTCTCCTTGGCTAAAGAGAACTGGCTCAAACCTGTAGTGCTTGACACTAACGACCGCAGGGAGGTATGGCAGAGTAAGGAGCTTCACGGACGCTTTTTCCGGGCCTTGCATGGGGCCGATGTAGATCTAACAGCGTCCGTAGCCTGGCTACGTTCTGGTGACCTCTTCGGAGAAACAGAAGGTTTTGTCTTTGCAATTATGGATGAAGTTATCATGACAAATAACTACCGGAGATATATTGTGAAGGATGGCACGGTTGACATATGTCGGGCATGCCACCGTCCAGGCGAATCAATCCGACACATTATCTCTGGGTGTTCTCGTCTAGCTAACGGAGAATACTTGCATAGACACAACCTTGTAGCCAGGATAATACATCAGCAACTTGCCCTGCAATACAGCCTTGTGGAATCGGAAGTTCCATACTACAGGTATGTGCCCGACCCAGTTCTCGAAAATGGTAGTACCACATTGTACTGGGATCGATCCATCATCACTGACAGGACTATTGTAGCCAATAAACCTGATATAGTGGTGGTGGATCGATCAGAGCGGCGCGCAATGATTGTTGATATAACAGTCCCGCATGATGAGAACCTCGTGAAAGCCGAAAAAGATAAGCAAATTAAATATCTTGACTTGGCTCGCGAGGTTGTCGACATGTAGGATGTTGACTCAGCGATTATTGTGCCGATAGTAGTAACAGCCCATGGCTTAATTGCCAATAGCCTCGATCAACACCTAAAGAGGCTCTCGTTAGGCAGCTGGATCAAGGGCTTGATTCAGAAGGCAGTACTTTTGGACACGGCCCGTATTGTAAGGAGGTTCCTTTCCCTGGAGCCCTGACCGCCGGTAGCTTGGACCCTGTTCCCGATACCGGTGGGCTACTATTTTTATATTTTTAAATGTTTTTTTTTATATATTTAAATATTTAAAAATGTAAATAATATGTGTTAAAATAAATAAAGGAAAATAATATATAAATAAATAATTAAGAATTATAAGTAAATAAAGAGATGATAATAACAATAAATAATATTTATTTCGTACATAATCCATATTTTGTTAGTAGACTTAACCTAGTGTTAGTAACAGGACATAATTATAAAACCACACAATACAAAATATTTTACTAACAGTGAGGTTCCCACCTTCTGGCCATCAGTATCTTTATATCCACCTCAGTATGAAGGCGCATCCAGTGGCCCAGTAGTGGGGAGTCCCATCTGTCAGATAACACGCACAGAATACTATTTGAGCTAGCCCTAGTTAGTAAACGATTCAATAGCGCCGCACTCCTCTTTCTAATAATTCCATAAAAGCAGTCTGTATTAGCGTCGGCAAACATTCTTGACGCGCTACAAAAACGCGGCAGCCCAAACAGTACTCTGAACGCATCATTGTATTGAACGCGCAAAGCTTTGTATGCGCGCCGCGAATAGTCAGACCACAGACTGCACGTGTAGAAGGATTGGCAGTAAGCTTTAAAAAGTGTCACCTTAACTTCCTTGCTACATCGTGCAAATCTGCGGGCTAGCATATTGCACCGCACAGCCATCGATCTAATTCAATATCTACGTCGTCATTTAACTTATCGGTCACCCAGTTGCCCAGATACTTAAACTTATCCACTTTCTTGAGTTCAGTACTACAAAGTTCCACAGGCGGTGTGGAACAAGTATAAAGAAACGCATAAAAAGAGCGCGATGGATGAGAAGCTGGCTACAAGTAGAGATCATTCAAGGACTCCAAAGTGATTATAAAATCTTTTTCTATTTCAATTGGTGGCGGCGGGGGCAGGGGTGGAGGTGTTGGGGGCGGCGGCGGCGCTTGCGGCGCGCTCGTTGCTGTGTCATTGCGTCGCCGACGGTGACTGATGCGAGAATGATGCGCGCGGGTTACACGTTCAGTCTCGCATCAGTTTTACATCATTCAATCAGACTGAGAAAATTATTTTCAATTTTTAATTTTTATCAGTCCAGACCATCAGTCTGTCAGTTCGTGGGTTGCACGATCATTCTCCGATCATTCTGGCCAGACTGATGGACTGAACTGTTGCCAAACTGAACGTGTAACCTACCTCTTACATAGCTCTTTGAACAGAGCGGACATAAAATCAGTCAGGTGATTCAAATTTAGTTCATTTTTTCCCCACGACGGTGCTAGTAGTCACCAAAACAAATAAGGCGTCAAATAGTTCGCACAGATGGCACGGTGTTGATATTTTTTTCGTTTAAATTTACTCAAAAGTGCGTTATTTGTAATAAAATAGTATGACATCATGGGTTTACCTAGTATTACGCAGCCGCCGGCTACTTTAAAAACTAAGAAAAATTTCCATATATGTGAGATTAAATAAAGCTTTGGAAATCATGCTACCACCAAATATTACAAAGTCGGCTAAGATTCAACGACTTCGCTCAATGATGTTCATTCAATCAAGACGTTGAACGTTACATTCAACGACTTGACGAGTTGTCCTTTAGTCATTCAATTAAACGTGGTCATTAAATGAACGCGCTAGTCATTCAATCAAATAGCAGATTCAACTAGATGACTGCGACATATCTAAAGATAAAACAAAAAAAATGACCTAATAATAAAACCTAGTTAGTGATCTCTTAATCATCTACAGACTAACTTACATTTGAATAACTTCAGCCCTATGTAACAATTATTAATTTAAGGTAATAAAATAAGATAAAATCTGCGGTTTTCCGATTTGTTCCTGTAACATCATCACAATCATAAGGTCTATTTAATATATTATTCTCCACTGCAGGAGCACGACCCTCTCTGTACTACCAAAGCCATATATTAGCCAGAGCACTCAGAGGATTGGGTCTACACTCTCCACGCTGGCCAGACGGGTTGAAGAGGTCTTTCTAATGTTTATAAGCTTTGTTTAGATTGGGTATCCTTTGTCGCCTTCCAAAACTTCCTTAACCTCTCATGGATGTCGTAGAGACATCCATTGGAAGTTTTTGAATATCTTATTTTACTCTGCCAGGAACCACACGGCGTATAATATACAAACTATATAAAATACATACTTACATAATATATACATACATACTATCACATCTTTTTCCCTTGCGGGGTAGACAGAGCCCAGGACTATAAAACATAAAGGTCACGTTTAGTATGTTAGTGGGCTTACAGGTGGAGAACGAAACCGAAAATAGTGATGGAGTTGCTAGCCGCAACGCCTATTGACATGGTTCCTCACGCCAATTCCCTCGATCGGTTTTTACAATCTGCGCGGGAAGAGAAGTAGCTGGTACATTCTATGTTCTTTCCTTCCTCCCAGACCAGTGTGGAAATATTTCCTATATAAGTATTATATTAACATGCTTCCTGCAAAATTTCATGATGCTGAGTCAGCGGGAAGTACCTACCTGTTAGTTTTTGATTTCCATGTACAAATGAGCAAAAATGTTTTATTCAAATGACTAGCGCTATCTAGTGGTGTTTTAGTGAACTATTTTGCTAGGTGAACTTATTATATTTTCAACTGATAGAATTCTTATTATTTTTCCTGTAATCTTCAAGCTATGAACTATTTATTGCAATTTTTTCAAAGTTTTAGGTCCAGTAGTTTCGGAGATCAGGGGGGGGGGGGGGGGTGGTCATTTTTCGCCTTCTTTCGTGAATAAAATCTAAAGTATTGAATTTACCCGAACAAAAAAAAATATTCTCATAACGAGTCCTTTCATACAGACACAGTAAGGTTTGCAAAACTTTATTTCGAAATTTTCTGATTGGGTCCCCGAAAAAAAGCCGAAAAAATTACTTTGCTCATCCGTGTTTGGGTCATAATATTACACCATCTTACCGAATTTTACCTAATTTGGTTCAGAAGAGAATTCTACGATCAGTATTTCTGGACCTTCAGAGCATAATAAACCAGGAAAATTCTTGGTTATGTGAACGCGGCATAGTGATACCAAAAAACTAACCCAAAGGATTTTTTTGCAAATTCGTCGATCTTTATTAATTTTTATATATAATATATGACACTGCTACAAGTATTTTTATATGTATCGACATTAGTTCGTATTAAAGTTTATACGCCGGAGTCATAAAGTCTACGCGAATTAAGTCGCGGGCATCAGCTAGCATTAAATAACATGATTTCACAATATTGGTTATTTAAAATACTTACCTATGATATTATACAACAACAAACATAACAAACATAGCTTTGAAAACAAATCTTCGGCCTACACGGGTTATTTTTACTTTGGCTGGCACTGACTACAAATAAAAACTGATTACAATTTGTAAATAGGTATGAAAATATTAACATTTATGTTTATTGCGCTTAATTTCTAGTATGTAATTAAAGTATTATTTCCAAATTTTTAGTTCCAGTCTGTACACTTACGTATAGGGTTGAGGTCGGTTTTAGTATTATATTAAACATTTTATTTTCCATTTTTAGTGGGTGTGGTAGTTCAAACAAAACATCGTCTTTCAGCAAACTTGTCTTGATTCGCGAAAGAATTAAACAGAAATAAAATTAAACCAAACGGCATCCTTGTAGATTTTTTTTGATTTTGTTGATATTTTTCTGAAAGCACTGGATACATTTCGATAAAAAATTATAGGACCACATTTGAAGTTCAGTCAAAACAGAGGAGTAACGTTTTCATCAATTTGTCTTGATTCGCTTAAGAATAAAAAAGAAATAAGTTTAAACCAAACGGCATCCTCTAACAATTTTTTTAGGTTTCTGTTTATTTTTTCAAAAAGTACTCAATTCATTGCGATAGCAAAGTTACGGGACCACTTTTGCATTATCTATCAAACAAAAAAGAATTACTAAAATCGATTTATAATTGACTGAGTAATCGCGTAACAAACATAAAAACAAAAAACAGACGAATTGAGATCCTCCTCCTTTTTTGAAGTCGGCTAAAAAGATTTAATTGCTTATTTCTACTTAAATAAATTATTTACATATTCATTTCCTTAAACTAAGATTCTTATTTTATTAATGTCGACGTAAGTTTGATGGAGGTTTGGCTACTCGAATTGGGACTAAACGGCTTACGTATTCCTGCGCCATGTTTAAAGCTGGGCCCCTAACTAGGGTTGATGTGCTTTGTAATTTTTGACTATTATCTAAGTATTTGACGTGGTTGTTTAACGGTGCGTGTGAGTTGTAAACTCTTGCCAAGTTTATTAACAAAGTGTTCAATTTCGGATGGTTCGAAACCCTTTGCGCCTCGAGTTGCTTTGTTAGTTCGTGAATGTCTTGCAGTTTTATTTGGTTCTTATGTAACTGTTGTTCCAGTGATGGATTAACTGATTGTTGTTGTACGTACCTGAAATAAAATAATTTCAAATAAAAAAAACCAGTTATTAGGCCAAATTACTTTTCAAACAATATTAGAGAGAAGGGTGATAGGAAGGAGACTTCTAGGAAGGCCAAGGTAAAGTTTTGTTCAGTAATTTAACGAGAAAGCTGATACAGCAGCATAAGGTATACCCAGCATTGTCCCGGTTGCATCTTCAGCTGTGACACATCGGGACTCGGGGTCTGCTTTAATGATATCATTAATTCTGTGATACGATTTAGCGAAAGTTTTTATGGCTAGCCGTTTAAGTGCACTCCAAATAAGAATTTGCCTACGCTGGAAATCATACCTAGTGCCCCTTGTGTCTTAGGTTTGCATGTTGAGCTCTGTATCAAAGGCGGGTGCCATGTCGTATCAAAAGGATCTCCCCGAAATCTTCCACCCTTGTTTACAGATTTACTATTATTGCTTAGCCAAACTATCGCCCAGGAGGTAGTTCAATAACTTTCCGCCCCTATTTATAGCTCCTCATTTCCCTGAAGCTAGTGCCGAGTGAACGGTATTTCAAGTCACCGGATGCTTGGGGCCGTGACGCTCTGGAGGGACGATTTTTTTAAATTCTCCTCTCATCAAACGGAGATAAGAGGAAAGATATGAGAAAGACCTTTGGGATAATACAGGTTAACAAAAAAATCACTCATCACCCACTCAAAACCTGCTATCCTATTGCCTTCCCAGCCTATTGGTAAGTCTGGCACTGTGTGATTACCTTGTATGTATACATACTCGTACTACTTACGTTTTTGCATGAAAAGAAGACTCTGGATTAACTTGCTTAACAATATGATTGTATAAGTTGCTCAGATCATAAGAAGGTTCTCTTGTGACAACAGCTTCTTTGGGGCGAAGTGAAGGACCCAAATCGTTTCGAGGCATTTTGAATACGGATAATGCTCGGTGATAATTTATCTGAAAGTAAGGTATTAAGTCAGTAATAAAAAAAATGGCATTAGTTCCAATATAGATTGTCGTGTATTTGTAACAAGATTTATTCCTAGATCTAACCCGGGATGTACATTTACAATGTGGTTGGGGCAGATAAACCTGACCTCCCTGCAACTTTAAATCTGTTCGTAGGGGAGAAAGGTTTAGGTTAAAAGGTCTACAGTACGAGTACTCGTACTGTAGAATCTTCGTATCTGTACCAATTATTTGAACCTTAAAGGATAGTTTTGGCTGCAATATTAAATTAAATACTTCCGAGCTAAGCTGATTAGGGCTGTTTACTCCCACTTATTATATCTTCCACATACAGGCACACACAGACAGATTAACGCGTTAGCTTGTAATATACCTCTTTTTGGTCAGGAGTTTAAATTCTCTCTTCCATGCTGGTTTGGGAGAAAAGGAAAAACATAGAATATACCAGCTGCTTTTCTTCCCGCGCAGACCGTAAAAGCCGGTCATGGGATTAGGCGAAAATCTACGGAACCACGTTATAGTCGATTCGGCTAGCAACTCAGCATTAGTTTGATTCCGCTTTACACCTTAACGCCCACAAACACGTTAATAATAATAATAATAAGCCCGCAGGGCAGCTTGTGGCGAGCTATTGGGGAGTAGCGACCCCACGGACCTGAGAGCTCCTAGGGGAGGCCCCTGTTCCTCGTATCCGACTTGCCTTAGCAGGTCGGTCGGAGTGGAAACCGAAGAGGTAACAGGGACACCTACCTCTGGCTTGCCTTCATTAGCCGGCCAGAGTGGAGTCACGAGAGCTTTATGCTCGAAGGGTGGATGTGAAACGTAAGTGGCGAGTGGGCGTACCTGATGGGACCCTAAGGGAGCAAATGATGCATCAGAGCATTTGACCTACACTCTCACGCAGGCCAGATGGGTTGAAGACGTCTCTTTGATGTTTATAAGCTTTGTTTGCGAGCTCCGTGGCGCAGCGGTCAACACGCCAGGCTGCGACACGGATAGTCCCGGGTTCGATCCCCGGTCAGGTCAAAATGAAAAACGATCTTTTTCAGATTGACCTGGGTCTTGGATGTTTATCTATATATGTATTTGTTATAAAATATTCTATCGTTGAGTTAGTATCCCATAACACAAGTCTCGAACTTACTTTGGGGCTAGCTCAATCTGTGTGATTTGTCCGTATATATTTATTTTATTGTTATTTTGTATTTGTTAAGCTAGTGTTTCCTAAGTCACCTTCTGCGACATCCAGGGAAAGACTTGGAGCGGTCTTATTCTTCTCTGCTGGAAACCACACAGCCAAAAGTAGAAGCACTGTTTTTACTTAAATAACGAGTGTACATATTGTTAAATGACAGAAATGTTATTATAACAACTATAACTATGAATGACTAATCTATTACGCAAAACAGTTTGTTTTAGTCTGGCATTACATTGTTAATTTTGAAGACTTATGTCATTTTAAAATGATGATTTGTACTTTGAAGGAGCATGGATGCAAAACTATCTAAACTGCTAAAGTAACTCATCACCATTACTTTTATATCCCTGTTCAATCCTAAGCCGTAGCTTTTATATGAACAAGATAATATAAAGAAGTTGTTATTATGCCAAAATATTTCATCTGACGTAATATTATTAAAAATATCATTATATTGGTCTATGTCGGTTTCTATAATAAAGTTCTTCCCATACATTTTTCTCGTCATGCCCTTGCTATTGGGTGTCGTTGGATAGATCTTTTAAAAACATTTGTCTGAACGGTTTATTCCACTTTGGTCACCTAGGTGATATCACCTGGGTGAACAAAGTACACTCTTTTAGTCCACTTTGTTCACCTTGAAATTGGAGCACCTAGGTGATCAAAGGCGACTTTTTAGTGTAATTTGTTGGTTTATTCTACTTTGATCACCTAGGTGAAATCACCTGGACGATCAAATGCTACTTATTTGTATACTTTGGTCATCTTGGATTCATATCACCTACGCTAGTGAAATTCGATCACTTAAACAAAATGCCAAGGATATTTTGTATTTACAAATAAAAGCTAAAAAACTAAAAAAAAACCGGCCAAGTGTGAGTCAAACGCGCGCAATCAGGGTTCCGTACAATATGCTTCGTGAACACACACACAATGTGCAAAAAATATGTTTTATTCAATTGACTAGCGCCATCTAGTGGTGTTTTAGTGAACTATTTCCCTAGATGAACTTATTATAGTGAGATTACCACTTAATTTTCAAGTGATAGAATTCTTATTATTTTTCCTGTAATCTTCAAGGAATGAACTATATTTTGTAATTTTTTCAAAATTTTCGGCCCAGTAGTTTCGGAGATCAGGGGGGGGGGGGGAATGGTCAATTTTTGCCTTCTTTCGTGAATAAAATCAAAAGTTTAGATTTTACCCGAACAAAAAAAAATATTTTTGTGATCCTCATAATGAGCCCTTTCATTTGATATATGACACAGTAAGGTTTGCAAAACTTTCTTTTAAAATTTTGTAATTGGGCCCCTGGAAATGACCCTTATTTAAAAAAAATCTTTATTTACTTTACACATCCGTGTTTGGGTCATAGGATTACACCATCTTACCAAATTTCACTTAATTTGGTTCAGTAGATTCGGAGAAAATCGGCTGTGACAGACGGACGGACGGACAGACAGACGCCCGAGTGATCCTATAAGGGTTCCGTTTTTCAATTTTTGTACGGAACCCTAAAAACAAAGTTACTAGTGATACATACTAATGTTTAGTGTTTGGTAAAAAAATAAAATTTAAAATGACACACATTAGTAATAGAAATATATAAACAAATATTCTTTTGAATGAAGGAAATTTAAGTGTGTTGATATTCTTTCATTAAAATTATTTCACGTATTTAAATAAATTAAGAAAATCTCGGTGTCTCTCTTATTATAAATAACAAATATAAAAACATTTACCTTATGATAAAAATCTTAGTTACTTTTATGTAGGTAATCGAAGTCCACTAGCGTGGGGAAAAAAGAGTCGCCGTGGTGCCTAGGTGATATGATTCCGAGGTGAACAAAGTACACTATAAAAGTCGCCGTTGTTCACTCAGGTGATATCACCTAGATGATCAAAGTGGAATAAACCATCTGAACACCATTTTAGGGTTCCGTAGTAAACTAGGAACCCTTATAGTTTCGCCATGTCTGTGTGTCTGTCCGTCTGTCTGTCCGTCCGCCGTTTTACTCAAAGAATATAAGTACTAGAAAGCTGTAATTTGGTATGGGTATGTATGTTAATCATGCCAAAAAAGTGGTAGAAAAAAATCATGAAAAACAATTTCTTTTAGGGTAGCTCCCATACAGAAAAGAGGCAGAAATATTTTTTTTTCTATTGAAACCCATCGTGTTGGGTATTGTTAAATAGGTCTTAAAAAATATTGTGAGGTTGAGAACACCAATTTTTGTTAGAGGTAAGTGTCCCCCCCACCTCTATCTGCTAAACGGTTAAATATGGATACGAAAAAAAATTACAGCAATAGTATATAATTATACTGAAGTTGAAAGGAAAACTATCAGAGCTGAGTACTAAGTACAAACTAAAAAGTTATAGGCAACCAACTTATAAAATGTACTCGAAAATGTAAAATTTCATACAACTTTCATTGTTAGATGTATTTGGTCATTAAACTGTGAGGTGCGAGTGTGAACTCAAAGTTGTCTTTCGCAACTACAGAACCCTACACTGTGCGTGGCCCGACACGCGCTTGGCCGGTTTTTCGATACAGGTATCTGTTTTTGATATGTTATGTCGCAAAGTGTTAATTTTTGTTGACCAAGTGCTGCGCGCGCGATGCGGGTAAAAATTCAAAACAGTAGGTAGCATATATAGGAATTACAAGGAAAACTATCACAACTAAGTAGGGTCCACATGTCAACTAGTTACAGTCAACTAACCAATTAAGTAACGTGGAACTATGGAATCCAACACTGCGCGTGGCTCGACGCGTCCTTTTTTAAGTCTTGTTTCTAGTATGCATGCTGTCTTTTTGAGATAATCTATTGCCAATCGAATTGAGTCCAGAACTTTGTATACCTCATAGTTAGTATTATATTTGGTTAAGTTCTCAGTAACTTTGATAAAATAAATCAAACGTAAAAGTTTATTATCGTATATACTGAAGTGCACCAACGAGTAAATAATACTAATCTTATAAAAAAAACTCTTGTTACTCTATTCTTTTGCTTGATCAAGAATGATGATTGATGATTTGGAATAGTAGCAAGTGAATCTTACCGTATCCGTGCTTACAGCGTTCGCTTGGGGAGTTGTTTCAGGGTAGCTTCTATAGTTTGTACTGAGTCCGGGACTTCGATTGACAGATTGTAATAAGTCAATGTTATGACCCGGAATATACGATACATAACCATGTGTTTTCACTGTCCCAAAAATTTCTTTAGGCTCCAGATGATCTTTTCTGATTTCTCTATTTTGATCATTAGTATCCGACTCTTGATAAAGTTTTTCGTTTAGGTCATTCTTCATTTTAAATTGCTCTGGTAAATAAAGAGGCGCGTACTGAATTTTTGGGACACCTGTCAGGTAGTCTATCTTTTCTGTAGTGTACACATGAACGGCATTGTGTTTGTATGATATAGGCACATCATGTCGAACGAAACTCTGTGATGATACTGCTTGTTTTGAACTGAATAGCGGTTGAAGCGGTGAAGCTGCGCATATCATCAAAAGCGACACTACTGTTGTAGTCTGAAAAATATAATATATACAATGCAGTTTTTAGTAGTTAAGTTTACTATATTATGTATGTCTTTCTACTGCAGATATTTGTTTATAATATTGCATGCTGGTCTGGGAGAAAAGAAAATAATAATGTAGAATATCCAGCTGCTTCAAATCCCGCGCGTATCGTAAAAGCTAGCCGAGGGAATGGCGGAAAATCAAAAGGATCATGGCAATAGGCGACGTGTCTAGCTAGTCATCACTATTTGATTACGTTCACCACTTTTTGCTACCGTTCGACAAACTGTTCGTTTGTCGTACGGTAGCAAAATAGGTTTTAGTCTTAGCCTTTAGTCTTATGGCCTTAGGCTCAGACTAACTCACTTTAAGGTATTGCTTATAATGCCTTCTAATGCATGCAATACATGCTTGTTTTTAAAATTCGTTCTGCAATTATATTTTAGCTTTATAGATGACATTATCAGAATAACAATAATTTATTTTCTATCTATCATACGAAACCACTTAACTAAAATAATTTTATCACCAAATACACTCACTTTGGACAGCATCACAGCTATTTCTACAGCGTACAACTCGGAAGTGTTTCACTTGATGCAAATAACTACACTTTTATATGTAGAGTAATCACAGAGAGAAATCACTGTTATATAATATTTATGATTAGAAGTATGGACGTAATTTGGTTCACGCGTGAGTCCTTAACAAAGAACCTTTCACCTTTTTTTAAAAGCAGGTGTTGTTGGGCGTGCTTCGTTCTAGCTTAGATGAGTGCAACTGAAATTCTGAAAGTTTTTTATTCGTAGGAAATGATATCAGCGCCTGAACTATTGTCGTACCTCGCTATTGTTTAAATTCTTGGCCTGCGTTACGTAAGTGCCATTATAGCATTGAATTGTTTCGGCGATTATGAACGCTAACTCCCTTATTGGCAGGCAAAATACCTAGTAATTGCATAAACAATAATGGAACCCGAACAATTAATATTGTTCTGTAATTTCTCTACTTCATAAGCAGTCTGCTTGATGGCAAATTATTATTATTGGATAATTCACAAAGAGGTTTTTGTTGTATCAAAAATATTTGCATATTTACATAGAAAAAAAAACAAGGGTGATTAAAAACAAAAAAAAAATACTAAATATTGCCCGTGTGGCAAGAACGCAGGCGGCGTTTTCGCGTTGGATATGCTATGTTTATCCATTTGGGCGAATAATTAAAAAACATTGTATTTGAATTTAAGTAAAAATGTTGCTTTTTCTCTCATATTTAAATAAAATAAATATTTGTTTATTAAAATAAATATTTGTCTTGATTATCTTACTACAAATAAAGCAAACACTTGCCTTTATACAAAATCGACTAATATCCTGTTTTCGCAATGACTTTCGTCGCTTTAAAAAAGTAGGCGCAGGTACCAAAAAAAAAAAACAAGAGTAACTCTAACACCTTCGTGTGTATACATTACTCATCGTCATCATCATCAGGCCTTAGTTTTTATCTCCACTGCAGAAGTACGACCCTCTTTGTATTACTAGAGCCATTTAGCTAGAGAAGTCAGAGGATTTGGTTTACACTCTCTACGACGGGTCGGAGAGGTCTCTTTGATGATTATAAGCTTTGTTTAGCTTGTGATTCCTTAGTCGCCTTTTACGACATTCACGGGAAGACTTGGTGTGGTCTTATTTTACTCAGCCGGGAACCACGCGACACACATACATTACTCCTACAAGTCAATAATTACATCACAAAGCGGCGTTTCTAACAAATTCACCGAAAGTATAGTTTTTTTTTTCTTAGAACAGTTCTGATGAAATACATCACAGTTCTCCGCATTTTTGTATTCTCTTTGACTTCTACATAATTGTATTTTTTTCTTTTCCTTACTATATTATAATATGTCTCCTTAAGGTAAATGTATGTATATATGTATTCATTATTGTCATATGGTTTTTTTTTCTCTTTCAATATTTACTGCGCCAACCCTGCCTCTATTTGGATTATCTTCTACCCAAAGGTTGGCTGGAAGAGATTGCGTCATGCGATAAGCCCGCCTTTTGTACCAATAATTTCCTTTTTGTCTGTTTTTAATTCATGTATTGTTTAATTTTAAGTGTTGGTGCAATAAAGCATTCATTCATACGTATTTGGAGGAAACACGTTATTAATTTACAATAAGCTCTAATACATAAATATAGAGCCCAGGTCCAACAGACCTAAATGAGACGTTTAGCACATGGGTAAGCGTATAGGTGGAAGACGGAATATAGTGATGGGTTGCTAGCCGCATCGCCTATAAATAAATAAATAAAATAAAATAAAATAATTTTATTTCAGACTTGCGTCCATATTTTGTTAGTAACAAAATCCTTATATACTATGTTAGTACAAAATAAAATAATTTAGTTTAGGAAAAACCCGCCTAGTCCTCCCGGACCACCTGGTACTGCCACGTGCATGCGCACCCAGTGCCTCCATATTGGACAGTCGGGTCTTTCCCGGACAACACAGAGGATACTATTGCAGCCTCCCCGAACTCTGCGCATCAGTGATGCGACTCGGCCTCGCAATACAGCGTAAAAGTCAGCAACGTGCGCCTGTGCGAACATCGTTGATGCGCTACAGTACCTGGGAAGCCCCAATAGTACCCTAAAAGCATTATTATACTGTACTCGGAGAGCATTGAAAGCCCGCCGCGTATAATTGACCCACAGACTGCACGAGTACAGACCTTGACAAAAGGCTTTAAAAAGTGCGATTTTCACCTCTGCACTACAACGCGCAAATCTGCGAGCCAACATATTGCAACGGACTGCCAGCGCTCTCCTTTCCCTCTCCATATCTTTATCATCTTTTAAGTTATCTGACACCACATGTCCTAGATATTTGAAGCTAGTCACTCGCTGAAGAGTTTCGCCGTATAATTTAATCGGAGGAATCTCAAGCACTCTTTTTTTGTTTCCTGCCGTGAAAATCAGCACTTCGCTCTTCTTAACATTATACCTAAGGCCATGTGATTCAGCATAACTCTCACATATCGAGATCAATTTTCTGAGGGCCCCTACTGATTACTCGGCTACTGGTACTGATAGACATGACTAATCGGATTTTTACCCAGTTCCTTGAAAGCCTCGCTCATTTCCAGCGCGGGAAGAAAAGCATCTGATACATTCTACGTGTTTCTTTTCTCTTAGATCAGCATGGAAAAGCAACAATAAATATTTATTACAATAGCTAAGAAAATTTTCTTAGTTCATATTGCATTTTTTTTATTTTTTCGATTTTGTTTTTAGGGTTCCGTAGTAAACTAGGAACCCTTATAGTTTCGCCATGTCTGTCTGTCCGTCTATCTGCTGTAATTTGGTAAAGGTATGTCATGTATCATGCCAAAAAAGTGGTAGAAAAAAAACTTGAAAATCATTTTTTTAGGGTATCTTCTATACAAGTGCGAGTAATTTTTTATTTTCTCCACTAAACCATCGTGTGTTTCTTTAAAAAGTATTATGAGGTTAAGAACACAATTTTTTGATGTAGGGATCCGTTTCCGTAATATTTGGTTTTAAAGTGCAAATTTTTGTTAGAGGCAAGCTCTCTCTCTATCTGCTAAACGGTTATACACGGAATACGTAAAAAAAAATACAGCAGTAGTATATATACTGAAGTTGAAAGGAAAACTATCAGAGCTGAGTACTAAGTACAAACTAAAAAGTTATAGACAACCAACTCATAAAATGTACTCGAAAATGTAAAAATTCACAAAATTTTCATTGTTAGATGTTTTTGGTCGGTAAACTGTGAGGTGCGAGTGTGAACAGTGTGAACTCAAAGTTGTCATTCGCAACTACGGAACCCTACACTGCGCGTCGCCCGACACGCACTTGGCCGGTTTTTCGTTAATATTTATTGAGAACAGAAAGCAAATAGGCAGATTCATTAACTAGTAAACATTACGTAAGCCATAGATTTAAAAAAAGTTTTTCGTGCTACTTCTATGACATAAGCCAATTTTTGCTACTATTTTACCGCTAAATGGCTTTTATAGTATCTGCATTCAATGTAGACGTCAATAACAGCGTTGTAATCGATAAACTCTCAGTAGGTTATTACAATCTTGTTGCTAACGAAGTCTGTACTTACTATGTAATAGCAATCAGGTGGTTTACTTTTTAGAAGTTGATTTATATGACGAATGTCGGATATGAATACGTTTGTTACCATGGCGTTTTGATATATCTATATAGTATGTTAATATAGTATGTATGTATGTATAGGTATTTCGATACTTATTTTATGGGACTACCTTTAAGTTCGATCAAAACAGAATAACAACGTTCTCATTAACTTGCCTTGATTCGCGTAAGAATAAAATAGAAGTAAGGTTTAAACCAAACGGCATCTGTAAACGTGTTTCTTTGGTTATATTGATTTTTCAAAATGAGCTAGATAAGTTTTCATAAAATAATATGGGATCATCTTTGAATTATTACTTAACGAAAAAAAATTAGAATTTTAAAATAAAAAAAACAGATGAATTGAAATGTTAAAAAGAGGATATCACAGATAATTTTATTATAGTTTTTAGTATAGATCTAGATATCTAGATACTGTGCTTAGATGCTATGCGAGAATGAGTTTTGATATTAGCATAACACAAGCGGTCGCATGGAAGAGATACAGAGGAACATAGTTAGAAATTGTAACAACTTACAATTAAGATATTTGTTGAGTAGGTAAGTATTTTTAACTGTAAGAATATATAGTTTAAATACATGATTACTGTGTACTTGTTTTTTTGCTTAGGCTTTTAAAAAATAATTAAAATATATTTTTCTACAGCTGCCACGAAGTAATGATTTTACATAATCGTAATGTGTTACTGGTACTGCTTAAAAGAAAAGAACAATAATCAAACCGATATATGTCGAAAGGCACGAAAGGTATCTTAATTGAACGCATTTATTTAAAAAAATTTGAAGACAAGTTGTTGACACACGTAGGTGTGCAGGCGAACGCCCCCGGCAAGTGGAGGTGATCCAAGTAATAAGAATGAAGCAGAAGAATTAAATTTATTATGAAGCGGAGAGAAACGAATTCATAGCTTTGACTGACATCATCATCATCATCAGGTCTTTTTAAGTCACCACTACAGGAGCACAACCCTCTCTGTACTACCAGAGCCATATATTAGCTAGAGCAGTCAGAGGATTTGGCCTTTGACATACGGGACTAAATGTCAAATTTATTAATCCATTAAGACCAAGGTATAGAAGTTACAACAGATCTTATGCACAATTATGACATACTCAATATTGCAATAATAAACTGGTTACTTACTTAAGATTGTAATAAATAAAGCAAACTAAGAAGCATGCGAGGTTTCATGATTTGAAACTATCCAACCGTGGTGACGTTAGCGCATGGAAATACCTAAGTACCAACTTTGAGATGAAAAATCGGAGACATTTTGGGAGAGTCACTGATACAAATTGATATAATAATAAAAAGTAAAACGAGACTACAATGAAGGAAATGTAAAAGATCTTGAGTATGGATCAATGTAGCCTAACTTGTGTGGAATATTGCTTTAAGTATTAGTTATTTTTATAGTTAGAAATAATCCAGAGAATCCTCGTTCTGAATTATATTTATCTGTGAAACAAATGTTTATGAATACTGTTTTCCTCACATATGTTTTTGAGTCTGGGGTTTGAAATCGATACGATAATATACTGATTACATCTTTAAAGTTAGTTGGGCAGGTGCATTATTATGCATGAAAAGTATTTAAAATAATGTTATCGTAAGAGGACTGCTATAATTCCAAATCGACAAAGTTTATTCACTTGTACCAAACAAAAGTCACTCGTATGAATACAATATAATAAATATATGCAGCACGTGAAATGTAATGTGCTTTGACGTTCGCCGCCGCGGCATGCGGTTATCCATGACCTTAAAACTGGGTCAGTAATACAGCCTTTGCTCGAAAAGCTTTTAGGAACTGCCTACGAATAAATGGTTTTATCCTTCTAGCATTGTTTACTTTTTTATTGATTTCGAATACTTTGAGTAAATTGTTTTTAAATCACAATTGATTTGTACATGTATGAAATTTTAGATTTTTTTTTTTGAATGGACTATATTGCTAGCTACAAGTGAGCTTTTGCTACTTTACCGGACTTTTTGAGGTGTGAGCCGAGTGCCCTCAACCTGAAAGGCGTGTAAAATTGATTTGTTTGTGTATGTCATTTCAGATACCATTGGAATGTTTCTTCCTATCTTTACGTTCTTAACGCTTTGGTACCCAAAATGTAAAAATAGAAGCCTATTAAAACTGTGTCAGTAATTCAGTCTTTGCTCAAAAAGCGTTTAGGTACTGCCTACGCATAAATGGTTTTAGAAATGGCAACTTTCTTGTGATGTGGCATTACGTATCATATTTCAACTAGCAAAATCTGTTATCTTTTTTGTTGCTTCGGCTGGTGGTGCCGGTTGTTTTATGGTTAAAACTTAATAAATATGTTAGTAAAATTACTTGAACTATTACTATTATTCTAAAACACTACATTTAAAAAGACAATCTTGAGGATATCTATCCATGCTTATGAAATGCTATTACTGGTTAATATATCCTATAAATGTTATGATATGGCTTTGCAAATTCGATTATAATTTAAAGAGTCTACCGGAATGCCTTTATAAGGATGTTATAAGTAATGACAGACTTATAAAATTTCTTCATAGTATTATTTGCTTGTTGATATTTTGTTTTTTGGCATACAATGAAAATACTTATATTGATTCTATTCAATAAGCCGGTGTTAAACGCAGCCATTTCTAATTCTAATTGACATGGTAATCAAAATAATTGTTTTGTTATATGTTGCTGGTGCGGAGTATCCACTCGCACCCTCAGCTTATATCCCGATTGCCATGTCGACCTCTCACAAATAGTACAAAAAATTAACTTCACATTTTATCGCTGTCACCGGTCGCACGCAGTGGTTCAACTTCCAACTCTTATTCGTATTTTATTGTGACTTTATAAAAAAACGTTGACAGGTTCTCAGCGGCAACAAGCGGCACCATAGCTCTTACCACCCAAGCTTTGCTGTAGTTTAAACAATTGACAATACATGCATTTTCTTCCATGGCGAGCGATCCTCATGGTAATCGATCTTTCCCTTTTAAGGTTATACGTTCAATGTTAAACGATTTTACTGTAACTGCAACTGGTTTAAAGATCAGGGATGTTTACGAAATCGGTGAATCACCGTTTCGCCGCGACAAATTTTTTGAAAAGCTTTCTTATAATTTCCAAAAACAATTATTTCATGGTAAAGTTATAATAATAATCATCTTTATTTATTCTCTTTTAAGGTAACACAGAAAAAAGATGAAATAGAGTGTAGGTACAATAGTCATTTATATTTATATGTGAGAGACTGGCGTAGGTGTGCGTGGTATGAATTAGTCATACTTACTTAATTTAATTTAGAACACTTCGTCTGAAAGGTACTATATGCTCACTGTAGTTCGAAGAACAGAAAGTTAACACTAAGAAGATATATTACGACAACCCGACTAAGAAGCTTTGTGAGAGTGCTGCTTTTTGCATCTCTAACTTCAGAAACGATTATTTAAAAGTTATAATAAGGATATTGATAAATGATAATTTAAAAAATACAAAGAATTTATTATTCTTTGTATAAGCTTTTCAAAATGAGCCTCAAAATATATTTGGAAATATTTATTCAAAATATACTGGTACTTACATAAATATTGATAAAACCATATTGGACCTTATTTTAATAGTCTTTCAATAAAGCCGGTTTACATCGGTGTGTATTATACTTTAACACACCGATATACACATAATTTTACTTTTTAGTAGGTATAACAATTACATGAAATTTATAGTTATGACTTTATCAAACTGAAATACGTTGCGATTTCATATTATTTCTTTAAGCTTTCGTTCGAAACCAATGCCTCCGATAATAATTGACAGGAAGTAAAGTCGCATTTTGTACCGAACACGTATGTGTAGTACTGTATGATTGCCATGAATCACCGAGTGGGTGCCCTTTGATCGTGACCTAGATAAAGTCCTTACGGAATTTTTAATTACTTCACTTTTTGCATACAGTATTACTCGAATTGAACACTTATTGGCAATGTACTAGTAGCATTAAATTGTTTATATTCTAGTTCTGAGTCGATGAAAGGATTAATTTTTTTTGCAGAATATAAATTATTAATTAAGAATAATAGAAGTTATTAAGTATTACACCTAATGAATATATCGGGAAATAAATCTATTGCGTAAAAAAAATCAGCGAAAAGAAATGAGACTATACTAAATTAGGATTAAAGACAATGTTACAAAACATTTTGTATGAAAAGTTTGTGCGCCAATCTATATTAGAAATATATAAAATTAGGGGTTTTTTTATTAAAAAATAAATTATAATCTTCCACCAAAGCTCATTATGATGTGGTGCAACAGAACCTTGCTAATATTTGTATTTAAATGTATAAATCACCCGCAGCTTCGCTTGCATGAATTATGTTTAATTGATATCGTACTTCTATTTGGATAAAAGTCCAAGTATGTATTTATCATAAAATGAAACATGAGTACCAAATAACCATAGTTTTTCTTTTCATCAATTACTAGCAGACCGCCCTGGCGTCACCCGTGGTACACACCTAGCCTATGGCACTCAAAGATAACGTACTTATCCAACGGTGAAAGAATTTTTGAAATCGGTTCAGTATTTCCTGAGAAAAAAACTCTTCAGCTTTATAATATTAATTTATATTACTGCAATTAATAACTGCTGAAAATACGAACATGACTTTACTTCAGAAACATGTGTTATAGTCGTTAACGCAAAATGACATAATATTATACATGTAAGCCCAAAATGTCACCGGTTTTTACCCCACATGCGCGGCGTATATATGGACCATTCACATAGGTACCTAATACAAAGCTCTTGCTATTGTTCAATAAAACAAGTAAAAAAAAAATCTGACTATATTTTAGTTGTTTTTTATTAGGTGAAAGAATTTCGAAATA
Organism: Rhodophaea formosa; assembly: GCA_963082605.1. Lineage (NCBI taxonomy): Eukaryota > Metazoa > Arthropoda > Insecta > Lepidoptera > Pyralidae > Rhodophaea > Rhodophaea formosa. The sequence continues at coordinate 8,309,472 of OY720208.1, read as the reverse complement.
AGTATAGTATTTTTTGAGTTTCTATATATAATTACAAACAAAGAAAATCAAATCTTTTTAAATATTTTCACACAAATTGAACTAGCTCCACAGTAAGTTGTGAAGTTGTGTCGCAGGATACTAATTCAACGATACTATATTTTATAATATATACTTATATAGATAAACATCCAAGACCCAGGTCAATATGAAAAAGATCTTTTTCCATTTTGACTTGACCGGGGATCAGGATCCCGTGTCGCAAGCCAGCGTGTTGATCGCTGCACCACGGAGCTCGAATCTTTACTCTTTATAATATAAATTTTGATAAAAAAAGCCGGACCTCGTTGAATTTTAGCTAAGGATGCAACCAGGAACTTGCTCAGAAGCGAGTTGGATAAATTAAAAAAATCGTCCAAGCGGAACTTGAACTCGTTCACCGAGGGCTCCGTGCCATACAAATGGCATAAGTGTTTCTTAATATGTTTTATCTATAAAGTCCTAAAGACTATCATATGTCAGACAGACTATAATTCTCGTTTAATTCAGTCAGAAAATGTCACATACACTCCTAAATAAGCTCACAATTTAAAACTCATATGGGTAATAAGCTTATTAGTTATATAATATACAATGGACATAATATGCAAGCTCCTTGGCGCAGTGATCAATACGCCAACAACACGGATGGTCCCGGGTTCGATCTCCAGTCAGGTCAAGATAAAAAATTATCTTGGTCAGATTGACCTGGGCTTTGGTATTTGTAATAAAAAATAGTCTAGTTGAGTCAGTATCCCATAACACAAGTATTGAACTTACTTTGGGGCTCTTAATCTGTATGATTTGGCCGTATACATTTATTTATTTATGCGAAAGCAACGCTGTAGTCAAGTAAAATACATTCGTAATCCTCGTAAATAACGAAGTGTCGGAATGATTGTATTTTTGTCATCATTTATCTTGGCAAGATAATAATTGAAATACAAGTTGCATTTATTTCGCTGCAGCACAGGGGATACTCCATGGCCGCATTGTTATGTTTCATACTTATCAAGAAGTATTTCTCTTAATCACCCGGTGATTTATTGGTTCTTTCAGAGTAGTTCCATTATTTAGGGTCTTTCCGTGTCCAACCCACTTTTTAACCCCACCTCCTTAAAATAATAATTAGTTGGATTATATATTTAGGCTAGGGATAGATAAGGATGGCGCAGACAAAGGGAGGCTAATGCCCAGCAGTGGGTTATGGAAAGCTGATGATGATGATATATTTACTAACTGTTGCCCGCGGCTTCACCTGCGTGATATATAGCTTATGTCCTTCTCAGTAACCTAACCAAGTGTATACAAAATTTCATGATGATCGGTTCGATAGATAGGGCGTGAAAACGTAACAAACAAACTCACTTTAGCATGTACAATATCAGATAGGATTATGATTAGGATTCATAACAATTCTTCCATCTTGGACAGAAAATAAAAACGTATATTCCGTTTTCCAAATATTTGCTCAAAATTACGCACTGGGCCTCAGGCGTTTAACCAGTAGGGGTTAAAATGTGATAATATGTATTGTACGTCATAACAATATGGATGATGACTATATTTTGGAAAGTCCTCCTAAAAAAGACACATCCGCGAAAAAAAACGCCATACTAAACCAAAAACTCTCTTAGATAGGTATAATTGTTTGATAGCACATTTTTTGGGCGATACCAATACGCTCCCCAGAAAATGCTACTCTATCGTGACGTCACGTTTGAGTAAAATGTATGGGACATATGAGTAACTTGTTCGACAGCTATATTAAATATTGCGTTTATTGTAATGGTCTTATAACAAAAGTTGCTTTATATTTAGAGGCATATATAATGGTAATATTTATTTTTACCTTTTTCATACTTTTAAAATGGACTTGCCCAACTAACTTTAAAAGGTTATTTAGCATGGTAAACGAATCGTTATCAAATTGAAAGTGTACTTTTATTTATAGTCTTTTTATTTTTAGACATATTTTGATATATTATAAAATATTTTTAAGAATCTGAAGACCCAGTCATCATGCCTATTCTCATATGTAATTTTTGAATTGTGGAAACGTTCCACCTTTTTCTTTTGGCTTAGTGTTTACGCCTAGTCGCTTGTCTAACTGACCTAAGATAGATTTGTCTTATGAAAAACATCAATAGAACTTTAAATGGGCCTGTAGCAGAAAATTAAAAAAAAGTATTTTTTCAAGATTTAGATGTAGTTTGTCACTGTTAACAATTCAATATTTGTTATTCTATTCAAAGGTTAAATTAAAATATACAAAATAATTATAAAGTCAATCAATCTGTTAAAGAGTCTTGTGTGCTCAAAACAAATTTTGTTTTGAGCACACAAGACTTTAATTAATGGTTTTATTTTGTGCATAAAACGTAATTCCATAGGTATGGCAAGTATAAACCATCTATTTACTTTCGTTAGTTTCTCATAATGTTTTTACTTTTAACTAAATAAAAGAATGTAGGATGAAAAGAAAACATGTAATTTCGTCGCGTCGTCTCCATTTATTTATCTTATTTTGAAGTGGACATCCACATGGTTGTACAGACGTAGCGTAGACAAGTTTCATCTCAAGATCATCTTCGCGAGCATGAATGAATGAATCATCTGTTATGTAACGCGAAAGGTCAAAGACCGCAAGAACGTTTAACATTTAAACGAGCGATTTGTAATAAAATGCCTTTTTACGATGCGTTTTTGAGATAAGTGAGATTGAATGTGGTTAGATGACTTAATTAAGATTTGTGACGATTTTTATGTAACATATGTAAGGTATTAATTGGAGTAATTAGACGTAGGTATCTGTTTTATTTCTGTAATTCTTATTACTATAGAGTCAGTGAGCATACTCCTCTGTTGTGCTCGCCTTACTTAGGTGATTTGAAGTGATAATTAGATAGCTAGGTGAAAAAAAGCCATCGCAATTATTATTAATAGTATTAATGCGCAAAGTAGGTACGGTTTCTCGCGTTTAAAGTCAGCTACAGACAGACATAATGTTTTGAATTCATAAGGTTTTCCTAAGGCGCGCACGAACTCCCAATCTGGACTATTATTAGCAGTTGGGATTTTTTGTTCTTGTGCTCCTACTTAATAAATGAGACCAGTAGCGAGTACGAAGGGCCACAACTAACTAAAACATCTTGCGATATGCGAATAAAAGCTTTTTATAAATATAAAATAAATACGACAGGGCTATCAGCGTGGCCAAATACTGGTCGAAAGATATTTAATAGAATGAAACCATTTCGACTCGATTAAAAACAAATATGTTATTGCACTGAATAACATAAATTATGATTATAAATTTGCATGCTATCCCTAATGGCTGCTTAGAAGTGAAATATCCTTGTAACACCTATCTTTGTACCCTATTCATATGCAAATAAACTTATTCTATTCTATTCTGAAAAAAAAACGGTCCGTCGGTCAACTTTTATATGATCTGCGCGGGATGTAACTCCTGAAAAGCATTTTTTAATTTATTGATAGTTTATTCAAATAAGTATGGCTTATTTTACTGGTCAGCTATACGAAACCCAGTTATTTAAGGAAATTGTCATCAAGTAACGTGGATTGGGCATACATCACCTCTGTGACCCGTTAACCTTGCCGTAAAAATCAGACTACTACTATATAAGCGGCCATTTCGCCATACAGAGCATCAGTTGTACTCAACCACACAACATGTTCTCCCAAGTAAGTTGACATGGGAGTCATTATCACTACTAATGGTATAATAGTAGGATGATGTCCTAAAAGATATAAAGCTATATGGAAAAAAAATATTTTTTCTGTTTAATCGTGTTGTCAAATAAACCACCATAAAAATCTATACATCGTGTAATTTGGCTCTCGAAATACCTTTAAAGGGTCAAAAGGCTCAGCCCGTCAAAAGGAACAACTTTTAAACTAAAAACAATTGACAATTTTATAAAAATATATTTAGCCGCCCGGTAAATTTGTGTGGGAAAGTCAAATAATTTTTTGACTTTCCAGCATTGGTCCCATAGGAAAAGTTGTTCATATTGAAGGTTTGAGGCACCCCTTTTAGGGTCATGGATCAATTTACACGCTGTATACGATTTATAACCAAACTTGTCCCGTTCAAAATCATTCATAATTAAATTTCTGAATTAAATATTATATTTTAACTATACGCCAAAATTTTTAACATATATTTTAATTTTAAAAAATATTTACAGATTGTTGCCCTGAGTGCTGTGCTAGCCGTCTCCATGGCTGGAGTCGTGCCGGTAGCGCACTACTCCCCCGCTGAGGCAGTATCCTCCCAAAGCATCGTTCGTCATGACCAGCCCTCTACCAAGCTGGTTGCTGCTGGTCCCTCGATTACTTACCAAGCTGCCGCTCCATCAGTTTCCTACCACGCTGCTTCTCCTTCATATTCCTATCACTCTGCCCCATCCGTTGCCGTACATTCTCCTGTCTACCATTCCACCCCTGTTGTCTACAAGTCCGCCCCTGTTGTCTACAAGTCCGCCCCTGTTGTCTACAAGTCCGCTCCTGTCCACTACTCTCAAGCTAACGCTGTCTCTTCCCAAAGTTTTGTCCACCACGAGCAGCCTAAACTGGTTGCTGCAGCTCCAGTAGCCAAGATCGCCGTATCAGCCCCCGTCGCGTACACCTCTCACTACGCGCCTGCGCACTACGCTGCTACCCCCATCCAATACGCTACCCCTGTCACCAAAGTGATCGCCCCCGCCCCTAAAGTTCTGGTATCCGCCCACCACGAAGAGGAATACTACGTAAGTAATGAATGTAAAGTTTTCTTATATCTTAAGAAACAAGAGATGGGAAAAATTTATAGTCATTTTCAAGTATCAAAGTGTTCTAAAAATGTTTCTTACTTGAGATTGGTTTCCACATTTTGTTATTCTGATATACCCATACGATTACAAGTAAAATAAATAACCTACAGTTTTCATATACCTTTGCTTTTAAAATAGTCATTATCATCATCATCAGGTCTTGCTTAGTCTCCACTGCACGACCCTCTCTGTACTTCCATAGCTATATATTAGCGAGAGCATTTAGAAGATTTGGCCTCAGGTAGGCCTCTTTGATGTTTATAAGCTTTGTTTTTTGTGTTTTCTACAACATCTACGGGAAGACTTAACTTGGAGTGCTCCTATTCTGCTATGCCGTTACATACAAGGCAATTTAAAATAGTGATTCATCATATTGTTTTTTTCTAGACCCACCCCAAGTACGAGTTCTCTTACTCCGTGGCTGACGGACACACTGGTGACAACAAGTCGCAGCACGAGGTCCGCGACGGCGACGTGGTGCACGGCGAGTACAGCCTGCTGGAGGCCGACGGCTCCGTGCGCAGGGTGCAGTACTCCGCAGACGACCACAACGGCTTCAACGCAGTCGTCTCCCACTCCGCCCCTGGACACCACGAGCAACATGCTCCAGTCCTTGTAGCTCACCATTAAGTACTAGTCAATCTTAGTGACAAGGATGTAAATAGTTTATAATATTTATTGAAAATATACAAAGCGAACAAAGAATTTACTTTTTTTATTTATTTGTTAATTAAGACCCATCTGTATATTGGATACATGATTTCACATTTATTTGTCGCCAAATTATTAAAGAAGACTGTGTTTTTAAGTCGTTAGAATAGGCAGTGAAACTATTAAGTATTATCATGTTGCTATTAAGCAACATGATAATGTATAAAAGGTTTTAGAAAAATACCCCTATATCTTAAAGGGGGTTTAATCATTCAGTTTCTTTGTCGAAACAGGTTACTTTCTTCGGTTCACAACATGTAAATTAACCACGATATTTCCGTGAAGGGACGAATCGGTCCATTAAAATGACGAACTTTTCCTATGGGAGCAATGCAGGGAGCTCGAAAAATAATCGTCATTTCGGTACAAAAGTGTTCGGCTCGGCCATTTGTATGAAAATGTCGAATTTTTTAGTTGCCTTCATTTGTCTCATAGAAAAAGTTGTTCATTTTGACGGGCTGAGTCATTCTTTTAAGGGAATGGTGTATACAATAGCTGTTGATTTTATGGATTTAGGCTCTATTTACTTATATGGGATAAAAACTTAAAGTTTTACAAAAAAGAAAAACTTATTAAGTTACACATTAATACTTAGGTATAATTTTTTGTGACAATACTTTACATACAAACATACAAATCATGTTTTTCATACAGTTTTGCTAGCCGTGTGGTTCCCGGCAGAGTACAATAGGACCACTCCAAGTCTTCCCGTGGTTGTCGTAGAACGCGATTTAGAAAACACGAGCTAAACAAAGCTTATTATAAACATCAAAGAGACCTCTCCAGTTCGTCTGGCCAGCGTGGAGAGTGTAGGCCAAATCCTCTGACTGCTCTGGCTAATGTATGGCTCTGTTAGTAATGCTCCTTCAGTGGAGACTAAAAAGACCTGATGAATAATGATCATGACACAATTTTGAAAGCTGTGTGTAGGTATGTTTCTGTACAAGTGCTGTTAAAAAATATTCTTGCCATTTGGCAACAATTATATTTGCAGGCAATGCTGCAACAACCCAATACTATTTTGATTCTATTTTCAAATGTCTACGTATTCTATTTAGAAGTATAATTTATGAAACTCTCACAAACACGCTTAAATAGGTGTTGGTCTTTCGACATTTGGCTCTCTCTCTCGAGACGTGATTAAAATGTATGTATTGTATGTATCCTTTCTATTCGTTATCTTCTTATCCGTTCCTATTGTTGATGTTCAATGGCATGTTGTCAATTATTTTTCAATACATTTACTAATAATACGGTACTTATGCCATCATAACTTGTCGATCGTAACGTTATATTTACGGGACTTCACCCATTAATTTACACCAATCACAAATGCTCAGTAGCCCAAACGCACAAATGCACAGTAGCCCAATCGCACAGATGCACAATTGAACCTTTTTCATAAAATCTAAACTAAAAGTTTTCATGTTCAGCATGATGATATGGTAAGGTTGGTATAAGGATGTTATGGTTCAATATGATGTGATAAGGTACTTTTTTGTACAAAATAAACCTGAAAAAATGTACATGATTATTATAAATGTACATTTACAAATTGCTTTATTTCTTAACTTTAATAAATATCTTAACTGCTAAACTGCAAATTTGTTTTAGTTTATGTTAATCGCAAATGTATTGAAAAACATCGTATGATGCTCGTTCTCCGTAAGCTGTCTATTATAGTCATTGGTTTATTTATAATAAGCACTCCGCTTCGCCTCGCGTCTATAAGCACTTCGAATATAATATCCAGCTTACCATACTTGCATCATATTTACTAAGTATTATTAGGAAGCGACCCTTAGGTAGGACCCTTTCGTAGATGGTTTGCCTTTCAACTAAAATTTCAGCCAAAAAATACAAATACCACGCCATAAAAATATAGCCTATATCATTTGACATGAGGCAAGGGTTCTATCGATATCACCTTTCACATCGAATTCTGTTGAGGCATTAAGCAAGTATATTCCCAATTACGTGTGGAATATACTTCATCATCATCATCAGGTCTTTTAAGTCTCCACTGCAAGAGCATGCACGATCCTCTCGGTACTACTAAAGCCATAATATTAATTGAGCAGTCAGAGGATTAGGCCGACTCTCTCTTCGCTGGCTAGACGGGTTTGAGAGGTATTTTTGATGTTTTGCTTGTTTCCTAAGTCGGCTTCTACGACATCCACGGGAAGACTTGGAGTGGTGAATATACTTACATAAATGTAAATACTTGCAGACAAACCAAATAAAATGTAAATTAGCTCTGATGAAAACATAAACTTTTTTCAGCAGTCGTGAAAAAGAAGGGTAAAGCCTTTTATAATTGTCTTTAAATTAACCGAACTACAATATTACTTATTAGGCGTATTACGGTTTAAAATGACGTCGGTTGACGAGCTCCGTGGCGCAGCGGTTATCACGCCAGCCTGCGACACGGAGGTCCCGGGTTCGATCCCCGGTCAGGTCATGATGGAAAACGATCTTTTTCAGATTGACCTGGGTCTTGGATGTTTATCTAATTATGTAATTGTTATAAAATATAGTATCGTTGAGTTAGTATCCCATAACACAAGTCTTTCTTAAGAACTTACTTTGGGGCTAGCTCAATCTGTGTGATTTGTCCGTATATATTTTTTATTTTTTTTTATTTTTTAAATAGAATAGCCACCTACTTTATTACATTATAGGCTTGTCAATACATTCTAAGTTCTCAAACGGTTTTGATTTAAAGAACTTAGTATACAAAATATCAGTTTTAAGAATTGAATTGATTATTATAAGATGACGTTGTAGTAGATTTTATGTTTAACATTCAGAGCAATACGTTACGTAATTGTTGACAATATTGTGTCCTCATGAAGTCATGAATATTGTTTGTAGTAAATATTATAATTTTCAAGAATTTGAGTCCAAAGAGAAGTACCTAATAGATTCAAAAATTTCGATTACTTCATAAGCATTGTGAAGACTGTTTTATAGGACTAAGACTCAAGCGCTTGAGTTAAATAAATAAATATAAAAAATAAATAAATTTGACACACAGGAATCTGAAATATTGTTAAGAGAGGATATTATCTCCTTTCTTCTCCTGATTTCAGTTACAAAAAGCATCAAACTACATAACGGTATATTCTACTACGAAAAACACATTGGTACCTTCATAAAGAAACAAAGCAAGAGGAGAGTCAGTATAATGAATAAATACATAATCCGCCAGATTCCTAAATGTCATTGGTATTGAAGTCCTTAATATTTGCCTACTCTATTCTTTTGGTACAAACTGAGACCTATACAGGACATATCTGTCACAGATTCGTTTTGGCATGATTAGGAGATATTTAATTAAGAAAAGTTTTATTTTATGTGGTGGGGTGACATTATTATTCTCTGTTTGTCTAAAATATATTTGTCTGCTTCGCTCATACTTTTAGGTATTTAATTTCATCAACAGAACTACGAAGACGAAAGACTGACCAAAATATTATTTTATAGACGGAATGAGTGAATTAATCAATAATTACTTCTTTCATAACTGTTAAAAAATTATATTTATATGGATAGTGGAAAAACAGGAAAAGAAAGGTGGTTTGACTTCTGAGCACGTCTACAGAAAAGAGTGTTACTGGAAATAAAATTATTAAATTAACGTTAATAGTATAATTGTATAAATATTTCTTAATCTACATTAGCTTCATGTTAATGGGCAGCAACAACAACTGGGGAATGTTCATCATGGTGTCCAGGGGCGGAGTGAGAGACGACTGCGTTGAAGCCGCTGTGGTCGTCTGCGGAGTACTGCACCCAGCGCACGGAGCCGTCGGCCTCCAGCAGGCTGTACTCGCCGTGCACCACGTCGCCGTCGCGGACCTCGTGCTGTGACTTGTTGTCACCGCTATGTCCGTCAGCCACGGAGTACGAGAACTCGTATTTGGGGTGCGCCTGCAAGTAAATGTAAGTATATTTATTAATTACGATAAATTATCTCTTAAAGCCTTTATGAACATGCAAAGTTTAAGCGCATTTTTAGAATTATTATTTTTAAGGGAAACTACTCGGAGGAGCTCAATGGCCCAGTGGGCATAAGCTTATAAAGCGGCCCCGGGTTTAGTCCCCATTAGGATGCGTTCACAAGTGGCATAAAAATATCACAAGCTCCTCCGTGCTTTGGAAGTCATGTTTAGCCATTGGTGCCAATTGTCATAAAACATGATAACTTTTCTGGAGAATGCATTCTAGTATGAGAGTTTCTGCGAAAATACTACTTAATAAGGTGGTCTTGCCTCAACATGTTCCCTGGCAATCGTTTATTTAAAGTCATATTAAGTATATTCCTGATGAGCTAGTTGGAGATAATGATAGCAAGAGAAATTATCTCGAAAAGCAATTCAGCTACCTTAAATTTGGAAAACGGGGATCATTAATAATGACAGGTTACGCTAGCCCTATCTATTTATAATAAATAATGGCAAGATTGGTGATTTATTTTGACTTACGTATTCTTGCTCAATGTGATGTTCATGGTGTCCAGTAACTAGCACTTTAGGGGCCGGAGCAATCACTTTTGTTACTGGGTAATGAATTGGGGCAGGGGAAATGACTTTGGTTACCACTGGCGCAGGAGAGATAACTTTGGTAACCGGGTAATGAATTGGTGCGGGGTCGATGATCTTGGTAACCACTGGTGCGGGTGATATTACTTTGGTGACAGGATAGTGGACAGGAGCGTAGTGTACAGGTGACGCTACTAGTTTAGTAGCTACTGGGGCAGTAGCAATGAGTTTCGTGTCATGGGGTAGATCATGGCGAATAATACTTTGAGAAGAAACAGAAGCTGCTGGTGAATAGTGAATGGGAGCAGGGATGGCTACAGGGGTACTAGCATGGAATGATACTGCAGTTGGAGCAGCGTGGTAGATGGGAGTGGCTGATACAAGTTTTGTAGCGACTAGTTTGGGGGTTGGTGGTCCATGGTGAACGATGCTTTGGGAAGAGATTGCCTGGCCCTCGTAGTGGTTCTCAGGAAGCAGTCCAGCAGAAGAGATGGCTAAGATAGCGCTAAGCGCCAGTATCTGTAATAATATTAAAAATATGTATTTACGGTAAACAAATTTTTGAAAAAAAACTATTTATGACATATAAAGCACTGTAAATTTTCTGAAAACAATGTTTCATATAAGATGATAAATATTACAAAATATACAGGGTGTAACTTGACCCTTGACATATCCTTAAAGTGGCTCAACCCATAAATATGAATAACTTTTGCTATGGGATTTTGCTTTTCAATGCTGGAAACCAAAAAAATCGAAATATTCATAAAAACGTGTTCAGCCGCTCGGGCAATTAATACCGGAAAGTCAAATTTCCGCGTTCTCACCATTTATCCCATTGGAAAAGTTGTTCATGTTAACAGCCTGAGTGGCCCTTTTAATAGAATGTCGAGAGTCATGTTACTCACTGTATGTATATCAACTTAAAATATTGTACTGAATTTGAACAAAAATTAACTTTTTTATTATGATGTATCAAAAATTAATTATTAAAATTGAGTAATAAATTCTCGATTGATTGTTTTACACTTACTTTCAAGAACATATTAATGGATATATCAAGTTCAACTGATGCCTGGGTCAAGTAAAGAGTAGCTTTTATAGTAACACAGTTTTGGGTGTACCAAGGGCAATGTCAGTCTTCAGTCGGGTAAAGTTCAGCTGATAATTTATGTCGCCAAGGCAAGAACCTGTTTTGCTCTGAACTCATGATCTGGCTAAGGGCACAGTTTTTATTGGAAAAAAATAATTTGACCCCGATATATTGACATAAACACGAAAAAAGAAGCTTAGGACGAGACACCTTAGAATTTTATTTGACAACAAATTGTGGCCATTCTTGAATATAGTCGTAGGACTACTGTAATATAATCTTATTTCATCATCCGGTCTTTTTTAGTCTCCACTGCAGAGGAGTAAGACCCTTTCTGTACTACTAGAGCGACACATTAGCCAGGGAAATCAGAGCATTTGGCCTACACTCTACACGCTAGCCAGATGAGTTGGAGAGGTCTCTTTTATGTTTATAAGCTTTGTTTAGCTTATGTTTTCTAAGTCTCCTTTAACTACATTCACGGTAAGACTTGAAGTGGTCCTATTCTACTCTGCCGGGAACCACACGTCATAAATATAATCTTACTTGCAATCATGCTTTGTTCACACGCAGTACTTGTTAGTGAGATCCCGTCAAATGTAATACATGTAAAAAGTTGTGGTCTTTTAGTTACTGACATAAATAGTAAAATAATTAGTTATAGGTTATTTAGTCAAAACATTGCATTTTGGTTTTGATAGACGACACAAATAAATGAAAAAAGAAAAGGTTTCTGCTAAGGATCGCCCCAAAAAGATTGATTTTTTTATTATGTTTGCAGAAATTTAATCAATAAGTGGGATAATGGTACTTATTAATATTGTAGGTACTTACGTAAATACCTAAAATAAGCATCAAAATTGAATTGTCATAGAAATAAATAGAATTTTATAACTAGCATTGGAAGGAAGGTTTTATTAGCCCGCTTTAAGGAATTAGATATACCTAGCTTTATTCAGGGAGAGGCCTTTTTTATTTTATGCTTTATTACATCCGCTATAAATTCAAATTTAAAAACCAACCACCACGTACAATCGAAGACATTGATTGCCAGAGAGGGACATATTTTTGTTCGAAAAAAAAGTTGCTTTATGCGTACTTTAAATAATACCATTAAATGATTTTACTAGTTTTCAGACGTATGAACGGATCTAGATTTTTTTATGTTTTTACCGCTTCTGCTCTTCCTGTAAAGAGTTTATTTTAAAATTTTATACGTTCATACATACATACGGGTACACAATTACGTTTTTATCATTTACCAATCATTCATCAAAAAATTAGGTAGAGAGGACATAAAAATAGTAAGAAGTTGATAGCCATTATTAAAATATGTAACAACGGGTTACTCACGTAACTAGTCAGCTACTGGCGAGCGGCCGCCCGCGCCGCCCACACATCCGATCGTTAACATCAGTGCGGATTGGGACGATATCGGGCGCGCGTCTCAATTCACATTCGCCCTGAGGAAGACCTCCGGATGAGGTCAAAACATGTCGGCCAGTAGCTGACTATTTACGTGAGTAACCCGTTGTTACATATTTTAATAATGTCTATATCTCACGTTAGTTTTAATCAAAAAAGTTAATAGCCGTATCGTGTGTTAACATGATAAGTCGATTTGTCGCCGATTGCCTCGACCGGCTTCCATCTTAAGAGTCCCACGTAAAACCTAAATCCCATACAAACGTAGTTTGGTTTTAGTTTTACAACAGTCAGGCCAATCTTAACCAAATTTCGTACATACGACCGGATAAGGCATGTTTATAATCAGATTTCAATTTTAAAAACAATAGCTATACAAAATTACATCGAGTAGAAGTTTCGTATCGAAAACTTCTACTCGCTGTAATTTTGTAAAACTAAAACCAAACAACGTTTGTATGGGATTTCGGCTTTACGTGGGACTCTTAAGCGCTGGACACATAGAAAAGACGTAAGACGAGGACGGGGCGCAGACATTTATGCCTTTTCCGCGTCTTTTTCACACAAAATGTATAGAAGCGTCGCGACGCAAAAAATACAGAAAAGACAGGGCGCAGACACGATGCTTACTCGCTGCGACTGGTCTGCGCCCTATTGTAAAACATACAGAACGGACGGAGGCCGGGCGAAACGGGGTTGCGGGCGGGGTGAGGCGCGGGCGCCCGCGTCGCTGTCACACCCACAACTACCGAGCGCCGAGCGTCACGTCTGTGCCTCGTCTTTTCTATATGTTTTAAAAGTCGCGACGGTGCCCCGTCTTACGCCTTTTCTATGTGTCCCGCGCTTTAGGCTTTCATAATCTACGAGGCAAGAAAAGGATAACATGACACTCGGTTTTTTTAAAGCAGCAATGAATTTAGCGGTTGTATCTTTGTTTTTCGTGTGTGTAAGTGGCCAACACTGGTATAAGATTTTTCAAGCTGCCTAGAGGCATCTGACATAGCTTGACGTCTGAATGATGAGAATCGGGACCAACGGCTTAACGTGCCTTCAGAAGCACGGAGGAGCTCGAGATATTTTTATGCCACTTTTGGTCACCCATCCAAGTGAGGACAACGCCCAGGGTTACTTTACATGTGTAAGCGCTTACAGTGCTTACACTGGGCCATCAAACTCTTCAAGTAGTAGCAGTACTCAATTTTTTTCAATAAATCCTAAATTAACAAGTGTAGATTTGTAGGACTCCGATAGAATCAAAAGAATTTTTACATTATCTGCTGCATTTTATGTCAAACTACACATACTATACACACTATCACGCCTCTTTCCCATGGGGGTAGGCAGAGACCAAAGACCGCTACTTGCTACGATCCTTACGAAACTCTCTCGCTTCATTTACATCCATCACTCTTTTCATACATGCTCGCCGGTTTCGGGTACTCCTGACTTGCCCCTTGGCAAGAATGTCCGCAATCTGGTCACGGTATGTGCGTGGAGGCCGGCGCTGATTTACACTTTTAAAGATGAATGTTTCCCTTACGTGAAATTTGTCTTCAATGTTGAGGTAAGTTTATGTTATGTTATGTAATTTTAAGTGTATTCGAGTACAATGAAATAGATTTCGTTCACAGTTCTCAATGTTACATCAGTTTCAATATTTTATTTAGCACTTACCTCTTAGGCAAGTTGTGTCAATGATTCTGGACAAATATCCGTAATACTTAATTTTTATTATAAAACTAGCTGACCCGGCGAACTTCGTACCGCCTAACATTCAATGATTAAGTATTCATTACACATATCGAGTTTTCATTGTTTTTAAGATGTATTCTGCTCTTCGGGGCGGAGACAAATCCAACGAATCAATAACCATGAAAACTAGTTCAGCAGATCTCGAGTTATAAGTGTTGTAACAAACCCGTCTTTGTTTTATATATATATATAAAAGATGTGCTATGGAAGACCAAGTTATACAAACTAGGTTTTCCATTACACAGATCAGCTGACACATTTATTTATGACCGTTACTAGGTACAGGTAAGTTCTTTGCGCTGGAGATAAAACATGACTAATATGAATAAATCGCGTGCAAAATTATCCATATTACATGCTTTACATGTATGAAGCTGTACGAAGTATTTTTCCTCTGTGGCATTAGCTTGACCGGTCACACGTAAAGACCGAACCAACAGAAAAACTGTTATATTTGTCAAAACAAGTAAATTATTAAAAAACAAGCGGCTGCCCGATTTTGACTGTTTACGTTCACTATTTAGATTTTTTTGCTCATGTTACATAGCCTATGACACTTCGAAGAAGAATACGATATCTCACACTTTAAAATTGGTCAAGCTTTTGAGGCTTTAGGTAATAACAATGGAATAGACATACTTATGTACACGCAAACATATATACGCGTGAAAACATTACCCTCCTGCTGGGTGGGTCAGTCAGGTAATACCAGTGACTAAGCATTTGGAATAAAACGAATACAAGATTTATTTAACAACATCACATGTACTCATAAAATAAATAATTTAGTCTACAATTTTATGTTTCTCTTAATGGCTGGCAACAATAACGGGGGCGTGCTCATGGTCGTGGTGTCCAGGGGCGGAGTGGGAGACGACGGCGTTGAAGCCGTTTTGGTCGTCTGCGGAGTACTGCACCCTGCGCACGGAGCCGTCGGCCTCCAGCAGGCTGTACTCGCCGTGCACCACGTCGCCGTCGCGGACCTCGTGCTGCGACTTATTGTCGCCGCTGTGTCCGTCAGCCACGGTGTAGGAGAACTCGTATTTGGGGTGAGCCTAGAATAAAATGTGACACAAAAACTTCATTAGGAAAACATTAGTTTCTAAAATTAGTAAGATTCATTGCACTTCAATACTATTTTATCACAAAATAAAAATTTAACTGTTAGGTACTTACGTATTCTTCAATATGGTGTGCATGGCGCCCATCTAACAACACTTTAGTGGCGGGGGAGATCACTTTGGTAACGGGGTAGTGGATGGGTGCAGGAGCGATCACTTTGGTAACCACTGGTGCAGGTGAAATTACTTTGGTAACGGGATAGTGGACCGGAGCGTAGTGTACGGGAGAAGCTACTAGTTTAGTAGCTACTGGGGCAGTAGCAATGAGTTTCGTGTCATGAGGCTGGTCATGGCGAATAATGCTCTGAGAAGACACGGCACCCGCCGGGGAATAATGAGCCACTGGTCTGAAATGAATGGGTGCAGGTATGTCAATGTGAGCAGCATTATAAACGGGAGGGGATGCGATGACTTTTGCAGCTGGAGGACCATGGTGGACGATGCTTTGGGAGGAGACGGCCTGGCCTTCAGAGTAGTGTACTTCAGGGAGTGCTCCAGCCGAGGTTAATGCCAAGATGGCGCTCAACGCTACGATCTGTAAAAATAAAAATAGATAGGATTCAACGTTTGAAACTGCTAAAGCAAAGTATATGTAATCTCAAATCTTTGGATTTGTTTTCAAAATGAGATACTAAAATGAGGTCTAGAAATAAGTATATATATATATGCTTTTTAATTGATCGTGACTATTTGGTTAATTTTGCAACTTTTTTGATTACTTAGATGCAATGCGGAAAAGAGCACTTTTGACCTTTTGGGTCGTTTTTGTAATTTTTATTCCCTTTTCAATAATTCTCACTTTTTGTGAATGCCATTTTTTAAACTTACTTTTGAAAACATATTGATGAATATCTCAAATTCAACTGATGCATTGGTCAGGTAAATCCGGCTTTTATAGTAATACAATTTTGGGCGCGACAAGGGCAGTGAGTCAGTAAGTCTTCAGTCGGGTAAAGTTCAGAAGTTAATTTACGTCTACAAGGCAAAAGGTCGGCAAAATATCTGTTGGTCTTTGAACCTATGACGTTACTAGAATTTAATTCATCAGCGGCACGTTCTCGCTTTGTATTGTCCTGCCGATATTAACTAACCCTCGTTAACCTTAAAGGAAACTGAGCCTACTATTTCGAACAACTTTTCAATACGATCGATACTAGGATTAGGTGTTACATGTTAATTCATGATTTTAAATTTCATTTATTATTTATTAAATTTATTTTATTACTATTCCCTTATATTTGTTGATTAATTTATAATATCTGAATTGAATTTTGTATAATCATCTAATGTATAATTATAAGAATCACTTGTTAGTATTATTATGATCTTGAAATTACGTGTATTGCTGTGTTGTAGGTATTTATTATAATATTAAGCATTATCGAACTAATTGATGTCCGGGAGGGAGAAGCGGGAACACCTGACACAGGTACTTCATACTTACAAGGTGCGCCCAGCTGTCCATGTATATTAATGTAAAAATTTGGATAATGAAAATAAATGATTAAATAAATGAAATGAAAAAATTTGAAAGAAATTGGGATTCCCATACAAAAGTCTTTAACCGGTTAGGCAATTTGTTGGTTCTAAGACTGAGGTTAATTTACACCCAGTCTGTTATAAATTTGAAATGCCCCAACGTAGGTCTGAAACCTATAAATACTCTAAATGTTAATGAAAATCTCAACAAAATCGCCCTATCTATACATATAATAAAACAGTAAAAATATTTTTGTCTTATTTTTTGACAGAAATGGGTAGAGGGGCACTTAAAAAGAGTGACAGAAAGCAAAAAAAAATTTTTTGAATTTCTTGTCTGTCTGTCTGTATGCATGATCACTTATATCTCTGGAAATATTGGACGGATTCGAATGAAACTTTTTTTGCTATAGGTATAGCTATTGGCTATATAGCCTGGCAAGATGTAGGGTATAAATGATTTTGAAAAATGGAGCACCTGATGCAGCATCATAATGGTCCAGCTGAACTATAAGAAATATAAAAGTGGAGCCTTAGCAAAAGTTGTTAAGCCTAATGAGGTATAAAACATCTAAGTTTGGAACACCTCATGCAGAACCATAATGGTCCAGGTAAACTATCATCATCATTTCGTGTAGGTGACACGGTCAGTCGACCATGCACACCCTGGTGTCAGAGTTCTGTGGAACCGCCTCTCAGCCTCTGACGTGGTTCCTTTAACGACTACCAGATGGCAGCCGGGGCCACCGGCTTAACGTGCCTTCCGAAGCACGGAATCATCTTTCTTGTCAGACAATCAGGTGATTCATGCCTGCAATGTCCTAACCAAACTGGAAACAACTTAACAAAGTATGCTTCCCGTGGGAATCGAACCCACGACCCCCGGGTCAACAAGGCGAACGCCTTAACCACTGGACCACGGAGGCAGGTAAACTATAAGAAATATATAAATGACGCCATAGCAAAAGTTATTCAACATAATTAGCATTTTTTGTTTAGGTATTTAAATTGAAGATTTAGAACACCTGACGCAGAACCATAATGGTCCAGGTAAACTAAAGGAAATATAAAAATGACGCTGTAACAAAAGTTGTTCAGCCTGATTAGTAATTTTTGTTGAGGTATAAAAATCGAAGATTTAGAACATCTGGTACATCCCCATGTCAAATTTTATATCGACAAATTTACAGAATCACATTCCACTAGGATAGAGTGCGTAGAGTACAATTAGCTCATATTAGTGGTGACCGCTTAGCTATCCCGGGTCACTCGCAACCAGGATATGCCTCTCCAAGCCTTGTCCACACAGGCAACACCCAAAGCCGAGGTCCGTCTCTCCCGAAGGCCCTTTGGAGATGTGTGCTTTATAGGTTGAGTAGCATGACAGCAGGTCAAATTCACAGCGGAACAAAGAGGAATATTTGATTGGTGGTGCGAAGTGTTTTAAACAAAGAAGGGAAGCTGTTTTTCTAAGATGCTTCAGAAAAGCCTGAATAAAAATACCCGATGAAAACCATCCTCGCTGAAATCAGGCACCAAAATAAATTAACCCAAAGGATAGTTCCAACATAGTATATAAAGGTTTTTTTTTTGCAAAATACGTTGATGTTTATTATTTTTTCATTTATTCACTTTTAACACTCCTACAAGTATTTTCTTATGTATCGACATTAGTTTGTATTGAGGTATATTAATACGCCGGAGTCATAAAGTTCACGCGAACGAAGTCGCGGGCATTAGCTAGTTAGTTTCTATATTGAATTCATATAGTCAGCTTCAGACAGTATGCCTTTTAAGCTTGTAGGTATTTTTATATGAGTACTACACTGCAGGAGCACGACCCTCTCTGTACTCCCAGAGCTGTTACAAGTTTTGGCCAACACTCTCCACGCTGGCCAGACGGGTTGGTGAGGTTTTGTTGTTAATAAGTTTTGTTTAGCTTGTGTTTCCTAAGTCGCCTTCTACAACATCCACGGGAAGTCTTGCAAGCTCTTCGAATAATCAGTATTATTCATAGATTAAGCTTGATACTTCCACTATTTACTGAAAAAAATAAGAGAAATTAGGAAAATTAAATTCCTTTAACATTTAAGGTAGTGCCGGGCTGATTATAGTATCACCTATTTGTGTATATGTGTTGTTCATTGACGCTAGTTCCATTAAAAAACTCTTACGTTTAGTATATTATACATTTTTTTATTCCATTTCACCATCATCATCATCATCAAGTCTTTTTTAGACTCCACTGCAGGAGCACGACCCTCTCTGTACTACCAGAGCAGTCAGAGGATTTGGCCTACACTCTCCACGCTGGCCAGACGGGTTGGAGAGGTCTCTCTGATGTTTTAAAAGCTTTATTTAGCTTGTGTTTACTAAGTCAGCTGGTACGACATCCACGGGAAGACTTGGAGTGGTCCTATTCTACTCTGCCGGGTTCCACACGGCAATTAGCCATTTCACCATAGATTGAATGAATTAATTGAAATACAATCAATCTCCTAAAAACATATAAAATATATTAAAAATATTATTGATCGTGAATGAAAATGAAATTAATAAAATATTTTACGAATTGTGGGTCAAAATACAATGCGAATTTCAAGGGTGCGGATTCTGTTACGCGATATTGATACCAAGTATAAAATTTTAAGAAGCTTCCACATTATACTTTATCGTTACGACAAGAGGTTGCTTTAATAAACTAAGGCTCCTAAATTAGGTTGAGAGCATGATCATTTTTGCTGTATTTATAATTAATAATTTAAGTCTGCAAAACTTTAATATGTATAATACTTTTATAAAACTTAAAACACCCACGCGGGAGAACAGGGGAGCACTGTCATGCAGGCTCTGCCTACAACCGGCTGCAGTCTTGTATAATCTTGGCAGTTTTATACTCATGTCATGTAAGTATTTGTTTACTGCGTCGCTAAACTGGCAATGTGAATACTTTGTACTTATATGTAAAGAAAAAAGATATTTTTAAAATAGTGAAACCTCCTCCATTTATAAACTTTAAGCCTATTTAGCCTAGTAATAATAAATATTTTTTTGGTAAAATACCGTAATAATATCGCGTGTTTATATAAGACAAACTTTTTGTCTCAATCAGGGTTTTCTCTCGGTAATGTATTTGGCTTAGGTATGTTATTATTTTTTGTAATGAATAAATAAATATATACGGACGATCACACAGATTGAGCTAGCCCCAAAGTAAATTCGAGACTTGTGTTATGGGATACTAACTCAACGATACTATATAGATAAACATCCAAGACCCAGGTCAATCTGAGAAACATCATTTTCCATCTTGACCTGACTGGGGATCGAACCCGGGATCATCCGTATCGCAGGCAGGCATGTTGACCGCTGCGCCACGGAGCGCGTCGAATGATATGAAAGCAATTATTTGTGTGAGGAATAAAAAATAATGGTTTCAAAAAGTCTATTTTATTTCTTGCAATGAAACAAAACTAAACTTCGCACCGTATCTCTTGTCCGTAAAGATATAAATACATTGATAATGCAAATTACTGTAATTTGGCATCTGTATAAGTCATAAGATTAAAATACATTTCTGGAATTAATACCGAGACCAGTGTGAAATCTCACTAAGTGTAAATTGTTATGCAGTTACAAAATTATTCGATTCAACGAAATCAGTGGGGATGACATTTAGCTGACGATAAAAGTAATTATTTCGACTCATTTAAAGAACCACATATCGGAAATATGTTTTCTTTACATTTGGCTTCGGACTTCGAGTACGGACGAACTAGAGAGACGTAGTTTTGTTTTATTGTTCGTAAAGAGAAATTTTCAATGTGGATTAATTGAATTTCAGTGACGAGATGCAACTGCCTCCGTGGTCCAGTGATTAAGGCGTTTGCCTTGTTGACCCGGGGTCGTGGGTTCGATTCCCACGGGAAGCATACTTTGTTAAGTTGTTTCCAGTTTGGTTAGGACATTGCAGGCATGAATCACCTGATTGTCGGATAAGAAAGATGATTCCGTGTTTCGGAATGCACGTTAAGCTGTTGGTTCTGGCTGCCATCTGGTAGTCGTTAAAGGAACCACGTCAGAGGCCGAGAGGCGGTTCCGAAGAACTCTGACACCAGGCTGTGCATGGTCGACTGACCGTGTCACCTACACGAAATGATGATGATGAGCGACGAGATGAATTACGTACAATGTTATATAATATAATAATAATAATTTATTTTAGGCAATAGTATTGTACTTACAATTGTGTAGTTGACCTTTTTTCATCCAAAGATTTTTTAAATAATGCAGCTTTATCACCCATCAAACGCTATCTATCACATATCTACTCATCAGAAATACATAGAAAAGAGTAACAAATAAGATAAATGCCTCAGATTTAAAATGTGAAGTGCATACATAAATTAAAAAAAATAAGAATCGTTGGAAATCGGTGCAATTGGAAAGAAAGGAAAAAAATGTATTGCCTTAATATTTGCGCAATGTAACCCAACTATATACTGTACTTTATTACCCCAAAAATATCGGTTTACTATCCGAACGCATAACTTTTTTTGGTATAAAAGTTGTTTCACATAAAAATATTTCGCAGTAAGGTAAGGTACGCATAAAATTTGTATGGAAAATTTATGCGAAATATTTTTATGCGATTTTCTTGGCAAATCCCTTCCTCACCTCACGGAAGTTCAAGTTGACAAGACATGGCGACCTCAACACACATTTAATGAATAAATTGGCCCGATCTCATAAGGGAAAGGCGAGGTCAAGTGAATCCAGATTCAATGGTTCAATTATGAAAACAAAAAGTAACATTGCCGAACAAAATTATTGGCAATGTGTGGACCTTTATTGTTTTTTACGTAAACAATATTTTGTTTATGCTACTTGAACAATAAACGAGCAATATTAACATTAACAAATATAATGAAGATCACGCGAACAGCCACAACGATTTTGATAAAAATTAAGTATGTGGAGGTTTTTAAAAAATCTATTGTGACTGGGAAACCTCTTAAGTAATTTTTTTTATGTCAAATTTATTTTTAATTTTATTGAGGAGGTTGATGGGCCAGTGGGCGTTAGCACTGGACCACAAGTGGAATATAAAAATATCTCAAGCTCCTCCGTGCTACAGAAGGCACGTAAAGCCGTTGGTCCCGGCTGTCATTATTGATAACTGTCGTTATGTCAGATGTTTTGAGGCAGCTTGAAAAATCTGACACCAGTGGTTGGCCACTTACAAACAAACCAAATTTTAAATATGTTTAGTTTCCAGTATATATATGGTCCTTTAGTGGTTCCTTCATGTTTTTAAGGGGTGATATTTTAACGTTCATATTTGAGTAATTTTTTTACAAAGCACTTAGATCATCTTAAGGCTAGGATTGTATTCTCGGATTAAGTTGTCATATTTTATTTATGTTTACTAAAATAATAATAACAACAAGATAATTTTCATGTTTTATTTAGACAAACGCTTAGTCAATTAGGATAACATCGTCTTATATTTAGGTAATAGGTTGGTTTTTAATGATGGCCATGGCCCTGTTCGTGATGTTCATGTTTGGTGGAGTGTTGTACGTCAGCCTGGAATCTGCAATGCAAACGAAAAATAAAAATCAATCATATCATAAACATTCATTCATACAAACAAACTTTATTTTTTTGAACAAATCTCACATATTGATCTAGCCCCAAAGTGAGTTCGAGACTTGTGTTATGGGATACTAACTCAATACTATATTTTATAACAAATATGTACATATAAAGATAAACATCCAAGACCTAGGTCAGACTGAAAAAGATCATTTCTCATTTTGATCTGACCGGGAATTGAACCCAGGATCACTCGTGTCGCAGGTGTGTTGACCGCTGCGCCACAGAGGTCGTCAAAATTAGTCTTGTTAAATAGAGAAATAGGATATGGGAAACTATTCAACTTGGGCAGGTTTGCAAGCGGTAGCTCATTTGGTAGAGTCAAGGTCTTACATAGACCTAAGGTCGCCATTTCAAACCCTGCCAGTGTAAAATTTTTCACCATATCTTATTTCTGTATAGAACATCATCATCATCTTCAAATCTTTTTCAGTCTCCACTGCAGGAGCACGACCCTCTCTGACTACCAGAGCCATATATTAGCCAGAGCAGTACTCAGAGGATTTGGCCTACACTCTCCATGCTGGCCAGATGGGTTGGACAGATCTCTATGATGTTTTAAAGCTTTCTTTAGCTTGTTTCCTAAGTAACCTTTTACGACATCCACGTGAAGACTGGGACTGGTCCTATTCTACTCCGCCGGGAACCATACGGCAATATAGACGGCTATACAGAACATTATCTCGAATGCTTCAAAACGCTTACAATCTAAAGAAATTAAACTCAACAAGATATACTTTCAAACCATCCTAGTTGACTTACGGGACAAGACAAGGCAATAAAAATCATGAAATAATTTCACATATCAAAATTTGTCACCTATTTTGATATGTGAAAGAAAAATAAGGAGATGAAACAAATGCATCGTATTTTTATATTTTAAAAAGTATAAGAAATGTCTTACCCAGTCTTCTTGTCAGCGGAGTACTTGACGGTACGTATGGAGCCATCAGCTTCGTGCAGGCTGTAGACGCCGTGCACTTTGTGTCCGTCGCGAGCCTCGTGCTGCTGCTTCACGTCGTGCGTGTGAGGGTCGTGCACGTTGTATTCGAACTCGTACTTAGCATGTCCCTGATATCATAAAACATAAAATTTTAGGGACAGATTATCTATAACCAGCTATTATTGAATGTATAAGCGTCTTTCTAAATTGGCATGTTTTATGACCTTGGGCTCTGTCTACCCCGCAAGGGATAAAGACGTGATAGTATGTATGTATGTAAATTAGCATGTGTATCTGTGTTATGATTTTGTGATGGTCTGGGGTGTCATGCTCAACTGTTTGTCCAATGGTTGCGTGTATGACACAGGGTACGCACGCCAGCCCTCCCGAGCTGCCATTTTTTCATTCCCATCCATCTGAGAACGTAGCATCACAAATAGCTTTATCCCGTTCCCCCGATCCAAAAAACTCCTACCCTTTCCTCGCTTTAAGAAATGGTTCCAATGGGTAGCAGCGTTGGAACTTATATTAGCCAAACAAACTAAACTCACCAACCCGTTTGCCAAACGTGGTGATATTGGCAAATCGTCCCAATGATGGAAATCCTTAGCGGAAGCCTATGTCCATAAGTTGAGTACATGGGAAAATGATGATGAATGATTTTGTAAAAGCCTATTAACCAGTGTAGATACTTACGTGGCCATCATTCCAGCCCTTGGGTGGATGAGCGGGGATGTCATGACGCTCGATGTGCTGAGAAGAAATGGCGGGCTTGTGGTCGTGATGCTCGTAATGGTGTCCTTGCTGCTCATGTCCAGAGCTCTCTACCACGTAATGTGGCACAGATACCACCTTCTTGGTGACTACAGGAACGACTACTTTAATGGGAACATGGTGTTCGTGTCCATGCCCATGTGATTCCTGGACATGTCCATGTGATTCGTGACCATGTCCATGTGATTCGTGACCATGTCCATGTGATTCGTAGCCATGTCCATGTGATTCGTGACCATTGTCTTGTGATTCGTGACCATGTCCATGTGATTCGTAGCCATGTCCATGTGATTCGTAGCCATGTCCAAGTGATTCATGCCCATGCGATTCGTGGCCCTTGTGCTCTGTGTGATGAAGGACAATGCTCTGTGATGAGTAGGCGTGTCCATGCTCTTCGGCGTAGGAAATACCCACTAAGGCCACAAGGAGAAGACCCTGATAGAAGAAAATGTTGTATTAGCTATTAAATTTTCATCAATTCTCTTCGAGGTCTTTACAGCTCTACAGTTTTTTTTTAATTTATGTTAGTATGAAAATATATTTAGTCTATTTCAGATGCACCGTGCATCTGAAATAGACTTAATATATTCTCGTACTAACAGTAGTTAGAAAGAATTAGTACTATTACTGAATTGATACTGAGATCCGTCTCATTTTAACTTTTTGTAAAAGGTATAGGCACCCGTGTAGAACCTAGAAAAGGGCTAGTATTTTGTAAAGTTTAAATAGACTACCAAGAAATCTTTTTGTGTATAACTGTACTTATTTGTTGTAATTTTAAAAATATATAATTTTTTTCTTACTTTGAGAAACATTTTGGAATTGGTTGTCCGATACGGAATATCGCACTGAACTGATGTTGTGTCATGATTACCGTCCAAATATATACTGTTCACCCAAAAACTTGATCCGTGCAGAACACTTGTAGTGCCCCAGTTATGATTTTACCCCAAAAAATAATTGAAGGCCAGCTACTTTCCTCCAGATAATTTTAAACACATTTTTGTAAATGTAAATGAGTAATCTAATTAGTTTTGTGCAATGGAATATGTATTATCTGTTTTTATATTTCAATTACCTAAAATTGCATTTCCACAGATCTATAAATGGCTATGAGCTTATCAGAGCTTTGCTTGATTAAAAGATCTAGTATTCCCACTTGTTGAATGAGACTGATGAAAATGAGAAAAATATCAGATTAATACTTAGTCCGTTAACTACATTTGGATGTAAAAGAGTGTCAAAAGGATCCAAATTCATGCTTATAATATATGTATCTGTATGTCCAGTACTGATGACATTTATGGTAGAGAAATTAAAAGTTAGAGAGTCCTTAATTCTTGAGATTGATGTCATATGTTCACCTTCGTAAAATAGTTTAAATAAGTAATTTTGAATAATTTCACAACTCGTCCCACATGCCTACGGTCCATTTGTCAAAAATCAAAATTAATTAAAATTTCATTCTGCAATTCATCCCATGTTTATAAATAGTACATTCAGTAGAAAATGTATTAGTGTAGAAATAATAAACATCCAATTTATCAAACCAAAAATAAAATTTAAGTTTTTTCACATCTACTGAATTATGTGAGAGTAGTTCGTGAAATAGTTTGAACGGTTATCGAGAGCCTTGCAGGACAAATTTTTAAATGATATCTCCGTTTCTGAAATGTTCCGTCAAATGATTTATTTCAAATGGCAGCATTACACCCCGTTAAATAATAATTAATATATCATTTTAAATGAAACAATTACTTGTTGTCCTAGATAAAACATTTAGTAGAAACATATTATGTCATAAATAATGTTTTTTTAATTTATTAAAGAAAAAAACTTCAGTAAAATGTAACAAAACTTAAAACAATATTTGTCTTGTCTCACTGACTGTACTAAGTGTTGGGGTCTAAAACTCCATACAAAAAATAATGGGACGAGCTACAGAATGAAAATTTTGATTTTCTGCAATTTGTCCCAAACGGGCCGTTGGCATGAGGGACGAGTCGTGGAATTACTCATAGTTTTAAGCCGTGTGGTTCCCTGCAAAGTAAAATAAGACCACTCCAAGTTGTCCCGTGGATGTTATTGAAGACGACTTAGGAAACACAAGCTAAACAAAGCGTATAAACATCAATGAGACCTCTTTAACCCGTCTGGCTAGCGTGAAGAGTGTAAGCCAAATCCTCTGACTGCTCTGGTTAATATATGGCTCTGGTAGTACAGAGAGTGTCGGTCGTGCAGGAGCACGCTGGTCGTGAGGAGCTGTTTTTTAGTCTCCAGTGCTCCTGCACTGATAGATAGATAAAAAGACCTGATGATAATGATGAAATATTTATAGCATTTATATCTTTCTAGGCATAGGTACAGACAGTGTCATTCTAAACTTATAGTGTCTAATGAAACCGCGGACGGACAGACAGACGGACAGACAGACAGACAGACATGGCTAAACTATAAGGGTTCCTTGTTTACTATGGAACCCTAAAAAAGGTGAAAAACTAAAATAAGAATTGAACTGCCATACAAAGTCACCGATGAGCTGGGTGAAGTTCTATAGGAAATCTATTTTATTCTTTTTTCTTTGTATTTGATTGCAATGTGGGCTATGTTCAGGTTATTACAGCCTGTATTCAATACTTTATTATATATCTATCTATCAACATCATGATGTGGCCAATAGACAGTAAAACATTTCATGAAATGCGACCATTTCATAAAATTGACAATCACTTCATAAAGTGATCGATTCTACGATATGGCCACGACATATATATTACAGTTCACTTTGAAATATAATTCCAAAATAACTTAAGAGGCTTACACCACCGACACTAGCGACACCCGTTATTTAACTCTTGTTCTCTGAAATAAAAACAGATTTAAAAAATCTACGTAAGTACTTCCTAAGTAAATGATTTTAAGTATTTTATTAGAACTTTTCATCGACATCAGCATTTCAGATTGAGAGAACTACCTACTCACCGCCAAAAGGGGCCGCTTTTGGCGGTAATGCGTAGTTCTCTTGATTTACCAAATGCAAAATAATGAAAAGCAATACAAAAAATACTAAAAGTAATTTACTAGTGAAGTACTTACGTCGATTTTGTCAATTTGATTTTGTTTAGTAGTAAACGAAATAAAATGAGGGGTGGCGCTAGTTGGCTGGTGTCACCGCCTTAAGAAATTAAGAAAGTGATTATAGTCCTTCAAGTTTAAAGTTCAGTAAGTCACAGTAATATTCGAGTTTTACTAAACTATATAAATTCGACCAACAGTTCATGACATTCATCAGAACACTTAGCCATTTTCAACCAGTAGCAAGTCAATACCAACTTCAGAATGATGTTAAAAGTAAGCATTAAGATATAATATTTCATTCACTTTACTGGGATATAAAAAAAACTAAAAATTAATAATTTTTCATTTCTTATCATTTACGAGTAAAATATCAAAACAAATATGTCTAAAATTAATGATAGAAAATATATTCACGTTTATTATTATTTTGTTTCAATTGACCAATACCAAAAATTTAAGAAGCCAAAGAATTCCATACATTTTTACTTACAATTTTAAGGTTTTATTAGACAATAACCAAATAAATAACCTGGTTGAAGAATTCCGTGGATGGTTGGTTATACTTACAATTTTTTTTGCAGGTTGTTGCTGCTTTCACTTTAATAGCGCTTTGCTACGCTGAAGAGCAGAAAAGCCACGCCTATTCTTCGCAGAGCATCGTCCTCCATCACACAGAGCACCATGAGCCGGAACACCACGAACCCCACGAACCTGAACACCACGAATCCCACAAACCTGAACACCACGAATACCACCAACCTGAACACGTCGAGGTGGTTGTACCGGTGGTGACTAAGAAAGTGGTTCCTGTAGTGCAGTATGTGGTAGAGAGTTCCAGTCACGACCAGTATGGGCACCGACACGAGCACCACGACCACAAGCATGCCATCTCTTCTCAGCACATTGAGCGTCATGATATCCCCGCTGAACCACCCAAGGGTTTCTTTGATCACTATGTAAGTTGCTTTTTATGCATTTAGTTATTTCATAGTCTGAGAGGAAACAAGAAATAAAAGATAACAAATATATTGTTTAAAAAAAATGCCTTGAATAAAATATAGCCTATGTCACTCCGCGTAAGAAATACGAAGTGATATAGGCTATATCTTTTTAAAGGCATTTTTTTCTATTCATACCTCATTATTGAAATTCCATACGTCCATACCAGTTGAGGCATTTAGAAGTTATGGTTTAGATAAAAAAAGCAACTCTATGTGTGTCCTGCCCTTTGCACCAGACCTTGAATATCTGGTAGATTTTTTTACGTATACTTATCATTTCAAATATTCTTTCCATTATTTCTTGGTGATTGGTTTTTAGATCGTTTATGCAGTTAGTGCACTGTCTTTTACTTGTTGCAGGGCCCTTCCAAGTACGAGTTCGAGTACAAAGTGCACGACCCTCACACGCACGACGTGAAGCAGCAGCACGAGGCTCGCGACGGTCACAAAGTGCACGGCGTCTACAGTCTGCACGAAGCTGATGGCTCCATCCGTACTGTTCACTACTCCGCTGACAAGAAGACTGGGTAAGTAAGACTGATTACTATCAGGTTCTCCATAGAGTTTGCTGATGGAGATCCTCTCGAGGGTGCTTTTTAAAATAAGTCCTTACTCGTCGGATTTTATAAAATATTGAATTTGGTAAGAAAAAAGCACGTTAATTAGCTAGAAAAATCGGTCAAGTGCGAGTTGGATTCGCGCATGAAGTGTTCCATACCATTATCTTTACGACATTAGACTATTGAGCAAAAATGGCAAAAAAAAGTCATGTTTGTTGCTTATGAGCCTCCTTAAATATTTTTTTGATTCAATGTTTAATTTTTGGAGTAAATAATATAATTTAATATTCTGGGAATATTTCAAGAGTATACCTGTTGCCGTTATTATTATAGAGCAAAAAACGGCAAAATAAACACGTTTGTTGTATGGGATCCCCCTTAAATGTTCATTTTATTCTGTTTATAGTATTTGTTGTTATAGTAGCAATAGAAATATCTGTGAAAATTTCAGCTGTCTAGCTATCACGATTAATGAGATACAGCCTAGTGACAGACATACAGACGCACATGGAAGTCTGGTTAATAGAGTCTCGTTTTTACCTTTTGGGTTCGGAACCCTAAAAATCAAAGCTAAAGTTATAACCAAACCAAGAAGTTCATTAAATATTATTCATTTTTTTATTAAAATCTGAAAGGATGGAATTAAATAATCTAAGTTTAATGTCATGTTATTTTTTTCTTTCCAGTTTTCAAGCCGATGTGAAACACACGACCAAACATGTTGAAGAATCCAAGCTCCACTACTAAAAACCTCGAACCCTTATTGTATGATTTATTTATTGTTGAATGTTATAAAATACATGACTTATGAAACTTATGACAGCCTTATTATTTTGTTTTTGTTAGTATTAAAAAAAAAAAAACAAAATTAATGAACAAAATCCCTTGACGCACTCATTACTGAAATATATGTGACTAAACAGATTTTGTCTTCTTAAACTACGCTATAAAATCGGCAATATTTAAGACTAGGGATTAAATATAATAAGGTTTTACATTTAATGTTCTAATTTATGGATATAAATGTAAGATTTATGATGACTTAGATGTTTATATTCCAAGTATGTAACATAAACTTTATCTCCGTAGATATATCACTAATGTCACAACCAATGCGTTTAAGGTGGCGGCTAATTCTAGCGACTTCATATTCATTTTATTAAATAATAAAAATGTATCAATGTTCAGTAAGGAAATTAGTTATAAAATTTCTACGGAAGTATAACTTAAGTAAAATCTGAGGTTATAATTTTTAATAAAACAAGTATTGAGTAAAACGTCAATCATTGTCATCAATATGCTTCATCTGTTAGATGAAGTAAGAATTAATTGCATAAATTATTGATTTCATTATTATCTAACATTTTCTCTTTTTTAGGGTTTCAATAACTAGGGGTGCAAACGGGCAGCCTTGTTCTGAAACTTTTATGTCCTGCCGTCTCTCACAGGTCGGTATATATTGAACTGTAATAAGTAGGCACTTATAATTTTCACATTATATCACACAATTTCCGTTAGAACAGCAAATACTCGTAGCAAAAACAAAAAAGCTAAGAATTCATTACTTATATGCATAAATGTAACATGTTTTTAGGGTTCCGTATGCAAAGGGTAAAAACGAGACCCTATTATTAAGACTTCGCTGTCCGTCCGTCTGTCACCACGCTGTATCTCAAGAACCGTAATAGCTAACCAGTTGAAATTTTCACAGATTGTGTATTTCTGTTGCCGCTATAACAACAAATACTAAAATTAAAATAAAAGTAATAATTAAGGGGGGCTCCCATACAAAAAAACGTGATATTGTACCCCTTTTTATGGCTACCACTCGCCGCGCTAGATCTCATGAACCGTAATGGCTAGACAGTTAAAATTTGCACAGATTATGTATTTTTATTGTAGCTACAACAACTAATACTAAAATCAAAATAAAAATAATAATTAAGGGGGGCTCCCATACAACAAAGTAGTTGGTGGCGTTTTTTGCTGTATCTCATGAACTGTAACAGCAAGGAGGTTAAAATTTTCACAGTTGTTGTATTTTTATT
Source organism: Rhodophaea formosa (assembly GCA_963082605.1). NCBI lineage: Eukaryota > Metazoa > Arthropoda > Insecta > Lepidoptera > Pyralidae > Rhodophaea > Rhodophaea formosa. The sequence goes on along the minus strand of OY720208.1, from coordinate 8,278,429 downwards.
GCCAAACTAATAACAAATACTAAAAATAAAATAAAATTTGCACAGATTATGTATTTTTATTGTGGCTACAACAACTAATACTAAAACCAAAATAAAAATTATATTTCAGGGGGCTTCCATACAACAAAAGTATTTTTTTACCGTTTTTTGCTCGATATTAATAATGTCTACACGTAGCCGCTAGAAATAATTACAAATTATTAAGGTTATATATTTACTTTAAAAATAAATAGTTAAAATGAAACAAATTCAGTATTAGGAGGGGCTCCCATACAACAAGTGTCTTAATGGCACCAGTTTTTAGCCTTTTTTCTGGTACGGAACCCTTCGTGCGCCAGTCCGACTCGCACTTGGCTGGTTTTTTAAAGTTATTAAAGTTTTTACGGAACCCTTGGTGTGAGATTCTGACTCGCACTTGAGGGCTTATTTTTAATTTATTGTGGGTATTTTATTGCATAATTAAAATAACACTCAGCTTGAAAAATAATTTACGACGATGTAAGGTTTTGGATGATAAAAAAATATTATATAAATTGTAACTTTATTGACATGATAACAAGGCTTACTTAAAACTAATGACTATCGTGGGGTGTGAATCGCGCAACAATAAATTAATTAATGGTGGTGCTTATGTTCTTCTACGTGTTTGGTGGTGTGCTTGACATCGGCTTGGAATCTGAAAATAAGAGAAAATATCTAATTAGATAATGGCATGTACAACATGTCCCGCCCGAGACGTACAGACAATGCCAAACAAGACGCTTAATATTGAAAAAGAACGGGAATATGATCATCAATTCGATAAGGTAAATAATTAATAGTGAGGAGGATATGCAGTCAAGTTTTTTAAAATAAATTTCAAATAGAAATATTTTTACAAGAGATGAGAATTAAACAACTGATAAAAATACAAATAGCTCAAATACGCTTCACTCTGATTTATTTTCTATTAGATAGAATACTGGTTGGTCACTAACAACAGAACAAAATAATGCAACCATTGTAACAGTTGGATCATTTTGTTCCTGTTAAGTAAATAGACTTGTTTCCTAAAAAACATCTTTTTAAAATAATAAGTCCGTCTAGTAGGTTTACCCTGTAGGCTGTGTATTTCTGGAAGGAGGTATTCTTACCCAGTCTTCTTGTCAGCGGAGTAGTGGACGGTGCGGATGGAGCCATCAGCCTCATGCAGACTGTACACACCGTGCACCTTGTGTCCATCACGAGACTCGTGCTGGTGCTTCACATCGTGCGTGTGAGGGTCGTGCACTTTGTATTCGAACTCGTACTTGGCGTGACCCTGTTGTGAAATGATTGACCGATTATCCCTGAGTTGGGTAGTGGTGTCAGTTGGTGTCACGCCTAAGTCCAAATGTTTCAAAATCTGATTATATCATTAAAAGGTCAAAGTTTCCCTGCTTGTAATTTTATTGCGTGAAATATAAATCATACGCATATTATTTTCCATAAACTAGCCCTAGATATTAAAAATGTATAGAATACATTTTTCAAAGAAAATAGAAACGTCGCTGCACGGGTAAAAAATATATCATAAGTTTCTCGGGATTCTAACAATACCTCATATATTCTACATTAAATAGTAGTTGTTGTAATAAATACACTTATATACTGACATACATTAAGTCTAAAAACAAATAAACTCTTTTTTTTTGACAATCTTGGTATGAAATAAATCTTGAAATCTGACGTAAGAAACACCAGCAACGCAAAATATAATTAAAATGATTGAATCATATTCTTTATTGCTTTTAATTTGGCTTCAATATTATTCAATTATCAATACTCACGTGGCCATCGCTCCAGCCCTTGGGTGGCTTGGCGGGGATGTCATGACGTTCGATGTGTTGAGAAGAGATCGCTGGCTTATGGTGATGCTCATGTTTATGTTGGGCGAGCACCTGACAGGCCACCAGGATAGCTACAAGGGCAGTGATCTGAAATAAACCAAATGCGAGTCTGAATCACACACGAAGGGTTCTGTGTCACCCAACAAAATTACATTTCCAAAAATTTTTAAAAACATGTTTCGTCCTTTTAAATTTTATTTGTCTTCTTAATATTTTTTGTTATCATAGTGGCTATTATAGATACACTGATTATGTGAAAAATTATTTTTCTCTACTGATAATACTCAATAGATACAGCCCCGTGATAAACTGATGGATGGTTGGATAGTAGAGGCTTAGTAACCCAAAAAATAAACCACTTCAATATTACTATAATCGAATGACTTGAAATTATTCAAGAGAACTCTAATACTCGGTATCAATATTTTCAACAATAATATTTATGAGAGAATGAGGAACTGACTATGATTGAAGAATGAAGCACTAAAATACAACATTTCAATTATCTTTTTCTGCCCGTATTCTTACGTGGTGTTAAAATTTACAGACAGTAGGTTAATCTTGGTTATTTAATGAGGAGCAAAATTTATTAAATATTTTAAATGACAAGTAAAATTATTGATTTTATAATTTATATAACATATTACTTTCTCGAAATGATTTTTTTTCCTTTAAAAACAATTACTTATATTAGTTCAACTATCATTTCTTACTTTGAAAGACATCTTGTCTGGTAAAATTGTCTTGAACAATGTGACTCAATGAGAGCAAATTGTAAAACTGATAATGATTCCAAATTGTTGGTTCATTTTATACAGTAAAACTCTTGTGTTGTAAAAGTGGTAAAAGCGGGCCAGTAGTTGATATATTTTGATCCAAATTTTGGCAACGCCGAAGGTTGATAACTTTCACACGTGTAGTTATTGTTTGTATAAATTATACTGTTAATAGGTGTAATTAATAATGTAACATATTTATTTTATTAAAAACTAAATATAACACAACTCACAAACACAAATATCTGTATATTTTATTTTAAATTTAAGAAAATGCTTTTTATATACAATAACAGAGGTAGCTACATTAGTCTGATTGATTATGATGGATAATATTTATTACTGATTGATAAATAAACCCAGAGATCTGTATAAAAATCCTAAAACTTGAAACACATTAAAATAAGTTTTTATACAAAGCTGTTTTTCAGTTATTCATGTTTGTTTGTTTGTTTTTCGTGTGCGTAAGTGGCCAACACTGGTGTCAGGTTTATTAGGCTGCCCAAAGGCATCTGACGTAGCTTAACATCAATGAAGACAGCCAACTGCTTAACGTGCCTTCCAAAGCACGGGGGAGATTTAGATATTTTTATGCCTCTTGCATCCATCCAAGCCATCCAAATGGGGACTGCGCCTAGGATTGTTTAATATGCGGAAACTCTAATAATACTCACGCCCACTAGGTCATCGGGCTCCTCAATATTAATTGTTAATATTGATGGGCTGGAACAGCCCTTGGCTGTGTTATGGGTATCTTGATATCCGTTATATACAAATAAAAACATATGTTTGTTTCTTAATTATTTCACCCTAAACGTCATATGTACCGATATTATTTTTACATGAAGTATCTTAGGTCATAGGGTATTTTGCTTTTTTATGTATTTTCATAATTAAGCATATTGCTTTTTAAAGATAACAATCGAAAGCCGGTTTTGTAGGAGTACAATATGATCAATTTCTTATTTACGGGAAAGTGGGCGACCTTCATACGATTCAATTAGGATAAACGTAAATCACTAGTATTTTACTCAATCTTTCAGGTTTTTTGTTAGTACACTTTGTAAGAGTATAAATTCCCATGAAAAGTGTGCGCCTACATCAGTTGATTATCACTCATTCATTAAATATCATTCTTTGTTAAACAGCAAACACCATGTCTTTCAAAGTGAGTATTTCTTAAATTCTTAAATTAAACTCATTTTAAACTAGAGTTCGGCGTATATTGTACCTAATTTGTTCTACATAAGTTTAAAATTTTCAAAAAGATGCCGAGGATTCATAATTTTCTGCGCTTATTATCCGTTATATTACTTATTTATTTTTATAATAAACCGGTAAAAAGGCTAACACAGTACATATATCTCGCTACTAACATACGATTCAATTTGTCGTTTACCTGAGCAAAAAAATCCTATTTATAAGAGCGAGAAATCTGTACAACTTCTATTTTACGTGTATAGGTCTGTCTTGCTCTGTTGATTGTACAAATTCAATTGTAATTAGGATGTTTATAATGCTTCGAACGATTTTCAAAAGTCTTTTTTATTACAAAGGGTAAACTGTTCGATTAGCCCTATTCAAATTCTAGCAGAATTAGCTCCGACGCCGACGCCTCGGTTCTTTGTTGGTCGTTACTTGTGTCATTTTGAGAAATAATAACATCAAGTTCAGTAGTTTGGCTAAAGCTAATTATTCGATCTGTAAGATTATATTTTGACACTTCACCATCTATTTCTTACCTGACTTTCTTCTGTAGGTTGACTGGGAGAAAATGGTGTAGCATTAAGTTCATCTAGGCTCACTAAGTTTATTAAATAAAATAAATAAATACATCATTTTATACTTATAAAGCGAATTTATAATTTGTATATCGCATAACATTATAGTTTCAATGTTAAAGGTGACTTATTTAAAAAACGAAATTCTATTATTATATTCGATTTCATTTCCAGGTCATTGCGTTTGTGGCTGTTGTCATCGCCTGCCAGGTGCAAGCTCAAGACAAGCATGAACACCACCACAAGCCTGCTTATTCGTCACTGCACATCGAACGCCATGACATCCCTGCCAAGCCACCCAAAGGCTGGAGTGACGGCCATGTGAGTAATCCCAAATGACATAAATTTTAACGCACTACTATTAAAAATATTAGTTTCAGCAAATACAAATGTAACTGTCTTGTTAAAAATGAATAAAACCTCTTTCAGTTGGAATTGTGAAAGGATTCTAAACATAGATTTAAAAAAAAATCCGTCTTTATTCTAACGATAGAAATTTCTAAATCCATTGAGCCATTTGGAAGTTATGGCGGAATAAAGAAACCGCGATACATAAAGCAATATTTCAAGTAAATCCTGTCCGGTCCTTAAAGGGGCGATTTAGCCCATCAAAATGAATAAGTTTTTTTTGGGACTAATGCTGGAAATTCGAAAAAAATTGAACATATACATAAAAATCCCCGACCAGCTGAACAGTTGTGTTTGGGGATGTCGATTTTTTTCGAATTTTCATCAAAAGGAAAAGTTGTCCATATGGACGGTCACACAGCGTTTTAGTTACATATTGCAGACTCTATTTTTTATACAACTCTGCAGGCAATAAGGCATACGGCCCAGGTGATGGAAAGCGGTTACCGTAGCCTATGAACGCCTGCAACCCTAGGGGCGCCACTCGCGCGTTGACGACCCTGAAGAAATCTTTTCACGGCCTTTTTGAAGAATATAAGCCTATGTTGTAGTCTCTAGAGAAAACCATGGAATTGTTGTATAAAAATTATAAATTGTGATATCATTGTGACTTAAAAATTGTCGTGTGCACTTCTTTTTTAGCGATGACCTAGACTAGCTCTAAGCATATGGCAGAAAACCATATTATTATCACTTCATTCTGATTATACAGGGCCACGCTAAGTACGAGTTCGAGTACAAAGTTCACGACCCCCACACGCACGACGTGAAGCACCAGCACGAATCCCGTGATGGACACGCCGTGCACGGCGTCTACAGTCTGCATGAGGCTGACGGCTCCATCCGTACCGTTCACTACTCCGCTGACAAGAAGACTGGGTAAGATTTTAATATCATCTCAGCGTTGAGAGAGGTTCACTGCAGAATATAGGCCTCCACAAGGATTGAAATCACTGGGGGGTTTTTGCCAAATTCAGGACGCTTGGCAGACGCGTTGGTGAGCACAATTTATTCGGCCTATATGGATTCCTATAGAAAGTGAATATTATGTTATGATTTATTAAAATCTCTCCCATATATCAAGGGTAACTGTTTACTCTTCAGTAAATATATGCATGTTTGAAATGGGAGCTCTTGTTTTTCTATCTACCCATGCATTTCATAATTTAATGTTGTAAACTATATTATATTTAACGTAGTAAGGACAAAAGGAGAATCTATAAAAAAAATTCTTTTTTTTTCTTTTCAGGTTCCAAGCTGACGTCAAGCACACGACCAAGCACGAGCACAAACACTACCACTAGAAGTTTCTGAATTGTTTCTGTTTACCATGTGATATTTTCGTTAATAGATTTTAGTACAATAAAACTTTATGAAATATATTCCTTTTTTTATTTCCTTTAAAAATACCAGCCAAGTGGGTATGTATTAGGGTTCCGAAGTTGCACATTGTTTTATAATTTTGTCGACTTCACTCGTAGTTGTGAATCAAAGAACCTAGGGATAATTTAGATCGGGTGCTACGACGTTATAAACGACGTTGATAACATTTTACGTTGCATGTGTGCAGCATAAATGGGTACTGATAGTTACTGATTTAGCATTGGAATACTCAGTTCTAATTTCGAACATGGTAAAATAAGGTTAACATATAGGGAGTATTGCGTGAAAATATAATATCGATGTGTGCGTAAGCTTGTGTCGTTGATATTGCGGCACTGTACAGTACAATTCTTAATGGGCCTGTCCTTATAAGCTGTAATAGTTTTCTTTCGTTATTATGCTACTGTTTCGTAGCTACCCTGGCCCGTGGAGAGCTAAGAGTTTCCCCGTGTTGCCAGGGCGCCCCGATACCTTGTTAGTCGTCGACATTAGTGTAGTCTTGTGAATTAAAGTAATACTGTCCTAAATTTTTTTAGGAATCCATACCCAACCATTTAGCTTGCAGGAGATGGGCACATGACTCCAAAAAAATATCAGTTTAAGGCTTAGTATATAGAAATGGATCCATGAATCGAATAATCTATGATATTTTTAACAAAAATAAAAACTGACTTCAACGCTATCAATTTGTTTGAATAATAAGTATAATGGAAATAAGTGTAAACCGAACGGCATCCTTGTAAATTTTTTTTGGTTTTTGTGTATTTTTTCAAAAAGCACTCGACACATTTCGATGGAAATTTAATAGAACCATCTGTAAAGTATTACCTATATGTATAACAAAAAAAAAAAATTAAATCGGTCTAAGCGTCTACGAGAAATCGGGGAACATACATAAAAATAAGATTACGATGAATTGAGAACCTCCTCCGTTTTTTAAGTCGGTTAAAAATTATGTTTTGACTGACAAAATTTATGAAAGGCCCATCAAACGACATCCCAAAATAAGAGATTGAGGAGAAAAAATATATGTTACCCACTAGAACTAATAAACACTCAGTTAAGCTGCGGATAGATAGACACAAGACAGACAGACGGCATGGCAAAACTAAAAGGGTTTAAAAACGGCGAAATTCGCTATGCTAAATTTTAATTTAACTGGCTGAATCTAAAACCATTTAAAGATAAATGCTCAAATGACAATATTTTCGATTATATCACTAAAACTAACGTGAGATAAAGACATTATTAAATATTACAACGGGTCACTCACGTGCTATTTGTCGGGATTGCCGACTATAGTTTCGTACTCGTCAGGAGCTCATTTTCAAGGCGAGTGTGGGACGCGCGGTGTTGCTGCCTGCTCCACATAACGACAGGTGAAAGGCAAAAATAAAAATCTTTATTAGTCGTTCGTTAGGGTTAGGTAATTAACTTTACTGCCGACAGTGAAACGAAAACTTTGGAGAACGAGTTACGTGAGTACGTACGTGCCAAGACAAACATTCAGGAACAAACCCATTTACAGTAATACAACTCGCATCATTTGGCTGCCAACAATGTAAAAGGCTTTTTCGCAGATGCTTAGAATTCTAAATTCTGTGCAAACATATTTTTGATATATTTACGAGTTCAAATTGCAAATGTGCGTTAAAAGTAGCAATCCTAACCTTATATAAGCTTATATTACGCTCATAAAGTTAACATACCTGTCGGGGGATAAGCTTTTTCAAGTATTTTATATACCAGTTCAAAAAGTGTCATAAATCTTCCGAGCGTCATGTAACACTTCGATCCAAAGGCGTGCAAGTTGCTTACGAGTACTTTTTACCTGCCCTGATATATTTGATTAATCAGAGGAAAGAACCTAAAATGTTTGGAATCTTGGAAATAGGCGATAGAGGTTTTCCCAATTCAAACATGTAAATTGGCGAGCGACCTGAATTAATAAATACATATCCATCCCTTTTAGAAGAAAATTGTAATATTGTACTTGGAAATTCATTCATGACCTGGTTTTCTCCTAAGGTGATACGAATATTAACAGGTAAGTAACACAAAGTAACATCTGATTCATACGCAGGCAGGCACGATTTATTACATCTAAACTTGCCCCATTACACCCTCTATGATTTCCTGATTAATGGCAGAGTTCGGGATCCGAAACTATAGTCGGCAATCCCGACAAATAGCACGTGAGTGAACCATTGCTATATATAATATTTTCGATGTTACAGATTTTAAAAACAAAGGATTAGTGAGATATTCAAGAAAGAAATATTGTGTTTTGTGACGTCATTCGCGGACGCATTTTTTTAACCCCGATTTAATCCTGTTAATGTAGATTTTTCATACAAAAATATTATTTACATAAAAGTGGACATCATACATGATATTATGCCTTAACCAAAAATATTGATAGAGTTCGGCAACGAATATGACGTCTATGGAGAAAATTTCAATTCAATCGCAGAAATACCGAAATTAGTTTCTTAGAATAATGTTTTTTTAGAACATAAAATCATGACCTTCATAAAAGTTAGCATGCCCAATTCTGATCATATTATGTTACGTGTATAATCAAAGTTGACTGTATGAAAGCATTTGGAAAACTTGACGATGTCTTTAAATCCCGACTACGACAATGCCTGAAGAACAAGGTTCATAATCATGTGTCTTGCTCATACTCATTGACAGTAAAGAAACATGGACGCTCATGAAGCGATATTTGTTGATGAAACATTATTATAGTTACAGAAAGGGCTAAGAAGCGCAATATGCCGGCATCAACAGCTAGATCGTATACCGAACGTTCGCCGTAGAATTGAAGACATCGGTTGACGAATCACACGGTCGAAGTGGGAAAGGGCTGGAAACTTGGCCAGAGGAGAGGAAAGTCGATGGTCCAAAGCAATGATGACCGAGAGTTGGAGGAACGAATTCCAGTTAGTGAACCAACAGACCGCTAGTCAGATGACATTTTTCGGCTATGTAGAAAACAATGTATAGAAATGATGCATGACCGTAAAAAAAATGGCGTCAGAAAGGGAAGATCTATGCCCAGCAGTGGGTAGATGTGGGCTGCGAATGATTATGCATAAATCAAAGGAAATATTTAATTCAAAATATATTTATTAATATAATCAACATGATAAATAGTTTAAATATTGAGTATAAATTAGTAACGATGTTTTTGTTCCTCGTGTTTAGTAGTGTGCTTGACGTCAGCTTGGAATCTGAAAAAAATATGCATTGTTTAAAAAATACATTAAAAATTTTACCTTAGACATCTAAAACAATATAATAGGAACAAATGTTCTTATGTTTACTGCTGCTGAGCAGAATAATTGTCTATTTTTTTTTCAATTAAGTATATATTTTATAAAACTTATTTTTACACTTTTATTTTAATCTCTTACCCAGTCTTTTTGTCAGCGGAGTACTGGACGGTGCGGATTGAGCCATCAGCTTCATGCAGACTGTAGACGCCGTGCACTTTGTGTCCGTCGCGAGCCTCGTGCTGCTGCTTCACGTCGTGCGTGTGAGGGTCGTGCACTTTGTACTCAAACTCGTACTTCGCGTGGCCCTAGAAAAATATGTTATTTATTAGGAAGCGTCAATGTGTATTCAAAATATTTTTACTTATTGCGCTCACGCGACGCTGTGTGGGTCATCACTCAGCCTCACATCACTATCACTACATATTATAGACCGCCCTCCGCCGCGTATGTCTGTCTGTCAGCGATAAACTCAAAAACTACTGCATGAGTTTTCATGTGATTTTCACCAATAGATAGACTGATGACCGTAAAAGCCGGTCAAGGGATTGGGCCCAATCCCTTGACCGGCTTTTACGGTCTGCGCGGGAAGAAAAGCAGCTAGTATATTCTATGTTTTTTCTTTTCTCCCAAACCAGCATGGACTTATACACCTAAATTAATAAATAGCACATATTATGTTAATTATATATAATACTAGCAACCCTCTCCGGCGCCCGGGCATGTATTATTCCTATAAACCTTTCTCATGAATCAGTCTATCTATTGGTGAAAATCACATGAAAACTCATGCAGTAGTTTTTGAGTTTATCGCTGACAGACAGACATACGCGGCGGAGGGCGGTCTATAATATGTAGTGATAGTGATGTGAGGCTGAGTGATGACCCACACAGCGTCGCGTGAGCGCAATAAGTAAAAATATTTTGAATACACATTGACGCTTCCTAATAAATAACATATTTTTCTAGGGCCACGCGAAGTACGAGTTTGAGTACAAAGTGCACGACCCTCACACGCACGACGTGAAGCAGCAGCACGAGGCTCGCGACGGACACAAAGTGCACGGCGTCTACAGTCTGCATGAAGCTGATGGCTCAATCCGCACCGTCCAGTACTCCGCTGACAAAAAGACTGGGTAAGAGATTAAAATAAAAGTGTAAAAATAAGTTTTATAAAATATATACTTAATTGAAAAAAAAATAGACAATTATTCTGCTCAGCAGCAGTAAACATAAGAACATTTGTTCCTATTATATTGTTTTAGATGTCTAAGGTAAAATTTTTAATGTATTTTTTAAACAATGCATATTTTTTTCAGATTCCAAGCTGACGTCAAGCACACTACTAAACACGAGGAACAAAAACATCGTTACTAATTTATACTCAATATTTAAACTATTTATCATGTTGATTATATTAATAAATATATTTTGAATTAAATATTTCCTTTGATTTATGCATAATCATTCGCAGCCCACATCTACCCACTGCTGGGCATAGATCTTCCCTTTCTGACGCCATTTTTTTTACGGTCATGCATCATTTCTATACATTGTTTTCTACATAGCCGAAAAATGTCATCTGACTAGCGGTCTGTTGGTTCACTAACTGGAATTCGTTCCTCCAACTCTCGGTCATCATTGCTTTGGACCATCGACTTTCCTCTCCTCTGGCCAAGTTTCCAGCCCTTTCCCACTTCGACCGTGTGATTCGTCAACCGATGTCTTCAATTCTACGGCGAACGTTCGGTATACGATCTAGCTGTTGATGCCGGCATATTGCGCTTCTTAGCCCTTTCTGTAACTATAATAATGTTTCATCAACAAATATCGCTTCATGAGCGTCCATGTTTCTTTACTGTCAATGAGTATGAGCAAGACACATGATTATGAACCTTGTTCTTCAGGCATTGTCGTAGTCGGGATTTAAAGACATCGTCAAGTTTTCCAAATGCTTTCATACAGTCAACTTTGATTATACACGTAACATAATATGATCAGAATTGGGCATGCTAACTTTTATGAAGGTCATGATTTTATGTTCTAAAAAAACATTATTCTAAGAAACTAATTTCGGTATTTCTGCGATTGAATTGAAATTTTCTCCATAGACGTCATATTCGTTGCCGAACTCTATCAATATTTTTGGTTAAGGCATAATATCATGTATGATGTCCACTTTTATGTAAATAATATTTTTGTATGAAAAATCTACATTAACAGGATTAAATCGGGGTTAAAAAAATGCGTCCGCGAATGACGTCACAAAACACAATATTTCTTTCTTGAATATCTCACTAATCCTTTGTTTTTAAAATCTGTAACATCGAAAATATTATATATAGCAATGGTTCACTCACGTGCTATTTGTCGGGATTGCCGACTATAGTTTCGGATCCCGAACTCTGCCATTAATCAGGAAATCATAGAGGGTGTAATGGGGCAAGTTTAGATGTAATAAATCGTGCCTGCCTGCGTATGAATCAGATGTTACTTTGTGTTACTTACCTGTTAATATTCGTATCACCTTAGGAGAAAACCAGGTCATGAATGAATTTCCAAGTACAATATTACAATTTTCTTCTAAAAGGGATGGATATGTATTTATTAATTCAGGTCGCTCGCCAATTTACATGTTTGAATTGGGAAAACCTCTATCGCCTATTTCCAAGATTCCAAACATTTTAGGTTCTTTCCTCTGATTAATCAAATATATCAGGGCAGGTAAAAAGTACTCGTAAGCAACTTGCACGCCTTTGGATCGAAGTGTTACATGACGCTCGGAAGATTTATGACACTTTTTGAACTGGTATATAAAATACTTGAAAAAGCTTATCCCCCGACAGGTATGTTAACTTTATGAGCGTAATATAAGCTTATATAAGGTTAGGATTGCTACTTTTAACGCACATTTGCAATTTGAACTCGTAAATATATCAAAAATATGTTTGCACAGAATTTAGAATTCTAAGCATCTGCGAAAAAGCCTTTTACATTGTTGGCAGCCAAATGATGCGAGTTGTATTACTGTAAATGGGTTTGTTCCTGAATGTTTGTCTTGGCACGTACGTACTCACGTAACTCGTTCTCCAAAGTTTTCGTTTCACTGTCGGCAGTAAAGTTAATTACCTAACCCTAACGAACGACTAATAAAGATTTTTATTTTTGCCTTTCACCTGTCGTTATGTGGAGCAGGCAGCAACACCGCGCGTCCCACACTCGCCTTGAAAATGAGCTCCTGACGAGTACGAAACTATAGTCGGCAATCCCGACAAATAGCACGTGAGTGACCCGTTGTAATATTTAATAATGTCTTTATCTCACGTTAGTTTTAGTGATATAATCGAAAATATTGTCATTTGAGCATTTATCTTTAAATGGTTTTAGATTCAGCCAGTTAAATTAAAATTTAGCATAGCGAATTTCGCCGTTTTTAAACCCTTTTAGTTTTGCCATGCCGTCTGTCTGTCTTGTGTCTATCTATCCGCAGCTTAACTGAGTGTTTATTAGTTCTAGTGGGTAACATATATTTTTTCTCCTCAATCTCTTATTTTGGGATGTCGTTTGATGGGCCTTTCATAAATTTTGTCAGTCAAAACATAATTTTTAACCGACTTAAAAAACGGAGGAGGTTCTCAATTCATCGTAATCTTATTTTTATGTATGTTCCCCGATTTCTCGTAGACGCTTAGACCGATTTAATTTTTTTTTTTTTGTTATACATATAGGTAATACTTTACAGATGGTTCTATTAAATTTCCATCGAAATGTGTCGAGTGCTTTTTGAAAAAATACACAAAAACCAAAAAAAATTTACAAGGATGCCGTTCGGTTTACACTTATTTCCATTATACTTATTATTCAAACAAATTGATAGCGTTGAAGTCAGTTTTTATTTTTGTTAAAAATATCATAGATTATTCGATTCATGGATCCATTTCTATATACTAAGCCTTAAACTGATATTTTTTTGGAGTCATGTGCCCATCTCCTGCAAGCTAAATGGTTGGGTATGGATTCCTAAAAAAATTTAGGACAGTATTACTTTAATTCACAAGACTACACTAATGTCGACGACTAACAAGGTATCGGGGCGCCCTGGCAACACGGGGAAACTCTTAGCTCTCCACGGGCCAGGGTAGCTACGAAACAGTAGCATAATAACGAAAGAAAACTATTACAGCTTATAAGGACAGGCCCATTAAGAATTGTACTGTACAGTGCCGCAATATCAACGACACAAGCTTACGCACACATCGATATTATATTTTCACGCAATACTCCCTATATGTTAACCTTATTTTACCATGTTCGAAATTAGAACTGAGTATTCCAATGCTAAATCAGTAACTATGGTCCAGTGGCTGTGAGCTCTATGAGCGCTTACGTATGTTAAGCAACCCCTGGTGCAGTCCCTACTTGGATGGGTGACCGCAAGTGGCATAAAAATACCTCGAGCTCCTCCGTGCTTCGGAAGGCACGTTAAGCCGTTGGTCCCGGCTGTCATCGTTGATGGCAGTCGTTAAGCTATGTCAGATGCCTTAAGGCAGCTTGAAAAATCTGACACCAGTGTTGGCCACTTACACATACGAAAAACACAAACAGTAACTATCAGTACCCATTTATGCTGCACACATGCAACGTAAAATGTTATCAACGTCGTTTATAACGTCGTAGCACCCGATCTAAATTATCCCTAGGTTCTTTGATTCACAACTACGAGTGAAGTCGACAAAATTATAAAACAATGTGCAACTTCGGAACCCTAATACATACCCACTTGGCTGGTATTTTTAAAGGAAATAAAAAAAGGAATATATTTCATAAATCGACCAAACTTGCCGTGATTTACGGTTTTCATTCCATCTTTTTTTATGGATATTATACGACGCTGTTAATACTAATAAGTACTTACACTTACTTTAGAAGCACCGCAGTTTTGGATGTAACGACTCAGGGAACATATTATTCGACCGATGACCGTGATTATTTATTTATTAATCCTCATATTAAATTGGACCTCCACACATCATCATCATCATCTCCGCCCATCATCCGCCTACTGCTGAGCATAGGCCTCTCTTCGTTTCCGACATCCGTCCCGACCTTATGCAGATCTTATCCAATACCCAGGACTTTGATTATATCACCTACCCTTTATCCATCTCATAGGAGGACGTCCAATACTTCTTTTACCTGTTCTAGGCCACAATTTGGGTATTTTTTTGCTCCACCTGCCTTCAGTATTTATAGCCAGGTACCCAGTTTCATTTGAGTTCCAAATTAAGAGTCGCACAGAGAGTCATGGAGCGAGCCATGCTCGGCGTCTCTTTCCTAGATCGGGTTTAAAACACCGTAATTCGATAAAGTACTAAAGTAAGTGATATCAGAGATACGGTCATGAACCTCAACTGGAAGTATACCTTATTTTTTTATTTATTTTTTGAAAATATTTCTATGGAAAAATAGTCCTAACTTCCTTATAATTATTATTACTAAAGTGAGTTTGTGTGTTTATTTGCCACGCCGTATCTACTGAACCGATCCTCTTGAAATTTTGCATATACATAGGTTAGGGTACTTTTTCTTCTTCTTAGCGTTTCAATGGCAAAAACAGGTAAGGGTACTGAGAAGGACATAGGCTATATATCACGCGGGTGAAGCCGCGGGTAAAAGCTAGTTATTCCATTTCCCATTATTTCCCCTCTGGGGAGCGAAAATAAAAGGCCGGCAACGCTCTTGTCATACCTCTGGTGTTACATTAGTCCATGGGCAGCGGTGATCACTTACCATCAGGTGACCCGCTTGCTCGTTTGCCGTCCTATGACATAAAAAAAAGATAAATTCTACTTTAAAGGTATACTAGCAATTTTTCCACGACTTTGTCTACAAAAATTATAGCCTATGTCACCCGTAGATAAATGAGCATTCTATAGGAGAAAAAAATTGAAAATCGATAGACTAGTTTCGGAGCCTATTCAATACAAACAATAAAATCTTTCCCATTAATAAAATTTGTATAGACAAACGGTACTCATACATTCTATGTATAAGTATAAGAGTTTGCTAAAGTCAAGTAAGGCATTACAGTTACATAAAATAATTTTAAACACGTGAAACTACATTGAATAAACTATAAATAATTAAAAAAATAAAAATTCCATAAATAATAAACCCCCGACATGACATCTCTTATATAAAGAACAAGTTTACCTCCACGTTTGCAAAAGTATTGGAATGTATTTAAAGTTCTTCTTCTCTACTTCCTTCAGTCTCAACTCGCCTGCATTAAACCCTTAAAATTGCAGGTGCATACATTAAATCATTTCATATTTAATGATTCTGATCCGCGATTTAAATAATGCAGTTGGTTCTAAAATCAGTCTATAAACTCGATAAATGACTTTTCTTCTCGAGTACTCGCAGTGTGGTTAAGGAAAATACAATTAGGTACCATTGCATGTAAAATGCAGATAGAAGGCAGATATTACTAGTTGTATAATCGAATATTTCTGTTACTAATATGGGTATTTATGTCTATATTTAGTTTTTTACCTCCACGTAAAACTTACCTTACCTTAATTTACCTGCCCAGGTTGTCTACGGATAATATTTTTTTGGCGGAGATCAAATCATTCAAGTCCTGATTAGCCCAGAAAGATCTAAAGTTTTGCTATTGATAAAAAAAATTGTCTATTTCTCAGACGAAAGAGGTAAATAATAGGAAACCAGGAAGAAGAAGAAATATACAGGGAGTACAGCCATAACCTTTATGTCTCGTGTTAAGTGGCATAGCGAAATCAAACAATGGAAATTTGAAGCTGCCGTTTTAGTGTAAAGTTGTAAACAAGCTTTGTATTAGGAAATTTTCTTAGTTAAAAATGGTTTGCTAAGAATGGTAAAAGATGAGAAGTTAAATGTTATTCTTTACGGTATTAAGTTATTTGTCTCTTATTTTACGTCCTTTTTAGGGTTCCGTAGTAAACTAGGAACCCTTATAGTTTCGCGATGTCTGTCTGTCCGTCTGTCTCCGGTTTTACTCAGAGACTATAAGTACTACAAAGCTGTAATTTGGTATGGGCATGTATATTAATCATGCCAAAAAATTTTTTTAGGGTATCTCCCATACAAGTAAAGAGGGAGTAATATTTTTTTTCTATACAAACCCATCGTGTTGGGTATTGTTAAATAGGTCTTTAAAAATATTGTGAGGTTAAGAAAACACCATTTTTCGATTTAAGGATCCCTTTCCGAAATATTTCGTTTGTTAGAGGTAAGTGTACCCCCCCTCTATCTGCTAAAGGGTTACATATGGATACGTGAAAAAAAAAATACAGCAGTAGCATATACTGAAGGTGAAAGGAAAACTATCACAGCTGAGTACTAAGTACAAACTAAAAAGTTATAGGCAACCAACTTATAAAATATACTTGAAAATGTAAAATTTCATACAATTTTCATTGTTAGATGTTTTGGTCGTTAACCTGTGAGTTGCGAGTGTAAACAGTGTGAACTCAAAGTTGTCATTTGCAACTATGGAATCCTACACTGCACGTGGCCCGACACGCACTTGGCCGGTTTTTTTTCAATAGATTTTATTATGGGTCCTTGACATTTGTCATTTGTCCCATGAACACACAAAGTATGTGTATATCTAAGAATTATTGTGTATAAAAATTATTTAAATAATATTTGTATTTATAGTTTCCAAATGTATAATGTTGCAGACAGATTCTCAAAAAATACGAATAAAATATTATTTGGCTTATTTATTAATTGACTATGTACACATGTTAAATAAACATAAACAATTCATAAGTTAATATTGAGATCAGACTTCATGGGAGGATCATTAATGGTGGTGATAGTGGTCTTCAACGTGCTTGGTGGTATGCTTCACATCAGCTTGGAATCTGTAAAAGATAAAATGCAACTTAAATGATATGTATATATACATATTTATGACTTATTTTATTATTTGGCCTGCCTAATGATAATTAGTGAACATATTTTGATCATAATGGTACTGGGTATTGCGACTGTAAACCTTCGTGCACTCATCATTATCATTTCGTGTAGGTGGCACGGTCAGTCAACCATGCACACCTTGGTGTCAGAGTTCTTCGGAACCGCCTCTCGGCCTCTGACGTGGTTCTTTTAACGACTACCAGATGGCAACCGGGACCAACGCCACTAATAATCGTGCAGTGTAAAGTGGCACTATTGAAAATTCTAATGAGCTGTGGTATTGCAGTTATATATTTAATAAAATTTATTCAAAAGCACACGACATCCTGATTTAAAACTCGAAAAAGCTCTATACTGATTTAAAACTTCCAAGACTATTTATGAATCAGTACAATTTGTCTCTTTTCGGTATATTTATTTAATGGGCCCATTCAAAACCTGTGACTGCTTTTACATAATTTCAAACAACGATGCTTGATTCTAAGTGTGTATAGTTACCCAGTCTTCTTGTCAGCGGAATACTTGACGGTACGGATGGAGCCGTCAGCCTCATGCAGACTGTAGACGCCGTGCACTTTGTGACCGTCGCGAGCCTCGTGCTGCTGCTTCACGTCGTGTGTGTGAGGGTCGTGCACTTTGTATTCGAACTCGTACTTAGCGTGACCCTTTACAAATAAAATATTTATAAGAAAAACAAAGGTTTTAAACTTCAGTACGTGTACTCAAAATATTTTACTCATTGTGGCGTATGCGTAGTTGTTTGGGTAATCTTACGAGTATATGGCATAGTATATATAAACTTATAATGAATATCAATATGATGTTAAAAGAAAAGAATTAAGAACCTAAATAGGCTCGTTAATCAAAATGAAGACTTACGTGGTTGTCATTAAAGCCTTTAGGCGGTTTGGCGGGAATGTCATGGCGCTCGATGTGCTGAGATGAGATAGCCGGCTTGTGATCATGTTTGTGTTCTTGCTTGTGTTCATGTTTGTGCTCCTGCTTGTGTTCTTGTTTGTGCTCCTGCTTATGTTCCTGTTCGTGCTCATGCTTGTGTTCCTTCTTCTCTTCATGTTTCACTTCATGCTTAGTTTCGTGTTTCACTTCATGCTTGATTTCATGTTTATGTTCGTGCTTGATCACGTGTTTTTGTTCATGAGATTCATGTTTGTGCTCATAAGTTTCATGTTTTGGCTCCTCTTTGTGCACGATCTCCACTTTCTTCTCTTCTTTGTGATGTTCTGGCTCGTGCTTATGCTCCATGTGCTCGTGATGCACTACGATGCTTTGAGAAGAGTAGGCATGTTCCACAGGCGCTGCCTGGCAGATGCCTATGATGGCAATGACGGCAATGACCTGTAAGAAATAAAAAATCCCCCTTATCAAATTATGTACTTAGCTAAACAGTCTTATACGTAATCAAAAACAAAAAATATACATCATGCATATTTCTTTTTTCATTTATTACTAAATACTCACTTTTAAAAACATTTTAATCACTTGTTCTCTAAGGTGGGCAGTGACTAACTGATGCAGGACCAAATTCCAACACACCTTTATAGTGATTTACGCAGGTACCTATTTTTGTCATTTACTTACTCAATGAAATTTAGCCAAATTTAACCCACGAAGGTTGGCAATACGCTTTCACCTTCACTTTCAATGCTTTCATGTTCACGTTCAATGCTTAAATCAATATTTTACGTAATTCATCAATAAATATTACTTAAAATTTTTGAGACCCAAATTGGTACTAGATAAATATCATATCTAAATTCACATACTGGGCAAGTTGTGGGACAGGCTATATTACGAGTATAACAAAAAGAAATTTATATCAGTAACCAGCTCATTTACATCAGAAAATGTCTATGGGGAACTGTTTAAATGTTTTTCAGTTTGTGCATAGTTGGTATTCAGTTTTACCCTCTGCTGATTGGTTAAGATTAGCCTCTCTTTCCTTCTCGTACCTTGGTACGGTTTTGCTAACTTGTCGTTGAACTATACGTTATTTTAATAAAGGTATGTACTTTGAATGAGATTTTTATCTTTATACATAACGTTTCGAACACTTTACTGTGTTCATGTTCGTAGGTAGACTAGTTTGACATACGTGTGTGTGTTATATGTTTAAAAATAATATGATACATGTGATAAAACTGTATGGAGAGTTATTTTATTTAAATGTGTATCAATCACAAAAAAATTAGAAAACAAATTACCTAAGTACTGACTGACGACATATAAATAATAACAAATAGGTTTAACTTAATTTAAAATTCATTCAGCTAAATAAAAAAATCCTATCTATTTAACAACACAACTAACTAAAAATTAACTTAAATGCTAAAAATATATATCTACAAATCATGCAGTCCCTCCAGCTCTCACTCCGGGGCATCGTGCCCAAAAAGTTGGCAGCAATGCCATATCGAATGGCAATGCTGATACACTGATCTAGGCACCGTTCAGCCCTTTGGTTACGGGATACCTCAATAAGCTTTTTAGCCAACATGTGAATAAATTAAATACAAATTTTAGACCATATATAATATAATATAAGGGACGCCAGCCTGCTACACGACGGATACCAAGTTCAATTCCAGGCGTAGGTAAATACTTGTACTTTATTTTCACATTTTTATAGGCGAGAGGCTTATGTCTGAACTAAATAGGAGCTCAGTTGTTGCCACCACATGGTGAATTTTAATTGGCAATTTTTCGCAAAAAAATAAATAATTGAAATCTGTTCACCCCTTTTAGAGTTACGTTGTTCTAGATAGACACCTACACACAGAGCGGTCAAACTTATAACCCCGTTCTTTGCGTCGGAGGTTAAAAATTGAACTTCTGAGCCTATGTCTATCTTAGATAGGACCCGGGGAACACTTAGATGATGATGATAATAATCAAGCTCGTGTTTACGGTAAACCATGGAGATATTAAGTACTACGTACTAGAGAAGCCACCACAACCACTCACTTTGTCCCGTTCGACTGTGGCCGCCGCACCACAGCTGACTTAGTCGCTTGCTATCTCTTTCGCGCGTAGTACTTCCCAATTGTGGGAAGTATAAAAATGCCTTGGTATGTATTGAGTTATGACAGTAATAACATATCGAGAACAGCACAGTGCAAAGGAATAAATTTTCATCAGCAAGTACTTAAACTAATTTAATTTTTCCAAAAAGAAAATCAATATTATTACCTCCCGCCATTTTGTATTATGTCGACATGTTGGTATGGGAACGCGTGATTGTAGGAAATATAGCGCTGAAGTATTGAATATGGACGATTGGACGCTTCGTTATTGTTTTAGCTGAAATTTTAAATTACGAAAAATGGAACACTGAATATATTTTACGTAGCGCCCCTAGTACGTAGTACTTAATAGCTCAATGGGTTAAAATAAAACCTATTTTAATTCCATTTAGTACGATTTGAGCTGAAACTTTATCTTCACTAATGTACTTTAACTTCAGATCACCCATGACACGAAAATTCCTTTATCTTGCAAGTGGGTGGCTACACAGATTGTGAAAATGTACATATCAAATATAAATGACTAAAACCATTTTAAAGAAACTGCTTTTAAATAAAAAACCGGCCGAGTGCGTGTCAGCTTCGCCCATATCTCAAAAACTGCTTACCATACATATCTCGTTCATACCAATTTATGTTGAAAGTGTTCATTGAGATCTACTGCATATTTTTTATTTCTTATCTTAACTTAGAGAGGACATACATTTTATTAAATCACTTCGAAAGTGCTTCTGCCTATCAATCAAACACTTTGGGAAAAGCTGGGTTGAGATAGGTTTGATGAAAAAAAAACCGGCCAAGTGCGTGTCGGGCCACGCGCAGTGTAGGGTTTCGTAGTTGCGAATGACAACTTTGAGTTCACACTGTTCACACTCGCACCTCATAGTTTAACGACCAATAACATCTAACAATGAAAATTGTATGAAATTTTACATTTTCGAGTACATTTTATAAGTTGGTTGTCTACAACTTTTTAGTTCGTACTAAATACTCAGCTCTGATAGTTTTCCTTTCAATTTCAGTATATATACTACTGCTGTAATTTTTTTCACGATGGGTTTGTATAGAAAAAAAAATTACTCCCTCTTTACTTGTATGGGAGCTACCCTAAAAAAATTTTTTTCAAGATTTTTATCTACCACTTTTTTGGCATGATTAATATACATATCCATACCAAATTACAGCTTTCTAGTACTTATAGTCTCTGAGTAAAACCGCGGACGGACAGACAGATAGACATGGTGAATTGTTTCTTTTCCATGTATCGAATGCTCTCCGACAACTGTTTATTTATTGTATTTTTGTCGAAAAGTGGTTTACAGAATACATCTAATTACCAAGTTTCAACCATGTATTCTTAATAGTTTCAGAATAAAATGGCTGTGTCAGACGTACAAACAGACATAACGAATCTATTAGGGTGCCTTCTTTTCCACTTAGCTACGAAACCCTAAGAAACTGCATCCAAATCGGTTCACCCGTTTAAGAGCAAAGACAGACATACGGCTGTATCGGTTTTAATAGCAAATGTCGTACCATTACTAGA
Source organism: Rhodophaea formosa (assembly GCA_963082605.1). Classification (NCBI taxonomy): domain Eukaryota; kingdom Metazoa; phylum Arthropoda; class Insecta; order Lepidoptera; family Pyralidae; genus Rhodophaea; species Rhodophaea formosa. Next base: position 8,256,380 of record OY720208.1, on the reverse strand, counting down.
AAACCTGCTTTCAAATAAAGAACCAAATGAAAATCGATTAACCCGATAAAACGCTAAGGTGCTTATAGTCACACACACACACACACACATCCGGCGGCCAAGAGTGGTCAAACGGAGAACGTCAGATGTAAAAAAGTTGATGTACCGACAGCGTCAAAGTAGGATTAGGTTCAAGCTTAGTAATTTTTTTATCTTTTACGACCATAGGATATTTTAGAGAGGGAACATACGGAGACAATTAATAATATCTATCTGCATGAATAATTGTGTAGAAAAATGGGGATAGTATTTTCTACATTAGCTTTTTACATTTTTCAGGATTATTTTCACAAAATAATTGTTTATAACAAAAACAAGTAAATATTTTTGGCTTATTTATTATAATGATGACTATTTACACAATTAACATAAACAATTCATAAAGTAACGAGATCAGTCTTCATGGGAGGAACTTCAGTGGTGGTGATGATGGTCTTCAACGTGCTTGGTGGTGTGCTTAACATCAGCTTGGAATCTAGAAAAGAAGAAATGCTTATTAACTATGTACTTTTTGTATTGCACACACCCTTTGCTCTCCTATGCTGAACTGGGAGATATAAAAATATTGAATATACTAACTGTTTTCTAATCAGAGCAGAAAGTGAAAATCCACATAGAAAATGCTTGATATTCTGAGCTATTATTTCAATAGGCGATGCGACCAGCGTAGCGAATCACTAGTTTAATTCAGTTTTTCACCTAAGCGCCCACTGGCATGCTAAACGTGGCTCAGATAATGATTATGGTTAATTTATGATTGTAATAATAAATTTTTCAAATGAATTATGCTGACATGTGAACAACCTGATCTACTTGATATAGTGTAAAGTAACCATTGACCGCTGCCAATTCGCTCCTTAGGAAACGAAAACTTGCAAATCATTTTGTGCCACGATTCTGTCCACTCCTCCTTAGGCGTCCCTATCCCTGTAGCGTCCGTTTCATAGCCTTTGAATGATTTTATACATATTATAAGTGTATACCCTTGATGCAATGAGTGTATAGTTACCCAGTCTTCTTGTCAGCGGAGTACTTGACAGTACGGATGGAGCCGTCAGCCTCATGCAGACTGTAGACGCCGTGCACTTTGTGGCCGTCACGAGCCTCGTGCTGCTGCTTCACGTCGTGCGTGTGGGGATCGTGCACTTTGTACTCGAACTCGTACTTAGCGTGACCCTGTTGTCAAAAAGAAAGCATTTAATTTTTTCAGCACTTTCAAAGGTATTGTCCGATTTAGAAATCCTATAGTTTTATAGTATAAAAAAATAAAATGAACATAATAATTGTTAATGTCATAATCTCTACACGAAGAGTAATTATTATATGAGCCACTTCAGCTTGACCCGAATAAACCCGAATTAGACCAAGCAATTAAAATACCTAGAATTAAAGAGTTTGCTCAAAAAAGTTTATCAGCTATTTTTTCATAAAGCGTAGCTTTGTGACTGCGCACAGAACTGTCCAACAAAAGTGGTAGAGCTTTGTAGGATTGGCATAAAACAGACATTAAATTAATACATCAGTGCTTATCAGAGCATCTGTACTTAGCACTGGATCTTTGTAAAGAATTAACACTAATACTAACATGGTGGTCATTGAAGCCCTTCGGTGGGTGAGCGGGGATGTCATGACGCTCGATGTGCAGAGAAGAGTAGGCAGGCTTGTGGTTATGGTGCTCCTGCTTGTGTTCCTGTTTGTGCTCTTGTTTGTGCTCATATTTGTGCTCATGTTTTTGCTCTTGTTTGTGCTCATATTTGTGCTCATGCTTGTGTTCTTGTTTGTGCTCGTGTTTATGTTCATGTTTGTGTTCGGGTTCATGCTTGTGTTCCTTGTGCTCATGGTGAACTACGATGCTTTGAGATGAGTACGCGTGGTCGGCTGCTTGGCTGGCGGCAATCACCACGACCAGAAGAATGGCCTGAAAGAAAAAGGATTTTCTTTTATACTACGTAGATTTCACCCGCGATTTTGTTTTATTTTATTGTAATCCGACTATCGTCGTAAGTATTTAAAATTTAATTGAGTAATTAAAGATGTTTCGATCTATGTTAACAATTCTCTAGGGAAATATATTGTGAAAAGTAAATAGAAGTAGACAATGATTTTAGTTGGTCCATTTATCGTACTTCGCTGACATTAAATTATAAAAAATAAAAAAGATTTCTTACTTTGATAAACATTTTATGAAATGTATTTACACTTTAGAAGTGACTTGCTCAACTGATATCTTTACTCTTGTTGTCTCGAATTTTATACCCTTAAATTGCTTTCATGCGCGGTACCTATCTGATTAACGACGTTTTTACTTTAAATTTACGCAAAGGACAACTACTTTCGTGGACAACTACTTTCGTCTTTTCACAGTTTACGCTAATTTTGGTTTCACGTATTAGCTTTTTTGCAATTATTTATAACGGTTATATACAAGGCGGATTATCTTCTTTTTATGATCTAGGCTAAATTCCCAATCTCAGTACAATTAGGTTATGTGTTTTGAGACATTTATCGTGATAATTCTACACAAATTTTGTTAGGTGTTTATGTTTTTGATATAAATACTTACTGCCCACTTTTCCATTAGGCGGGCCGAATGCCTGTTTGCCAACATAATGGTATAAAAAAATAAAAAAATATCATATTTATGACATTAAAGCAGAGACAACAAGATAAACCACTTAGACACTTTTGCTGCACTTAGTCGCTATTTGTTACTGTTCCTTGCTGGTTTTGGAAAAAGAAATAAAAAAGGAATGTACCACCAGCTGATTTTCATTCCTCCATACCGATCATGAAAGTCGATCAAGAGATTGTTTAAAATTTTAGAAATAATGTCAATAGGCAATGTAGCCACATCACCTATTGACATGATTTCTAAGATTTTTAACCCATCAATTTTTGATTCCACTTCCTACTAACACGCTAAACGTGACCTTTGAGTTTTATGCACTTAGGTACTATCTACCCCGCAAGGAATAAAAATGTATTATGTATTTATTACGCGTCATTATGTATTTATTACGCGTCAACTTAAGGGGGAACAGTAGGCACAGTAGCGACGCCAATAATTTTATTCCTAATACTTTACAAATAGAAAGAAATTCAGGAATATAAACAATATAAGCCTTAGTAAATAACCTGAAGTATTTTTTGAATCATGTTTATTACTATCGGAATCAGTGAGAATTATGAGAATCTGATTACCGCCAAAAACGGCCGTTTTTGGCGGTTATCACTTTTTCTCTCAATGACTGATTCTCATAATATCAAAACATGATTCCAAAAATACTTCAGGTTATTTACTAAGGCTTGTATTGTTTATATTCTTGAATTTCTTTCTATTTGTAAAGTATTAGGAATAAAATGATTGGCGTCGCTACTGTGCCTAGTGTTCCCCCTTAACAAAGAAAGTAAGTAAAGAAAAATACAACTCAAGTGAGCGATGATTTTGTACATCGTAAAATAAGTTTTATTGGCCAATTTAGATACGAAATATATTTTTTCTGGATAGAACCCGTTTTAACAACGGGTCAATTAATACTTTTAAACATGCAACAACTGTCAAAACTTATTTTTATTACAAGGAAATTAATTTTTAAGGATTAAAAGGAAAGTATTGTTTATCGCACGTATGTATGTATGGATGTCTATTCCATTGTTGCCTGGTGTCATTAGATTTGTATTAATTTCCGGAGCGTCATAGGCTATTTAACATCAGCAAAAAAATAATAGGTATAGTGGATATTAACAGTCAAAAACAGCAGCCTGTTTTTTTAAACAACGCAACATGTTACTATGGAGCTAAGTAATGTAGGTCCGTATCTAAGTCCTATGAAGATGATAGAATTAGATATTTTGACGAACTTGTAAGCAACTCGCATCTTTGCAGCGATGTAAAACTGCAATTTCATTTTTTTTTGGTCATAAAGGTTTTACTACTGGGAAAAGACTGAAATTTATTAACCAATTAAATTAAGAAATCATTATTCAATAACCAATTTTGGTAATGTTTCCTGAGATAATTAATTGTTAAAGATAACAATTAATTATCTCAGGAAACATATTATTAGATAAGAATCTAATATTTTTGTCACGCCTCAACCGCCAAATAGATTCGAATGAAGTTTCGTTCAAAAGTGATTCATAGGTTTATGCCGTGACTTATTTTTATTCTAGAATTAGTTTCCTAAGGATAAATACGGATGAAGTCGCGGAAAATATATTCAATATCAATAGCACGCATAAAGATCGTTGCAAAACAAAAGAAATATTTAATTTCTGTAATTCAATATTCATTCACGCAAAACGGGTTCCTTCGGTATCAAGTTCAATGCTTGCGTAAACTGTATCAAGCGTCCAGTATAAAAGATTTTTTACGTGTTATAAGTGTATCATACCAGTATTCTGTTCAGATCTTTGTTAACGTTATTTATTCAAAATGTACAAGGTTCGTTATAATAATTCATAAAACTTACTATAAGTTATTAATTAGAATAAAAATCATTAAATAATAAAATGACAAAAAAAAATTGCGTAAAAAATAATGTTTCTTAAATTTCACTATTTCAACAATAGGTATATTATTTTTCATATTTTATTGCAATTTTACATTATACTACTAATTGTATGCTAAGGCAATGAAATCAATAGACTTTAGACTATATTAATATGAAACGAATAAAGAAAATGTAGCATATTCGTATCAGTATAGAAATCAGTAATGAGACGTCTATACTTTGGTTTATAAAAATCTAATACTTATACTGGTGACTGATGAAAATAAAGTTTATATTATCTCAAGTTCAAACGTAAGATACATAACTTTAAATAAAAAAAATATGTTTCAGCTTGTGTCTCTAGCTGCCGTCATCGCCGTGGCCTTAGCTCGGCCTCAGCATGACCACGGTGGTCACGGCCACGCATACTCGACACAGAGCATCGTGCTGCATCAGGGCCATGGCCAGGAGTCCCACCACGTGCCCGCGCACCACGAGCACCAGCCCGTCGTGCTCGTGCACCAGCCTGTGCACAGCCACCACGCTCCCCAACATGAGGAACACCATGAGGAGCACCACGTCGACTACTATGTGAGTTGACATTTGCTTCGTGTGTCTATTTAAATTTACTCTACCGGCAAGAAAACAGTTCTTAAATTTATAGAAAGGAATTTCTTTAATTTATAGAAAGGAACTTTAGACGTTTGTGTTTTTATAAATTGTATAAAGTTTTATTGCGTCTTCATTACTCTTATCTTGGATAGCTTCAATTCTTTACGTAATCCATTTTTATTCAAGTCACTTACTTTAAAAAAAGAAAATGTCTCAATCTTCCAGCTATCACAACTGCTTAACAGAACGCCTTTCTTCATGTATCAGTCACTGAAGCACCTCCTAATAAAATATCATAGGATACACAGACGCTCAAGCTCAAGACAGTCTCCTCGCTATTAATGCATACAACTATAAAGCTAGCTAAGAAGCTATGACTTTCCTTTGAAAGGTTTCTTTTTATATAATTTGAAGTAAAACATTTAAGTAAGTATCTGATATTTACAATTCTCTTTTGTACTTCCCCAGGCAATCCCGAAATACGCTTACGAGTACAAAGTAGAGGACCCTCACACCCACGACAGCAAGTACCACCACGAGACCCGCGACCACGACGTCGTCAAGGGCGAGTACAGCCTGCATCAGCCCGACGGCACCATCAGGATCGTCAAATACACCGCCGACAAGCACAACGGGTAAGTAACTATGTCGGATGGATCAAAAATGATAAATCATAAGTCTGTGGGTAGAACTAGAGCACTACATAAAATACGATATGTACGACTGTAAACTAGAGTACAGTATAAAAATAGGATATTACTCTCTTATCTCTTGAATTAATAATTCATGAAGTCTATGAAGTGGTACGCATACATCCTCAGATGTTTATTAGTTTTTACTCCAGAAGCACAAACGAAGAGATGGTTGCTATACTACCACAGCCATATATTAACCAAAGCAATCAGAGGATTTGGCCTATACTTTCCGGTCAGTTTATGTTCCTTAATTCGCCTTCTACGAAAGCCACAGGAAGACTTGAAGTGGTCCTATTCTAATCTATCTAGTACCACACGGCTAGGTACGCAAACAATAGTCACACATTTTATAATATCTTCTTTTGTGCTTTGAATTTTTTCATAGAGTTAAGGCGGCATTTAGATATAGATATTTTCATTGTACCGCTATCGCGGACATAATATTCAAGGTAACTCTTTTTTCAGTTTCAACGCAGAAGTGAAATACGAAGGCCACGCCCAGCACATCGTTCCTGAGCACCACCACCACCATTAATATATTTAGTTTAAAAACTAGTCATTTGTTTTAAAATGTGATTTTGTTTTGTTGTTAATAAAGTAAAGCGTTATACCTCACTGGCATGTTTATTTATAATACTCCTTTGTAACATATATTTTAAGTATTTTTGTCAAAGTTACAACCACCAACGGAGTTTCAGGAATTCTGGTTAAACGATATAGATTAAATAATTATGGTGAAATTTTCATTGCTTTGAGGGTCCAACGCGATCAAAATTAAATCAGTGATTTCAACTTTTTCTGTGCGGCTAAAGCCTGAATCGCAAAAACACCACCTTTTGTTTGACACTGTAGGATTGTTGAATAGGTTATTTTCCTGGGTCAAAATATTAATAATAAAATTAGACCATCAATTAGACAATCAAAAAATATTGGACACGAATTTTTTCTTTCGTAAATAATCAATAAATGTCAAAGTTCATGAGTGGGGGCTTGTGACTTCACAGGCCACTAAAAAGTGTACTGGCTAGTCACGTCACACACAACTTTAACAGGATATATCTTTGTCATTATTTGTTTGATTGACAAAAGAAAAAACACATGTGAAAGTTTTTTGATAATCTAACAAACGGACTAATTATATATTTTAGGAAAATAGCCCATTGCCAACAATACAAAGTTAGAATTTCTCATTATTCTATTCATGATGCTATACTTACTTAATGTGATAAGACGATGAATAAAGCTACAATTTCCTCCAAATTATGGGGTATACAGCGGAGCGTTACTAAGCGGCGTGTAAAGCTATGAAACGATGTGAGTGTTTCCATCAGAGCTAAACATATGACAAAACTGTGAAATGGTGGTCCTGATTTAGCTGAAAGATATTATGAACTATGACACCCGGCGACCTGGAAGACCGGAGATGGCGCGACGACCTAGATTTGTACTCCAAAGACTGGCCAAACAAAGCCCAAAGCAGAGAAGAATGGAAAGCAGAGAAGAAGGCCTTTGCCCAGCAGTGGGATTTAACAGGCCAGCAAAATAAATAAAAAATATATTATGAGCTTACGCAAATTGGATGAAACAGCAATATTATGCAAGAAATTGAGGGAGTTGACAAACAGAGCCAACTCCAAATGCGAGGAAGATAATGCTGATGATGTAGTTGAAAGTGAGCATAGGCACTTTTGAATGAAGAAAATAAACCCATTGTGTTTTCACTTATTTAAATTGTCTTGAAAATCATGTTATTGTATTGCTCCATATAAAACTTTGCTAAGAAAATAGTTTTTGAAAAAAAAAATGCTTATTTCAGAGCTACATTATTGAATTATTAGTGTGTTACGTTCAGAGAACTAGGTTAACCCGTAAAGACTCTGCTTTTGCATAAAATTTCCTTGAGACCCAGAGAGTATCTTAAGATGCCATACGGATTTTGAGGGGGATATGTGACCTCTGAATTATAATGTAACGAAAACAAAGCGATACCATTGATGGATCCCCTTACACAACACACGCCAAGTCACCAGCTGACTATAATGATGTTGGCGTTTTTTGTTGTTGGTGACTTTCAATCAGTAAATAAAATAAATACAGAGCTCGAGGTCATAAAATCCACGGACACATTTAGCATGCTAGTGGGCGTTAAGGTGGAAAGCGCAAACAAAATAGTTATGGGTCGCTAGCCGCATCGTCTATAACGTGACTCCTAAGAAAATTTCCCCGATTTATTTTTAAAAAAAATTTTTGGTCCTCCTATGGTATTTGCCGTAAATATACATATTTTTTTAAAATCATGTTACAAAATCCTATTTTTTATTTATAATTTAAAGCAAGTACAAACAAGCATAATGAGACAATAGAAAAGTCAATAGAAATGAACTTTTATTCAAATTTGGATATCGATCGCTTTTTGAACATCATATTTTTTAATACATACAAACATAGTATCACGTCTTTTGTTTAGAATGTTGACGGGCTCAAATATGGCACGGAATCAAAATAGTGATGGGTCGCTGGCTGCACCGCCTATTTAGGTGTTTCCCTCGATTTGTGCCCGTTCCCTTGGCCGGTTACTACAATACTACGGTCCACTGCCGAAAAACTGCCTTTACGGATTTTAGGGCATAGAACACACGTCAATTGACTTTGAATTTTTGGCCCCCCATAGAAACTCAAAAGGAATTGTATGGCATTTTTTTCATTTTCACCCTCACTCCATTATTTGTCTATGATCCTTATTGCCTAGAGAAAACATATGGCAGTCGGTCGTCTGATACTAGTAATAGTATCTTCTTCGTAGTTTGTGCTACGGTCTGCGCGGGAAGATAACCAGCTGGTACATTTAAGTTTTTTTTCTTTTTGTCCAGCCAGCATGAAAGCAATTTTAATAAAAAATATAAGAAAATCTTTGTATTTAAATAGGGGGCTATGAGAAATATGATATTTTTACCTAGTGGTGACCGTTTGACTCATAAACTCCGGGTTAGACGCAGGTATAAATAAACATTTATAAAATCTGTGTATTCTGACTACAGACAGATTATATACGGGTCGAATTAATAACCTTTTTCCTTGAAGTTAGGCTAAAAATTTGACCGTTTAGCTACCCATTTTAAAAATTATTTTAATACGGTTTTTATCGCGTTTATTACATTATTTATACAACTTACGTTTCGAGCACTTTACAGTGTTCGTAGTCGCAGGTAGACTAATGTAATAAACGCGATAAAAACCGTATTAAAATAATTTGATTTAAATGTGTAACAATCGCGAAAACATAAGAAAACGTTTAGCTATCGTTACGAAAAGAGATGGAAATAAATTTATATTGAAATACTTTTTAACCACATAGTTACTGATTGCTTTGGTTTCTGTCTGTCTAAAGGCAGACAGAAAACACACATGCAAGACTTATCTTTATCTTATATTATACTATACTTTATCTTTTTTGGTCGGTAGAAAATATTTAAAAAAAAACAATACTTTTCAATTTTCAATGTTTATTTATTTATTACTATTTTTAACATAACAGTCCTTAATAATTAGTTCCTAGGTAAGCGTATCACAGTTATTTAATGATGGTAGTGATGGTGTTCGGGTACGATGTGCTGGGCGTGACCTTCGTATTTCACTTCAGCGTTGAATCTGCAACAAAACCATAATATTATTAGCAAAGTGTTGACTATTTAAAGTTCTTTGACTAAGTAAACAAAATTAGTATCTTCCTGGTTACAAGATATTACTTCTATACAGAATCAAAATCCTTGTCCACTCTACATGAGTTTGTTAGGATTTTAAAAACAAGAAATATTTGTTATTATAAAAAAAAGGATGAGGTAGCTATTTTGGACATATTTTACATAGTTATATTAACTAGAGCAGTTTCCTAGCGCAACAATACAAATTATCATCATTTGAGCATATTTTCTCATTGCATCCTCGACTGTGATGCGTTGGACCCCAAGGTCCGCAATTATAGTAGCATTTACTATAGAATATGATTTGGTCAGGTACGACTGTCCGATGCCAATCGTTCTTCGACAGCTCCAAAAACACGGAAAAATATCAAACTCACGGCCCCTCGTGTCGTAGGCTAGTATGTTATCTACTGTGCCATGGACGCCGTTGTGTTACGATATAAGAATAAAATGAAAATTACCCGTTGTGCTTGTCGGCGGTGTACTTGACGATCCTGATGGTGCCGTCGGGCTGGTGTAGGCTGTACTCGCCCTTGACGACATCGTGGTCGCGGGTTTCGTGCTGGTACTTGCTGTCGTGGGTGTGAGGGTCCTCTACTTTGTACTCGTAAGCATATTTCGGGATTGCCTGGGAGCATAAAAGTGATAAATGTAACGATGATTGCGCTCCTGCAAATTACGTCTAGGCATTTAGAAGTTAAATAAGAACTACTCGATGCTAGCTTAGAATAGTAAGGCTATAGATAAAGCAACTATAAAATACTTTTTTACTTCACATTTATACTTTTTTTTACAAAGTTGCCTAGAATAAGAAATATTTAATGTTATAACACAAGACTCAAATCAATTTAGCGCAATGAAGGAAAACATCGCGTCTGAACTACACACACTAACAAAAATTACTTTAGCTTACATAGTAGTCAACGTGGTGCTCTTCATGGTGTCCCTCGTGTTGGGGAGCGTGGTGGCTGTGCACAGGCTGGTGCACGAGCACGACGGGCTGGTGCTCGTGGTGCTGGTGGTGCGCGGGCGCGTGGTGGGTCTCCTGACCGTGGCTTTGCTGGTGCAGCACGATGCTCTGCGAGGAGTAAGCGTGGCCGTGACCGTGTTCATGGCCGTGCTGTGCTGAAACTACAGCGAGGGTGGCGGCGAGAGAAACGACCTGAAATGTAGATTGCTTTAATAGGAATGACTCGACAAAATGTTATGTTAATGTTAAGTTACTTGTATTAAGTTCTTTTTTCTATATTTAACTTTGCTTAGTTTAAATTTAGTTGATTTTTTTTAGAATATCGATTTAATTCTCTCACGTAGTTTGTTAAGATTCAATTTAAATGTATTCAAAGTTTTGTTTATTTAATCAATTTTCAGCCAGTTTAGGCAGATGACATGAAAAAATCTCTATATGAAACCTAAAAATAAAGATTTTCAGTTTAAAAATGTCAAAATACCTTGAAAATCATGATTGGATTTTGTAAATTTTCTTCCGATCACTAAACGACAACTGATATTGAAACAAAACTTAAATTCGCTTTTATAATCCACAAAAGCGAAAAGGGGTTTAAAATTTTGCAAGCAGGTGCATAATAGTATGATAAAACCAGTTGTCGCTTTTAAGCCTGATTTGAGGTACAAAATTAGTAAAAGCCTTGAATATGTGGACACCGTACCTTTCTCTCGAAATAACGATAATTGTAAATGTGTCCGTAACCGATATAGTTATCCAATACTTGACATAATTAGCAGTTTTACCAACTGCAAATGATAACAAACACTTTTGTAATTACTACAATGACAGCTGTCTATTGTACGAATAGACATAACTAATACAAGTTCGTAATAACAAGACTAGTCATTCTCTTTGATTGTTGTGTTATTGCATAATATATCGGCAGGTAGCCACAAAGACTGGCAAATCACTTAACAATATAACTTTCAAAAGATATTTTGATATCATAAAAAGTCCCGTTTTCCATCCCCACTAAGAATGATCCCTCCCGTCATCATTATCTGAGCGATCTCCGCATCATTATTTAGAGCCTCGGTCCACTATTAGAAACTTCGAGCAACACGGCCTTCCGTACCGGAAGGGAGTAGCTATACGCTGCGTTTCCCTCTGTCAAGGTACAAGTCAAAATAGGCATATGCAATTATGCATGCATGTCTATGTGTTAGTTGTGTGTGACTCATCTGTACACAAATGATTGTTTCTTTTTTATGTCATTTTTTGTGACAATGTCATAATTACTATCAAGTGACAGTTTAAGTTTTCGTGTGAAGGGGTGCACATTTCCCCCGCAGAAAATGACAGAAAAATTGTAATAGTAAATATTGTCGCTTTGCCCACTCCCTCGGTCCGGTACGGAGGACGTTTTGCTCGAAGATTAGAAATAAAATAAATAATATTGATATTCTGTCACTAATTTTGTTGTTAGATATTTAGGTTCCACTGCTGAGCAAAAGCATCCCCTTTTAATTTCCACTTTGCTTTTCACTTACCTCTAAAAAAATTTGCTTTTAAACCAAATATTTCGGAAACGGATCCCTAAATCGAAAAATTATATTCTCAACCTCATAATATTTAAATAATTAACAATATTAAGATCTATTTAACAATACCCCACACGATGCGTTAATAGAGAAAAAAGAATTACTCCCACTTTACATGTATCTACCTTAAAAAAAATATTTTCCATGATTTTTTTCTACCACTTTTTTGGCATAACTATTATACATACCCTTACCAAATTAAAGTTTTCTAGTACTTATAGACTCTGAGTAAAACCGCAGACAGACGGACAGACAGACAGACATGGCGAAACTACAAGGGTTCCTTGTTGACTATTATTGCGACCTTAGGAATACGAACGTGATGTACCTGCAGGAAGTGTTTAAATATTGTTAATTTAGCAAGACACGTACATCACGTAAGAATATACACGTATTCCTAAATCAGCGATCTCCCCTACCAATGCGATACCTATGTATATTTCCTTAGTATATAAGTTACGAGTAGCATTTCTAATAAATCATCACTTATCCTGGTATCGATCTCAATGGTTTAATTTATGCACGCGCCATAATTGGTGACCCCGACGTGATCTAACCGACGTGATGTAGTCCGACGTGATGGATACGCGCCTCAACCGAAGACCCAGACGACGCAAGCCTGAAGAACGAATAAATCAACGTGCACATTTTCACCGGCTTCCCACAAGCGGGTCTCACCGGTTTGAAAATGCAAGAGGCACTCCGGCAGTAACCAGAACCACAAGGACAACAAGTACCATCAAAAATGGCTCCAACCACGCTGAAAAAAGGAATCAACACCGGCTCACACGATTCATTGATCGAATCCTGCACCATAGCTGAACGGTCATAAACTCATAAAACAGGAGGCACAGGAACTACCAGGCAACCACGAGGCAAAGAAAAATCCGGGAAATATCAGCGCAACCGCAAGCTGTAGCCGTCAACTTCAAGAAAAATAAGAAAGCGCATGCACAGAAGAAAAATTCATCGCGAGCGGCAGAATTATAAAGAAAATGATGTCGCAGAGGATCAACGAAATTATTAAATACAATAGAAACAATTACGCAACGTGAACAGCTGATATCTATATGATGACGCATTTGACGTCACAAATCGCATCACTTCACATGGAATCAACAACGAACGAAAGTGCAACTACAACAAATAATTGAACGAGGTCAAGATCGCAAGGCCGCCGATGGCCGTATGTTGTTAAAAAAGGCGTAATGAGAAAGAATATAAATATTTGCCTATTATTTGAAGAAGAATTTATTTGGCAACAAAGAATCTTGCACCGCATTTCGTGATATCATTAAGTTCTAATGCCTAATTGCTACCGACTTACACAGTGGTATAGATTTCATGGCAAACAAGGACAATAAATTGATAACTTTGAAGCCTGCAAGCAAAAGAGCGAACAACTTTAAGATGGAACAGCGATCAACATATTGACAGGAAAACATTAAAGTAAAATGGCGATCACAGAAGCACTACTTTAACTGAAAATTACTTCTCTCAAGATGCAGCAAATGGTTCACAGCAAGCAGTCTCAAGAGCAAGCCAGCAAACGGGTCATACTCCAGGGCCACAGCAGCCGACGCACCGAGCTCCTGGTCCTGAGCAGAGCACCCACAATGTTTATTTTCGACAATTATAACGTCCGGCACAGCCGCCGAGCTCACGCTTAGAAATTTTTAAAGAGTGGCCACTCTTCAGCGGAGCACTTCGGCAGGACTTCCACCGGCGCTAGTCGACATCGCTCTCTACAGTCTCACAAAAGACTACGAGCAAGCAGAAATTATCTCCCGACTCACTGGGATTGAAACAACTGGCAAGTGAAAACGTATCTATACGAGAAGCTCAGACTGCACATCAAGACCATATTGACAAGATGTATATTAAGAGATATAAGAAGTTTGCAATATCTACCAACTATGTATAAGGAAAAAAAACGATTCACAGGGTCAATGTCAATGCATAAACGCATAATTTGCCGCGCAGAAATATTTGCCTACACAGCGTTTTTCAGCACGTGCACTATGCAATGGATGGATATATTTAGTATATTTGCGTTCGCTACAGTTTTTACATTTTTGTTATTTTATTGTTGTTACAGTTTATGAATTTTTCGTTAATTTTATTGTTAATTGTTTTTATTTTTTACAAAAGGGGGAGTACTATTGCGACCTTAGGAATACGAACGTGATGTACCTGCAGGAAGTGTTTAAATATTGTTAATTTAGCAAGACACGTACATCACGTAAGAATATACACGTATTCCTAAATCAGCGATCTCCCCTACCAATGCGATACCTATGTATATTTCCTTAGTATATAAGTTACGAGTAGCATTTCTAATAAATCATCACTTATCCTGGTATCGATCTCAATGGTTTAATTTATGCACGCGCCATAACTATCATCATCATCATCATCAGGTCTTTATTAGTCTCCACTGCAGGAGCACGACCCTCTTTGTACTGCCAGAGCAGTAAGAGGATTTGGCCTATGGAACCCTAACCCTTGACTATGGAACCCTAAAAATGCAATAACTGTATGTGTGTATGACGTCTAAAATTACCTATTGTCTATTCGTAACAGATTCTACTTATTACACGCACTCAACATACTTAGTTTAGTTATGTGGCCTGCCTCCGTGGTCCAGTGGTTAAGGCTTTCGCCTAGTTGACCCGGGGGTCGTGGGTTCGATTCCCACGGGAAGCATACTTTGTTAAGTTGTTTCCAGTTTGGTTAGGACATTGCAGGCATGAATCACCTGATTGTCTGATAAAAAAGATGATTCCGTGCTTCGGAAGGCACGTTAAGCCGTTGGTCCCGGCTGCCATCTGGTAGTCGTTAAAGGAACCACGTCAGAGGCCGAGAGGCGGCTCCGAAGAACTCTGACACCAGGGTGTGCATGGTCGACTGACCGTGTCACCTACACGAACGGATGACGGGGGAGTTATATATAATTTGCAACCTATTTATATTCTCTATTTTCCAATCATCAACTTTCTGTCATGTTACTTAAAATAATGAAAATGTTATAAAAGTATGCTCAATAGTTTCTATTGAAAATATGTTTATGAAAGATAAAAACAAAAAAAGACAGAAACAAAAATGTTTTAATACCTAAGATAATACTACTGTGTCATAGGTACACAAAATTTTCTACTGAGCTTGATAATTATTTTAAACACAGCGATATATTCTGATTTTTTCCTTACTTATTTAAATATATACAAGCTTGAAAGTTGTGTTATTTCTAAATAATTGATATCTTGAACACTCAATTCAATATACAAAAATCTATTATCATAACAATAAAATTACGGTACTCTAGATCCTGAAAAGTCTCACTTAAGTAGTATGTCACATCGAGCATACTCGTCGATATGTTGTAATTCATTCACTTCAAAACCGCTTCGAACATCTGAACCCATTACGTTGTCAGAGAAAGGTATTCACCGAATTTCGCACAATCCCACTTTTCAAGGTTACACTTGTCCCTTGTCACCCACGTGGGGGACCGGTTTGTGAGTGTTTGCATGATTGCGTAAAACTGTACCGATCGTATTTCTTTTTAAGTGCATATAAAAAGATTGCGGGACAGTAGTTGATTATTCTCAGTTCGGTGTTCAGACAATTAACAATACAACAGAAGGAAACATGTGTTCCAAGGTAGATTTTAATGTCTGGAATAATTTAAATTGTTACCTTAAACATATTATTAATATTTATTATTAATAAGCAAGTTTTGTATGTTTCCAAAATTATTAACTTTTACCCAAATTCATTTTATGTAAAAACAGTTATTTCATACCAGTAATAGAATTCAAACAAGGAATGAAATTTATATGTGATAAAATAATTTGATATAATCTAAGTAGTTAAACTGCACCTCGCATCATAAAATATCAAAGAAATGTCATTTAAAATATGAAGATAAAGATTAAATACTTAATTAAAAAATTGCAGATCATCATATTGGTCGCCGCTCTTGCCGTGGCATCTGCACGGCCACAACATGGCCACGAACACGGCCACGGCCACGCCTTCTCCTCGCAAAGCATCGTTCTCCACCAGAGCCACGGCCAGGAGTCCCACCACGCGCCCGCGCACCACGAGCACCACGAGCACCAGCCCGTCGTGCTCGTGCACCAGCCTGTGCACAGCCATCACGCTCCCCAACACGAGGAACACCATGAAGAGCACCACGTTGACTACTACGTAAGTTAAAGGCATTTATTTCGTGCTTGTATTTCAAACGCGTATGTTTTAATACCAATACTAATTTTTATTTAATCTTTATAAGTCTTGTTCTTTTTATCATTCAACGAACTCATCTTCATAAGTCATCCTAATATTACTTCAAATGCTCTTTCTTCTCCTCACCACATAGTAGAATAGACTTGATTTTTGTAGTGTTAGATTATGTAGATGTTCTAATACTTATTTTTATATTTCGTAGGCTATCCCCAAATACGCATACGAGTACAAAGTAGAAGACCCTCACACCCACGACAACAAGTACCAGCACGAGACCCGTGACCACGACGTCGTCAAGGGAGTGTACAGCCTGCACCAGCCTGATGGCACCATCAGGGTTGTTCACTACACCGCTGACAAGAAAAATGGGTGAGTTGTTAAAACTTCAGTTTTTTTTTTATTGGCTCTAACAATAACATTATTATGTATTTATTGGTATAATGAAAACATAAACTTATGTAAAAAATTAAGGGAAGAGCCTTTCTTGGGCGAAATATTAAATTAGGCTAGCTGCTGTCTATATCGTTGTCTACGGTCATTATACGTACATAGGATTATGCTATTCTTATGTATGCAAAGATATTTTAAAAAACAGTTTTCTCACCTTAATACTTTTAATTGGTTTTACGTCAAGGAGTTACAAATTACAAACATCCGTCCTCAACTCATCAAACAATTTCACTTTACTCGTCCTCATCCGGGAGTTTTTACGGTTGCGTCCTCAGCCGTGACGCTTCGGAGCCTGGGGCCGTTATAACGACATTCATACTGTGATATGGTTTGATGAAAGAAAAATACCTACGAAAAAAATTTACGAATATTTGCCCACGACAGGGAAGCCCTCCCAAATGGGCCGTAGGCATGTGGGACGAGTTGTGGAATTACTCTTAGTCAGTAAACTATTATAGTACACGTAAGACAGGCACTAAGACATTTGCAATGAATATCTTCTTTTCATTTCTCTTTTATAATTGAGTGGAAAAATTATGGTAAAATCTTATCTACGTACATTATTACTTTGTACTTTTTTTTACACTTCTTTTGTTTATCCCCACAGATTCCAGGCTGACGTGAAATACGAAGGCCACGCCCAACACATCGTGCCTGAACACCACGGCCACCACTGATCTCCAAGACACCTTGCTTCTGTGATATCTATGATAAGACGTTGTTATGATTTTGTTAATACTTGTAAATATAATAAAAATATTAAATACCTAATTATGAAAGTTTTATTATTCGAAATTATATTCACAGTCATATTTATTATAGTAAGTTAAAGGTGCTTAAAAACCTGAAGCGCTTACAAAGAAGTTATGTTACTTATCAAATAAGCTTTTATTTTACTTGGAAAACGTACATATCTAACATATTACATACATTCAGCTTGTTTTTGAATTCATTGGCAACCTTTTAAACATAAACTGTCCCACGATTTTAAGTAATTTAAAGGTTTCTCTAAGTAAATTAAACTTACAACAAAATATCTCAACTGCTTTGATAGAGCCCATTACAAAACATGTAACTTTAGGCCGGCACACTGACCAGCAATTTAGTATGGATGCAAGAAATGTTTTTAAATTTAGGTACACTTTTCATGATGAATTTAAATCCATTCTGACCCCGATAGTTAAAACGGCGCATCCAACAAGAAAACAAAACGGAGAAAAAAAAATATTTTGCTGATTTAATTAAAAAATCTTTGTTGTCCGCAGGAATAACAAAATAACTAAGTTTTAACGACTGAAAATGATAAAAACCGTAATAAACCTTTGTATACAAAAGAAAAAATAATATTTATTTTAAGTTTAATTATTAATAATTAAGCAAAATTAAAAATGTTGACCATTGATTTTGAAAAAAAAAAAAAACCCACAACACTACATTGTTTTGCACAATATTGTGGCACCCCCTAGTAAGTTACAGCTATGACATCTGTCTAAGAACATGAACTCATTAAACACAAATCTGTTTTTGAAAACCGCATCAAAATTGGATCATTAGTTTAGAAGATAGGTGATAGGGTTAGGTTTTATAGAGATAGGTTTTTTTTTTTTTTTTAATTAATAAATATATAGGGACATATCACACAAATTGAGCTAGCCCCACAGTAAGTTGTGAACTTGTGTCGCAGGATACTAACTCAAGGATACCATATTTTATTTTATAACATATACTTATATAGATAAACATCCAAGACCCAGGTCAATCTGAAAAAGATCGTTTTACATCTTGACCTGACCGGGGATCGAACCCGGGACCCCCGTGTCGCAGGCAGGCGTGTTGACCACTGCGCCACGGAGCTCGTCACAGGTGGGAACATTACTTTGCACAAACGCACTCACAAACCAACATCTCTCACCCTAAACGCATATACCTGCTCCTTCCGTCGTGGGTAAAAATATAAAAAAACTTTTTCATCTTCGTACAAAAAATATGAAAAAACTCTACTCTTTACTACATACTAGAAATGAAACATATGCATCAGATGTTGATGTTTTTAAGTAGTATGAAACGACTTTCCGCTCAGTGTATAAAGGCACAAATGGCTAATTACGTCTTATCAATTTCTTTTTAGAAAATGGAACGAAAGAACCGGCTTTTCAATTTCCGAACAAAAATAAATATGCGTAAAATATTGGGCATATTGGGCTTTTTAATTAAGTTTCCGAGTCATACGAAATGAAATGAAATGAAATGAAATGAAATGAAATGAAATGAAATGAAATGAAATGAAATGAAATGAAATGAAATGAAATGAAATGAAATGAAATGAAATGAAATGAAATGAAATGAAATGAAATGAAATGAAATGAAATGAAATGAAATGAAATGAAATGAAATGAAATGAAATGAAATGAAATGAAATGAAATGAAATGAAATGAAATGAAATGAAATGAAATGAAATGAAATGAAATGAAATGAAATGAAATGAAATGAAATGAAATGAAATGAAATGAAATGAAATGAAATGAAATGAAATGAAATGAAATGAAATGAAATGAAATGAAATGAAATGAAATGAAATGAAATGAAATGAAATGAAATGAAATGAAATGAAATGAAATGAAATGAAATGAAATGAAATGAAATGAAATGAAATGAAATGAAATGAAATGAAATGAAATGAAATGAAATGAAATGAAATGAAATGAAATGAAATGAAATGAAATGAAATGAAATGAGCTTTATTGCTTTAAACATGGTAACAAATGGTGTTGTAGAATTAAAATGTAGTTAGGAATCACACGTTTAGTCAACATTGACATGCAATAGACACAAATTTGTTAATTATGTCAAATATAAATCTATGTACATATTATGTCAAGTTTTTAATGGAATTAATATACTGAATACACAACATTTTAATTATTTGTCATATTTAATGAGAATTTTGTAAATATTCTTGTACACTGTAGAAACATTTATAAACAAACCAGTTGTATAGTTGCCGCTTAAATTTAGACTTTGGCAAGAGTTTTATTTGTTTTGGCAATTTATTATAGAGCTTCACAGCCATTGGGTAGCAACTTACACTGTACAAAGTTGTTTTCATAATTGGGATTACTAGTTTTTCCGGAAAACGTCTGTTATATTTACTAGGTACGTCATCCTGTCGAATAAACAATTGTGGATACAGTTTGACCAATTGGCATATCTCGTAAATATACATACTAGGGAGTGTCAGTAAATTAAGCTTCTTGTACAGTGACCTACAACTAGTTGTTGGTGTGGCATTTAAGATAGCACGGACACATTGTTTTTGTGCAACAAATGCTCTGCCTGCTTCTGGTGAGTTTCCCCACAAACTTAAACCGTATCTTAACCTGGACGCAACATAACCGTGATATGCCTGGATGGCAGTTTTTTTGCCTGCAATGTTGACTAGGCGCTTAAGAGCGTAGGAGAATCTGTGTAGTTTTTTGCATAAACTGGTAACATGTTCTGTCCAGGAAAATTTGCAAGGATGTCAGATGATATTTTCAATAAATTTGTGGGAAAACCATCATATCCAACCGAGTTTGTATTTTTAAGGGACCTAATTATGTTTGTAATTTCGTCGGGGTCAGTTGGGGATAGAAATAATGATTTAATATTGGGATTTATGTCATATTTTTTATTTGATGTCATTTTTGAATTATTATTGTTATTATTCAAGTTAATTAAATATGAATTAAAGCAATTTGCAATGTCAGTAGGATTTTTAAATGTCTCATTATTATAAATTATTTTATTAATTGTTTGTCCGGGATTGTTTACTGCTAAATTAGATTTTATAATGTTCCATGAGGATTTACATATATTTTTTGATTTACTCATGTATTTCTCATTTCTTAGGCGTATTAAGGAATCTACACAACCTTTTAATATTTTATTAAATTTCATATATCTCTGTTTATTTTCACGAGTTTTTGTTTTGTAATAAGTAAATCGTAAGTTTCTTTTAGTGGCACACGCTTTTTTTATTCCTTTAGTAATCCACGCATTTGCGCTTTTTTTTCTGGAAACTTTCTTGGTGTATACAGGAAAACATAAATTAAAATATAATAGTAACGTGTCATGAAATAGAGTGAAGGCCTTATTTGCGTCAACCGTTTCGTAAACTTCTGTCCATGATGAGCTTTCAAGACAGTGTATAAACTTTAAAATATTATCTTTGTCGTTAAAATTTCGACATTTTTTGAACCAGAACTTAGGTGTTGTGTGTTTACTTGGAATAGGAAGTGTGAGTATTTGGGCTGTATTGTGGTCAGAAAGTCCGTGATAATATAGTTTCCCTGTAGCTTCTGGTACATTACTAATAAATAAATCCAAGCAAGAATTTTGTCTTGTTGGATCTTTGATATGTGTATAGTAATTAAATGATTCTACCACTCGATTCAATTCTTTAGATTCATTTGTATCTTTAATCGTGTTAATATTAAAGTCACCTCCTATTATAATTTTCTTTTTCATTTTTATTTGTAGTTTAGTCATAAGTTCTTGTAAATGTGACAGAAAAACATAAGGATCTGATTTGGGATGTTTTGGTATCCTATATATACAAATTATTATAACATTATATTTAATTATATTTATATACGTCTTCTCTTCTTAAAACAGGTGTAAACAAGAGTGTAGAAAAGCCTTTTTTTTCTGATTCTGGCAATATATATAACTCAATTTTCGAAAAAATGTTAGATGCGTCCTTTCATTATCGGGGGCAGCATTGGTGTCCACTTCATGGTGGTGGATTCAGATTCATCCTCTATATTATATAGCTATATTGGTCTATTTAAACAGCTAAATAAAGACCATTTCTTGACTTTTAGTGTTTTCAAAGGAGCGTCTGATCAAATCTTTAGTGTTTTATTGTTTGTACCTAAAATTAAATTTCTATAGAAAACGCCAATTTTATAGGACTTAATATATAGGATTGCAAAGTTACATATGCTGTGAATGAATCAGTGTACTTTAAGAAAATCCGTTGTTGATATTCAAGAAGAAAACGTACTGGCAAGGAAGAAAAGTAGTACTTTCTACAAAAAGAATGAGATGCCGTCAAAAAACAATTCTTGTAAAAAAACCAGGTCTTGCAACTCAGTTCTTCTACCGTCAAAAGTTGTGAGATCTATGATCGACTTGGGAATCGCATTAATATAATATGAATTACTTGTTTGGTACATCGTGTTTTCATGCGATGGCCAAGTCATTCTATTTATTTAAACCATTAACCGAGTATGTATTAAATGGATTGTACAACTTTGACGGTGGAAAAACTGAGTTGCGAGACTTGTTTTTTTTTTTCAAGAATTGTTTTTAACGGCATATATTTATCTATTCCAGCTTTTAAACACTTGTGCTGAATTTCATAACTGTATGTATGACGGTCCGTGCATATCACAAAAACTCTGTATCTTATATATAGGTATATCTGAGCGTGTTCCCCGTTGCATTTTCAGCTAGAATGCTTCAGAACCCGGGGTCCGCTTTCAGGCTTTTACTTCTCCACTTTTTTTGCTCTTCAGCATCATTGGTTAAGAGGCCATGGGAACACATATCTTCCTTATCAACACCAAGCTGGCACTTCTTAGTTTTTCCCCATCTGCCGGATTCCGGCAGAGGTGACATAGCCAGACATTGTGGCCGTACTAGCGTAGGTGGCTCTCCTGCATGTCTCAAAAATGTCTTTGCAAGACGAGTTGCAAAAAATATTTAAAGTTGAACCTGTCATAATTACCTATACTTAGAGAAAAGTGCAAGTTACGAACGTTATGAAAATCAGTTAAGTAGTGCTTGAAATAGAGAGTTAAAAGCGTAACAATTCCTAGGCAATTCCCTTGAAGTTTGTTTTTTTTACTATTATTTTAAACCTAGTTATTATAAGTCGGGGGGAGAAAACAAATTAAACAGAGATGACAGGTATTAAGTTAACTACATTTTATTAATTACTATATACAATAACAACAAAAATTGCACTAAGTCATTCAGCTTTGGTATAGGAATTCAGTGATGATGGTAATGATGTTCAGGGACAATGTGTTTGGAGTGGCCCTCGTACTTTACGTCAGCATTGAATCTGTAACAAGAGACAAAAACAATTAAAATGCATTATAACATAATTATTGATTTAGTATTGAGTGGCCATATTAGCAAAATGACGTGACGACCTCCGTGGCGCAGTGGTTAATACGCCAGCTGGCAATACGTGTGGTCCCGGGTTCGATCGCCAGTCAGGTCATAATGGATTTTTCCAATTTGTATAATATGTCCCTATGTGAATAAATATTTAATTTATTACATAGTAATAAATGGGCTAGCAAACTAACTCCATGGATATCAAAGGATTGTGTGACGAAAATAGACGTTGTCATAGGAGCTGGCCAAGAAATTTTGCCACTGTTTAGCGTTTTTTTTATTATAGCTGCATCGAAACAAATGCAAGACTATGGAAAATTAAGTAAAAAAAAATGGCAGAAAATCCATACACAGGTTAGTTGTACGTGATTTGGTGTTTTGGTTATTCTCCCTATTAACAGAGACAACGCATAAATATAGGGCTGAATCTATCTTGTATCCATCAACCAATCAAATTTTGGTACTCAGAAGTGAAGCTTATGCTGCACCATTGGTAATTTACTGTCTTTACTTACTTATATGAGACAAATAACTGATTAACTAATTTATAGCAATAAACCATTGTCATCTAATATTATTCCCCTCAGTATGAAGATATTTCGTACAATTCAACATGTTCGTTCATGCATTAGTCCGATTATAATTACAAAATTCTCAAGTAAATTGGAAGATATCATTATTCTGTTCCGGACGGAGCATACAATGAAAGTGTAGAATGCTTCTCTCCCCGCGCAGACAGTAATATCGCATATACTCGTATGAATGACTCAGGAAGTGTAGGGACCGTGATATGTGTTTTTAAGTTCTTAACCATGATCGTTAACATCAATAAGTAAACATAGACAGACGTACCCATTTTTCTTGTCAGCGGTGTAGTGGACAACCCTAATGGTGCCGTCGGGCTGGTGCAGGCTGTATACTCCCTTGACGACGTCGTGGTCGCGGGTCTCGTGCTGGTACTTGTTGTCGTGGGTGTGAGGGTCCTCTACTTTGTACTCGTAAGCGTACTTTGGGATAGCCTAAAATAATATGTTTAATCATTAAACTATAAAAATAAATAAATTCAAGATGTTACGACTTACGTCGCCCCTTCGTACAAATGAAACATTATGCACAATTGTCACAATGCGACGATTATGCCATAGAATGATTATGTCGGTATTTACGCTGCATTAACAAAACCTAGAATATCGTTAAAAATATTACTTTAAGTCGAAATATAAGTACCTAAGGCAAAGTACTTAACGGTCATGAAATCTTTGATATTTTAAAATTACCCATGAACGACCAGTAAGCACTGGTATTTGTGTCTTTTACTTACATAATAGTCAACGTGGTGTTCATGGTGGTCTCCATGTTCGTGTTGTGGACGAGCTGACACGGCGGCTAATGCGACGGCAAACACTACAATCTGAAAGGAGTACAATAAACAAGTAGTAATTTAGAAAATTAAACCGATTTCTAGTTTTGACTGAAATACACTTAATTATCTTTTACTCCATCTCAAAATTACACAACCGATTTCGATGAAACTTACACTGTTTGCTAAGTTGAACTATACAAAGCCCAAATAGAAAAAATCTGCTGTCATCCAATATAAAGTTTTTGCGACATGCGCCGACAAACATACAAACTTATAATTATGTTCTAGTGAAATTTAGCACACATATTTAAAAGCTGGTACAATACAATAACTGTGTAATTCTGGCAATATTATATACGATTCGAATTAATAACCTCTTCTTTGAAATAAGCATGTCTTTATTCCAGATTACTAAAATCAAATTCCTACTAAAAGTAGCTATAAATTACGACATGAGACATAGAACAAAAAATAATCAACCAATTGCCAGATCCACTTAGACTTGGTAATTGTGGTATAATTACAGTAATGACACAAACTTTCAGAAACTCTTTAGTTGAGAGTTTTACATTACACTGTTATTAACTAAAAAGTTATAACCTCAATAAAAATACCAGTGTAGTAGCTTCTTTCTTTTAATATGGGTATGAGTATATTAAAAAAATATGGATATAATAAACTTACTTTGAAAAACATTTTTAAGGATATTTTTACTTTACTCTAGAAGACAAAGGTAGCAACTGATTCTGAATTCATTTGCAACGATTTTTATATACTTGTTCCATATAGTTGGGCGCGTTTTCGTAATAAAAAAGATAAGAAAGTAAGAAGTTCTTTCTCAAGCTTTACTTTTTGGACTTGAATGATATGTTCTGGTAAGTTTATTGCTTCAACCTTGATGTCAACTTTATCAATATTTGAAATTTTATGTTTTGGTAGAGCTACTAGTTACTAATTTGAACTAATTGAATAAATTAAAAATAAACTTTTCCTTGATATTTTTTTATCAATGACATTCCTTATAGTGAAATACCCAATAATGAAATTCCCAAACTCGCTAAAGTTTCCAACGGCAAAAATTGCCCGTTGGCTGGGATCGGGGAGATGCACCGCCGAATCATTTGTACCGCCATCAGAAAAGTTACCTCGTTGACTTGCTCTGGCAAACCTGGAAGTGTCTTAACCACCTCAGAACCTTGATTGACTGATGCAAAGATAATCTGGTCAAATGGTCTTATACAGATAGTAACAACGACCTGCAAGCCAAAGGATCTGCTTAAAGCTACACAAAATGCAGTACAAGTCGCCCAATACCGAGCCAAGAAAGATATTTAAATCGGTGAACTAAGAAGAAACACTAAGAAGAGGCAGACGGCTGGCTGCAATAACTTTCACTAAATCATATGATAGTATGAATGCTATCATAAATAAATATATTAAAATAAGTTATGGTTATGTTTTTAGGCTCTCCTTGTATTCTCCTTAAATTATATTTCTCTACATCTTATCTTATAGCCGACTACATGTTACTGCTGTCAACGATAACTGTTTTTTTATGTTAGGCGCGTGTCTGAATATATATAATATATTCAAAAGAATCTCCTTTGATTGGCTTTTGTTCACAACCTTTTATTGTCTCAAACGACATTCAAGGAAAGTAAAGGTTTTGACTTTCACTGCACGACAGAAAAAACCTATAGTAATTGACTTTTGATCCTCTATTGATTAACAAATTGATTAAGTGACTCGTCTTTTAGAAAACAATGCAAAATCGAACTCAAAGTTACTTGTTTTCTTTGATCTATTTATGGTAAAGTTAATATTAACCTAAAAAAATTATACTTGACAATATTATTCATTATCATTTTCAACAAAGAATGTCAACTCCCTACAGAATCCGGTTTTCTTTATAACTTAATTATGTGGTCGTGAAATTTACGGCATTTTTATACTTCATAAAGAAATGTACACTTATTTACTCTGTCAAGGTCACTCTCACAATAAGTGCTTGTTTCAATTCATACTTTATTGAACCCGTTTTAAACTTTTACGACTTCCAAGCATGGATTGGTAAAGAAATTAATAAATATATAAAAGTAAAAAGTACTTTGGTAAAATTATCACTTATCATTTGTTCTTTGTCAAGACAACAAGTGTTTTGTAAAAAATGTACTTCAAGGTAAATATTCATTTTCTTATTTTAATCTTTAAAATGTTGTTTGCTTTCTAGTAAATCTCTTTTATTTTATCAGAATTATTGTAGGTTATTTTCTTAAAAAAATTTAGTCTAAGTACAACAACAAGTCACTAACATTTATATATAAACAATCATACTTTACTCAAACAAACCGTTCGATTTTCATATGAATAAAGTCGCCCTGCTACCTCAGCAAAGCCAGGCTAAGCAAATGAAGTGCTACTATTAGTGGTACGCTTCCTCATATTTTGTGTCTTCCACATCTTTGCCGAAAACACAGCACTATTTTTCCTCTACAAAATAATATTGACTTTTAATACTCTATACAGCGAGTGAATCAATCGCCGTTTACCCTTTTGCAGGTGTGAGTGACTCAGTCCATTTAAATGAAACTGTATATATGGATCCAATGATGAGAACTCAAAAAAAAAAACAATATAACATTTTCATGCAATTTTGTATGTAAATGAAGAATTATTTTTATTCGCGGCATTAGTCCCAAAATATAAGCTTTTCATTAAGACGGGCTGAAGTACTCTGAATCTGACTGAATGTCGACGATTTACTAACACGCTATATACATTAACAACTTAACTTTCAGTTTGTACTCTTATTTAAATAAAGAAATAAGATATGGAAAAAAAAATCCACGCGGGCAGAATTTAAAGCGGCAGTCTTTAGACTACGCCTAACCAATTAGGCCACCGTGCTTCCTATCCAACACGTCGAATTTTTTCCCATATCTTATTTCTTTATTTAAATATGAGTATAATCAAAATAGCACTGTGAATGCAAGATAACACCACAAAAATTTTTCAGTTTTTAATTGTGGCCGCTGTGCTAGCTGTTGTCTCAGCTCGTCCACAACATGGACACCCTGACCACCACGAGCACCACGTTGACTACTATGTAAGTAAAGAGATAATTTATTTAGCTGTTATAATACATTCTGCTTTCACCTAAAAAAGAGACTTAAATCTAGCATCTGTAACAGTAGTTATGCATAGTGTTTATGTTCTGTGTTGTCAGTAAATAAATTTTATCTTTTTTTTCTCAATAGAAATAATTTTCTGAACATACAAAAACTTATATAAATTTATAATTAAACATACGGGGATATTTACCGAGATAATTTCGATTTCAATGATGATCATAAAGGAACTATCACTCTCATCTGAGTGTTTCTCGGTTACATCTTCAGCAGTGATGCGTGGGAGCAAGGGGACCGCTATTACATACGAGCATTCATGATTTAGTATGATGTGGCGAAAATTTTAACGGTTGCCTTCTCAGGTACAGAGTTATTAGTCTGCAGTCTCAGGACCTCAGAGCGATACCGGTATAATTTGCCCAGACATCAAAAGCAGAGACCCTCGTGGAGCAAATTTAATCAAATCAAAATGTTTATTTAATATAGGCTTTTTGAACACTTAAGTTGTTAAATGAAATATTACAATTAATGTCATATTTTATTTAACAACTTTTACAGCAATAAAAATTGTTAACGTCAATAATTACTTATGGCTAGAATTAGGTCGCTTCCAAAGCGGAGTGCAGTTAAGTAGGTAGTAGCGGCAACAAACTGCACAGCGCATTTTCTCCAAGTGACGTCAACTCACAATTTTAGTTAACTTTAGAAACTAGGTACTTACTTATATATGTGGACTGAGTGTGTATTGTTGTAATTAAATGTCATAATAGAAATTGAATTTGATAAACTTTATGTCATACCATTGAAATGTTAAATAGGTAAAATTGAAATAGCAGCCTGTACACTATGTACAGGCCGTAATTTTTTTAAATAAATGATTGAAAATTATATTCGAACCAGACCTTTATGCTAGTAACTTTTCTAATCAATAAATACTTTATTAGGCTATACCCAAGTACGCGTACGAGTACAAAGTAGAGGACCCTCACACCCACGACAGCAAGTACCAGCACGAGACCCGCGACCACGACGTCGTCAAGGGAGTATACAGCCTGCACCAGCCCGACGGCACCATCAGGGTTGTCCACTACACCGCTGACAAGAAAAATGGGTATGTAAACTTTATATACAAATCATCATCATTTCGTGTAGGTGACACGGTCAATCCACCTTGCACACCCTGGTGTCAGAGTTCTTCGGAACCGCCTCTCGACCTCTGACGTGGTTTCTTTAACGACTACCAGATGGCAGCCGGGACCACCGGCTTAACATGCCTTCCGAAGCACGGAATCATCTTTCTTATCAGACAATCCTCATGCCTGCAATGTCCTAACCAAACTGGAAACAACTTAACAAAGTATGCTTCCCGTGGGAATCGAACCCACGACCCCCGAGTCATCAAAGCAAACGCCTTAACCATTAGACCACGTAGGCAGTTAGTTGGGTTGGTTAGCTTACAAATGTATTTCTAAAATATATATGCAGCTGATGCAGTATTTCATCAAATGCAATGACATTTTCACTTATTACGAGTATAATAAACTGAAAATTAGGACTGTTTTTATAAACAGTTTGGTTCAAACTAAAATTGTTTTTCAGATAAAAATAATAAAGTATCGGCTTTTTCTTCCACAGATGGCCATTACAGTAGATTCATGTACATTTTAACTTTGATAAAGCTACTTTCTTTCATCTTACTTACTTTAGCTATAAGTACAGACTTAGTCAGAAATCACTAAGATTTCTGACTAAGTGAGTCTAATACGGTGATAAAAGAGTTATAATGAATATTCCTACTAATGTTCTTTTAATATTTCTGTACTTAAATTGGTTCCATTGTTTCAGATTCCAAGCTGACGTGAAATACGAGGGCCACGCTCAGCACATTGTTCCTGAACACCACCACCATCATTAGATATTAAGTTCTGTTGTGTATTTTAGAATCTGTTATTTAGTAGTATTCTTCTCAAATAAATTTTAAAACTAAACTTGATGTTTAATTGTTTATCAATTACTCTGATAGTTTTACTTTGTCCGACTAAATAGATATAAAAAAATAAGATTAATCGTTTCATAATACATACTAACTAATATTTATGTTAAACTAGCTGTTTACTCACGGCTTTGCCCACCTTTCATGGCGATCAGTTCAGCAGAAAGGGCGTGAAAGCGTAACAAAAAAACAAACTCACTTTCACATTTATGATATTAATTAGGATTAAAGCATATCTTTATTTTCATCTAAATAAATGATAATTAATTATGTATTTTTAAAACGCCTTGTACTAAAAGTCAGATTACGTTGCTCTACTTAATTTTACGTTCCTTCTTACTTGTGATGAAAGAAAATTAATTCGCTATAAGAATAAAGAAAAGCAAATGGCATCTATTATTTATTAGTACAATATTAGTACGTATCTATACATATACGATGGTAAGTAACTATTGTTATAAAGATCGATTAGACTTATATGCATTTACTAATTGGTTTATATTAAGCAAGCTTTTGATCGCAGTATCGCCCGCGTATAAATGGAAAATGCTTTGTTATTGAATGCCTAAGTCATACTAGCTATCTGCATGCAAAATTTCAGCGCAATTCCTTCAATGGGTAGAGTTGCGTGTTGATAGACCAGTAAGTCGTTACTGACTTACTGGTCTATCTTTGGACTACCTTGTAAGCATACAGATCATCAACACCATCAGGTCTCTAGCCTCCACTGCAGGAGCACGACCCTCTCTGTACTACTAGCGCCATATAATACCAAGAGTAGTCAGAGGATGTGGCCTACACTCTCCACGCTGTCTGCTTCATACAGATGTTTATTCGTAATACGAGTTGATTCTAAACCTCATGCAATGTTAAAACCACGTAATCAGTATTACCAAATTAATACGAAAACCAAAATAAAACGAAAAAAATATTTTATACTTCGCATAGATATTCGACTAGCTGATTGGTAACTTTGTATATGAAGTCCAAAGTTAGAGGTATTTTAGTTTTCACCTTATTACTTTTCAGTTCTCGAAATACTCTAAAAATAATAGAAAAATATTTGCTACGTATGGAACGTCCATTGATCCTATAAAAATTATGAACCATGATTGATGAAAACTCTTGATACTTATATTTCACTAGCTGTTACCCGCGGCTTCGCTTGCGTAATTTATAGCCTATGTCCCTTTCGGTACTCTAACCTATGTGTATGCAAAATTTCATGATGATCGGTCCAGTAGATACGGCGTGAAAGCGTAACAAACAAACAAACTCACTTTTGCATTTATAATATTAAGTTGGGATTTTTTAAAATAATTATTGCTTTAAGTATACTTATAATTTGAATCTTGACGGAAAAAATAGTAAGTAGCTATCAATTATAACTACTGCACTCTTAACGCATCAAATTTAAAATATTGAAAACTTGTACCAAGAATACTACAAATAATTTACTAGGGCATTCAGCTATTAGATTTTTTAAAATTTGATTTGATTTAGGACTTACCGAATTAATTGCTGGGTGGCGCTAGTGTCTCGTATCGTCTGATACCACATCGCCTTAAAAATATATGCAATAAATGGCGTAATTACAATGTACCTATATTTTTTATTATATATTTTAAGTTTAGTACTACGAACTATACATTGCGTACTTTAAGCGTTCTACCGTTTAGTATTTTCGAAATACGTTTCCCAGGTCATAAGACTCAGATTTGGAATGTACAAAACCTTTTCACTAAAAACGTAATGGTTTTACTCTCACATAGGTGACTTTAGCTCTTATTTACTATCTACACAATGTCGATTAGTCTTACCTTTTCATCTCATCAATATTGAAATTTTGTATATAATGGATAAATTTAAAAAATAATAGATATATTTAAACAAAATCTTTTACCAATAGAAAGCTTCATTATTAGCAAGCATGTATTTTATTAAAAAAATTCTTACAAAAATTGCATAAATGCATACCAATTTTTAATAAATTTGCCAGTGAATCATAATTGGGAGAGCGTTGTTAAAACGATTGACATCTTTATCATCTACTTGAGTCCGGGGCTCGAGAGTCAGTTAGGTGATCTGGAAAAAACTGTATGATAAACTGAAAACTACGCGGAGCAAAACGTAATCCCGGTTACATTCTCACCTGATACGGAACCCGGGCAGCCGGTCTGCCCGGGGACTTGCATAGACTATATGATAAAACTGAGCACGGATTAAATCACGCAAAACAGCTAATAAATACAATAATTTGAAACATATATTACCTTATAACCAAACGCTTTATAATAATGGTAAAGCGTTGTTTAGGGCAAAATGAAAGTGCACGGCATGCATGACCCGGGGCAAGGTCAGCAATCCTAAACTTGTGTGACGGCTTCTACCTTCTGATTTCGATAAGATCACGAATTAGCTGCCCACCAAGTTCACCTAGCTGAGTATATAAGTTATGAGATACGCTTTGACAAATATCATTGTACGATTAGTCGTGTGATAGAAACAAACAAAATGTTCTCCAAAGTAAGTGAAACAGTGCAAAATAAGAATATATTTGGGTCAGTGATTAAAAGGTGATAGTGATTAACATTAATGAATAATTTTCAGTTGGTAGCCCTGTGCGCTCTGGTGGCGGTGTCCCAGGCCGGTCTTCTGACCGCACCCGCTCACTACTCCTCCGCCGCCGCCGTCTCCTCGCAGAGCATCGTGCGCCACGACCAGCCTCAGACCGCCAAGCTCTTGGCTGCTCCCGTAGCTAAACTCGCCGTCGCCACTCCCGTATACCACGCTGCCCCCGCCCCCGTCACCTACCACGCCGCCCCTGCTCCCGTCACCTACCACGCTGCCCCTGCTCCCGTCACCTACCACGCTGCCCCTGCTCCCGTCACCTACCACGCTGCCCCGGCTTCCGTGTCCTACCACGCCGCTCCCGCCGTTGCCTACCACGCTGCCCCTGTCGCCAAGGTCTTGGCTCACCCTGAGGAGATCGTGAGTTCTTAGACATTATTTTAACATACATACATATTATCACGCTTTTACCCTAAAAAAATACCAGAGGCCACGTTTAGCGTATTAGTGGGCATTTAGGTGGAAAGCTGAATCAAAGTAGTAATTGGTTCCTTACCACATCGCCTATAACGTGATTCCTTAGATTTTCGCTGAATCCCTTGTTTTGGATTGTTTTAAGGTTTATTTGCATTATTTTAAATAAATTCATTTTGACAATGTTGAAACACAAATTATAACCAAAACAATTTACCTAACAGGCATACCCCAAGTACGAGTACTCTTACTCCGTCGCTGACGGACACACCGGCGACAACAAGTCCCAGCAGGAGGTGCGTGACGGTGATGTCGTGAAGGGCTCCTACTCCTTCCATGAGGCCGACGGCTCCATCAGGACCGTGGAGTACTCCGCTGACGACCACAGCG
The DNA here is from genome assembly GCA_963082605.1 of Rhodophaea formosa. NCBI lineage: Eukaryota > Metazoa > Arthropoda > Insecta > Lepidoptera > Pyralidae > Rhodophaea > Rhodophaea formosa. The sequence goes on along the minus strand of OY720208.1, from coordinate 8,223,501 downwards.
GCTTCAACGCGGTGGTGCACAACACCGCCCCCACCGCCGCCCCCGTAGTCGTCAAGGCCGCCCCCGTGCTGCTCAAGACCGCCTACGCAGCACCCGCACCCCATTACTACCACCACTAGATCTCTACCGATACAACAGCTCGTATTGACTAGATGATTGTTGACTGTTTATTTATTGCAATATACGTTTAAGTACATATAAACACGATTTTCATTTATTGAAACACCATTCATGTAGACAGTAAATTGATAATTAAAAAGATCTTCATAATATGTAGTATAAAAATTATTATACCTCTTGTATTACTAATCGGCCGCTGGACTCTGGCCCTTTCAACACGCAAAAGGTCAGGTAGAGAAAGACAACAAAACATATATGAGCGGAAATTACTTGTAAGATCTTTGTTTGTTTGTTTGTTTGTGATAACTTTATTGTACAATAAATGAGATACAAAAGGAATACAGGCACGAAAGAGTAAATTGACAATGGCGGACTTATCCCAAGATGGGATCTCTTCCAGTCAACCAGCGAATAATTGAGAGGAAATTTACTCAATTAAGGGGTAGAAGTGTGTACAATCATTAAAATTTTGAATTTGGATTAAAATATATCATGAAATCACCAAAAAAAAATATTTTCATGTCTGTGCATGCAATTCATAACCTACATCTAACAACATAAAATACTTATATAACTAAAAATATATAAATATATGTATATAAAACATACATAACTATATACTATACCACTACTTATAAATAAACTAAATAGATCTTTGTATTCACTCCGATGAAAGTAACATTATTACATTACCTACTAATAAAATCTAGTGGGACACTATACTACTTGATATAAAAAGCGTACTAAAATAAGTACTAGGTTTTAAGTAGGTATTGGCAGCATTCTAACAAATTGACAATGACTGCTGAAGAAATATCAAAGGGAAAATGTGTTTCTTTTTAATTTCACTGGCATAATTATAATTTATTTTTATTTATAATGCAATACTATTTTACCTAATTGATTTAATAAATTAAGTTTGATATAATTCAATCAAGGTAGTATTATAGTTGTAAGTAATTAATATGGAACTAAAATTTTCTAATCTAATACTTATAATATAGACGCTTGTTGTGTCACATGGCAGACATATAATGGAGTATTATATCATGAAGTTTTCTCATTAAAGAAATATCATACTATAATACTTTAATGCCTTTCTAATTACAAAACAAAGGAGTATATACCCCAATTTGCTTATATTTTAGTCAAAAATGTTTGTGCTCACGTAAAACTTCAAAAGTTTTGAGGAATTGTCGACATGGTTTTAAACAAAATTAAATAACATTCAATACTTGTTAATTGTAGTGTAAGTCTTTTTCAAGCACAGTTATATATCTTTGATCTCGTAGATCTTATATATTTATAATCCCTCAAAACTAAACTCGCACTAATCCAGTATTTTCTTTAGGTTATAGATAAAACTTTAAAGATATTATATTAAAGAATTATTATTTTTTGAAATAAGAAGTAAAAAGAATTAATTATAGCCGAAAGAAGTTTGGTTAAATTTCTAGTAATATTAAATTCACGTAATATCACAGAGATTAAGTTTTAAAATTAAAACAAGGCTCCCTTTGTATATGATTTAATTGCGATAGTCTTTGTTTGTAAATTCTTCGATGTTATAAAAGTTATACACAACAATATACATTAAAAACAATTAAATCATGTATTAAAAAATCTCTGTATTCCTGGTAAGTTGAACAAATAAATGTGGCAATACGTGAGCGAGACCAAAGTTAGTCGAGATAATAAAACTTGAAAACTGAAGAAACAAATCAAAGAAAGGTGGGCGGGCCTGTAACAGAATACAGCCACTTAAGGCCCATGTCAAGGCCACACATTCACTTTTATGTCACTAAATTACGAAAAACCGGTTTAAGATTTGAGTTAAAATATATCACAAATCAGCGAGCCCATAATAAGTAGTTTTTAAAGTATCGTATAAAAGGACAACTGAAGTTTTGGTAATTATTACTTAACTTTTGTAAGTCAAAGAGAAAACAACTTAAAATAAAATGCAGTCAAAGGTACGATAAAATTAAAAAAAATACTATTAATTCTCTCTTTGTCTCTGAGTAATAAAACTTTCCTATAAGCATAATGGAATTGCTTTTGTATTAGGAATGATCTTATTTTTATATATTACTAGCTGTTACCCGAGGCTTTGCCTGCGTAATTTATAGCTTATGTCCTTCTCGGTACCCTAACCTATGTGTATGCAAAATTTCATGATGATCGTTTCAGTAGATACGGCGTGAAAGCGTTACAAACAAACAAACAAACAAACTTACTTTCGCATTTATAATATTAGTTGGGAAGTTAGGATATTAGTTGGGATAATAAAGGAAAAATTTACCTTTAACTGCTACGATAAATAAAAATTAGTAGGTACCTACTATTTTTTACCCAGAAAAAAAGGAAATGTTTTTCGCGCGTTTGTATGTATTTCTTTGTTCTATTGTTGAGTAGTCTAAACGGCTAGACCAATCTTCGCTGAAATGTCACAGGCTATGTAATATCTATATGACGGACGCAAACTGTCAAAAACGGCAGTCAATATTTTTAAATTATGCCACTCGTTACAGATCTTTTTCCTCGCCGCCACACTGGCTATCGCGTCCGCTCGGCCTCAAGATGGCCACGGTCATGGTCACGGCCACGCCTTCTCATCACAGAACATCGTATTGCATAAACATGTTGGCCACAGCGACCACAGTGGCCACGAGCAGCACATCCCGATACATGTTGAAGAACATAAGCCTGTAGTGTTGGTTCATGCGCCAGTCCACGTTGAGAAGCACGAAGAAAAGCACGATAATCATCACGAGCACCACGTTGACTATTACGTAAGAAGCTTTTGTTTTTAATAAGTAGATATTTCATACTCCGGTGATATAAAATTGCTGGGACCACAAGATAATAAGCAATATAAGTGAAAATATGGCTTAAATGACTCTATGAGCCTCGTTATTTGTCCAACCGATCATGGCAGAACTCCTTGAAGATTTATTTTGACATTCCTTTCCTTTATATAAAACCAATGGTCACGAATTAAAAGCAACGTTTATTAAATCGTTTTCCTACTGACAAAAAGGGAATAATAATACAGGCTGTGAAAATGGTATATACAATAGTGTCAGTTAGCATATCATCTTCTATTAAACAAACGGTTACCTAATGCAGCCATATCGATAGAACACCTGACTTTTTATAAGTGGTACCCTGTTTTCAATGCCTAAATTTTGATGCTGTTTTTGCAGGCTATCCCCAAGTACACTTACGAGTACAAAGTAGAAGACCCTCACACCCACGACAACAAGTACCAGCACGAGACCCGTGACCACGACGTCGTCAAGGGAGTGTACAGCCTGCACCAGCCCGACGGCACCATCAGGGTTGTCCACTACACTGCTGACAAGAAAAATGGGTAATTTTATTAAATCCACAATATTCAATTTTAAATCCATGATTCAACTCTCTTTCTTCTACTGATTTTATTTAAACAAAGTAATATACTCTTATATTTTAAACAAACTAATATACTTACTATATCTACTAGAGCAACAATATACAGGAAGATTTAACGTTGAAAATATTGCGATGTTATCTCATAGAATTTTTTTTATCATGATTGAATGCGTACGGGCTCTGAAGCCTGGTGGCTCAAGAAACAACCAGAACACCACGCTTGGATGATGATGATCAAATAATATATAAGATTTATAAAGATTTCTTCTTGGCTCTTGCGTACTAAGCCTTATTTCGTTTTCAAATTGCAGATTCCAAGCTGACGTTAAATACGAAGGCCACGCTCAGCACATTGTTCCCGAACATCACCACCACCATTAGATATCAACTGTTGTTAATTATTTAAGGATTTGTTACGTTATGATTTTTTAGAAAAAATAAAATAAAATAAGAAAATTAGAAGTTTGCTTATTATTTTATTTGTAATGTTAATTATTTTTAAATCTATAAGTGAATTGAATGTAAAAAGTTCCGTTTTCCAATTATTATAACGAATTAAATGGTTTTATCAAAACTATCTTCACTTTTAGATTCATGTGAAATGTGTGATTATTTGGTTCACATTTATTATATATTTTTTGTTGTATGTTTTTTTGATTTATTATTTATTGTTTGTTGTTTTCATTTTCAATTGCAGAGAGAAAGAGAGTAATAAATATATTATTTGAAATATGGCGTAATTTTTTATATTGAAAATATATTTTATTTAACTTGCAATTTTGAAGCAATCCGCTTCAGCTGAAGTTTTGTATATCTGTACAGTATTATACAATATTTTATTTAACTGGTTGAATCGATCCACCACTTGTTATTATTGATTACAACCATTATTCAAATAAGGTTTCCAATTGGTTGCACGAAACCACTCGGACTTGACGACGTACAAGGAATCAGTTTTTGTGCCGTCTGGTATAAACTTGTACTATCGGGTCCAATCAAGTCCCATTGGGACCTTTCGGGTCCAAAAGGTCACATCCATTTCCATTGGGTTTCATCTGTATCGTAGGGCCCCATTGGTCCCAATTTTTTTATAAAAAAAATTTTTATTTTTTAATTAGGCAAAGGATAAGGATCCTTTGCCTAATTAAAAAATAAACATAGGAAAAGTTGTTCATGAATATCTTTTATCGGCATACCTATTTAACAACTTTTGAACTGTGAATCAAGTGCTACTACCATAAAAAATAAATTTGATATATGAGATGAAAAAGAACTCGTCACAGGTAGGATTCGAAACCATTGCTCTTGGGTGAAGTTGGTAGCACACTAGGTTTGGGCAGAGTGCCCTCAAACTATCGCACCTCTCCAAAGGGCCTTCGAGAGTGATAGACCTCGGCTTTAGGTGTTGCCTGTGTGTTCAAGGCTGGGAGAGACAGCAAACTCTTATGTTTTGCCGTATGGGCTGAAAACTACGTTACCAAAAGGGGGACCGCTGGGCGGTACCAGTAATATGAGCTAATTGTACTCTACGCACTCTGTCCCAGTGGAAAGTGTGACTCTGTATAATTTAAGATATTTTTAACAAAAAACAAAAACCGAATTCAACCCTATTCAACCCGAATTTAACCCTTTTTTAATAAGCATAAGAAAAAAATGGAAATAAGTGTGATCCAAACGGCATACCTGTAAACATTTTTTTTGGTTTTTGTGTATTTTTTCAAAAAGCGCTCGACACATTTCAATAAAAATTTAATGGGACCATCTGTAAAGTATTACCTATCGAACAAAAAAAGAATTTTTAAATCGGTCCAGGCGTCTTCGAGAAATCGGGGAACATACATAAAAAAAAGATTACGACGAATTGTAAACCTCCTCCTTTTTTTAAAGTCGATTAAAAATTGTCGATATAAAATTTGACAGGGTAATGTATCAGATGTTCTAAATCTTCGGTTTTTTACCTCAACAAAAAATACTAATCAGGCTGAACAACTTTTACTACAGCGTCATTTTTATATTTCCTATAGTTTACCTGGACTATTATGGTTCTACGCCAGGTGTTCCAAATCTTCAAAATAAATACTTCAACAAAAAATGTTCATCAGGTTGAAAAACTATTTCTTATAGTTTACCTGGACCATTATGGTTCTGCATGAGGTGTTCCAAATCTCAGATATTTTATACCTCAACAATAATGCTCATCAGGCTTAACAACTTTTGCTAAGGCTCCACTTCTATATTTCTTTTAGTGGAGCTGGACCATTATAATGCTGCATCAGGTGTTCCATTTTCCAAAATTATTTCTACCCTATATGTTGCTCCGGTTTAATAGCTATATAGCAAAAAAGTTTAATTCGAATCCATCTAATATTTCCGGAGATAAACGTGATCATACATACAGACAGACAGAAAGACAGACAAGAAATAAAAAAGAAAAAAATTTTTGCTTTCTATTATTCTTTTTAAGTGTCCCTCTATTTATTTAAGTCAAAATACTAAATGTACAGACAAAATATTTTTTCTGTTTTATTATATGTATATGTTATGGACCGAACTTCGAGCAACACGCCCTGGTACAGAAGCCGTGTTGCTCGAAGGGACCGAATGATAAATTGGGCCTTATACATAATGCCCGGTCATTATGAAAAATTCCTAATATAAGCGTGCAATTTGATAATGATTATTCAAATAATCAAATTGACCGGGCATTATACATATTGTCAATCACCCTTTGGGCAGAGTAATACAAACATATTAAATAACTATTTTTTTATTATTATTATTGTCATTTAACTTTAAATAAATATTTATCTATGTAAATAATCGCATCTTGACAAAGACACGCCTTTCACCCAAACGCCTCTTTGTTAATTGACCAGGTCCCGTTTTCCTCATCCAATAAGCACTCAGTTTGGCCTTTCTCCAAACAAAAGATAACAGAGACCCACGAGGCCACAGAGGACAGGCAGAGGTGCGCGGCGCACCTTATCACCGGCACTCCTCTTCCCCCGTGGACCTACAACAACTGTAAGAGAGAGTTCACACACAGATAGACCACTCGATTTGAGACACAGAATTGTGGAGGTTGTCTTTTCAGGCGCAAGATGGGTGGCCCAGATCCTGCTCAAGCGCCTTCCGCCCGCTTCCTTTTCATCACGGGTGGCAAAACCGTGGCTACTGACCTAATCGCAGGTCTGGTGACAGGTCACAAGATGGGAACCATTCGGGTGGATCTTATTCTATTCTATGTTATGATAATAGTCTATCATATTTAAAGATAGAAACATATTGTGATAGAGAAGCACATTGGGCATTCTTTTTGTCATTATACAACTTAAGTTTTTAAAATAGCTGTACAGTAGCATTAAACTAAAAGTAAGTCCTTTTCCATCGCTGGGTAACAGTTTAAGGTCATATTACCTATGAGCTTAATCACGTCCAGTATTTTATGTATATGTGATTTGTCCTTATATATTTATTTATTCAAAAAAACTAACAATATACCGAAAAGAGAAAAATAATTAGTCATTGTATGGTAACAGTTTTTAAGACTGGTTTTTGATAAATATACTCATAAAAGCGGTTGCTTACGGATATTTAACAATTTTGAGTATTTTAATCAAAATTGGATAATTATTCGCCGCTCATCTCTATGTGTTATACGTGCTTTCCTTCCCGTACCGTGTCAAATTTAACTTTATTATCAAATTGCCCAATTGTCCTATAGCAATGTAATAATGACCGTGCATTGTGATAAATAATAGTAATTAATCACTTGGCCCAATAGAGCTAGGCTTTATTCATAATGCTCGGGCATTTTAATAATGCCCACATTAATCACTTGGTCCATAACATATAGATTAGACTATCGAGAATAAACGGCAAAAAATCATGTTTGTTGCATGGGAGCCCCTCAAATATTTATTTTATTTTCATTTAGTTATTTATTTTTAAAATGCACATACAACAATTTATTTTGTAGATATGTATTTCAAGAGTATATTTGTTGCCGTTATTTATATCGTGCAAAGACGTCATAATGATCTCGTTTGTTGTATGTAAGCTTAGCTTTAATCCCTCAAACTTTTATTTTATTACAAGCTATTACCCGCGGCTTCACTTACGCGCTATATACCCTATGTCCTTGACAGTACGCTAACCTATGTGTATGCAAAATTTCATGATAATTTGTTCAGGAGATAGGGCGTGAAAGCGTAACAAACAAACGCACTTTCGGATTTATAATATTAGTTAGGATTAGGATAGTTAGAATACGATGTTTTTGGTACTTGTGGTTAATGCGGCAATAGAAATGTTGAAATTTTTCACAGATGATGAATACATCATCTTTGAAAAATTTCAACATTTTAGCTATCACGGTTTATGAGACACAGCCTGATGACAGACGGTCAGACAGACATAAATATAGAAAGACAGATGGACATCGAAATCTCAGTAATAGGGCGGGACCCTGTTACTGAGATTTCGATGTCCATGTGTTTTGCCCTTTGGGTACGGAACCTTAAAAAGGGTAGGTATGATCATTATTTTATAAAAGTTCAAGAATATAACAATGAAACAGACTTACACTGTATTAAGAAAAGGGCATAAGTAAGGGATGAAGACGGAAATAATTTACATACATACATATTATCACGACTTTTTCCCTTGCGGCGTACACAGAGCCCAGGATCATAAAACCCAAAGGCCACGGTTAGCAGTTAGTGGGCGTTACGTTGGAAAGCGGAATCAGAAAAGTGATGGGTTGCTAGCCGCATCGCCTATTGACGATTTTTACCTAATCTCTTGACCGGCATTGACGAACTGCGCGGGAAGAAAAGCTGCTGGTATATTCTATGTTTTTGCTTATCTCCCAAACCAGCATGAAAGGAATAAATACATAGTATAAACGTAAATTAAGATTCGTGAGTGCTGCCATGATAAGTTGGATAAATAACTAGGCTATTACCAACTTTCAAGCAATTTTTTCACAACCGATTATTGACTTGTGGTTCCACAAATTTTGCTCCATTGGATAAAGTCAGATACCTTACAGTCAAAATAGTTCTTTCAAGAGAGTTTTACAATTTGCTAAGGCAAAGGCAATTTACAATAATATTTTCCAGTTCAAGAAAACTACGGTAGAAGTATTATATACTAATTTTGTAATAACGAAATACCCATGCTCAACGAGAACACATGAAGATAATAAGTGAATATTTAGGGCAATATTACATAATACATTCCAAAAGCATCTCAAGGAAAGTTCAGTGAAAGCAGTTGGTTCTGTGATCAGAACCGGAACCAAGGTCGAATCCAATGATATCCTTATGTCATTGGTAACTTGGTCAATAACTGGTTTCGTCTTTGTTATCGCACCACTTTGTATAAAACTCAGCTGATACAGTTTCAAGTTATCAGTAGCATTTTGACCATTGGAGACATTTGTAAAACAAAAACCAATATCATGTACTCCAAGGTACTTAGAAGTATCTCATATTGTAATTATTTGAATAAGTAAAGTTCTATTAATATGTTAAAGTTTATTAATGAGTAGAAAATAAAGTTTTTAAGATCTTTAACAAATAAAAGTTATAAACAAAAGTATCTAGTACTCAACACAATAATAATTTAATTAAGTTTACTATATACGAGTATATGAGCAGTAAATCAGAAGTCAGATTGTTTTAGAATTTTATCTAAATATACTAAATGTAATATTTTTTCTTAAAGGTATTCCTATTAGCTGCTACGTTGACCGTCACGGCTGCTCAACCTCAACATGGCCACGATCATGGTCACGCCTTCTCATCGCAAGGCATCGTGCTGCACCAGGGCCACGGGCAGGAGTCCCACCACGTGCCCGCGCACCACGAGCACCAGCCCGTCGTGCTCGTGCACCAGCCTGTGCACAGCCACCACGCTCCCCAACACGAGGAACACCACGAGGAGCACCACGTTGACTACTATGTAAGACCATAAGAAAATCTTAGTTTTTCAGTAATTTCTAGATAGAAATGAAATACAGCATCAGTCCGGCGATCAGAAAGATATTGAACTTTTATATGAGTTCCGTGAACCAGACTATTTAGCGAAGTTGATTTTGCGTGTACAATCCTTAATAACAAGTTTTTTTTTGTAGGCTATTCCTAAATACTCCTACGAGTACAAAGTAGAGGACCCTCACACGCACGACAGCAAGTACCACCACGAGACCCGCGACCACGACGTCGTCAAGGGCGAATACAGCCTGCACCAGCCTGACGGCACCATCAGGATCGTCAAGTACACTGCTGACAAGCACAACGGGTAATTATTTATTTCCACTAACAGTTTTTGGAAAGATTCTCACAAAGTTTTATTGCCAATTCACCGAAACAAATTACTACCTCATACAAATACTTGATAAGTGTACATGTAATTTTAAACTAGCCAATTACTATCTACACTACTACAATGACTACTTCAAAAAAATCAATAATTATATTATCGAATGATTAAGAGGTTATTAAACCTGTCATGTTATCTAATTAATGAGCTAACATTTATATCATAATCCTAATGCAAAAAGAAAATCTGGGGCGTACTGTTAGTATTGTACTTTACTAGAACAAATATAGAGTTCTCAAACCTGTTACAGATTCAACGCTGAAGTTCACTACGAGGGTCACTCTCAGCACATCGTGCCTGAACACCATCATCACCATTAAGAACTACTGATATTGTGATAACCACCGCTAATTTAAGATACTGTTACATTATGTTGTTGTAAATATTTAAAATATTAAACGTAAAAATTATTATACAAGTTTAATTTTGTAAAATAGCCACTACTTTAATAATCACGCAAATTCAGATGAAGTGGTCCACTTATTTTAAAGGATAAGTTACATAAAACATAAAAATAGCTAGCCCCAACACGTAAGTCCTACTATCTTGTAATTGACTGGACCAATTTTAGTGAAAACATGACGTATAAGATCCATCACTAAAAAACCAGCTTTTAAATAGAAAAAAAAAATGGTCCATTAAAAAGACATAGCCTTAAACTTAAAATACCTCTCTTTTTGCCGAGTTAAATAAGAATTAATAATAAAGCAACCATTCTTGATACTTTAAGGCTACCTACATGCTCGACAACGAAAAGCTTAATAATAATAATAATAAAGAAACACGAAGAAAACGATAACTGCAATTTTACGATTATATAGGGATACTAGAATTAAATTATTTTTAGGAGTTTCTTACATTAAATGGTAAAAATAAACTCTTAAACAATCAGTCAGTTGTCCGTTTGTCTGTTTAACGCTTTCTCAAAAGAACGTAGGAAATCAAATTATGCTGTCTAGAATAATGATGTTAATAATGTCAAAAAATACGTTCAAGGAGCTGCAGACATTAGCAATGGATAAACCCGGCAGAGTAGAATAGGACCACTCCAAGTCATCCCGTGGATGTCGTAAAAGGCGACTAAGGAAACACAAGTTAGACAAAGCTTATTAGCATCAAAGAGACTTCTCCAACCCGTCTGGCCAGCGTGAAGAGTGTAGGCCAAATCCTCTGACTACTCAGGCTAGTATATGGCTCTGGTAGTACAGAGAGGGTCGTGCTCCTGCAGTGGAGACTAGTAAAGACCTGATGATGATGATGATGAAACTCGAAACTAACCAGTATTAATTACGTTACACCTAGTGATGTACAAGGCTCGAGCTCTATTTTTGGAGGCTCGAGGCAGATTGACAGGACTCTGTGAGCTCGGTAGGCTCGTAAACCCGAGCCTAGCCAAGACGCAAGCTCTCTGAACCACGCCTCGAGCCTTCAAATAAATTTGAACCTTCAAAAGAGCTCGAGCCTTAAAAGAGCTGGCCTTTAAAAAAAAGACTTAAGTCTTAAAATTAACGTGAGCCTCAACGAAGACTCGAGTTCTTAGACTCTTTTTACTTAGGGTTTGGAGTCGTTTACAGAGCTTGAGTCTTTTAACGAATTGTTTGACGACTACGACTTTACGGAAGGCTTGGAGCGTGACATTGCAGCTCAAGACTTTTTCTTTAGCCGAGTCATTTGTGAGCTCTCTTTTGTTTAATCGATTAGTGGGGGCAACGCCTAAAAGTTTTGAAATAAACAGTTAATTACGAGCAACAATAATCAGGTTTTTCGAATGAAACTACGGTTGCAAAAAAAAAAACATAGCAATCAGCTTTATTTATAACATAATTTATAAATAATATAGGTCATCGTTGTATTATTTCTCTATTTTAATTTCAATTTTTATTTTTTGTCGTCAAAAAATGAGAGCCACGACGCGAGACACTTGGACGCTTGAATCGACTTCTTACCAAAGCGATTTCTTTATTACGAAGACTACGACTGCATCTTTATATAAAACAATGATGAGTGTGTTTAAAAAGTAATTATTATTCATTTATACTACTCCAAATTGTAAATGAGTAATAAAATACGATTGATTACAACAGAAGTTAAAATGTTTGCTTGCCTAGCTTAGATAAATAAAAGTCGTCTGAAATCTCGCCTCGCTCGACTCCTTGTTGAGCGTCGAGCTGCTAGTGATCTCGAGGCATCGAGTCCTACTTTTGAAGTCTCAAGCTCTAAAAAAGGCTCGAGCTCTGAAAAAGACTTCGAAATCACCGCGCTACATAAAAATGAGGCGACCCCTGTAAACAACACCGAGCTCTAGACAAGAGAACTCGCAGACCTTGAACCGTGAAAAAGCCTAGAGATCAATCAAGCCCTCAAAAAGACTGAGATCTTAAAAAGGCTTGAGATCTCAAAAACACTCACGAGTCGTCGAGCTGCATACAAACGAGGCGAGCCATGTAAACGACTTGGAAAGCTCGAGCTTTGTACATCACTAGTTACACCACTTTAAAAATTATTTAACCTTACTTCTTTTGCATATGTTACCACATAGGCTAATTGATGCAGATAATATCGCGGGAAACAACTAGTATTACATTTAAATCTGCGGTTCCTTAAAGTTGTAAAAAAATAAACTATCTAGTCAACCCCATCAAAGGAGACGACCGTTAATTTTGCGTACTTTACTAATTCGCTTAAATTTAGTTACGCTATTACATGACGAATTTGATTTTTAATTATTCTTTTTGTTTGATAGGTTGTATTTCATAAAGACTTGTGTTATATTAGAAGTCTTTGATATTTCAGAAGTGATCCATAAATATATGTTTTGTTATTTACGCGTTAATCTGTTTACGGCATCATAGCCGCCGAACAGGTGGTCGGTTTCTTTATTTGATACTTTAGTTAATATAGCAAACTATTTATAACCAACTTAAAAAAAACGATGTTATGGGGCCATGTATAAATTACTTACAGATTTTTTTCCGATTTTATATAATTTTCCATATTACATGTGTTTTATTTATATAATGACCCGATTAATATTTTTTTGATTTTTGGTCGACACAACCACTAATAGATTTTAAAAATTGGCCGCTCGACCAACAGCCGAGATTTGTGCGGTCGAGTAGCCGACCTGACCACTGCCATTTTTAGAAAATGGTTTACTCGACCACTGGACTAGATTTTTATGGTCCAGTAGCCACCTAAGTCGTTTTTTCCATGCAGTGGTCGGTTCCAAAAAGCTAGTAGTCTGTAGCTGTTAAGAAACAGTTAATTAAATACATGGTATGTAGTGGGAGAATGATGGGCATCGAAAAAAGTCTTTACAATTTAGCTGATTGCGTGTGACTCATAATCTCGCTTACACTTCTTCCTTTAAAAAATATCATGACATTTTGTATTTAAACATCCAAAAACTTTTTCTTAATTCCATACGAACCTTTTTAAACATCCTACATACATATTGTTTATTAAGATCATCTTAAATGTTATTTGACGTCAAAAAGTGCCTGCAATACAGATAGCAGATGCAATAATAAAAGAAATGTAAAATATTTATTGTGACACAAAAACAATACATTCAATAAATTCTTTTGTTGTCTTGTTATTGCATTTGTATTAATAAAATTAATACAAATTGTAATATAAATAGGTATGTATATATATATATATAATTTGGAGTCAGTGCCAGCCGATTTTAACAAAGATAGTTTAATCCAGTTTGTACATTTACGTATAGGGTTGAAGTGGTTTTAGTTTAGGTTATTTTTCCATTTTTACTTGGTGTGTTAGTTCAATTAAAATAGAGGAACAACGTCGTCATCAACTTGTCTTGATTCGCGAAAGAATTAAACAGAAATAAAATTAAACCAAACGACATACTTTTACAGTTTTCTTTTTGAGTTTTTGTTGATTTTTTCCAAAAGCACTGGTTACATTTCGATAAAAAATTACAGGACTACCTTTGAAGTTCAATCAAAACATAGGAGTAACGTTTTTATCAATTTGACTTGATTCGCATAAAAATAAAATATAAATAAGTTTTAACCGAACAGCATCCTTTAACAATTTTTTTTGGGTTTTTGTTTATTTTTTCAAAAAGTCCTCAATACATTGCAACAAAAATTTTACGTGACCACTTGTAGCGACCTATCAAAAAAAAAAAGAATCACTAAAATCGATCGATAACTGAGTAGTCGCGTAACACACATAACATACAGACGAATTGAGAACCTCCTCCTTTTTTAAAGTCGATTATAAAGAAATAAGGTCATATTGAAATTTATTGCAACTGATATTATAGTATCAGTAATTATGTCACATACCTTTTTAGGGTTCTGTCATGTCTGTCTGTCTGTCTGTTCGTCCGCGGTTTCACTCAGAGACTATAAGTACTAAAAAGCTGTAACTTGGCATGGGTGGGTATGTCTATTAGTCATGCCAAAAAAGTGATAGGAAAAAATCTTGTTTTTTTTTTCATAACTAACCTGTCGTGTGAGGTATTATTAAATAGGTATTTAAAAAATATTGTGAGTTTGAGGCCATTTTTCGATTAAAGGATCCGTTTCTGAAACATTTGGTTTTAAATTTTTGTTATAGGTATCTGCTATACAGTAATAATTGGATACGTGAAAAAAGTACAGCAGTAGTCCATATAACAATATTGAAAGAAAAACTAATCTATCATAGCTGAGTACTAAGTACAAATTTAAAAGTTATGGGCAATTTATAAAATGTACTCAAAAAAGTAAATTTTTATACAACTTTGATTGTTAGATGTTTTAAGGCGCTGTAATTCACGCACTGCCGTAAAACGTCTATTTTTTCGTCACGCAGTTAGCCTTATTTTTCATGGAATACTAGCATGAAAAAAATATGACAAAGATCAAAATAAATGATTACATCTAAATATTTTCAAAAAAATTCAAAAAAAAACCTAGGAAAATAAAATGGCAAAAAGCTATATCCAGAAAACGTTTCGTCGCGAATTACTTGATATTTTCAGCGATAACTACCATTTTTTAAATCTATAAAAAGTAAAACTTACTGAGCTAAATGGACACGTAAAAATATTACAATATTGGGTTATAATTAAGGAATAATAAAATAAAACCGACAAAAAAGCGGCCGAAATGACAGATACGGATTCGAACTGAGATCGCCTACCGGCATCACCACTTTTAACCGTATTTCATTACGCGCGATTACCATTACGTACTATTATTATTAGGTGTTACAGCGCCTTAAGTCGTTAAACTGTGAGGTGTGAGTGTGAACAGTGTGAACTCAAAGTTGTCATTCGCAACTACGGAACCCTACACGCATTTGGCCGAGCTTTTTATTACTAAGTCCTCGATGAGGCACCTACTCTTAATCTTTGTAGCACTTTGTGAATGCATTTGGATAACACTTTATTATTTATGAGAACGCATGTTAATCGTGGACTTTTTAGGCCAATACTTATTGCTTACTATATTCCAAAGTAGGCATCTCAAGGAAAGTTCAGTGAAAGCCATTGATATGGCAGTGATCAGAACCAGAGTCAAGGTCGAAGCCAATGATACCCTTATGTCATCGGTAATAACTGGTTTCGTTTTTGATATCCCACTACTTTGTATAAAACTCAGCTGATACCGTTTATAATTATCAGTTGCATTTTGTCCATTGGTGAAAAAACAATATCAAAACCAAAATCATGTACTCTAAGGTACGAATAATATTTTTATCTTTTTTTAAAATAGGGATACAATTTAATACTGACGTGCTCCCTAATAACGCCAATTTAGTGATAGAGGACCACCATTCCAAATTTTTAAGTTTTCCATTACACATCTGGACATTTTCATCGATACTATCTTACTATAAATTGAATCGTGTCCTATCATTTACCGCACTAGAGTTTGAAGGACTCTTTTAGTCCCCCGGAGAATGAATTGACAGCTATGTAACTATCAAAGACACGCGGTTAAAAAGAAATTTGTTTCTCTATTTTAATCTTAACTTCTTTTAAATTGACTAAATGTGATTTTTTTAAAGGTTTTCCTATTAGCTGCTACTTTGGCCGTTGCGGCTGCTCGGCCTCAACATGGCCATGAACACGGTCACGGCCACGCATTCTCGTCACAGAGCATCGTTCTCCACCAGAGCAACGGCCAGGAGTCCCACCACGCGCCCGCGCACCACGAACACCACGAGCACCAGCCCGTCGTGCTCGTGCACCAGCCTGTGCACAGCCACCACGCTCCCCAACACGAAGAACACCATGAGGAACACCACGTTGACTACTATGTAAGACCATAAGAAAATTAAAGTTTTTTGATGATAGTCACAGATAAATTAAATACATATCTTCAGCTAGTCAATCTTGAAGTTAGATTTATAAAGTAGCAAACTGCTTATACATTTTCATTCGGTCATCAGACTATTTGGCAAAGCTTAGTTTGCGTGTAAAGAAAGTCAAGGCCCGATAAACCTGACCCCCCTCCTCCCCTACAATCAGATTTTAAATTGTAAGGGGGATTAGGTTCATCTACCTCCGACTCTACATCCCTTATTGACAAGTTTTCTTTTATTGGTAGGCCATTCCTAAGTACTCTTACGAATACAAAGTAGAGGACCCTCACACCCACGACAGCAAGTATCACCACGAGACCCGCGACCACGACGTCGTCAAGGGCGAGTACAGCCTGCACCAGCCCGACGGCACCATCAGGATCGTCAAGTACACCGCCGACAAGCACAACGGGTAATTTATTTTATTTCAGACTTACATTTCTAGCATAGATTTAATAAATGATTATTTAAAACAAACTGGTGATAGTACAAACGAGAGTTAATAGACAAATCAGCAAAGCAAATCAATAGGTACCTCCATGTTAGCATATTGTTTTCATACTTCAGTGGTTTTCATCTGAGGTTTTCAAGCGAAGATAGCAGCGCATTTATGGTTATTAGAACAATTATTTTCAGAAACTGTTTGTAAAAATACTATATTTTCTTTGATATTAGAATTAGTCGTAAAATCATTTTTTCCTTTACAGATTCAACGCTGAAGTTCACTACGAGGGTCACTCTCAACACATCGTGCCTGAACACCATCATCACCATTAAGAACTACTGGTATTGTTATTACCACCGCTAATTTAAGATACCGTTACATTATGTTGTCGTTATGGTTATGTTGTTGTACATATTTAAAATATATAGGTAAAAAGTAAAAATATTTTGACAAACTTTATTTTATAATACCCTACACCTTACCAATTGCAAAATAACTGAATACCTCATTTTGTTGCCAGTGAAAGTGAGACTAAATATTGAATACACTAGTTACAACTAGGAAAACTCGAATTATATAAAAATAACGGAATTCTTTTATATCTATAGTAGCAGTATTAGCTGATTCCTATGATCTTCAGGCTTTTATGCAGCAACTCACAAGTTTCGTAATTTAAATTTTGATAAGACTTTCTTACTTTCTGAACTATCTACTAACTTGAATGAAACTGTGATTGAATGGGAGCACAATATTATTTTGACAAAAAAAAAACAATTTCATCCCTATAGGTAAGTGTACTAACTGGAACTAAAAAGTAGAAAATAATTTTAATAATTTTGAGTAATTAAATAATATTTAAATTACTAGAAACCAAAAAGAAGGAAGGGTAATTAACAAAGTTATTAATACTTTCATACTGACTTCCAATTTATAATCAGTTTTTTTTTTTTTACTCTATGCCAGCCAATATACAATGATAGTTAAAGCTTTACAATGAATCTTCGGGCAGTAAGATGGGATATTATCATCAGTACTTTTTAGTCTCTACTGCAGGAGCACGACCCTCTCTGAACTATCAGCCATATATAAGACAGAAGATTTGGCCTACACTCTCCACGCTGGCCTTTGTTTAGCTTGTTTTTTCTAAGTCGCCTTGTACGATATCCACGGGAAGTCTTGGAGTGGTCCTATTCTATTCTGCCGGGAACCACACGGCGATGGGATAGGTTTAAAGTTATTTACTTTGGCTGGCACCGACTCGAAATAAAAACTGATTATAGGTATAAAAGTATTAATAATTTTGTTTATTACCCTTGGTTTCTAGTAATTAAATAAGTATTGTTTACTTTTTAGTTCCAGTTTGTACACTTACCTTATATGGTTAAAGTCGGTTTTTCTTTTTATTGTTGAAAATAATTTTATTTTTCCCTTTTTAGTAGGTGAGGTAGTTCAATTGAAATAGAAGAGCAAAGTTATCATCAAATTGTCTTGATTTGCTAAAGAATAAAATAAAAAGAAATAAGTTTAAATCTTTGAACACCTTGTTGTTTTGAAACAAAAAGCGCTGGATATATTTCGATTAAAATTTTATGCAACCACCTTTGAAGTTCAGTAGAAACAGAGGACGTTGTCATCAACTTGTCTTGATTTCCGTAAGACTTTTAGTCTCCACTGCAAGTGCATGAGCCTCTCTATACTACCAGAACCATACTTTATTATCCAGAACAGTCAGAAATTTGGCCTACGCTCTCTACGCTGGCCAGACGGGTTGGAGAGGTTTATTTGATGTTTATATTATAAGCTTTGTTTAGCTTGTGTTTCCTAAATCACTTTCTAGACTTCCACCAGAAGACTTGGTATGGTTCTATTCAGCTTGGATCTTTGTTACTAAAACACACCTCAACTACAATTTCTGTTTCTTTTATTCCTTTAATTACATGGAATAAGAAAAAAATACAGTAATTATTTTATAAATGCCATGCCGATATAATTACAGATTTAAAAAAAAATAGAATTAAAAGTTGATTTATTTATCATATATATTTTTTAATTTTAACTGACAAGCTAATTGTGGCTCTTGAGTTTTATGCACTTGGGCTCTATCTACCCCTTAAGAGATAAAAAACTTGACAATATGTATGTATGCATGTAAATTTTCAACCTATTATATAAAAATTTGGCATTCACGAACTATATAAAAGAACATGAAGTTATATTTTTTCCTGACAGGGCAAACCACACTGCATGTAAAAGCTAGTAAGGAAAATAAAATTTAAAGGTCTTCCTCAGGGCAAGGCATTCCTTAGGGAATGTTCAAGCGTGAGTAAACCGTATTTTTACCCCTAAATAGGTATTACATGCCTGCCTTTACACGATCGCAAATATTGATTGGTTGCGTGAAACACGGTTGCGGTAACTGTTTAGCAGGCAAATGCTAGAATAACATAACAACGTCAACTGAATTCTTCGTAAAATTGCAACTTTTAAAGTATCGTTGGAATATTATGATAGATTTTTATATATCTTAAGTTTTTCAATTTATTTGATTTTCACCGTGACATTTAAAAGTATACAATTTTTGCAATCGTAAACAGTTTATAGTAAGAATTTATGATTCTTTTTTCATGTATTAAAACCAACACATCGCCTTTTAATTAGTTATAATCATATATTTTTGCTCCGGATACCATACTTGTAGCGTCCGCAAAACTAAAAACAGAAAACTTTAACTTGAATACATTTGAAGCAAAATATGAGAATATTATGATGAACTATTTACTTGCCGGAATCTGACTATTTTACCAGTTGCACACTCTGATGAGGTCCACCATTATTACAGCATTAGCTTTAGCTAATGATTGCCAAAGCCTACTAGGGTAATTAGGATCGATATACTTTTTTTAATTTAGAATACTTAATATAGAAGTAATTATGAAAAAATAGACAGATAGTATCCGAATCTACAACCTCGTTACTTAAAAAGTAAATGAATAAGTTCTGTTAAGTTAGTAAAAAAAGTGGCCAAATGCCTATCTTGCCTATGAAGGGTTATGTAGTAGAGGTTTTCGCCAGCAAAAATTACTTTGTTTTTCATAGAGTTGGTATGAATGACAAAGTTATATTTGTGTCTTATGAAAATGTGCTATTTCTCAAAAACTGTTTACTATATCTCGCCAAGTTTCGTTAAAAGTTTCCATTGAGATGTATGGCTTTGGACGTGCCTTACTTTTTAACTGACTTTGAGAAAAAATAGTTCTGGAAACCCCGATGTCATAGTTAAAGACCTATAGACACCACACAGGTATAAGTTTGATGTTAAAAAAATATCAGTTCCATGTATAGGTTTTATTTATTATATTATCATATTTTATCTACCAATATTCAACTGTATGATGAGCTCCGTGGCGCAGCGGTCAACACGCCGGCTTGTGACACGGATGGACCCGGGTTCGGTCCCCGGTCAGGTCGAGATGAAAAATGATCTTTTTCAGATTGACATGGGTCTTGGATGTTTATCTATATATGTATTTGTTATAAAATATAGCATCGTTGCGTTAGTATCCCATAACACAAGTCTTACTTAAGAACTTACTTTGGGGCCAGCTCAATCTGTGTGATTTGTCTGTAGATATTTAATGTATATTTATTTATAATCCTAATGGTATCGAAATAAAATGGCTGTGACTTACGGACAGACAGAAAGACATGATGAATCTCTTAAGGATTCCGGTTTCACCATTCAGCTACGGATCCCTAAAAAGAGGTTTATCCTTCACTAGCCCCAAAGCAAAAAAAATTATATCTTACTGCCAAAAACTTAAACCTGAACTAGAAAAGTAAAAGCCGCAATTTCACTCGACACAATCACATTACTGAACCTGAAGTCAAGGTCGCATTTAATTATGCCTATCTTATGTCATTCCATTCGTTTGTACAAACTGGTTCCGTCTTTTGATTCAGCATATTGGAGTATAAAATCAGATGACATTTAATTTAATTTATCATTCACGGTGTACTGGTCAAAGTGGTCAACCCAAATAAACAATAAAAAATGTTGTTAAAGGTAAAAAAAAAATATAAAAAAATTTTTAGCAATCCGAAATGAGTGGAAGTTTTGGGAACAGCTCATTTTTTAAGAAAAATTAAACAAGTATACTGTGACCAAAAATTAGGAATAGACTTAAAATAGCATTACAATGCTCGGTATATTACTAACTTAGGGCGCAGACCTAACACTCGTGGGTTCGAATCCTACCTGTGGCGAATTCTTTTTCATCACATATTTTTAATTTTAATAGGAATAGACTGATTTTGTTTAAAAAATGATAACTGACTACAATTGGCAGGAGGTGGCTTGCCACCCACTAGATAGGCCCCTCAAACTAGCCGACGATGACTGCCGGCAAAAGGGGCAACACCGGTGTGGGCGACTCAGGGGTGTCGAGAGGTGTGCTGCGCTTTCTCCGAAGTTACTCGCGGCGTTATGCCCTTTAACACTTCCACCTCTGTAGCAACAGCTCTAATGACTCCTCTCTGGACGGCCAACTAAGGCAAGCCAGAGCCGAGAGTCTTGCGAGCCCTCTTGGGTTTCAAACCCGACCGATGAAGACACGCCGGGGGTGAGGGCTCTGACCGACTCTCTGAAGCACTCGAGTCCATGGTGTCGTTACTCACCAACAGCTCGCCACAAGCTGCCCTGCGGGCTTATTATTATTATTATTATTGCAAGTGTTGTATAGTAGATATTGATAAAGTGACTTGCAAGTTACCTTCTCATAACTGTATTAACTCTACTTTACCACGCACTCTACCAATATCTAATTACTCTATATATGCCAAGTAGAGTCATCATATCATAACAGGCGTCAAAAGTCCAATAGGGCTCTCCAAGGATTTCTAATAACTAATCACATGATTTAACAAAAAGTATTTATTATGTATATGTTAAATCTTCGAATAAGATAAGCAAATGTGTTATGTAACCAACTTTTGGTATAATTGACGGAGCTTCGGGTAATAATTTGGCTGTCGATTATCTTGTAGATCAAAATTGCTAAACCTGAAAATACAGAAAAAATACTTAGGATTGGTAAATATGTGCGCGTTATTAAAAATATTGGAGTTTATGAATATTAAATATAAATAAATACGAACAAATCACACAGATTGAGGTAGTTCAAAAGTAAGTTCTTTAAGTAAGACTAGGGTTATGGGATACTAAAACAACGATACTATATTTTATAACAAATCCAAGACTCAGGTTAATCTAATAAAAAAAAAGATAATTTTTTATTTAGACCTGACCGGGGCTCGAACCCGGGCCCATCCGTGTCACAGGCCGGCGTGTTGACCGCTGCGCCACGGAGCTCGTCAATATTATTGACAAGGAGATACCTACTGAACCAACTCACAAGTAGAAGGAAATTGGAGTACAAATTCCATTTGTGACATGCTACTACGGAACTTTTACACGTTCATGACAGGCTTTTATTTAAATCTAGTTTGACTTATATTATTCTATGTCCCTGTGCTATGTCCCCATCACGAGCAATCACTTTTTCATCCATATCTACATATCTTGTTGAACTACATTATCTGTTCGCTCTTCATTTAAACTTAAATACATATAAAGCTTTGTTAATGATAATAAATATGTATATTTAAGTTTTAAACTCACTTGGTATGCCTGTCATCTTGATGTTGTTTTTCTCTATTGTAAAGATAATCCACTGTTTGATTGAAGTTTTTTGGGTAGTTATGCTTCTTTTTAGGTGTATATGCGTATATGGTTACAAGGGTTTCTTGGTCTTGTTTAGACGGTTCCTTAAATCCTAAATAAGTATTAATTACTACACATAGTAACTATTATCTGGTACATAGGTACGGTAAACTTTGAGGCAATTAACCTAACGTGGATATAAATATTTGATAACTTTATGAGATTTTATAACAAAATACAAATTTCTGCTGCTGCTATGCTATTTTTTGTTAATTTATTGATCATAAACCAAACGAGTATCAGATTAATTTCAGATAATATCGTTGAACTGAATTTTCGAATGAAAATCTCAAAATACACTTACTTGAAGACTACGAAGTATTCCTGGTAAGAGGTACTCATATTTACCACGTACTTCATAACCGTGTTCCCTATCGTAATAAACTGTAGGCAGGTAAGTTTGGGGCTAAAAAGAAAAGTTAAAATTTGTTAAAAATCTGCAGCTAACCTTTTATTTTTTTGGGTCGGGATGAAAATGCCTTCGCATACCACTCTATTGCGGGTACAATAAAGTGGTTATGTGGTGTGGCCACTAAAAACACTCCGGTGTTCCTCAAATCGCAAGAATTCCGGTACATCAATCCAACCGTAAATATAAAAATAGAAGAGATTATTTCAGGACCCAAATATATTTTTAGTTAGATATTTCATATCTTTAATCTTTTATTGGTTTGGACAGTGGCTCATTTTATTAGCGTGTTTTACTACACTGTTTTTTATTTTTGTCTATTTGTATAATCTTCCATCGTATCGAAAACGTACCGTACATAACGTATCGTACATATAAAAGAAAGTTATACGAATAGATGTTAAATAAAACATGCTATAGGTTTTTTAGTATGTTCTGGCTGAGAAATTGAGTAAGTGGCTACTAAGGCCATTTTACCTACTTATATATATGAATAATCTACACTTTTTTGCCTTTTGTTGTCTACTTTTTAGATCTTTGCCCACGTGCGCCATAGTACCTAAAACCTCAGCTTTTCATTGGCCGTTATATATTATGGACTATGTAGCGTTGTAAAACAAACTTGTGAAGCTTTTGCCCGCAGCTCCACACGCGTGAACTGAATATAGTTTAAATAAAATTATTTTAATACGGTTTTTATCGCGTTTATTACATTATTTATACACCTAACGTTTCGAGCACTTTACAGTGTTCGTGGTCGCAGGTAGACTAAGTTGACATTTGTCTAGGAATTTATAAGAACTGCAAAATCTACCGCCTAAAATATTCTATCCTAATCTTCTGTGATGTGTTTTTGGGAGGTTGAGGTTGTTGCTTCTTAAAACCAGTTTCTAAGGTGAATTTAATTAAATTCACCTTAGAATCTGAGACAAATAATTCATTAGCTTTTCTTGACATTTTAATAATTAGAAATCCTGATAATACTATTAGTCATACTGTGTATAGAAAGCCTACCCATAACGACAAATATCTCAATGGCAAATCCCATCATCATCCATGTCAGTTGGCTACCGTTGGTAAATCTTTGTTTCAGAGAGCACATGGCATCTGTGACACCCACCACCTCAAGGAGGAGCTTCAACGAGTAAAATCGGTTTTAAGAAGCAACAACCTCAACCTCCCAAAAACACATCACAGAAGCCGCCCAAAGCCTCACACAGTTGATCGCTTTCCTGCCATCTTACCATATGTAAAGGGAGTTACAGACAAAATTGGTAATATACTTAAGCGTGCTTCAATCAAGACCTATTACAAGCCGCACAAGAAAATAAACCAACTTTTAAGACCTGTCAAATCTAATATCCCGTTACAAGATGCTGGAGTTTATAAAATTGACTGTGAGTGTGGTTTATCATACATTGGGCAAACAAAGAGAAGCATCGGTACCCGTATAAAAGAACATATTGCTGACATGAAGCATAGGCGCTCAACGAAGTCTGCAGTCTGTGAACATGCCCTAGACAAACCCAACCACTATATGCGTTTTGATAATCCTCAAGTCCTTGCAAAAGAAAACAGATACATTCCAAGAATGCTTCGTGAGGCTATTGAAATTAAAAAACATCCTAATTTTAATAGAGAGGATGGTTGGCAGTTACCACCAGCTTGGGATCCAGTCATCAATTTAATCAAATCTCAAGCTAAGCAGAAGACTGCAAGACCTTCAGACACCGTGAGCCAATACTGCGTACATCCGGAACGTTATCAATAAATATTTTAGGCGGTAGATTTTGCAGTTCTTATAAAATACTAGACAAATGTCAACTTAGTCTACCTGCGACCACGAACACTGTAAAGTGCTCGAAACGTTAGGTGTATAAATAATGTAATAAACGCGATAAAAACCGTATTAAAATAATTTTATTTAAATGTGTAACAATCGCGAAAACATAAGAAAACTGAATATAGTTCTCCTTCGTCCTTTACTCGGCCACAAACTTCCTCCATACTAAATTTAATCAAAATTCGTTTAGTAATTTAAACAACGAGAGTAATAATGGCAGTTTATAAGTATGGATTAAAAACTGCGTACTTACACGATTATCATGATATTGTCTTCCATATCCATATGTATTTGGCATTATGTCATGACGGTTATGATATGAACCTTCGTTTTTGAGATAAATTTCTTTGTTAACATCTTGCGTGGCGTGTTCCTGAAATAAAAATGAATATTATGAATATTTGTTACAGAAATTATTACTATAAGTAACAACAGGTTACACACGTACTTAAACAGTAAGCTATAAACATGACGGCCATTAGCTGATAATTTACGTGGGTAACTCGTTGTTACTTATTATAATAAAATTGTTATTAATGTAAATAAAATATAGTTTCACTATTACTTACTGGGTAATGAGGTTGGTCATGTTGTTGATAAGCATATTCGTATGATTGTGGCACCACATGCCCATATACATCATGTTCGTTTTTCATATTTTGATGATCATGATCATCACCGCGTCTGTCAAGGTCACTCACACGGGGACTTATTCTTTGGTATCCAATTACTTTAGACAGGCCCTAAAAGTCGTGGAAAATATTTTGATTACAGTTTTTTTTTTCTTACTTCACTTAAAAATAATTTTGAATTTAATCGGTATGCTTAGAATAGAATATTAATCACGAATTTGCTCCGGCCTTCGTGACGCAGTGGTTAAAACACGTCAGCCACAATAACAGATAAGAAACGAGTAGACTCGTGTTCGATTCCCGGTCAGGTCATGATGAAAAACGATCTTTTTCTGTTTGGCATGTGTGGATGTTTATCTATTTAAGTTACTAATTATAAAATGTATCATTGTTGAGTTAGTATTCTGCAACACAAGTTCACAACTTACTGTGGGGCTATTTTACATTTTTTTTTTCTGTAAAAAAGTGAAATATATAAAAGGGCAGAAAAATCAAGATTTTTTTTATGACCAACACATACTCTGTCAACACTTGATCTTGGATCTGCTTGCATAAATATGGTTCCATCGGCAACAATATTTTACCGGGATAAAACGCAATGTACCTTTCATTACACAAATTCAAGGAATTGGTTATGGAGATTCCTTCACTCATTGAAGCTTAAAAAGTAAGACATAGACAGAGTTACATTCATTAGCATACAACATTATTGTGTTGATATTTTTGTGGTTAAAATCCGTTAAGCCATGATGGAATAAAAAACTCACAACATACTTTCATATATTTACTATGATGAATAAATATCGAAAGTGTGTACAGGTATGTTATTGTGAATGATACGAAAGTCTTCGAAGATGGTTTGCTTAAACACAAAAGAAGCGAAAAAAAAAAATGCACAAATCAGTGAACAAATGAAAAAAAAAACTGTGATTAATACAAACGTTTTCCTTACTTGATACTGAGGTTCATCCCTTTGTTTATATGTATTTTCAGGTTCTTCTAATTTCGCTTTTAAATTTAAATATTCATATTCATGATCTTCTTTGTTATCGTGATGATCGCGGTGCAATTCTCGGTGATTTGAAGGTGGATTTATTGGTTTATAACCAACGTTTCTCGAGTGATCCTAAAAAATTTAATCGGCGTTAGGATTACTCTTTTCCCAAATTGAGAATCATCTAACAGTACATTAATAACATCATAGACAAAAATAAAGGACCATTTAAATATAGACGATTACGAGACGGGACAAAAATTTAAAATAAGAACGTTAAACTTAAAAAATCATAACAAATATTTCCCTTTTTATTTATCTTTATAGACCTGTTTTATTTTTGTCTATTAATTGTTTGTATAATCTTTCAACGTATCGAAAACGTACCGTACATAACGTATCGTACATATAAAAGAAAGTTATACGAATAGATGTTAAATAAAACATGCTATAGGTTATTTTGGTATGTTCTGGCTGAGAAATTGATTAGATTATTATTGCTTATAGTGATACAATTTCTAGAAAATTTCACTTAATAAAATTCTTTTTGGGTAATTACGTAGTACTCATAGAGACTTGCGTTAGAAATTATTAACACGTACAGATTTTGAACAGAAAGTGCCTTTGTAAAAAAATAAAATCTTTGTAAAGTAAATAAAAAATAAACACTGGTCACTATTTTAAGAAAAAAAAAACGTTGACTCTATCTGTCTAAGTGGGCAAATTTTGTTCACTTTTTCTGATCTAGAAGAAAAAATAACTTACATGCTGGTTGTGATGGCGGTTCCCGTGTCCATATCCATGACGCTTTGGCAGATAATATTCTTCATCTTTGTAATATTCGTCATGTGTTTTATATTCTTTTAGGCAGCATGGATTCAATATTCTTACTGCTTCTAAACTCACGAATAGGATGCACAAGACCTGAAACTATTATTTTTTGCGTTGACATCCGTTCTTCCAATGCTTTTAAGACATTTCTTGAATTTAGACATTAATATATTTGGAGACTTGTTACGGTTAACTATTGGTTTTATTTATTTGCCATTATGTGGCAAATGTTGTATCACTGCCATTTATCTATACCAAATTACAAAGATGGAAGATTTGATTGTTTGTTTGAATTGATTAGGCTCCAAAACAAGTAGACCTATTTATTAAATTGTTTCACCTTTCGAAAGCTTATTTATCTGGGTGAGTGACAAAGGCTATTATTAATGCGGACAAAGTCGCGAGAAAATTGCAAGTTCATAAATAAAAGTCAGAAGGATATTAAGCCTTCATATGAATTATTACAATTTCAATTCACAATCATACTTCTAAAACTAATATTATACATTCTTTATTATTATACATTAAAATATATTTCAGGAAAATCAATTTATTATAATACCTGAAACCACATCTTAAAGATGTACACAAAACAAGTTTGGTGCAGATTTTTGGGCTAACCGAACTAAACTGTATGTAAAAATTAATCCGCACGTGTGAATAATTGAGCAGATCAAGGATTTATCGATTTCTCTTTATCAACACGAGACTATTATTAATTATCTCATGTAATTGCCGTGCTGCACCAGAAATTAGTATTCATGTATATTTTAAGTACAGTTCTCACTGTATTTTTTTACCATCGAGCAAAAAGGGAGGGTTCAAAGTTTCGCTTTCGCCGCTTTTGCCTCTAATATACAAATGATAGTAGGATTTAAGTGTGGTTTTGTCCTGAGATATTTTATTCCAAAATGTCTTTTAAAGTATTACATAGGTCCTAGTCGATCAGGGTACGTCCTTTTTCAGCAACAATGTATGAGAATCTAACCCTAAATCTAGTACGTTGTATAGTCAGTTATTTGAAATTAGATTCAGGGACAAGTTATAGACCAGGTTAAACTAGGAGATTTTAATTTTCATATTTTTCAACATACATATTTGATTAGGTAGGAACAAAATGTCAAGTATTAAATAATAGCCAGGGTTATATGCTTAATTTTGTATTAATAAAGCAAACTTGAACACAACTATAAAAAAACTTCATTTAAAAGAACTTAATAATGGTGGTGGTGAGGGATCTTGTGGTGGGTGCTGTGCTTCACGTCTGCGTGGAATCTGAAATATAAATTGATATATTATGGTATGGTATATAAATTGATAAATTTAACTGTTTGGTCCTCGGATATATTCAAGTTTACGGTCTGTTGCTATAACATAATCTTTATATTATTCACTAGCAGCCCTCTCCAGCTGCGCCCGGGCATATATTTGTTATACCTATAAACCTTCCTCATTAATCACTCGTTCTATTAGTGAAAATTGCATGAAAATCCACGCAGTAGTTTTTAAGTTTATCGCGAACAGACCGACAAATAGACGCGGCGGAGGACTTTGTTTTATAAATGTTGTTATAGTGAGGCTGGAATATGATTTAGCAATTTTTTTAGTGTACAATATTACTACATCTTTGGTCCCGGGGGTTGAGGGTGGTCGAAAGTTGGTGATTGTTGTTGGTTTACGGGAGTACACTTGATGTGGCAGTTTTCAGTGAGTCATTTCACAAAAGCCTATAAAACTGAAGTTAAAAGCGTTTGCCTGTCTCGGTAGGAATGTCGATTAGTGGTGTCGCTTCAATGACTTGTTTTTATTTTTTAAATTTAAGTTTCTTTATGTGGCTCTGCTTGTATAGCTAAAGAACTGGGGTATAATGTTCAGTCTATAGGTAGAACAGAGCGAGCGTAAAAGTTTCTATTTTTATATGATTATTTCAGAGATTAAAAGCAGTAAAAACATTAAAAGTTACTTACCCGCTATGTTTGTCGCTATGGTAGTGAACAATCCTCTCAGAACCATCAGGCTCATGGAGAGAGTAGTAGCCCTTCACGACGTCACCATCGCGGGTCTCGTGCTGGCTCTTGTGGTCTCCGGTGTGGTGGTCTGATACTTTGTAGTCGAACTCATACTTTGGGTGAGCCTGTAAAACAGTAATGCAAAAAAAGTGTTTTATATTTATTGTGTAAAAAAGTTACACAATGTTACATGTAGACTACTTTACCATGTAGCCCACATCTAGCCTAACATTATTTTTTACTAAGAGTATTAATTTTACTTGATTAAACTCTTGTCTTTTAGCGATACATATTTTATATAATAGTAGCAACTATGCTGATGTTTATATATTTGCCAACTGCCATTGAGAGATATAATGCTCATTGCTATATAAGAGACATTTATGAATAAATAACACGTACTGTGTGAACCGTGTGGCCCCGGCAGAGTAGAATGGACCACTTCAAATCTTCCCGTGGATGTCGTAGAAGGCGACTTAGGAAACAACTAAAGCTAAGCAAACCTTATAAATATCAAAGAGACCTCTCCAACGTGTTTGGCCAGCGTGGAGAGTGTAAACTAAATCCTCTAACTGCTCTGGCTAATATATGGCTCTTGTAGTACAGAAGGGATGGTGCTCCAGCAGTGGAGACTAAAAAGACCTGACGATGATAACTATATGAACATTTGTGTACGCCCATGGAAGTTGTAGAATTTTAGTGTCTATGGTCATAACCGTGGATGTGAAGGCTGAATACGATATGATGATCAATGGCATTAAAGTATACATACATACATACTATCACGTCTTTTTCCCTTGCGGGGTAGTCTGAGCCCAGGTCTATAAAACCTAAACGCCACGTTTAGCATGTTGGTGGGCTTGTAGATGGAGAACGGAATCAAAATAGTGATGGGTTATTGACATGATTCCTCACGCCCATTCCCTCGATCGGCTTTTACTATCTGCGCGGGAAGAGAAACAGCTGGCACATTCTACGTTTTTCTCCTAGACCAGCGTGGAAGTATACAAATGTATTATACTTACATAGTAGTCAATATGGTGATGTTCATGGCCATGACCGTGACCGTGGTACACAGGATGGGCATGTCCATCATGACGAGAAATATGCTGAGACGAGTACGCATGACCATGTCCGTGGTGGCTGTGACCGTGTTCATGACTGTGTTCATGACTGTGGCCAAGATGAGCAAACACGGGATGATGATGACCGTCGTGACGGGATATGTGTTGGGAAGAGTATGCGTGGCCGTGACCGTGGTCGTAGTACGCTGCTACCATGGTCACGAAAGTGACGAGGCATAGGACCTGGAGAAAAATACATTGAATTGAATAAATAACTGAATGTTATAACGGCGATGGACGCTCTAAGCTCACTGTTAATGCATAGAAAAACTTTTTTTGACATATTAAATTGTTTGTAAGACACGCATTTTGGGAGGCACTTATCAAACAATTTTAGGTCCCAGTAGTTGACACTATGGCGACCTTTCTCGTTATCCAAGATATAACCTTAGTCATAATAACACAGATCACTTATTTTTCCCATTGTTTTTTTTTTTTATTTTACCTTTGAAAACATTTTGAGTTTTTGTGTTTTGTCAACTAACTCTGACAAATGAATGATACAAATTGACAAAAACTCACGATTTATATATCACACAAGGGTTTCCAAGGCAATATGGTTCATTCTATGTTATTGGCAATTAACAATTTCACACACTAAAGTACATTTGTAATATTTCGTAAAACTGTTGTTTTAAACTTTCTATACCCATTATGCGCACTGACATTGGTGTTTAGCCTTGATAATAAACTATGAAAGCACAATTTTTTCATTATTGCTGCGTATTTTTAATCATTAAAATGCATATTATTTTGTTATTTTTAATAAAATGACACATTTGACAGTTCCATGTTGGTTAGTTACAGTGAGTTAGGAACTTCAGGCAAAAGATGAGGCCAAAACTTGTTACGGTTTGTACATTTTCAAAGCATGGTGAAGCAGGTAGTAATTTACTACTAATAGTACAGTATGATGTAAGTACGGTTAGCTAGAAATTATAGTCGAGGTGTTTATGAGATACGGAGCGAGGCAGAGTGATTATTATAAACCGATGATTATAATAGACAGCTTACCGTACGAGCATCATACGACGTTTTTCAAAACATTTTCGATAACCATAAACTGAAACAAGATTGCAGTTCAGCTGATAAGAAATTTATTAAAGTTAAAGCAGTTAGAAAAAATACATTCATAAAAATAAGGTCCATTCAGGTTTATTTTTTACAAAAACGTACACCGAATTTATAAACCTTCTTCTGTTTTGAAATAGGTTACAAATCACATCTCCCGAATAAGAAAACAGTTTTCATGCTAAACATGAAAATTTTTGCTCAGATTCTATGAAAAATTTTCATTGTTTATCCCTTTGGGCTATTGACCAGTTGTGGTTGGTGTAAAGTAAAAAGGCCTAATCCTGTAAATATAACATTACGATCCATGTTTCGATTTCATAAGGAACATATTAATAGCAAATCTATTGAAAATTAGAATACCCATTTTACTTCAAATGGTCCATTACAGTTTAGTGTTGTATTCCTTTTTTCATAAGAGTGTTTTCTTCCCTTTAATTTACCGAGTATAATTTAAAATAAATACAAATTTTCTCAAACATGTGCTTTGTAGGGTTCCATAGGAAACAAGGAACCCTTATAGTTTCGCCATGTCTGTCTGCCTCTGCCTGTCTGTCCAAGTGTCCATTAGGGTGTCCCGTCCATGTATGGGGAAAAATTTTTTTGAGCTACAGCTACGCAAGAGGTCTCAAAAGTTGCGTTTTGATACATAGATTACGGTTATCTAAAAAATTAATTTAATATCTGTCATCTTGAGGCCTCTACCGGCCCTTGAAATTTTTCAAATTTCCAATTTTTAGTGGTTTCTAACATAAACTTAAAATCACACAAAAATAACATATGAATGGTTTTTATTAAGTTTAAGGGTACAAAAATGAGTCAAATTAAGGTTTTATATGCCTAATTGAAAGGAAAACAATCAATTACTTTCAAAACAGAACTGGTTCTTACACCCAAAATAAAGCATTTCCGCGAGTAATTTTGACCTGTTCCCACTGAAACCATCCTAGGCTGTAGCGTCCGTAACGCTTTGAGAAGCCTCTTTCAAACAGTTATATATCAAGGTAATCTCCCGTAAACAAATTAAACTTTGGTGCTGTAACTACACTGCGAGAGTTGCTCTTTTCTGTTTCTCTGGCCAAAAATATTTTGCGAAATGCAAGTTGTCGTACATGGTCTCTCTCTATTGGTGAATAAAATTTAACTGAAATACTATTTTTGTACAATTGCATCAATTTGCTGGTCTGTTTTTAACTTGTCAGTAACAAGACTATCATCTATGAAAGAGACCAATTCTATGTCAGCAAAGTCCGCCAAAGCGACCGCTGCTGCAGATCGCATTGATCGCAGAGTTGATAGATCATATCGATCACATGACACACTTTAGCTACTATTGGCAGCCGAAGTGCTGCAATTCAATTAATTGCTATGAAAATCATTTATAAGCTTGTCACTATTCGAAGAAAGCTTTGCTGAAAGCGACTGCGGCCGAGGCAGTAACTCACGCATACTCACTTTCTTATGGTTCATGTACTTTGATAACATGTAAGCTCTATTTGCGTAAAATTTTCTTGTCTTTGATGTGTCTTTAAAATTCTTGCGCTTTTTTGTATCTTTACCAGTTATTGCCAATTTCCTATCACTTTCTTTGTTTAGTAAAGCGACTGTTACAGAATAGGAATTTCTTAGGTTTTATGCAGGGACAAATGTCAAATGAAGTGCACTTACGAGTAGCAATATTGAAAAGCTTGTTTGTTTGAGGATTTCAAAAAGCACTTTGCTTTCGTAATCGTCATTTCTTTGTTTTATTTCGTATCAATTACAATATATTAAACAGGTGTTAATAATATGATTTCAGCAACTGGATCACTTGTAGATAGGCAACATTGGAAATCGAAGCTTTGGGCCAAATCGTATCAAGTTTTCTAAAAACGATAGAAAAAAACCTCTGTGTTGGAAAGACATTTGCTATTCTTCTGTAGTTTTAGTTTATATTCATCAAAATGGTTTTGATAAAGTCTCTTAAATCTGGTAAATAGCGCTCGCCAAGTTTTTAACATGAGCACAAGTAACTCATTTTATATTGAATCCATGAATTACATGTTGCTTACTTAGTTTTATAAAAAGAAAAAATAACAATCACTTATTTTATTACAAGGAAGTGCATAGTGACATTATATAGCAAATAAAACCATAATAGAAGTGAGACAAACCGCCTCACCGTAGAAGTAGAAAATCTAACAAAAATATGTCAAAAACATGAATTTTGCAAGTTCAATCAAATTCAATTACTCACTGAAAACATTCTATTGTTACCTGCAAATGATAACTTAGGGTGCTGCTATCAATAGAATAAAGAAGTACAGTGGAAATAATGTAAATAAATTAGACAAGACGACATGAACTGAAAGGCTACTGATTACTTACTAAGTTATTTTTGGAAAAATAAAATCGCTGGTAGAGCCCTCAAGATATATTTTTATATTTTTTTTATTATTTTTACGGTAATCAACAATAAATAACGCAACTTTTGAATGGTCTTGAGTAGCGGAAATCAAAAAAAAATTTTTTCGGGACCCCCTACTGTCCATCCACGTTTTTGCTCAGAGACTATAAGTACTAGAAAGCTGTAATTTGGTATGGGTATGTATTTTTATCATGCTAAAAAGGTGGTAGATAAAAATATTGATTTTTATTTTGTTAGGGTAGCTCTCATACAAGTAAACTGGGAGTAATTTCTTTTATTAACCCATTAGTGTGGGCTATTGTTAAATAGGTCTTTAAAAAAATTTGTGTGGTTGACAGCACCATTTTTTGATTTAGGGATCTATTTCTGAAAAATTTGGATTTTAAGTACAATTTTTTGTTAGAGATGAGTGTCCCCCCACCCCCCTCTATCTGCTTTACTGCTATATATGGATACGTGAAAAAAATTACAGCAGTAGTATATATATAACGAAGTTGAAAGGAAAACTATCAGAGCTGAGTACTAAGTACCAACTAAAAAGTAATAACACTTTTTCATAAAACGCATAAATAATCTTTGTCATTCATACAAACATCTATGAAAAACAAAGTT
This sequence comes from Rhodophaea formosa, assembly GCA_963082605.1. NCBI lineage: Eukaryota > Metazoa > Arthropoda > Insecta > Lepidoptera > Pyralidae > Rhodophaea > Rhodophaea formosa. The sequence continues at coordinate 8,189,100 of OY720208.1, read as the reverse complement.
ATCTTTGCTGGCGAAAAATTATAGAACTTTTTGGCTAATCTAAGCTGACTTCTACGGAACCCTTTATGGGCGAGCTTGACTCGACCTTGGCCAATATTTCTTTTAATATTGTAGTTCTGTTCTTTGAACTATTTTTAGACAGGATAGGAAATATTTGTAAGTACATAAACAATTCATTAAAACATGAATAATATTATTGATATTTAGGCGATGTCTATAAAACAGACGGAGAAAAGGAATCAAAGTCGATAAAAAAAAATCTTCGTTTATATTTTTTTAGAACATGCCATAATTAACCTGGGAATCGAAGATTGTTTATTTTGAAAAAGCAAGTGATTGGACCCTATAGCATTTATTTTATTACAAAAAAAAAACTACTAGTACGTACTGGTTGTAATAAATAAATGCTTCCTTGAAACGTTGTTACACAAATGATGTAACATTGGTCGAAGTAAGTTTTCCTAAAAAACATAACACCATAGTAATAAGACGTTGATTTAACAGGGCTTCTTAGTATGATATCTTCACAGTAAAAACGTTCGCATTGCAGTTCTTTGATGCAACGAAAACGTGTCGCAGTATACAAATATTGCTGAAAAATTACGAAAAAACAAAATTTGTTTTGAGACATAATGTGTATGAACATTAGGGTGATAACTCTTGAGAGGACGCACATAGAGGCAATGATTGTGTCTATCTGTGTCCTCTCAAGAGTTATAAGCGTCGCCCACTATTCCTGAAAAAAACAAACGTAAAGCATTTTTCCCTCAAAAAAAGTGTTTTTACATTTAATAAAGTGTGTGCATACTTATATCACTTATGTATCCTGATAACAGCAAGATATAAAACTCGATCACTTACAAGTATCTTGTTTAAGTTTTGTATAGATAAAATTAAAATTAAAGAAATTACTTAAATACATTTTTGCCTACCGAATGAACATGTTATTATTTCGGTTCTATTTTTTGATGGCTTTCACCGAGTTGCCAATGTCCAGGATAATGAGACACAAAGTTTCGGTCTAGTTTTAATACGTAGCATCAAAGATTCTCAAAGAGAAAGAGCTTCTGATGACAAGTCTATACGACTCCATATAACAGTCTACTTTAACAATTTCGCAAATTGTTCATGAGCACGAGCATTTATAACACCAAACTACGCCAATTTCGTATGATAAAGTCCACTTGATCCACTTGATCGTGATTTATAGCCTACGTCCTTCTGAGTACCTTGACTTATGTGTATTCAAATTTTCATGATGAATGGTTCAATAGATACGGCGTGAAAGCGTAACAAACAAACAAACAAACTCACTTTCGTATTTATAATATTCGTTAGAATTAGGACACAAAGAAAACCCGTTTGTGTCACTTTTGACACGACTGCTTAAAACTAAGAGTGTATTTTTAAGGTACCTACGAAAAATTCCAAAATTTCATAAATATTAATTATTTTTGTAAAATTTTCTCCTTTTCATCATAAAACTCCAAAATGTTATTTTCAATACATTTGCTATTAATACAGTCCTAATGATATCAAAGCTTGGATTATAATGTTGCACCTATATTTGACGGACTAGGCCCATTTTAGTTTGGTATATTGTAATCGCAAATGTATTGACAAACGTCGTATGATGCTCATTTTCAGTAAGCTGGCTATTATAGTCTTCCGTTTATTAAGCACTCGCCTTTACCTTCTGCCTATAAACACTTTAACTGTACCTCTTTTATAATTTACTATTATTTTCAAACCTTTGCCTGCATTATAGTGTCTCTAAATGGCTCAAATTGGCAGCCGTTTCCGATTTAAGCATATTTAAGCCGTATGAGTACCGGACACTACATAGGCTGCAGATATGCCCGTTCTAGTTTTTATGTAAAGTAAGGACTAATGTTCAAGCGTTTGAGGTATTATTTGAGACTAGCTGATGCCCGCAACTTCGTTCGCGTGGACTTTATGACTCCGGCGTATTAATATACCTTATTATGAATTAAACATACATAAGAAAATACTTGTAGCAGTGTTATAAAATTGTATGGCATTGCATTGGCTGCTGCTAAATACTGGAGGGATAAAATATAGGATTCTTTGAGGCTTTTTGAGCCAACGACACGATAAGAAGAAGACTATATAGCCAGCTCCAAGGAGCTTGCGCTACTTCACCAAACTTTGAGGTATGGGCAGAGCACCTTAAACCTATCGCACATCTCCAAAGGGAATTCGGGAGGGATGGATCTTGGCTTTAGGTGTTGCCTGTGTGTTCAAGGCTTGGAGAGACAGCAAACTCTCATGTTTTGCCGTATATATATTTTATAAAAAGCATATAATCACTAAAAGGACAAAAAGATAATAAATAAAAAGAGGTTTATGTATATGCATTTATTTACTAACATGTAATCAGTCAATTAAAATTAGAAAAGCTTTAATTTAGAAATTTTAGTAGTGATGGTGAGGCACGATGTGGTGGGTCTGGTGTTTCACATCCGCGTGGAATCTGTAAAAAAATAATAGTTTTATACATTTTGCACACGTATATTTATGAAAAATTGCGTAGAAAATTAAATTTAGGAAATCGGAGTACAACGTGCAATATTGTTATTGTTGAATCTGGTATAAAGTATCTATTAAATGCTGATCAGAAATAAATAAAATTGGAGGAATTACGATCCTCCGGCGCTGATCGTAAAAGCCAAAGGATTTGGCGAAATACTATTATGTGCCATTTCCCAAATTTGTCTATTGCTCCTAGATGAGAGTAAAACAGGACTGAGGCGGATGGTAGAAAGGAAGAAAGGTTAGCAGTTGGCGAAAGGTGAGCTGAGATAATGATAATTCGTCCCTACTAATGTAACTTTCGTGAAATTGTTGTTTAGTTTTTATGGGTGGGAGAAAGATGTATTACGAACTTATGTCTAGTAAAATATAGTTACCCGCTATGATGATCACCGTGGTAGTGGACAACCCTTTCAGAGCCATCAGGCTCGTGCAGGGAGTAGTAGCCGGTCACGTGGTCTCCATCACGGGACTCGTGCTGGCCCTTGTGGTCTCCAGTGTGGTGGTCAGACACCTTGTACTCGAACTCGTATTTGGGATGAGCCTATAATAAAGAAAAAAGAATTTAAGACAATATTACCTAACCATTTACCATATAAGTGTTTTTTAAAATTATGCGCTTTATAAAGCTTCATGCCAAGTAACTCTCGTTAAAATTAATAGTTAAGTATTTTTATCTGAATTATGCATTTTAAGGGAGCATATGATTTGATTTTTTATCTTGTTTTGTTTGCTTAGGAGTCATCAATATCAGTCTTAAAAAAAACGTCGCTACATGCTATTTGACACTACAAACTACTAAGAAGATACTATTGACAGTTCCTTGACGCTTCTTTGTACCGCTCAGCTCTGGTAGAGACTCAAACATTTTACAGTACATTTCACAAGGCATACCATACCATTGCAAGTACGGTACATAAAGTAATTCTTTGTACGCTTTCATCTGTGCTACCATATATGTATTTAGAAAAGAAGCCTAAATATATTTTGTATTTATGATCCGTTCTCCCCACTGTGTGTACATTACCCAGAGTATGGAGAGAATTTCTTAAAAGTTTCTTTAAAGAATTCCGTATTCCTTACATAGTAGTCATGATGACCATGATCATGGCCATGTCCGTGGTCGTGGTGTCCAGTATCGTGACGGGAGATGTGTTGCGAGGAGTACGCGTGGCCGTGGTCATGGCCGTGATGGCCAAACTGAGCAGATGCAGCAGCTGCAAAGACTACGACACAAAGTACCTGAAAAGAGAACAGAAATATAAACTACTAGCTGTTACCCGCGGCTTCGCCCGCGTAATACATAGCCTATGTCCTTTTCGGTACCCTAACCTATGTGTATGCAAAATTTCATGATGATCGGTTCAATAGATACGGCGGGAAAGCGTAACAAACAAACAAACAAACTCACTTTCGCATTTATAATATTAGTAAGGATAAGGATAATGCATAAGTTAAATGTTTGTGCCATTAAAATGTATCGAGCTCCTCCTTGCTTTGAAAGGCACGTTAAGCCATTGTACCTAGCTGGCATCATTGATGGTGGTCGTTAAGTTATGTCAGATGCTAGGCAGTTTTAAAAATCTGACACCAGTGCTGGCTACTTACACACACGAAAAACAAACAAACATTTCATATGTTTGTTTAAGGAGCTAAAATAATGTAGATCTAGTTAATTTGAGCTGATGTATTCAAATAGCCACCAAAAACATCACGTGCTACTCGAGAACACGGATACGCATCAAAGAACAGGTAAAACAATGTATAATGAGTTTGTTCGCAAATGCATCAATTAATCTTTGTATGAATATGGAAAACGTAAATAAAAAGTCGAGGCATAATCCTAATCTGAGTAGATATTAGTTACGTATGATGTTATATTTTTAGGCAATCTGGTCATATGTCGAGTGCACAACGTACTCTAAAAATAAATTATTCACGATAAAAAACTTAAATGTTTTATGGCCTGAAAAGTTAAGAATTATTAATAATTATTTATAACTAATTTATTTTTAATTAAAAAGCTTAGTCACCTTAGCGAACATTTTCCTTTGGTTTCTCTTGCTAACTCGAACAATAGACTGATACATTTGCTCAAAAACTTACGACTTTTATATCTCTAATAAGGCAATGGTCCACTAAGTTATTGGCAATTAAAATTATGCATAAAAGTATGCGGTTCAATTACTAATAGTTTCGTAAAACAATCTACTGGACATGCTATCTACTAACGTGCGACATTGCGCAGATTAATTATTAAGTTTTTGATACAATTTATGATAAAATAAAATTTTGCTTTCAATGTAGTTACTTTTAAACTAACGAAAGAATGTTTGATGTAAGTCTATATGTAATCAAGACTATATGTATGAAATTTACAATATGGAGGCTAAAATTCGAACTTCTTCTTCTTTCTTTCCTTTTCCCTATTTGGAGTCGGCTAAAAATCGACCTTAGTTAGGTCGATTTTTAGCCGACTCCAAATACATTTTATTTATATTTAGTTCAAAAATTAGTTCATCGTAGACGTACAGTTTTTATAAGTTTTTGAGCCTGGTGCCAAAAGATACAAAGGTATTTAAAGTGTGTATCAGTCACTAGGAAAAATGAGTCGGTTGTTTGAAAAACACTACTTGTTCGATGTCACCATCATTATTACTTGTACTTAGGTTCGTACGAAACTGAAGCGCCTCTGCTGTATCCTGACCCCTCTTATGGTGACACTGGCGGATTATACCGAAGGCAGAGTAGGTATAATTAACACGCGTTGAGGCAGATGCGTGACATCATCATCATCAGCCTACACTTGTCCACTGCTGGACATACAATGCCATATTTTGTTTGTAGTTGTTGGTACGTTTAGATATCTATCTATTTGTTTATACAGGAATAACAAACAGGGAGTGATAATTTGACAACATACAAATACAGTTCTTAAGAAAAATAATTATAAACAGAGTAAGTTATAACAATAATCATACACGTTCATAACGGGTACACATTAAATTATGGTAAATGTGAATCATGCTCAGAGAGTAACTGATTGAGCACTTTCAAATTGATATAGGTATTGAAAACGCAAATATACCTACCTAAAAAAATTCCACCAAAAGGTCACTTATCCTCACTTTGTTTTAAGTTCGCAATTTTATACCTATTATCCAATCTCCGTGTAATAAAAATACTAATTTGACACTCAATAGGGTTCTCTGCTTATTTATGATTTTAAATTTTTTCTTGGGCTTTTGAAATATTAATGTATCTAACCTACCAGTATCTAAAAACGGTGACTGCTTTTAGCTAAGTAAGTACTTTTTTATTAATAATGTTTTTACAAGTGCACTAAGTGAACTTGTATGAAATTGTAATCCTAGAGGATGATTGGTAGCTAACTTTCTTGAGTTTTAATGATTCGTAAAGTGCACAATTTTTATACTGTAAGTACAAAATTATTAACCTACTTAGCAATTGATTGTTACATTTTTTTAGTCTGATATTTGGTAGATACCATAGCCTTCAATCTCTAACCGTTTTTGTATGTCATGTTCAGCGGTTTTACGAAATTGTTACAAACACTGCGCTCTACGTGCATAATTTTATTATTAATTACCAATAACAGAGTGAACTATTTTGCCTTGGACACCCTTGTTATCGATATATAAGCCGCGGGTTCTAACCGATATGTATCAGTTTGGTAACAAAGTTGTAAGAGCAACATTTAATATCTAATATTAGCAAAAATGTTCTCAAAGGTAATTTATCTAATTATTTTAGCAAGATACGTATTTATTAATCAAGTAGTTTACGAAAACTAAAATTGGCCTTTGGCCTTACAATATATGCTGTTAATATACCATAAAAGGTTCTTAAAATTGCCAATCTGAAAACTCATCATCATTTTATTGATGAAAACTTATACAACGCTGATATTGTTTTGTATCAGCTACAATTTAATTGAAAGCGGAAACGTTTTTGACGTATGAGTAGATATGAAATAAGTATGTAACAACGGGTTATTCACGTGAAAAGTCAGCTACACTGGCCGTCATTTTCCGACCTAATTTGGAGGTCATCCTCATCGCGAATGTGATTCGAGACGCACGCACGACGTCGTCCCAATTCACACATCACAAGAAATACGGATGAGGCTGAAACATGTCGGCCAATAGCTGACTTTTTAGATAAGTAAAACGTTGTTACATATTTTAACAGTATCTATGTCTCACGTTAGTTTAAGTAAAAATAACGCAAAATATTGTTTTTTGTTCTCTTAGGTCCTCTGCCTTGCTGCTCTTGTGGCCGCTGTTGCCGCTCAATTCGGTGACTATGGTCACGGCCACGGCCACGCTTACTCTTCTCAGCACATCTCCCGTCACGATGGTCATGCCTATCCCGTGCATGGACACCATGGCTACGACCATGGTCATCATCATGACTACTTTGTGAGTAAAGTTTGTTGTTTGTCTACTCTATTGAAGAGAGCAATGTTTTGTCAGGCTGCTCCTGGATTTCAATTACCTAACTAAGCATTCTAGTATTTTTTTTATATGTTAAATACCCGTATTTTAATGATGTTAGTATCTCACGTTAGGTTTAATCAAAAAAAGTAAAAGCATTGTAGTAACATAAGTAAATAGCCGCCGACTTCAACCATTAAATAAAATTGCAAATCTAATTGCGACCTATTTTTCGTACAATATTAAAACAACAAAGTATTGGCTTATTTCTCAGGCCCATCCTAAATATGACTTCGAGTACAAGGTGTCAGACCCTCACACCGGAGACCACAAGAGCCAGCACGAGTCCCGCGACGGAGACCACGTGACCGGCTACTACTCCCTGCACGAGCCCGATGGCTCTGAGAGGATTGTCCACTACCACGGTGATCATCACAGCGGGTAAGTTTGACAAGAAATTGGCTCTGTTATTTCTTAACAATAGTAGTTTTATCTGTACTTTTATTTGTCCCAAGAAAACAATCACCTTTTTAATAAAAAGATCCGGTATAAGAAGCGATTCGTGGCCGAGTGGTTCCCGGCAGAGTGGAATAGAACCACTCCAAGTCTTTTCGTGGATGTTGTAGTAGATGACTCAGGAAACACAAGCTAAACAAAGCTTATATACATCAAAGAGACCTCTCCAAACCACCGTGGAGAGTGTAGGCCAAACCCTTCGACCGCTCTGTCTAATATATGGCCCTGGTATTACAAAGAGGAACGTGCTCCTGCAGTATAGACGAAGAAGCACTGCAAAATCCACATGTTTTATCTGTGGTAGTTTTATGTAAAATTATTTTTTCTATATGACATAAATTTGACCAATTCTTAATCATAGTCTAGAAATATAGATACTAGTCTCAAAGATGTCACAGAACATGTTTCAAAACTATTCGTTTTGTTTTCCAGTTTCCACGCTGACGTCAAGCATCAGACTCATCACATCGTCCCTCATCACCATCACTACTAGACTGCAATGCTCGATGTACACATATATTTTATTGTTTGCGATTCTGTGATCTAGCTTAGTTTAAAGTTTAATAAATTTATTGACTGAAGTAAGTTGATTCTAATTATTTATACTCTAAGTTGCGTAAATTATTACTTTATGATCTAGTTTCTTTTTTTTTAAGTTCCGAATGAACTAATTACTTTCTGTTCAGACGCTAAGTGACAAAAATAGATTCTACCTTGCATTTTTAGAATAAGCAATTCCATTTGCACCTTTTACACCTACCTGCCTAAAGAGTTTTAGAAAAGGAACAGTCACAGGTTGGGCTCTATGTATTTTTATCTATAATTTAAGAACTGTGTTCTTGTCGGTGGGGTTCTCTCCATGTCTCTCGGTTCTCAGCCATTCTCTTGATCTCCTTATACGACACAACTCCTGCTTTTTCCTTCATTTCATCAAATATGTCCTTCGGGTCTCCCTTTCCCTCTCTTCACGTCGATTTTTCATCTATATCATGTTTAATAAATTGGTCGTATCGTATAAGGTGGCCAAACATCCTACCTCTTCTTATTTCAACCGTTCAGTGCATTCTTTTAATTTTGATCTCTATGTAGTCTAGTATTTACGTAGTATTATATGCAAAATAATTATTAATGTTTTCACGAACATCCCGCCCGTGGACAAAAAATCCCACTCTTATGTCTATTACTGTCTAATCTTGTACTGTTTCCGTGAATGAATCAAGCTAAATCAGATACTCCCAAGGCGGCCCAAAAAAACTGAAATCAATGTTGAACACTTAATTCCTTCATATTAATTTGGCATTTTAAGATTCTCAAGGACATTTTATGCATAAACTGGGTCTTAAAGGATTCATCATCACTACGTACAAATACATGAAAGTGAGCAATAAATAAAACAAAGTTATCAGAAATTGGGAAAATGTACTTTATTATATTTCAAGTACACATTTTTAATTTTATCTATTTATTTAAAACTAGAGTCATTCAAATCGGCATCGTTAACAATAAAGACAACATTCGACAATAAAAAACTGATGATGGAATTTTTTTTAAGACTTAAAACCTTTCTTAATCGTAATCGGTAGAGATTTGAAAATTTCACAAAATGTGTATTTCTATTCCTGCGACAATCATAAAAACAGCATAAAATAAAAATTAAAAGGTGTCCTCATACTAAAAACGTAGTATAGTGTTACGGAACCCTGTATGTGCGAAACCGACTCGCCCTTGGCTCGTTTGAAATTTAGAAATTAAAATTTCGTTTATAAACTGTAACATATTGTTTGAGGGGAAATGTTAACTCTTTGTTGACAATGAAGAGCAAAATATCCTTGTTATATTAAATCAAACTTAACCATATTTAAATAAAATTAATTTTAATACGGTTTTATTGCGTTTAAAGATTTTAAGATTGATTGATTGTTTATTCATTATCAAAATAAAACCGTATTAAAATTAATTTTATTTAAATGTGTAACAATAAGAAAACATTATCCATATTTTTTGTGAAAATGTAATTACGTTACATGTGCTCATAGAATTAAAAAAAAAATTCGTCTTTGTGCGAATATGCAGAATTAAAATACTAAAGGTAATTATAACCAAACTATCATAATCTATGAGTAGAACTACTGACTCTTAAAAAGTGTGTGAAAGAAAGTTTAGTGCATCTTTTGGTACGCAGCTTATTTAAGTACTTTTCATTTTCTTAATTTTATCATAGCTTTAAATATTTAATTTCTAATCCATTAACTATTTTATAAATCTTCTAATGATAGTAATCGCAAATTAAAAACTATTTGACAAAACCTAATAAAATATTACTTCAAGTCGTAAATAAAGTTTTAAGTGAGATAATTTCAATTTATGATGTTAATCAATTGTTAAAGTATTTATATGAAATTATGAATAAAAAATATGTAGAGACAAATCACGGAAATTAGCTAGGCCCAGTGTCTTAGCACACTCATATATTTGTGTGATATGTTAAAAAAAACTTAACGATATGTTTATAATTATATGTTTATTTTAAGTACTTAATATAGATAAACATCAAAAATCCAGGCCACTCTGATATTATTATGATCGTTTTTAGGGTTTTATACCCAAAGGGTAAAAACAGGACCTTTTAACTGACTGAGACTTAGATGTCCATCTGTCTGTCTGTCGGAAACCAGGCTGTATCTCATAAACTGTGATACTTAGAAATTTTCGCCGATGATATATTTCTGTTGCCGCTATGAGAACAAATATTAAAAACAGAATATTTAAAAACTGATTTTCACCATACAAAAAACTGATTTTTGCTGTTTTTACCTCGATAACGGCAAAAGTTAGATACTTGAAATATTCACAGTATTATTTTGTTGCATATTTACTTCAAAAATCAATAATTGAATAAATGAAAATAAATATTTAAGGGGGCACCTATGCACTAGTCCTATTTTTCACCATTTTTGTAAATATTATGGTACGGAAGACTTCGTGCGCGAGTCGGCCTCGCTCTTGGCTGTTTTTTTTTTCATTTTGACACGGCTGGTGATCGATACCGAGATTTTTTGTATCACAGGCTGGTGTATTAACCGCTGCGGCATGGTGGTAGTATTTTTATTCAGAAAATTAAAATTGTGCAGGTGAAGAAAATTAAAAGGTCGGTATTGTTTTTATATATTGCAAATTGTGTTTTTTTTTTTTACATTTACAAGTTGAAACAAACGAATCCTATAGCGGCACTAGAATATTAATTTGTTCTTTTACCAATTATTTGCAGTACTTGATTGTGACGTCACTGGTGCATTGTGTATAATTGAAAAAAGTTATAGTGTATTAATTTATTAGTTACCATGGTTAGTTGATAATCTTCCTTCGAAGAGAAATAAAACTGAAGTCTATATTCAGTCAATAATTTTATTTACAGAACTAGGTTAAAATCACAGAAACGCAAACCGTCTATCGTAAAACATCAACATCTCATCAAACATTCCAATTTAGTAGTGATGATGGTGATGGGGAATGATGTGATGAGTCTGGTGCTTGACATCAGCATGGAAACTGAAATATAAAGAATAATATAAATATATATAAAGAAGAAATAGGAACATACATAAAGAAGAATTGAACTTAAAGTAATTTATATCAAACGCCACTTAATCTGTACTAAAATAATTAAGTAGAAAGATTTGATTGTTTGTTTGTTTTCATTGAATAGGCTCCGAAACTACTATAGCGATTTTCAAAATTCTTTCACCTATAGGAGGTCAATTTATCTACGTGTGACATAGGCAAATTTACGCAGGCTAGGTCACTGAAAAATAATTGCTAGTTATTTATACTTCTTAAATTTTATATTATGTAAATTTATTGAAAAATAACCACATAGGCATGTTTAAAGGGAGTTGATGGATCACAATAGAGACTTTATCATTGCAGGAAAGTGGAGAAGGATTGTTGATTTCTGAGTTTACGAAATTAGAGTCTTTTTCATCATCATCCTTAAGTCCCATTCGACAAAGATTTTACGCAATGGTATGCTACAGTTGTATTTAAGATGATAAATAGAGATGTTTGTTTGTTTTCGTGTCTAAAAGTGGCCAACACTGGTGGCAGATGAGGCCTAAAGGTATCTGACATAGCTTTTCGACGGCTTAACTTGCTTATCGAAGCACGGAAGAGCTGTTCGAGAGATATTTTTATACCACTTGCGGTCACCCAACCAAGTTGGGATTACGCCCGGGGTTGCTAATCATGCGGAAGCGCTTATAATGCTCAAGCTCATTAAACTAACGGGCTCTTTCTTAAATAGAGATGATTTGCTAATACTAACCCGCTGTGATGATCGCCGTGGTAGTGGACTATCCTCTCAGAGCCATCAGGCTCGTGCAGGGAGTAGTAGCCGGTCACGTGGTCTCCGTCGCGGGACTCGTGCTGGCTCTTGTGGTCTCCGGTGTGAGGGTCTGATACCTTGTACTCGAAGTCATATTTGGGATGGGCCTGTGAAGAATTTTATCTTAGTGTCGGTACGGAGTTCAACATGGTCTTTGATACACATAAGTATCAAAGATCATAATCAAATAAACTTTAATTAGTTCCTTTATCGACAAGTACGTTTTGGTGTACAACTTAGTCCATCGCGGCGCTATCATGGTTGTCAAATATCAGCTTATCCTCGATATTATTCTAATAAGATACTTGCAATCTTAAAATGCCTTTTCAAATTAAAAGTTTTTTTTATTCTTGAAGTTAAAAACATCATTTATTTAGTTTTATCGCATTTATTTTATTATCTTTTACGCTTACATTATGAAGGACTATCCAGAACTACCGCCTATTTATTTTTCATATAACATAGAAAAAATCTACTTTGTCTACCTGCAATCTGTGAAGTATTTGAAACTTAAGTGCAAAACGCAATGAAACCGCAAAAGTTATTTTATCTAAATGTGTGAGAATTGCGAAAACATTAAAAAGCATAAAAATATTTCCTTTAGCCTAATTACTATTTCTAGGCTCTACTCACAAAGTAGTCATGATGATGACCATGATCGTGGCCATGGTGCCCATGCACAGGATAGGCATGACCATCATGCCGGGAGATGTGCTGAGAAGAGTAAGCGTGACCGTGGCCGTGGCCATAGTCTCCAAATTGTGCAGCAACAGCAGCCACAAGGGCAGCAAGGCAGAGGACCTACAATAACAAAAACAAAGCTTTAATATATACAGTAGAGAATTTTGTGCACATTTTGATAAAATCATTATGTTATTTTCGGTCAATTCAAAAAAATTACACCTTATGTTGTATGAAAAATAGAATTTCCGGAACAAAGTTATCTATTAAAATAAAAACGTCTTTGCATCAAATCTAAGCTGTATTCAGTTTTACGATGGCTTTTAATGCCCACCCCTTAATTTTTGAAAACCTAATAAAACTTGAAAAAAGTTTTTTTTTTAAAGCGCACCTTTTCTGATATTTCGCAGATAATTGCTTATGTTTAACATGAAATAATGGAGAGATTTGTCATTGCCTTTTCCATAAAACCCTACATAAACAAGCATAGAAACCAGAATTTTTATTTCTTTTAAGAAACCACCGTCAAATCAAACATCAAAGACACCAGTGTGATGAAAATGAATAAAATAAAGTTTAATTATCAAAATCGGTTGAACAATAGAAATGGACATATAAAGACATAAGTGTACATATAATTAAAACATATTGCCCTCTGTCCCTCATTTTGAGCTCGGATTAAGGACAATTTAATGATCATCAGATAGGTACAAGTTTCTTTCATATCCTTCTAGTCATATAATAATATTATTCATTAGTAAACTGCAGACTTCTAATTACTAAGAAAACAATAAAAAGGGAGCAATAATACGGAATATAAAAACAAACCCAAAGATCGCAATCCTAATGGTCTCTTTTTTTAAGATATTCGTAAAAAGCAATAAATCAAACAAGATTATTATATCTTTTGCAACTATTTCCATAAATCACTTTTTAGTAGCAGTCAATTATATTTTTAAACAATTACCTTCGAGATCATTTTTGCGGTTAGTAGATACTTTGTTGTTGTACTAACAATTTTGTTACCAAACTGATACATATCGGTTAGAACCCACAGCTTATATATCGATAGCAAGGGTGTCCAAGGCAAAATGGTTCACTCAGTTATTGGCAATTAACAATAAAATTATGCACGTAGTGTGCAGTTTTTGTAACAATTTCGTAAAACCGCTGGACATGGCACGGTAATAACTTAGATAAACGGCTGAGATATCTATCAGATAATAAAAAAAGAAATCGCAACTTAAAATCATAATCTAAATCATGATGATCTTGTTCTTCTTCCTTAGTAAAAAACCGGCCAAGTGCGTGTCGGGCCACGCGCAGTGTAGGGTTCTGTAGTTGCGAATGACAACTTTGAATTCACACTGTTCACACTCGCACATCACAGTTTCACGACCAGAAACAAGTAACAATGAAAATGTATGAAATTTCACATTTTCGAGTACATTTTATAGGTTGGTTGCCTATAACTTTTTAGTTTATACTTAGAACTCAGCTCTGATAGTTTTCCTTTCAACTTCAGTATATATACTGTACTTTTACTGCTGTAATTTTTTTCACGTATCCATATAACCGTTTAGTAGATAGAGGGGGGGGACACTTATCTCTAACAAAAAATTGCACTTTAAAACCAAATATTTCGGAAACGGATCCCTAAATCAAAAAATAGTGTTCTTAACCTCATAATATTTTTGAGGACTTATCTAACAATACCCAACACGATGGGTTTGTATTATATTAATTATGCCAAAAAAGCGGTAGGAAAAAATCTTGCAAAAAAATATTTTCTAGTGTAGGTCCCATACAAGTAAAGTGGGAGTAATTTTTATTTTTTTCTACTAACTTATCGTGTGGGATATTGTTGAATAGGTCTTTAAAAAATATTGTGAGGTTTAGAACACCATTTTTCAATTTAGGGATCCGTTTCTGAAATATTTGCGTTTTCTAGGAATAAACTAAAAAGTTATAGAACTTTTTCATAAACCGCAAAAATAACTTTTTCATTAATACAAACACTATGAAAAACAAAGTTGTTTTGCTGGCGTAAAATTATAGAGGTTTTTGGCTAATGTAAGCTTACCTCTACGGAACCCTTCATGCGCAAGCCCGACTCGCACTTGGCCAATTTTTTTATGTGGGTTTGGCAGAGTACTTCTATTCTCTCCAGTTTGTTATGTTGTCTTCCATCGCCTATGAGGACGCAAAAGGTTTTATTTAAGAACTCCGCTTAAGGAAACCTTAATAGAAATGCTGGATGACTCATAGGTTCCTTATTTCAAACATATACTTATATTAATCTTTTTCTTAAGAATATATATTATGACATACTCGAACTAATAAATTTTTAATCACTTACAAAGTAGATACAGCCATTGGCCAAAAGACCTAAAAATGTTTTACATACATACATACAATCCACAGGCCATAAAACCCACAGGCCACTTTTAGCATCGTAGTGGGCGTAAAGGTGGAAAGCGCCTATTGACAAGATTTCTCAAATTGCCGCCCATTCTTTCGGTTGGCTTTTACCATCTTTGTGGAAAGAAAAGGATTCTGCGAATATTTTACATTTATTCCTTTAATCCATGATAGCAGCATAGAATGATAATAAGCTCGCAAGCCTCTCCAACAATCGAAGTAACAGCAACACACCATAAGGAGATACAAGAAATAATAAAATCTCAATATTGTTTTATAATTATGCGGGCAGAAGAGCTTAAAAAACACCTAATGGTAAGTGTCATCATTATCCTGCCCATGGACATCAGCAACATCACGGTTGTTAACAGACCACTGTCGGCTTTTAAAATAGAAATTAACATCTTTTGTAGGAACCTAAGGTCATAACTGTCGAGTACAACTCTGGAAGGAAGTTTATTTCACAACTTCCAGTAGCTTCGCCGCATATCGAGACCTGAAATATTCGGGAACGTGTTTTGGCGGGAAAACCTCATTGTATCAAGACTCTCTAAAGGGCCTCTACGCTGTGCTGTATGTCCACGCAAGAATTTCGATGAATTGGGTCGTCGCGCTCATATTATGAGGGTGAAACATAATAATAATAACCGTTTATTACGAATATCCACAGCTCCTTTTGTTACTCAGTACATTTTATTGCTACCTAGGGATTGTTATTATTTGTGGGGTTAATTTCATGTTTCTTTTTGTAATCAGTATTGTTTTTAATTGTTTATTTTATTTTCTGTGATTTTTTTTTTATTATATTCTGTTTTTTATTGTCTGTGTTTGCGTGTCGTGGGATGGCTCGTGATGCCTCGTAAGGTGACGGCTGAAAATCAGTGCTGCATTAGGGTCCCCTAGTCCAGCGTAACACTGAGCCGTCACCTTTTGTGACACTGTGGGCACATGTTTAAGCTGTATTGTCTTGTGTAACTGTTGTTATTGTGTCACAAAAAATATTTTTCATTTCATTTCATTTCACCTACACAACCAAATATACGTACTTGATAACTTTTGCGAGTTTCAAGTTTTCCTTCCCACATAAATATACAGCAAAAATGTATAAATAATATATACAAATGTAATATAAATAATATATATATATGTAAAAAATAATATTTTACAAAGATTTAAAGATAGATACTGCAGAAATGGGGCATCCCAGCCATTATTATACTCAATTTGTATCATGGCATCTATTGCATGTAGTGGCTTTATGGTATAGATTTCCGGTGTTAATGCTCAGGCAGTATATTTGAAAAAGCGTAACCTAGGCATAGTCAGTATAATGCGAGGATCTGCAAACCAACATATAACCTCTAACCGCGAGCGCTCTACGTTCCATTTTCAAGTCCGCATCATCCTTTAGGTCATCGGTAATCTATGAAAGAAGTGTGTAGCTAGCTCCAAGTGAGCTTTTGCTACTTCACAAGGCTTTTGAGGTCAGGGCAGAGTACCATCATCCTGTAAGGCGAACCTCAACAAAACGCCTCCAGGAGGGACAGGCCTCAGCCTAAAGAGCTGAATTGAAAAATAAACGTCTTAAGAGAGCAGCAACCGCCGAAAGCTACGTTGGCAGGAGGGCTTATCATGAGTGCAATCACCCGGGAACACCGGGCGATCACAATCATCACCATGTTTTTGTTAGTCTTCACTGCAGGAGCACGAATTATCAACCGGTTGTTTGGTTGAAGGTTGAGTCGACTTGAGGGAACCAAAAATTAAAAGATCAAAGGCCTTTAGAAGTACTTTTCTTTTAATTGTTAATAATAGTTGGTAACGTAGGTAAATTTTAATTGCAAAAATACGTAAAAGAAGATTTGATATAATTTTGTGCAAACATAGAAATAACACTGTCCAAAAGTGTACGCAAAACTACAAATAAATACTTAGCAATCATAATTTTTTACCTTTGAAAGTTTTGTATAGTTATAGGTATTATTTTTGGGAAAAGGAATAACATACCAGACAAATGGTGTTCACGACGTGTTGGCACATCTGTAATAGGTACTTTTTCAACATTTATTTGCATTTAATGACATAATTTCGTTGATGCAGGATAGCAGGTTGATGATTCTGGTTTTTGTAGTCAAAATTACGACATTTAAGAAAGCCGTGATTCGCAAAAATATAAACAACAAATGCATTCACAACGAGTCATTGTTATTATTTTTGGCTGGAGACATTATTAGATGCCCAACCGCGACGCAAAACTATCACTTCATTTTTGTTTCTTAAATGGGCAGAGCTAAAACGTAAATATAAATAGGCAGAGCATACTCTACTATGATTATTCGGAAACCAATTATCCATTTTCCATCCCTTCTTTTAAACGGGAACAAAACAAACTAAATTTATTCTTTAGTCGTTCACTGCAGGGTATCCATTCGTAAGAAAAAAGAAAAATATACAGCTTAAGACTATGTCTAAAGTAATTTAAAAGCATATTTAAAATTAGGGATACGTTTTTTCATATTTTTCGATATAAATTATTTACTAACGTAAATTATAAAGTTGACAACATTTTATACAAAAGTATTACCTATACCTTTTTAAAAAACAGATTTATAATCTAGAAGTATCAGAAATGAAAAACTAGGCCGAAGGTTATTAAAAGATTTATTCAGTACAAAACATATCACAATAATATAAAATCACAGGTAACAATTCAACATGAATTAAGGTAACATTTAATGGTGGTGATGGTGAACAGGGACGATGTGGTGGGTACCGTGCTTCACAGTCGCGTGAAAGCTGAAAAAAGACAGAAAACAGTTGTGACCTGTGGTTGTGACAATATTCACGCAAAAGAAAAGAGTAAATCAATAAATAGCCATCGATAATATCGAGTTAAGATTTGAGAGAAAATTCATCTTTCATATTTACAATGTGTTTACTATTGAACCACCAATAGTTTAAATTCATGTTCACAACATGAAAAGGAGCAACTTTTGTTCTGTGATCAAATCTAAAATCGAGAAAAATAAACGAGCTTTTCAAGAAGACGTTGAATACCTACTGATTCAAAATATTTGAAGCAGCTGATATTATTTTCCCGAGTTAAGGCTTGTTCTCAGAACAAAAGTTTTTTCGTTTTCATGTTGAGTATGTTGATTTAAATTTTTCAACCTCAATACTAAACACATCGTATACCTTATGTGTCTCTAGAAGTAATATTATTGTTCGTTTCTATTCGATATAAGTACTATGTACATAATATCTCGATTATCTTATAGGTTTTTGTTCTCGCAATGAAACTCACCCGCTGTGCTTGTCGCCGTGGTAGTGGACAACCCTCTCAGAGCCATCAGGCTCATGCAGAGAGTAATATCCCTTCACGTGGTCACCATCGCGAGATTCGTGCTGGCTCTTGTGATCTCCGGTGTGAGGGTCGGACACTTTGTACTCGAAGTCGTATTTTGGATAAGCCTGTAAAAAGAAATATTCTTAGATGTTTTCCGAGTAAATATAAAGGTTGGTAAACAATTTTATGGCACTCCTTTGTTTTTTAATTATTTAACTTCTATTCATGTTAAAAGAAGAGGAATTTATGGATAGGCCATGTAGATGTAGGAATAAAATGTTAAGTATCACAATAACATGAAATCACAAGTGACGCTATCTTTTTGCGTTAATTGTGTGTGGCATAAAAAGGTAAAAATTTAACATTAAGAACAGTTTGAATTTTGAACAGGGAAAATGTAAGAAAAAATCGAAAAATTGCGTGTATTTCTAATATCGATGTGTGCGTAAGCTTGTTTCGCGACAAGTTTGCATGGATTGGTTTTGATGTCGCTGTTACGTTTTTAAGAGGCATATACTGATTATTTTTAGATCCATGAGATCAGCATCAAAAGTTGCATATAATGCTTTTTTGTGATTACCTAAGAGATGTAGTCAATGATGCATATTTTCAATGCGATGTACATCATTTTAAAACCCATTTTTTACAACTAAAAGTTAGCGTTAAGGAAATGTTAACAACTTAAAGGTTCCTAAAAATTTCTATGCCCTTTAAAGTATGAACATCAGTCTTCAATACTTGAATGAAGGAACAATAACTGTAAAAAATATCTTTGACTTTAACTTTTACGACTCTAATCCAATTATAAGCCAAACATTACAAAACAGTTTTCGTGTTTATGGCATTAAGCCTTACTGCATTGCGTTTAACCATAACTTACGTAATAATCGATGTGGTCATGGTGACCGTGGCCGTGACCATGGCCGTGGCCATCATGGCCTTGGACATGCACCACATGGGCGGGCCCGTCGTGGCGGGAGATGTGTTGGGAAGAGTATCCATGGCCGTGGCCATGACCGTGGCCATACTGGGCTACGGCCACGCCGATTAGGGCTGCGAGGCATAAGACCTGTTTGAAGATTAATAAATTAGTAAAAATTTGGAATTGTTTAACCTATCCCGGTCCTGTTCTTAACTCAGATTATTCTAATTGATTGATTATTCAGCTTATTTAAAACATTATTACAGACGTTATTAAAAACACCATCAAAACGACCCCATATTTTTCAAGATTAGCTTAAACAGGCAATGACTTCAATTAATAATTTGTATTGGTTTAGAATGTACTTTTGAAGTTAAAATCACGTCGAAGTCAGTTTAAGATTGAAAAATAGGAAGATTAATTAAAATATATAATTATATACATATTTATTTTGGAGTATGTATGTATTATTTATTGGGATAGTGTTAAAATATAACCTATGAGCACCGTGAGGTTGGTAAAAGATCTCATAGCCTAAAGATAATTAAAATATGTATTTTTTCAGGATTTTATTTATCTTTCTAGAGCTTTTGAGGAAACGTAATTTTTGTATTTATTAAAATAGGAATGATCAAAACTATTAATTATTTATTTACCTTTGTGTACATTTTGTTATGGTTAGAACTGCTAATGTCAAAGTTCAGTGGTGAACTGATACCATTTGACTAAAACCTGCGACTTTTATATCAATACCAAGGCAATACTGATTTCACTCTAAAATTATCAGCCGATAATACTGCTCCATACTAAGTATGCGGTGTTTGCAATAATTTCGTAAAGTAATTTGCCCGATATACTATCTGCACCGTTTGGGGGACATTGTTAATTACTTTCACTAGGCCAACTGTAATTTGATAATATTCAAATAGCTGGTCAGTATCTAATGAATACCTATTGTAATGAGGATTTTCAGAATTGATTTTTCCCCGGGTGGCTGCTGTCAAAATCCATCCATCATGTTTTATCATCAATTTTATGATTGGTGGATTTTGACAGCAGCTGTCAAAAATACCTCTCGACACAGTGTCGCCACCACGGGGAAAAATCAATTCTCATAACCCTCATTCGAGTAAGAGTGGCCCCGGGCTCCGAAGCACTTTAGCTGATGATGCCGTAGGAAATCACGCTAGTATGAGAAAGAATTAGAGAAAGAGCACGCATTCCATTCTCCGACGTACGAGTATAACAAGCTTAGAACCAGGAATAACGTTTATGTAGAAGAAGATGAATAAAGTAACATTATTACCATCATCTCATAAGACTACCGCATAAGGTAGGCCTCCCCAACAATTAAGATTATTGGAATATACGACTGGTGAGAAGTAGCCTGTATTAAGCGTGTTCCTGCGACCTTGGCCAGATCGCTGACCACCTGCTATTGTGGGTGTCCGGCACTACGCATGCCATTAAGGAACCTTTTTGCCCCATCGGCCATAAATTCAACGCACTATGTGCCCCGTCCACTGCCACTTTAAAGAGATAATTTGCTGAGCTATGTAGATGATTTTGATGTTTTTCAAATGTCCTCGTCTGTAAATTAATCTTGTAGATAAATACCTGAGGAGGGGTACCTGCTCTGGCCGTGCTCGGTATTTTTCTAAGGCTGTTTGAGTTTACTTTAAGGCCTATAGTATGCGACCACGGATCGGCCCAGTAAGGCATCAGTAACACACAAATTGGTCGAACTTAATTTATTTGTAGGCATTAAGGTACTACTCAGTATTTTGAACAACGACACTGCGGCCCATACGGGGCGGCTTTGTCGACACACCATGTTCTTTGAGCTGGAACTTTCATTCTGGATAAATTGACTCAGGTATACATACATATTAGACTACAGCTTCAAGGATGGATATTCGACTTTATTTTTGTCTTGAACATGTTCACTTAAGACCCCCTTGTGACACACATTATTAATATTATGCTGTATAGACAGCATAATATCAATGAAATACAACATTTCAAACAAATGTTTCTGGAGTAGATAACTCATTAAGAAATATACACGGAAAAAAAGATTGTGCGTAAATTTATTTGGCAAAGAAATTATATTATGTCGAGGTCATGGTTGTAAAATTAGAATAACAAATGTAAAAAAGACGGTCAAGTGCAAATTCTGATTTCACAGTTGGTACTTCATGTTCTATTCTCGTTCCGTACCATCGATTAATTGTCACTAGGCCGATGGTACTGGTGCTTGCAGTGGAACGTAACAACATTGCGGATGGTGAATCATTGAAGGTTTATATCTTTATTTAGGTATGACTTGCTCACTTCTTTACTTTTTGTGCAGACATCACACATATAAATACAAACAAATATAGTCTTTAAGTGATAAAGAATACAGAGCAAACAGAGCCTTAGGCCATAAGAACAATAAGTCACGTTTAGCGTGTTGTTGTGTAAAATGTTTCCATTTTTAAACATCTACCAATACCGAATTAGTAATGGGTGTCTAGCCGCATCGCCTATTGTTCATGATTATCTACTTACATAATAGTCCTAATGGGTGAACCTCAGCAGGCCTCTAAAGTCGGCGCGGAAAAAGAAACAACTGGTACATTCTACATTTTTTGCTTTTCTCCCAAACCATCATGGAAGAACACACTGGTAGAAAATTTATCATTATCAATCGGTCATATAGTATCTCACGGTGATTTTTTTTAACCATTTGCTTAGCATGTCAACTCTGATTTATATTTGTGTTGACGAAAATTCTGCCATTGATAATGCTATATCTTATATATGTATAACTTTTCGTGTAAAGATGGTAAGATTTGCAGGGCAGGGCAAGATAAAATAAGCTATGCCATCGTTTAGGGAGCCCACGCGGTCAAGCGATTTCTGTGCTGTAACCCTATCTGTTCATTTTGTTTTCTTTCATTTTGAATTTAGGTTTTTTGTTTTTTTTTTTGGTCAATTTGAGCCCGGATTACCATGTCAGCCAAGGTAGATCAATAAACAAAAGAAAATGTAGAAACATATTCAAAGAAACCAAAATATCAATACAATTTTGTATAAGTTCAGCTTTCAAGATTTAACTGAAGGTATGGCACCTACGTAGTTCTTTTTTGCAAAACTAAGTATTATGTTTCTATTTCTCTACTTTTTGACATCTTATAAGTATATTCATCAAAGGAAATAATTGAAAAAGAATTGGTATAACCCAAGAAAAGTTGGCGATAGGCAGACGGTCGTATAAACCTTGCGAAATAATATAACCGCATGAATTCCCTTATAATAGTAGACCCCGGGCTTCATCACACCTTAGTTGAGGATTTAACTTAAAAACGCTTAGATGATGATGCATAACGTTGTATGTATAAGTAAAGAAGTAATAAAAAAAGGGCCTCGAATTTTCACAGTGACATGCATATTTAATTCTCTATCTCAAAAACTACTGATATAGGCTAACATAAAAAGTGTAATCCAAACAAAATTACATACATACGGATCGAATTGATATCCTACTTTTATTGAAGTCGGTTAAAAATATAGCTACGTCCATGTATAGTATAATAAAAGACAATAAACGAAAAGGCTTTGTTATGCGCCATAACATCCTACCGACTATCCAGCCATAACGTCCTATCTCACTAACACCATGCAATCACTGGGGCGTCGGCGAAAGCAGTGGCTGGAAATAACTCTTTTAAATATTCAGTTTTGTCCACTTAATGCAAATTTGTACGAGTCGTTGTCGAAATTGCAGGGCCATGGTGGTGTCATGGTGTCTAGAGACCAAAGGCTTCATTGGGAAGTGAGGACGTCTTTGAAAGATGGCTATGACCTCCACTTCGTATGGTTTATCCATAGCCATTCAAAGATTAAATGCTGCTAGCATAATGGTTACTCCTGAGCCACGTACAGCTCGGGGTGGTATTTTTGATAAAATCACGAAATTGATACGGAATATTGTCAGAAATAAAATCAAGTTTTAATTTGTATCTCATGAATAAAAAATATATGTAGAGATAAATCACACGGACTGACTTAGCCCCGCAGTAAGTTGTGGGCTTGTGTCGTAGGATATTAACTCAATGATATTATATTTTATAGTAAATACATATATACAACTGCGTTTTCCAATATTCACCTGACCGGGGATCGAACCCAGGACTCTGCGATTCAAAGGCACTTGCGGTACCACTGAACTACTGAGATCGTCAACGTAGAAGTTATGTTAATAACCACAAATATTTTATAAAATTATAAAATAAGTAACCTGTTTTTTTATTTCTCTTATATCATTACCAACACATTAAGTACTAGCCATACCCGGGACTTTATACGCACATGTGTTAAGGTTTTTATTAAAATCATTAAGTATGAGTGTGAACTTATATGCAAAAAAAAGTCATAAATAAGTATAAATTATAATTTATTGCATTTATAAACGTATCAAAACACTTATCAAGATCACAGGAAGGAACATAAGCTAACAGTACATTATCACAGATCAATAATGGTGTTTCACAGGTACGATGTGGTGGGTGGCGTGTTTCACGGTGGCGTGGAAACTGAAACAAAAATAGGACATTTAAATTGAATAATTGTAAAACAATTATTTAAGAATGACACTACCTACTTTTCCTATCAAAGCTGGAACAAAAAAAAGATCGACATATTCATACAAAAATGTTCAGCTGACCGGGCTATTAGTATGAGAAAGGTAAAAAGGTTGATCCAGTAGGAAAAGTTGTTCATAGTCACTCTATTATGGAAAAGTCAAGGGTCAATTAACACGCTGTATAAAGAAAACGAAACTAAAATGGAATTCCCAAAAAATCTGTTTTGTTTCTTTTTCGTAAAATTTTATTTCGTCATAGTACGTTTTAAATTTAGTAAATCGATACTGAAAAGCTCAATGGAGCAACTCACAATAGGTACACACGGAGCCAACATTTACTTTACTTGTTAGTCAAACAGGATTATCTATTACTCATAAAGAAATCCTTTTTATATAATTCATAACCTGTAGCTGAATTATAGGCCCCTTTAAAGGTTTTAGCAAAGTTTCGTATTTTTAATTAAGTGTATGATGCTCTGTCGTAAGAGTCAAACAATATCATTTTTAAGTGGTTTAGAAATCTTTTACTGGCAGCTTTACTCATGTCAATGATTGATTCCTCGGGAATAGTACGTTTTTCCAAGACAAGAGTATGTTTCTTCAAAATTTCATGTAAAATTTGTGTGTGTGTGTTTGTAGCGTGAAGAGTAACAGAGAAACAGTGTACAGAGTTAAGTACTTTCACATTTCTGTTATAAGTACGGATTACTCACCCGCTGTGCTTGTCACCGTGGTAGTGGACAACCCTCTCAGAGCCATCGGGTTCATGGAGAGAGTAGTAGCCCTTCACGACATCGCCGTCGCGGATCTCATGCTGGCTCTTATGGTCGCCGGTGTGGGGGTCTGACACTTTGTATTCGAATTCGTATTTCGGGTACGCCTGGAAAATTTTATAAAAAATTAGTAAAAAAACTTTAAAATCGTTTAAAAAACCTTTCTTATACTTTATATTTTAATATATTTGTATATACAAAATTCTATGTATAAAAGAAATCAATTAGAATTATATTGGTTGTTGCCTAATAAAGCCCGAATTGAAAAGCTAAGGGTAGAAGTTAGCGATAAAATTCCGTAAGTTGGTTTATAAAATCTATTTTAATATTATTTTTCGCAACAGTGACTATATTATATTTCCATTACGGAAGCCACGATTTACCATAAGTATAATTATGTAAACAACTAACGAGATTAATGTACTGATTAAATATTGTTAATAATTAATTTGGTAGGCCGCTTCTCTCAATTTTGTTTTGAAATCGCGCGCGAGATTATCTCGGCCGAATATATTGAAAAATAAATAGTACATTATAGCATCTTGAATGTACATACATATTCGTTAATAAATTATTCTATTACGGGTTTACTTTCATTTCTGTATCAAAATGCTCATGAATTAATAAGTGCCTATTTATATTAAACGAAACTGTCCGCCCACTTACATAATAGTCAACAGCGTGTCCGTGGCCGTGACCGTGGCCGTCGTGACCTTGTACGTGGACGACTTCAGCGGGGCCGTCGTGTCGAGAGATGTGCTGGGATGAGTATCCATGTCCGTGCCCACCGTGAGCGTAGGCAGACACTGCCGCTACTAGAGCAGCGATGCACAACACCTGAAAATTATTTTTACTTATTTTCACGGATTTGATGGTTTAAGGGACAACGGTGTTCACTCCGTGCGGTTCCCGACAGAGTAGAATAGGACCACTCCATGTCTTGCCGTGTATGTCGTAGAAGGCGACTCAGGAAATACAACCTAAACATAGCTAATAAACATCAAAGAGACTACTCCAATCCGTCTAGCCAGCGTGGAGAGTGTAGGCCAAATCCTCTAACTGCTCTGGCTAATATGGCTGTGGTAGTACATAGAGGCTCGTGCCTCTTGCAGTGGAGACTAAAAAACTGATAATGATGATATGCGCGTAGGGACCAAAACTGGACTGAGTTTCTCAACAGTGGTCTTTCCAAAACGCAAGTGATTTGGCAATTTTGCAAAGATGTAAAAATTACGTTCAAAAAGAGATACATGCTCATTGAAATTTGAATTTTAAAAAATCATATCTAAAACGCCGTGGACCCTGCGCTTATATGCCTGAAAGGTCAATCCAAGAAACAATGGCAAAAGCCTTTGAAGAGCAGCAAATCAGCGCTGTAGCACCCCGCTATCAGCATAAAGCTGAGCTGGCCAACTTTTCGGCAATTTTGTTTTTAATTTGCTAAGAATTGCTGATGATTCATTTGTTGTTATGTATTTTGTCGAATAAGTATTTTCTTTTTTTCTTTCTTTCTTTCTTATCTTCTGCCTGATGGGCTGAAAGACTACATTACCAGAAGGTCTCTTCTGGTTGCAAGTCACTCGAGACCACCAGGCGGTCACTATGCGTGACGAGTGAAGGGGTCAGGGAGTGGAATGGAGCTGGCTATTTGGAGCCGAATAATAGAATAGTTCCGAAGAAATCACACATAATTACGCTCTTATGTTTAACACGACCTAAGATTTTGGAAAAAGATTAAGATTCCATTCAACAATCGAAGGATCCCATGTTCCCATTATACGAGTACGTTATAAACCTCTTTTTATCTCATTTTCTTTTTACATGGTAAATGGTATAGCTGATCAAACAAGATAAATAAAACGCCAAAAAATTTTTGATTCACGAGTTCCCTAGGCTAGATAAACACACAGCATTTCTTAGAATATAAATGTCCCTTCAACACGGCACGATAATGAAAACACTTCACAATCTATTTTAAAATCGAAATATTTCAAATTCAAATTATTTACCTCAGAGTACATTTTAATTGTTTGTCTTAATGTTTCTAAGATCAATAGATAACTGATACAGTTCAAGTCAATTGTGTCTCTTTTATATCAATTGTAAGGGTGGCCAAGGCGATATTTGATTTCACTAAACACTGACACTTAAAATATTCAAGACCCTGTGTGTTTGCAATTATTTCGTAAAGCAATGCCTACCTACACTGGGCAGTGTGACATTGCCACAGTTTATTCATTATTATCAGCAACTTATGCAAGTTTCTCCGTACATTGACACAAATTGGATGCAAAAAAGGCCTAACGATAAAAAGTTTTAGCAACTTTCGCATTGTGTGCATCGAGAAAAATTTGGTTTCTTAGGTTAATAAAAAAGATGGGATTAAGAAAGTTTGCAGGATTTGTTTTCGAAATATTTTGTAAAACCTATAGATGTAATGTATGCGTGATAAACGTTCGTTCGAGTGCTGGATATTAATTCTTGTTTCTCATTGACAAACCCGAATATTATGTTAAGTTGATTCTTTGTAATTATTTACATTTCACTGTAACACTAGAATTGTAATAACTAGTAAAATTATTCTTGTGTATGAACTTTTTGGATTCCGTACAATAACGTGTTTTTTTTTCCTGTTTTGTGCTTAATATTTATAACGGCAACAAGTAGACTCTATTCAAAGAATAATTCAATGAATATTTACTTTAAACATTGTCGTATTTGCTCTATAGTCTAATGTCGTTTATATAATGGTACGGAGCCCTTTGTGCGTGAGACCGATTCGCGCTTGGCCGTTTTTTTTTATAAGTACCATAAAAAGATTATTAATTTGACTGCTTCTATGGTCCAGTGGTTTAGGCGTTTCCCTACGACCGTGGTCATGGGTTCAAATCCCACCGAGAAGCATTCCTTGTGAAAGTTTTTTTCCGGCTTGAATCTGAATATCTGAAAAGAAAGATGATTCTGCCAAGCTGTGGATCCCAAACGCCATCGAGCGTTTCTTAAGCTACGGTCTAAAACTTACTTAGGATTGGTTTTGAACCCTTTGGTTAACGAAGATCATACAGTACTCTATATAAAAACATGTAAACGCGCTAAATAACTTAAATAGTGGACGGTGTGCTCTAAACCGTTACTGCAGAGGATGCAACCGGGAATACTAGATGGTGTATACTCAATGATATGTTTGTAAGAATCACCGAGATTAAATACAAAATACCCATAGTCTTTGTATTCATGGTTAAAATCAAAATAATGAAGGGTTGCTAGTCGCATAACTACATTTCTTAAATTCTCACTTTAGAAAAACCGCGAGTTTTTTTTAAATGTATTTTTAACGGCAAACGAGCAGACGAGCCACCTGATGGAAAGTAGTCACCGTCGCCCATGGACTATCTGCAACTTCATTCGAGATGCTGATACGTTGCCGCTCCTATAGCACGAAGGGAAAACTTTGGGAGAACTTAATGATATTTATATTTTCTTTTCTCCTAAAGCAACTATTCAGTCAAATGTAATATCGTTCGCTCGAATGATATTTAATTTAACTAAGTACTTTGATTTATATTAATTTGTGTTGATTTAGCCACCAGACGCGGCTTTCCTGCAAAGCCCTTGCGCTTTGACTGCCAAATTAAATGTCATTAACGCGTGTGCGATATGGAATGTGTTACAAATATCGGATTACTCATTCTGTTGCACACCAACCAGCTTTAGCCTGTCTTCGTAAAAATACCACCCGCAAAACTGGATCGAGACGTTAACGGGCCAATTTATATCGAAGTATAAAATTGAAAGTTCTCATTTCACTCCATGCCAGTTTCTCAAAAGTTTCAAAAGGATAACAGCACAATGGTCACCAAGGTAATTTATTGCTTTATTTTTAATAAAAAATATACATTTTTTTTTCTTTTAAAGGTTATGTTGTGGCTTAGGATCAATCTAATAAAAAATCTAAAATTGGTTGATAACGTATTGCTTTTAACAAGATCCAAAAAAAAAAAGAAATGTACACCTACCTAGGTACTTGACATCATCATCTGCTGATATAACAAAAAAAATGTTTTGCCTCAAAGTAAATGATCTTGCACATTCTTTGTTTAGACAATAGGAGGCCAGTAAAAATAATACCGGCCATATGTGAGTCTAAGATATTCAGGGTTCCGTACAATATTTTACTACAAAAATAATGCTTCTTGCATGTGAACATCACAGTTCACATGCAAGAAGAGCTTCATTGTCATGCATGAATCTTCTAGATTGAGATTGCGTCTTCTTTTGTGACCTCAAAAAATCTCTTTCTTGCATGACCATAGTTTTTCTTACTTGTCTGTGGTTTAAGGTCTCAGAATAAAATAAGTAGAAACAAACAATTGAGTATATTAAGGCATTAAACTCGCATCAGTTGAGTTTGAATTTGTATCCCCATAGAAATCAGAATAATGTATACTAATTAAAACTCAATTAACTATAATTTAATACATCACGTATTATTTTTAATTATTCTTAAATGTCACTCTAATATTCTTTTGCCTACAGCAAACTTATGGCGATCGGTCATTTGATACTAGTAATAGCATCTTATTCCTAGTTTCTGGTAGAATCTACTTAAGCTAAACAAATAAACATTCTGTGAATATTTCAAGTCTCTGACTATAACTATTCAATAGATACATTCCTTTGATAGTCGGACGGACAAAATTACAGACGGATGGACATCAGAAGGTCCTGTTTTTACCATTTGGGTACTGAACCCTAAAAAGGCAATGACTAGATTAATAGATTGATTTCTGTTCTAGGTTGTTCTACTTGCCATATTGGCAGTGGTTTATTGTCAAGAACATCACAAAACTGTTTCAATAAGCACAGTTATTACACACGATGACTCAAAAAAAGGGGAACCACTTCATTACTTCGAACAAGAACAGCAATTAAACAAAGTGGAAACGCAACATTATTTTGAACCAGAGGCACAGATTCTCCCTGTCCAATCAGCTCCGAAGACAGTGCCTACAGTATCTCAAGGCCCTCCCCAACATGCAAAATATAATTTTGGAGATATAAAGAACTACTTCATTCGTCCCCAACCTGCACCAAAAAATCCAGCACCAGTGCATGAAACTATTATTGATACAACCTCTCCAGCACCTCATCGTGTCTATGTCCAACAAGTACCTGTTCAGAGATTCGTTCCCTTAAAACCAGGGCAGCATGTTCCAGCTCCTATTCAACATGTACCGACTCCAATTCAACATATCCAACATGTTCTGCCTGTCGAAGTCCATCATGCTCCAGTAGTCCATGCGCCAGTTCATCACGTTGAATTAAAACATGTCCCAGTCCATATCCCTGTTCAACATGTTGAAGTTCACAACGTGCCCACTCATCATGAAGACCAACAGATCTCACATTACGAATCTCATGGGCATCAAGAAGGATCTCACGACGATCATTATGATGACTATTATGTGAGTAAATTACAGACACTATTTCATAATTTTATACTGAACCTTAATAATTTAAGATATTTTCAACAAAAAAAACAAAAACCGACTTTTTTAAAATTTAATTTAAATTTAACCCTATCAATTTTTTCTAATAAGCATAAGAAAAATATGGAAATAAGTGTAATCTGAACGGCATACCTGTAAATTTTTTTCAAAAAGCGCTCCACACATTTCGATAAAAATTTAATGAGACCATCTGTAAAGCATTAACTATCGAACAAAAACTTAAATCGGTCCAGGTGTCTTTGAGAAATCGGGGAACATACATAAAAAAAAAACATTACGCCGAATTGAGAACCGCCTCCTTTATTTAAGTCGGTTAAAAAATACTTAATGTGGTATATAATCACCTTTATATTATAAGACTGACTTACCAATTTTTGAACCTTTTTAAACCTGATAAAATGTTTAAAATTTTAATAAAGCCTCGGAAAGTTAAGCTGTTTGATATTCTTACAATTTTCTTTACCGTTTTCAGGCAATCCCTAAGTACTCCTATGAGTACAAAGTGGAGGACCCTCATACCCACGACAGCAAATACCAGCATGAGACTCGCGACGGAGATGTTGTCAAGGGAGTGTACAGCTTGCACGAACCGGACGGCTCCGTGCGCACTGTCGAATATTCCTCTGACAAGAAAACTGGGTGAGAACGCCATAATCAATATGAACTTTGAGTTTAATTCATTCGTGTGCGCCACTAATTAGTCTATGCAAACTATTGTTGGCCAGCGCCCACTTTCTACTGTTAGTCCCTTCATGCCCGCCACCAATAGTTAATGCACGCCTCCCGACGTTGCTGTATCCGTTGAGGCTGCAGCTGCAAATATTTCATAAACTACTGAAAAAAACTTTGATGCCCAATAAATTTAATAAGTGTACTAATATACCTTCATACATTTAAATCTTTATTCCGGTCTGAAAGTTATCATTTTTATAAGTAAACAAAAAAGTTTTCCCACCCGACTCGATTAGAAGACATAAAATTTGACGAAAACGAGATTTTGTCATTAAAACTAACACAAACCTTGAACGAATGATCCAAGAACGGATGGCTCTATGCACACTATCCTCATCTACTGAATGTAAAAGCGTAACTAAAGAGCCTAAAACAATAGCCGTTGTTATTCTTACGATAAAATTCTGAGTAAGCCCATAAAAATCTAGATATGCCCGTGACTGAGTTAACTTATAAATTCCTTTTTTATCTCATCTTCATTGTGTTTCATGAATTAAGTTCAATAATACAAATAAAAACTGTGAGTTTATGCATGCGTAAAAGTCTTTCATGTACTCACAAGTTTACTAGCAAACATATGTACATCAAAGAATCAGGTTTTTTTGCGACACAACATTCAGTCAATTAATTATGTTGTCTAATTCAAATTATTGTATTTAATGTAAAATGCTTCATTATTTTATTCATTTCGTCGTGTAGGTTATTCATTAATAGGCACAATTCATATTAAATAACCTAATGGGGGATCCTCAAGCAATATTAAGACTGTTTATTCAACATAAAAATGGGCATATCCCGACTTTTTGTTCCATTATAACATTATAATAAATTTGTTGTGTAAAATTAAAACAATACTCAACTAATTTCGCAGCGCCATCATAAACTTTTTGTTTACTCTAATAAAACTACAAGACCGAATTCGCAACACGGAGATCCGACGACGAACGAAAGTTCATGACGTGATCTCAAGGGTTGCTAAAATGGAATTGGGCAGGGCACCTGGCTAGAAGGAACGATGGTAAGTGGAGTAAGGCTGTCT
Source organism: Rhodophaea formosa (assembly GCA_963082605.1). Classification (NCBI taxonomy): domain Eukaryota; kingdom Metazoa; phylum Arthropoda; class Insecta; order Lepidoptera; family Pyralidae; genus Rhodophaea; species Rhodophaea formosa. The sequence continues at coordinate 8,157,139 of OY720208.1, read as the reverse complement.
CTGAGTGGTATCCTAGAAACGGCAAACGAAGTGTGGGACATCCGGTGGCTAGGTGGGTCGACGACATTAAGACCATTACTGGAAAGAACTGGCTCGCAATAAGCAACGGACAGAACGGAATGGCGCAGACAAAGGGAGGCTTATGTCCAGCAGTGGACCGCAAAAAGCGATGATGATGATACTCGAATTCTTTAATGAAAATTGTTATACTGGCAGGGTCACTATTATAGTTAACTCCAGCCGTTGTCTGAGTTTTTTTCAGTTGTTGAAAGCTTCTGTTTATTATTATTCAACTGCATTTGATTGGCTGTCAAATCTGATGCCAAATAAATGTGATGAAAAAATTTATATAATTGTTCATTGACAATATTTCATTTTGTTGCAGATTCAACGCTTATGTCAAAAATACCGGCGTTACAAAGCACGTAGAACCACACCACCATTAATAATATATTGTTGTTTATTTATTTTACTTTATTTGTATGTAGGTACTTTAGTGTTGAATAAACTTTAATAAATTTATTATTTTGTTTTATTTTTATGATATTGGTATTTATTTAATAATTTAAAATATTTTAAACACAAAACTTCAACCCTATCAATTTGTTTGAATAAGCATAAGAATAAAATTGAAAAAAGAGTAAACCAAACGGCATACCTGTAATTTTTTTTTGTTATTGTGTGTTTTTTCAAAAAGCGCTCGACATATTTCAATATAAATTTAATGGGGCCATCTGTAAAGTATTACCTATGAAACAAAAACAGAATTTCTTAAATCGGTTCAGCCGTCTTTGAGAAATCGGGGAACATACATAAAAAAAACAAACATTACGACGAATTGAGAACCTCCTCCTTTTTTTGAAGTCGGTTAAAAAAGGACGATTCTTAATTTTAAAGGAAAAGTACTCGTATTAATAAAATCTGTATTTCATTAAATGATTTAATAAGCCGACTAAATGAATCTGATAAGCTAACTGAACGCTATTTAGCAATAAACAGGCATCTACAGTCGAGAAAGTAAACTTCGAAGCGCTTATTACAGCTACTTTTACGTTTAGTGTGACGTAAACGTCAATAAACGTCAGCACTCAAACACCTATCAACAACGGACTTAAAATAAAGCAAAAAAAAAATTTCTTATTAAAAAACTAGCCGGCCTCGCTTGCATTTATTTTTTTCCCATAAATTTTCTGACTCGTTTATCGCAAATCTCACGAGAACAGTCCTTTTTCCGGGATAAAAAGTCCTTTTCAGGATCCTAACCTATGTGTATGCCAAATTTCAAGGAGATTGTTTCAGTAGATAAAGCGTGAAATGCAAACAAACAAATATACAAACTCACTTTCACACTAAAAATATTAGGATTGAGTTTACTAACAAAACCTTTTTCCACGACGTTTCATTGAGGCCTGTGGTCTTCGAGCAACACGGCCTTCCGTACTGGACGGAAGGGAGTAGCCATACGCTGCGTTCCTCTCTGTCAAGGTACAAGCCAATATAGGCATATGCATGTCTAAGTGTTAGTTGTGTGTGACTCATCTGTACACAAATTATTGTTTCTTTTTTATGTATTTTTTTGTGACAATGTCATAATTACTATCAAGTGACAGTTTAAGTTTTGTATGCATCTGTGCGGAACTAAACTTGTGTGCACATTTCACCCCACAAAAAACGTCAGAAAAATTGTAATAGTAAATTGTCCCTTTGCCCACTCCCTCCGTCCGGTACGGAAGCCGTGTTGCTCGAAACCTGTGGTATTTAACTAAAAGAGGTGCTAAGATATAAGCTGTTACAAGTGCATACTAATAATTATGTAAACAACTGACACACATGTCGACGTGTCATATGACAGACTTATGAGGGTGTGTTACATAAAACTGCATTAGGCAATAAGGTCTCGCCGTGCATAATACGTCGATCTTGATTTTAGATGAACGAAGGAAATCGGTTTCCGTTAAACTTAGAAAGTTAGTGTTGCACCCAATACGTGTGCTACATTTTATGAGACTACGCTGACATGCTAATGTGGACCTGGGGCATAAATTGTTGTAGAGGAACCTAGCAATGTTAATGGTTCAACATATTGTCTTTTATTTATACAGAATTCCGTCTTTTTTCCTTACGATTTAGACAAAGTCTTTAATACTTGATCAATTGGCATATTTGAGTACTATTATTTCAGACACTCAGAACTGAGAACCAATTTTTTCAGTGAAATTTTTTTTAATATAAGTGACAGTTCATACAAAAAAATCTTCTCAAAAATGTAACAAATACTTTTCTTCAAACCGCATCTAAATTGGTTGAACCAAACGTGAGAAAATCGCGGAAAACATATGTATGTTTTCCGCCTATTATCTCAATCGGCCTTATATTTGTATAAATAAATATATACGGACAAATCACACAGATTGAGCTAGCCTCAAAGTAAGTTCTTATGAAAGACTTGTGTTATGGGATACTAACTCAACGATACTATATTTTATAACAAATACATATATAGATAAACATCCAAGACCTAGGTCAATCTGAAAAAGATTGTTTTCCATCTTGACCTGACCGGGGATTGAACCCGGGACCATCCATGTCGCAGGCAGGCGTGATGACCGCTGCGCCACGGAGCTCGTCAAACATATGGCCGATCGAGGGAATGGGCGTCAGGAATCATGTCAAAAGGCCATGCGGCTAGCAACCCATCACTATTTCGATTCCGTTCTCACCGACAAGCCCACCAACATGCTAAACGTGGCCTTAAGGTTTTACAGACCTGCGTTCTGTCTACCCCGCAAAGAAAAAATACATGATAGTATGTGTGTATATATGCAAAAATGTACACAGTATATTTTTTTCCTATAAACTTTAAAGTAACAAGTAATAATTGCATCAAATGCTGTTATACTTTAAAGAAAACAAGTAAAATGTATTTGAGGAAAAGTTATTGTATGAAATTTGTTTCGAATGCCGAATGCAATATGTTAATCTACTATGGCTTTGACACCGACAGTAAATTATTAATAGATATTGGGTAACATTATGTCATTCAATATGCAAATTATGTCACCGTCGTATAATTCTTTTTTTCACTTTCGACGCCGTTATTTATTGTTTAAATAAATTATTTTTTAAGACTCGTGATGGAAACAAACATCTATTTACAATTACCAATATTGTAAATGTGAAAATATGTTTTATTGTTTATGACCTGACAGTTTCTTAACGGCAAAACGGTCGGCCAATTTTTGAGATCGTTTTTAGATTACCGTATTAAACAAAGAAGAAGAGTGCTTTGATATTACCGAGTGTAATAGAACAACTTTAATAAAGAAATATAAACTTACTCAAATATTTTATTCATCGTAAGATTATTGGTTAACGTTAATATTTATTACAATTTATTGTTTACAAAGTTTATCAGGCATATCAAGGACTGATTCTGGCAAATTATTATAATAGCTTATATAGTTCCTCAAAAACGAATCTCTAACCCTGCTAAGCCGATACCGCGGAAAAAACAATTTGTTTTTATTACGCAATTACCTATCTGTAAAATCACTTACTTTTTGACAAGAGAAATATTTTCCCGAAGCATTAAATTTATAAACACACACTGACAAATCACTGTCATTATATTTATTTCTAAAAACAATACGCTGAGAGACGCTCTCTGACCTAGGCCGTAAATTGTAATATCGGGAGTTTTTCGTATGTATGCAGGTCATTAGACAATTAAAATAAGGAAAGTATCCAAGCCTAGCAGTTGCCACGTCTGTCTGATCCTCCTAATAGCGTAAGCTGCTGAGCTACATTGACATCAGCTTTTTTTTCTATAGTTATTACGTGAGCACACCATTAAACATATCAACGATTTCTTGTCTTCATATTCATTAAGTATACCAACTGTCAAAACTGAAAGAAACATCTGCAAATACCTAATTCTTATTAAGTATGATTCATCACATTGGACTTAAATTGATAGCGATCAATTCTTCACTGTCAGTAAAATTAAACACGAGCCGAACAAGTAACTTCATTTATTGACTACTAGATCGTTTAACAATTTGTTTCGGGCTTGTCGTAATAGGTACTTTCTCATCAATAAGAAATAATGAAGATACATGTATGTATAGCATATTTAATGATGTTAACGCGAAAATAGTAACTGATTTTACTTTCAATGAAATGAAAAGAATCATGCTTGAAAAAAAAAACTACATACTTCCTAAATTTTTATCTCTAAATGCCATTATGTATTAAGATTTTTTTCTTACTCCATCAAAAAATGGCTGTTATTATAAACTAAGTACAATATATATGCTCCAATATTTTTTTAATTCAATAATTACATCATCTGTCATCATTCATCATTACGTGTAGGTGACACGGTCAATCAACCATGCACACCCTGGTGTCAGAGTTCTTCGGAACCGCCTCTCGGCCCCTAACGTGGTTCTTTTAACGACTACCAGATGGCAGCCGGGACCAACGGCTTAACGTGCCTTCCGAAGCACGGAATCATCTTTATTATCAGACAATCAGGCATGAATCATGCCTGCAATGTCCTAACTAAACTGGAAACAACTTAACAAAGTATGCTTCCCATGGGAATCGAACCCACGACCATCGGGTCAACAAGGCAAACGCCTTAACCACTGGACCACGGAGGCAGTTAAATCATCTGTGTTTAGCTGCAAAACAAAACAAAACATAACTATAAACTTTATTAAATTATTCAAGTAATTTACTACCGGAGGACCGAATTGAATATTTTTCAATTATATCTGATTTGGTAGTAACAGAATTAAAATTATAAGTGGCACTCGTTGGCTGATCCTGTAAAGTCTTGATTATTCTTAACATTTCTTTCAGTTCTATTGCATCAATCATTGATTTAATAGAACTGAGATTTTACAAACAAAAATATTAGTTAAACTCTTCTAGTATTGATGTAAGAATTCTAACAGTACATCAGATTTGTTAAGCTTTTTAGTTAGAAGTGTGAATAGTAATAATTTTCCTTGGATAAATTTCATATCAACCAATGTGTGAAGCTTAGCAATGATAATAAATAAAGGTAATTGAATTTATAAATACATCTACTTCGGCGAAAACTGATTAATTGGATAAAGTGATACATAAAGAGATCACCAAATAAGAAGACGTAGTAATAAGTGCTGACGTAATTTTATAAAAAAAAATATATATTTTACATGCACGATTTGCTAATAAATAATATATGTACGTGCTATTTTTTTTCCTCTGCGGTAATAAACCTACAAATGATGTAACTGAAAAAAGAAGATTCACCTAAGTGCCAGACCATGTTGACGGAAATATTAAAAAGGTGATATTCATCTATGGCGTTTAACGAGGAATATAAATGTCAATTAGTTTGCCAGGTCATTGTATGATGAAATACAACGGATTTCCGTCTGCTGGGTTCAAAAGTGAGAGTTGAGTACCTATTTAGTCCGTTAGCATGACCTCACTATTTGAGATTTAAAGTTTCATGAGATAACTTACATGTGTTTATTTGCTTGATTTAAACTATGTCTGCAGTCCAATTGAAATAATTTATTTCCGGCAAGACATATCCAGAATTATCTGAGTAGTCGATAAGGCAATATCAATTCATTTCAATAATTGAATATTCCTTAAAGTTCCGAAATAAACAAGAAACTTTTATAGTTTACCGCTAACCGCCAGTTCGTCTATATGACGGGCTTAAGTCCATCATATAGACGGAAAAAATAAATTACAGCTTTTAAAAGCTGTAATTTAGTATGGGTATAAACATATATTACTCACGCCGAAAAAAAAATTTGTTCCTCCCATTCATATAAAGTGAGGATAATAAAATTAAGTTTGATAGAGTTTGACGATAGAAAAAAAAAGAATCATGTCCCAATTATACTCCAAACCCTAAGGCTTGACTGCCGCCAAAGAAAGACTTTCTTTCATATCGTATCAAATAGCTCCACAGCTAAATACATTTTTTTTTCATTTATTACCATTTAAAGGATCTTACAAAACGTTTTGTTGGAACTTAGCATAGCGAAACCACTAAGGTTTAAAATTATACTAAGATTAAGTTTACGTCAATGATTATAAACAAATCAGACAATAAAACGACCTGTAAGTATTTATTCACACTTTTATAAAAGAAAAGAAATAAGAAAGATTGAACAAATAGATATGGTTCAGTTATTAACTTATTCAAAGGGAACTAAGGAAATAGTCTTTAAGTTTATATTTTTATTTTTTAACCTATAATGTTATATTTATAGGCCCGATATGAAAATAAAGTTTCTTAAGGAAATAGTGAGACGAAAATCATGAAATATGTGTCGCTGATTTTAAAACTCGTGTTCAATCAAGTTCATCGCCCTTTAACACAAGTAATTTTTTTTATTCTAACACAATAAAATGTTGAAAACATCTGCATTTCAATACAATCAACAAGTGAGCTTGCAATTTTTTTTACAAATTATCCGTGCACTAGTTAGATCGACAACCTTCACATTGGTTACGTAAATTACATCACACAAAGCTAGCGCGTGGTGGGCTACTAACATGACGCCCCAAGCAGTAACAAATCGATTCAATACTCTCTCGTAACGTCTCCACTATATATTGGCGTAATAACCTATGCTAATTCATCAGTTCTACCGCGGAAGTCAGAGGAGAAAGATCGAAATGCTAGCCAGAGTACGTCCGCAACCGAATATGCAAATTGAGACGTTCACCCGGAATTCTGTTTAAAATTTACTTCGTTTACAGGTGTTGGTCCTGGTTGTGGCGTTAGGAGTATCAAATGGAGAAGAACAACATGAACCTAAAGCGGTCCTTAAGCGAGTACAGCCTAAGGAGTTCAGACTTCATTACGAGCGCATACCAGTGAAACCACAACAAGAGGCATCCCACCAGGAACTGCAATACCAAGCTCCAGAAAGTCATGAACAGCCAGCTTACTCGAACAGCATTGTTCATGAAGTCAATGAGGAGCAGGAGTCTCAAGAAAATACTGAACAGACAGGTCATCACCCTCAAGCTTCTATTCAATATGTGCCAGTGCCAGTTCATGAAGAACAGTTAGCTCACCACATTCCTCAACAACATCAAGCATACGCAGTGCCTGTTCACCATGAGAGCCAACCTGTGCATGTTCCTGTTTTACATAAAGTGTTGGCTCATCACCCAGTGCGACCTGTAAAAGTGCACCGAGTTCCCGTATACCAGCATCAAGCTGGCTCGCACTCTGACGACTCACACGATCAGCCCATCGACTATTACGTGAGTCCATTTTATATTCATGACGAAACGATTTGTACAAACATCCGATTCCAAATTTATTACAACTTTCGACTCATTTATTCATCTTGCGTTCTAATCTACTTTATCGTGATATAGTTAAGTTTGCATTCGAATAGGTTTGCTATGTAAATGTTTGAAATATCTTTTTGTTGCAGGCGCATCCTAAATACCAATACGAGTACAACGTTGATGATCCTCACACTGGTGACAGGAAGTTCCAACACGAAGTTCGCGATGGCGATGTGGTGAGGGGTGTTTACTCTTTCCACGAGGCCGATGGATCAATCAGGACTGTTGAATATACTTCAGACAAACATAACGGGTAAGACTACTTCTGAAGTTATGTAGCTTTTCAACACCGTAGACAGTAGACCTACAGAGTAGTAATTTGCAAGAGGTATGAAGAGCCCGATGTTTCTAATAGCTAGCGTTATGCAAATTTGTTATTCAATGATATATGATTAATATTTTAGAGTTCAAGAAAATTTGGATTAGTAAGTCAGCAATTTATAGTTTTCTTTAACTTACTTAGAGGAAAAAAATACTACTAATTCATCACTTTTTACCTAGTTATTATACACGCAATAAGTACATACACATCTTAGGCTAATCATCACTTACAAGCTATATAAGTTAAGCATTTTAGTATTATGTTTATTATTTTTTTGCAGTTTCAACGCGGTAGTCAAACACACCGCCCCAGGGCATCATGCGCAAGAAAATCATCATCATTAGGAGCTAGCGGATTGGAAGACTGATCAATGTTACGTCTTATTTAACAGGATTATGTGTTATTGTGATTATCGTTACTAGATGTGTAAAATAAAGCTAATTTAATTATTTACAAAGTTTTTTTTTTTATTTAGGACAAAAGCGTTGTGGCTGGATAAATTCTCTTTGCTCTCATCTACGCATTTCCCTGGTTGCATCCTCAGTTGTGGTGCTAGGTAGATATCGCAATTCATCTTTTTTGTTTCCTAATACTACTCGTACTGAAAAATAATTTGGCTAAGTTTTTACGGACAGTCTGTTAAACTTCTTGGATTAAAGGTCTTGCGTATCAATTTATTAATCTAATCTATATGTGAATAGTTTATGAAATTACGACAATTATAGTCTTTTATGTTAGATCATAAAAGATTGCAAATTGTTTTTACATCACAGTCTTTGGCTATGTCCTCCGATTCAAATCACTTTAATGAGACGGAAAGCTTACCTGAAATGTTGAGGAAGTTTTTAATTTTAATTAGTAAATTATTCCAAAGTACAACAGTAAACGTCTCATAAAAGTTAACACGCAAGCTAAAAATTACGCGTTATCACAACAATCAACATTCTTATTCAACGCAAACAAATAGAAAGCTAAAACGAAATGCGTCTATTTACCGCCATCTCATTGTACTTTAAATTACTACACAGACTCTAGTCGTTTCGTAACATATTATGTCAGTTAAATTATCACTGACATTTGTAGCCTAGATCTTGAGTGGTTGATTCTTAGACTATTTTAATTTGAAGTAATTGATGTCAAATGTGAATGATGAAGGTCTTTGGTAACATGAGTTAATTGTAATTTGATATATGGATAAGTGCTTCTATATCGTGGGTTGACCCGGATGGGAGTCCAATAGTAACAATCGATCTTGACCTTATTCTTGTTTTTATACCAGTTGAACCTGTATTAAGCTAATCGCCTTTTTGCTTTAATATCCTTTCATAATTTTAGCCTAATTTTGATATTTTACGAGAAAACAAAAGAGTGATACATACTATTTAGTTGTCTAATGATTGCTTGTTTAGTAGAGTTCAAATTATGAAGTTAATCATGTCAAGCAACACAATATGTGTTCAGTGAACTATTTAATGTATTGTCGATTAAGAGTTCAAGTTTACAACTCTGACCTCTAAAGTTCAAAGAGTAGTTGATTCGCGTGAATCTTACCTGGGTCAAGGTTATTTTTTGTTCGGTGAAAAAGTTGTGATCTAAATATTTATTTGTGATGCACGTTTCTTTACATCATTTAAAATCTACTTAGCTCAAATATTGAAGCTTCTGGGCAATGAAATAAAATTTACTGTTATTTTCGGGTTCCCTGTGCTCTACTAGTTACTAGCATATGCATCTCATTATTTTTACACCACAGAAAGTCTGACAGATGAATTTTGACTGAATTTTTGTATTTAAATCCAAAAAAATCCTCAAGACACCTACCATATCTTGACTTAAAGATAAATAAGTACTAGATTGACAATTTCGCCTAAAATTGAAAACATTTGTAAGTTAAACTCCTCAAAGAAAGAAAAAAGAAACAAAATATCATTTTGAAAGGTATATTATTTTACAACATCAGTCACAAAAGCGGAAGCTTTTGCTAGCACCCCACAGGCGTTATTTCAGACGTTTCATAAAATGTATTAAAACAAGTCTGAAAACCTGAAGGACTTACACTAAGAAAATATAATACAACAGTCGTCGTAGCATTTTGTTACAATAGCAGCATGAATAGGGCCTTGTAGTCCCAAAGATATACACATTATGAAACGTCGAGCCTCTTGCACAGTCCAAGGCTTATATCAAAAACTCGATTGATGATTGCAATTAGACTGTGAAGTGTTCCCAGCCAGTATCGCATTCCATTGTGTTTAACCTAAGTAATACGTAAGTAATAAATAGTCGTGGTTGTGTATCGCGGAGGGTGTTAGTGAGTCTAGCCTAGGAGATGTCCATGTGCCAGGCCATGGCTAACGACGGGAGCAGCAGCGGGGTGCGCGGCGTGGCCTTGCCTGCTCACTACCGCATTGAATCTGAAATTATACTTAATATTAGTTACTACTAGTACTAGTACTTAGTATTAGAATAAAAAAAATAAAGTGTCACCAATTACCACTTTACTTTATATTCATTCAATATTTTCGTAGCTATCACGAGATATGTTAAAAAATATCATTTTAGATGTTGAGAACGTTTCAAATTCTTTTAACACCATGATAATATTCATCCATTCCCGTTTCTGATCATCAGCTAGTTGAGTTCGAACAGTTTTAACAAATCGATCGATCAGCATGTACTCATTCACAAAGTTTTCATGGCGAGCTGGGAATGTTTACTCCTCAGGAATGATCGCTACTGGCTTTTGTGACCACCGGTGTTCTTACAGACGGTTCTTAGCTTAAGATTTAAACAAAGGGAAAAGATGACAGTTTAGACAGTTCCATTAGGCTCGACTAACGAGTAGCTTGCCTTTCACGACATCTCCATCTCGTCCTTCTACTAGCTCTTCTAGACACCAATATTCTAAGAGAGGTTTCTTAGCTAAAGAATAGACATTGGGTATCCTTACCCGTTGTGGTCATCAGCAGAGGAGTTGACAGTGCGCACAGTGCCATCGGGCTCAACCAGGGAGTACTGGCTCTTCCCAAAGTCTCCATCCCGAGCCTCCAACTAGCTCTTATAGACACCAATATTCACAGAGATGTTTCTTAGCTAAAAAATAAGAAATAGGGTATCCCTACCCATTGTGGTCATCAGCAGAGTAGTTGACGGTGCGCACGGTGCCGTCGGGCTCAACTAGGGAGTACTGGCCCTTCACAACGTCTCCATCCCGAGATTCCCACTGGCTCTTTTGGTCACCGGTGTGGCCGTCAGCGACGCCGTAGTTGAATGTGTAACGGGGGTGGGACTGGAACAAAAGGGCCACAAATTATATATAATTTACATTTAAATATGCAATATCACTTATTTAGATGCATGTAGTATTCAACACTACCCGCTTCGTTAAGGCTTATAGTAGAAAAAGCCCTATTTAGCAACATGATTAACAAAATAATCGTAACGATCAAATGTACACTTTCATGTTTTGTGTGACACTACTGTTATTAAAATTGATACTTCATATTCAGAGAAAGGTCATCGAGAATCAGTTCATTACATTTTTATTTTAACTATTCGTATTTACATACCTTAATATTAGCATACCTTTTTTACTTATTTTTTTTTAGTAAGTAGTATAGTAGAAAAACCTCTTACATAAATTTCAACAGGGGCGGCTGCGTGTGCGATGGGTGCTCGCAGCACGGGCGCATGAGCAACGACGGCCCCGTGACCTAGGAAATAACTCAAATAAATATTGTTCGATAAAATGATCACAGATAGAACAATCGCTGGGGACAGAGACACTTGGAGTAATAAAGGGGAGGTTTTTCCCAGCAGTGGGACATAATAAGCTAATAAAAAAATTACCACAATAAAAACATAAATAAAACACGACTAAGCAATAGACTAAGTCGGGTTTTTAATGGACTCGTACCCTATATTTTAATTTTTTCACTATAAGACTCCCGATATTTTCTTTTTTTTTTCATGAAAAATTCAACGACATTCCCTTAAAGGGGTGACTCAAACTATCAATATGAATTTTTCGTATGGGACTAATGTTAGGACCACGAATTCTTTAAACTTTCCCACACTTATCGCCAGGATGGCTGAAAACTTGTATGAAAATGTTGAAATATTTTAGGGTTCCCAACGTTGGTGCCATAGGAAAATTTGTTCATATTGACGGGCTGAGTCACCGCTTTGAGGTATGTGAGAGTATACACGCTGTATATATATTTTTAAAAATTTTATCACATCACACTCAAATTTTTCATACCTAATCCAAGTCCATACGCAGGCGCCGCAAGGGCCGGAGCATAAGCTCCAGCATACCCATGTCCCAGGCCTAGTCCGAAGGCCCCATGAGGAGCAAGCAGACCAGCACTGGCAGCGCAGACCAAGGCATAGGCGAGGATTATCTGTAACCATGAGGGCTTATTATAAATAGCATATGCCGTGTGGTTCCCGGCAGAGTAGAATAGGACCACTCCAATTCTTCCCGTGGATGTCGTAGAAGTCGACTAACCGGAAAAACTCGGAAACAAAAGCTTAACAAAGCTATAAACATCAAAATGACCTCTCCAACCCGTCTGGCCAGCGTGGAGATTTTTGAACACCTGTTTAAAGATTAGCAAAGTATGCTTCCTAGACTGACCTAGCGAAACTGTTTATGATTATCCACTAAGTAAAACACGTTAACACTAATAATAAATGCGTAAGTAACAGTGTCTGTCTGTTACGACTTCACTGCTACAAGAATCCTAATCAAGAAGGCTGTCTAGAAATTTGGTATAAAAATAGTTTGAGCGCTAGTCGCAAGGAAGGTATCTTTCATCCCGGAAAAAGGTTCATAGGGTCTGCGTTCACGCGAGTGGAGTTGCAGGCAAAAGCTAGTTGATAAAAGGAGAGGGTCGTGCTCCTGCAGTGGAGACTGGAAGGACCTGATGATGATGATGATGATGAAAATAATAAAAATACGGATTACATGAGCAAAATGCGAAATAAACGCAAACTATGAATGAAATGTTTGGAATTCCTATACTGAACATGCTTCTGAGCGCAATAAGACATTTAATACTCACACACATATAAAAGTTATCTAATGAGGTTTGAAAAAAATTTTAGTGACACTACATTAAAATTTAAAAAAAAATGGTATGGTTTCATATTTTAGTCAACAAGGACTCTGTTTGTCTTCGTCATACGAAAGCAGGATTGAGAAATCAAATCGGGTTAATGATAACTTTTTACTTACAGAATTTCATTTCAAATATTTTTTAAAACATTTATGCCACATATCTAAGAAGGCTACACAAAATTAGATTTTTTAGTTTTTATGTTAACATCTTCACTGGAGCCACATTTAAAGCACTGAAAACCACTTTACCTTGGCGAACATTTTCCTATTGTTTCTAATCTAACACAGTACTTCACCGGAGCACTAGGGCTTGTGTGCCGAATTGTCAGATAACAGGCTTTATATAGAGGCTGTCCTATAGGTCCTATACTGGTCCCAGTTGTGGCGCAGGAAGTATACGTATGCACATATATCTAGTGGGCGCTGCCCGAGAGTAAACTAGATCGTTAGAATATACAAGATACGACACTCATTTACCCTGCAAAATGATTTTAATTTTTGTCAGATTGCATCCTACATGGAAAACACACATTTTCATAGTTTTGAGACGCAGAAGAATCCCAATTACTTAATATTATAAATGCAAAGGTGAGTTTGTTTGTTAGTTACGCTTTTACGCATACACGTAATAGGTTAGGGTACTGAGTAGGACATAGACTATATAACACGCGGGCGAAGCCGTGGGCAAGTGCTAGTATTTCATATTTTGTTTTAGAAGCAGGCATAAGAAACAAACAATGTAGACAAATAACGGAGCCCCGTAGGTCGTTATGGCCTCTCTTATACTACGCTACGCATCCAACAAGCTTCGGTAGAAGGGCTATAACCAAATGCTAGTTTTATGTTGTCAAGAATATATATAATACTTGGTATAAATAATTTGGGATGCTGAAGGCTGTATGAAGTGGTGAAATAAAACTACGAGAACAAACCGTAGACCCTAGCTAAAAAGCTGTAAAACATATAAATATCGGTTGCATATAGAAAAAAAAAATGCAAAAAAATGTTATTGTTAGAATTAAGGATATAGAAAAGCAAAATAGTTTCTATAAATATTACTCCGGAATATTATTCAGGAATACGAAGATTTTACAATAAACTAATTAGGGACAGAAAAAATATACTTCAGTGTTAATAGATTTATATTTTTAAATGAGATATTGTATAATGTGATCAACAAACACATAACTGATATTACGTACGAAAGTAGAACTAATTCGATTCATGTCATGTCCATACAATTTCAACATTGCTATATTAGTTCACAAGGAATTGGTAATATACTTTAAATACCTATAAATACAATACTAGCACAAACCGCAGAATAAATTAAGGTCGTGTACTTGTGCATTTTGTCGTGATTATTGTTATAAAAACAGAAGTACAGTCGAAAGCTCGCCTGTCCTTCTCGATATGATGTCAAGGAGTAATTGCTAATCTGATATCGACACCACGATTAAACGTTATCAAGTTGTTGAGCTGGTATTGCCATTTTTATTACATAACTGCCAAAAAAGGAGAGTATTGTTTTGTGAGTTTATGTATGTAAGTAGATAATTATGTTTGTATGTTAGTTTATTTTTCCAACATTACTTCTAATTGCTTAATTAGTTTTGGACGTATCGATAGAATCCTTACACACTTCCAAATAACGTAAACTATTATCTGAGTAGGCATGTTATTTTTTCCTTTTAATAATGCTTGTTAGTTTGTTGCAATATGTTCTATGTCCAGGTAGTGACCGTCATCATCAATGCTTTCGGAATATTATCAATAAATTTGGTAATGAGGTGAGATTTATTCCCAGTAAAAGTACTTGTCATCTTTTTTGAGGATCAATTAAGTGCGTTTGAGTCCTATCTTGCTTGATGGAAAGCAACAATAAGGTCTAGGGTGGTACACGCATACTCAAATAATGCCTATTCACTCTTAAAATGCGCGGACGGAATTCCATTCCTTAGCAGTTCACATAATGAAGGAAGAGATATAATATCGAGAGGTGCGATGAGCAGGAATAATGAACAATTGGCCAGTTTTTTAATCACAAAGCATGATGGAGTCTAGAGATAAAGTATAGTATAATCAAAGCTTTGATTATTTATGGAATTAAAGGTTACAGTTATAACTTTTCTTGGAATTTGATCGTATTTCCTACAATTACAATTTTAAGTTTGAGGAACATTAAAATGTATAATATTTGTGTAACAATATTAAATTTAAGATTTAAATTAATTATTCGAGAGCAACATATTCTTCTTCCTCACCTTATACTATTTTAAGTAGGGTCGGGATTGCATGTAAGTTTCTTTTCCATTTTGCTGTTTCTCGTGACATTAGGGCCACCTTCTTCGTAACCTTCATTTTCCCCACACTATCATTCTTGCACTCTATCTATATTTTTTTGGTCGCTTTACGGCTTTTCTTGTGCCAAGTAACTTTTATATTCAGTATTTTTCTAGTTTTAAGACTCTTTTCACTCTCTAGCTTGTCCATTATTGGAGCTACTTTCTTGTTGCCTCTCCAGACACATTTCTTATCCTATTCCTTCTAGTCACTCCACTCATCCACCTTAACATTCTCAAAACAATACGATAACTATAAAAGGACCTTCAACTAGCCTACATTCTGTTCCATTATAGCCATTCCCTGCCCCAAAAAAGAACAATAAATATAAATTCATAAACAACGATACCAAATAGGGACCTAAGTGCGAGATAATTACTGTTACAAAAGGGGCGTGCAATGGGCGGTTATAAAAGGTGATATACTAAATATAGACCGACAAATCACTCGACATACTTCAATAGACAATTTAGTCAATAATATAGAGCTATCTCCTACAAATATTTGTGGAATCGATGAAAGAACATTCCAATTTTAAACGAAAGAAAAAAAATTGTGTTTTTTTCGAGTTCATATATATGAATCAAAGAAATGGACATATGTATAGATACATACATATGTATGTCATCCTTTCATAACTACTAAATGCCTTAATAGATTTGGACGTATAATATCATTAGAACTTCTACACGCGCGTGTGACATTATAAATTTATTGCCGAGGCAATCAAATTTGCTTTTTTAAAATAAAGTCTTGATATATTATTTATAGTCTTCTTTTTATACAAATAGTAGATTTTTGGTATCAAAAGAGATTATATATCATTAAAGTGTCTGAAAATAAACCTGTCATTTCATAAAATTTTATGCATCCTTCTTAAGGTTTTGAATTTTACAAAGAAATAAGTTATGCATTGAATAAGTAGTAAAAAAATAATCATTCGTGAGTGAAATTGTTTGTAAGCTTTTAGTTTATCTGTCCAAGGTATTTGATTGTTAAGCAAAGTTATGCAGGCACGCCTCCATTTCAACATTTAAGGGATATGCAGGTAAAATCTACGTAGGTGGATTGTCCATTTAATTGGTATACGCCATGAACGAGAGTGATTGGGGTGGACATTTGTGACCAAATAAATGGACATTTTGATACCCTCCTCCACATCTACTACCAAATAAATTGATGTTTTTGATTTTTTGAAGTTTATAAGAAGGATTTTAGTATAAGGCTTTATGTGCAATCAAGGAATCGAAAGATAACAAACAAAGTATACAACAATTAATGATTTAATTAAATTATTTTGCAGTTAGACTTAATTGTCAGAAATTAGTGTACGATTGTGATGGTACCAAAAAAAGATGGCCTCAGGCCGTCCGCTCGCCTTAAAAACATACCTTATTATGGACCATAGTATAAATACTGTAACAATGAGCATTATTTAAAAAAATGAAAACCCGACAGGCTTTTTGGATAATTTTTTGCTTACGTAACCTATAACACTCCGGAGAAAAATATGAATCTATACTATACTAATCGAATACAATACACTTAACTAAACTAGAAATCCAACCATTTAGGCTACAGGAAGCAATAATGTAACAGACATACTTACATACATAGATACGCGCTAAGAACATTACCCTTCTTCTACGTGGGTCAGTAATAACAGCGGACTCCAAGCCACTACAGCTGAAGATCCTACAGGAAAGAAGGTCGGATAAGGAAGCGATGTATGTTTATAGGTATTTTAATCTTAATTCATTCTTGTTCTTTTTTAAACTTTCACGCTTTAAACACATAATTATTTATATAAACAGGACTTAGCACGAACCTCACTCAATCACACACTCGCTGCCACCACGATGGGTGTAATCCCATTGAACGTCAGCGTAAAGAAATAAATAAAAGGTTCTTGCTAAGTCCTGTTTATATAAATAATTATTTAGTTCATTCTCGTCCAACGTCCTAGCTGGAACTATTGAACTCATAAAGACACCCATGTCAAATCATTAATATGTATGCAGTTAATTACTTCAGGTTTGTGGTACTTCGGTATAATCTCTAAATGAATGGATCATCGGAACTCATACCAGCTCTTAGTTGTGATAATAGTACTAATATTTAAGGTACACGTTGACTTAGCTGCAGTATTTGCATTTAAAGTTGATCATAAAGTATGACGCATATTGTGCTTCCAATGTCAATACTAGGCATTGGTTTATATTTTCTAGAAGACAGATCTTGTTAAATTAATCTAGTGGCAAAAATTCCTTGCAATCAATTTTATCAAGTTTTTATAAAGTTTTGTTGACCAACTAAAGAAGAAGGCTGGTGTCATGTCGTATCAAGAACTAAAGTCTAAAGCAGAGGATAGAGAAGTTTGGCGTATACTTCATCGAAAAGAGCTACAAAGCTATTAAATAAGGAGAAAAATCAATCTTATTAAAATTTGGTTGTAAAAGTATATGACCGTTTAATATTATTATCATTTCACCAGTTAAGATTTCAATAAATTTTTTTTACTAATATATTGGTTAGTAGACATTTATCTTTATCGCTCTCAGTTGGTTTGATGTCAAGTAGAGCCAATAGTCTGACTCATCTGTTCAATGTCAATGACCTCGCCTACAGTCCACTTTGTCACTAGACTTATTGGGTAAAACTGGTTTTGTAGGTAAATTAATCACAGCTTTGAACCTAATACCTATAGATTAGCAGTGCTAGTAGGGTTACTGTGCGCTTTTGCTGTTTGATTAAGACGCTATATTTAGGTTGCACCGGTTGTGTTTATGGTCATTATGGTCCCAGTAAATGTACAAAACTAGGGGTAATACTTTCATGTTCTTTCAAGCTTTTGTTACTTAATTATAAAAACAAATATTTAGTACAATGTAGTCTGACTAACGTGACTTGGATAACAACGCTTATAGAAATAAGGTACACACTTACTAATTGAAAATTTAGTGCATATTAACATTTAAAAAAAAATCATGAATGTATTTTAAATAAATCTTTGCGATTTGTGTGTTTATTTTGTTAGATACTTTTAGATGAAACGTGAAACCCCTTGATAGTATTTGGGGTAAAATAAACACTTCGTAATGCTGTTCGTGAGTTTTATCTATATATAGATATATATAGATGGTTAAGCTGGAGTTAGCATTCACAAACGAAATTTCCACCAAAGGCGATGTTGAAACTGACCTTAATACCAAAACTATAAGAAGCCAGGCCCACACAATACATACAATGGAGCTCATGCATTAAATACATGCGCTCAATCAATAAACATTCCTTGAAATTAGTAAGCCTACCATTAAAATTAATGAAGAATATTACAATTGGTAAATTAAATTGAGCCTTCGTTTGTTAACATAAGCTTAAACTCAATATTGAATAAACCATTATAATGCTGAATGATTTGTTGTTCCTTATCTTTAATGTCGATCATTAGAAACACGTGTTCAACTATACATAACTATACAGCGTGTTAATTTACCTTTAACATTCCCTTAAAGTGGTGACTCATATCGTAAATATGAACCGCTCTTCTTAATCGACCAATGTTGGAAATTCCAATTTTTTTTTTGCGTTTGTGTAAAAATGTCAAAAAAAATTTATTCGCAGCAGGAAAAGTTGTTTATATTGACGGGCTGAGTCTCCCGTTGAAAGGTATATCGAGGGTTACTTTACACGCTGTATAAATTTTTATATGTTTTCCAAGTTAGTCATAAGATTGATTGAACTCATAAATAAATATTAATTTAGTAAATGTATTTAATATGTAATTGATATATTTTGTGATATTTTTCTATAATGCATGTATTGAAATTGTGTGAAAGAGCGGAACTCGCCAGATACAGGTTTATTCAAACTTAATTAGTGAGCCCTTGCTGCATGTTTTGTAAAGTGAAAATTATTTGATGAATAAATAATTTTGAATCTTTGATTTTTTTTTGAAGATATTCGTTGGTATATATTGCTATTATGTTCCTAATGACAATAATTTACAGGTAAACACATTTTTTTTATTTTAACTTGAAAGTAGCCCATATTATTAACATTCAGCACGATTTTTTTGTTTTTGTTGGATTTATTGGAAAATGCTCATGAAAAAAAACTCGTTTCAGGTTTGTCCGCTTTAATTAAAAATATAGCCATATTTTTATTATTTTTCTAACTTTTTGTAAATTTTATAATGTCTAAATTAAGCTTAATGTTGTCCGTAACTACATGCCCAAATTTCATTTTTGTTGAATAAATCAATACAGAAATAATACTAAAAACTAAAAATTCTTTATAGAAAACGCCAATTTCATAGGTAGGAACCTAATACTTAAAAACCATAGACCTTGTAAAAACCTACATCAAGAAAGCGCATAGGGACGATAATTTACACTTGTTCCAAATATTACATTTCAAAAAATATTGCTTGTAATAAAAGCAATCCTTTATTTTTCGTTACCTTATTAAAATAATACAATCCCCAGATTTGATCTAGTTCCGGTTCGTTTGTTATACAATAACGCCGCAACAGCTGATCTAATCGAGATCAGATGCTCGCAGAATAATGAAGTTAAAGAAAGCTCGGATGAAAAGTAGTGTCTACACACCTTGAATACCTTACCTTAATATTTAAATTAGGTAACCAAGAAGAGTAGTATTTTACACTCAAATTAGGTCTACCTAATTATTCTATGCTTTATATTAATTTTTCTGGCCAGCGTAGAGAGTGTAAGCCAAATCCTCTGACTGCTGCTAATACGTGACTCTGGTAGTACAGAGAGGGTTGCGCTCCTGCAGTGGAGACCAAAGAAAGACATGATGATGATGATATTAATTTCTAGGTTTCCGTACCCAACGGGTAATAATGGGACCCAGTTATTTCAATGTCCATCAATCCGTCTGTCACAATCTACTGAACCGTTATAGGTAGAGAATTGAAATTTTCAAAGAATGTTTATAGCTGTCATAGCAAAAAACAATAAAGTAAAAATAAAATTTAAAATGAGGAGGGAAGGAGATTATAAGCATGCATTGAGCATATTTTGTAGTTAAATATTAGATGGTGATGGACGTGGAACCTTTCGTGTACGATTCCAACTCGCACTTGGCCGGTTTTATTATGGTGAATAAGTGAAAAAGAGATGCATTTGAGTTGCCGCCAATTTGTTGTCAATGTGGGTCAAATGTGGGTTAAAATAATATATGATTCTAATGACACCACATTCTGATCTGTTCAGACATTTAAAAGGTGGAATAAAGAATATCACATACAACCCTGAAAACATTACATGTCTTTTTGGGCAGTCGGGTGCACAAACTTGGAATTAACCGTGCATGCGCGATAATTGAGCCTTATAGTGATGTGGGTCAGAAAATTGTGAAACAGGAAGTTACACATGCAAAATATTAAAACTAGAAATATGGGCGGCGACAAGGATAAGAGTCACTTTACTGGTTACATTTATAATTAATGGATTGCATGATATATTAAACACCATTTTAATTCAAACATGTTGAAATTCAAATTAAATATCAGTGATTTACGGACATGACTTACATTTATTAACAAGGTAAATTGAACTTATACGTGTTTATATAAATAATTAGCAGCTCTATCCAGTTGCACCCGAGCATGTATTTTACCTATAAACCTTTATCATGTATCACTCTATCTATTGGTAAAATTTAAATGAAAAATCCGTGCAGTAGTTTTTGATTTTGTAGCAAAGAGACAGACAGGCAGACGCGTAAGAGGACTTTGTTCTATAATATGTAGTGATTTATTATTAAGAACTGTTGCTGAATTGTATCTCCAGCGTATTTTATAACACATAAGCTTCTTCCAGTATCTTCCAGTTGTTCCTATCTTTGGATTTTCTACTCCTCACCCACTCATTTTGATGTCTTCTTCCCATCGCTTGTATTGCCCCCACTCTTTCTTTTGCCGTTAAGAGGACTCTTCTCGTACTTTTTTATATTCTTTTTTATTTATTTTGTTTGTCAACAGTTGTTACAATAAAATTTGTCGCGGACAATTATAATCATTATAAGAACTAATTACATAACCTCTTACTGATAAACACCACATCGTATTGATAAGATAAATATCTTAATCCTAATCCTAACTAATATTATAAATGCGAAAGTGAGTTTGTTTGTTTGTTTGTTACGCTTTCACGCCGTATCTACTGAACCCATCATCATGAAATTTTGCATACACATAGGTTAGGGTACCGAAACGGACATAGGCTATGTATGTATGCTATGACGGGTAGCGAAGCCGCGGGTAATAGCTTGTGCTAAATAAAAACTATTTTGCGGCTCAACGCTTAAAAATAGTAGGTATAAAGTATTAGGTCGGGTAAAAAGTAATTTCGTATTTTTATGTGTAAAGTTGTAATCAAATATCTTTGGTAATGTTATATGTATCTGGCTGAATTAGATACCATCTGAAAGGTACAATTTTTAACAATTATAAAGAAATGTACAAAATATTTTCCCTTAATTTTTTAACTGTTTCTTTGTTTATCAAAAATGTATCAGATCGACGAAAAAAAATTAACATTTTAAAAAGTTAATTAAAAAATAAAGAAATTATGCAAAATACGCAGAAAGTGAATTTTGGTATTTATGAACATACCGCAGTCCCAGTAAGAATAGCACAAAGTTGGTTTTTAAGCGTTTTGTTCCTGAGAATTTTCATGTCAAAGTTACACCTCTTTACGGACGGATAAAATCTTCATACAAAATACGAAATTACTTTCTCCCCGACCTAATATATTTACAGCAGAATTTGGAATAGAAAAAAAAAATAACTTTTAACATTAAAAATATTTAACAAAAGTGATATTCTTAAAAATGAGAAGTTTTTGAACATAAGTATTGAAAAAGAACATAAATTAATTGTTGACCACACCAATCTAATTTCAGATATTGCTATCACGTTAAAAATTCAGGTCAAATTATACACTGCTATAAAAGTTGCAACAAATGTCAATCACTTCAAGCGATTTATTAAGTTAAGCCTATTAAGTTCGTTTGTTGGTTCTATATGAGTTAATAATATTTATTGATTAAGATCTCTAGGTTTGCTGACATAATGTTTCTAACATAGTTATATATATATTTTTCTTCTTATTCAACTTAAGTTAAATAATATCTATCAAAACGTATATGAATTTCTATGTAAATAACATACACTGTACAATTAAAATGTATAAAAGATTGTTCAGATAAAGGAAATATTTACCAAAACTCAAGTTCTAAAACTAAGTAGCTTTTAATAGGTTTCATGATTTAATGCGGACACTATAGTTTTACAAACCCAGGGGTGAAATTCCTCCTTAGTAGTCATTTACTTTTTCTTGCTGACTTTGTGGAAAGAATGAAATTGTTTTAAAAGTTGGGATGTTCAGCCAACTGTAGTGAATAGATTTTATCGGTGCATATTTTATTTATTTATTTAAAAAGCTTTATTGTGCCTTAGAAGCTACAATAGGTGGAGATCGAAGTAGATTGGCATCATTGTTAGGTATCAAAGATAGACCAGACAGAGGATTTTTAATAGTTACCTACTAAAGAATTTTCATATATAAAAGGGTTTAACACTTTTCAGAGCTTTAAACCTTTATAAGATACTGTAAGACTAGATTGTTCACATAGTGATATCCATAGATACCAGTGGTGATATCCAATTAAAATTTGAGATAGTCATCGCAGTTCCCACACCTTTGATAATAATTCTAAATTGATCGTAATAACTAGCTCTAAAGATATAATTACCTATATTCAATTGCTCTTGATATACTCGTCATGTTAATTGCCTAAGAAAAGACTGCTGCCTAACTACTTATTTTAAGACTTAGAATCCAAAGTATGAAATTTAAATCG
This sequence comes from Rhodophaea formosa, assembly GCA_963082605.1. Taxonomy (NCBI): domain Eukaryota; kingdom Metazoa; phylum Arthropoda; class Insecta; order Lepidoptera; family Pyralidae; genus Rhodophaea; species Rhodophaea formosa. The sequence goes on along the minus strand of OY720208.1, from coordinate 8,134,079 downwards.
AATCAATTGGACAAGATGCAATCTTAAGCAGTATCAGTACAACTTTGTTTCAAATTGGTGTCGTAGTGGGCATAAAGGTGGAAAGCCGAATCAAAGTAGTGATGGGTTGCTAGCCGCATCGCCTATCAATGTGATTCCTTAGATTTTCGCCCAATCCTTTGACCAGCTTTTACGGTCTGCGCGGGAAAAAAAGCAGCTGGAATGTTTTTTCTTTTCTCCGAAACTAGCATGGAAGAACCACGTTTTATAGTACATGTATTATACTCACTTGTATCATCACCATGAATTCTTTCAAAGAATCAAAATAAGGGTATAACTGTCTTAAAAATATAAATAGAGTAAGCGTACACATGCGAATGTATGTGTTTATTTCAGGCTTATTTTTAGCTATTTGTAGCAGTTGATAAGTTGTTAGGCAGACAAAATTTCCTGCCACTTACGACCGAATTGTAGAATCGACTTCCTGCGGCGATATTCCTAAATCGATACGACATTGAAACCTTCAAAAACTGGTCAAGTGCGTGTCGGGCCACGCGCAGTATAGGGTTCCGTAGTTGCGAATGACAACTTTGAGTACACACTGACACTTGCACCTCACAGTTTAACGAAACATCTTACAATAAAGATTGTATGAAATTTTACATTTTCCTGTACATTTTATAAGTTATATTATGTATAGCCTATAACTTTTTAGTTTGTACTTAGTACCCAGCTCTGATAGTTTTCCTTTCAACTTCAGTATATATACTGTTGCTGTAATTTTTTTTCACGTATCTATATATAAACGTTTAGGAAATAGAGGGGGGGGGACACGTACCTCTAACAAAAATTTGCATAAATATTTCGGAAACGGATCCCTAAATCGAAAAATGGTGTTCTCAACTTCACAATATTTTTTAAAGACCTTTTTAACGATACCCCACACGATGGGTAAGTAGAGAAAAAAAAATTACTCCCCCACTTTACTTGTATGGGAGCTACCCAAAAAAAAATTTTTTTTCAAGATTTTTTTCTACGACTTTTTTGCCATGATTAATATACATACTCATACCAAATTACAGCTTTCTAGTACTTATAGTCTCTGAGTAAAACCGCGGACGGACAGACAGACAGACAGACAGACATGGCGAAACTATAAGGGTTCCTAGTTTACTACGGAACCCTAAAAAACGAGTCTGTTTTCTCAAAAGGTTGGTAACGCTCTTGTCATACTCCTGGTGTTGCAGTTGTCCATGGGCAGCGGTGATCACTTACCAACAGGTGATCCGATTGCTCGTTTGCCGTTCTATATCATACAAAAAGAAATCGCAGTTTTTGGGAGGTATAAATTCGTTAACTTTTCAAGGTAATAAAAACGTTTCTATTATATTATTATGTAACTGGAATTATCACCTGTACCTACTTTTATCGATGTTTTCGTATTCTCTCTGCTATTAAATGTGCTCTAGATAGTGACTAATTTCCATAGGTTTCTGGAAGTGTCTCTTATTTCGACGGTGGTTAGCGTGTCGCGTGGTTGCGACAATAAGACCGTGTCAGGGCCGCACCCGGTGAATGTCTGCGGTATGCGTGCAACTGAATTAAACATATCACCATTCTTAAAACGTGGGATTGACAACGGATATCGATGATTGATACACATGCCCTTTGCTTTAAGGTGGGATCAATATGTCTCAAATTTAATCGAATATAAACTTTTATTTTTAAATAAAGATAGTATTATATTATAAAGTCGATGGGTCAGTTTTAGAGCTTTAGACTCACTATCACCTATGATCACTACCACTGTAAACATTGCTTTCTGGTTGTCCCTGAGCTCCATTTGTCCTGTAAATGATAAGGATACGATTACAATGTATCTTTTTTAGGTAAAAAAATATTTTTTTTTTGCCGTTTGGTTCCCTGCAGAGTAGAATAGGGCCACTAAATAAATAGGAAGCTAAAAAAGCTTATAAACATTAAAGAGACCTCTCCAACCTGTCTGGCCAGCGTGGATAGTGTAGGCCAAATTCTCTGACTGCCTTGGCTAATACATGGCTCTATTGGTAACAGAAAGGGTCTTGCTGCTGCAGTGGAGACTAAAAAAGACACATACGATGAAGATGATGAATTTATATTTTGCTGAGAATTTTATTAATTTTATTTTAACGGCTGGCTGTGCCATGAGCAAATCCCATACAGAAGCAATACTTACTGTTAAATGAATTGTTAGAATTAAAGTTCAGTTTGACTATAACTCAACATTTCACTATTCTCCAGGAAAGATAAGAGAGCAGTTATGCATTTAGATGTTTTTTTGTAGTATTAAGTATGTGTTTGTAACTTTAGCTTGTACTCTTAGATGAGCCAACTAGCAACACATCATTTTGTTTCTTTGCCTATTTTTTTTCAATTCGATTTTATTAAGAAGTAAATATAAAATGATGATAGACGCTAGTCACGCTGATCTATTTGCAATAGTATTTATTTGAATTGGTATGTCCATGACATCTTTATTTACGGTAAATAAGTAAAGAAACAAAAAGTCTTTGATTTATATTATTATTTCATGACACGATATCAGATCATTAAAATGAAATAATTGTGTATGCACGATATTTGTTCATAAGTTTTATTATGTTCGAAAAAATTCTAATTATTAGTCTAGAAAATGAAATAAATCATGTATTCAATTAATATATAACGATAAAAGTATTCAGCAAAGTTAAATATAGCTCAAACGTCCTTGTGAGGTAATACACTGACACTCCCACTTGCTCCAGTTACAAGCTTTGCACTTTCACCATCATTGTGAGGTGTTGCAATATGTATAGCTATACTGAATAAATGCTGATACAGATTTGTTAATCAGCTCTCTTGGAACAATTACTTCTGCAATTAAAATTATATAATACTTTTTTACTAGTCATTTTTACTAATAGTTTATTTTTATTCCAAAGTCATTTCGTGCTGATTTAAGTGAAATAAATATGTTATCTTTGGTTAGTATTTCTTGCATTAACTAGGACTTCACTTGACATAATTTTAATTTACATCTCAATTTCTATTTTATACCTATCTTAGTTCATATGGGTTTGAAATAAGATACTCCTCCTAACTAATATTATAAATGCGAAAGTGAGTTGTTTGTTAAAATTGAAAATATTTGATGAAAAAGAATTCGCCACAGGTAGGATATTCTTATTCTTTTTCATCACATATTTTCAATTTTAATAATATACCGAGCATTGTTATTCTATTTATAAACCATTTAAGTGAGTTGTTTGTTTGTTTATTTATTTGTTTGTTACGCTTCCACGCCGTATCTACCGAACCGATCTCCATGAATCTTTTCATGCATATAGATTAGGGTACTGAGAAGGACATAGGCTATATATTATGTGGGCGGAGCCGCGGGTTACAGCTAGTATTAGATATAAAATGAAAATAACTACATATTATAAAACAAAGTCCTCCACCGCATACGTCTGACTGTTCGCGATAAATTCAGAAACTACTGCACAGATTTTCATGTGATTTTCACTAATAAAAGGAGTGATTAATGAGGCAAGTTTATAGGTATAACACATGCCTGAGCGTAGCCGGGGAGGGTTGTTGGTAAGATATAAAATTAAAATTATGCACTGAACCTAAACTTGGAAAAAAATAAGGTATTTTGTTAAGAGCATTATTTTTTATTTATCTTAATTTATAATATTCAGGTAGTATAAATATCCACTGAGAGGCGGTTCCGAAGAACTCTGAAACCAGGGTGCGCATGGTCTACCGTGTCACCTACACGAAGTGATGATGATGTGTATTCACTACTGTCTTGTATTTTATCTACTCCCAGTATGACAATTTTATACAAGACTACTAGGTACAGAGCGCTGGTTAATATTTAACATCATCATCAGGAAGAAAGAGTTGGGACTTGTGGTAATTAAATCAATTAAACAACAATCGAAGTATTTTTATTTCAAAATTGAGCAGGCTTATCGACTAATTGATCAAAGATAAACACTTTGGCTTTTTCGTTTGGCATATTGTTCATCTCATAAAGTAAAACAATTTTTGTCAAGGAATCGAAAGTATATCACCGATAAATTATATCAAACACTGTTTACAAAAAGCTAAACTTTACATTATACTTAGTATTCTAATTTGTGTATATAAATACGAACCTAAATATCGAACATATCTAATAGGTTTATAACTGGCTTCTTTTTCTTTATAACTTTTCGTATAACTTCCTTAGGAGCTGAGCTGGAACCACGAATAGAGTGATACCTATCGTCATCATTATCAAAATGCGGTCGTTCGAAGTCGTCATCGCCACCATGTTGGTAATCGTCTAGGTCAGGAATTTTTAATGGATTTTTGTATTTCTTTTTAGGTACCAAGATGTAATCGTCTAGATCGTCAGAAAACTGAACTTCAGGTTTTTTGTGAGGCTTGTACTTCTTTTTAGGTCGGGAGGGAAGATCTTCAGGATAATATTTGTCAAAACTAGGTAAGTCAGATATTGACGGAAACGAGTACTTTGATTGCTTTACGTAATCTTCAAATTTACCTTTATTGTACTTATATTTGTCAAAATCGTAGCTTGGTTGAGGTTCATAATCGTCTTTGAACGTGCTCGATGTAAAAGTTGGATATTTCTTCAAATCTAGATCTGTTATGCTAGTATACATATTATTATTTTCCTTTTTCTTTTTTGTTTTACAATTTGGGTCCATACTAATGTGTGATTCGCTTTCTGCACCCTCGTCATCACGATACGGGTGTTTGATTGAGTAGCTATGTGTGTATTCGCTTGGTTCAAGGTCTATTGAGTATTGCGGGCGTTTCTTTTTTACGTAGTCTCTTATTCTGTCAGGATTTTCTCTTTTTCTAGTTTTCTTTGCATAATGCTCTTCTTCGGGGTCTTCAGAAAAATCATAAACATGTTCATAATCCCTCATGGCCTTATTTTGAACGAATGGAATATCTTCGAAAGTTCGAGATTCGCGCGGTGTGCCATCGTTGTTAACTACAGCTTGGAAACCCGTGTTGGGACCAGCTGAATACTCGACGGTTCTCATCGAACCATCTGGTTCTAAAACGCTGTATTGACCTGAAAATTATAGATACATAAGGTGATAATGTAAACACCGTTGTTCTTCAAACCTTCAAATCAGCACGTCAAAATTAAGATTTTTTCCTATGGAACTAACGCTGCAAACTCAAAAAAAAATTCGGTATTTTTCATACATATTGCCGGGTCAGCCGAACACTTTTGTAGTATGAATATATCGTGTTTTTTTTAGTGCCACTGCTCAGCGTTGATCCAATAAGAAAAGTTGTTCATTTTGACGGGCTGATTAAATTTTTTGTGGGGTAGTGGTGCGTAACCTCGATACATTTACATAGAGTAATATTGTCATGATTATATTTTCTTACTGGGTATCATTTAAAATAATTTTGCTCTGGGTAAATTATAAAATCATTCCTTTTAATAACTTTCACTTTTTCCTTCAACACTTAATTGACATTTATGTCTGTTAGTCTCGTAGTTAGTTTTCGTAGAAAACAGTTGCAGAAACATAAACTATGAGATGTACTGAAAACTTTCCTGATCACATTCCCAAAAATAACACGGTCTATAAAGCTTAATGATTACCGAGTAAATTTCTTAATGACAAAAATTAAATCATGTCATAAAATAAAACTAGAAGTGTTTATTTTTCGTTTGAATAAGTGACAAAAAACTAACAACATGTAACTCACTTAATTAACATGTATCAGTTCATGGAAAAATAAAGACATTGTCCAAAATATTAAATGCAATATCGGTCCAGACGTTTCGGTCGGTGTAACCCGGCCGAAACGTCTGGAGAAAAACGGTATCATCATCATCATCATCAGGTCTTATTTAGTCTCCACTGCAGGAGCACGACCCTCTTTGTGCTACAAGCGCTACATATTAGCCTGATCAGTCAGAGGATTTGGCCTACACTCTCCACGCTGGCCAGACGGGTTGGAGAGGTTTCTTTGTTGTTTAGAAGCTTTGTTTAGCTTGTGTTTCCTAAGTCGCCTTCTACGACATCCACGGGAAGACTTGGAGTGGTCCTATTCTACTCTGCCGGGAACCACACGGTGACACGAAAAACGGTATGTTTTGCGTTAATTCCCGATATTGCATTTAATAATCATGCAACACGAAAGTTTAAAAGTAGTTATTGTCCAAAATAACTTGTTTAAATGAGTCAAAAGGTACCTTTAACAGTGTCACCTTCTTTGGATTCCCATACCGTCTTGATGTCTCCAGTGCGGGCGTCTGACACTCCATAGCTGAACGAATAGCTCGGATTTTCCTGAAAAGTAATGAAGGAAATGCATCATTATGTCGTCCACAATTAAAGTTTATGCCTATCAATAACGTTGCACAGTCAATTTCATTAAAAAACGTCCGGTAATGCATCAAGTGTAGTTAGCATGTATTAATTCAGTATTTTACCTGAAATGACAGTCGATTGCATGCCGGGCTATTAGAGTAATCAGTAAATGAGCGATTTAATAGTTGCCATAAGTAAGGAATGCCGGTAATTATGACAGATTTGTGTGAGTGCAAGTTTGTATGTGTAGGACTGTGTGGTATCAACGGGCGCTTATGTTATACTTATTGTAATATTTTTGTTTATGACTGTAAGGAAGCGCAATAGACTTGAGTTTCTGTTTGTCACTCTAATGACGTGACACTTATTCTATAATACGGTGCAAAATTAATTAAACTAAAAAAAAATTACATCTTCATACAAATTGACTGAGTGGCTAAATATTTTTATATAAAGATGTGGTTAAGATGCTGATTTTACATGTACCTGTTTTATAAATTGTGCTTAATTCATTAGCCTTCATTTGTGTAAAATTGTTTGTTGACCTCAAAAAAGAAAAAAAAATGTTTTTGGGTTTTCAGCTTTGCAAAAAAGCAAAGGAAAAGTTGTTTATATTAACGGGCTATATCACCCACTTAAAGGTACAAAACGATAAAAATTTTGCGATGTATACGAATAAATAATGAAATATTATTTTGGTCTTTAGCTTTTTGACTTGTGAACCCTACTTAGCTGTTATAGTCTTCCTTTTAACTTCGTTATATGTATATACTACTGCTCTGATATTTTTACGTATCCTTATACAACCTTTCAGTTTGTAGACGAATAAGGTGGGACACTTGACTCCAACAAAAATTTATGCTTTGAAGCTAAAAATATATTACATTTAATGATTACCTACACCAAGCCTAATACCACTATAATTTTCGCTAGCAAAAATTACGTTGTTTTCCATAGTATTTGTATTTCTGGCAAAGTTACATTATCTGCGGTTTATAAAAATGTGCTGAATCTTAAAAAAAAACCCACTCTCTTATTTTAAAAGTCAAAGGAGGTCCCACTCTTTGACAGTTTCAGTTCCATGTACAAGGAGACTCGGGCCCAAAGCATAACGGTAGAAGAAGCTACCATGCACATTTCAGAGAGAAATAGAATCTCTCGTGAATGATTTTGGCAAAGCTTTAATCACAGGCTATTTTAGGTGTTGTTTATAATTTAAATAAAAAGATAAAAAAATGCTATATGAAATTTGGTAATAGCTAACGTCACAGCTGAGAATGGAACTGGGAGAAATGTGCAGATGAGCGAAAATGAGGTAATACCTTCACTTCAACTAGCAAACACGTGAAATTATGCATGCTAACTAGTTTTATGGTCAAAAGTTTACTTTTTTACTTAAATGAAAACGTAAATATTTGATTCTGAATGGTCTAGAAATTTAGAGGTGGAGATTGAACCTGGAATCTTTCGCTTACAAGTTGCGCTAGACCTTTATTCCTCTCACCTGCGTTTTGTTTCTCAAATTTGAGTTATTTATAGTCTTGGCATTAATCGACAAACAGAGAAAACGATATTCTAACGATAGATTATGCGATAACAATAGCTTCATGCATACCGACTTTTTACGAAGAAAACAAATAGGTGACGACGTGAACTAGGCAATACGTGTAATTACCAAGTTCAAGATGAGCGAGCACGTGCCACCACCGTTACTCAATGTCAAGTCTCGCTTTCATTGCGCGTTCACTTTCAGCACCGCCATTAATCGTACACGTAATACCGACGTGGTATCCAGTAATTTATTTCCAACGATTACATTCAATTGGCGTTACTACCTGTCTGAATGGTTATAGTAATTAGAAAATGCATATTTAATACGTGTCTCTTAATTAAAAATATAAAATTTAAAATCCCAACTAATATTATAAATGCGAAAGTGAGTTTGTTTGTTTATTTGTTTGTTTGTTACGCTTTCACGCCGTATCTACTGAACTGATCATCATGAAATTTTGCATACACATAGGTTAGGGCACCAAAAAGGACATAGGCTATATATTACGCGAGCGAAGCCGCGGGTAACAGCTAGTAAAATATAAAATTAAAAAAAATATATGGATACTTAAAACGAATTCACCGAGTGCTGTGTGGTATATCTGGCCAAAATGAGGGCTATTTTCTTATCGTACTTACAATGCATGGAAAGATTAAAAGCAGATAATTATGAGGCGTGAAAAATCATACCCAAAAAAGGTGGCATCAGGCAGGCAGCTGATCGTAAAAAAACACTTCATTTTACTGCGTGAATGGTAGGTAGTACAGGTTTCACTATTACAACAGCATATTTGCTGTTATAATAGTAAAACCTGGGATCTTATGCATCAAAACTGAGGATATGTGTAAATTGGAAATATGTTCAATAAAGTTATGACGGTGAAAATATCCGATAAGACAAAGAGGATAAAAAAATGCAGTAATATTTCGCATAGAATACAGAGTGGGTCATTCTCATGCAGTGGCGAACGGAAAAGACCTAATAATAATAATGATAAATGTTACGCATTGAAACTAAATTTACTTGAATCTTCTATTATTTAATGGGAGTTGATATGCAAAATAAACTTTTCAGTCAGTAGACAGACCAGCAGAGTAGAATAGGACCACTCCAAGTCTTCCCGTGGATGTCATTGAAGGTGATTATAACTTTCCATTACAACAGTCTATTTAGAGAATTCCAGACCACCAAGGGAAACTTACCCCCGATATTTTTTTCTTGCAAGTGAATAAAGACGGGTGTAAAGGTATTTCAACGTCTCTAATTTGACTTTTAGGACTTGTTTTTTTTTAAATCTGGTTATGGGTGAAAGCTGCTGTGACTATTTAAGCACAAAGATGATTCAGTCTGACTGTGAAGAAGATGTCTGCCATCATCATCGTCAGGTTATTATAGTTTCCACTGCAGAAGCACGACCCTCTTTAAACCACTAGAGCCATATATTAGTTAGAGGCCAGACGGGTTGGGGAGATCGCTTTGATGTTTATAAGCTTTGTTTGTGTTTCCTAAGTCGCCTTCTACGACATCCATGGGAAGACTTGGAGTGGTCCTATTCTACTCTGCCCGGAACCACAAGGTACAGCAATATATAGGTGTTGGTGTGTAATTGCTAGTTTGACTTTTTTAGCTGTTAAATGTGGCTATCGGAGGAAACTGCTATGACTCTTTAAGAACAATCATGATTCAGTTTGACCGTGAAAAAGCTGTCTGCCAGCGTGTTACTGCTTATTCCTTTTTACAGAACCAGCAACGTCACATGGAATGCCTGGTGCTATGCCAGCAAAGGATAGGTCATTATGATGTGCAAAGAATCGTCAAAGGAAACATCAGTCTGAGATGATGCGAAGGGATAAAGCTCATTGGAGCCTACAATTCGAAGCTGCTGCCTCTTATTTCAGATAAACCTCATTATTCGTTTAGTATACTGTGTCACTCGGAACGTTAAGTATGTTTTTGTGGATCGTGAACTAATTTTAATTATATATGGATAAGAGATACTGTGAACGCCTCTCCACGCCACTCCACCACAAAGGTCAATTTTTTTTTGTGGGAGACAATGACGCAAGAATAAAATAGTTACAAAAAAAACAACATTATGCTAGCTGCTTTTTTACGCAACGCTTAAATATTGCTATCCAGCGAGAAAACGCAGCCAGCGTTTTTGCCACCATACTGCACAAACGTTTTGGACTTATAGTTAAGTAAGATATAAAAGTTTCGTTTCTTAGAATTGATTTATTGATAATTTTTTGCTTTTATTTGTTGAATAAACCTTAATATTTAAATTTTTGTATTTATTTATGACTAAAGTGAAAGAACAAGTGAAGAACTCTAATTCCAATTTTTAATGACAGAAAAAAAATACAATTCACGTTTTCTTTTCATTTGCAGGTTTAAAAATCTATTTTTATATTTTTATCTGACTTGCGTTGCATACATCGATATCGAGTGGCCCTTTTTTATTTTCCTTAGCATTTCTCCTCATTCACAGCATTCCTTTAAGTTAATATATAATACATCTTAGTTTGTGGCAATAACTTTATAAATATAAACATACACCAGTTATTTGCATACCTATTTAAAAATCTAGAGCAGTATTGCGGCAGTTGCCGTGAAAGAAACTGGGTGAATGCCTCCAGCTATTTTACTTATTTCGCCATTCCACTACTTTCGATAATATTTGTACTGCGATATGTTGGTTTCGTCAATTTATTTACAAGTTAAACTTGCTAAGATGCTTTCTATGCTACCTACCAAAAGTTTGCAAGATAAAAAGTTTATTTCGTAAAATAAACGATGCGTTTCAAATAAATATACTTTTAATCGACTTTGATGATGGATGTATTTTAAAAACAACAGAAATCTTTTTTTTTGTAGTTTTATTAAGTAAAGCGTCCCTTAAAGTTATATTTATAATGGATAATGAAATAAAAATATAATTAAAAACTTAAAGAGGTTTAAAATAGAAAAAGTTTTTAATTTGCGCAATAAATTACCGACAAAGTTCAGCAAAGTAAACGAACAATGTAAAACGGTGACAAAAAGCAAATGCAATATTTGTGTCATTACAATCACATAGTGAATAATGTACTTTGCAAAAAATATCTTACATGACACTACAATGATTATTAATCAAAACCATTTCTGGGGTAAAATTTACATTCACAATCGTAAATTGTTTTTTTTTTTCAAATATTTTATCGATTGTAATTGATATAGACAGTGTATGCAGTTTAATTTCACAAAAAGATGTTGTATTTTTTTGTTAACTAATTTTACTTAGATTTTTTTAGAGTTCCGTAATACTTTGTGTCGAAACGGGAAAACTTATTAGATCTATCATGTTTGTAAAAATAGTGTTGGGCACTTTAGGTATTATCCGAATCAGAAAATTACAAACAATTGTGATAATGCTATATAACAAGGTCTTATTGCTTTTTTTAATACTTGTGAGAATTCTATACAAATTGCTTTGTCGGCAGAACTTTACTCTTGCAAATATTTAATAGCGGAGTCACTCCTTTAATAGTTTAGAGAGTCATTTTACTTCATATACACAAACTTTTAAATAAATTATTATAAATATGAATCTAGCTTTTGCCCGCGGCTCCGCTTGCGTTAGTGCCGATCCCCTGGGAAAAGTACTTTTCTCCGGGATGAAATGTAGCCTATCCCGTTTCCGTAATCCAGACAACGTCATCATCAGGTCTTTCTAGTCTCCACTGCAGGAGCACGACCCTCTCTGTACTACCAGAGCCATATACTAGCCTGAGTAGTCAGAGGATTTGGCCTACACTCTCCACGCTGGCCAGACGGGTTGGAGAGGTCTCTTTGATGTTAATAAGCTTTGTTTAGCTTGTTTTTCCTTAGTCGCCTTTTACGACATCCACGGGATGACTTGGAGTGGTCCTATTCTACTCTGCCGGGAACCACAGGTATATTATGTAAAATTTCATATTAATATATACGATAGATAGGGCGTGAAAGCGTAAAAAACAAACAAGCAAACTCACTTTCGCATCTATAACATTGGTTGGGATTCATTTTCATCTCTACTCACCATAATTCAGGTGAAATATAACACTACTACTACTGACAAATTACTTACATTAGGTTTTAATTCCAAATTGTTTTTCAACAAAATGTTTGCCCTGTATGTTTATTTCTTAGCTGATAAATTGTCATTGTAGTTAAATCAGTACCAACCAACAATGTTTTTAATCCAGACGCAAAAAAAAAGCTATTATAAATTTGACCGCTACGTGTGTGTGAGTGTGTCTCTATCCATAACTTTAAAGCGGTTGAACCAATATTGATGCAGTTTATATTTTATTTTATTTAAAAGCAATTTTTGTAATTATTCACAGACTGTGATATCAAAGTCATTACAGCCGTATAGAAGACAGAGGTATTATAAGTCGGGTGTTATTAAAAAAAAAATTGAATTTTGTTTAAATAAATATAAATAAATAAATATATACGGACAAATCACGCAGATTGAGCTAGCCCCAAAGTAAGTTCTTATGAAAGACTTGTGTTATGGGATACTAACTCAACGATACTATATTTTATAACAAATACATATATAGATAAACATCCAAGACCCAGGTCAATCTGAAAAAGATCGTTTTCCATCTTGACCTGACCGGGGATCGAACCCGGGAGCATCCGTGTCGCAGGCAGGCGTGATGACCGTTGCGCCACGGAGCTCGTCAAATTTCGTATAATTTGTTCCTAAATTATATTTCAGCCTAATGGAAATTTTTGTATCTTTTTTTAGCGTAATATATACCGATAGCCTATCAATTTTCAATAGGATTCATTGATTTGAGTAATTAACACCTCGCGGCTCGTGTCGGTGACATCTTGCGTGTGCGCAGTGAAAATCGCGTGCGTCTAATTACAAAATGGCGTCTTTCGAACGTGACGTTTATTTTGTATCTTATTTTACATGCTGCTATAAATATTCAAATCCATAAAACAGTGAAAGCATTACTTAATGAAAGATTTTTCAATGATACTCATTCTGAAATGATTTCACTTATGTTGTTTTTAACAGAGACAAACTTATAGTGTATAATCAATCAATTTATAATAAAAAATAGAAGTAGTCATCTGTATTATAGTGTAGTGTAGTCAATCAATGTATCTAACGTATGTAGTTGTTCTTATTTCTATATTCTTTCGATCTATCTATTAAGCGTAAAATACAACAGTAAACTTTGATCGTTTTACTTGTCTCACACCTTAGATTGACTTCACTACACTATAATGCAGATGATTATTTCTTCGCTCAGTGCATGAAAAGTTATGAAAATATTTTTTTCTTTCGTCATAAACGACAAAAAAATCAACTTGATAAACGCAAAGGTCAATTATTGGTATTATAATGCTTTTCAATAAATTATTTCTATAACGCAAGATAAGTCAACATTCATTTAATATGTATTAAACATTTAATTATTGTTTAATTTCTTATGTGATGTGTAAGCTATGTATACTGATACTTATATTATTAATATTAAATACTCACTGTATTTGAAGTATCGTGCCTTACTTCTTGCTCTAGTACATTCTGTTCTTGACAATTCAACGCCACCAGATTTGCAAAGAGCACCTATAGAAAATATTTATTTAATACTGCAAAATGAGATTGTTATATTTTTACTTAAGATCTATTGCTAATAATTAAATCTGAATTGTTTTGATATCTTTTTTTCTTAATAATTCTTATGAGTATTTACTTCTAAAAACATTTAAACCATTTCAAAATTAACACTTTTTCAAAACTTTAAGAAAGGAAAGGTCATACTCACAAATATTTTGAAGGCATTCACCATGATTCCGAATCTGAACTGACCACCATAAGCTTTCACCAACACCGTAACTCGAAGGCACAAACTATCTAAATCTTAATCCTAAAATAAGCCTGCCCATTTCCAAGGTCGGGACGCGAAAACGGCTCACGATGACCACCACTTACCTATTTATAAACGCACACATGCTCACAGGATTATGAACACACTCTCCCTCTTACATGCGAGTGACAGTCACTCACTAGGATCCACCGTTACAAAGAAATTATCAAGATTATCTTTTCTTTGTCAGAGTAAAATGCGGAACGATTCCATACATCACATTGTAGTGTTTGGTCGTTCCTTGTAGAGGTAAACGGAAAACAAATAGCCTTTGTCTAAGTATAATAAACCCGGTTTTGGAAATAATAATTTTTTTAAATGAATAGTAATCTTCCTGTACCGTGTTAATAAAAAGGAAACTGGATGGATTTATGAATTTAAAACAATTATAATATTACAAAGAACACATATATTCTGAAAATTATGTACTGGATATCGAAACTTTTCAATGATTATTTTAAATTGCAGATCTAGCTGCAAGGGATTTTAAAATAATTTTTAACAATTAATTAATATTTTTAGCTAATAATGACTGAATGAGTCTTGACGCATAATAACGTTGAAGAAAAAAATATCAACAGCATTATTAAAATTATGCTGTTGATATTTCTTTTTCAATACCCAAAATTTTAATCTGATGAATTTATTGTAATGTCTTCCATACAACTGCATAACTTAGAGTCATACCTTTATGTTGCTTTTCCTATGCCAAATACATAACGTTGCCCTTATAAAAACATTTTTGTATAAAAAAATAATATTTTCAGCAGAGTTCAGTTTCGTTCTGATTATTGTAATTTTTTTTAAAAGTGCTTTGACCATGTTTCCGACCCTTGCAGTCAAAACCACAACTTATATTTTCTTTTTTAAGTTCTATAGATAACAACGTGTTCTTAAAAGAAAAGGTAAAGTTGGCTCCAAAAATCGTTCTTCTTGTGGAAATAAATAGAAATATTATTATTAATAATAATAGGCAAAAAACATATGAACTTTTTCTAGAAATAAAAAATTATATATGGAATGGGATATATATGATGCCTACGGCCACTATTCTATTATCGCACCTTATTTCATCTTTACATAAGGTGTAATTAAATTCTAAATGGTTGCGTACAGTCCGTTTTAAGTGGAACTTTCTTCTACTTACGCTACAATTATGGAACGAAGCTGCTACGGTTTTCCCGATAGATTACAATATTGGGGTCTTCGAAAAGGGCGTGAAAAGATTTCTCCAGGGTCGAGTGAGTGAGATCTCTGGTGTAGCAGACGTGACGGCTTTCCGCCAAGTGGGCCGTATGCCTGTTTGCGCTATTAATTGTTTTAAAAAAAGTCATGAGATGAGTGGAAGTGATCTTTCTCCTTGCGTGAGCGGCGGCATCTTTTACTTTGTTGTATCAAACAATAGTACTCATTATAATATCCATTATACCATTTCGAAAGCAAAACAGCTACAAATCTAATCCATGTAAAATGTCGATGTTGTAAACAATATTAATTGTAGTAGGAATCTTATCAATATTTATGATTACTTACGGCAAATTTTTTTCGTTTTATTTAATGGACTACTTAAGGCGCTCTAATAGTAACACTAGCGCCACCCAGCAATGAATTCTTTTAATCCTAAATAATATCTAATTTTAAAAATCTAACAAGTACAAGTTTTTCTGTGTACATAAATAAATAAATAAATAAGTACATAAGTATTAAATTACTGGTTGTATTTTGGTTTGATAAATATTCGTTTGATAAATTAAAAAAAAACAGGTTAGCGCTAAAAGTGGCCACTTTTGGCGTTAACCGATTTCTCTTTAAATATGGCACTAGTTAATTACTTGTAATAAATAAAAATACTACAAGTAATTTACTAGTTTTGTACTAGATTTATTTTTAAAATTCGATATAATTTAATATTTAAAGAATTTAATTGCTGGGTGACACTAGTGTTACTATAAGAGCGCCTTAAGCTATGATTAATTACTAGTGCATAATAATTTTACATCTTCCTTATAGCATCATGATTATCGAAAGCACTTTACTGAGAAGGTAATCAGTATTATAAGTACATAGTTACTCGTTGTATTAAAATATGAATATCGATTTATACTTAATAATACATCATATAATATACAATTTTAAAATCAGTTTGAATGACAATCAAATGACAATCCCACGTGCGTGTTTGTAATAAAGACTGAACAACGAGAATTCACACATGATCAATCTCATTCCTCTTCATCTGAGCGTTTTTTGTGATAAATCGAACTCTGTAATATAATTTGGCATAGATTTTACGGCTAGCCTCCTGCCTGACGCCACCCCTCCTTGGTTGGCTCAATTACCAGTGAAAATTACAATTATGTGGATCAGACTGACGTATTAATTACTGGGCTGAAGGCTGCCTAAAATGCTGATCCATTTAATTTCTACAGAAATATGACAGACATTAATATTAATAACGAAGTTAAGGAAATCCATAGTTATTCAACATAATACATAGGCAACCTATACTTACTTACATACACACTTCCGATCTAACTTAGTCGTGGGCACTAAGCAGAACCAAGTGCATTCTTGTTAACTTTGTTAAGTTATTGCCACGCTTCTTCTAGGTTTATGCAATAGAAAACAATTTCGAAAATATGTACACACATAAATAATGTCCTACGATAATCCTAGCTTCTCCCTGCAACTCCTTACACGTAAGTAATAAAAAATACCCTCACATACATACAGAATTCCATAATTATATTATTAATAAGATTTTAACTTGAAATTGCAACGAAATACGAATGGGTGTTGTTAAAACTTCTTCAGATACAAAAGTTATAATGACACATATTTTTAGACGTTTTGAAGACGCATTGCTATTATTACCTATATACTCATTACGTTACAAGTGGGTATTTTGTATGGGGAGTGCAAGAATTTTGTTAGGTACCTATAAGGAAAAAGCAAAAAAAACTGACGGATGAAAGAAGCTCCACCGACAAGATCCCACCTCTTTAATTTGATAATAACCTATTAAATATTAAGTTTATACCATTAATAAAACTTGCTTCGAGCTCCGTGGCGCAGCGGTCAACACGCTAGCCTACGACACGGGGGTCCCGGGTTCGATCCCCGGTCAGGTCATTATAGAAAAAGATCTTTTTCATATTGACCTGGGTCTTGGATGTTTATCTATATAAGTATATATTATGATATATAGTATCGTTGAGTTAGTATCCTGCGACACAAGTTCACAACTTACTGTAGGGCTAGCTCAATTTATGTGATATGTCCCTATATATTTATTTATGCTTTAAAATTGTAAGTTTCGACTTCATACTTATAAAAAATTTCTTGCCTATACAACTTTAAAGAATCATTAAGATAAGGAAGTGATTTCAAATTATTGGTGTTCATAATATTATTTTGACAGTTGATACAAGTATACATAGGTAATCTCAACATCAGTCCTTAATTAAATTTTTTATTAGGCATTAGCGAATCTCCAAATAATTTTATTGACAACTGATTGTTACGATTTACATGAGTTATGAATTGCAAAAATAAATAAATGAACGATTGATTATTTATTACCCGTGCATCACACATCATATCAGCTATTTGCATTACTTATCGCTCTATCACCTCAGCTGTCAATCCATTGTATTTATGGTTCTAGAAAGGTAATATTTTCTTTACAGTCTTCGAAATAGCAAAGGAGTTAATCACAGTAGGCCGATAAACCAACCGAAACAATACCTTTACGAAGTAAACACTCATTAATAACTTTGTTTTTACCGGTTGTTGATCGACGATGATTGTATTCTTGTATGAAGATTACATTTTTATGTCGTTAGTTTTTTCGTGATAGATACACAACTGTGAAGATTTGAGAAATAATAATGTAGTAGTTGTTAATAACATCATCATCACTATCACTACATAGGTAGTAATATAAACAAAGTCGCTTTGATCTTTAAAACTACGCAACAGATTTTGATGAGGTTTTTTAAATAGACAGTGTGATTCAAGAGAAAAATTTCTAAGTATAAGACATGCCCAAATGCAGCTGGAAAAGGGTGCTAAGTTATAATAAAACACTAAAAGTAAATAGGACATTCTTTATGGCACGTGCTAAGTAAGTAGCTGTTTGGTATTCCTTATTTTTACTTTGTTTATAATAAGGTTGTAAATCAAAACTCAGTCGATTCTAAGTATATAGAGAATACATATAATTTAACATGACTGAGGCGGATGTATATGAGTTTATTTATTGAACTGTAACTACTGTAAGTAACTTCTAAATATATGTACACATTTAGATATGTTTGGTATCGTTAGAATCCTTGCTTTATACCGAGAAACAGGATAATTTTTCATGGCAGAGCAGTCGTGCATTTTTTTTTTGATAACACTTTTCATATATAATTAGTGAACAGGCAAGAAAACCAATTTTTATTACTTATTTTATATTTATTGTTATCTTCTGTATCAAAAAACAACAACTAATCATTTAGCTTACATACTAATTGTTTTGTCATTTTGTTCAACCAACGTCGAATATAATAATAAATACAAATCAGCATAAATATCACAGTGACTGATTTTGAAGGTACTCGAGCGCTGCACAAAAATTTGGCATAACGCCATCTATTATGAGTTGTGGTAACTATCAAACTACATATACAGGTAGCGCCATCTAGTGGTATCCAAGATAGCCTCCATCGTAGTGGTTGTTGTAGATTTGAGGGTGGTGCGCGTGGCCGATGCGCTTGACCACAGCATTGAAGCCGTTGTGCTTGTCAGCGGTGTATTCTACTATGCGAGTAGTGCCGTCGGGTTCCGCTAGAGAGTAGGCACCTGAAAAAAATAATTTATCAGATTGTCAGTGTTGTCTATCCTTATTTTTTAAATAGTTTAAATAACTACACGAACTGATAGTTAGACACTCTTTTCCTTGTCATTTTTTTACGACCTACCCTTCTTATGCTTGCGCTCTCAGTCTCTATTCTTAATTATCTTAATTCTTAAAATTTTATTAGTTATTTGTTTGTAACCTTTAATTTCATGTATAAACCAGCTGCTATTTTATCACTACGTAAGTTGAACTATGTAAAGTAATGTAATGCCAATGTCACGTTCTGATAAACTTGTAAGGATGAATATGTATCTTTCTCGCATGTCTTTTCCATTCAGACATTAGAATATAACAGCTACTTTTTGGGAGCGCATATTGTAAAAGGCAATCGACGGAATCGATAGTCGAACGAAGCGGATGCAGCCAGCAACCCATCACGATTATGATTCTATTTTCTACCTATACGCCCATAACCTCACAGAATATGGCCTGGAGCTATTATGATCATATGCTCTGTAATACTTCATAAGTGATAAAGTCGTGATAAGTAAGTATTTATGTAGGGAATAAAATTAAATGTGTTCCTTACCTTTAACAACATCACCGTCCCTGGTCTCCCACTGCGTTTTGTGATCGCCAGTGTGGGGGTCCTTTACGGAGTAGTCGAAAGCATATTTTGGGTACGCCTGAAAAAATAATTACCAAACTCATTAGTTTTATTTATTTATCTCAAACCTTCATAACATAACTACATGTAACTGGCGGACTTAAAGCCTAAGGCCTTATCTACTAACCAACAGATGATGCCGAGAATGAGATTATAAGAAGTATAATAAGTGCTAATTGTCTTACTTTTAAGGTAATAATATTCTTATGCACGAACTTAAACTAAAAAAATGTACTTGAAGTTTACGGAATGTCATCAAGATATTATTCACCAACATGATATTATTAAAATTATAGTCTCGAAAATATTACTGCCTAATTATTTCAATAATATCTTAGTACAGTATAAGTATACAATTTACTTTATAATCTATTAGAATTAATAAATAGTAGCTGTGTTGAACATCTAAATGTGATATACATCTTAATCGTAGAATCGCCTATAAAAGACATCAACGCGTCGCGTAGCAGATTTGCTACGAAATATTGGCCTTTTCATATCTTGCGGATATAACCAATAAGGTATCTCGGATTTACTTATACTATATTTTGGAAAATACTATTAACCTGCATTTTAAGTTTTAAAAAAACTGATGAGATTTTTGCCGAAAAAGTTTCTAAACAACTTAATTTAAGATTAGTAATAAAAATATACTACTAACAAAAACTATAGTTCAATGTCTCTACAGCCATATACAGACAAGAGAAATTCTGATAATGCCTACGTATTATCAGAATTTCTCTTGTTGCACAATCTTATGCTTAGTCCTCGTTGAAATGGGTGATCATGTATGGTATAAAAATATCTCGGGCTGCTCCATGTTTCGGAAAGACCATGAGAAAGCTTTAGAAATCTAAGACTAGTATTGGTCATTTAAACAGACAAAAAAAATTGGGTAACTTCTACTATCTACTGATAGGTACCAAGCAGTCACATAATGAGTTATTTTGACATGATATCCGTGCTCTGTACGGGTGAGTGGACACTTTATGAGCCCGTATTGCGCAAGGGAGGACGTCATGCTGTACGAGCAAAATAAGAGGAGGGTTACGAGGAAATGCGCAATTTTCACAATTCATCATCTTCTATGGTAGTAATTCCTTACTTTCAATGGAATAACAAATAAACATACGATGAACTACGAGGATCATTATATAAATTGCACAGTAAATTTTTTGTACCCTTCACATTTTTTTACTATATTCTTATTTTAAATCCTTTGGTAATATTAAAATTAAAAAATAGATTTTTAAGAATTCAATAATAATTTATTAATAAATATTTGTGGCATATTAGTAAATACGCAAGCCTGCGACACTGGGTCTGATTTGCGGCGCAGGAAAATACTTGTGCTTAATTTTAACATGTATTTGTCTGCGATTCTGGAGCTACTTAAGGAGAGTTGACGTCAGGAGGTAAAAACTTTTAACTTATCATATAACAGCGTGTTTTCTGTCATAAAAGCGGAGCCCGAGCTTAGATGCATTTTAACATGCAACTGGAATAAATATTCAGTTGGAAGAAATATTCTACAAGCATTTAAATAACATTAAAATTGAAATAATTTTAATTACAGATGTGTGTCTGAGCTATCTCTGTTGTTAATGGTGCCCCTGATTCCTAAGATACAGGAACACCATAGTTTGGGCAGTATAATAAATTCATGAACCTCAGTTTTTGTAAATAAATGCATTTAATTTTATATTAATTACACCAGTTTAAGGGATTATTGCGGTCCGAAAGTGTCTTTAGTCTCTTCGAATCGAGTTGGGACTATAATTCGATTACAAGTTTCAATTACTATCCTGCAGTGTCTACTGTCATAACGTATGATCGATCCATAACAACTCTTACGCAAAGGACGTTATGGTGTGCGAACCGAAATATGACAGGTTTTACGCGGCGGAAGCTGCGACGCTACATTGTTAGTGGAATTACGAGGGGAACCGTATTGTGCCATCTTTTAAGGCAAAGGCTTTTGACTATACAGAGTGTAACATGACCCTTGACATACCCTTAAAGGGGTGACTCAGCCCATCAATATGAACAACTTTTGCTATGGAATCAATGCTGGAAGCTCAAAAGTTTTTGCGACATTCTCAATAGTGTTCAGCTGCCCGGGCAATTAGTATGGGAATGCCAATAATTTTTTTTTGAGCTTCCAGCATTAGCCCGAGTGTCTATTGATGGTCTCAGTCACCCCTTTAACTGAATATCGACAGCCAATTAACACGCTGTATATTGAATGAATTCTATATAAGAAAGTTAAACTTCAAATTTACCTGTCTCTTGTCATTGTTTGACAGCTCTACACTATACGATTAATTATATTGACTTCATATAAAGTATACTTACATAATAGTCACCATGGCCGTGTCCACTGTATCCACCATCGTAGCCGCCAACGCTCGCGTAGCCACCATAACCTGCGTGGCCAATATATCCCGCGCTCACTGCAGCGCATACGGTGGCGAAAACGAATACCTGAAAACAGAATATGAAATACTATTTTAGTATTATGATATGACATAAAGCCAAAAATAATCCCCAGTTTGAATACAAGGTGGTTAGTATAGGCCAATTCTCTGACTGCGCTGGCTAATGTAATACTCTAGTAGTACAGAAAGAATCATGCTAGTGCAAAAGACTTTTTTTTATGTCATAGAACGGCAAACGAGCAAGCGGGTCACCTGATGGTAAGTGATCACCGCTGCCCATGGACAACTGTAACTTCAGGGCTGTTACAAGAGCGTTACCGGCCTCTATTTTTTCCTCCCCAGAGGGGGGAGAGGGGATGGGATGGGATGACTAAAAAGTCCTGATGATGATGATGATAAAATAACGAAAAATCTTAAAATATGTGCTTCGTGCAACTGATACTCTAGCAAAATATATATTTTTTTTTTTGTACAATTGTAAAAGACCTTTACCTTTGTTTGCAATCATTCTAAAAGTTTAAGGTGACAACATTTCTGGCACTGCGTGTAACTTATAAGCATTACCTACCCTAAGCATCCATCTGTCATATAAAATCCTTTTTGAATAAAAAAGAAATGGCTAATACTTATTTTCCTATCTGGACTTGAAGTTCATTATTTCTTATTCAATCACAATAGCTTATTTAAAAAAATCAATATGCAATTTGCATCTTAATCTTATTGTACAGCAGATCAAAACTATAACAATAGACGCGTAAAAACAAACACAGGAAGCATAACGCCTCTAATACTATTCGCTTTCCTGTGTTATATAGTCAACAGCAATAATTCCCATAGCATTACGTCGTGGATGTACTGACAAAAAGTTTTCTATTGTTTGATGTCAGTCCATATAAGGTCAGCTCTTAGGTTTTGTTATTATAAGGCTGAGTATACAAGTGTGTAAATAAACAGGCTATTTCCTTTCTGACTTTTTTTATATCAAAGCCATTCTGTTCTATTGAGCTGACTAAGTTGCTTCATCTAAGGTATCAGGAATAATTTATTCCTCAATAGAAAACAAGATTTTTTAAAATTAATTTAGCAATGTGCGTAACTAAATTAGGTAATTTTTTTACTCTAATAAGCTGTGTTACCAATACCATCTTATACATATTACTTAAAAATATGTATGACAAGTTATTATAATTGTTTTATTTATATAAATATTGTATTATGTTCTATTTTATTTATTATGAAAAAATCTATATTAATATGCCTTTTTCGGGCAGTCGTATAAAAAGTACAACGTTTAACATGGCTGTCTCATTAACAGATTTCGACCCCCATATAATAGCTGAGGGTGCAACAAAAAGCCCTTGCATAAAATATACGTAAATGAATATAAATAAATATAAAGGGACAAATATATAGGGACAAATCACACAAATTGAGCTTGCCGTACACTAAGTTGCGAACTTGTGTTGTAGGATACTAACTCAACAATACTATATTTTATAATAGATAGGTACATATAATATAGATAAAATCCAAGACCCAGGCCAATCTGAAAAAGATCGTGTATCATCATGACCTGACTGGGGATTGAAACCAGTACCATTCGTGTCGCAGGCTAGCGTGTTGACCGCTACGCCACAGAGGTCCTCAAAAATAGGATATATAGTTTAGTTGGCGCAGCCCATAGGCCTGATTTGTTTATCATTAAATTTTCAAGAAGTATCGAAATTTTTATTTGAAGAGTAAAGTAACGTAGAAATGAACCGAGACGTACCTTTGAGTAACGCGTCGTTTGTTGATATATCGCAACATGGTGTAGTAAGGCAATAGGTGCATAAAAAAGCTTTATTACTTTAAAGATTTAGTGTCACGTCCCTACAGAATTAATTCAATTTGTTTTTTTTTTATGTACGAGTATTACGTGAAAATTTTTATTTATTGTAGTTTTCTCGTTTTTATAATGAAGCTCTATTAGGGCGTGCAATTTACACAATCAATCTTTACTAAATTGGGCAAATTTATCAACATTTTTCAAGTTTGCACTATGTATTATAACATATGCGCCCTGTGGTTCCCGGCAGAGTAGAAAAGGACCACTTCAACTTTTCCCGTGGAACAAACACAAGCTAAACAAAGCTTATACATATCAAAAAGACCTCTCGAACCCGTCTGGCTAGCGTGGAGAGTGTAGGCCAAATCCTCTGACTGCCCTGGCAAATTATGGGCCTGATAGTACAGAAAGGGTCATGCTCCTGCAGTGGAGACTGAAAAAGATCTGATGATGATGATTATTACATAAGACCTGATGATGATGATTATTCCATATACAGCATGTAAGTTTAACATTTCAAAAGTTTGATAAGTTATTACTTTTGGTAATCTAAAATCCTCTCTGACATAAATGTTATTAAATATTGCGTTAATTTCATTGTATAGTGCGTAATCAATTCGACTTTACAGTTCATCGCGAAAGATCGCATTTAACACGTAATGGTAATTTTCGCGAATGCATCTGTTACGTAAGACATTCGAAAATGGATGAAAAGGTGCTACTCGTATTTTGTAACAAAACTGTGTGAAAAATCGTATCTTTTCTCTCGCAACCTGATTTCAAAAAGAAAATAATTAAGTTTTTTTATTTGTATGATAGATATGCGATAAGAGGATATTCATACAGAGTTTTGATTTTTGGGTCTCTTTTTAGGTTTAGTTGTAATTCAGGGACCACTACTTTAGGTTTCCGAAGGTATTGTAAATAAAAACAAGACACAGTCAAGTTAATTTTTTTGCTATGTAATATTTATTTCGAAGCTTACACACACACTTTGATAGCAATCTCCTTATATATGGATGTAAAGGTTAGTCATCTATTTGTTCCAATCTATTGAAATACATTTTAATATTTCATGAATTCCAGCTTTTTATTTCCATATTCCATCTAAGCCCATCAACATGCTAAACGTGACCTTTCGGTATAATGGCCTTAGGCTCTGTCTACCCCGTAAGGGATAATCAAGGGGCATCAGCATTGTCAGTGGACGATTGAAAGGACAGAGCCCCTTTGCCTTAAGTAAGTTACCTACAGTTTGCAATGAATTTACCCTAACACAAGTTTAGTCGCGATGGACAAAACTGGCATTTCTGTATATTATCGCGACTAATATTATAAGTATGATACGTGGAACAGATGTTGACCGATGTACTTATAATATGAGTATCGGTCGTCATCGGTCAACATCTGTTCCATGTATCATACTATAATATGAAATAAAATATTAACAAAAGGTGAATTCTCTTTTCTAGTTTCATTTCTGGAATGATAAAATTCGATCGTATGATAATAGAGAATACAAACAGCAACCTATTTGTTTGTATTTTTCATTTCTAATACCGATAGTCAGTAGTCTTAGTTAGTAATTTAGTATTAATAACACAAAAAAATCTCGAGCGTCTTCCATACTTTGGAAAGCTCATGAAACCATTGGTCTCGCTATCATCATTAATTGGCAGTTGTAAAGCTCAAAGGTCTATATCAGATGCCTTCAGGCAGCTTGAAAAATCTAACACACACGCGGAAAACAAGCCATAACTTTGAATACTAACACAAGTATTGACCACTATAACGAATTATCGTTCACAAATTATCACACACAACACTTACTTGAAACGAACGCATGTTGATAATAAAGTCACTTTCGTCCTCTTCAGCAAAGCCGACAGGAGCTGAACTGACACTGATGCGGGTCTGACTACTGCTCGGTATTTATAATAGGCCGGTATTGCAGTATTGGCGCGTGCGCAGTAGATTCAAATGCGAGTGGCAACGGTGCCTAGTACAATTTATAGCAGAATTGATAGGTTTATTTGGAACCTACACAGGATGCACCGAGGGCGTAGAAAAAATAATAATTTTTTAATCCTTAATTAGGTATAAATAATAACTAATTTCAGGAAATGACTTATTGATATAGCCAAATCGCGTTTTATTAATTATTCCTGAAAAATAAGAACATCTTAGATTGTTTTAATAAAAAAAATAATGCGCTGCAATAAACATTAGGTTTTACTACGATCATATTCGTAGACCGGAAATTGGTACTGGTAAGAAACTCAGGTCAGGAGGAGAACGAATGAACATAATCTATAATTTTCAAATTCAATTCTTAACAAGTGCGCAGCTAACTAAAATAATAAATTAAGTGCTCACCTACAAAAATCACATATCGAAAAACACGACATGGGCTTTCCCGAAGGGCTTCTTTCAAGAGATTGCCCCACGACTTTACTCCACTGGCGGTGAAAAAGCCAGACTTAGCCTAGCTGCTTTTTCGCCCAACGGATTATCATAGCTATCCAATGGGAAACACAGCCAGCGTCCTAGCTGCCATGCCACACGGGCGCGATTTATAATTTTTTTTAGGTTTTTTATTTCACCAGTTTATTCAGGTCTATAAAACCTTAAGGCCATGCTTAGCATGTTACTGTGCTTGTAGGTCGAAAATGGAATCAAAGTACTGATCGGTTGCTCTACCTGCATCGCCCATTGACATGATTCCTCAGATATTCGCCCATCCCTTCGATCGACTTTTACGATCTGCGCGGGATGATAAACAACTAGTATATTCTATGTTTTTACCCCATTTCCAGACACATCATTATATACCTTTATACTGGAATTTCTCGACGTCTTGCTCTTTCTAGAGAAACTATATAAATATAACGATTACGGAGCTCTTCTTTATCATGATCATCACATAGATGGTTTTCTGTATCCCACTGTTGAGTATGAGACTCACTCAACACATGCCATCCATTATGGTTTAATGCTTTACAAATTTATTGGCTTTAAATTCAGTATCTTTGAGTTAGTATCCTATGACATAAGTTCACAACTTACTCTGGGGCTAGCTCAATTTGTAAGATTTGACCCTATATATTTATTCACGAAGCCAGATTCAACACACGATTTGACTTGCTTTTTACAGGCCACGATTCTGTCATAATGGTCATAATGAAGAAAAAGTGAAATACTTAGATGGATACCTAATTTGGGTCAGGTGTCCTACCCAGCTCCACCTTAGTTCGATAATACTTTTTCAGATATCTTTACCTAACTTTCTTCTCTGCAGTGGTCATGGTCAGATCTAAAATACTATTAGTCTGCAGCTTTTGAATACTAATTAATTATATAAACATAGGTTAGTAACTTAAAATTATTAGAAGTATGAAATGACGTGAAATCAAAAGTGCCTGAAAACGCTTATTTTCTGAGCAAATCTTTTCATCAAATCTTAAAAATTTTATACCTTGATCTTTATACAATTGTTACTTAAGTAATATGAAATTGCGTCTCATATATCAAACAGAACATTAATTATTTATACATTGCCAAATTTTATATGGCAAACTTGACTTGTTTTATAACAAATAAAATGCGGTTGCAAATATTTTACAGTTCAGTTATTTTGACTAACACATTCCTTTCCGGTACTAAGCAAGTTATTTCAAAATACAATTATTTAACGTGTGTATTAAAAAAAACTTTGATTACTTTCAGCGAATTTGTACTTGTCCTAATTAACTTTCTATACTTCTACTTCGTCTAATTACTTTCACTAAAAGCTTAAGTTTTTAAATCCAGAGATTAGTTTTTGTGATGTTTTTTGAAATTATGACAAGTTGTGTGGAGCGTGGTAAACCTCTTTGCCTCTTAGTCACGTAATATTGTTTAGATCAATACGTTTGATTTATTTTTATTCTTTCACGTTAACCTATACTCACACATCCACACAAATGACATGTTTATTATATATTTCAACTTATATAAGTTTAAATACATAATATACATGGCTTATAGAGGTATCGGTGAATAATATATATTATTATTAAAGAGAATGCGTAAGTGATGTACAGATGTATAAAATTAATCTTAAAGTTTACCAAATGACACTTAAAATATCATACGATTAATAAAATATTTGAGTTTGGGTGTTTAGTTTATAACTATGTATTTACAAGCATTTTTAACGAAGATTGAAAATACGATCGTTTTTATATTCAGAATGATATTTACATTTCAATACATTAAAATCTTTTCAGGTATTTCATCGGAAGTTACGGTAAATTTATTAAGATTGTGTATTAATGCACATACCTACTTAAATTTACTTTGAAAACATTATAATGTGACCTTTTAAAAATATCACAGTAAAGTTTGGTTATCTTTTTTTTAATAGTCAACCAACTTATAAAATGACGTTCAACGAAACCCTACACTATGTATAGCCCGTCATATACTTTGCCGGTTTTTTCGGAATACGGTTTTGAATAGCTATTAATTTTACCTAAAACTGCCAACAGGAGTCAAATTATTACCAATCACTGAGAAATTACTTATGTTATGCAAAATCATTAATACCACCAAGAAAGCAGTCCTAGGAATGTGCCATAAATATTTATATAAAATGGACTAACTATCTTGGTTACGAGAAAGAAAATTATACTCTACTTAAATGTACCAGACTGGTGTTTTGAAACATTGTAGTAAGCTAGTGACTGAGTTCTATCATTGATCTTAGATGTGTACGTACTTTTTTGCCTTTTTTGTTTCTCAAGACAAATCTATGAAAAAGAGCTAGATTCCTATTAGTGTCTTTTTATGTAAAGAAAAAAGCACACAATGACAAATTTTCGGCAAAAAATAATGGAGTGGTATACCATTGCCTTTTCTATTTCACTTACAAGTTTCTAGGTTGCCTTATAATGTTTTCCTTTACTAGAAGCAGATAGTCTGCCTGCTACAAGCTATACACGTGGTATACCACATGTATAGCGTGTAGCAGGCAGACTGGGTTTGATTCCAAATGACGGTTTCAATAATCGATAGCAATTTTTTTAAATTATTCACTGGTATTTGTCCGTGATCCTGGTGCTACCCTAAGGGGGTTGGCAGTTGGCAGGCACATAGCCGGCCGTACTCTCTTTCGCCAAAATCACATTACATAAATGGGGTCAATAAGAAGAAGAGAGTAAAAGAGATATAAAATATGCATATTTGAAAGAAGTAGTCAAAAAAGTCGTGAAGTTATAATAAATTCAATACCTATAAAAATTATCTAACCCAGAAAGAAGGTAATGTTCTTCGCGCGTAAATATTTTGTATGAATGTATTTATTTATGTATATGTAAGTTTGTCTGTTCTATTGTTGCCTCCTGTAGCTTAAACGGCTTGGCTGATCTTAAAGTGTGAAAGTTCATTATATTTGTATTCTTCTCCGGAGTGTCAAAGGCTATGTAACGTCAGTAAAAAACAATATGGTGGACGTAAACTGTGCCATAAATATTCCTGTTCCAGCAGTCCTGATTTTTATTTTTAAATAATGCAACTTGTTAAAGAGTAGGTCTTCAGAAACTTAACAATATATAGTAAAGTAATAGTGTTATGGTCAGTAATGCAGGGCTATGGCATAAAGCTATGAAGCCGTTTATATTATGAAATTCCTACTTATTATGCAAACTGAGAAAGTAGATCAGGTCCATAGATAGATATCAGTGGTTTATAATATTCAAATATCTGAACACATTGTTTGTTATTTTGACTGATAAGTTAATCGTTCGAATAATTGAATAAGATGAAATATGAACAATTTGCTTTACTGTACACTTTCATTAAGTAAGTAGGCAAAGGAATGCCTCAGCTCATGCTCTAGCTTCATGACAAGTACTTGTGCAGCCGCACCATCACATGTCATCATTACAAGATTACATTTGATGTAAAAATACCATGGTTTGATCGATAGTAACGAGTAATTTAGAAATAATAGGTAATAATAATAATATCTAGGAAGGCAATCAAATCCCAATACAGAGAGTAGTAATGTAGGATGTTGTCAGTGACTTATAAATTTAACGAAATTATTTGACATTTAAAAATAGGGTGAAAGCTCATTTCCTTCAAGGTCTGTCAAATTGTTCATGATACTCGTATATATGTAGTATATGTATCGTCTATTATATTTATATGTACTAGCGTGTATGACATTAATGTAGTTTTTTATTCTAGTTTATTTTATTTATTGCTTATTTTTCTCTTTAAATTTTTGTAACTTTGCACTACCCCATCCATTCTCATCATCACCTAGTTGGTTGACTGGCAGAAAAAGCCATTGGCTTTCAGTCCGCCTTTACATTGTCTTAAATAAATAAAATTATCATAATATAGGAATAAGCCTGTTATTATAAGCGTAAAAAGTTTTAGACTCGATTTTTGCTTTGTACCTATCGTAGCTTGTTTTGTACCTATGGGTTGGTAGTGCAATTTGAATTACAAACGGTCATTTTAATTAACCACAACCTATATATTGCAAAGAAAATGTTGTCTGATTCTACATTAGTGACTATTGCTATAAAATGGCAGTCAATAAGCTTATCAGATAAGCTACCTAAAGAAGGAAGCTTGAAAATTCTAATATAGTTATAATCGCATGTGTAAGAAGAAAAAAAAATCGGCAACTTTCGCATATAAAGAACTTCTCGATAAAATGTTTCGGAATCTGTCTGATAGACATTTTATAAATTAAAATATCAAACAAACATAAATTTTATTGCCGTGTGGATCTCGGCACACTAGAATAGAACCACTCCAAGTCTCCCCGTGGATGTCGACTAAGGAAACACAAGCTAAACAAAGCTATAAACACCAAAGACACCTCTCCAACCCGTCTGGTCAGCGTGGAGTGTGTAGTGTGTAGTATGTAGACTGATTGCCCTGGCTATATATGGCTCTGGTAGTACAGAGGGTCATGCTCCTGCAATGGAGACCATCAAAGACCTGTTGATGATTGAATAGGTATAAAAATATATATTAGGTAAGATAAATATAATTATATTTAATATTGATATAATAAATCATTATATTATTGGTCATAAAGCTTAAAAATAGAGCACCTATAAACTTGCATATTGTCGTAAAGAGCACTTGTGGTCACGAAATAGGCAGGGCTACCAAGAATGTGTTTTGGTATTTCTGGTGTAATAATTTCCTTTTTGTTATGTTGTCAGTTATAATATCAACAAATGACAGTGGTAAAAACCAAGAGCATTTGGTCTAATAACGATAAGAAAATACTTTCTTTTCTACTTTTGTTCCATAGGATATAGTTGATCTATTGAACCATATAGTGATTGGCATTTAAGAAAACCCTCATCTGTAAGTTTTCGTTTTCTGTCTATCACTTAGTTTTAATCTATAAATTTAAAACCCTGATCATAATAAAACGTTGCGAAACGACCTATTAAACAATATTGGATCCGTTAAACGTTATGTGTTGCAAACTAGAGCAATGCTTACAAGCGGATGGACTGCATAGCTTAAGTAGAAATCTGTAGCTACTACAAAATTATAAACTTATACCTATTTACATTCAATTTAAGAGGGTATCCTAGCAGTATGTTTTCCATACAAATGTATTTCTCTATTTTCTCGCTAAAAATTGCTTTTCGAGGCATAATTCTTTTTAGGGTTCCGTAGTAAACTAGGAACCCTTATAGTTTCGCCATGTCTGTCTGTCTGTCTGTCTGTCTGTCTGTCTGTCTGTCCGTCCGCGGTTTTACGCAGAGACTATAAGTACTAGAAAGCTGTAATTTGGTATGGGTATGTATATTAATCATGGCAAAAAAGTGGTAGAATAAAAACTTGAAAAAAAATTTTTTTTAGGGTAGCTCCCATACAAGTAAAGTGGGGGAGTATTTCTTTTTTCTCTATTTACCCATCGTGTGGAGTATCGTTAAATAGATCTTTTAAAAATATTGTGAAGTTGAGAACACCATTTTCCGATTTAGGGATCCGTTTCCGAAATATTTGGTTTTAAAGTGCGAATTTTTGTTAGAGGTAAGTGTCCCCCCCCTCTATCTGCTAAACGGTCATATATAGACACGTGAAAAAAATTACAGCAGTAGTATATATACTGAAGTTTAAAGGAAAACTATCAGAGCTGAGTACCAAGTACAAACTAAAAAGTTATAGGCAATCAACTTATAAACTGTAAAATTTCATACTATTTTCATTGTTAGATGTTTTTGGTCGTTAGACTGTGAGGTGTGAGTGTAAACAGTGTGAACTCAAAGTTGTCATTCGCAACTACGGAACCCTACACTGCGCGTGGCCCGACACGCACTTGGCCGGTTTTTTTCATAAAATCTATTTCTAAAATAGGTATGTCCCTATGTTTTATTTTTTTCTTAAAAACTGTTGTAAAGAAAAATATTTTTTCAAAAACAGTTTATTAGGAAAAAATAAAAAATAGGGGCATACCTATTTTAGTACTAGATTTTATAAAAGAAGAATTGTGCGTCTAGAATCAGTTTTCAGCGAGAAAATAGAAAAGTACATTTGTATGGAAACCATACTGAAAAAATACTGCTAGGATACGCTCTTAAATGCTTGGGCAAACGTGACGCAGATTAATTGGATTTTTGCCCCTAAAGCTTTCCTACACAAAATGAAAATCAAAATATCTGGTTATACAGATATTGAGGAAGTCTTTTGATATCTTTTTTTTACTATAGTCCATTTATTTTTACCTTTACCATCCACAATGATCCGTCCTTGTGTACCTTCTTCCACTTATTTGAACATATTTCTGTATTCTAATTTAAGTTTATAAATTATATGTTGTAAATTATTTTGTATAGTTGTTTGTTAGTTAAACTTTACCCGTCTATCTATTTATTAGCCAGTGACGTCCACAGCTGGACATAAGCCTCCCCCATAAATCGCCACAAATTGCGATCTTGTGCATATTGAGTCCACCGACTTCCGGCGGCTACTTTACCCGTAATTCATATTAATTTCTTAATTATTATGCTTGGATATGTAATGTCCTACTTTACACCGGGCTCAAAAAAACTAAACTATTATAGAATACCCTTTGCGTGTTGACGGAACATAAACAATCATTCGAAGGATGTGCATATAAGCTTATCTAACTATTTCAAACCTTTATATAATTTGCGTGAACTGTTTGTTTGCATTGTACTGCATTCCAGTTTTGTTTGAGGAAGTTATTTTGTTTTTTTTTTCAGTTTTATTGTAAGTCTGGGTTTTAAGAATTAGAACGAGTAAGACATTTTCTTATTTAAAACTGATAATGATTATTACAATGTGTGAGAGTACAATACTTGTTGTACAGTTTTGCTTTAATGTAGGAGATGAATTCATTGTTAATAAGAATTAGTTGTCAAACTTAAATATGAATAATCAATCAAGGTATCTTAATATGATGAAAATCGTATCAATTGTATGAGATGACATGTCCACCCTGTCGTGGTTTCGTGTATTTATGCACAAATTGATTGACAAGTCTAGCAATTATGAATTTGACAACACTTTTTTATATATAACATCATCATCATTAAGTTTTTTATTTGTCTCCACTGTAGGCGCATGACCCTATCTGTTCTGTCAGAGCCATGTATTAGCCAGAGCAGTCAAGGATTTGGCATACAATCTCCAAGCAGACCTCTCCAATCCATCCAGCCAGGATTGGAGAGGTCTGCTTAATGTTTATAAGCTTTGTTTAGCTTGTTTTCTAAGTCGCCTTCTACGACATCCACGGGAAGACTTGGAGTGGTCCTATCTACTCCGCCAGGAACCACACGGCATACACGATGTCAACTACTGTACATAATCTCAACCTATTTCGTTTCATTAGTATATTTTTTTTTACTTATTAATGTATCATATTTAAAACAGATAGGTATACGAATTAGAGGACTATATTTTAAAATATGTAAGTACCTACTGTACATAAGTAATTTACAAAAAATATAAAATTTACAAAATCAATGATGATTAGATGGACAGGATTAAGAGGTTTTAGATCTTAATCTATGTACATCCTTAATTGTTGAATAATCGATAAAAATCGATATTCCGGTTGCGGAATCAGGGCAAGGCGGTCGTTGCTGAAACAGCGGACTTAAGCCCGCTCATTAGATCAGTCGATGATAAGAACAAAGCTACTATAATTGCTAATCGATGCACCGTTTACAATTGCAATCGTTGTGACTCAAAAGTTTGCTTAAGACGCCCATTTTATTAGGCATCCTAATACCTAGCTCAAGTACAATTTACTAGAAATAATTATAGCGCGTATTTAACTGATATATATAAATATAGGATATCCGTTGCATACGCGATGTAATTGTGGTTCATTAAAAAATCTGTGAATTAAGTGCTTGAAGTTCTAAGAACTTTTTTAAAAATGCCTAGTTATTTTTTTTTTCATTAAAGCAATCATGAAAGAAAATTAATGAGTTACGTAATTCGTAACTTTGATAAAATATACAACCCAAGTAATATATAAACCAAATCTATCTCTTGTGATAGAAAAAACTATGATAGATTTTCAGTCGGAATTTTCTACGATTTTGTATTAATAATACCTCAAATAGTACTATATACATATAGATAAGTACATGAACAGAAAGAAAAACAACATCTGTTAAATAGTCCACGCATTTAGGAAAATTTTAACCAAATCAGGCATTAACAAATGGCAACATTTTTTCTTAAAACCGCAATCATAACTAGGTAGACCACACAAAAACTGAGCACACCTCATTATCCACGCCAATACCGATACCATTCAAGATGCACTAAAAAAAAGTAAAAACGGCTGAGATACGGCCAAGGGAATGAGAATTGAACACGTATTCTGAAGGTTAGACAACCACCATGTTTTACATGCGATAATAAAATTTGATATTGAGATATTTTACTATACAAGTTAAGTAAGCCAGTGGTTTGGAACATTCCTGAATCACTGACTTATCTAAAACAAGACTAACTTTGATCAATTAACTACTTAATCGCATATAAAAAATATATATAGAAATAAGAAAGGGAAGACTATTTTTATAAGCCTGACCTAAAAATAATGTTATGTTTTCATAGTACATGTACGTAAGTATGTATGTATGTGAGAATCTTTATAACGGTGGGATTTGTTTTTAATGGATGATTAGATGTATGAGATATCGTTAAAATCTTCACCCTATTCCGAGTGAAGTTGGTTATAAATTTCATTGGCAGGGCAATTAAGTTTCAATTTTCATTTGATAAAAATGATATTGTACTTTTTCTGTTATTCTATATAAGCCCATCAACTCGCCATCACTCGCTCAATTTGAACTTAGTTAGTCGCAAAAAACATTGATTGTGAATGAATTGTGTAATACCATAGTTACGCGACATTCCCTTGAATACAATCACACAATGCTATGAGTTTTCTTTTGATACTTTTTTCTAGTAATGTTTATGCCTTGAGATACTAACGTAATAAGGTGCGTGGCTATTACTTTTACTTGGTTTTGAGTAAATGACCGTATCATAACTTACTAAATTCTAAAACAGAGGTATGTTTCATAACTTGCCGTGACTATTCCCATTTTTTTCTTTTGCTTCGTGTAAAATTGCAATTGTCGCATCTTTTCTTGCTTATTGATCATATTAAATTTTATTAAGGTTCTCTTTTACAAGTTAAATCTTAGGAAATACACATTCCTATAGGTACAACAAACTGTTACATAATAACAGTTTGTTGTATTTTGTTATATGGTATAGGTTTTAAAATTGATATTTTTTCACATAATTATTCGATTTGAACCACACAATACACTGATTTTGATGAAATTAATCTGGTTTCACAACTTATCAAACAAAAAAAATATACAGACGTTACAAATTAAAAGAAAAAAAAAATTACTAAAAAACCGGCAAAGTCTATGTCGAACCACGCGTAGTGTAAGGTTTCCGTAGTTGCACGTCATATTATTAGTTGGTGTTCTATAATTCGGCTATAACTCTTTGGCTTGTGAACTGTACTTAGCTATCATAGTTTTCCTTATGATTAAATTATATGCGCTACTGCCATGAATTTTTCACGTATCCATGAACAACCATTTAGCATGCAAGGGCTGTGGAAGTGTCCCCAACTCAACGACGAAATTCAAAAATAACGACTTCAACAAAAATTTGCACTTTTAGGCTTAATGTATTACGAACAAAAGCCCGAATTAAAAAAAATGTTAAAACACCAACAATTAAGTGATATCCACTTGAAATAAGATAGCTATCTAAATACGACCCATACAAATTAGTTAATTATGAGCACTCAAGATATCCATTTTTGTCTTAACATTGCAGGATGAACCATTCATTCTCCATACTGATACTCTCATTCCTAATATGTACAATTTCATTGATAGTTTCAATTCCATTATTTATATTGTTTAAGCGAATTGTATGTGAAGATGAAGTGGGCTTCAATGTATGTAGGTAGGCGTATCTTTCCTGCATTAAATTATGATTCGCTTGAAAATCATTGAGTATAACTAACGAAACTTTGAAACCGTAAAATATTGAAAAAAAGAATTATGCTTTAGCATGCATAATACTGAAAAAATAAGTATTTTTTTAAGAATGCTGTCATCTCTTTATTTAAAACAAACTAAACTTCGTTAAAATTTTACGAATCTCACTAAAACTAAAAATAAAAAACTTCAAGCTATCCGCATCGAGGCAACGTGTCCAAAATACTGTACTGGCAGCATTTCTTCGCTGTATCGCTAAGCTGATTTTCTGTGCAAAAATACTGTCAGTCTTCGGGTGTGAGATTTTTTGGCTTCAGAGCACCAAGGACCCATTGTTTCTACTGCGAAACATAAAAATCAAACTTAAAAATTTTGATCTCTTAATGCAGCCAATCTTATATAATATAATGCTTATCCAAGCAGAAAGTTTGATACAAAGTACAAACTTTCCGTTAATGAAAGCGATATATCAAATTCCGATAGTTGTGCTAAACTTTTCTATGTGCAAGGATAGTAATTTAGATTTCAATAGACATAGTTGCACCATTTCTAATACTTAAGCATATTTGGTGTAGTGAAATAATGCATGTCTAATTATCTTTTGGTATGTGTAACGAGTTACATTCTATCAAATTACATAGTTGCGTTACACTCTATCAACATATTACTTTCATTCCCTATTGTAGAGACAGATAATTAGATACGAAGCGAATAATAGTTATTGAAATGTCAAATCAATTTTTAATTCATTATATAGACTTCGGGCTTGATGACTGGGTTGGGTGGGTTTCTATAGCAAAAATATGTGCAACTGCGGGGCTGTCCAGTCTATGATACCTAAAACTTTCTAATAAGTAAATTGACAAATTAGTGAAATTGGTGAGTAAGGAAACTGACCAGTGATACGCTAACTCTACTTAACGAATTGTCCCTGATGTCCTAGTTGGTTTACGGTACAGAACTTTATTTAGGCTATTTGCCTAAATGAAGTTCTGCACCGTAAACAAACGTGCCGTGCCGTCTCGGTGGCTAAATTATGTATTATCCAATTCACTATACTTAACACTAATAGTCATTTTTAAACATTCATGAAGCTAAATTAATGTTTTTCACGAGACATTCTGCGAGGATTTGAAAACGTACAAGCAACAGATTTATGTATTTGAGCGAGATGTAAAAGTTGTTTTCCAATAGTCACCCTATACTGCATCAATGGGAAGATGTGGAGTAGTCGATAGACAAAAATCAGAAAGCAAAATATTTTTATGATAGGATAGGCATAGCCGAGTAACGCCATTTTCCAAAACATACCTTTGTTCCTATGATATGTATTTATTTATGTATAACCCAAAGGGATTATTTATTAAAATGGGAATAAATCATACCGTTGAGCTAAGATCCCACTTATACTAACTGAACGATACTATATTTTTTGAAATAAATCTGTAAATCACTAGGACCCATTTTGTATTGAATAATACATACATACATACATATCATCACGCCTCTCTCCCATAGGGGTAGGCAGAGACTATGGATCTCCACTTGCTACGATCCTTACAAACCTCTTTCGCTTCATCTACATTCATTACTCTTTTCATGCATGCTCGCCGGTTTCAGGTACTCCTTACTTCTCCTTTTGCAAGAACGTTCGTAATTTGGTCACGATACGTTCGTCGAGGCCGGCCCTGACCAACTGTCCCAACCACATCTACTGTATATATACCTTTCGTAAGTCTCCTTTCATCCATCCTCTCTACATGTCCAAACCATCTCAACATTCCTTTCTCAATTTTTGTCACTATACTGTCTTTCACTCCACATCGTTCCCTTATAACATCATTTCTCAAACGATCTGTCAAACTTACACCACATATACTTCTTAGCGCTTGCATTTCAACAGCATTTATTCTGCTTTCATCCTTTTTCTGTCATACCCAACTTTCACTTCCATACATCAGACTTGGCAACAACACACCATTATGGACAGCCAGACGCGCCTTCTCAGACACCTTTCTGCTGTTCATAAAGGAGTGTAGCGCCCCATTCACTCGATTCCCTGCAGTAACTCTTTTTTCTATATCCTTTTCATGCCTTCTATCCCTTGTAAATATACAACCCAAGTACATAAAATCATTCACTTGTTCCACTCTTTCTCCATTTATGATAATATTGCATTCCGTTGTACTTTCATCACGTTCAAAAACAATCACTTTCGTTTTACTCACATTCACTTTCATGCCTTTCTTTCTAAACGCACCATTCATAACTGTTACCATATTCTGTACGTTCTCCTCTGAAGACGCAAGTATTACTTGGTCGTCAGCATACAGAAGGCATTTCACGAGTAACTCATTCATTCTTAAACCATACTCGCTTTCTTTCAAATCTTTCAAACAACTGTCTATGTATAGGTTAAATAGCCATGGTGAAGCTACACATCCCTGCCTAACACCTTTTTGGATGCCAAACGAGCCTGTGTAGCCCGCATTTATTCTTACGCAAGCACTGGAATCCTTATAAAGGGATTTCAGCGCTCGTATCAGACGACTATTTACTCCATACATAGACAGCGTTGACCACAATTCACTCCTAACCACTCTGTCATAGGCCTTTTCAAGATCCACGAAAACGCAAAACACTTTTTGTCCTTTGGCCAAAAATTTCTCAATTATGCATCGCAAGGAAAAGACCTGGTCCGTACATCCCATCCCCTTTCTAAATCCCGCTTGCACATCCCATATCTGACTCTCAGTGTCTTCCATAACTCTTTCAATT
Organism: Rhodophaea formosa; assembly: GCA_963082605.1. Taxonomy (NCBI): domain Eukaryota; kingdom Metazoa; phylum Arthropoda; class Insecta; order Lepidoptera; family Pyralidae; genus Rhodophaea; species Rhodophaea formosa. The sequence continues at coordinate 8,095,154 of OY720208.1, read as the reverse complement.
AATATCTTTTGCATACAATTTGCCGACCACGCTGAGAAGGCTAATGCCTCGGTAGTTTTTACAGTCCTGCTGTGATCCTTTGCCTTTATAAAGAGGCACAATAACTGCCTTGCACCAATCTACTGGTACAATACCTTTTTTAAAACACAAATTGAAAAGGCGACACAGTTGACTCGCCACCATGCCTTGTCCAGCCTTCAGCATTTCGACAGTTATTCTATCAAATCCACCACTCTTTCCCATCTTCATTTTATTCAAACCTTTCACAACTTCTTCGATACTTATTTCATTATCACACTCTTCACTTTCACTTTCTTGCATTTTATTATTCGATATATATATATATATATACGGACAAATCACACAGATTGAGCTAGCCCCAAAGTAAGTTCTTATGTAAGACTTGTGTTATGGGATACTAACTCAACGATACTATATTTTATAACAAATACATATATAGATAAACATCCAAGACCCAGGTCAATCTGAAAAAGATCATTTTTCATCTTGACCTGACCGGGGTTCGAACCCGGGACCAACCGTGTCACAGACCGGCGTGTTGACCGCTGCGCCACGGAGCTCGTCGAAATGAATATGTTCATTCTTACTTCATCTTTTTCATACAAACTTTCAAAATACTCTTTCCATCTATTTAAAATACTTTCATCATTTTTTAACATGTTTCCATGCATGTCCTTGATTATAGTAAGCTCTGAGGATGAACTTTTTCCTCTGGCTCTTCTAATTGATTTCCAAAAATATTTTATGTTGCTTTTGAAATCTTGGGACAGCCTTACGTCAAAATCGTCCTGTTCCTGGTCTTTCTTCTTCTTTACAAATTCTTTTACACTCACATTCCACTTTTTGTATACATTTTTTGCCGCAATCACATCCTCATCCGTTACTTTTTGCCTTTTCTGGTCAGCTCGCATAGCCAACCAATCCTTCCACGCTTTCTTCTTTGCACTTACCAAATTCTGAACTTCTGCATCCCACCAATCATTCTTAGTATCCTTACAGTTTCTTCTTTTAGCTATTCCACATACTTCTATTGCCGCACCAACAATTCCTTCCTTTAGGATATTCCATACTTTTTCCACTTCACTCTCGTCATCTATTCCTTGAAATTTTTCAACTAATATTTTTTTATACTTCTCTTTCGCGCTATCTTCTTGTAAGTTCTCTACTTTTATCCTTTCTAACCTTTTGGGGGGCTTGGCTTCGTGATGTCGCCACCTTTTGAATAAATTTCTGAACTTACAAATGACCAAATAATGGTCTGTGTATATGCCGGCTCCACGGTATGACCTTGTATCAAATACATTCTTTCTCAGTCTTTCATCAACTATAACAAAATCAATCATACTCTTCATGCCATTCTCTTCTCTGGTATACATGTGAATCTTTTTGTGGCTAAACATAGTGTTCGTCACACAAAGATTACTTTCCATACATATTTCTAACAAACTCCTCCCATTCTCATTCTCTCTTTCATCTCCAAATGCACCCAATACCTTCTCGTAACCATGACGTTTAACTCCCACCCAGCTATTAAAATCTCCTAACATGACTAATTTTTCATTATCTTTGCATCCACGTACTACATCCCTTATACTTTCCCAAAACTCCTGTCGTTCCTCTTTATTTCTTTTACTAGTTCCTTCCGTAGGCGCATACACTCCTAACACAAACAATCGACTCAATCCAATTTTTATTCTTACCCAGACAAGCCTCGAACTCACAAACTCATATCCATTCACACATTCTGCCATTCTTTTGGAAAGAATGAGGCCAACTCCTTGACGGCCTTGGGTAGTTTCCGGTACACCAGACCAATATGCCGTAAATAAACCAGAATTTGTGATTTCGCATCCTTTCCTCTTCGTTTCGTTCACACATAGCACATCAAACTTTCTTTCACTCATCACCTGATATACCTCGTCTAATTTACCATCCATCCCTCCTCTAACATTCAAAGTAGCGAAGCGACTCTCCGTAGCCCGCTTTTCGCCCCCACGGGAAACGAGACGTGATGAGTTGCGAACCGCATCGCCGCCATTTAGATTTTTTGAGTTTTTAAAAATCATTGCGTTCCCATGAGTACAGGGGATAAACTGTCGCACCCGGCAGTGCCCCTTGTACCGGGTGAAGGCTAGCCTTATTCTGGGATCGCCCGGTCCCAGGGCAAAGTGGCACGCTTGGTATTAGGCTCACCCCTAATCATGCATCCCTCGGCACGGCAGACCTTGGATTGGCGGAGTAGGAAAAAAAAGGGAAAAATAATATATAATAGGATAATAAATAAATATGGACAGGATCATTTGGATTTGAGATAGGATGAGGGTAAAGGATGCTACCAACTAGGAAGATATAAGGAAAAGTCAGTAACAGCTCGGGAAGCCGGGATCGCATACCCCGAATGCCACACGCATATACCACCGGGCAGGCAGTATAGGGCGACACCCCTGACTTAATATTATTGAATAATAACGTTTTTTTATTGTGACGTAACCTGAGACCCTGCAGTAAAAAAGTACTTGCAATATCACTGAGCTGTAGATGTAACCAAATTTATAAATAAAGAAGATATTGTTTATGTATTAACATTAAACTTAAGGTATTATAATATAACAAAGTGGTAACAGTGATGTAAGAAAACTGTTAAGTTGTTCCTAACTATTATGCAACGTAGTCTATCCCATTCAAATCTAGATAATCTATCTGCTCTAAGTACAGATTATATTATTCAAGTCTGGAGTCTAGTCTAGACGAAACAGCTGCTATTATGTCACCTTTTCTTTATTGGACTCTTGCAGAATATGCCAGAATGAATAAATCTATTTTTGTCAGGAAAGGAGTGACAAAGGCTATGGGGACTGACAGATACAGGTGGAGAGAACTGACTTACTGTGCCGACCCCACATAAAAAGTGGGATAAGGTAAAGGAAGAAGAAAAAGAATAAATCTATTTCGTGACAAAATTAAGTATGGAGATAGTTTGAGGGCCAGGAAAGGCTTTCTATTCAGTTGATATTACTGTTGCTTAGGAATCTACTATCACGCAAGTGGGCAAAGCTATAGAAAATAAACTGCCGTTTTCCCTAAAAAATCGTTTAATGTATTTTATTGCAAAATAATTTATCTCACGAACACACAGATTACCCTCTGTGAACGAACACTAATACTTCTTTAAATTTTCCTAGATTCATCATCAATTTTGGAAAAATTACATTCTTACTTAGCCTCGACAATTAGATCTTGGTTTCACATTTCGAGCCTCCTACTAATTTATTTTCTACTTACAAACGGACTTCTGAGTATTGTTACACATGTTTTAGCACTGTGTTATTGAAAGTAGGGCACATATAAAAGTCAAACTGTTCGAGTTGAATGGGCAAGTCAACGGCCAGTCGTTCTATAACGATTTTAAAATAAGTCTAGTAAATACTTCGAATCACCCGTCGAAAGCTGTCATTTCATACTCTTCGCTGTTACAAAATCGATTGAATCGATGTAACTAACAAGAACCAGTAACCAGACTAAGCCAGAAAAAGGGTTGTGGTGTTTACTGACGAGAAAACCTTTTATTGGTAAATAAAGTGACCTTTTGCATGACCTTAAGAATTTTAAACGTTTGTTTGACACTTATAAACTACAAAATAATTACAATTTCTATCATACTAACGAATGCTATATTTTCACGCAAACCAAACATGGCATTTGATACTACGGAAACTTATCCCATAGTTCGATGGATGATCGACGCTTACTCGACCAATATGAATAAATAAGTCAGTAGATAAATTCACACGCGAAACGAAACAATAGGCGACCTTGAAAATACATAAATTGGAAACTAATATAAAGTCACGGACATACATTTTGAGTAATATGTAACAATCGCTATTGTTTTGTGATCATAGACTTGACACTCAATTCAGTTGATTGGATTACATGCTTTGTAAATTATGAATAAAGCTGAAATTATATTAGACCACGAGTGAATTTACTACCGATTTTCCCTTGAAGAGGTGACTTCGCCTGTCAAAATTATCAATTTTTCAAGTGACCATTATTGGAATCCTGAAAAATTTCGACATTTTCATACAAATTGCTGGTCTGGTCGGACACATTTTTATGGAAATGTCGTTTTTTTTCTTTTCGAGTCCGAAAGTGAATTTGTATATTTTGTTGATTTAATTTTAGATTTCAAGGCTCAACTGCTAAATAGGTCATAAGGTAATGTTGCAAACAAGTTGTCAGTGACGAAAAAGGAGATAAACAGAAAACAAAGTTTTTGTATACGTAAGATGCGTGTAAAAAATTTAAGACTGCAATTATAAAAGTACAGCACTTTATTTGTAGATAAAAAGGCAAAGACAATATAATACAAAGGTTACAAGTTGTGAGAAAAAGAAGCGATAAAAAGTTTTTTTGAAATGATAAATTAAAGAAATAGCTAATATTTATTATTTCTCACAATAATTACACCTATATGATTTATTACTACACCTATATTATATTGTCTTTACTACAACGTATACATATATGCCTAAGTTTTCTAAAGAGGCAGGAATTTAATACAGCGCTACCTGCCGGATCCTGTTTGAACTAATACATTCATTCATAATAACAATATGCTCTAGCGCAGAAGCAAAAGCAAAACTTGGTTTGTAGTATTTCCAGAACGGTGCTTCTTGAGAGAAGCACCGTTTAAAGTGAAGTGAACGAGATTACACGAGCAAGAAGTTTACGAGTATTCCAGTAGATGGCAATACTTAGCCTAAATGTATAGCTCTCAACTGTAAAGTTTTCACGCCTACAAGTTCCTTGTTAAAGTTGATCCTCAACCCTCTCACACTTATTTATTAAATTAAAAAAAAATATGAGAGTTCGCGCACGAAGGGTTTCATTCCAGAATTCATTATTTAACTACAAAAACGCTCTTTAATAGGTACGTGTCTTGTATATGGCTTCTCTTTACTGTTTTTTAGGGTTTCGTAGTAAACTAGGAACCCTTATAGTTTCGCCATGTCTGTCTGTCTGTCCGTCCGCGGTTTTACTCAGAGACTATAAGTACTAGAAAGCTGTAATTTGGTATGAGTATGTATATTAATCATGGCAAAAAAGTCGTAGAAAAAAATCTTGAAAAAAATTTTTTTTTTGTGTAGCTCCCATACAAGTATAGTGGGGAAGTCATTTTTTTTTCTCTACTTACCCATCGTGTGGGGTATCGTTAAAAAGGTCTTTAAAAAGTATTGTGATGTTGAGAACACCATTTTTCGATTTAGGGATCCGTTTCCGAAATATTTGGTTTTAAAGTGCAAATTTTTGTTAGAGGTACGTGTCCCCCCCCTCTATCTGCTAAACGGTTATATATGGATACGTGAAAAAAATTACAGCAGTAGTATGTATACTGAAGTTGAAAGGAAAACTATCAGAGCTGGGTACTAAGAGCAAACTAAAAAGTTACAGGCAACCAACTTATAAAATGTACTGGAAAATGTAAAATTTCATACAATCTTTATTGTTAGATGTTTTTGGTCGTTAAACTGTGGGGTGCGAGTGTAAACAGTGTACACTCAAAGTTGTCATTCACACCTACGGAACCCTATACTGCGCGTGGCCCGACACGCACTTGGCCGGTTTTTTTTTTACTTTATCGGCAATAATATACATATTTTGCATAAAAGGAAATTATTAAGCTATAAAAGCTAAAAAATTAAACCCAGTGACATAGGAATAGACAGACAGACACTGGGGAGTTCTTGGTGGAAATTTTAGCGGACTACACGGTGTCTGTTTTGGATTGTTTCGCAAATTGATTCTAGTGGACTTTATAATGTGAAATTGGTGTTATTTTGTGTTATAAATGCCCATATTTAAGAACAATGTGTAGAACAACTAAAATAGACTGTCTTTGTGCGGCTGTAGTGAGATTTACATAGCGGGCTGGTGGTTGTCCGCCTTGCTGCGTCGTCAATGATGAAACCAGTGGATTCGCGAAGAGTTGTCGCCAGGGGCTCCGTGAAAACAACGAAATGAATTACACCATCATTTCGTTGACAACAAAGAAGAATAACTCGCCCACTGGCGAAACAAATGAAGAAAGGCTCTAAAGGACTTGTATCCAGGGCCGTAAAACAATACAAAAAAAACGGAATCTGGGACTAGACGACATACATACATACTATCACGTCTTTTTCCCTTACGGGGTAGACAGAGCCTAAGTCTGTAAAACCTTGAGGCCACGTTTAGCATGTTGGTGGGCTTGTAGATGAGAACGCAATCAAAACAGTGATGGGTTGCTAGCCGCATCGCCTATAGACATGATTCCTGATGCCCATTTCCTCGATCGACTTTTACGATCTGCGCGGGAAGAAAAGCAGCTGGTCTATTCTACGTTTTTTCTTTTCTCCCAGACCAGCAGGCCAATTTACTAACTCGGTGCACAACGATTTGATTGTCACTTTAGAATCCATTACGGTTTTCATATCTTAAATAAAATAGTCATTCATACCAAAGCCGTAATGAATATTGAAGTTACCATGAAAATGATGTATTCTGTAGCTGTCAAAAGTTAGCAAATAGGCCTGCAGCATGGATGGACCTAGACGACATGGGTCGAAATATGAAAAAAAGGGTTTTTATTCTAAATCTTATCAGTTGATCGATTTATAATGAGAACTCCAATTTGTTTCCTTCATATCTCGACCTGTGTTCCTTAGGGAAAGTTGTTTAGTATTATCAGTATAGTATGTTCGAGAATATGGCCAAATTGCAAATTTACATAGTGTATTCCTAAGATCCAAACTTTGTAGTATGTATGAGTTACTTATCATATCAAACAAATTATGATACACAAATGAAAGGTTCTTATCTGATTTCATCCAATTACATTATTCATTTGACTGTAAATGTTAATGGCAAGTATGTAAATGTAATAAATGAAGCAACGATGTAAATTGTAAACAACTTGTCGTGCATTAACATCTTTGATTTCAAGGATTATTGTTATTGGTTGCCATAATAAGTAGATCAAGTACAGAGAAATATCGTTTAAGACAATTTATTGTACTTTTAATATGAATAAATTTTAAATACTACTCTTATGTTGGAGTATAATAAGCTACAGCTATTAAGAATTACTACAGTAATGCAAATTAGCTCTAAAAGCCGGATGTGAGCGATATTTTTACTTGTTTATGCGATCTAACCTAGAGGAGAAGTAAGGACTCCATTACAAATCATTTCAAGAAGTGCAACATTATAATCTATGTCAAATTGACCACTAGCCTAAATTTCAGCATAACCGAAATGATATCAATATGCATAATACTTATTTTTAGCTACAGATATAATATTGAAAACCACAAAGAGGGTAATCATAGGTGTTTAAAATAAAAGGTTTTGTTAGAAGCTATTTCGCATTAATTTATTTTGCAGTCTTTATTTAAAAGTTGAGAATTTAAAAGGCTTTATTTTGGATATTTCTTCCAGCCAGAACCTTGGTTTATTGATGATATTCCTCCATGCTGATACTAGGTTGGGTCTGGGAGTAAAGAAAAAACGTAGAATGTACCTGTACCTGTTTCTCTTCCCGCGCAGAACATGGATTCCTGTCTAGAGAAAAGAAAAATTTCGTCTTTTAAAATATCATGTTATGTACAAAACGTATACCTAATTACTTACATTGTTCTGCTAGCCTTTATCTGTTTAATAGTTCTTTATAGGGTCAAAAACGGTTAAACATTATGATTTAAATACTAATATAATTAATTAAAAGTTAAGAATGACGTAGCAATACTAGGAACACAAAGACGATAAATTATATTATATAACTTCTGAGTAAAAATAAATATTTCATTACATAATGTTAAGTTTTATAAACAAGTATGGTTCTCTTTAAAAATAGCCCTCAAGTTTCAATGTCATCAAAGTAGGCAGGAATCTGGGTTAATATATATCTTTTTGCCGTTACATTAACTCCAATGATGCGATTTTGTGAAGGTTGACACGCTGACCCTCCCATGATCTTTAATTCATTAGACTTCTGATTGCCTTTTAATGATCTTTGTTGACAGTTTTATGTGGTTCCATCATGTTGATATATTATAAATTTATACTTTTTATCAGTCTTATCCTATTATTCTTATTTAAAAATAAAACCGGGCAAGTGCGAGTCGTACTCCTGCTGATGATTGCGGGCGTGAGCAATAATACCACTTCCTCTTAGCGTATTGACTTGGGCGAATTATATTTGTGTTGACCAGAAATTTACCACTGACACAGCGTTATCAGTAGGATTGTAAAGGTCCTCGCGTGTGCAGGTGGTAGGACACGCAGGGCAAGACAGAAGGTGTGCCATGGTCTGAGGAGTGGCACCACACGGACAGGAGATTTCAGAGCTATATCCCAACCTGTTCATATTCTCCTTACTTCGGTGGAGTCGGGTCCGGAGTCTGTTTAAGGACTTCCATGTCGGCCAAGTTAGATCCTGGCCAGGAGGGAGATTCTCTGATAGTGATTTATTAATGATACCACTTACGTGTGTTAAGCAAACCCGGGCGCAGTACCACTGGGATGGGTGAACGCAAGTGGCGCAGAAATATTTCGAGCTCTTCCGTGCTTCGGAAGGCTTATGAAGCTATTGGTCCCGGAGTCACAAGTGTTGGCCACTCATATAACTGAAATACTCACGCACCAAGAGTTTTAAGTAAAAACGTTTATAAATTGAGTACATTTTTTTATGTTTATTGTTTTGGCAGCTATTCTTCTCCTCCTTAGTCTACTCAATTCTAAGCGCCGTGATCCACCCGACCTTTATCTCCACAATTCTTTTTCACTTTATCATCTCTGTCGATTTTTGGCTTCTTGCAGAGCATTGGAGATCTCTAACGGCCTCCTCAATCCAATTCTTTAAAGTTCAATTTATTTGCTAACTTAAAAAACTTTGGTACGAGATGACATCTTTTTTTGCCTTATTCATATATCATTCATAATCATCTTTGTAATGTAACGACCTCCGTGGCGTACTGGTCAACAGGTCATGATAGAAAACGATCTTCTTCAGATTGGTCTGGTTCTTGGATGTTTATCTATAATCGTAAAGGAACCACTTCCACGGCCGAGAGGCGATTCCGAAGAACTCTGACACCAGGGTGTGCATAGTTGACTGACCGTGTCACCTACACGAAATGATGATGATCTATAATCTATTATAAAAATATACAGTACCGTTGAGTTAGTGTCCTTCAATACTAGTTTATAACTTACTGTTTCGCTAGCTCTGTTTGTGTGATTTGTCCCTATATATTTATTTATCTTGATGCTCTTCGTGTCGGACTACAGGCCCTGGGTCTTTTATTCAATTTACTACGGTAACGGGGTTATGGTAGCATAGACTAATAAAAAAAAAAACATTCAAATCTTCTCTACTCCCAGGACGAATACGATAGATTCGTATTTGTGACACCTCACACTTCAAAATCATTTTCATTTCATTCGTCAAGCCTATTAGGCTACAAGTGGCATACTAACATAAATACTTAAATATTTATATTTTCTCATTTCCAAAAATCGTACAGAAAGACAACGGAAATGATAATCAGCTTATAAAAAGAATCACATAAACGTGGGTCGTTGGACTTTTAATTAATCGTTTAAAAAGCTGTCCACGTGAATGATGCAATTTTCAAAACAGTTTGCATCAGAATGTTCACACCCAATGTCACTGTCATTACAAAGGAAGTGTGAATGCACTTTAAAGTACATAAAAAATTACAAGTGAGACGTTTATTTCAAAAAATTTAAAAACCCGGCTATCTTTTTGACGGTTTAGGTCCGCCACAGTGTGTTTTTGCTGATATTACAAAGCCTTAGACACTCCACGGTAAAATCAAATCTAATGATACCTCACACTTCAAAATCGGTAAAGATACAGAAGACGACAATGGAACAGACATATTACATATTTCCATATATAAATAAATATATATAAATAACTCGCGAAAAACATAATTTTCTTTCTTGGTATCAGCCGGATTTTAAAAATCTTTAACTACTAAATAAGACCGAATAAAAAATCTCTGGCAATATTTCGTTATTAAATGACTATTTAGTAGTATTTTTGGTATAAATTTTCATTATTTTGCATTTAGTATATTAAGAGAATTGGTCATTACTGCGAAAAGGCTGCTACTTTTGGCGGTAATGCGTAAATCTCTTAATTTGAAATGATTATATTGATGAAAAGTTAAATCAAAAATATCCTAATCCTAATCCTAACTATCCTAATCCTAACTATCCTAATCCTAACTAATATTATAAATGCGAAAGTGAGTTTGTTTATTTGTTTGTTAAGCTTTCACGCCGTACCTACTGAACCGATCATCATGAAATTTTGCATACACATAGGTTAGGGTAGCAAAAAGGACATAGGCTATATTTATTAGGATTATTTAACTTGACCTTATTAAGGAGTACACGAATAAAATAACGGTTGTCGCTAGTTTCGTTCATGTAAGCCTTTTAATATACTTGGTATAATTGTAGAAGCGCCCACGCCATCTTGCCCAAGTTGCAGGGAGAGTTTCATTTCCTTATACCGTCGACCACCACCGTCGTCTTAATTACTTTATTCATCTCATAATTTGAGAGCTCTATTAAATAATTTTACGGTTTCTTCGTGAGGTAATCTTCGTCATGGGAACACAGCGCAATGCTGACCATAATAACTTTATCTTAACTAAAATTTCAAAACGTATATTTACGTAACTTTTGTTACTTAGAAGTTAATAATAGAAGTAATTTTTTTATCAACAAACAGAAGAGTAATGTTCAACTGTCTCAAAAATATATTTTGACACTTTACGTACGCTGTGTATCGTTCGATGATATTGTATTTTAAATCAGTGTTATATCGCTTTGTAGGGTTTAACGACTAAGATGATTTTTATAGGAGTTACTTTGCATTCACGATGCTATTTTGATTATACTTTATCAAAATAAAGAATACGATAGAGAACAAATTGCAATAGTGCCGTGAGTAACGTAAAATAAAGAAATAAAAGAGGGAATTCTAATTTTGCCTGCAGCGCTATTTACGCTAATGGCAATAAATTTACAATAAGCTGCATTAGAACACACGAGGATACTATCCGTCAGCATAAAGCCACGTTTCCATCAAAGCTATGTAAAATAGTAAAATATATGCCAGATATATGAACGCATCAAGATCGGATTGGAAATCCATGCAAAACGTTCATTCGTTCAGCAGTGGACGTTGAGAAGAAGAATATGGATATACTACTGACACTATAGATATCAGAATAGTGACTGACACGCTTTCCGGTTACCTTAGTTTTCCACATGGTAGCGTTTTACCGATGAGGTGCATCGTATCCCCAGATCCAATATTAATAACATCATAAACTCAGCCGCAATAAGTCTTCTGCTTTATCATGGGGGTGGGTTGCACTACTCACCACGATCGGCAAACGGATTGGTGAGTACAGGTCGCTTAGTTTACTTCAATTCCGGCGCTGCTGCCCATTGAAACCATTTGTTAAGGCGCTCCTATAGTAACACTAGCGCCACCCAGCAATTAATTCTTTTAATCCTAAATTATACCGAATTTTAAAAATCTAACAAGTACATAACTAGTAAATTACTTGTAGTATTTTTGTATTCATTTTCACTAATATTTGTTTGATAAAATAAGAGAAAAACAGGTTAACGCCAAAATTGGCCACTTTTGGCGTTAACCGATTTTTCTCTTTAAATATGGCACTAGTAACTTATTTGTAATATACAAAAATTACTATAAGTAATTTAGTAGTGTTGTACTTGTTAGATTTCTAAAATTCGAAACAATTTATGATTTAAGGAATTTAATAGCTGGGTGGCGCTAGTGTTACTATAAGAGCGCCTTAAGCAAGTGTGGGAACGGGATATCATAAGGGTATTAGGGATGCTTCTTGCTCTTAAGGTTTGTAGATGAGAAAGTAGCAGTAGGGAGGCTGGGCCTGCAACCAACGGACAGGCAGTTGATGATGGCAGCCCTGATTAATTGACACGCCGACCATATTAGCTATAACAGAATGTTAAGAATTTATGATGAAATATGATTTGGCACAGGTTTTACTCGACTTAACTCCAGAACCGCAGAAAATACCTAAGAAAATGGAATAAGGAAACAATGTCACTTAGACTGAATAGAGTCCGGCACGCATACTCTCTTTTGATCTCATAACAGCTCCGCCGTACATTTTGAACCACTAGTGGAAATATATAGCACTAGCTGTTACCCGCGGCTTCGCCTGCGTGATTTATAGCCTATGTCCTTCTCTATACCCTAACCTATGTGTATGCAAAATTTCATGATCGGTTCAGTAGATACGGGGTGAAAGCGTAACAAACAAACAAACAAACAATCTCCCTTTGCATTTATAATATTAGTTAGGATTGGGATAATATATAGCAGATGAAGATGAGCTATTCAATTTTCATCAAAGGATGGAAACATGGCCTTACGTTTCTATATTATTATTGTTATTCAGTGATGTTATTCATTAAACGTATTTCCAAACTCCATCAAAGCCTATTTAGATTTGCGAAATAATACAGGCAACGGTAACTTATCCACGTTGCTGTTTCTAAATAATAAGAAATTATTTATTAGATTCTCAGAGAGTGAAGAAATTGGTCTGTTCTGTAAATTGAGTTATGGGATAGATAAACGTCTAAAGCTTTTTGTTTTGAATTGTTATTGATATGCATTATAATAAATTTATTAGGTTGTGCATTGGCTTTGTAAGTTGAAGTTGCTTGATTGTTTTATTCTAGATTATTTATTGCATTACTAACTGGCTTACAAACACCTAATATTATAATTTTAAATAAATTATACATGTAGTGCTATGCATTTTTCTTTTTCAAGGAGTAAAGGGGGCCAAAAGACCCATTTAGCGTAATGGTGTTGCTAGCCGCATCACGTATAGATTTGGTTTCTTAGATTTTCATCCATATCTTTGAATAATTATTTTTAACAAAAAAGTAAAAGCGACTTCAACCCCATACGTAATTGTACAAACTGGAACTTAAAATTAGGTTTTAAAGGGTGTGGTAGTTCGATCAAAATGGAGGAACAACGTCGTCATCAAATTGTCTTGATTCGCGAAAGAATTAAACAGAAATAAAATTAAACCAAACGGCATACTTGTTTTTTGGTTTTTGTTGATTTTTTCTTAAAGCACAGGATACATTTCGATAAAAAAAATATAGGACTACCTTTGAAGTTCAGTCAAAACAGAAGAGTAACGTTCTCATCATCATAATCTTGATTCGCATAAGAATAAAATACAAATAAGTTTAAACTGAACGGCATACCCTTACAATTTTTTTTTTGGTTTTTGTTTATTTTTTCAAAAAGTACTTAATACATTGGGACAAAATTTTTATGAGACCATCTTCGGGAGCATTATCTATCAAACAAAAAAAGAATCACTAAAATCGATCCATAACTGACTGAGTAACCGCGTAACATACATACAAAAACATACAGACGAATTTTGAGAACCTCCTCCTTTTTTGAAGTCGGTTAAAAAGGAAGAGTAGCAGTTACATTGTACGTTTTTTTAGATTCTTTCAAACCAACATGTAAGAATAATATGAGCAGTAATTGTGATGTTTTGCAGCCACACGAGAGATTTTTTTATTAATGTGAAATAAATCAAGTAATGTGGCATCGCTTGTGGTCACAGAGATTCTTCGCAGCATTAATTTTCCTTATTGAAATGTAAAGTTCATTAATTAAGTGCGTTACCCATAAATGTATAACTCTGTATAATTATTTGTCAAGTTTACAATTTGAATTAGACTTTTTAATACTTATAGGATTGGACAGAGAAATTAAAATCCATGGTTCTTGAAATATTTTATACTTCTCCATGTGACGTGACCTACGCGTTTAAATGTTGAAAATTTTATAAGTCGTTGATGTGCAATTTGCATGTTGACTGGACGTAATTGTAATAGAGATGTCTGCAACGATTGCGCTTAGGCGTTACAGGCAATTTAGCGAGCAAATTATAGGTTTTTGTGCAAAATTTATCATCAAAATTAGTTAAAACATTATCGCAATATAATGAATGATTGAAGTAACGTCTATTGGCCTAGATTAAGTGTTCATATTTATAATTGAAGTATTGTGAACTAACCTGTTATTGTGTCCCAGTGCTGGGCAAAGGCCTCCCCTTCATTTTTCTACTGAGTTCCATCTAATCTGCCAACCCCTCAAGAATTTGTCAATGTCATCCCGCCATCTCCTCCGTGGTGTACCTCGTGGGCCCACGTCACACGGGCCACGCCACCGGGATCTTGTTATTCCTCATAAGGATATTATTCATAATATGGTTTATTATAAGGCCTCTCTCACAATTTTTTATCATCATAATTGATTTACATATGTCAATTGGAGTGGTGCTTCTGTAGGCAAAAAGTATATTAAATTTAATTATAAAGAATTATAAAAACATTATAAGAAATATTTTTTTAATCATTGGAGAACATTGTCAACCCTGGACTTGAAGCTTAGCTTGGTATTCTTCACCCTGTCTATTCTTCGAATGCCACGTACCTATACTTTGCTTTATTGCCCTCACCATGCAATTAGAAGTGTTTTTACATTAATAAAAATTATTACATTAATAAGAGCACAAAACGGTTTTGATACACAAGTGTGGAAGCTCTTTAAAGAAAATAATAATTGAATTTAGGGTTGGAGGTACTTTTAATTTGACAATAGACCTTAGTAATATTTTTTATTGACTCCTCATTATTATTATTTATTATTAATTCAATGTTTTACCTAGAACTATCCAATCACTTGAAGTTAAATGTAATTGCTAACTTAAGAGGCTTCCATCAGCAAAACTAGCGACACCCGTTATTTAATTCTTGTAATCCATAATAAGAACAAATTGAATAAAATCTACGTAAGTACTTCACTAGTAAATTATTTTTAGTATTTTTAGTAGAACTTTTCACCAATATTATCATTTCAGATTGTGATAATTACTCATTACCGCCAAAAGTGGCCACTTTTGGCGTTAATGAGTAGTTCTCTTGATTTACCAAATGTCAATTGAAAAATTTACGTAAGTACTTTACAAGTAAATCTAATGAAGTAGTAACGTAGATTTTTTCAATTTGATCTTATTTAGTAGTAAAAGAAATAAAACCAGGGGTTGCGCTAGTTGGCTGATGTAAGCGTTAAGAAGATAGTCTACCTGTAAATTTTCATACAAAAAGCGATAACCCTTAAATATAGTCCAATATCAATTTTTTTTTTACACATTATTGATAAATTGGAGAAGTAGAGCTGTACGTTTTATTATTTGAGATATATTGCTTACAACCAAAGTTATGAGCATATCCATATTTTTTACATTAAAAATACCCGGGGCATTTAATTAATTCGTCAAGTCTTGCGCGAAGACTTGACGAATTCCAACCACCGGAGCAGGCTGGGTTTCGGAGCGGATACGGCACCAGGCAGAAGGCCTTTGACTCGATTGAAATCTGGTCCGTTCTGGAGTCCCTGCAGCGATGCCAAGTAGATTGGCATTACATCCAAGTGATGAGATGTATGTACGAGGTCGCCACCATGTCCGTCCAAGTACAGAATCAGCAGACAAGTCCCATACCGTTGCATCGAGGAGTGAGACAAGGAGACGTAATATCTCCTAAATTGTTCACAAATGCTATGGAGGATATGTTTAAGACGCTGAACTGGAAAGGACGTGGCATCAACATCAATGGCGAGTACATCTTTCACTTGCGATTTGCTGACGACAACGTCATCGTGGCAGAAACGCTGCAGGACCAACAACAGATGCTGAATGACCTGGCTGATTCTTCTATACGAATCGGCCTACGGATGAACTTGGATAAAACCAAGGTCATGTTCAACGAACATGTACTACCGGAACCGATTGCAGTACACGGTGCCGTTCTCGAAGTTGTTCAAAAATATGTATACCTCGGGCAAACATTGCAGTTAGGTAGAAACAACTTCGAGAGCGAGGTGAATAGAAGAATTCAGCTAGGTTGGGCTGCGTATGGGAAACTACGTCAGGTCTTCACATCCTCGATCCCACAGTGCCTAAAGACAAAAGTCTTCAATCAGTGCGTCCTACCAGTCATGACATACGGAGCCGAAACGTGGTCACTAACGGCACGGCTGGCTCACAAGTTAAAGGTCGCTCAGCGGGCTATGGAAAGGGCTGGGCTCGGCGTTTCTCTGCGGGATCAAATCAGAAATGAGGTGATCCGGCAGAGAACCAAGGTCATCGACATAGCCCTCCGGATTAGCAAGCTGAAGTGGCAGTGGGCTGGCCATATTAGCCGCAGAACTGATAACGTAGTAGGCGTAGGCAAACGTAGTGTAGGACGTCCTCAGGCACGGTGGAGTGATGATTTGCGCAAGATGGCTGGTAGAAGCTGGATGCGAGCAGCCGAAGATAGATCTCGATGGCGTGCAATTGGGGAGGCCTATGTCCAACAGTGGACGAGTATAGGCTGATGATGATGATGATGATGATTTAATTTATGTAAATTAATCTAATCTGAATAAAAAAAGTAAGTAAGCCCTAGATTAAGGTGTGTTAAATTGAATGACACCAAAATTTCCTCATTTCGTAAAGGTTTAGGGGGGTGGAAGGGTTATCGCTTTTTGTATGAAAAGTACAGGTAGTCGATCCTCTTAATAACTTTGGTAGGATATGACATTTTTAGTTGCCTAATTCATATAGCATTCAAATAATTAGCAGTACCTATCTATCAACCAAACGCAAATTACATTTTTAAATAGGTATATTTTTTCATAATTTAAATTAGAATGACATTTATAGCCTACTCGTAGGTTAATCTTTTGATATGAGCGATTTGACCTGACCCAATTTGTGAGATGTGATGAGAATTTGCATAAATAAGGTAATTTCATAATGATCAACTATTTTAATATGTGTATCACGTATTTCCTATCTTAATTGACTATTAATTTATTTTCGACACATTCCTTATTTCGTCTCAGACTTTTACGAATATCATTTAAATATTACCTCAGATTAATTTGCAATGAGATTAAATAAAAAAATTGCTTACGTCTAAAGCATATTTTTGTTGTATTATTCACCTTTTCTAATATTTAATTAGAGGTTTTCAAAATAAACAAAATTTCTTGACACAACTACTTACCCAAAAAATATATATAACGTATGTTTGTTTGTAAATTAATATATGTGGAACTTAATCTAATATTTCATTTCATTTTATTTATTCAGTAAACAATATTTACATTGTATTTGAATGTATCTGTACTTATAAACTAAAACAAAGCAAGATTTAGTTAAATGAATTAAATCAATTAACACATTACAAAAATATTTAAAAATAAAAATATTTAAGAATATAAAATAAAAGATAACCACTCGGCGTTAGAATCACCCGGCAGAATACAATAGGACCACCTCAAGTCTTCCCGTTGATGTCATCAAAGGCGACTTTAGAAACACAAGCTAAACAAAGCTTATAAACATCAAAAAGACCTGTCCAATCCGTCTGGTCAGCGTGGAGAGTGTAGGCCAAATCCTCTGACTGTTTTGGCTAATATATGGCTCTAGTAGCACAGAGAGGGTCATGTTCCTGCAGTGGAGGCTAAAAAAGACCTGATGAAGATAACGGACTTATCTATTAACACGTTGCTCAAACCGACTATCAAATAACACAAAAATTTGGCACCCAGATATAGTTATTATGACGTAAGCATTCGCTTAGAAAAGATTTAACATAATTAAAACTTTCCTTATTCTTTTTTAGGGTTCCGTAGTAAACTAGGAACCCTTATAGTTTCGCCATGTCTGTCTGTCTGTCTGTCCGTCCGCGGTTTTACTCAGAGACTATAAGTACTAGAAAGCTGTAATTTGGTATGAGTGTGTATATTAATCATGGCAAAAAAGTCGTAGAATAAAATCGTGAAAAAAAATTTTTTTTTTTGGGTAGCTCCCATACAAGTAAAGTGGAGGAGTATTTTTTTTTCTCTATTTACCCATCGTGTGGGGTATCGTTAAAAAGGTCTTTGAAAAATATTGTGAGGTTGAGAACACCATTTTTCGATTTAGGGATCCGTTTCCGAAATATTTGGTTTTAAAGTGCAAAATTTTGTTAGAGGTACGTGTCCCCCCCCTCTATCTGCTAAACGGTTATATATGGATACGTGAAAAAAATTACAGCAGTAGTATATATACTGAAGTTGAAAGGAAAACTATCAGAGCTAGGTACTAAGTGCAAACTAAAAAGTTATAGGCAACCAACTTATAAAATGTACTGGAAAATGTAAAATTTCATACAAGCTTCATTGTTAGATGTTTTTGGTCGTTAAACTGTGAGGTGCGAGTGTAAACAGTGTGAACTCAAAGTTATCATTCGCAACTACGGAACCCTACACTGCGCGTGGCCTGACACGCACTTGGCCGGTTTTTGTATTTTTTAATGCTTATCTGTATTTGATTTTGAATAATATTGCCTAAGTAAGCCATAAACATGACATCCATACCATTAATTCAAAAGCACACATTTACATATGCCATGTAAAAAAACCCGTAGTGACATGTTGATAATATAATTACTTATAATTATAATATCAAATTATCTGACACCAACCATGCATATCTGACAGACAAGCAGAAGCATTGAACTTACAAGGAGTAGGCAGTTTATGTAATTATCAGATCCACTTTTAAATTATGACGACAAGGTCCACGCCTAAAAATAGTTCCAAAATATTTAATCACTATTATAATGTATCACATGGTATAATCATAGGCAATTCAGTCTGCTAATGTCTTAATATAATATTTGGCAACTTGTTTTTTAACACATCTATATGAAAATTAGCCTGAATGTTTAACTTTGAACGGCTTAGTTGTCGGTACATATATAGGTGTTAATGCAATAGGCTGGCTCTTAATTATCATTAAACATTGTATATAAATTATATGTACAAGGTGTAAATTTGTAACCTTAAAATTTTTGAACATACCTAAACTGATCATTCTGATCAACTTTCCTTAAGGTACATAGTTCAAATATGAAAAAAAGGTGATTTTAGTATGTGAATTCCTGTAAAGTCCATTTTTTTTAATTTTGACTTAGGGAAAGTTATTCAGTATGACCGGTATAGGCACGTTTTAGAATATGGCAACATCACAGATTTACAAATTGTATGTAAATTTCTAAACATCTCTCTGATATTTTGAAAATTAAGCTCTTGACGGTGTAATTGTATAAAAGCAAGCATGAATCACCTGACTGTCTGATAATAAAGATGATTCCGTGCTTTGGAAGGCACGTTAAGCCGTTGGTCCCAGCTACCATCTGGTAGTCGTTAAAGGAACCACGTCAGAGGCCGAGAGGCGGTTCCGAAGAATTCTGACATCAGGGAGTGCATGGTCGACTGACCGTGTCACCTACACGTCATGATTATGATGGAATAGTTTGCCATTGGGTTCTCCATTTCACACAGTAGTCAAAAATCTCCTAGTATGTAAGTTGCCTCACAATGTTCTTCTTTACCAGAAACAGGTAATGATCAACGAAAACGACCGTAATTCAGATTCAAAGTTCAGAAAAAAGTCAGATTGATCTACGAACTCAAAGGTACAGGTCAGGCCGAACAAGGTTTGAACCCGGAAACCTTCCACTAGTAGACTCCACTCTCTCTCAGACCACTGAGCCACAACTGCTACTCGTACCTCGTAACATCAGAATGTTTTAAATTATGTGTTGTAGAAACTAGTATTTACTTAAGAATATTGAATACACAAGCAAAGTTTGCACAAGCATATCGTTGCCGCTGCGTCGATTGCGTTAAAAACTTGACTTTTTTGTTTGATTTCGTGTGTTAGTGGCCAACACTAGTATCAGAGTTTTCAAGCTACCTAAGGACTTATATAAATAATTATATAGGAACAAATCACACAATTTCAGCTAGTCCCACAGTAAGTTGTGACCTTGTGTCAAAGGATACTAACTCAGCGATTCTATATTGTTCTAATAGATACATAGTTTGACGACTTTACTTTGCCTTCCAAGAAGTTGCTTAACATACGTAAGCACTAATAATGCTTACGTCCACTTGACCATCGGGCTCCTCATGACTTGACTAACAAAAGTACTGGCTATGTAGAGCGTCAAACTGCCTTAAAAAATCGCTCTACTGGGTTTTTTCTAGCATTTACATGCTATCTGTTTGAAAATCAGGACGGGTTGGCTAAAGATGATGGCAACTTGGCAAGAGTCTCAACCTCCTGGGAGTCCTCCTGTCTACATCTGATTGAGACGGCCTCTTATCTGGGACGCTACTTGCGTTGACGCCCTGGCGCCGACTCGCCTACCGGACAAATAATCCGAACCCAATACAGCAGCAGCCATGGTGGAAAGCCACAAACGGACCAAATGTAGGGCCGTGGGGATCCAGTTTATTATTCAATGCCATTTAGTAAAGAAATTAATTGAAGCCTTCGCCTTAATTAATTTGTCACCATTTATCAACAACTGAAACATTAATCCGACAACCGCGAAAAATTCGTAAGAGAAGAAAGACATATTTTTTTTTGTAAAACTAGTAATAAAAATATGTATATACTCGGACATGAAGTAATATTTCCATTCTATTTATCGTAATTAACACGGTTTTGCTAACTAGGCATAATAACGGCATGTTATTCCGCACGCTTATAAAATTAATGGTTATGAATAAAAGATTATAAAGCATTTCAGAGAAGGTTAAATTTTATACTGAAGAAAACGAGTTCACTTACTTATTTTTCTGTCGGTGATCATCGAACAGCCACATCGGGACATCCTTGACATTTGCCCTGAAGATGGCCTACCGCATAGGCTAAACTATCGGCATTTTTCAACCAAAAAAAGTGACGTGAGTGAAATTGTTTTGTTGAATATAATATAATATCCCGCTTGAATCACAAAAATAACACCTCATTTTAGGTCTCACTCAATTAAAACTACTTTTCAGATAGATTAAGACGTATTTCCCTTTAACACATAATTGTCAACCGATGCAAATCAGTATGACAAGCTATCAGTCACCAAATTGCTACATAAACAGCTGATGCAACATTTATTTACACTATTAAGAAACTAAATGCAAATTTTTACCCTTCAGTCTTTAATGGGAGGATCGTAATATATTGCTAGTTCTATTTAATTAAAGAACATTACCAACTTCCGGCGTTACGTTATTTTATTTATAATGTCAATATCGCTATTTAAAGAATGTCAACTGAGTTATGACATTTTTAAGTATCTACGCGTACAGGTGTTAAAAAAATTACAGTCAGCCGTGACATTTGGGATGAATGTAAATCAGATCAACAAATAATTCATAAAATGAACCTTTTCAGAAAGTTGATTTTTGTTTTTCTACTCTACGATTGTGTGTGTTTTCTCTATTGTGCCCTCAGTCGTGATAAGTTGGAGCCCCAGATATGCTATATGACAGCATTCGTGTTATAATATGATTTGACGAAAGTTCTAACGGCCGGCTGCCTGCCTTACGCCAACTCTCCTTCGGTATCTCTAGAACCGCAGTCATTTTTCTGGGAGAATGAATTACAAGAATTTCCTGCGCCAGAAATCGAACCTGGTCTACTCCAAACCCCCTCTTGCTGGCTGCCGTTATTTTCTTTCAGGTGTATCGAAAGTCTAAGAATTTGATGTTTGTTTTTATTACATAACTATAATAATAATCTTAATCTTAACTAATATTATAAATGCGAAAGTGAGTTTGTTTGTTTGTTTATTTGTTTGTTACGCTTTCACGTCTAATCTACTGAACCGATCATCATGAAATTTTGTATACACATAGGTTAGGGTACGGATAAGGACATAGGCTATATATCACGCGGGTAAAGCCGCGGGTAACAGCTAGTAAGATTACAAAAATAGGAAGCATTATCGGACATCTATTCCCATGCTGTTACTCTGTGAGAACGCGGGCCCGTCCGTTTTTGTATTTTTCTTCTCCACTTCGCTTGATGTTGTTAAGGATGCAAACATGCACATTAAACCAGTACATTTTGGAATTTTCCCTTCT
The DNA here is from genome assembly GCA_963082605.1 of Rhodophaea formosa. NCBI lineage: Eukaryota > Metazoa > Arthropoda > Insecta > Lepidoptera > Pyralidae > Rhodophaea > Rhodophaea formosa. Next base: position 8,072,977 of record OY720208.1, on the reverse strand, counting down.
GTCGGAGCCTAGTGGATGCGTACTATTGCCAGGCTACTTTAGTTAGGTATGGTAGTACTATTAGGGTTATGCTGACCCAAAAGTTGTAGTTGGTGTAGTAAATTAGAGATAAACGTGTACAAAATATATGTAAGCACTTAATAAATTGCATATCGAATTAAAATCATTACTTAACATAAAAACGTGATATCATTGGTGATAAATAAAAACTTAAATATGTCATAATTGCATCATTATCCAACACATCGTAAGGAAATAACGTACTTAACAGTAACAAGAATCCAAAATATTGATCTTATAGATCTTATCCAATTAAAATGTCGATTCACAAAGAATTTTTAAATTAAATAAACCATAAATGGATTGTTAAATAAATTGAATTATCGTTAAGTCATCGTGGCGTTTAATTAAAATTGTTAAAGTGACATGCAATCATAAATAATGGGCGCCCTTTGATCCTGTCACAATTTGCGCTGTCACTTTTGACTTTTCATACCAGTGAATCAGAGGAAAAGTTACGTATAAAGATATTTCATAAATATTTAAGTTCAGATGCATGGCCAAGGTAGTGTTAGGGAAGAAATTGGCTGTTAAAAACTTCAAAAAAAAAACAGTGTACCTAGTTTAATGTAACGACCCAGGCTCCAGGCATTATATCTGAAGATGGATGTGGAGAATATATGCTATGGATAGTAGATTGTTATTTGAAATAAATAAAATAATCATTGTAATTTTGGTTATTTTTTTGTAACTGAATGTAAGTCGCAAGCAGCGGCTGCTGTGAGACCTTATTTCATACATAGTTATCGTTAGATAGAACATTACGCTACATAAGATGCTGTAAAGCGGCTAAAAATGCTGACACCTGTCTGATACTATAAGTATAAGACATGTATGGTAGCACAAACGCGTACCAAAATTAAAGAACATAGAAAAAATCACGAACAATTAATAATTATGAAGTGATTATTTCAGTGTGACATTTTGATTAAATCAGATAGGGGAACATTTTAACTGTATTTTGTAATTTTTGTAAGAGAATTTTCCGACACGTAGGTATGTATAGACTTATTTATATTGTATACTTAGATCTACTGAGGCGATTTTGATATAGTTTTCATTGACGCGTGAAAAAATTATGAATGTGGTAAATTCCTGGGCGCAGATGGGATGGACCGCTTATTACTACTATAATGACGCAATAAGTCACAGGTATATAACCTGTAGACATTTTTGCGATATGATTGGGGTTGACTCATCTTTTCTTCTTATTTTTAGTTTGACAAGCTCTCTCCAAGATCAGTATCGTTTTTGGCAAGTGTATTTAAACCACGAAGTTAAAAAAGATTTAATAAAATCTGGACTTTGTGTTTTTATCTTGAATCCGCTACTTGAGCATACTTCGAAATAAATTGAACCCAAGACAAATTAAATATTACCTTTCAAAGTAAATTGCACTTAATTCACTTCATTAATTGGAGTTATAAAATCATTCCGAATTGACATAAATAAGGTGACCTATAATAACGTCGAATTATCACAGCTTGTAGCTCATCAACTGTACTGTCAAGTAGAATTAAATCCCCACCTGGTACTGGCAATTTGTACTTAATTTACCCCACTTAATTCGATTTGTAAATCGACAAAACATATGGCGACCTACATGAACATCGCGGCGCGGCGCGGGCCATCAGCTCCTTTTATGTCCCTCATTATGCAAGTATAGGACCTTGTACTCTTTTCTATTGTATACGTGTTAGTGACACCACGCTGGACATCAAGATCCTCGGAGATTGTGGCCATTAATTCAGCTTCGAAGCGTGATAATTATTATCTAGCTTTTGCTCGAGGTGAAACCCGCGCTCACCTTTAAACAACTAGGTATTTTTGTTTTTAAAAATGTTAGTGTAAGCATCTGATTCTAGGTTTGCAAATAATGGCCTATATTTTCTTAATTAACATTAGTATAGTGACAATGAGAGAGTATAAACGACAAAGTGAGCGAATCAATATTGTGGAATGACGATAGATATATGTCGAGGGCTGAAGGAGAACAGCCCCGCAAGAGAACTAAGTTGATGTTATAAATATGAAAGGTGAACATTTATATGTTTTTATTACTCCTTAACACAAAAACTCCCGGATACATTTTTTTATAATACAGTAACATAGTTCTAGAACATAAAATATACATATTATATCTTATGTTCTATTTCCGGATAGATTTTATAAAAAAATTATAATACAATAACATAGTTCTAAAACATAAAATATACATGTAATATAATTATCCGCAACTTTTTCTGCGATATCCGCATGCAAATGAAATATAAAAGCCAGTATTTACATTATGTTGTACAGAGAGAAATTTGTTTACCGTAAAATGGGTGACTTCCTTGGCGGCTCTTCGCTAAAACAATAGGAATGTAGTACAGACTCGTTCACTGACTATATTAATATATTGCAGGGCATAAAACTTTTGTCCCGGTATTTTATCACATTTCCGCTTAATATCTACCTACTTTACGTTTTATAAAAGCTACATTTTCTTGCGACCTCCTTTGCGTATATTAAAGCCTATGTCACCCCCTGTCTGATACTTGTCTTACTAAAGGCAAACGATTTCCTTATATTGATTTATTCACGAATTTACTACAAATATACACAAGAATGATTCCACTTAATAAAATTTATACTTAAACTGAATTGGGAAAGTCAACGCAAAAAAAAATGGATTTGCATCTTCCATTTTTTTGTCCAATCAATCTATTACAAAACAAAAAAAAAATGGCCAAGTGCGTGTCAAGCCACGTGCAGTGTAGGATTCCGTAGATGCGAATGACAACTTTGAGTTCACATTGTTCACAATCGCACCTCACAGTTTAACGATCAAAAACATCTAACAATGAAAGTTGTATGATATTTTACATTTTCGAGTACATTGTACGTTGGTTGCCTATAACTTTTTAGTTTGTACTTAGTACTTAGCTCTGATAGTTTTCCTTTCAACTTCAGTATATATATTACTGCTGTAATTTTTTTCACGTATCCATATATAACCGTTTAGCAGATAGAGGGGGGGGGGACACTTACCTCTAACAAAAATTTGCACTTTAAACCAAATATTTCGGAAACGGATCCCTAAATCGAAAAATGGTCTTCTTAACCTTACAATATTTTTTAAAGACCTATCTAACAATAACCAACACGATGGGTTTGTATCGAAAAAAATTTTACTTCTTTTTTACTTGTATGGGAGCTACCCTAATAAAAATATTTTTTACTAGATTTTTTTCTATTACTTTTTTACCATGATAAAAAAACATACCCATACCAAATAACAGCTTTGAGTAAAACCGCGGACGGACAGACAGACAGAGAGACATGGCGAAACTATAAGGGTTCCTAGTTTACTACGGAACCCTTAAAAGGTAATCGTATTCATGTTACATAATAAACATTTCTAAAAAAGATTTAGTCCAAAAATAAAAAAATAACTTAATAATAATTACAACAAAATTCTATGTCCCAAAATAAATGTCAGAGCGAAAACAGCATTAACGCATAACACGGTCAGGTTCTGTTTAAAAAAAATAACATCATGTCGCTAGAAAGTATGACAGTAGGTGATACGGATTCGGCACTTTCATCGTCAAAATATGACGACGAACGAAAGCGCTACGTCAAAATCGTCATGTTGTCGAAGGTCAGGATCACTTGCACTCTCGATGAAAGTGAATGGATGAAAGTAAGTTTGGAAAAGTATTTCGGCGACCCACGTCACGTGACGTCAAATGACGAAGCGTGTGACGATAGAGCTACATAATTTTGAAAATTGATGTCATATCAGATTGTTAATATATTTTTTTAATATGTTTTATGAACCTTTGGTATCTTATGTACGAGTAGCTCCGGTGGTACACTTTGACAGCTTGAATTGAGGGGAACTGTGGTGAAAATGAAAGTAAGTGTGCGAAAATATTCGGTGGTTCACGTTCGGTCGCGTCAAATGACGTCATATGCGATGCTAGAGTGACACAGTTTTGAATATTTGTGGCATATATTTGCTGTCTTGAAGCGTCTCAGTTTCAAGTTGGACAAAATCTCCTCCACAGGTTGCATTTTTCAACGAAATCTCGTTGAATTTTGTACGTGAAATTTTGTGAGTAGGCAATAATATCTATGAGTAGGCAATAATATATTTTGTCCGTTCATTTTTGGAACATTTTAAATTTGTCACAATAAACTAAAAAGCGTTAAAAATTAGAAGCGCCTATGACCATTGTAAAAATATTTTTTTTGTCATCATCAATACGGATAATCACTGACAGCCTTGCGAGGTCATCTAGTTCTAATCATAATTAAGTATAACTATTGTAGTTTTTAAGTATTTTCTTATTTATTACACTAAAGTACAAAAAAAATAACAATAGGCTTGAAAATGAACAAGTATTTTGGTAGTTGATCATCGACATTCGACGTCATACGTCAAAAATCGATGCGCGTTACGTCAGAGACGATTCGTGGTGTAACTTCAAAGTGACAAGTATTTTATGAGTTTTGTACTGCAAACTATCAATACAGTTCATTGAGTACAGTGCCAAAGTATGTTTGCATCCTCGTCAATTAAGCGTTTTAACTGGTAGAGGGATTTTAAGGTAAATTCAGTTTTATCGTCAGTCATTTATTAGTACAATTTATCAAATTTCCACAACGAATGTCATGGAATCTGTTTAAATCGTACAAATACAGTACCATATACCACAACATTTTATATAAGTCCGTCTTGGTCATAAAGCATCTAATATACTTGTTAATTAAGCAAAGAAAATGAAGGCCAATTAATAACAGCTTTGTAAGTCTGCAAAGGATAAAAATAAGCTCCATATAACGATGAAAAGATCCAAGCAATTTTTGAGCTGTGGGCAAATGGATGCGAGGCGCAACAAGCCTCTTTATTTTTTTAAATGGAGATTGTTTAATTTAGTAACTTTGCCTACTCTATATAATGTATCAGCTCGAGAAGTTATTATGCATTGATAAATTCAATGCAAATTTACTCTCTTTGGGTTGCTTGTGCCGAGGAAAGAAGGCTCCAACCTGTTAATGTCCAAATAGGGATGAACTTCAGGTTTGAGCATTGCCTGTATGCATATTTTTGAAGTGGAAGCAAACTCTCATATTGACTGAAAGCCCACGTACGCTGTATATATGCCTGAAATTCGGTCTGAGAATCAATGTTAAGAGCGTTTAGAGAGCAGCAAATCTTATTTACTCTTGATGGGCTGATGACTACGTTGCCAGTAGGGCCTATCCTCGGTACAAGTCACCTGGGACCGCTAGACGATCACCCTCTAGTGATAGAGCTAATGTTTTTCGAATGTGTTTGATTGAGAGAGAGATAGAAAAAGGAAAAGTGAGAGAAAAAGATAACTTATGGCAGATTGCATTGGTTTGTTGTAGTCGGATTATTGTATGGGCGTATGGACAGAAATATATACACAAGGTCATTTAAACCATAGAGGTTTTTATACACGTACACTTGAGGTATCATGACAATTTTTTGCAGTTAAAACTGATCTCTGCAACTGGTCTAAATTTGTCCATACCCTTAAAAGTCGTATGTCTATAGATATAATAACTGATCTTTACGACGATGTAGCCTGAACTGTACTTAACTCATAATAGCTAGTTTCTAATCCTAATTAACAGACTTTAGTGTTCATTTTGTAGCAGTAATCATTGTTGGAAACTTATGGTGTTTAATAATAGGTCACTGATATTGCAAAACGAAATCAGTGTTTTGACTCCATTGGCTCAGAATTTCCTCAAGATTAGTCCATTTCAAAAGTGTCGATATCTATACTAAAGTACCTATCCAGTTTAAGTAGTATCTACATCGTATCATTTATGCAAATTAAATACGTAATAGACTTTCAAGGCATATAGTAAGGAGCATAGCTACTATGACGTTGTATCAAATTTTATGTTCATGTCGATGGTAAAGTATTTTCCTACATTCTGCCGTACCTTTTCAATATTTCACTAGAAAGTAGCAGTAAAATTTGTAGAATTGTGGTTGCCATAATAGAAATGCCATCATAAAATGTAGTATGAGATCTTAACACTGCTTTATTAGTTTTGTTAGTCCGTAGAATAACAATAAGTACACTCAGCAAAAAGCACATAATACTTTTCTAGAACTAAGACTAACAGTTAAAAATAGAACGTATTTATTATTTATTCAAGAAGAACATACATATAAATATGGTGTTTACCAATTGTTCTACAAAACTATTTTATAGTTTGTCTGTAGAATCTAAATGTTTAACAATATTTATAAATGGAGTGCTTATACATATATTTATTAACTTATACTTAATTAAAATAAGTTTAGAGAGTATAAAAAATATGCCAAGGTTTACAGATAAGTTTAAATAGCAGATACTATAATCCATCAGATGTGGAATGTCAAACAGTCTGAATTAGGAATGTAATAAAATAAATTTTAGGCAACTATTAATAAGTGAAGTGAATTATTAAACTGAAAGAATTATATACTATCCAAATAGTAATTTTTAAGACATCTTTTAAACCTTTTTTTATTAGTTTCCTGTACCAAGGCTGCTGGAAGACTATTCAATAAATAAGGAATTCGTTTTCTTAATGTTCTGTCCCCAAAGTAATTATTTACTCGGGGGATTACAAATTTTCCAGCAGTTACAGATTTTGTAAGGTACCTATGAGACACCTGTTCGGTATGATCAAGACAGCCATGGTTGTTAACTGCTAGTAAATATTTATGTTTTAAACTAATTGGGAGAATTTGACATATTTTAAATAATTGCAGATAGTTGTCTTTACAATTTTGAATAGTTTTGTTACTAACCAATAATTAATGAATTTTAGTTGAAGTGATTCTAGTTTATCAATATTACTTTTAAAAGTAAGGCCATAGGTGTCTAGAGCATAACTTAGGATAGAATCCACTAATGACATATACAAACATTTCAGTATTTTTGTTGGAACTTTATACCTAAGGTAATAAAATTTTGACAGCAAAATTCTTAGTTTTTTACATAAAAAGTCAATGTGAAGGGACCAGGAGAATGTTTCATTTATATTTAAACCGAGATAAGTGACATTTTTAACTCTTTCAATAGGTTCACATTTACAAGTATTACTGTGAATATTATGCAGACATGAAAAAGTGTGTGTTATAAGTTTTCTTTCTGTATTTTTAAACTGAATATATGGTGAGTGGATAATAATAAACTTTGTTTTATCTGAGTTAAGTACAATACCGTTGTCATGTGACCATTTTACAACGGAGTCAATGTCTTGTTGTAAATGTTCTAATATCAAATCCAAATCTGTACCAGCAAGTATTGTGCATAAATCGTCTGCAAACATATATGCTTCACTGTGTTGAAGCACACGACACGTAGCTCTAAAGAGATTCATGGCGCAATTTTCGAAGAGATTAAGCGTCATTTTAAACTTTAATATATATATATTATATTGGTAAGTGTTAGATCAGCACTAATGATGGGGATAGGAGGTGATCATACAAACTTCTCCGTACTGCCTCAGTGGTCCAGTGGTTAAGGCGTTTGCTTTGATGACCCGGGGGTCGTGGCCTATGCGTTTATGACCTTAGGCTCTGTCTACCCCGCAAGGGATAAAGACATGATAATATGTATGATGTTTCAAAACTAGTGACAAGGTAAAAATTATCTCGTTTATGTTAATAACAGTAAATTTTGTAATAGAATTTACATCTAGGGAATGTCGCCATCCTAGTGAGTTATTTAGTTGACGATAATGTAATATTCGTTTTTTTTTTTCTTCAAAAAAGGGAGGGAACTTGCACCGACAAAATTTTTCAGTCAGGTGTGTCCACAACAACTCTACGTACATATATATTGGATGTCCTCTATGGCACAGTGGTTTACACGACAGTCTGTAATACGAGTGGTCTCGTATTTCTAGTTTCGTATTTGAATAAAAATATTAAAATATTTAATCCATGTGGAAATAAAATACACTTCAATGCGGAATTTACTTGAAACTATATTTTCAAAACTAAAATTCATCTGACACACAATTTACTTGGATGAAGTCTGTATACAAGACATTTTATTGAGAAATGGTATAACGTTAAATACTATTATTATCTTAGGTTTAGGAGATAATGTAGGTGCGGATTATGTGGCACTTAACTACCATGAGGCTCTATCAACAATAATAACAATAAAACAATTATAATGTTAAATTTTCACTTTGTGCACTCTATTTTAAAAAAAAGTAGAGTAAGGAGAGTAATCGTGATGGGATTACCTGCTTTTCTTTACAAGTTCGTATCATCATCATCATTTCGTGTAGGTGACACGGTCAATCGACCTTGCACACCCTGGTGTCAGAGTTCTTCGGAACCGCCTCTCGGCCTCTGACGTGGTTCCTTTAACGACTACCAGATGGCAGCCGGGACCACCGGCTTAACGTGCCTTCCGAAGCACGGAATCATCTTTCTTATCAGACAATCAGGTGATTCATGCCTGCAATGTCCTAACCAAATTGGAAACAACTTAACAAAGTATGCTTCCCGTGCGATTCGAACCCACGACCCCCGGGTCATCAAAGCAAACGCCTTAACCACTGGACCACTGAGGCAGTACGGAGAAGTTTGTATGATCACCTCCTATCCCCATCATTAGTGCTGATCTAACACTTACCAATATAATATATATATATTAAAGTTTAAAATGACGCTTAATCTCTTCGAAAATTGCGCCATGAATCTCTTTAGAGCTACGTGTCGTGTGCTTCAACACAGTGAAGCATATATGTTTGCAGACGATTTATGCACAATACTTGCTGGTACAGATTTGGATTTGATATTAGATCATTTACAACAAGACATTGACTCCGTTGTAAAATGGTCACATGACAACGGTATTGTACTTAACTCAGATAAAACAAAGTTTATTATTATCCACTCACCATATATTCAGTTTAAAAATACAGAAAGAAAACTTATAACACACACTTTTTCATGTCTGCATAATATTCACAGTAATACTTGTAAATGTGAACCTATTGAAAGAGTTAGAAATGTCACTTATCTCGGTTTAAATATAAATGAAACATTCTCCTGGTCCCTTCACATTGACTTTTTATGTAAAACACTAAGAATTTTGCTGTCAAAATTTTATTACCTTAGGTATAAAGTTCCAACAAAAATACTGAAATGTTTGTATATGTCATTAGTGGATTCTATCCTAAGTTATGCTCTAGACACCTATGGCCTTACTTTTAAAAGTAATATTGATAAACTAGAATCACTTCAACTAAAATTCATTAATTATTGGTTAGTAACAAAACTATTCAAAATTGTAAAGACAATTCTGCCGTGTCAAACCTATTACATGTATCTCGCAAAACCTAGTTTCGAGTAATCGACGGTCAAAGTTTTTAACAGATTTTAATCATTATTAAATAAGTGCTAAAAATTATAGCATTAATATTTAGCACTTATTTAATAATGATTGACCTGACTGAAAAATTTTGTCGGTGCAAGTTCCCTCCCTTTTTTGAAGAAAAAAAACGAATATTACATTATCGTCAACTAAATAACTCACTAGGATGGCGACATTCCCTAGATGTAAATTCTATTACAAAATTTACTGTTATTAACATAAACGAGATAATTTTTACCTTGTCACTAGTTTTGAAACATCATACATATTATCATGTCTTTATCCCTTGCGGGGTAGACAGAGCCTAAGGTCATAAACGCATAGGCCACGACCCCCGGGTCATCAAAGCAAACGCCTTAACCACTGGACCACTGAGGCAGTACGGAGAAGTTTGTATGATCACCTCCTATCCCCATCATTAGTGCTGATCTAACACTTACCAATATAATATATATATATATTAAAGTTTAAAATGACGCTTAATCTCTTCGAAAATTGGGCCATGAATCTCTTTAGAGCTACGTGTCGTGTGCTTCAACACAGTGAAGCATATATGTTTGCAGACGATTTATGCACAATACTTGCTGGTACAGATTTGGATTTGATATTAGATCATTTACAACAAGACATTGACTCCGTTGTAAAATGGTCACATGACAACGGTATTGTACTTAACTCAGATAAAACAAAGTTTATTATTATCCACTCACCATATATTCAGTTTAAAAATACAGAAAGAAAACTTATAACACACACTTTTTCATGTCTGCATAATATTCACAGTAATACTTGTAAATGTGAACCTATTGAAAGAGTTAAAAATGTCACTTATCTCGGTTTAAATATAAATGAAACATTCTCCTGGTCCCTTCACATTGACTTTTTATGTAAAAAACTAAGAATTTTGCTGTCAAAATTTTATTACCTTAGGTATAAAGTTCCAACAAAAATACTGAAATGTTTGTATATGTCATTAGTGGATTCTATCCTAAGTTATGCTCTAGACACCTATGGCCTTACTTTTAAAAGTAATATTGATAAACTAGAATCACTTCAACTAAAATTCATTAATTATTGGTTAGTAACAAAACTATTCAAAATTGTAAAGACAATTCTGCCGTGTCAAACCTATTACATGTATCTCGCAAAACCTAGTTTCGAGTAATCGACGGTCAAAGTTTTTAACAGATTTTAATCATTATTAAATAAGTGCTAAAAATTATAGCATTAATATTTAGCACTTATTTAATAATGATTGACCTGACTGAAAAATTTTGTCGGTGCAAGTTCTCTCCCTTTTTTGAAGAAAAAAAACGAATATTACATTATCGTCAACTAAATAACTCACTAGGATGGCGACATTCCCTAGATGTAAATTCTATTACAAAATTTACTGTTATTAACATAAACGAGATAATTTTTACCTTGTCACTAGTTTTGAAACATCATACATATTATCATGTCTTTATCCCTTGCGGGGTAGACAGAGCCTAAGGTCATAAACGCATAGGCCACGACCCCCGGGTCATCAAAGCAAACGCCTTAACCACTGGACCACTGAGGCAGTACGGAGAAGTTTGTATGATCACCTCCTATCCCCATCATTAGTGCTGATCTAACACTTACCAATATAATATATATATATTAAAGTTTAAAATGACGCTTAATCTCTTCGAAAATTGCGCCATGAATCTCTTTAGAGCTACGTGTCGTGTGCTTCAACACAGTGAAGCATATATGTTTGCAGACGATTTATGCACAATACTTGCTGGTACAGATTTGGATTTGATATTAGAACATTTACAACAAGACATTGACTCCGTTGTAAAATGGTCACATGACAACGGTATTGTACTTAACTCAGATAAAACAAAGTTTATTATTATCCACTCACCATATATTCAGTTTAAAAATACAGAAAGAAAACTTATAACACACACTTTTTCATGTCTGCATAATATTCACAGTAATACTTGTAAATGTGAACCTATTGAAAGAGTTAAAAATGTCACTTATCTCGGTTTAAATATAAATGAAACATTCTCCTGGTCCCTTCACATTGACTTTTTATGTAAAAAACTAAGAATTTTGCTGTCAAAATTTTATTACCTTAGGTATAAAGTTCCAACAAAAATACTGAAATGTTTGTATATGTCATTAGTGGATTCTATCCTAAGTTATGCTCTAGACACCTATGGCCTTACTTTTAAAAGTAATATTGATAAACTAGAATCACTTCAACTAAAATTCATTAATTATTGGTTAGTAACAAAACTATTCAAAATTGTAAAGACAATTCTGCCGTGTCAAACCTATTACATGTATCTCGCAAAACCTAGTTTCGAGTAATCGACGGTCAAAGTTTTTAACAGATTTTAATCATTATTAAATAAGTGCTAAAAATTATAGCATTAATATTTAGCACTTATTTAATAATGATTGACCTGACTGAAAAATTTTGTCGGTGCAAGTTCCCTCCCTTTTTTGAAGAAAAAAAACGAATATTACATTATCGTCAACTAAATAACTCACTAGGATGGCGACATTCCCTAGATGTAAATTCTATTACAAAATTTACTGTTATTAACATAAACGAGATAATTTTTACCTTGTCACTAGTTTTGAAACATCATACATATTATCATGTCTTTATCCCTTGCGGGGTAGACAGAGCCTAAGGTCATAAACGCATAGGCCACGCTTTACGAAAGGTAGAAAGCGAATCAAAATAGTGATGGGTTGCTAGCCCTAACGCCATTGACGTGATTCCTTAGATTTTCGCCCAATCCCTTGACCGGCTTTAACGGTCTGCGCGGGAAAAGAAGCACATTGTATAAAAGCTGATGTAAAGATAATTTCAAATAACGGTTGGCCCATAAAGCAAACAACAAACATCTTTTGGTCTTACATACATTACGTATTGCATTTTTATGCACTTATCTGCAGACATTCTTATAACTGTCTGTTTATGTAAGTTTTAGACATAATTAAAGTAGGAAGAGCTTCTGATGTAACGAATGTCAGCTTAAAGAGGTCTATCAATTTGGGAAAATATTATAACGTAATACTAACTAACAAGGCAATATAATGGTTGTGCATTGCATTACAGAGTAGAAAGGAACTGCGTTAGATTGAAATAGCTTTAACTATGACGACTGTTAAAAGGTTTTAGGGCTAATTTGATCTTTTTTGCAATGATGATAAATAAGCTTCGATTACTTTACCAATAGTAATAGTAGTAATAAATACGGTATAACATAACTATGCATTTTCTAGCGTATCAAACACCAGTTTTATACTCGTAAAGTAAAATCATAAAGAAACTTATCGATAATTCGTAGACATAGTTCTTGCTCTCTTTCTTTTACTCTAATTAGGAAATTGTGAATAGAAAAAACACCAACTATTCATAAATTATAATAATAAAAAAATGGCCAGCTTGGAGAGTGTAGGCCAAATCCTCTGACTGCTCTGACCAATACATGGCTGTGGGTAGTACAGAGAATCATGCTCCTGCAGTGGAGACTAAAAAAGACCTGATGAATGATCATCATCATCATCATCATCATCATCTTCTCTTCTTCTTCGGTCTTTCTGGCCTACACTCTCCACGCTGGCCAGACGGGTTGGAGAGGTATCTTTGATGTTATTAAGCTTTGTTTAGCTTAAGTTTCCTTAGTCGCCTTTTACGACATCCACGGAATGACTTGGAGTGGTCCTATTCTACTCTGCCGGGAGCTACACGGCATGAATGATGATGATGAATAATAAAAAAAAATAGTGACAAATCAGACAGATTGACCTAGCCTCAAAGTAAGTTCCAGATTTATATTATGGGTCGATACAATTTTTGATTGCAAATACGTTTTCCTTCTTGACCTGATCAGAGATCAAACCCGGGTCCTCCCATGTGCCAGCCTGGCATTATGACCACTGGGCTGAAGGGGTTATTAAGAAGTAACAGTGTAAGGGTAAATATAGTGTCAAATAAATATACAATTCAATTATAAACTGTTTATTTTACATATTTACAAGCATTAATACAGCTACATCATACATACTTGAAACAGTACGGCGAATGTATTCGTCGAGATAAAATAACAATAACTCGATTTAAATTATAATAAGTTTGAACATTGTTAATAGAGCTTCCATCCGAAAGAATAGCCGAGCAATCACCTGTCTCTTATAATTACGAAAACGTTATTATATTTAAAACAAACAAAAACTTATCTTACAAAAGTGTTGAGAAATGGGACCAATTTCACACTCAAACTTGTGTCAGCCTAATTAGTTGTTGATCATTTTATATGTGTGATTACCTTTATTAGTATAATTACTTTCAAGTTTTTCAATATTGTTTATGCTTTACTAGTTGAGTATTGGTTCTGATTTCAACTTTTACTAAAATAATAAGCGAAGCACTTTTTTAGTGTGTGATCAACTGGCCTAACGATGCAGTAAGTAAGTTTCGAATGATATAGAAAACGTTAATATTATGTCATCCAAGGTACAATTTGGAGAACAAAATCAACAAAAGGCGGTTACGGTGTCTGAGCGAGGAGTCTCTATTTGCGTCTTCTCTATTCTGAGTGCTATTATCAAAACTTCTATTCGTCATTTTTCAACAGACAAAGCGATTGCTCGACTAATGATCGGATGAATCGTTAAGGAACTAAGATGTTGAACAATGTGGATTGTATAACGGTGTTTTTTTTTCAAATAAGAAACGAGCGTCATTTATTAACAAATACACCTCGTTGTTTTTATAACAAATGACAATACTCTCAAGAAACTAGGAAGAAATCGATTTATTTTTGAAAACTGAGATTGATTTTACTATCAATTATTCATTCTCAAAGTGCTTGTCAGTCCGTTATAGGTCTTTTTGACTCTAAGGAATCGTTAACAGAGGCGCGTTACGTGGCGCGGTATGTAATGCGACGCGTTACGTGGCGCGTTAGACGTTTGCGACGTGCGTTTTTCGTTTATGGAGAGGTGTGTGCATTCACCGTGGCGTATCAGGCTAATCTCAAAATATATGAAGCTACATACTTTAGTTTACGGAAACGCAGCAGGTCAGGCGGCGCGTTGGGCGTGGCATTTGTCGCAGCGTAAAGAAAAAGTAATTATGTCATAATTAGTTTTTTTGGTTTTTGGTACTTCATCATATAAATTTGATATAATATGATTTGTAATTTTGAGTAATTACATCTACGCGCTCTTAACTTGCCATCGACGCCGCGTCCAACGCCGCGCCTTTCGCGGCTTGCGTCACGTAATCAAACGTCAAATCTCAAACCAATGCACGAAAAACGCCTCTTTGCAAACTTTATTTCCTCCATGCCGTAAACAGACCCATACTTCGCCATATATTTGACATTTTGACTGCACGGCCCGCTCATAGTACCGCGTGACACGTCTTCGTAAGTGAGGCCTAAGGGACCAGCTGAAAGAGCGTTAAATAAAGTTTTATTAGTCGCTTAATAATTTAATAATACTAAGAGGTTTAGAGATTTAGAAGAATTAAGGTAACTTTGAAGTTCGATAACTGCGCCAAGTTTTACGCATTTTGTATAAAATTACGGTACCACTTATCATTTCATACAACAGGCTGTCACTCGACGCAGTTGCTGAACTTCAAAGTTGCCATTTAGCTGACGATGAAGATGTTATCGAAGTCAACCATTTTTTCAGCGATTACCTTTAAATGAGTAAGTTTATGTTAGAGTTCTAATACTGCTTAGTTAAATAACAATTACAAAACTGTAAGATAGTTTATCTAACCTCCCTTGGAGTTGATCCCTTAGCGACTCTACGTAAATTTATTAAATAAAGAAAATAAGAAAATTTCTTATTTTCTTTATTTAATAAATAAGGTAAAATAGCATTGTGAATGCAAAATAAAATCCCGTATAAAGACTCTACGTAAAATTTTGAGATTCATAGGTATAAAAATATTTTATGTTCTGGCACATTATTCTTACGCTAGGCTTCTAATACTAAGGACATCACATGTTGACGTTGTTACAGAACACATTCTGTGACGTGTCATCAAACAATACACATATTACCACATTTTTTCAAACATTGGTTTAAATCTTATTTTCCTTTCCTTCATCTCTTTGAAAGCATTATTTATAAAAGACAACAATTTCTACACGAATTTTTTATTCAGTCGTGCTAAGATAATTTAAAAAAAATATTTTTATTTTAACAATAACTGTCGTATGTTATCGGTCGATAAGTATCTCGATTGCAATTATATAATGCTGATTCAATTTATACGAATATTCCAATGCAATCAAATATCAAATGAATAAAAAATCCTACTTAGACCGTAAAATTTAAGTAAAACATTTTCATTCACTAAATAAATTTGTTACATCAGATAATATTTTCAAAATGACGTCATAAATAATGCTTTCACCTCTCGTGACATCTAGAGAAAAACCATTGTTTGTGGCAAGACGGCAGTTTAATGATTGTAGTGATGTTGAGAGGGCACGTAGATTGACCACGACTGAGTCGGGACTCCCGTGCTCTGAAACAAAGTAATTAAGATATGTTACTAAAAAAATCGTTTAGTACTAATGATTGAACACATAAATAACGCTGACTCCTTAAATTAGAACTTATTATTCCATTAAGATAAAGACCCAGGCTTGCCTACCCTACGTCATATTTACCTAAGTTTCATCATGTTGTAGGGAGCACTTTTAAAATCCATTATTCATTAATGACGAACTTCTTCTTTTCGAGTCAAAAAGGCAATATATACGATTCTTTTATTATATTAGACCAGAATAACGAACTTTATTTATGATTATATAAATTATTTTTGTATATAATCTTTATTATATATTTGGTACCTACGACTGAATATATATTCAGATGTAAAAATCATATGATTTTTATTCTCTAGCTGCAATGTAGATTGTAGAGGATTCGATCGAGCTTTGCCCGCACGTTGGGTCAAAATAAAGCCTACCAATGCCAATGCTATAGGCTATATCTGTTAGGTTATATATATAAAAGATGTCGATTATGCCTTAGTTTACAAAAAAATATTCTAAATACGTTGAGCAAAAAGAATAAGTCACTTGCTAACTTGACGTGCAAAAGGAAACAGAAATAACTCGCTGTCCGAAATCATCGGGTTTATTTATTTTTATTTTATTTATTGGGTAAAAACGATTTAAAAATTAACATGCACCCAGATATACCTCAGATTGATCAATCAACTTAACGAGCGATTATGCACACACATTTTCATAATACGACAGGAACATCACATAAGCCATAATGCGCTATGAAACCGGTATACTGAAGCAAAAAACTATTAATTAACGCGTTTGCTAACACCAGTTACACACTTGAACGGCTCCAAAAGTCTACAAAAATTACTGGTAATTTATATCCTCCACTTAACATGCCAACATTTCTGCGTCAGGTATGTGCTAAGCTTGATTTACATATTGAGCACGTGCCGAGTTCATTTAGCTGCTAATACGACAATCCTCGTTATTATGATTACATAGTAATATTATAAAGAGGTTTCATTATTAATTATGGAAATGCTATGAATAAAAAGGGGTCACAAAGGGATTGCCGATATGTTTTGCGGACTCGTAAAAAGCCCATTTTCAAGGCGCTTGGCGGAGAAGACAATAACGTTGGTATAGAAATTTTGAAGAGGGTTGTTTGTATTTGTTCGAACCTTTTTTATTTTTCGTTAATTGTTTCAAGGGATTAGCTAACATACAGCCAATTAAAAAGATATTTTTTTTGCAAAAGCGAGTTACTAAAAACTTCTAAGTAGGTGATTTCTCCTTTTTTGAAACGCACAAATATTTAAGTCAGGCATTGCCAAGTTAATTATTGACGTCAAAAATACCTCATTAATTTAATTAAGATAAATATTTATTTATTTTTTATTTCCGCCTCTCACTATTATAATATGAACAATGAGATATAGAGCTTACAAAATTTTGCAAATAGCATTGATATTACATAAACTCGTTATAGTTTCTTCTCTTCATAAGTCAGTGTAGACTATAGTTTATGCTACCGGTCGCAATATTGTCCAATTGCTTCCAATGTGCGTAATTTGTAAGCATTTAAAGTCGGACATTAATTAGTACGTATGTACAACTGTTTGCTGACCTTTTGTAATCGACCGCAATTTTCCCTACGCCAAATATTTGCAGGTACTTAATTGAATCGCATTGCGATTATGGACAATTAACAACATCATTATACACACGTTCCTGGGGAAACAACTTTCGGTGTTAAATTTAGTACCTGAATATTAACTCAAATGTTGGGAAGGAAAATCACATAGAATCTGTCATGAATATCAATTTTGTCACATAAGACTCTAAAATTCTATACATGTCACAGCCTCTTTTATATGGACACTATAAAATTGGTAAGTAATAATATATTTCACTTCTCGGTGTGTAATGCATATGGCATGTCACTCGATTTAATATAATATATAAATATAATATTATACAGTTATTTTATTTTATTTTAATAATTTTAAAATATAAATAATAATATAAACAACAAAATATTTTTAAAGAAGTTATTTGATTTCAACAAGCAACATAATTTGGTTTAAAAAAGCAAAATGTACCTATGTATGTCTTTTTTGCTGTATACATTATGCTGAGAGAGAAAAGTAAAGATTTCACTGTGAATGTATAGGTAGGTATAAAAACAACAGAAATATTTGGATACATTACATAATAATAGAAAGAAATTTAAAAATATACTTACTTCTTCCGTACTCCTAGCGATTCTGTTTGTAACATCCTTCTCATATTTCCATTGCAGGTCGCTCTGTTCATCTTTGCTCGTTCCATCAACACTTGTAGACTCTACATGGTTGTACTGAGCATCCTCTTGTCTCTGCTGAACATGCGGGGCATCTCTCGCATATAGCGGGAGGAAGTACCTCAGTCCAAAACCAGGAAGAGACTGAGAGCTAAGAACTTGTGCTGGTGTGAAGTACTGTTTGACTGGTTGTTCCTGGATTGGTTGAGGAGCAGATGGTTGTCTCGGCAAGTAGGAGTTGACGAAACGTTGAGCGTTGTTTTGAGGGATTGGTGCCGAAACTTCTTGAGGGTTGTAGACCACGTGGGTGTATCTCGGCTGGGGTATGAAGAGTTGAGGCCGCCTATTGAAAAAAAAACAATAATTAATTCATGTGCCAACATTATATATATATATATTTACTTTTTTATAACTTTTTTGAATGTCGATATATAACCATTTAACGACTAGATAAAAATACTAATATCATGAATGTTTTGCAATGAATCAGTTGTGACAAATGTGAGGATATTTGTTATTTCTTCACGCAAAACCTACTTAGTAGATATTGATGTTATTTTATAATGTTATAGATTATACTTGGGACGTAACATCCACGAGATTTAGAGAAAGAAGAATAATTGTACAATACATCTACTATATTATTCTTCTACCTCTAAATTTCCAGGAATTTTGCGTCTACTATAATTATGTCCAAATACTTATAATAACTGCCTCCGTGGTCCAGTGGTTAAGGCGTTCGCATTGTTGACCCGGAGGTCGTGGGTTCGATTCCCGCGGGAAGCATACTTTGTTAAGTTGTTTCCAGTTTGGTTAGGACATTGCAGGCATGAATTACCTGATTGTCTGATAAGAAAGATGAATTCGTGCTTCGGAAGGCACGTTAAGCCAGTGGTCCCGGCTGCCATCTGATAGTCGTTAAAGGAACCACGTCAGAGGCCGAGAGGCGCTTCCGCAGAACTCTGACACCAGGGTGTGCATAGTCGACTAACCATGTCACCTACACGAAATGATGATGATGATCTCCAAATCACTTTAAGAAAGTTTTTATACATCAGAATAGCTCATAGACCGTAAATTATGAAATTGCAAGAAACCAGCATTCTAATACAGTCGTTTGTTCAATAAACAAAACTTTATTGTTATTAAGTACTTGCAACTCTAATAAGTTTAATCTGGTAATAGATAACGCAAAAGCAAGCCACAATGTTTTTGATACGTATATGTTTTAAAATAATAATTTAGAAGTTTTGCTATAAGTAATATTATTGTAAGTAATGATATTTACTTGAAATGGTTGAAAAAGTTTTAAAATATGTGGAACACCCGTCATAAATCATTATCAGAGGGATAATTAAATATAAAAATGTATAGAATTATCAGAAAAATTGTATAATTGACTGAGACAACGCGTGCCACAATGTTAGGTATTATTTTGCAATATTTCCGAGTATGAATAAATAAAGTCGTATAACGTAGACCATAACTAATCAAAGAACGTAGGTTTACTATCTGAGTTATATGGTATTTTCTGCCAATACTAGTGAGTTTACTTAATTTGTTTAATAAAGTGCTTTTGAAGTTGCGAATTCCAATTTATGAAAATGGTTTGATTGCTAATGCATTTATTGATATTCTATAACTGTTCCACGACATATGATAATTATCCGCTAGTCATTATATACTCTTATTACATCAGTACACAATTTTTAATGGGGTGATTCAGCCCATTATCACGAACAACATTTGATACTGGACCAATGCTGGGAACTCAAAACAAAATTGATATACCCATACAAAAGTATCCAGCTGATCGGACCAAATGCATTGGTCCCATAACAAAAGTTGTTCATGTTGATAGGCTGAGTCACCACTTAAAGTTTGTGTGAATTAAAAATAAGGGTGTATTAAAATATATACTTATATACTGGAAACAAATAAACATACTGGGCGGGTATAAATAAACCCCCGACATTCCCTTCAAGGTGCGGTTTACTACCGGTATATTACTTGTTTTTTATAGTATATTGGTTACCCTAAGAAGGTCCATATTGATTTAAAACGTGCAGCTAATCATAATGTATTAATAGGGACCCATGATAGAAATGAGTCCGGGCAACTTTAGCGTTTGGTCAGATGAACGAAAAGTTTCAAAAAGCATGCTTACCATTGCGCATTAGGGTCAGGTGAATCGTCAGAGCGTTGTTCCCAGACCGGTGCTGGAACACGGAACGGCTGCTGCGGCGGCAGCGTCGGCGCCGGCGTCGGCGGCACGATGGGACCCCCACTAGTGCCGAACTTCACCATGATTGCGTGTGCACTGGGCGCGCACACCATCAGGCATGTCAGCAACTAGAAGAAAAAATATTTAAGTATTATACATACATATTATACTCTGCTTTGGCAGTACAGAGAGGGTCGTGCTCCTACAGTGGAGACTGATAGGGACCTGATGATGGTGATGATACATCATCATCAGGTCTTTTTTTAGTAATAATGTAACAAACGCGATAAAAACCGTATTAAAATAATTTTATTTAAATTTAAATACTGTGTAAAGTGTGTTAACAAAATGTAATAACGAGATAAACCCTTGACATTGTTGTTACACCTGATTCTCACAAGCACACTGTTTTCCATTTTGACTTAATTTCAATCCAATCAAGATCATCTGCGTCTCATGACCTTGTCCCGTGTATCTTTGATTCCCACGAAACTCTCTACGTTGCGAACAAAATTTGCGCGAATTTATCTATTAAATGGCTCGAAAATTGCGTAGTTACCGATCTCCATTGTTTATGTTGAGTTAGCACATCTTCTTTTGAAACATCTTTCCAAAGCCACGCTTTTAATACACTTGCTTTACTTATCTGTGAATCTGGACGATTTTATTAACTTGTCTAAGCGACTCACGTTGCTTCAGTTACGAGCAAATTAATGTACCGTAAGACATTGTGTGGTAATTTCATATAATTTGGAGCTGTGAGTCATGGAGGTTTTATTGTTTTGTCCGGTTTAGTTTAGTAACTAGATAATAGTTTTATTTACCCTTGCGAGCCTCTTAATTAATCGAAGAATCTCAAGGAACCATAACATATATTCAATGTTATTTATATATGTGCTCTAAAGGTCAAAGACCAAGTATACCTTATCTTATATTCAAGGGAAATGCAAATTTGAGAATTCTTCTAAATAGGCAGTAAAGCAGAGGTAAATAATCACTCGGCCTGTGGTTCTTAATCTGGTGATATTGTATTAAAATGAAAATATCTTACCTGTAACCCAACCGGAAATCTCATGTTGACTTATATTTGTGTGTCTAGCTTGTCATCCGATATGTATTTCTGGAACAAATTAAACAGAAAATTTATAAATTGAGCACAAATAACAACATTAACGAACTTCTTGCAATGGCCTAAATAAAAGAATACCAAAAAACCGTTTTTACAAAACTTGGAAACTATTCTTCAGACTTCACTTTCAAGTTATCCCCACATATGGTATCTGGAGTGATTTATACACATGATAACTACATGTCTGTATTATTCTTTTTATTTCAATAAATCATTTATTTCTTGATAATCAATCAAATGATTGAGATTATTCTGTATTATATAGACGTCATTAAAATTGTATTAGAAGACATTACCGTATCGTATTTTTGCATTAAAATTTACATTCGAAAGGTGTTCTTTTGCTGTTCTTACTCATCATTATTTATATTATCACGGACGCTAGTACTACCTTCACCGACGATGTACATGAGGTACATTTAAAAATGTAAATTTTCATGTTACGTATATCAACACACAGAATCGCGGTCATTATGATGAGATTTTTTACGTTTCGACAGTATTTTAAATTGTTCTGAGATGTAATAGATATGTAAGTAATATATGTTTACACCCGCAACTACACTTGCGTTAATTTTGATCCCTTGGAAGCAGTACCTTTTCGGGATGAATATATATTATAATAGCCCTCTCAGCATCCCAGGCAGACAGCGAGCATGCAATATTAAAAAAAAATAGCATTACAGATTAAATAACCTATTAAGAAGCTTTGAGATGTAAATCCTATACTCGTCCATTCGAGTTATCCTGAATTACTGATAATATTACGTACAAAATTAAATACTCATCACGTTTTCCTTAAAGCGTAGGGCCGTTATACATTCCTTCGTTTTTTGTCTTGCATGGAAAAAATATTTAGAAAAACCGATATGATACTAGCATTATTTGTCCATTTAACAACAAGAAAGAACAATAGAGACTATTGTGAAAATAAGTACAGGTAAGTAAAGCAAGTGTTCTTTCCGAAATGTTAGTAGTTTGCCGATTTTGCAAAAAATAAGAAAGATAAGATGACGTTCAAAAGTAATACATGAAATTTAACATTTGAATAAGAACCATTTATTTAATTTCAGCATAGTAGCTACAAGAGGTATTTTAAGTATTATCGTAATTATAAGTGACAAGAAAACAGCTTAAATTAATTGTCTGCCATTTACAACTCAACTTCACAATCACTTACAGGCAGGCAATTTAATTTAAGTACATAATGAAGATTTTTTTCTGTATTATTCATACTTAACATATAGTAAGTACAAACAAGTTATGGTGACGTTTAAAAATAATGAAGACAAAAACATGCTTAGTGAATACTTAGCTGTGTGCGGTGAAACCAAACAAAAAAGAGTAAATAGGGTATTAGTGAATAAGTATTTCATCTATATGAACAGATTTATTTATAAATAATTGTTTACATTTAAATTGTTTTATCTATGAAACTAAAAGATTTTGCTTCACAAAACACAAAAATATCCTATACTCTTGAACGATAAAGTGAGTTTATTTTGTTAAAGAGATCGATTAATTTTATTCGTATCAAAAGTTCTTCTTGATGAAAGTGGTTAAGTTTATTGAACGGAGAAAAGAGTTATTTTCTCAAATAACTTTTGCTGTTCATATATATTAATGTATGTCTGATTCTTTGTCCCTTCATTACACGGCTAAGAGATTCCATTTAATTAATCCGCTATTAGATTTGACTTAAACTTTTGCAGTAAACTTTAAAGTAACTATTGGTACCGCCGTGTGGTTCCCGGCAGAGTAGAATAGGTTGACTCCAAAAGTCTTTCCATGGATATAATAGAAGGCGACTAAGGAAACACAATTAGCTTCCTTAGTCGCCTTCTATTATACAAAGCTAATGAAAGTCAAATAGACCTCTCCAACCCGTTTGACCAGCGTGGAGAGTGTAGGCCAAATCCTCTGTTTGCTGTAGCTAATATGTGGCAGTGGAGGCAAAAAAGACATGATGATGAACTATTAGTCCGTAAACGTTTATAAAGTGAGTGTTTGAACAAATCTTGGACTTCTATTCGTAGTTACAATGACCTATTCAAGTACCTTGAATTGACTTCGTTAGCATGTATGTCATCTTTAAAATCAGTTGCACAATTTTAACAAAACAACTCACTTATCGCATACAAGTCGCTTTGTTATAAAATGTCAAGCTCTATTTACTTACACTATTGTGATGCGTCAATGAGATAGCCAACTAGTTCACCTTTCTTGCGTTATACACTAGCTTCATTCTTCGACAATGCTTGCGAAAATTAGGTTTCATGTCTTTAGAGACCCTTAGAAAAAGGATATATAAAAAAAAGTTCAAAAATTAAAAGTGTAGGTTAAGTATACCGTGATTAGTTAATGCAACTGGCAAGGAAAGAAAAAAATCCACCGACAAGAGCCAAGTTCTTTAATTTCATGATGATGTGATTGTCCACGGCTATTAAAATGAAAGGCAGTTTTTAATTCTTATTTATATTGATAAAAAAATAGTTAGATAAAAAAATGAAACCACATTATGTTACGTATGCTATTTATTTAATGATAGTCAATTAATATGGTATATTAATATGTAAATGTAAACTTTGCTAATATATCCATAGCACCGTTCAGTGGAATAAAAATTGCATCAAAAGCTAACGAATGTTAGCATAGCATAGCAGTGTGGATGGATCATTAAAATAACAATTTCTTGAACATGTTTAAATAAATGTTTATCATTCTTAAAGTGAGGATAATCATTGTTTATACTCGGAAAAATATTTTAAAGCTGTAATAAAACTGCCTCGTTACATACAAAACTTTAAAGGTTAAGAATCTCGGACACCGGTTTTTGGCCAAATAAGATGAGTGCGTATGTAAAGACAAAAAATATTTTATTTACGATGTTAATACTCCGAGCATATTATGAGTATACATGTCATTGTATTTCGTATGTAAATATACCAAAAGGAAATTTAAAGTCGAAATAATAACGGTACGTAAAAGGGCTTTCTGAATAACTACTTCTATTTTCAACCACCGTCTATATCAGTCTGAACCTAAGTAATCTTTCCATATACTTAAGTTTTTAGATTTGTTTTGCAATAGCATAGTCATTAAAATATATTTAATGTATTATTACAATAAGATTTTCTTAAATTTTCTTTCATACGAATAACTTAAACAATAATTTAAAATATGAGTCATAATTCTTACTTTATTACGTACATCAACGTAACATTAGATAGCACTTTCAATAAACATTCCTTCAAGTGTTTTTGTTTATAGACTAATTAAATTCTTTGTGTTTAATTACCTTATTACATAATATACCAATAGAAAAACAAATAGCATCGTACTAATCATGTGTTATAATATTTTTGATAAAGTACTCACTGTTTGGGTGCATGTAATAAATATGTAAATTATATGTAGATATGAAATGATATTTTGAAGATCAAATGCCATAATTATCATGTCATGGAATAATTTTAAATATGGATGTTCTTTTATTTGAAAATAGTGTGCTGCAAATCTTGTCTATTAATGTTGTGAAAGCATTATTAGTGCTTACGCATGATCAGCGTCCCAAGACATGGTTCACACTAAGATGGGTGACCACAAGTAATATTAAATATCCGTGCTTCGGAAGGCACCTTAAAAGTCTTGGGTCTCGGCTGTATCATCATTGATATTCCACTTTCAGTAAGAACTGTTAGATATTTTTGTAAGTATTAAACCCCAGCTTGCATTGTTTGTCTTAAGAGTCGCCTGGAAGCGCATGTCTCCATACAAACGGAAAAAGGGAATTGTGGCAATTATTTATTTTTATGTGCCAGATACTTCATTTCAAGAGTTGACTAGTGTTGCTAAAAATATCTAGCTTGATTTATTTTAGGCTCTGTACCGAGGACACTTGCCACAATATTATCTTAGAGATAGGTCTACCTCCCAGTTAAGAAAGTTATTAGTTTTTTAGTTAAATAGAGCCTTTGAGGTTATGTAGAATAGAATTCTATTTGTTGCATGAGTTTTCTTTTATGGCTTCTTATTATGAAAAAAATACGTATTATTTTATTTACTTGTATTAAAATAAAGTATAACATCGGTAGAAAAAAAAAAACTTTTTTTTAAACTTTTGCTACTTTGAGTAATTTTTTATGTTATGTTGCTTTTCATAAAAGAATTCGCTGTATCTAACTGCATTCGAATCTTTTTATATATTGTCAACTTAGGAAATTAGAATTATGCGTGTATTTTTTCCTATGAAAATATTGGTAAAAAATTCGACTCATTGAAACTCTTCCTTACCTCTAACTACCTAATCTGTAAATTTTGCAGTGGCTCACGGGCTTTTAACTCAACTACACCGTGAGACTTTTCACAACACAAGTTTCACTCAAAAGTATCAATGCCCCAGGGAATCCAATTTGCGCCATTCGATGTCAAATGTCATTGCTCCGACGAGATGTAATAAATTCGGAAGGGAGTAGCCATACGCTGCATTCCCCTCTGTCAAGGTACAAGCCAAAATTAGGCATATGCATGTCTATGTGTTAGTTGTGTGTGACTCATCTGTACACAAATTATTTTTTCTTTTTATGTAATTTTTTGTGACAATGTCATAATTACTATCAAGTGACAGTTTAAGTTTTGTATGTAGGTGTGCGGAACTAAACTTGTGTGCACATTTCCCCCCGCAAAAAACGCCAGAAAAATTGTCATAGTAAATTGTCGCTTTGCCCACTCCCTCCGTCCGGTACGGAGGCCGTGTTGCTCGAAGAATAAATTAAATTACCGGCGCGTTTATCGGTCTGTTTCCTAACTGGGTGTCATACCTTTTCGGAATTTGTCATTAAACGGTTTATAGGTTCTTGTAATGCGGCTTCTTAAAGAAGTTAAGAGTACAGAATGGCGTTTGTAGAATTACCTTTTATGATACTTTTGCGAAAAAGTTTTGTAATTAATGTTTTCTTTTGCGATTGTTACGCATTTCAATGAAATTAATTTTACTACGGTTTTATCGCGTGTATTATTTAATTTTAAACACCTAACGTTTCGCATACTTTACAGTGTTCGTGGTCGCTGGTAGACGATAAAACGGTATTAAAATTAATTTTATTGAAATTTTTTACCGCTTGTTTGTATTGATTTAAGTATTGTTAACTAGCGGTCCTTCCAGGCTGCGCTCGAGCATGTATTATATTTATTTTTACCTTCCTCATGAATCACTTTACCTATTGGTGGAAACGATATCAGAATCCGTAAAGTTTTCCGAGGTTTCGTCCGTTTATCGATACTCTTCGGAAAACTGTAATAATTTCGGTAATTGAAGTTTAATCACCATCTAGCGACTCGAGTATTCTTTAGAAACGATTATTTATTTCATGCAATTTGACGGATGTATTAACGAAATATACCCGTTCACATTTATAAATAAGGTTTTCATTTGATCATTTCATTTAATCCGCTTATACAGGTCGAAATTAACTTGATGTTAATAGTTTTGAGGGCATGGGTGAAAATCTAAGGAAGAATCATTTCAATAGGCAATGCGGCTAGCAAACCTTTTTTATTTTATTATTCGGTTTTATACCTACACGTTCGCCTATTATATAATGCCTCCGGTACACGCATAGACTAAGTAGCAGAGTACACTACTACTATCTACCGATTTGGGTAACTCTGTCAGTTTTGGTAAAGTAGATTTTGTTAGTAAAGTTAGAACGCCGCGCCGCGGCGGTCACTAGTACTTGATCTTTACTCTACTAACCAAATATTGGTCGAGTAGAGTGAAGTAAGTAGAAGAGTAGCATGCTCACGTTACTAGTCATTCTACTCATCCAATTTATAGTTATCTACTCTATCAATGCTGTAACATAGTAAGGATGTACTCTACCGTTTATTCTACGCATGTACCGGATGCTTAAGAACGTGTTAATACCAGTATGTATGTCTGTATCTTTTTATTACTTAATAACATCTAACTATGTGATGCTTCATTAGCAAAATACGCACTTAAAATAAAAGCAATTTCAAATTAAATAATCATGTTGGATTATAAACATCACGCATTAATACAACTCGCAAATCGATTAAACCACGTTTAATTAAATTATGAAACATTCAAAAGTCAATGTATTATACTGATGTACAGTCGGGGTGAACCGGATAATTTTAAATTAATATGGATCTGTATTAGGAGACAATGGAAAGCTTTTCTCATATATACCTAACAAGTTGCTTTCCTGCGGTTATTTCCACAGTTTTTTGCAGCTTTCTACTTTATAATATTATAATACATGCATAGCTAGTTAAGATAGAAAGTCATATTTTCACATTTTATAACACGTATCTAGTTGGTATTGTTGATCGAAGTATCTATGTCATAAAGCTACCATAAAAAAGCTCTCCTCCAGCCCGACTAGTACCTCCAAGTTTTTAGCCCAATCTAACCTTTTTCCGATAAAAGAAAACATCATTTAATAACCTACACACTATTGGATTTTTAAATAGAAACCAAAATAGGGAGTATGCACGTAATTTTTCTATTTGCTTAGTATAATCCTTAATAACCACAGTAAAAAAATACGAAAGAACTTTTAAAATATCTTAATTAACGACGAAGATGTGAAACTTTAAATTTTAAATAAGAAAGAGAAGTCCGATATGGACTAGTGACGTCATAGTCTATGTCATGCATACATTTGCCATATAAAATAGTGTTTTCGCGAGTGAGATAGACATATTTTTGTAAAATCATTTTATCTCGTTCGTTTTTCAACCACATTTTATTCTGTTCTCACCTTCAATACTTTACTATTGAATATTTTTGGATAAACTGGTAAGCTAACAGATATTTTTTTCATGCAAATTCCCTATTGAGCAGGCAATGACAAACTACTCCACTATTCCTGCCAAAACACGCCATTGTGTGTCTCTGTGTGTGTTCTCTCCACACAGTGACACTGACATGATCCTAGCTCTATAAATGTCAGATCTGTATAAAGCTATATCTACCTACAGCTACTTAGTATAAGAATAGTCCTAGTTGTGCGTGCGCTAAGCGTGAGGAAGCCTTTGTAATTGGCATGTCGCCTTGGCTCGATGCCTTGACAATGTGTCAGTTCACAAAGAAACAACATTAGTTAGGACAGGTAATGTAAATGTATCCACCCACTAGACCGTTGCTCAATTGCGAAGACAAAGTGCAGTTGCATTTTAATGCTAATTACTTAGACCTAGAAGTGTGGCGCTAGAGATTTTTACAATGGAGGTGCGTAACCATTTTTGATTTGGGTACGTGGGTGGAGAGTTGTTAAATTAATTCAATATTTTTATACGTAGACTTCTCGTGATTATTAAAATAAAATTTGAATTTTATTTTTTGATAAATTTTTATATTAAATCTAACGTGAGATATAGACATTTTTAAAATACGTAACAACGGGTTACTCACTTAAATGGTCAGCTACTGGCCGACATGTTTCAACCTCATCCGGAGGTCTTCCTCAGGGCGAATGTGAATTGAGACGCGCGCACGAATTGAATTTTATTTATTAACACCAGTTAATAAATAAAATTCAATTCGTGCGCACTACTAATTTATTATACACTAGTTAGTTAATTATATAGAACACTACACCTATTGCGTCATCGCTAAAAATGCCATGATTGTGCTCGCTTAAAACACACATCTCTAACAGATAAATATCTGTCTACTCACTACTTGGCACCAAAATCATCAATGATCTGGTAGCTCTAGCTAATAAACTTAGAAATGTCTTGTTAAATGTTTAACTAAGATATATATTCTGGTCGATCTAACATTAAAGTTAAGATAGAACCAGTCTGATTACTAAACGGTGGCGTCGACCATTAGGTTAAATTGTTTTAGATAAGCTGAACATTCGTAGATTACCGGACCAAAACAGGTTCTCTTTAAAGCGGGTGGGCTAGGTATCATACTTTTTTTAATATAATAATTTAATATATAGGGACATATCACACTTTTCATGTTGTCGAGTATAAGTGGCCTATACTGGGGTCTGCCTTAAGGGGGCACACTAGGCACAGTAGCGACGCCAATCATTTTATTCCTAATACTTTACAAATAGAAAGAAATTCAAGAATATAAACAATATAAGCCATTAAATAACCTGAAGTATTTTTGGAATCATGTTTATTATTATCGGAATCAGTGAGAATTATGAGAATCTGACTACCGCCAAACACGGCCGTTTTTAGCGGTTATCACTTTTTCTCTCAATGACTGATTCTCATAATACATGTTTCAAAAATACTTCAGGTTATTTACTAAGGCTTATATTGTTTATATTCTTGAATTTCTTTCTATTTGTAAAGTATTAGGAATAAAATGATTGGCGTCGCTACTGTGCCTAGTGTGCCCCCTTAAGGCATCTGATATGGTGCATCGACTGCCATCAATGATGACAGCAGGGGCTATCAAAATCAAAATCAAAACGTTTATTCAGAAAATAGGCCTTTGCAGGCCTATTTTCTGAATAAATATTTATATAAATATTTAAAATTATCTCATTAGATATATGAATATTTAAAATTATCTCATTATATATATGTATTTATTAATTGTTCAAAAGCTACAGACTACTACAGTTAAGACCATACATGCCCTACGAATGAACATCCATCCTACCGAGAACCAAGCCCGGATCCGCTTAACATGCGTAAACGCTTATAATATTTTTACATTAGCTCGATATCGAGCCAAAAATGTGCGCATATAGTTCTGTAGTGAATTTATTATGCTGTTAAATAAAAAGAAAAATGCATAATATTACCAGTACCCTTTCAAAAACCAACCAACGAATCAAATATCTATAGCTTTTACGAGTTAGGACGGTATTTTAAAATATCATAATCTAATTAACGGTGTCTACTCAATAATGTTAATTTGAGCAAATTAGTTAGCTGAATATAGGTGCTAGTAATTAGTCAAGTTATTTTCATAGTATAAAAATCTTAATTATCCGTTTATCGCCGCATTAGCCAAATAGGTGTAATAAACTAGTCAACTCAAAAGGCTGCATTTGTCAGTGTTGACTTCAAAGGTGTCGACAGATTTTAATAGAAGTTCTAACATTATTTGAAATAACTTTGAAATTAGTAAGTAATTAACTTTGTTAAACTGGGAACTCTAAACTATTTTTGACCAATCTAAAAAAAAAAGAGTGAATTTTCTAATATTTTGTTTTTTTTTTTTTGCTACGCGATACTCAGTCACTTATGAATAGATTTTAATACAATTCTAATCATAATTTACTAATATTATAGAGCTAAATACGAAATTAACTACAAAAGTTCGTTTTATACGCTTTCAGATCTTTTGAAAATAATCAAACATCATGTCTGTGTTAGGGATGAAAGAAAAAAGGATTCATACCACAAAGCAACTGCAGAATAAAGCCATGTGCTAAAGCATGTCAAGTACTGATTTATTCAATACATCTCAAGAATGCGCGAGGCTTTTCTTCATTAATCTTTTTAGATATTTAAATATCAAATATAATAATTTTCATGCGAGAAAAGCTGCGTGTTTAATAGCGTTTCAGTATGTTTTTCTGGTATATTTCTCATTTATATTTTATTGGAATTATTATTGTATTGTATTGTATAGTAAATTTCTATAGTAAATTTATTAAGTATATTAGATAGATTATGATTATGTACTATTTTAAAACACAATGAATATTGTTAATGAATAAATGAACTTGAACTTGAACTATATCCCTATGTTTTATTTTTCTAAAAAACAATAAAAATATATTTTTTAGTAAAACAGTTTAAATAATAGGGGCACCTATTTTAGTACTAGATGTTATGAAAAAAGAATTGTGCCTCTAGAAGCAGATTTCAGCGAGAAAATAGAGAAATACATTTGTATGGAAACCATACTGAAAAAATACTGCTAAGATATGCTCTTAAGTTAGTAATATTAGCAGGTGGTCTGCATTGCGAGCTCATATCATAGATATCTGATTTCCAAATGCAAGTACACACACACGTCAAACATAACGTACGTAATCCAACGTAATCGGCAAGTTACTGTTGAGACCAGGAAGGGCAGGTTTGTCTATCCGATACACGCCCTTTCTCTGTTCTCATTCCATTTGTATGACAGCAATCACATAAATTGTTATGATATGCAACAAACATCACGTTTTGTTATATTTTCTGATATCTATGGTTATATTCTTACAACTAAAGATACATCAATGTCATAAAAAAATATGTTATATTTAATTGCTTTCATATTTAAGTCCGTTTGTTTTGTTTCTGAAAAGTAAAATTAAATAAATAATAGGTAAAATAATAGATGAGGTAGAGTTAAAAATTATTTCAAGTTGAAATTTTGAAAAAAAAAATTGGTCAGATGTTCGAGAACTCCTCCTCAATGCTGTCTAAAAAAACTTTTTACGTAGTAGTCGTAAGGTGTTTAATGCACCAAAAAAAAAAAAATCTAATCCTTAGAAAAACCAATAAAACTCAAAAAATTATGCGAGATTTATCGCTACTGCATACATGCTCTCTGAAAATAAGTCTCTATTTTGGTGTTTGAATTTAGAATAGAAGATATACAACCTCCTAGCAAAAAAATAAAGATACAAACTCCTTGTGCAAAGAATTCTATCGCAATCATGATATGAAAATAAATATTTTGATAATCTAATGCATGCATAGTGCAATGTCGTAACAGCAGACCCTAGGCACCACGGCCGGGTGAGGATGCAACTGAAACACGCTTGGATGGAGAGCTATAATATTCGCAAACTAATTGTTTGCTATTGACATCCATATATATATGAGATACCTGGGCAGTCACATATTTCTGCCACTACGCAGTTGTGTGAATAAACTGTATAAATAATGGGTGTGATGTCATAAGCTCTTACGTCACTTTATGGGTGGTACCTCTGGCCTGCTGATGTTGGTACTGCACAAAGGTTTGCAAAACATAAAATGATTCGTCGTTTATTTGATAAAATGAACTATAGTTACTGATCTCAGCAAAATTTTCTTGGTTCTTTGAATAGTATTTAAATCTACCAGATTACCATTTATAAAAGTACATCATTCGTGTTTTGAAGCAAATTTTGTTAAATGGTTTGTACATCGTAAAACTTCAACCCAATTTTTTTATACAACAATAACAAGACGAACATTTATGATACCGAAAGTGTTATTAATTAAACACTCAGTCAATAAACATATAATCTTGTCTTGTTGTAAGTAATTATTTGTTTTGTTTTAAATAATTTACCGCGTAAAATATTAAGGCAGTAAATTTTGCAGTTCTTATAAAATATTAGGTATTTGCCTAATGTTAAGATTATATAAAATTTGTTTTCAATGATACTAATTTCAATCTAAAAACACTATAAAAAACACTTTTAATTTGATATCGATTCGTTAAATGTTCTTAAAGCTTCTTTAAAGTTGGGTGAATAGGACCATTTTTTAAAGTATGAAAATTTTAATTTACAATTAAACTGTATTGTAGTCCGTTAAATTTATAGCAACTTTTATTATGAAACCATTACCACAAACGTAATATTTCGTATAGCTACCAAACAAAGTTCTCACGCCGCCCATACAAAATACAAAGTTGTGACGTCACAAATATGTAGGCATTTCAGCAGTGCGTTTTCACGTCTAAAAATTAACGTCTAAAAATATGTGTCTTTAAACTTCTATATCTGAAAGAGTTTTTTGTTTAGAAATGTATTTCGGTCACTATTGTGTTTATTTTTGGCAGGTCTTTACATAGCGACACGAAAATTTTTTTAGTCAAGTAGCCAATTGTCAACTTTAGTCCACCTGCGACCACGAACACTGCAAAGTGTTCGAAACGATAGGTGTATAAAAAATTAAATAAACGCGATAAAAACCGTATTAAATTAATTTTATTTAAATGTGTAACAATCGTGAAAACATCAGAAAACATGATATGTCAAGATTTTGGACTTAAAAATAGAGGAGTCTTATTTTCTAACCGATAGGCAAAATCCCAATATTGCCAGTCACCTAACGTTTCGAGCACTTTACAGTGTTCGTGGTCGCAGGTAGACTAAGTTGACATTTGTCTAGTATTTTATAAGAACTGCAAAATCTACCGCCTAAAATATTTATTGATAACGTTCCGGATGTACGCAGTATTGGCTCACGGTGTCTGAAGGTCTTGCAGTCTTCTGCTTAGCTTGAGATTTGATTAAATTGATGACTGGATCCCAAGCTGGTGGTAACTGCCAACCATCCTCTCTATTGAAATTAGGATGTTTTTTAATTTCAATAGCCTCACGAAGCATTCTTGGAATGTATCTGTTTTCTTTTGCAAGGACTTGAGGATTATCAAAACGCATATAATGGTTGGGTTTGTCTAGGGCATGTTCACAGACTGCAGACTTCGTTGAGCGCCTATGCTTCATGTCAGCAATATGTTCTTTTATACGGGTACCGATGCTTCTCTTTGTTTGCCCAATGTATGATAAACCACACTCACAGTCAATTTTATAAACTCCAGCATCTTGTAACGGGATATTAGATTTGACAGGTCTTAAAAGTTGGTTTATTTTCTTGTGCGGCTTGTAATAGGTCTTGATTGAAGCACGCTTAAGTATATTACCAATTTTGTCCGTGACTCCCTTTACATATGGTAAGATGGCAGGAAAGCGATCAACTGTGTGAGGCTTTGGGCGGCTTCTGTGATGTGTTTTTGGGAGGTTGAGGTTGTTGCTTCTTAAAACCGATTTTACTCGTTGAAGCTCCTCCTTGAGGTGGTGGGTGTCACAGATGCCATGTGCTCTCTGAAACAAAGATTTACCAACGGTAGCCAACTGACATGGATGATGATGGGATTTGCCATTGAGATATTTGTCGTTATGGGTAGGCTTTCTATACACAGTATGACTAATAGTATTATCAGGATTTCTAATTATTAAAATGTCAAGAAAAGCTAATGAATTATTTGTCTCAGTTTCTAAGGTGAATTTAATTTTGTTATTAATAGAATTAAGATGGTTTAGTAATAAAGAAACTTGAGTTTTTGGGAGAACAACGAAAGTATCATCTACGTACCGTTTGAACATCTTCGACATAGCCAGGGTTGATGAAAGAGCCTTCTCCTCAAGGTCTTTCATAAATATATCGGCGACAATGGGGGAGACTGGTGACCCCATGGCAACACCGTCGTGTAATAAACGCGATAAAAACCGTATTAAAATAATTTTATTTAAATGTGTAACAATCGCGAAAACATAAGAAAACATTATTGCCAGTCAATTAAAACCTATATCTGAGCAATATCTGGCTTGTAGACACAAGCTGATTGAACCAAGTCCTTACAGATCTATAAAATATAATAAGCCATTATCAATAATCTGAATTGAATGTTATATAAATGTACATTAACTTAAAATAGGTATAGCAAAATATGTAACCTTTTTGAACTATTCAATAAAATTTATCTAAAGATAATGATTCTAAACACGCGAAGTCATCTTTACCTAAACATGCTATGTTTGACACTTGTATTGTGTGTGACCTAAGCAAGATTACTTAACCAAAGTAACGTGTTCCAATTCCTACGTGGTACAGCGTAGGAACCTCAAGTTACCATTATATGCTAATTTGAAGATGATACGAGAAATAGTAGCTCCCGAACACAAAACATTTTTAGTGTATATGGCATCTGATTTATAATCCATTTTATTTCTGAGAACTATTTTTTCGTTTAAATATATGTAAAGAAAAAATAGAATTCTTTCTTTATTTTTTAATTAATTATTTAATAATTTCAGAAAAATATTGTGTTTTAATGAAATAAATCTTTGTTTTTACAGAGCAACTCAATAGTTTATTTTAGGTTGATACACTAAGAAGATTTCTATTATTTGAATTTATTAGTTAATTAGTCATAAATACATCGGTACAGAAACATATCTAATTACTGCCTGAATTAATGTTCGCAACGGCACTTCACTTAGTAAATAACATATTCACCATTACAAATGTACCAAATTTTATCTAAATCAATTCAAAAGGAGACAGACATATAGGATGGTGTTGAAGTATGTATGTATATTGCATTAAGTACTTAAACGAGTTCAATTATTAACAGATTTATACCCAGCTCATCTTAAATCTCAATCAGTCAAAAATACGATCTTATCAAAGTTTTACTTCCGGCACAACTGTAATTGACCACTCAAAAGCTGAATGATAACGTTCTTGTGTCATGCCTAAGCAGAACAATTGGACGTTACTTCAGTTTTGCGTAACTAAGCTTTCATGTCTCGTGCACTTTGAAATATGATTCTGCAATGAAGCGTCGACATCTTAGGACCAATAAAATGCTGTTTTACCAAAATTGAGAGCGTTGTTGCAAAATAATTACACAATATAATGAAGGATGCTCAGCAGGTGCATTTTATAGTAAGTAGCACGGTGCGGTACGTGACCGTTTTTCTGTATGAACATTTTTGGGTTTGTCGCCCGTATGTCTTCTGTTTTCGTCATTTGTCCTTTAAAATATTTCATTCGTCTCATTCTTTGAATAACGTCTCCATTAATGAAATCGTGTCGCACATCAACATTGTGTTTCACTAATAATCGAGATCTTTATATATTTTTTACCAATTACATTGTCGTTAGTTTGCTATCTTTATATTTGCAGAAAATCAACCACAAGTCATCGATTCCAAACGTTCCCGTAGGAACATCCGAACTAAGCTTTTTATACTTATTCCTACAATTCGTCAGGTCAATGCATTGTGCCCTGCAATTGTACCTTCAAAATCAAATTTGGTTTCATCAGCCATATTTGCTCTCATCAATAACATTACAATCAGGTTTGGCATTGATGAACACGTTAATCAATCAATTCTAAGTAAGTACCTATATAATTTAAAGAAATTTTGAGTTAGCTTTCTGTTTCACGAGTCATTTAAGTGCGTTATACCTACCAGATAGGAAGCAAGGATGAGGTTGAAATCCAAATAATGCCTTATTTTATGGGTTTTTCTAGCAGTCCTAGAGAAAAAGTTGTTCATATTGATGGTTTGAGTCACCCTTTTAAGGGAACGTCGAAGGTCACTTTACACGCTGTATACTTGGAATAAGCTAGATACAGAAAACAACATTTCGATCAAATCCCAATCCCAACTAATATTATAAAAGCGAAAGTGAGTTTGTTTGTTTATTTGTTTGTTACGCTTTCACGCCGTATCTACTAAACCGATCATCATGAAATTTTGCATACACATACGAGTAGGTTAGGGTACCGAGAAGGACATAGGCTGTATTTTACGCGGGCGAAGCTGCAGGTAACAGCTAGTCCTAACTAATATTATAAAAGCGAAAGTGAGTTTGTTTGTTTGTTTGTTATTCTTTCACGCCGTATCTACTGAACCGATCACCATGAAATTTTGCATACACATAGGTTAGGGTACTGAGAAGAACAGCAGCGCGGGTAGCAGCTAATGTATTATAAATGCAAGAATCATTACATGATTCGTTTTAATGTTTGTATAAACTTACGTGTATAAATCAGGGATGAAATTTACTTACACATTTAGGAAGAGCGGAAACACAAATGTATTACAGTCCACACAGTCCAAACAAAAGTATATTATGCTTAAGTAGAAGCTCCAGCCACATGTGGTGACCATTGTAAGTGATTGAATAAAAGTATTTTTTTAAACAAATAAGCTAAATATACAAAATAAAGGAGCGCGAGACCTATTTTTGATAGCACCGGATTAATGTCCCTATAAAATGTGACGTGAAAGTACAGTCAGACACAACAATGCCGAAGCAATTTATATTCGTGGTTTCGCACGCGCTTGTGGTCTACTGCCTTACAATATAAAATAGATTCAAGATGGGCTGCGGTTTGTTATACAATATCATTTATGTTTTAGAATTTCCTGTAAATTTCGCGATGTTTTGCAACGAACGATTTGGTAACGTAATGTGAGTGGGTCAGAGTACGTTAATGGTGTGATACTTTATTGCTGAAACTCGTGATCTGTTGGTATACGGGATCAAAGAATCATTGAAACGACTTGTTGGTTGGGAATTAATGTACACTTATCTTGGTAATACTTATTTGTAATTTCTTTACTTTACGTTTCTCCATAGATACTACACACGTGTCTGTAGGAGTTTAACGTAATCAAATAATAATGGTTTACTAGCTCCATTCATTAATGAGTATATAATACCCGTGATGATTGATATGATTCCTCTCTCAATTCTTATCTATTCCCATATGCTGTTCTGAGTGAGTATCAAAAGGTAAAAACACACAACGTGATTCTCCTCTTCAGAGATTGTAACAGCTGATCATTGAACAAAAATAGTACAATGATTATAAACTGTAAATATGCTATTATAATAGCGACGCGACGTTTCAACTGACCATGCAACTGTAAATATTCTCGGATAAAAGAGTATGCATATTCCATTCTGATTTAAAGCTGCACACCTCTCCATTATAACCATTGTACTTTACGCTCACATACTAAAAATATTGATATATATAATGCAAATAGAATAAGTCTCCTCTAAGTAAGTATTTCCACGCGTTATTTCAAAATGCTTGTAAAAGTCCGAACGTATCATATTAACGTTTTACGGCAAGACGTATGGTGGAAGGGCGTTAATTTTGAAACTAATTTAATATCAATATCTACTTTAATATAAAATTGTTTTCATAATCTCCCTGAGTAGTCTAATCGGAACACAAATTTAGTACATACATACATATTTTCACGTCTTTTTCCCTTGCGGATGAGACAAACAAATTTAATATGATGCAAAATTACGTTCAAACAGGCTCTCCTTGGCCATACCATATCTACTGCAAAACTCAAACGTAACCAAAACTCGTGTCGCCAAACTATTCTACCATATGGCTATTTGGTCACTTAACAAACAATGTTGCACTGTGTATATCTTTTATGACAAACAATGAATTAATTCAGCGAATCCAAGCCACGTCCAGGCCGTTTAGAAATAAACTTCACACGCGCTAAGTAACGTTACACAAACTCCTTGCTCAATGCGTAAATACCGCGTAAATCTCTTCTAATTATGGTGAGTGAAATGAGATGAGAAGACAGACAGCAATTATGTATTTATCTACGTAGAAGCTTGACCACATAGCCGTGGTATTATCGTTTGATAAGATTGCGAGCATTATTGCAATGTCTGTTCAGTTCGTAGTAATTTTTTTTACTACACATACATTCGATATAGTTCTACGCAATGGTGACTATTCAACTCGCGATGTAATTACCGCTCGACACAAGGATCTCCTAATCGACTTTTCTGTAAAATTCCAGATCTTTTTCTAAATTGACTTGTAATGACTCTGAAGTAGGATCGCCGGGTCTCGTGAATATACTTTTGGCTGTACAAGCATTTAATATTTAGGACGATACAGATATTTGGCATAACTCATTTCAAATACTGGTACAAACGTAATAGTATATTGTGTAGCAAGGGCGGGATAGAAGACATTACGTCAAACGAGCGACTACTGACAAGCACGAGGCAAAGCCGAGTGCTTTTAGTAGTCCGAGTTTGTAATGTCTAATACCGGCCGTGATACACACAATGTTTTTCATCTCACCGAGTAAATAGTAGAGTAAAAAAAAATATTTTTCATATTATATTGGTTGAAATTGTATAGTATGAATATTATATATAGTTTACCTTGAAAATTAATATTTATGCGTCTGCAAGCTGGCTGATTATGTTATCTGTATTAACATTATTGACCATGTATTCATTTATCATAGGGAATGTATTTCATGCAAATTCATGAAAATTACGATTACTTATAAATATTATGCCTAAAAATAAATAGCGGCAAACAGTGAACAGAAAATGCATCCGAGGATTACACGGATAACGAAAATGTTTTATCCAAAAAGTGGAAGTCAAAGATTGATGAATACAAACAGCCAGCCACGCACGGCCATTAACAATTCCAAATTTGAATTAAGGACAAAAATCTCGCAGAATAGTTCAAATGTTTTTTTCATCGGGTTCAAACCTAAAAACTTTTTGGATGTAGAAGATTTGACGCTTGTTATGCGCTCTCGGGCTTTATGGAATTTGTATGAAATCTTATAGCCCGGGGTCGTAATAGCGACCATCCAGCCCACTTTGCTTGCATTTAATGACACTGTTTAAGGGTAGGTGAGATGAAAATAATTTTAATGATCAATATATCGCAGCAATTTGGGAGAGCGTTATTCACCCGCGGATCGTGTTAAGGGTACACATTCGTGACCGAGTATACCACACGTAACTTACGCTCTTTTGACCTCCATTACTGGTTGTGCAATCGATATAATGAAGAGGATGTTCCCATGTCAACTGTGGTAACAGTAAAATCATTTTATGTAATAATAATTGAGCTGCTGCCTCAGTTACAAAGATAATGGGTCTTTCATCAAAATTTTGTTTGGTTTTTTGTATAATATAAAATGAACCTACTTCATTACCTCTATTTTTTTAAATATCTGAATTTTTAGTTTAGAATATGTTAAGTTTTTAACAACACAAATTAAGAAATATTTTTCGTAGTTTCTTATACATTAATTTATTACCCTTCCATGCCGGTTTAAGAGAAAAAAAAGACCCTTGGCACATAAATTATTCAATCCCATCGCCAAAAAATTAACAGAGGTGTCTCGTGACCAGAGGGCTGGCTTATATTTTGGCCAAAAGATTAGCATTGCCATACAGCATTGCAATGCTGCCAGCCTTCTGGGCACGTTACTACGGGGCAACGAGCTGCCAGACCTGTTTTATTTGTAAATATGTAGTGGTTTTAGTTAACCCTTTACTTTTTACATTCTAAACTTGTTATTCAATTTCATATAAATAGAGGAAAGGAAAAATATTCTATACTTTTCCTTTACCAGCCGCCTTATACCAGCTGCTTTTCTTTCCACACAGACCGTAAAAGCTGATGAATTGGACGAAAATCTAAGGAATTGCGTCAATAGGTGATGTGGCTAGCAACCCATCACTATTTTGATTCCACTTCCCACCCTAACGCCCACTAACACGCTTAACGTTGCCTTTGAATTATATAACCTTGGGTTTTTTCTTGCAAGAAATAAGTGATAATTATTGTGTATGTTAATCTCTCGTTTTTAAGAAGAAATCAAAGTAGCTGGATCTGCGTGATAAACCCAGTATTCATGGTTGAAATAACATGAGAACCTGTTTATCCAGAACAGTATCCATTGCTTTAACATAACTTATTAGAAACACTTCTCACCATTGGTCGTTTCGAAACGCTAGTAGTTTTTGATGGCCAACTCTTTTACATGTATAAAAAAAGCAATGAAAAATATGAAGTTCATACTGAGAATCCAAATTCGAATAAAACTTGCAAAACTCATCGACCGGACTAGCGCGAAGCGTCTTTGCTAAAGTTTGCGTTGGCTTGGGCAAAAATTCTTTAGTTTATCTGTTCGGCATATTCTCCTCTACAAGTCGCATTTATCATTTAAAAAAATCCATAGTTTCGTTTTTGGAAAATTTTCTAATCCATATCTGTCAAAAGTCCCGCAAGGTGTATAAAACTCATAACTCACAGAACCCTTAGTGAATAAACGATAAAATCTTGTATTCATACTTACATGTAATGGTAGTGAAAAGTTAATTGTCATTTCAAACGTGTCAGCACACGGCCTACATATCATTAATGTTAGCGTAGAAATATAACTCGTTTATTTTTTATAACTTAACGTGTCTGCGTGCAAAAAAAAAGCACTTTCTCAGGTCGAAATTTACAGTAAGCAGTTTTTGTAACGTTTTAATAAAACTGACACTTATCTCGGTACTTGCATTTTGTACGACCACTGGTAATATGTATGTTATTCTTTTTTCCTCCAAATTTTCTTTCACGACAGCTCTAAGAGCAAGGCAAGGCTAAAGGTGAGACCAGCTGGTCACCCCTTAAGCTACCACTAATTTGTGTATCATGCTGAAACTGCACTCACCAACTTCTTCAGAAAATAAATATGGCCGTAACGTTTATATTCTTTAAACATGATAGTAACTAGAATCACGTATCTTTGGAAAATTGAGTGTTGGTATGGTAAAATAGAAGGATGACGCTGCTTTTTTTTCCGTAAAGACCATAGAATTCAACAGAGGGATTGGGCACAAATCTTAGGAATCTTGGAGATGCGGCCGGTACCATCACAATTTGACGGATCACCAGCCTGGGCTTTAGGTCATTGGGCTCAGTCTTCCTCGTAGAGGTTAAGGGAGAGGGGTTATGTAGCGTGTAATTTAACCCTCAACATTCACCCTTAAAGGGGTGACTGAGCCCGTCAAAAGGAACAATTTTTACTATGGGATCAATGCTATAAACTCAAAATAAAATTCGACATTGTCATACAAAAGTGTTCAACCACCCGGGCAATTAGTATGGGAAACTTGAAAAATTTTTCGGGTTCTTAGCATTGATCCTATAGGAAAAGTTGTTTATATTCATGGTCTGAGTCACCTTTTTAAGGGAAGGTCGACTTGCATGCTGTAACGTATCTCATCATCATCATCAGGATTTTTTTTAGTCTCCACTGCAGGAGCACGACCCTCTATGTACTACCAGTATAATAGCCAAAGCATTCAGGGGATTTAGCCTACACTCTCCACGATGGCCAGACGGGTTAGAGAGGTCTCTTTGATGTTTATAAGCTTTGTTTAACTTATGTTTCCTAAGTCGCCTCTTACGATATCCACAGGAAGACGAAGAAGGGAGTGTTCCATTCTACTCGGCGGTGAACCACACGGCGGACTAACGTATGCATGAAATAAAACAAGACTGCAAAAAGATATTAATATAGTCATCTGTGCTTTGCCGCGGCTGTACTTTCTTTATTTTGTGATGCCGGTCATTCGCACGTTTAGCGCGGAGGCTGGGTTACGCAACAGCGGTTTGACCGTGAACTCCGCGCGTGTGCCGGCGGCCTAATAATGCATTAATTATTATCTTCCCGCTATTGTTTGTAAAAGGCAGGTTTTGAACGTTTTTCTTGGTGGAATGCATGTCGCGGGATTATTATGTAGGAACCGTATTCCATATTTAAGCCTATCAACATGCTTAGCGTGGCCTTTCGGTCTTATGGCCTTAGGCTCTGTCCTCCCCGTAAGGAAAAAGACGTGATACTATGTATGTATGTACCTACTAGAACAGATTTTTTAAATAGTTGACAGCTAATTATATTCTCTGTGTACCACTTACTATTTTCAGTTTTTGCTAGTTTATCGGAAAAAGCAATAAAAGAAGAATTTATTCACGGTTTGAAAAAGTAATTTAATCTCGCCATTTAATTGCGGTTTGTAGAATGGTATTTTTTTAAATGATTTATCTTTAAATCGTTCCAAAAATACTTATTTGTCAGTTTACAGAAAATGTAGTAAGTAAAATAAATTCTTTGGTTGACACCAAAACGATAGATCTTTTATCCAAATCTATTCACGGATATTGTTTAATTAAAGATTCAACCATAAACAAAACGATGTTACTCTTTTATTATTATTTTTTTCATTGCCATTGCAAATCTATTTAATGTATTTAATGCGTACCTCTATTATATACAGATTGTTTCAGATACACATGTGTTTAAAGATGATGAGATAAACGATCATACTTCCTTGTCCTTTTGTATTTTTTTCTGAGAAAAACAATGGCTTGTTTTCCTAACAATAACAAGTTGTACAATATACTCTAATTGCTCCCATATAATTAAAAGTACATGTTATTAAGGCAGTATCAAAACAGTATCAGTCGCAAATAGATTATAAGTCTTTTTAATAATCTATCTACGAGTACTCGATGTGTTAAAAAACAATCCATACTAATAAAAATCTCTTATAGTGTAACATAAAATAGATTCTGTTTAAGCTAAAATTAAGGCTCTGTATAGTTATGAAGGCGAAGATCCTTAAATTGTAACAGTAGACGCGTGTGGGCAAGGTACTCGTAGTAAAGTGTAAAGATTACCTTTACCGTAATAAAATAACTTGCAAGATACATATTAAGGAACTATTCGAGCTCCGTGGCGCAGCGGTCAACACGCTAGCCTGCGACACGGGGGTCCCGGGTTCGATCCCCGGTCAGGTCAAGATGGAAAAAGATCTTTTTCATATTGACCTGGGTCTTGGATGTTTGTCTATATAAGTATATATTATAAAATATAGTATCGTTGAGTTAGTATCCTGCGACACAAGTTCACAACTTACTGTAGGGCTAGCTCAATTTGTGTGATATATCCCTATATATTTATTTATTTATTTATTGTCTCTTTTCAAAAATTTTGTTTTCCCCTGAACTGCTGTTTTACTGATGATTAATGAAAGTGTTGATGAATAGCAATGTAAGTACTTAAAATCATCACTAAAAGCTTTTAAAATCACCTACAAAAAGTCAAAGCTGTACAGAAATCCGAGAAAGGAAATATGTAATTTCAGACTATTAATCTCATTTAACATTTAAATGTAAGACGATATTTTTTGCATTAAGCGCCTTTTAAAAAAAAATAATACATTAAAGAAACGTGTCACGATAATTGATGGGACTTAATGAAAAATGGAAAAAAGTTTTAAATGTTAATCGAATTTTAACCATCAACCATTTATAACTTAATTGAAATTAATCGGTCGTAGGAATGCATCAGGTTAATTTAAGTTATTAAAAACTAGCAGCCCTCTCCGGCTGCGCCCGGGCATGTATTATACCTATTAACTGTTCTCGTGAATAACTCTATCTATTGGTCAGAACCACATAAAAATCAAACGCGGCAGAGGACTTTGTTTTATAATATGCAGTGATTGATGACACTTAATAATACGATAACGAGCTCCGTGGCGCAGGGGTCAGCACGCCGGCCTGTGACACGGAAGGTCCCGGGTTCGATCTCCGGTCAGGTCAAGATGAAAAATGATCTTTTTCAGATTGTTCTGGGTCTTGGATGTTTATCGTTATATGTATTTGTTATAAAATATAGTATCGTTGAGTTAGTATCCCATAACACAAGTCTTACTTAAGAACTGATTTTGGGGCTAGCTCAATCTGTGTGATTTGTCCGTATAAATAATAAAAATATTGATTTGGTTAAACATTAACAAAAGTATTTTTTATGTAATTGGTTTACACTTCGTTTAAACTATAAAAAGGCTTTTAAAAGGCATCTGAGAAAGCTTAACG
Organism: Rhodophaea formosa; assembly: GCA_963082605.1. NCBI lineage: Eukaryota > Metazoa > Arthropoda > Insecta > Lepidoptera > Pyralidae > Rhodophaea > Rhodophaea formosa. The sequence goes on along the minus strand of OY720208.1, from coordinate 8,028,041 downwards.
ACGGCCGTCTAATAATGTCAGCCTGGCAACATAACCTTCAGTTATGTTACCGGCAACTTTTTTAGCTGGAAAGCTAGCTCGATTTACTTTGTTGTCACTTATGGTCACTAATCTAAATGGTGACAATGCCCCCGAGGTTGCTTGACCTACTTTTTGCTGTGTAAGTCCACTCAACTACTCAATTCTTGTCTACCGGCAAAAACTCTCAACATTCATATAAATAAATCTTAGATAGAAACCAGCACATATATAATTATTAAATCATCATAAAACTAAATGAGACAACCTTGTCCTAAGAAATGTATGATGTCATTTAACGACGTCCACTCAGCTTAGAGGCACTAAGATTTTATAAGCTCCAACAGATTTTAATATGCAACAAATATTATATCTTATGCCTGTGCCTTAAAGGCTGATATTACTATAATTTTCGCCATAAAATCTGATGGTGCCACTTTTAAATCAATTATCCAGCAATACGTACTAAGTAATGCACTGAAGTGATTAAGGCCAAAGGCTAAAACACACGCATATAAATTACTGTAATAAACATTTACGCACTAACTTGTTCAACAAGGTCTATATATCATCAATATTTACCTTACAAGTTTAAACTTGAAAGCTTATTAGATATTTAATGACTTCTTCAATATGTATTCTATAGTTATGAATGGGTTTAGTTGTTTTTTGCGCCTTTGAAAAATAGTAGAGATCAAGGTCTGTGGGCTGAAAGTTTCTTCTTTTTTAGGGTTCCGTAGTAAACAAGGAACCCTTATAGTTTCGCCATGTCTGTCTGTCTGTCTGTCTGTCTGTCCGTCCGCGGTTTTACGCAGAGACTATAAGTACTAGAAAGCTGTAATTTGGTATGAGTATGTATATTAATCATGGCAAAAAAGTGGTAGAATAAAATCTTGAAAAAAAAATTTTTTTAGGTTAGCTCCCATACAAGTAAAGTGGGGGAGTAATTTTTTTTTTCTCTATTTACCCGTTGTGTGGGGTATCGTTAAAAAGGTCTTTTAAAAATATTGTGAGGTTGAGAACACCATTTTTCGATTTAGGGATCCGTTTTCGAAATATTTGGTTTTAAAGTGCGAATTTTTGTTAGACGTAAGTGTCCCCCCCCCTCTATCTGCTAAACGGTTATATATAGATACGTGAAAAAAATTACAGCAGTAGTATATATACTGAATTTTAAAGGAAAACTATCAGAGCTGGGTACTAAGTACAAACTAAAAAGTTATAGGCAACCAACTTATAAACTGTAAAATTTCATACTATTTTCATTGTAAGATGTTATTGGTCGTTAAGAGTCCCACGTAAGGCCGCAATCCCATACAAACGTAGTTTCGTTTTAGTTTTACAACAGTTAAGCCAATTTCAACCAAATTTCGTACATACGACCGGATAAGGCATATTGATGTTTATAATCAGATTTCAATTTTAAAAACAATACCTATACAAAATTACAGCGAGTTGAAGTTTCGTATCGAAAACTTGTACTCGCTGTAATTTTCTTAAACTGTAAGGTGCGAGTGTGAATAGTGTGAACTCGAAGTTGTCATTCGCAACTACGGAAGCCTACACTGCGCGTGGCCCGACACGCACTTGGCCGGTTTTTACATTTATTTATCCACATTGTTTAAGCTTATTCTTTACAAATATTTTATTTTAGATATATTACGGATATATATATTAAGAACTTTTAACCATTTAGGAATGACAAGATATATCTCTGCCACTGATATCGTATTGTACGGTGTTTTTATAAGGTCAATCCAAAATCAGTACTAATTACACATGTTATATATCTTAATTTATACGATTATTATTATATTTTTGCGTATTTTTTTAGCTTTGTTATCGTCAAATAAGATTGTAATTAAATGTTGGTTGTCCTAATACATAAAAACCGGCCAAGTGCGTGTCGGGCCACGCGCAGTGTAGGGTTCCGTAGTTGCGAATGACAACTTTGAGTTCACACTGTTTACACTCACACCTCACAGTCTAACGACCAAAAACATCTAACAATGAAGATTGTATGGAATTTTAAATTTTCCAGTACATTTTATAAGTTGGTTGCCTATAACTTTTTAGTTTGCACTTAGTACCCAGCTCTGATAGTTTTCCTTTCAACTTCAGTATATATACTATTGCTGTAATTTTTTTCACGTATCCATATATAACCGTTTAGCAGATAGAGGGGGGGGGGGGGGGGGACACGTACCTCTAACAAAATTTTGCACTTTAAAACCAAATATTTCGGAAACGGATCCCTAAATCGAAAAATGGTGTTCTCAACCTCACAATATTTTTGAAAGACCTTTTTAACGATACCCCACACGATGAGTAAGTAGAGAAAAAAAAATTACTCCCCCACTTTACTTGTATGGGAGCTACCGAAAAAAATTTTTTTCAAGGTTTTTTTCTACGACTTTTTTGCCATGATTAATATACACACTCATACCAAATTACAGCTTTCTAGTACTTATAGTCTCTGAGTAAAACCGCGGACGGACAGACAGACAGACAGACAGACAGACAGACAGACAGACATGGCGAAACTATAAGGGTTCCTAGTTTACTACGGAACCCTAAAAAGGTACTTACCTCAATCAAAGGGGCACAAGTGAGGTGTTGGAAACACTAGGAAAATTCAAAGAATATTCATCGTAATACCTAAACAGTCGACGTCACTTAGCCTGTCACACTATTTTAACATGACAAACCCTGGTAAACGGACGGGAATTTAATGACTTACCAATCAATCATACGAACACCGTTAAAATGCCGACATGGAGTCGTCATTATTACGCCAGAATCCAAATTGAAACCATACTTTTGGTAGCTTTTAGTATAAGTTTATTTCAAGAATGATTCCTGTTTAAGTTGAAGCTGATGAAGGCTGGCACTACTAAGCTTTTCTTCAAATCAAAGAGTCTGCATTTAAAATACATTCTTCATTTAAATTCTGTACCATAAAAAAATAATTACATTTAGAACAAGACAAGATTATATTTTTATTGACTAGTGAGTGTTTAATAACACTTTCAGTTTTATAAATTCGTCTTATTCTTGATATTTAAAAAAAAACAATGAAATTGGTTTGAAGTTTTACGATCTACAAACCATTTAACAAAATTAGCTTCAAAACACGAATGACGTAGGTTTATAAATGGTGATCTGGTTGATTTAAATCCTATGTAAAGAACCAAGAAAATATTACTGAGATCAGTAACTATAGTTAAGTCATAGATTATGGCAAGGTTACAGATTTATACGGTGTTTATAAATCGCACTATGTTTTCGTACTTGGTCGTACCAAGATTTTGATATCTTGGTTCGTCAAGGCGGAGGACAGAGAAACAAAATGAGAGCTCCACTGACAAGAGCATCGCTTTTAATGTTTTCTTATGTTTTCGCGATTGTTACACATTTAAATTAAATTGTTTTAATAGGATTTTTATCGCGTTTATTACATTATTTATACACCTCACGTTTCGAACACTTTTCAGCGTTCGTGGTCGCAGGTAGACTATACTACGACTACTAGAGTCTCTTATATGAAGAAGAACTAAATCGCACGTTACGAAAAAATATAACACTTAAAATTTTTTTGTGATATTGGCAATAAAACGAATAAAATTTGCAAGTATGGTTCGCAATTTAAATCATTACCGAATCAAATCAATGTAAAAATTAATTGCACTTGTAATCAATACAATCCAAAGGTCCGTTTCGAAATCTTATTTCAACATACATATGAAATAACAATTCTATTATGTAATACAAAGTACTGTGATCGTTGACCCTTTGCCATTCAGAAATACAAAGTTTCATTAATAATGTCGACTTTTCAATACTTATGTTTTGCAAAGCGGCTCAAGCGCTAAAGTGATGTGTGTCGACTTTTCAATACTTATATTTTTCAAAGCAGCGCTAGCGCTAGTATGATGTGATGTATGACCCCTAACATCAAGTGATGTGATCAAGTGATGCGTCGATGAAATCAATAATTGAATGATGTCATGTAAAGGTCATTTGCATAGTTATACAGCGGTCAATAGCCTGGGGCGTAAAATTCTATTTTATAAACAGCAATTATAGAACTGAGTGTGAAATTAAGTATCTGTGTGGAACTGTGTTTCAATTTAGTCTAATGAATATAGGTTAATAATTACAGAGATCAAGATAAATTGCAAATTAAACCCACAGACCATTAATTATAGGGTCATATGTATTGTATGCAATATGGAGTTTGTAGTAGATACCGAATTTAATAATGCGAACAGCACGTTTCGGTTGAGAGGCAACGTGCTTTTTTATAGATCTACGTGACGAACCTTCATAAATAATCTGATGTTAAAGCATTTTGGCCTATATATTCTTTTTATTTTCATAAATCTGTTTATTTAATCTGTTATAGTTATGTGTTTCCATCCATTTACATACCTATTACAACAAACCCAAAAGCGATGTTAAAAATCAGGACTCGTTTATTGCTATGAGAGTTCCACAACTGTTAGAAACACTAAATAATTAAAAAAAAATAGTGTGGTGATAGTCCTGCATTAGGAAAGAAATTCCTTACGCCATGTTTAAAATTCCGTAAGAAATGTATTTTTTTTAAACTTGTAGACAGCAACTTATACTCGTCAATCAAAACTAAATATAAGTCCGCCTGCGGATTACAACTATTACCATTAACTGCATTATTATCTCCAATAATATACATGAAGTTTTACCTCTCACGTTAATTTGTAAAGCCACGAATATCCCAAAGGCAAGTTAACAACGTTACGACACGATAATGACCACTATTATAATAATCTTGCTAATAATTTACGAATATTTGCCACTTGTTGCGAGTACATCTGCATAGAATATTATGTATTTAGCGAGCGCCATTAAGCTAAATGTAAAACAAAAGATATTTCTCGTAGGAGATGTTTAAAAATACTGCAGTGTATTTTTGACTAAGACTAGCGCGAGATTGTAACATTATATAAGTTAGCGTGAGTAAGCAGACCCCGGATCCCACACCATTTCAAGAGAGGATGCATCCTTACATGCTCAGTTGGAAAGAAATTAAAGCTATCAGCAGTTTTCGCACTTAAGGTTACATTTAGAAATTTTCATAAAGATTTATAAAAGTATATTCTAATATGCTTATAATGAAGCTTTCTATAAGTTGAAAATTTATACAATGAGTTTGGTAGTTTTTGAGTTTATTCATTACAAACAAGCACTCAATGAAATCAAAGAGAAATTATGGAATATATTATTTGTATACTTAATTAATCAACGTACAAATCAATTACCGTCCATACATACCAATCTAAATACCGTCTCTGTTTCAGCTTAGGCAAAATATGTGGTATGTCTCCGGCTATTTTCCTCAATAGTAGGCATTTCTGAACTGATTCTTGTGAGCAGGTTTGAAAAAATAATATGATCGTTTGTTTCTTCATTGAAAAAAAAAATAGATTGGTGAATTTGGCACAAAAGAGTGCCTAAAGGTTAGTGGAGCTAGTGATTTTTGTGAGTTTTCGATGATCATAAAACAAAATTGAAATATTTTTTTTATTTTGTCATCCAGATGACGGATTTTTGATTGACATTGACATCAGCGGAAAAGCTTAGTTGGTTTAAATACCATTATATCAGAGAGTATTTGGAAATCTTTAGTTCAAATCCAGCTGAATATGTAATTTTGTGGTAGCTTGTTTTGACTTAGTTTTTCTTTGTTTCTTTTTTTAAATTATAACTTACTTATTATTCTTGTTTGTTTATTTAGATTTAAAATGCAGAGTGTGTTTGTAATTTTCATTATATTTTCAAATGCCGTGTGGTTCCCGGCAGAGTAGAATAGGACCACGCCAAGTCTTCCCGGGATGTCGTAGAAGTCGACTAAGGAAACACAAGCTAAACAAAGCTATACACATCAAAGAGACCTCTTCAACCCGTCTGGCCAGCGTGGAGAGTGTAGGCCAAATCTTCTGACTGCCCTGGCTTATATATGGCTTTGGTAGTACAGAGAGGGTCGTGCTCCTGCAGTGGAGACTAACAAAGACTGTTGATGATGATTTCAAATGGCTCTAAATCTTTGTTTATAGGTGTGTAATAAACATTTATTTAATTTTAGCCTATGCAAAAACAGGCGAGGTCTACAGCTCACAGAGCCATTTATTTTTGATGGTATGCGAGAATAAAGAAGACTTACGTTCATCAACTAGAATAGTTTATGCCTTGCTTACAGGTAGGACTATGGTACCTATGAAATTTATATTAATACAACTCAAATAGATTAGGGATTTGGATTTGATAAGTACTTACCTAAAGCTAATATTAAGAAACTACATTACAAATTTGAATTTAATCTCAATAATTTATCTATAGTCCTTTAATTAGTAATCTATATTCCAATCGGCAATGCTTACAACACAATTTAGAGGCAGCTTAGGTCGGTAGAAGAGATTAAATTAGATGGAATTCTTGCGCTTCTTAGTTCTTGTATATTCATAGTAGAATAGTCTCTATGAATATACAAGAACTAACTACTTATGCGCTAAAAATGTTTGTAATAGTAATGTGTGCCTACCTATCTAGCAGTATGGTTTTTCAATAGTACGTTGTTATTGAAATAATAATGTTCGTTCTGGACAGCCGAAGGAAAAGAAACCATTGCTATATAATAAGTTTAAACAACTGTACAGAATTGTTTTAAAAACAGGTATCTTGTTTCTCTACAGAAAGCCTAAAGTGTTTTGGTTGATGTGTCTTAAAATGTTAAGTATATGTAGACATGTCACAAAATTTTTCTCGTGTTTTAAGTACTAGCAGGCGTCCCCGGCTTCGCTCGGGAATGTGTATAAAAACCTTCTTCTTGAATCACTCCATCTAAAAAACCGCATCAAAATCTGTTGCGAAGTTAGATCTATGCATACATAGGCAGACAACAAGAAACAACTTAGTTTTATACTATGTATGTAGTGATAGTGATGATTCTACAATATGGTCGTCTAACGATATAGTCGTTTAGATAACCAGTCATTTTGCTATCTTGTAAATTTGAGATTAAGGCTTCTTACAGACTTGGTCGTTCTGAGATCTAGTCTTTCTAGTGAAAAGGCAATTTTGTAGTCTAAGTTATTGTGATACTAACCCATGATATCTTAAGATCTTGTATATCTGAAATAAAGAAAGGTGAAGAGCGAAAAGCGCTTTGAGCGTATTTTCAGTTGTAATCTTGGTTCTGATGCTCCTTAAACTGTGACTAATCTCAGAGCTTGACACTTTACGGATCTTTCCTATCTAGCAATTTTCTGATTCACATCATTGCACTATTTCTTGCATCCGTTCTCATTTCTCCCTTACACGCCGTTATGTCTCAAAGTAGTGAAAGCACGGAAATTCCTCCTCAATGCATTCGTATGAAGCTTATCAACTGACGTTAAGTTAGTTGTTACTTTAAAGTTGATGACAATTTCTAAATATCATCTCCATTTTTTTATTATTCGGGTATGGCTTTTGAAGTGGTATTCAAATTAAATATACCTACTTTTCAAAGTATATATAGATAAGTGGTTTACTTATTTATTCACCGACTCAACACACTTGGAATTTATATTATGATAGAGTCACAGATTACCGTGTCGATTATTAAATATGGTAAGTAGCGTTCCTATACATTTTCCAGATCCATACCTATTTATTTCATAACATCGAGGCTCTCTACTAATATTATTATTCAACTAGGTAATTATCATAATAACTATTATTCACATAATTTCGTCATCACCACTACATTCTTTCGTTACTGTACTATCATCTGCAAATATATATGTGTTCCATTTCTCTATTAGCTTTATTTTAAACTATGTCGTCTTTGAATGAGTCATTAATCTCACAATTTCTTCACAATAAAACGGCCCAGCCCGCGGGCGCATAAATACCAATTATGCGGAAGTCACAGAGCCAGGCAGTGGCCTGCTGACTATAAATCAAGCGAGTTATCAGCAACATTAAGCTGCAGATACACTTGCGGGTTAGTTGCATGTTTTAAATGATCATTAAGCAAGCTGTTCGCCGTGTGGTTCCCGGCAGAGTAGAATAGGACCACTCCAAGTCTTCTCGTGACTATCGTAGAAGACGACTTAGAAAACACAATCTAAACAAAAATTATAAACATCAAAGAGATCTCTCCTAGCGCACACACCAGCTAAACAAAAAGACCTCGCCAACCCGACTGGCCAGCATGGAGAGTGTAGCCAAATCCTCTGACTGCTCTGGCTAATAGCTCTGGTGGTACAAAGAGGGTCATGTTCCCTACAGTGGAGACTAACAAACCCCAAACCTGATGATATTGATGAGCAACCTACTTATGAGCATGATATAGACCTCTATAGTACATTTGCTTGATAGAAGCATACACGTTTTCCGACAACCAATATACTACATATGGAAAAAATTTCTATGCCGCCTTGACCGGGTCCCAGCAGAAAAAGAACAACCAAGAAATGCATCTATCATTTCGTTAAAGATATCGTATGCGTATTTATATTTTAAAGATACCGTATAAAAAAAGAAAAAAGGCCAAAAAGCGTGCCCCGGGCTTTATAGCATATTATTTTATATTTCACCGGGTTCATTACTTTGGTATTTCACCGGGAATACGCTCAGAGAGATGCATGCTAGAATTTAGTATATAGGAACACTTGCTAGTAACCTATCCCACCCCAACCCACTTTGGCGTGTTTTAATTACTGTTAAAAGTGTCTTCCTCCTCACATTAGCGTTTTACCTAACCATTTAAACTTTAAGCTTAGAGCCTAAATTCCGCTATTTTGATTAACATAGTGTATCTGTAGTTTTATATCGGCATGTGCTAGTTGACAATGAATTTAAATTGAATTAGGTTTATGCACGAGTTGATAAGAAATATAACTGCAGAAATTCTTAGTAATTATCTGCTTTATAAATACTTAATCACGGAACAATACAGACTGATGTATCGTTAACATAGAAAGCAAAATCTCGGTTTTCTATGATTTTTTTAATAAACTGCTCGGATAGGGATGGCAATATGTGTATGGAAATTAATTTGTTGTTGAAATTATTATCGAAACTTTTTTATTACATCTATACTAAACAAACAAAGCGGACTGGATAGTCTTTATTATCACCGCGGGCGTAATGTATTTTTAGGATTCCGTAGCCGAATGGTAATAAAACAGAACCCATAGTCGCAAATTTACTCATACTCGCAACTTTAACCTTCGTAGTCTCGTCAACACTATTAGGGCTTAAGTTGCAACTTATGATAAGAGTACGTACTGGGCATTGTATGATAAACAAGCACCTATTTGTTATAGGAATTACTAATAGCCCTCTTTGCAGAGGTTGCTTAGAAACTGAAAAAACCGGCCAAGTGCGTGTCGGGCCACGTGCAGTGTAGGGTTCCGAAGTTGCGAATGACAACTTTGAGTTCACACTGTTTCCACTCCTCGCACCTCACAGTTTAACGACCAAAAACATCTAACAATTAAAATTGTAGGATATTTTACATTTTCCAGTACATTTTATAAGTTGGTTGCCTACAACTTTTTGGTTGGCACTTAGTACTCAGCTCTAATAGTTTTCCTTTCAACTTCAGTATATATACTACCACTGTAATTTTTTTCACATATCCATATATAACCGTTTAGCAGATAGAGGGGGGAGGGGCACTTACCACTAACAAAAATTTTCACTTTAAAACCAAATATTTCGGAAACGGATCCCTAAATCGAAAAATGGTGTTCTCAACCTCACAATATTTTTTAAAGACCTTTTTAACGATAACCCACATCATGGGTAAGTAGAGAAAAAAAAATTACTCCCCCACTTTACCCAACATGATGGGATTGTATAGAAAAAAAATATTACTCCCTCTTTACTTGTATGGGAGCTACCCTAAAAAAAACTTTTTTTCAAGATTTTTCTAGCACTTTTTTGCCACGATTAATATACATACACATACCAAATTACAGCTTTCTAGTACTCATAGTCTCTGAGTAAAACCGCGGACGGACAGACAGACAGACAGACATGGCGAAACTATAAGGGTTCCTAGTTTACTAAGGAACCCTAAAAATGAAGAAAAATTCCTGGGAAATCCAGCAACTATCAGCGAGGCTTGCAGCACACCTTTTGCAGTTCTACGCTACCTCGATGAGCTGAGTTGGCTCAAGTAACATCACACAACAATCCAAAATTCAAAGGAAGGAGAACGAAGTCTCATCAATGCAGAAGACCATAAGACTACTTGTCTTATGGTCTGTATGATCACGTTTATCTCCGAAAATATTGGACAGATTCGAATAAAACTTTTTTTGCTATATAGCTTATAGCTATATATGGCCCAGACAAGACACCTACGGGTGGAAAATTGCCCTCGGAACCAGGGGGATTTATGTGACATTGCAAACTTGGACTATTAAAAACACTGGGGTTTACCTCGTCCTTGTTAGTAGTCACTAGATTTTTAATGTCTTCTTTACTGCCCTTCCTACACAATGTACTATAATGCTTTACAATAAGCTAATATGCTAATTATCATAGATTTAAAAAAAAAATTCGTCTCATGCTAATTATATAATGTAATAATTTTAATCATCATCATTTCGTGTAGGTGACACGGTCAGTCGACCATAAACACCCTGGTATCAGAGTTCTTCAGAACCGCCTCTCGGCCTCTGACGTGGTACGTTTAACGACTACCAGATGGCAGCCGGGATCAACGGCTTAACGTGCCTTCCGAAGCACGGAATCATCTTTATTATCAGACAATCAGGTGATTCATGCCTGCAATGTCCTAACCAAACTGGAAACAACTTATCAAAGTATGCTTCCAGTGGGAATCGAACCCACGACCCCCTGGTCAACAGTCAAACGCCCTAGCCACTGGCCCACGCTATTGATAATTTTAATGTGGTGATGAAAAAAAAAGTTAAAGGCTGTCAATATTATGAGTATATTGTAAAATCCTGGTTCAAAAAAAGTATTTATGACGCTAGCAGCGTTGTCTCATTGAACGGCAATATGTATATTTTGAAACAAACATTTCTCAAAGGTTCTACAACAACTTCTCCACACTTATAAAATGCGTACTTGAAGACTTTATCCTTTAAAGAAATTAAATGATTTAAAAGTAGGGCTATGTACAATTTAAATCTTAAAGCTTTAAAAGCTCTAAATACATATATTTTATGTAGAAATGAGCCATTATGTAGTTGGCGTATTATAAAATGCACCAAGCTAACACATTATTACTTAGGTATATAATCTAAACCAACATGTTTTATGAATAATAAAACAAAAATAAAAAATAACTTTAATTAAACTTGTCCTTCAAGCAGATAACGCAACAATCAACATGCATTATGCGTACGTTTTTTTTTTACTATTAGACTGTTACAACCATGCGTTGGTTGCACCATGTGTATTTTAGTATGCAAGACACAAATTTCAATTTACGTTGATTGTGTAATCAATTTCCTCACGAATGATCTCATATCTCACATAGTCACCTAATCAATATAGGTTATCTTTAAATAAACTAGTTCTGATAAATTGGATATTTCTAAAAAATCAACGATGAATGAGACTAGAAGAATTTATGAAGTGAACCCCTTCGTAATGTTTATGTTTTAAATAATAAGCTTTTTATTCTAAATATTCAAGAAATTTCTATTGTCTCCACACTATATCTCAAGAAGTAATAAGACCACGTGCAAGAAAAACAAAATATATTTTCTTATAAAAAGCCACTAGTTATATCAAAGATGGCAAAAAAGAAGAAATACACAATTAATATGTAAATAATGCATTTTATGTAGAGTACAAAGTGTTAAATCATTACTACACGTAAATTAATTTGTAACTTGCTAAACAAGATAGACAAAGTGATTTTAATTAAAGTACGCAAAACGTGAAATATAATTATTAAAGAATAAAAATATAAGTTATGACCACAAGGCGTTAAACATCGACAAAGTGAATAACATGATATATAATCTTTGCAAGAATGTTTTAATGGGCATACATATGTATCAAGGTGAAGTTTTCTGTACAATTACAAATCCTTATTAGAGAATTACAAGCCTTTATGTATGTTATAATTACTGCCATACATTTATTACATCCACGATTATTTTTTTTTTATTTATCTAACTCAATTTTTACTAATAGCTTTGTCCATTTCTTAACAATACGGGATATTTTACTATGTTAAACTACGTTTATAGTACTTCATATCTTTGAGAAGCTGGTCAATTTGGGCCTACCCGACACTCTCGTGCACATCATCTGAATGGGACTTTTCGCTATACAGAGTTGAAGGATTTCTCTCGAGCCCCGCCCTATTAAAGCTGGAGTTCCACAAGGCACTGCTTTCCCGCTCCTCCTTTACTCGCTTTACATCGGCGACATCCCCAAGACCCCAACATAGAGTTGGCTCTACGTATTTGCCGAAGATACGGCGTTCTACACGTCCTATCACATAAATTCGGTAATTCGGTGAAACGTCTCCAGTCCGCCGTCGACTCTCTAGGCATGTGGTTTAAGACCACCGGAAAAGAGTGCGTAGCAGTATTAGCTTCCCGCCTGGCAGTCCCAGGTGACTTGTACCCAAAATAGGGCCTCTCTTGCAACGTAGCTTTCGGACCATACATGAGAGTTGCTGCTCTCTAACGGCTTTGCCATTGTTTCTTAGTTCAGCCCTTCAGGCTATGCATGCCAATCGTGGCTGATCAGGCCTAATGAGAGTTTGCTGTTTCTCCGATCCTTGCGCACATGGGTAACACACAAAGCCAAACATCACCAAAGGCCGAAACCTCTTGGGTGGCTTTGGTGATGTTCGCATTACTCAAAATTCCGGTGAAGTAGCAAAAAGTTTCATGGAAAAAGCTACACTGTCCTTTCAAAACAAAAATCCTATATTTAGGTTGTAAGTAGACATTTTAGCAGAAGATTCAAACACAAGTCGCCGTTAATATGGTACGGGTAACAAAACCTCGGTTCAATCCAATCATATTCAATTTTATGTTAAATATATCTGTCGTGGCTAGATCTCAGAATTGATCACTTCATGATATGCCTAATTATTTCATAAAATGGTTGTATTTGATGAAAAGGCTGACATAAACCACCAGTCCACAGTATGTTTTTTTACATTTTATGACACACAACTATTTCATAAAATGGTTGGTTTCATCATAAAGTGATAAGATCTGTGATCTCGCTACGAAATATGTATATACAACAAATAAGCATTATAAATATTTGTTTGTTGTTATTCTGACAAAACAATAAAATGCATCTATTGTGCACAAATGCAATACTTAATGAAGTGTATTAATTATTAATGAATTGAATTATTCCTACAAAAATTGTAAATGTATAGTTATATGAAAGTGTGCTTGTTTCTTAGTCCGCATTTAATGAATACAACTTCGTTAGCTACCGAAATGTCAATAGAAATTATCCACTACAAAGAAATTGTAATTAAAAATATCAAATAATATGTGTTATATTTGCAGGAGATTCCGACAATATTTATTTATTATTTTTTTTAATCATTTTTAGTAATTCGAGGTGTTGAGAACACATCGGACACGAATGCAACTGTAATCTATTATATACATATCAAAACATCAACACTAATGCAGTAAGTATTGAATTTTGAAATAAATCAGGCCAAGGTCGCTTTGAATAATATCCAATATCCGTGAATTAAATATGAGTGAAAGAAATTCAATCGTATGAATTGCGAAATAACATACGGCCGACTAAGTTTAATCTTTATACAATCATTGAAAAGCTCTGTCCATTGAGTATCTAACGTATTATAGAAATATCACAAATAAGATCCAAAGTTACGTTACTACTTAAGTACTAGTTTTTATGACAAATTACTTGTTTGTTTTCCTTTGATGTGCGAAAGGGTTTTCTATTTTATACATTCATACATACTTTCACGTCCTTTCTCTTGCGAATAGACAGAGTCCAGGTCTTCAAAACCTAAAGGCTACGTTAGCATGTTTGTGGGCTTGTAGGTGGAGAACGGAATCAAAATAACGATGGGTAGCTAGCTGCATCGCCTACTGACATGATTCCTCACACCCATTCCTTCGATTGGCTTTAACGATCTGTGCGGGAAGGGAAACAGCTAGCACAAACTACGTTTTCCTTTTCTCCCAGACCAGCGTTCTATTTTGTACATTTTTATTATTGCTTTACAACCTTCTAAGACTTTAGATACAAACATATCAAATGATGGCAGTTGTTTACAGGAAAATTGAATCAAAATATGAACAAAAAAGAAACTTTACCATTCTGACCGTCATCATCTCAACAGACCTTGAAGTATGATCTTGACCTTGAAATTTTCTTTGATGTAAGATATTATAGGTCCTAAAACCTTTTTGAAATCCAGCAGGAATTATTCCTTAAAATTTGACGTAAATAAATTGACCAAAATTATTTCTGCTGTCTTACAATAATATTCCAATGGAACAATATGATATTACGGGTAACATTACAACACCCACTTAATAGTTGCGTCTTAAGTTTCTGCCCCTCATCCGCTAATTTAATAGGCGTGAACGGTCAAGTTACGGCGGAAAAGAGGTTAATATTATTCTGCTACGCTATTTATATTCAACTACAGTCATAACTCTTTCATGCTGGTTTGGGAGAAAAAAAAACATAGAATATACACCAGCTGCTTTTCTTCCTGCGCAAACTGCAAAAGCCGGTCAAGGAATTGGGTGAAAATCTACGGAATCACGTTACAGGCAATGCTGCAAGCCATCACTCATTTTTATTCTGATTTCCACCTTAATGCCCACAAACACGCTAAACGTAGCCTTTGAATTTTACAACCTTGGGCTTTGTCTACCCCGCAAGGGATAAAGACGTGATAATATGTATGTACATATGCAGTCATAGTATAGACAATTTGATCTGACACAGAGCCTAAATAGTACACATGGACTCAAAAAGTATCCAATCTAAGAACACAAACAAACGCATCGGTAGACACGGTAGAGTAGTGAAGTATAAAGTAGAAATGTCAAATCTTATGTAACTAAGATGAATTAGTTAAACCACTAAACGTCAAGAACGGATTAACTACTATCACCCTAAATTCTGCTAGAATAACCAGTGGAATAAGAAAAATTAACTATAAAAATTTGCTTTGTGAAATTTGCCATTAAAAAAATGGGCGTTTTTGCATAAAGTTATCCCAACACCCCTTAATAAGGAATTAGAAACTAAAAATTGGAATTTCTGAGTTGGCTCCGTACATGATATTGAATAATAGTTGTTTTTCCTAAATAAACGTATCGTCTTTTATCGATGTGATAAATAACATTTTTGGCGATACAAAAATTGGCATTTAAATTGTGTCGTGTGAAACAGTTAATTTAGTTGGGTTTCATATAATTCAAAGCAATTTGAAATAATTTAATCACTTTTTCCTGAGTTCCAACGTCTTATTCATTACATTATGACTAGACACGACGTGTGATTGCAACACTTAAAATAAATTGGACTGAACAAGGCAGTTTATAATCAAACACTTTCCGTAAAAGTGTTCGCAGTTCGTTAAGAAAATTTATACATAAATCGTCCGGATAAGTTTTTATCGCAAAAAAACGAAACATTCGGAGTATGTGTAACAAAAATGCATTCCTACTTTACGTATATGTATTTATTTCATAACACATATCTTGATGCCAATATAGATATATACCAGCACATAAATTTATACTCGTATCATAAAACTTGGAGTTATGTCTAGATTTTGACCAAAGAGCATGGGAATGTGAGTGTTGACTGCGGGGCGCGAGCAATATTTTATGCTCTGTGGATTTGGCCATTACTCACCAAAACAAGTTAACACCGAACAATGATTTTTAGTGAAGATTGACTGTCAGTTGTGGACAGAAAAATCTGGTTCTAAGAGAACGCTTATGCTATATTTCATAATAAGTTGTATTTAAATAACTCAATATTTATAAAGTACCTATGACTTTTATTCCTTTCTGTGTACAACAGAATTCTTCTTTTGACTGCGATGATAATGATCAAACAGTTAAAGAAGACTAAAGACCCAGTAACTTGAAAAATCTGACGCCAGTGTTTGCCACTTACATACACGAAAAATAAACAAACAAAAATTTTACATTTGTTTTGTTTTTCGAGTTGGTTTTTCAACCTTTGGTCTAGTAACCCACACATAAACGATAAAGATATGTCAATATACATTATTATTAATTATTCGCCCTGAGGAAGACCTCCAGATGAGGTCGAAACATATCGGCTAGTAGCTGGCTATTTACGTGAGAAACCCGTGGTTACGTAGTTTGATAATATATAAGCTTACCTTTTTCAAATAATTTATTTCTGTGTTATTTGTTTTTCATAGAGGTTAAACTACGACACATACCTTAGACCAAATATTTCATCAAAGTTAACACTCCAAGTGACAGTTTTAGTACTCATTAATTAAGTAAGCCATTTCTAGCCATCCATTAGAAGTAGGCTAGCCATATGTTTAATGTTTTCCCGTTTATTAACATATATATGTGGACAACATTATTTACATTGCACTGGTGCGAAGATAAAATCAAAGACTATCCAGAAATACAAGTAAGTAGCGTAGACATGTAAAATTATTAGCTGTTACTGTTGAGATGAAGATATTTTTTTGATAAACAACTGAAATTTATGATATTCTGAAATGAGAATGTAGATCATTTTATATAATAATATTACGCGCAAATGCCTGCGCGTAACATATTCTAAATACACGTACAGGTTTGGTCCTTGAATATCCTATAAGTTTATTTCTATGGTGTTCTGCACACCATTTTTTGATTTAGGAATCCGTTTGTAATAAATTAAGCTTTAAAGTGCAGATTTGGGTTTGAGTGAAGTGTCATCACTCTCTGCAAGCTAAATGGTTGTTAATGGACACGTGAATGAAATCAAGGCAGTGTGATATTTAAACGAATTTAAAAGGAAAACTATCGCAGCTAAAGAATTAGGGTTCACAAGTAAAAGATTTATAGTTGATCAACTAAAATAACGTGCAAAAACTACAAAATCTTACACTGTGCGTGGCCCGACATGCACTTGTCTGGATTTTAATTTTTTCATTTCGAAAAAAATCAATTTAAAACACATTGTTTGAATTTTGACAAATCAGATTTTGAAACTTTATTTATTTTGAAAATTAATAGCTCTAGTTATTTATTAGATCAGATATTTAAACAACCAACGAAAATAGAAGTTGAAAAGACGCATCAGCGCGATCGTCGTCAAAATTACTCATATTCGAATAGGCAAAAAACCAAAACATTTTTTTTTTGGCTGCCAAACGGATAGCAAATAATTACCCATCATTAGTTCGCAGCGCCTCATGGCCATCTAGTTTTTACAACGGAAACATTGTCGTGACAGCTGCTTCTTGTTAACAATCAGCGTGCAAATATGTTAAATTCATAAATATGATGATTAAAATAAATTAATACAAATGCAATCATTAAGCTATTAATATAAAATGCAAAAACTATTTAATTTAAAATGTTAAAACTGTCGAACTTGAGACTTGACCGATTATCGTTTATTTATAAAATTTTATTTCTGTTATTATTATTAGCCTTATTCCTTGCCCCACCATTGGGTAAGTAATATTACATATAAACACAAAATATATATGTTTTAAGATCAATACCAACGAAATATATAATTTTGGTCAGTATAATTATCAATCTAGATAAAATTCGGAAGAAATAATTATGAAAAAAATAAAATCTTTTGTTATAACAATTATTCAACATAACAAACCTTTCATATACAGTTTTATGGTTATAAAATTTAACAAATCGATTTGTTGTTACGTATAATAAACGTAATATATACTTATTATTAAGCATAATAATCATTGGTAATACAAATAAAGTGATAGAAGATCCTAATCTAAGTTTTGTAACTAAGTCGCTTTCGCACCCAGTCGTCGCTCGCTCGCTTCGCTCGCTCGCTTATATGGTGGTCTATGTGTAACCATAACCTAACCTACCTTCTGTGACCAAGTCGCGTATCCAAACCAGTCGCTTTCGCACTCAGTCGTCGTTCGCTCGCTTCGCTCGCTCGCTCATATGGTTGTCAATGTGTAACCATAACCTAACCTACCTTCTGTTACCAGTCGCTTTCGCACCCAGTCGTCGCTCGCTCGCTTCGCTCGCTCGCTCATATGGTGGTCTATGTGTAACCATAACCTAACCTACCTTCTGTTACCAAGTCGCTTTCGCACCCAGTCGTCGCTCGCTCATATGCTGGTCTATGTGTAACCATAACCTAACCTACCTTCTGTTACCAGTCGCTTTCGCACCCAGTCGTCGCTCGCTCGCTCGCTCATATGGTGGTCTGTGTGTAACCATAACCTAACCTACCTTCTATTACCAAGTCGCGTATCCAAACCAGTCGCTTTCGCACCAAGTCGTCGCTCGCTCGCTTCGATCGCTCGCTCATGTGGTGGTCTATGTCTAACCATAACCTAACCTACCTTCTGTTACCAGTCACTTTTGCGCCCAGTCGTTGCTCGCTCGCTTCGCTCGCTCGCTCAAATGGGGGTCTATGTCTAACCATAACCTAACCTACCTTTTGTTACCAAGTTGCGTATCCAAACCAGTCACTATCGCACCTAAGGTCGTCGCTCGCTCGATTGTCATAAACAATTTGATTGATTTAGATTTTTATTGACATATATTTTAAATAGTATTCGTTTTGATTGTTATATTTTATGGCATGTATACTGAACGAGTTGTATGACAGGTGATGTTTAGTGTTCATAAACGTTATAATAAATGAGTTTATGGTTTTCGAATTGAATATTTTATGAATATTATAGCTTTTAAGAATATAAACAGTAATAATTATATCAAGTAAACATTATATCTTTATTGAAATGAAAATATATAATTTGTTATTATATCAAACAATACGCACCCCCCACCATTTATATGTTATTTGAATTCGTACTTACTTATGGCTTTACAAGACACTCATCTAATTCCAATGACAATCACGCCAGCATATGTCGGGATCGCTAACGAAATGTATAATTAGGCCTTAGAAAGAGAAAAAATCAGGAAGAAGAGACAAAACACTATCACACTGCACACCACCATCAAGCGAAATGGTACAAAAAATAATTTAATTACAACAATAGTGGCATTATTACACCACAGTATTTTATTAAGATACCAAAAATTGGATCCACTAAAAGGCCATGCGGCTAGCAGCTACTATTGTTATTCCTAAGGGCGGCTTTTGGCTTTATAACCCTGGGTTCTGTCTACCCCACTAGAGTAAAGAAGTTATTACATAACTAATAATACGTCAAATTTAAGAAGCCACTAAGTTAGAAATCTTGATATAAATGTGACTAACATATGTTAAAATCTTTCTATGAATTTTAAATTTCTCAATTTTGAGCATATTGACTAACTTTTTAAGTTGTTATATTGTAATATGCACTCCCATCGATTATCGCCAGCTTATTCCAGACATAATACAATAAATGAACTCCTTATAATGTTTCTGCAAATGTGACAAATTCAGGTGTCTTAGGAGTCGTGGAGTTTTCTATCAACTTTGACGTTGATTGATTTAAACAATTTCAGCCTGACGTATATACATTGTAATTATCTTAGGGATCTCGTACTCCAGGACTCCAAGAAGAGCTTAAATTGTTATCATTTTCTTATAAAATTACAAATTAAGTCTAAGGTATTTTGCAGCTTTTGTTATGTATTGATATTACCATAAACCCTATATGTTCGGTCATGTTCTACTTATATCACAGTTCTAAACATTATTAAATTAGATAATATTTTTATAAACATCGAAGCCTAGCATCATAAACTCTGTTATGACAATTGTATATTAATTATTCGAAATTAACTTTATTAATATTTAAAAAAATCAATGTGAAATTGTTGGAAATAGAAAATAACATGAGAAATGAATAATTGACTAACTCATAAAAAAAATATATCACCGGTTTAGTTCGTTAAATTATTTTCGCCTTTTAATTACAAATCAATATTGAACTTGTTTTAGTAACACATGATTCTAAAACATTTGATATATTGTGAGTTAATCGCGTTATCTCAACAATTAGTCAATTAAATAATATAAGTAATGATATAGTATTTTAGGATTACAATAAATAATGTTTTATTTATTATTCATGATTGTCAGATTATGTGCATAGCATTGATGTAATATATTGTTTATATTAAAATCTCGGTTAGCCACTATACATTAGCATTTTGAGCTTCATCTAAGCTACACAGTTATAATATATTGAATCCAACATCTTTGTTGCATTTTGTATGCAAATATTATAAATAGTTCTAAATTGAGGGAAATTTGTTTATAGGTAGATGTTCATAATAACTCTTTTACTAAAAAAATAAACTAATAATAAAATTGTGACATCCATGAGAATATAGACTGCTTTTTCTCCTATTTGGCATAAACTCGATGCTTTAAATTTTATTTGGCATTACACACTTATCATATTATTCTCTAATCGAATATTTTGAATACATAATATTTGTTTCACATAACTATTTTTGGCCCAATATTTATGTGATAGATTCACATAAATATTCAGCCAAAAATAGTTATGAGAATTTACAATAACAACAAGATGGCGAAATTCATTTGGCATAATCATGTTTAGCAAAAAGTCTTATTATGTGCGAAGATAATTTGGTACAACTCACATGTCCTTCTACGAACACAGCGGAATTTCATCTAGAAGAGTTCATTAGGCAAACATATTGTCAATCCTAATGCAACAAATTTCTTAACAGTTAGGTGTACTTTCAATTATTATGGCAATCAATTCTGTGCCTTAAGGTGATTCTGATTTAAAAAATTATGAGTTTTGAAATATACATATAAATAAGTGTTAGCCAAACGATTTTCTGCGAAATGAAGCTTCCTTCATTTGCTGTTATGCATAATACCTAAAATATTATGACACAATAATTCTGCTATAAAGGTTTTAGTACATAATGATACAAATACGGTAAGCTGGATATTATAGTCGAGGTGTATATAGGCACGAGGCGACGCCGAGTGCTTATAATAAACCGATAATAGACAGCTTACCGTCCGAGTATCATACGACGTCTTTCAATACATTTGCGATTACCATAAACTAAAACAAGATTGCAGTTCAGCAAATAAGGAATTTATAAAAGTTAGGAACTAAAGCAGGTTGTTAAAATACATTTATAATCAGGTACATTTACTCAGGTTTATTTTCTCCAAAAAAGTACATTAATAACCTTTTCCTTTTTGCAGTCGGTTAAAAATATAAAACATCTCACGAATCAGAAAAAAGTTTTCATGCTGAACTTGAAACTCTTTCCACGGATTCTATGAAAATGTTTAAATTTTGCATCTGTGGCATTGGGCTATTGAGCGGTTGTGTGTGATTGGTGTAAAGTAAAAAGCACTAGTGCCGTAAATACATCATTCATTACGATACTGATTTCGATGTCATAAGAACCCTAAGAACCGTATTATAAGCAAATGTATTGAAAATCAATATTTTTTATGTATAAGTGCATTTTTCTTGGGAAATATTGATCAAAAGAGACTTATATAAATAATAACTTATAGTTTTAATATTTAATATGTTTATTCACAAATGCGAATAAAATTTTAAGATAAATAATTTTATCATCCCAATAAATAATTTGATAAACCGGTTTAATATCTACATAATATGATATTAAACCAGCACCGAGATCAAATAATTCATTAAATATTTATGCTTTTTAATTAATTAAGTTTTTCATATATTCTACAATAATGAGAATACAAATTGTGGTTATTTACAGGACTTAAACCGTTAAATGTCATCAAAATTAAATATAAATATATAAACATTTCTTATGTGTCATTTTATAAGTATATATATAGTTTATTTTTTAAAGTTAATTATAAGTACTAAGAACCTTTCCCTATTTATCATACAAGTCCTTCACAAAAAGATAATTATAGTGACTTTATTTTAAGTACTTTTATTAAAAACTAGCTGTTATCCGCGACTTTGCCCACGTGAGTCGATGTCCTTCCCAGTACCCTAATCTATGTGTATGGAAATTTTCATGCTGATCGGTTCAATAGATAGGGCGTGAAAGCGTAAGAAAAAAATAAACAAACACACTTTCGCATTTATAATATTACTTAGGATACGATTAAGATGTATACTCGTAAAACAAATCACCTCTAAGCCTCCGATACACAGGTAAGGTACCTAAAAGGTAAAGTACGTTTTACGTTACGTCAACCCATATTTGGTTTCTCTACCCATGAGTAAACTGGTGAATGTGAGATGTGAACTTTGTTAAATTTGTGTTGTAGATTCAAGTTGTTTTTTTTTATTAGGTTTGTGTAAGTATTTTATAAGAGTATCTAGGTTCAGAATCGCCCGGTATTATTCGTAAGTGTTCAGGTGTATCTTTGTCGTATTTAAATAAAGACATTTAAATACCAATTAAGTGATGGCCATCGAACGAATTACTTTAAATATTTACATCTTATGCAAATAAAGTGGTGACACTATTAATTATCCATATCTTAAAAATGCATTATACTGTAAAAATATGTGAAATAATAATCAATCCAACATTTATATTTGCATTCAGTCATTGCTTATATTTATAGAATAAACGATTCACATCATAACTAACACACCATGAATTTTACATAATAATTTTAGATATTTATTAAACATTACAATACAATACTCATAATAATCCAAGACCAAGTCCAATCTATAAAAAGATGTCCCTGATGAAAAACGATCTTTTTCAGATTGGCCATAACATCATTTTTGCATAGTGGAAATCTCCAATAAAAAAAATTGCTTTGTCAGAAGCAGGATATTTTCAAAGGAATCCGTTTTGCGAAATGCTGGAGGGTACAACAAAACTACAAAAAATAGCAATAGCACAGCATAGCAATTTACGCATATTAGTCGGTCATTAGATGGTATCATGTTGTCGGTGGCGCCACGCGTCGTTGCATACAGATATACTGACACGTCTAAAAACAGCTACTAATTGTCCTAATATTCAACTTTATGATAAGACTCATAAAGCTCTATATCAGGATATCTTGTAAACAATCGTACATACTTGTTGTATCGACGACCACTTTGTATAATTATTCAGGCTTTTTGCTAACACGCTAGATAAGGTCTGTCACGCACAATTTATCTGGACGTCCTTACGCAAATACTCTATTATGTGAGCCATCATGGACTGTTTTTGTGCGTTTGAAGGCTGGCTCGAGCAGCTTTTGGTAACTTGTTTTAGGCGGTTTGTATTTATTTAAATAAATCAAGTGTACTAATCAATGCAGTATGAGGAAATTAAAGATTCGTTCTCAGTTTTTATTGCCTTGATCAGGATGCAAAAATAGGGAACCGTAAGCTCCAAAACATCACAGCCGAGGTTGTAACGAGAGATATTATATATCTCTCGTTACAACCTAAAAGAACCGAAAAGAAAAAAATATTCGTGAGGAATATAAAAAAAAATGCCGTGTGGTTCCGATAGAGATACACCTAGTAAATATTCTGATATCTATAGATAGAGAAGAATAGGACCACTCCAAGTCTTTCCGTTGATGTCTTAAAAGGCGACTTAGGAAATACAAGCTTAACTAAGCTTTTAAACATCAAAGAGACCTCACCAATCCATCTGGAGAGTGGCGTGGAGAGTGTTGGCCAAATCCTCTGAACGCTCTGGCTTTTATTTAGCCCTGAGAGTACAGAGAAGGTCGTGCTTCTACAGTGGAAACTAAAAAAAGACCTGATGATGGTGATGAATTATCAAAAATATCGTCTTAGTTGCCAAAATCATAATCATTAAGGGCCCACACTAGGCACACTAGCGGAGCCAATAATTTTATTCCTAATACTTTATAAATAGAAAGAAATTCAAGGATGTAAATCATATAAGCATCAGTAAATAACCTGAAGTTATTTTGGAATCATGGTTTAATATTATGTGATTCAAACATTAGGAGAACTATTGATTACCGCATAAAACGGCCGTTTTTGGCGGTGATCAGTAATTCTCTTAATGACTGATTCTCTTATTATTAAAACATGATTCCAAAAAGACTTTAGGTTATTTACTAAGGCTTATATGATGAACATTATCGAATTTCTTTCTATTTATAAAGTATTAGGAATAAAATTATTGGCGTCGCTAGTGTGCCTAGTGTGGGGCCTTAATTAAGTTCAAACTTTAAGTATATATTTGGATAAAATTCTTATTTTTTGTTAGATGACTATTTTAAATCCGTTTTAACCTTTACGTCCACTAGCACGTGGCATTTGGGTTTTATGACCGAGGACTCTGTCTATCCCGCAAGGGATAAAGATGTGATAATATGTGTGTAAGTCAAATGAAATAAAACGTACAAAATGCGAGTTGTAATCACACATTGAGAGCTCCTTACTACCACACAATATTAAGAACAGAAAAGGCTTAAAGAGAGGTTGTATTTTTATCGTCTTCCTCCACCCCGTTTTGTTTAATTATTTGTTTGTTAAGCAAAAACAAAGGTACACATTATCTAAAAATGAAACAAATTTATAAATTAATAACGTACAGCCCTGTGACAGACCGATAGATGGACGGACAGCGGAGGCTGATTAATAGCGTTAAATTTTTACTTTTCGGAAACGGAATCTTAGAAAATTATAAACTGCATATCTGCGTACCGTGTGCAAAAACATAAAACAATAATGATACATATAAATGCATAAAGGTGACCTTCATGACTTTTGATTTAGTTTTTTATCACGTTTCTTATAAGATAATTCAAAATGTTACTTGACCATTGATATTTGTCAACCAATAATATTTTATCAGTTTGATTACATATAAATTAATACTATTTATTCATCATCATCATCATCAGGTCTTTTAAGTCTCCACTGCAGGAGCACGACCTGCTGATGACTCTCTGTACTACTTAAAATTTAAAATAATATATTTTGACTAGTATTTAAACATAACGCGATGGTCATGCTCAATAAACTAGTAAAATATAATTACTTTAATAATAAATAAAAATAAAATAAAAACCTGTTAACACTACCTTCGACTTATGCTCGGATGATGATTTTTTGCCACTCTACCTAATCAATACACGTCTAAAAACCTAGGTAATCGATCATTCGCAACACACGAAATCGTTGAAGCCGTTTCCGAGATCCTTATTGAATATATACGAATTTACAAGAATTGTTCGATCTATAGTATCACTATCACTACATATTTTAACACAAAGTCCTCCTGCGTCTGTCTGTTTGCGATAAACTCAAAAACTATAGCACGGATTTTCATGAGATTTTCACCATTAGATAGAATGATTCATGAGGAAGGTTTGAAGGTAAAATACATGGCCGAGCGCAGCTGGGAAGGGCTGCTAATAGGATATTATAAATAGATCCATTAATGTGATTTTGAAGGTAAGCAAGAAAAGAATAAAGTGGGGCTTTCTCAGCTTTAGTAAGTGCGGATACGGAGTACTATTCAATTTATGGATCATCTTCTGTAGTGCCCAGAAAGCTCAACTTTTTGCTTTCACGAATATTTTAATGAAGGAAATGAACGGGCAATCATGGTCACAACGCACTGGTCGAAACATATTTAGCATGCAGGTTTTCTTGTAATTTTCGCCAAAAGTAGTTGTTTTCGATGGAAATGCTAAGAATAGCTTCACGTACTCACTTTAAATTTTATTAATTATATAGCAATTCATTATATAGTTTGATCGGTTTTAACTTTAAATGATCTCTACGTTTCTTTACAAATATGTTCTTTCAAACAGAGTAGCAGAAATATTCAAATAGAGCCTCAAGAAAAAAAAATGAGCCGCAAAAACCTTTAATTTTTATATTTGTATGGATAAAATGACTTAATACTTTTGTAACACACACATGAAGTGCTTTTTTGCCATTAAATCAACAAAAAACCGTGGAAAATGTTGCATACATGGAATTAAGAAGACGCTCACGGTTCAAAGAAGAAGTTGCATACAAGAATAAGCATAATATACTGATAACCCAACTAAGGCAGCCGAGCCATACGGACGTTATAAATGTACGTAAATAAAGTAATTTCCTTTTAACATTTTAGGCTACGGAACTCTAAGATTTTATCACGAAGAACTTTATATATTGTAAATGGCCTTTTCGCGTAACTTTATTCACTTAATTCATAATCTTTGTATTATTCTGTTGTATCCCAATCCCAGCTTATATAATAAATGCAAAAGTAAGTTTGTTTTTTTGTTTGTTACGCTTTCACGCCGTATCTACTAACTCGACCCTCAAGAAATTTTGCATGAACGTTGTCTGGATTATGGATCACGATGTAGGCTACATTTTAACCCGGAGAAAAATAATGTTCCCGAGTATGTTGTAAAGAGAACAGAGAATTAATTTTGCGTGAAAGAGTAACAATATTCCTCACATCTTTAAATCCATACAAACCTTCGCATTTATATTATTAGTATTCAGTTATTCAAAATACGTAATGTTATCCAAAAAAGTGATTAACAGTATTATGTAAGCTTTTTATTTTAATTCAAAATTTCAAGATCAAGAATTCGAATCACAACTTCGCATAAAGGCGTATAGGCAACAAATTGATCTTCGGAAATGATGTTTTAAATATTTTCAAGGACTTTACGCATTAAATTAACACATTGCAAATAACTATAAACATTTTTAAGTTCAGGGTGAGCAAAGAGGGCTCTAATACTATCCATATAACCCACGATCAACCATTTTTTGTGACACACATCATTGACCAACTTACATCTCGTACATTTATGTCATTTTTATAATCCATATTAGGAATTTAGGTGGAAAGATAAATGAAACATATTTAATAAAAAATTGCCGGATAAAATTCAGAGGAGGTATTTTTAAAGATTTTGTAATATTTCGATAACGACCCGCGGGACATTTTTTATTTATGGACTTCTTTATCGTTTAAATATTTTGATGTTAATATTTATAAATATTTTTCGTCTACATATTTAACGTTAAAGGTTCATCAGCATCATCATCATCATCAGGCCTTTAAGTCCACTGCAGGAGCGTGACCCTCACTGTACTACCAGATCATAAGGCTCTGACTTGTGGAATTAGCCAGGAAATTCTTCTGGCCAGAGGTCTCTTTGATGTTTATAAGCTTTGTTTAGCTTGTGTTTCCAAAGTTGCTTTCTACGACATCCAAGGGAAAACTTGCAGTGGTCTTATTCTACTCTGCCGGGAACCACTTGGCAAATGTTAAAGGTTATCATATTTTAATTACTTACGCAATTTATGCCTCCTAGTAGATAAGTGTGTGATAATTTCGCGTGAGTTTGACCTACAACACTGAATTGTTATGCATTCAGGTCTCTGCAGGTGCCTAGACGTAACAGCCTAATGCTGGCATACTAACATGAAGTGTCAGATCGTATCTTTGTAATGTTGACTGCTTTTAAGATAATTATATTGTTAATGATACTCAATGTCATCGATTAGATCGTGTTTTTGTTGTAATGTATTGTTTAAAGTTGAATATTCATTGTCATTGTTGATATAGAATAAAAATGTGATATTTCGTAGTCCCTACCCATACTAAAATTGTGGTTCGGAAATGACATACTTACGTATTAGAAAAGAAAGGATTTTTATGATTTCATTCCAAAACATCATAAATCTTTGAGTAAAGTTCAGTAAAAAAACTTCGCTAATAAATTTTAATAACTTGATTGCATACAAAGTGATCCAAGCTCATAATAATATGTAAAACGACCAACATTATAATGCAACATACCGCGATGTCTGACATAAAAAATCGTCACGGACACCGATTTTGCATTCTATATACATTTTGATGTACAGAGAAAGCATCTATAACCCTCATAACATAGTTATATAATAAGTTATAATACCTTTTGTCAAAACAATTTTTCGTTAAGAAGAAATCATCGATACTAAGATGCGTGATTATCGCTCATATCTTGCAGCCGCTAAACTACTCTAATTCTATTTAGTCATACCATGCATCCTTAAAAAGTAAACATTTAAAAACACAACGCACCCGATAAAATCACCCGTCTTGTAAAACTGGGGAACTATTATCAGAATCACTCGAAATGTTTATCACTGCACACAGCGCGCTTAGTTCGAGAATGGCGATGAGGTCTCTTCCTTTCGACGCGCGAACATCAACTGCCGCGGACGGGCTGCGCTCCACTTGGACTATACCAATCTTGATAACCGATAGTCAAGCACGATAATCCGAATTAAAAACACTTTTTCGCAGCTTTTTCAAAGGTCGACGAAATGAACGGTTGAGTAAATACTCGTATGGCTTTCGTCATAGGTCACTCTTAAAGTCTATTAAGACTCGCCTTTCGCTAGCTTGTCTGATAACTTCATTATGCGCTGACCTAAGCATTCATTTAATTGTTATGTCTTAGTTAGAGTTAATGGCAAAGAAACTATATTCGATTCTATTTTTCCTGCGAGATTGTCCACGTAATTTGTAGTCTACGTGCTATCCTTGATATGTCTTCTCATTTCTATGAGAAGTAAAGTTTTGAAAAATTCATTTTCACTTTACATATTTATAATATTAGTAAGTCCTATGATAATACTTTTTTTTATTAATAATAGTATATCTTCCAGATGATACGGATATCATACATTACAAGTTCATCAATTCATGTATATCGGAGATCTTATACATCTTCGATTTTACTAAATAGCCCAAAAACAAAAAAAAAAGAGACGACCATCAACAATTGAGGACGATCTGAGAAAAGATTGATGGATTGTGTCAAGGAGAGTATGAAAAAAAGTGACAAAAGCGTATGGTACATGACAGAACAAAATGGAGAGAGCTGACATAGGTACTGTACGATAGGGTGTCCCGAAAAAAAAAATTTTTGATTTCCGCTACCTAAGACCATTCAAAAGTTGCGTTATTTATTGTAGATTACCGTAAAAATAATAAAAAAAATATAAAAATATATCTTGAGGGCTCTACCAGCGATTTTATTTTTACAAAAATCACTCAGTAAGTAATCAGTAGCCTTCCAGTTTATGTCGTCTTGTCTAATTTATTTACATTATTTCCACTGTATTTCTTTATTTTATTGATAGCAGCACCCTAAGTTGTCATTTGCAGGTAACAATAGAATGTTTTCAGTGAGTAATTGAATTTGATCGAACTTGCAAAATTCATGTTTTTGACATATTTTTGTTAGATTTTCTACTTCTACGGTGAGGCGGTTCGTCTCGCTTCTATGGTTTTATTTGCTATATAATGTCACTATGCACTTTCTTGTAATAAAATAAGTGATTGTTATTTTTTCTTTTTATACAACTAAGTAAGCAACATGTAATAATGGATTCAAGATAAAAGGAGTTACTTGTGCTCATGTTAAAAACTTGGCGAGCGCTATTTACCAGATTTAAGAGACTTTATCAAAACCATTATGATAAAAATAAACTAAAACTACAGAAGAATAGCAAATGTCTTTCCAACACAGAGGTTTTTTTCTATCATTTTTAGAAAATTTGATACGATTTGGCTCAAATTGCCTATCTACAAGTTACCCAGTTGCTGAAATCATATTATTTCGACAAACACCTGTTTATATATTATAATTGATACGAAATAAAACAAAGAAATAACGACTACGAAAGCAAAGTGCTTTTTGGAATCCTCAAATAAACAAGCTTTTCAATATTGCTACTCGTAAGTGCACTTCATTTGACAGTTGTCTCTGCATAAAACCTAAGAAATTTCTATTCTGTAACAGTCGTTTTACTAAACAAAGAAAGTGATAGGAAATTGGCAATACTGGTAAAGATGCAAAAAAGCGCAAGAATTTTAAAGACACATCAAAGACAAGAAAATTTTACGCGAATAGAGCTTACATGTTATCAAAGAACATGGACCATAAGAAAGTGAGTGCGTGAGTTACTGCCTCGACTGCAGTCACCTTCAGCAAAGCTTTCTTCGAATAGTGACAAGCTTATTAATGATTTTCATAGCTATTTCATTGAATTGCAACACTTCGGCGCTGCCAATAGTAGCTAAAGTGTGTAATGTGATCGATATGATCTATCAACTTTGCGATCAATGAGATCTGCAGCAGCGGTCGCTTTTGCGGTCTTTGCTGACATAGAATTGGTCTCTTTCAAAGATGATAGTCTTGTTACTGACAAGTAAAAAAAAATGTTAAAAACAGACCAGCAGATATATTGATGCAATTGTACAAAAATAGTATTTCAGTTAAATTTTATTCACCAATAGAGACCATGTACGACAACTTGCATTTCCCAAAATATTAAAGGCCAGAGAAACAGAAAAGAGCAACTCTCGCAGTGTAGTTAGTAGTAGTAGTAGTAGTTACAGCACCAAAGTTTAATTTGTTTACGGGAGATTACATTGATATATAATAATTAATATGGACAGGACTTTGCAGGAACCTTTAACTTACTTAAAAATAATATTACATTGATATAATTTAGCGAGAGTGCGACATATTAGTTCCACCAACTTTGCAACACAGCTACAATGATGCACTTCGAATTATGGCTAAATAACGACATTGTTGACTTTCCCTGTCACACATAATTAATGAAAAAATGTTTGAAAGAGGCTTCTCAAAGCGTTGCGGACGCTACAGCCTAGGATGGTTTCAGTGGGAACAGGTCAAAATCACTCGCGGAAATGCCTTATTTTGGGTGCAAAAACCAGTTCCGTTTTGAAAGTAATTGATTGTTTTCCTTTTAACTAGGCATATAAAACCTTAATTTGACTAATTTTTGTACCCTTAAACTTAATAAAAACCTTATTATATGTTATTTTGTGTAATTTTAAGTTTATGTTAGAAACCACTAAAAATGGGAAATTTGAAAAATTTCAAGGGCCGGTAGAGGCCTCAAGATGACAGATATTCAATTGTTTTTTTCGATAACCGTAATCTATGTACCAAAACGCAACTTTTGAGACCTCTTGTGTAGCTGTAGCTCAAAAAAAAAATTTCCCCATACATGGACGGGACACCCTACTGTACGACCCACTTAAAGAAATAAGACGTTTATTACTGTTTTTTATATTGCTTCTTTTAACTTTACCTTATCCCAATTTTTATTTTATAATTTATTTCTATTAGTATGGATATGGATTGTAATCTCGTTGACATTGCAGGAAAAATATTTTTCTCTGAAATAATTTACATAATGGCCTGTCATCTGCAGACAAGCGTCAATGAATCACTGACGAGACACTTTTAAATAGAATGAGCTTACCGTTTATTGAATTTTAATGTCAAGGATTAAAATCTCCACAAGTCACCGGAATCCATTCAAATATCAATCATTGTAGGGAAGTACAGGATGAAGTGCAATAAATATTATGATTTTCCTCTCCGACCCTAAATAATTGCACCATTACACGTACCTGTTGATCTATCATTCACGCAAGGGATAAATATAGGATTAGTATGTATGTATGTATTTATTCCTATAGATCAGATTTTCCACCACATCAGGTTATTAGGCAAAAATGTGTCATTTTTTTGCTTGTCAAATTGCATCCAATGACAGTGCTGTCCTCTGGTGTTATTGAAAAGGATTTTGTTAACTCTCATTCATCCCTCTAGATATTCGACGGCTGTGATGAAATTGTTATTTTCTAGAAAAAAAAATAATTAAAATATAACTGAGTAATAAAATTATTATAATGGAAAAATGCCGTTTTTGTTTAATCGGTTTTTGTAATCATCTATGAAACGGGAATAACTGACGTAATTAGCTACTTCATTATCTTATAATTAAAGATCAACATTATTAAGAACAAATTATAGTTGAATTAAGATAGAGATAAGTAAGGATTATATAGGTAGATAAGTTTCAGCTATGTTGGATTGCCGACAGCTATTACCACCATCAAACACCACATAATACAATTCGCCTTTTCTAGATTCAGGCTTGTTTATCTCAATTTTACCTAGAATTAAGCCCACAGTGGCGTAATACGCTTTTGCATGTTAGGTTGATCCAGTCATCCCTCTTACAAAAGTAAAAAAAATATTTCAAGTTTTTACGTAGTTCGGTAGGACAGAACCCTTGTTGTCATCGTTAAGCTACCTATTCAAGAGCGTATACTAGCAGTATTTTTTCAATATGGTTTCCATACAATGTATTTCTCTATTTTCTCGCTGAAAACTGATTCTAGAGCCACAATTCTTTTTTCATAAAATCGAGTACTAAAATAGGAATGCCCCTATTTTTATTATTTCCAAAAAAACTGTTTTTGTACAAATTATTTTTCTTTTAAACAGGTTTTTAGAAAAAATAAAACATAGGGACATGCCTATTTTGGTAATAGATTTTATGTAAAAAGAATTGTGCCTCTAGAAGCAGTTTTCAGCGAGAAAATAGAGAAATACATTTGTATGGAAAATGCACTGCTAGTATATTCTTAACCGTTTGAGTAGATTTTGGCTACATTCGGCCATAGTTTATTCTTCAATAGTCCAATATTAGATATAAATACACACGGACTTAAAAAATATTACCTTAAATGGTTTTTTTTTTTTGTGTCAATTAAACAATAACAGTGTTTACGGAAGCGCTTGCGAAAATCGTAAAAGTGTATGATTTAAAAGCAACATCAGAAACAAGCTTTTGATTATATGGTACCAACCAGTTTTGTAAATCCCAAAAAGGAAAATCAAATGAATACTTTATGGTTCATGAAGTGAGTTGAAAATACTTCTTTAATTAATTGATTTGTTATTTCATAATTTACAATTATTATAATTGGACTCAGGAAAACAATCACGTTGGGGCCTTGACTATAAACCAGTTAAATTGCCGTTTTCGAAAAAAAAATTGTAAAAAGTATTGTTATCAATCAAAGATGTAAATTTGGAAACATTCAATCTTATTTTTACCTCAATTTTAGTTTTTGTGGTTGGACTCAATAATTTATATCTGCTAATTACTTAGTTCATAAAAAGAAATAAAAAACTTATTTTTTGATAATATTTGAGTCAATATTATTAAATTTAATAAAATGTTGAGAATAAAAAGTCGTATTCGGGTAACTTTTTATAATTTTATGGAAATACTGATATCTAACTTACCTAACTTTAACCTTGTTTTTAAATTTAAACTTTTTTTTTTCACTTTCGCATTTATAATATTAGTCTATATACAACATATTTAAAACTAAAACTAACTAAAATTAAAGAAGTAATAATTAAAGCTAAAAATAACAATAATATCTATTAAAAAAAAACTATAGATAAAAAATGTCCCGCAAATCACTGCCCTGCGGAAGAGTAGAATATGAGTTCATATATATATATGGGTAGTTTCACCCTTGTATACAACATAAGTAGGGATCACTTAGGGTCAGTTCACACCGAAACGCGACGCGACGCGCACTTTTTACACTGTGATAAGATTTTAACCCTTATACGCATAATTAAAACGACCATTTTCGCATCAAAAATTCGCCTCCTCCTGTGGTATCTTGCGGCCACTGTCTATCAAGTTTTTCTAGCAATTTTAGTCTTATAAGTGTGCAAATAAGAGTTAAAATCCTATCACAGTGTAAAAAGTGCGCGTCGCGTCGCGTTTCGGTGTGAACTGACCCTTATTTGCTTGTATCTTAAGGCCCGCACTAGGCACACTTGCGATGACAATAGTTTTATTACTAATATTTTACAAATAGAATGAAATTCAAGAATGTAAATCATATGAATATAAGCCTTATTAAATTACCTGAAGTATTTTTGGAATCATGTTTTAATCTTATGAGAATCAGTCATTTAGAGAACTATTGATTACCGCCCGTTTTTGGCGGTAATCAGTAGTTCTCTTAATGATTAAAATAAGAGCAAATATGTGATTCCCAAGAGTAACTTTATCCGGAATCATTATGTTAAGTGCATATTTGTAGACACGTTTAGTCGATTCAAGCGAGTATAAAACACTTGACATTTGTCACAAAAATAGGAACAAAATAATGAAGGAGAATGGAAGCAATTACTTCGCGGATGCGGATTATTATTTGTATAACCGCAGATAAGATTGGCTAACTCACATGAGCTAATGTTGACTGATTAAAATAAAAATTAAGAAGCCCTTCGACACTTTCAGTAACATTGGAGTAACACGGTACCAAATTTCAAATCAATCGGACATAAGAAAGTTACTCGAATCTCTTCATCAACTTGAAAAAAGCTGATGATCTTCAAACAGCTAAACAGATTTTCATGAAACATGGCTAAGAACACTCGGGATAAAATTATCATATAGACAGACAGATACATACAGACGGACACATAAAACTTATAACACCCCTCTCTTTTTGCATCAGGGGTTAAAAATAATATTTACTGCTCGAATACAAAGGCTGCTTCGATAGTTTATTCCGCAGAGTCAGTAGCTTGAAAGCCAAATGCCGAAATATTCTAGCCAACTGTTTTAAATGGCCCATGTAATTCTTGTTTAAATGGGAAAAGCTTGCTTGAAACTAAAAAAATCTCTGATTCACGTATGAACGAAAGAGACGGTAGATCCGGCTAACAAAAATTATTTAATTATATTTACATTTTAAGAAATTGTGTTTTTAAAAGAAATAAATGTTAACTATAGTACCTAGAGAGAGAGAGAGAGAGAGAGAGAGAGAGAGACTGTAAACAAGTACTAAACAAAACCAGTATCTATCTATAATCTTTAATAAGTAAGCCCCTTTGCAAATTAATTATACGGGGCTTTTTGGTTTACTACATATATTCCATTCTACATGTTCCATTTCTATCTCAAGCCAAAATAATACATTTTCAGTACTGACGCCTTTTATGGATCACATGAGTTACGGTATTATTCCCTGGTAGATAACTATTTATTCCGTTTCATCTGACATCATGCAGAAGTACAGATTATCAAGTTTGCACCTGAACGGAACCAGTTCGACAGAGACTAATAACTGAATGAATTCACTTAAAGATAAAAGATATGGTAGACAGATTGAAGGTTTAATTTTAAGTATTGAAAATAAAAGCTACTAATATAGTCAACATCATCATCTTTATATGTTTTCCCTCTAGGGGATGGTGTGTGTGATGTGTGGCCGACACTGGTGTCAGATTTTTTCAAGCTGCCTAAGGGCATCTGACATTGCTTAACGACTGCCATCAATTATGACAGCCAGGACGGCTTAACGTGCCTTCCGAAGATGTCCTGTGGTAGAACCTCGCTACCGGCGAAAATCACTTTTGCTAGTAGCATGAATGGGCCGGCTCGTGCGAGGAAGTACTACATTCTTACAGAAAATCGGCGTTTGAGTAGTAGTTTTACCGCTGCTATGCTTCGTTCGGTGAGTGAGAGAGCCGAAGGCCCATCACCCTCTCCTCTCTGGGGAGGGAAAAATAAAAGGCTGGCAACGCTCCTGTAACACCCCTGATGTTGCAGTTGTCCATAAGCAGCGGTGACCACTTACCATCAGTTGACCCGCTTGCTCGTTTGCCGTCCTATGACATAAAAAAAATCACGGAGGAGCTCGAGGTATATGCCACTTGCGGTCACCCATCTAAGTGGGGACTACGCCTAGGGTTGCTTAACATGCGGAAGCGCTTATAATGCTTTCGCCCACTAGGCCATCGGGCTCCTCATCATCCTCCTCCTCTCTGTACTACCAGAGGGATATGGAGTTGTTGTCTACAATGCAATCTGGACTAGAGCCATTCATCATTGAAATTACCTATTAACACCTATGTTTCTTCTATAAATGACTGTAAATTAGTTAATACCTATTTTAGTGGTGTTCTAAACTTTGACCTATTGCAAACCACATAGTCTCGCAATAAATGCCTATTGGTAAATAATGTCTGATTAGGATCCATAACTAAACAGTTGCACAGGTGATTTAAGGCGTTGGTATGAACAACTTTTTCTAGGAGAGGAGAGTAACGCGGGCCGAGCGAGCAATTAATGCATAAAAAATCTTAAAAAGAAATGAATCCCAGCGTTGATCCCATAGATATATATGTACTAAGTTATACTTCCGTGATTGATCCCAAATAAAAAGTGCGTTTAAAACAAAATATTACGTACGAATAATTTTCCGTCGTTACCAAATTTCGACTAAATATTTAACACTGGGGAAAGTAATTCGGTATCGTGGGCTAAATTGACCTAGAATTATTTTAAATGAAATATAATCCTTACTTACTTAATACAAATATATATATATATATATATATATATATATACTCCAAGTCTTCCCAAGCTTATGAACATCAAAAAGACCATACAGAGAGGGCCATGCTCCTGCAATGGAGACCAATGAAGACCTGATGATGATGATTAACACGTCTTTACACACACTCTTCGCCAAAATCCTAGACCGGCTTTTACAGTCTGCGCGGGAAGAAAGGCAGCTGGTCTACTCTATGTTATTTATTATATCCCAAACCAGTATGGGAGGCTTCTTAATAAATACCCAGTCCAAAATATCTTCCATATAGACTAGTCACTATCGTGGTTACGAAAGTTGTTCACACCTGTTGAAGTAATATTAAATTGAAGATAATAATACAATATGCAATAAATAACACACCTACGAGCTATAGAAAGTAGCTCACACTTAGTAGTAAACTAGTAACTACACATTTTATGTTACAAGCACAAGCTTAATGTAACTTTTGCGTTTGTTAACCGGCATGTTTTTTCAATTAATTAAGTCACATGTAAGATACATGAAAAGATCAGTAGAATAAGAACCAGGTCCAGAGTCACCGGGTAATTAATAAAAAAACACACTAACAAAGCCTTTGGTTTAACCTTATAACCACCTCTTAAAAGTTCTAAAAATATATAATCTACGGCTTTATCGTCAGGCAAAAAAAGAATAAAATATGCTTATAGATGCTGCATTAGCAATTTTCTTCATGTCTTTTTCATACAAATTCATCGAACAATATTCAATCAAAATGGCATAAATTCATAACAATGGTTCACGTTTCTTTTTACAATACTGAGTTTACATAAATTTAATCCCTTGTTAAGTATCCCGGCTAATATAGTTTAAAAAACTAAAAAACACGCTTTCGTTCCTTAGCTAGTCATGTATTGTCATCAGGACTCAGAGCGTGTGCAAAATTTCATCCTAATCGAAGACCGGAAAGTGGGTTAAATTAAGATTCCAAGATTTTCTTACATACTAAGTTAGTTACAAGTGAAGCTAATAAAAGCGTGTTAAAAACTACAAACAGAGACAACACTACAGAGAATTTTTTGAAGTTTTTCTCTCCCAATTAATAAAAATGTATATATGACACACTATTCTGCAAGAGATACATCGTGTACAAAAAAATCACTTTAATCTTACAGATTATTACAAACATCCTAAAAAGATTTATGTTCTCATGGTATTTTTCATGAAACCAATTGATACTTAGTCACACACACTTTCAAATAAATATATAAATTGGCTTTACTGTCATAAAACAATTATACAGTGCATCAATTAATATTTGCAGGATTGTGTAACATAGAGTTTGCCCAGCGTACTATTTCAAAATTCTCATAATCGTTAGGTTCCACACAAATTGGAATCTTATAATTTTCACAACTTGCAAAACGTAACAAGCACTGTATAACAACAATATTAATAGTTTATGCTTCACGGTGAAGGCATTCCAATGATTAATTGGCGTATAAAACAATATTTTATTGTTATTACCAATATTGTTTTAATAGTGCAGTAAATTCTTAACAAACAGTGTTTGCCAACGCCTGTATTGTTCTAGTGACACTCACCTTAGAATTACACATCTTTTAGTGTCTCATTAAAAATAAATACAATCACTGTGCTAGAGTCATAAGTTTTAAGTATTCTACAATTACAAATTGGAATAAATGTTTATTTTGCCCTTGTTGAACTCCGTCTTACCAACTGCAGCACATGAAAGGCATCAACTAATTACTTACATTGGTTTTTCTCGCGTTTTTCTAGACTATCTATGCCTTTGATTATAAAAAAGTTCTTATTAAATTAAGAAATAAGATCAATCATCATCAACAGGTCTTTGTTAGTCTCCACTGCAGGAGAACGACCCTCGCTGTAGTACCAGAGGCATATATTAGCAACAGCAGTCAGAGGATATGGCTTACACTCTCCACGCTGGCCAGACGGGTTGGCGAGGTCTCTACATCAAAGAAATAAGACATGAAAAAAAAATCTACGCGGGCAGGACTTGAACCAGCAGTGTTTACTCTTTGTACGAAAGACTGCTGGATCAAAGATTTTTCCTATATATTATTTCTTAATTCAGTAAGAGTGTATTAGAAAAGTATTGTGAACGCATTAAAAATATCTTTGATATAATATGACGAGCTCCGTGGCGCAGCGGTCAACACGCCTGCCTGAGACACGGATGGTCCCTGGTTCGATCCCCGGTCAGGTCAAGATGTAAAATGATCTTTTTCAGATTGACCTGGGTCTTGGATGTTTATCTATATATGTATTTGTTATAAAGTATAGTATCGTTGAGTTAGTATCCCATAACACAAGTCTTTCATTAGAACTTACTTTGGGGCTAGCTCAATCTGTGTGATTTGTCCGTATATATTTATTTATTTATTTAATATAAAAGTTGGTTTGACTTTTTCGGCGAGTGTTTTATACACGTTTTATACTATGTTTTATGTATCTTAAAATAGTTCAAATTTGCATTTGTTAATGACAGTATCGATAAAATATATAATTATATTCACTGGCATTAATCACAACTGTTAAGAAGTGCTCCATTTTTATTACTTCCTCGTCTGCCATTGTACTCGTCTGAACCATGTAGGAGCCTCGGCAAAACCAGTTCTCAGATGTCTCATTACGCCGTACTAAGCGTATGCTAGTAAAGCAAACTTCAAGGTAAAGTCACGCATTAAATATAGTACAAACATTTACATAAAACTAAAAGAAGTCATCGTAACTATAGCTTGAGATTTCAGGTCAAAATTCATCTTTGAACGACTCTCTATTTTATAAGTAAATGAGATAATTATGAGCAATTTTATTGTATTTAAATAACAAACTCAAAATGACTAGTTATAGAAATGCACTTTTCTGTCTAGTTGAATTGGCTTAATGCAGATTTATAAATTTTCTGAACAGGATTACTAAATTATATATATTTGTTCTTATGTATTGCATATTGTGTATATATAACTATTTATTCATAAATTTTAGGGTATAAAGTAGCAACGTTGGATAAAATATATAAAATAACTTAAATTTTATAGAACTTTGCTCTTTATTATTATATGTATCTCTTTATTGTTTGGCACCTATTTATAATATCTGCTTTTTATTTCCTAAAGGTTGACTAGGTCACCGATTGTAGCTCCTAAAGCACAATAAAGCTTTTTAATTAAATAAATAAATAAAACATATTATTTATATCATTCTGTAATCTCGATATTTGTGGTAATAATCGTCTTTGTTGTTCCGTCTTATTGTCATTTTATACATGATAACTTTAATCAAAACTTCAGATTCCGTTCATATATTAATAAATAATAATAATAAATATATAGGACATATCACACAAATTGAGCTAGCCCCACAGTAAGTTGTAAACGTATGTCGCAGAATACTAACTCAACGATACTATATTTTATATATATACTTATATAGATAAACATCCAAGACCCAGGTCACTCTGAAAAAGATCGTTTTCCATCATGACCTGACCGGGGATCGAACCCGGGACCCCCGTGTCGCAGGCTGGCGTGTTGACCACTGCGCCACGGAGCTCGACTATAATATATTAATATTATACTGATAATCCAACGAAGGCAGCTGAGCCATACGGACGTTATAAATGCTCGTCGATATTACTTGTAAATAAAGTAACGTAGTAAAAGTTTCAAAACAAATTTGTGACCGCCATCTAATTTTATCCTAAGGAAAAATGAAGTTCAAAAAATCTATAAACAAAAAAACTGTCTAAATAGTTGCAGTATGAGAATGCCGCGTGTCACATTGATAGCGTTGCCAAGATATGGCTTGACCACACGTGTGCAAATAGCGAACCATTTAAATCCTTTTTTCTCGATGATCTAACAACAATGGTACCAGCTACATCGTGTGTACATAATGTGTTCGTCCGATGCGGAAATCTAACCCACGACCTTCACGTAGCACCACTTACCTAGACTCACCGTGTCGTCTTTTGTTTGTTTTAAAAGTAGGAAGAGGCTGCAATGAAAGTATTTTGTACACAATGGTCTATCTGTCTTCAAGGGGCAATGTCCGCGCCTTTCCTTTCCTTGGCTCCGCGTCGCAATTTAATCAATTTGCCGACAGCATACCTTGGGTTCGTACTGTATAGTTTGTAGTCTTGCTGTAAGGTTTCCTATCTCATTCAATAAACTAACCTATGCCGATATTCGACTACTATATCTAGAAAATGATTCGTTTTTACGTAATTGTCGAAAAAAAGTGTGTGTTGTTTTTCGAGTTCACGTATGTATCTATAAAGTATGTGAGTTTCTCTATTCTACCATAACTTTTAAATACCTCAACGGATTCCGACATATGTACTATCGTTAAAAGCAACATAAGCTATATTTTTCCCTTGTTTGTATTCCTCTTTCTGTAAACTGTTCTCTGGTTACAGAAGTATTTAAGCTACTTGTATCTTAACTGCCTCTAAACGAGATTAGATCAATGCAGGTATAGTCTATCCACTTGAGTTTAGATCGACCAGATGAAAGTCCGGTGACAAGGTGATCACAATAACCAAATTATGTTATTCTTTGTATCATGTTATCGAGTCCACGTAGCAAGCACAACATCAAGTCAAGCACTGTTCGTACAATACTTAAGTTTAAATACTTTTGTGATCATTATAACATTATGAGACGATTTTAAAATATATGAAGGCTCACTCAATTGAAGTTGGATATATTAAAGCATACCCCAAACTATACCTTTGTAATTACGAATTCACGCGAACTCCGTTCTTCTAGGAAAGCACTATTCATTGTAAGCGAAGATAGGATATTGCTTCAAGTAATTTTCAATACTTGTGGCTATGTTTTGATTTCGATTGAAATAATGGAATGTTTTGTTTATGTACTCTCTAGACTCCGTCATGTTGACTTTATTTCAATTATTAAAAAATTGACCAATTCTTCAATGCTTGTGTGCGTGACAGATTTGGGTAAACAAATGCGTCATGCAAACTTTTGTGATCAAATCGGTAGCTATATGATTACATCATAGTCTATGAGCTAGGCACATTTTTTTCTACGCTAATAGAATCTATCTAGATTTTGTATAACATAAAATGAAATTCATGTCAAATTTTACATATTAAAACGCCAAGAAACATATATTTCTTAACACGCCTGTGATAACTAGAAATAAATCAAAAGATAAATAAGTATCATTAATTTTAACAATGATTTCTCTATGAAGTGAGTAGGTTTTTTTTGATACGTCCTACGTACTTACGTCCTAACTTCCTATTTTCACAACATCGTTGATACAATGGTTTGAACTCAATTGAACTGTGATGTTTTTATTTACATAGGCAATTTGGACCGTCAATATGAATAATCTTCTTATGAGATCAAGGTTCGGAACTCGCTTTTGTTTTTACTTTTCCATACTAAATGCCGGCCCGGCTGAAATGTTGATGTTGAAATGAAAATGTAATGTTTTTGAGTTTCCAGCACTGATCCCCAGGAAAAGTTGTTCATATAGACGGCTTGAGTAAGCCCTTATGAGGGATGTTGAGGGTCAAGTTAACGCTCTATATATTTTATAATTTTTATGTCGGCGACCTTCAAACCGCTCTTTTTCTTTACAAGACTTATTATCTGTTTCCAATACATCCCTATTAAATACGAGACCTACTCTGACCAGATGTCCTTAATTGAGTTGACATCGTGGCCAGTCTTCGAGTAAACAATGATATTTATGGTCATAATAATTCTTAACTACTGATTAAAACATAATACGTAATGCAACGATCTGCACAGTCACGACTTGTCTATGATGCGCTCGGCAAACAAAGCCTTCTTTGAGGAAGATTATAAGTGAACGGAACTTCATTACCCACTTATTTCAAATTGTTCCTATGTTTTATCTATTTTTTATCACTTTTTATTAATAAAACCTTGACCGATCCTTAAAGGAGTCACTCAGTTCGTCAATAAGAACAGCTTTGCCTATTAGACTAATGTTGGAAATTCGAAAACAAAAATTTGAAACGGTTAAGAGGATCGCACAGGGTTTTTTAAACATATTGTATTAATCACTACATATTATAAAACAAAATCCTCCCCGCCGCGTCTGTCTGTCTGTTCGCGACAAAATCAAAAGCCACTGCACGGATTTTCATGTGGTTTTTACTTATAGGTAGAGTGATTCATGAGAAAGGTTTATAGGTATAATTTATGCCTGTGCGCAGCCGGGGAGGGCTGCTAGTTACCCATGTATTTTTGTGATCTACATAAAAATACCTTTCATTTGATACCAAACAATATGTTTCACCAATCGATATCTTTTTTGTATTCTAGAGGGCGCCATTTTGAATTTGGTGTGACAATTAATGAAACGACGTATTAAAATGAGAAAGTTTTAAGTTTGGAAACTCTATATCATTGATACCCATCACATCTCAAGTTCTGATCGGTATTTTAATGAACACATGTCGTCGTCCAAAGTGATTAAATATAATATGAACTAGGATATATATATAAATTGACTCTCCTTGACTCAATCCTTACTTATTTGATAACAATATTGGTTGTTTTTGTTACTCAATCACGATTACCCGGATGGAAACACGCAAATCTATACAGCCAATTCATCGACTAAATTTTTTAACTAATGCGTAAGTTTCAGCCTTGATTCTGTTCATATTGTTTAGTGCGTAACTATTAAAAACAAAAATGACAAAAAGGTGTTACAACAGCTGTTTTGTTTGAACCACTATTGAGTCTACAGATTACGTCAACTTACTGTCGCTTAACACCATAGAGGGTGACACCTTCCAATATAATTGCACTATAAATCACCTAGCACTGATGTCAACTGTGGTGCAGGTCAAGCAGGTCGATCGGACACACCCATGTTGGTAAGATGAGCCTCCAATATAATTTCAACCTCAGTTACATTATAGGAGTCGATGACTAAGGTTTGGTGAGTTCTCGGTCTGTATTCTCATTTATGACAACAAGTGCCTACGCACGAAGATATTCAATTATTGCGTTGTTGTGAGTTAGGCCAAATTTTAATTGGTGCTACTCCACACATATTCTAACACTGAGTATCAGCTAACACAATTTAATACTATTCTATAGTCTGCCATCCTTATACAAAAAATACCTAAGCATAGTTCCACTTACTGTCACGGCAGATCCTAAGGACGGTGGCGACGGCGGCGCTGCTGTACTTTACCACTCGTCACTAGATGGCATTAGTCCGTGTTAGCCTAAACTAGTTAAAACTTAGTTAGCTTAGCTTACTAAGTGGCACATACATTTAAAAAAAAAAACAAAAGCGCCATCTATGTCCCACTGCCATCGAAAATCAAAAGAAAACTGATTTTGGTACAAACCGACCAATTGATCGATCATATTCTAATAATTTACGACACTTACAAATATTCAAACGAAAGGATAGTTTGAATATTTGTTTCATCTTAACATTTAAATTAAATAATTACAGACTTTTACATGCAAATATGTTATCAGAATACGGAAAAGGGCAAATGGTACCATTTTTAGATATATTGAAAAAATATTCCCGATGTCATTACGCGACTAGAGACACTTGCGACTGCTAGTACAATATACTTCATCGGAAGTGAGAAACAAAATACTAAAAAACCTACAATTTAAATCGGAACTACCATGACGCGTACAAATTTGTATTTAACCTATATATTTTTTCCAAAGGAAATGTTATATGAGACAAAGGTCATGTTTGTTTGGCTGGTAATTCGGTAGGCGTGAAGTGATTGACGGCCGCAGTGGGAGGGCGTCAGAAACCTCGCTACGCTTACTG
Organism: Rhodophaea formosa; assembly: GCA_963082605.1. Classification (NCBI taxonomy): domain Eukaryota; kingdom Metazoa; phylum Arthropoda; class Insecta; order Lepidoptera; family Pyralidae; genus Rhodophaea; species Rhodophaea formosa. The sequence goes on along the minus strand of OY720208.1, from coordinate 7,983,768 downwards.
AATCGTGTTATGTGTAACGATTTTGTTTTTATTATTGTAACGATTTTTGTTATAATGGTCCACCTAAATAAACTATTTTTAAAATGATATGTCTGACTGGTAATTTTTTTTTTAAATAGTAGACGCGTCTTTTATCAATCGAACGAAAATTGACTAAAAATATATATAATAGCCCGTTAAAGTTACACGTGTCGTCACTGACCGATACACTTGCAAACAGCCTGTTATGTCATGAGCCTTTAACTTTATGATATTTTTTTGATTGAAAAACGAAAAAAACACGTATCTTATATTTTTTTAATGAAATTTAAGACAGCCTTTTTATTTCTAAAAGATTTTTTAGGAAGTATTGAAATTCCATTGGAACTTTTGCACATATAACCTGTAGATAAGTCATGGTCGAGATATGCCGAGAAAGCACTAAATAGACCAACTAAACTTTTTACAAATAACTGGTTGAAATAAACCCCAGAAAGAGGCAAATTGACAAACATGGACAAGAGCCTAGCAGTGGGATAGTAAAGTTAGATAAAGTTTAAACCTACTTTACTATAAATCATGTCAATCAACGTCCTTTCTAATCAAGCACGTATGTACTTTCCCACCCGTATCATTCGACATGCGAAATGTACCTGCCTCTATCTGATAGTCTGTTCAATGGATGTCGTAATGATCACCAAACACAGAAAGCCATGGTCAAATACCATCAAGATTGCTTTCAATAAATAACAAAGACACAAACTTTTAATCGAATTACTAACTGGCATCCAGAGACATCGCTTCTTTAGTACAAGGGGCAAGTGACGAATGTCAATGGGTTTGCAAATTCAGTTCCATGTATGGATAGCCCATACCTTTTTTTTATTACTATTTTTTGTATAAGAATCATAAAGCGTTTCACAGAATATATCTGCTTACCAAGATTCAACAATGTAGTCTTTACTTTCGGAATAAATTGGCTGTGACATACGGACAGACAGACATGACGAATCTATATTTGTGAGCATGTTCAATAATTTCATAGATTGGTTTTGTTGACTTAGTTCCGTCACGTCCCGGTGATTAAAAAACAAAACAGAAAGTTTATTTATATATTTTATTTTGTCATTAACAAGATAGATAATTTCAAGGACAGCATCAAAGAGAAAATAGCTACGGTCTTGAGTATGAATCTATGTGAACGGGAGTTTAATATTTTAGTTTGTATGTTTTCCTTTTTTTAACCGAAGTTTTTGAAAGTTTTCTTATTTAAAATAATGTGTACCTTACGAACGTCTTATTGTCTTTTAGCTTTTTATTTTAAGGTGCGTGATGAGCATTCATTTAGTAGGTAACAATACATCCAAAAACAGACTTGCAAAGTCTACTGCTCATAGAGCAACTAGTAAATATTTACAAGATCACCGTGCAATGTAACACCACCTATTCTGTTCTTAATAAAATAAAATCAGCCAATTGCAAACTAAAATCGCGTACGGAAGTATTTGTACCAACATACAATTTTTTAAATACAAAACTTTTTGTGTTAGTTATTTGTTAGCATAGCGGTAATAGACATTGTGTGAAAAATTTCAAGTATATTATTTCGATTCAGTTATAAAAGCCCTGTAACAGAGAGACAGACGGACGAACGAACAGCGTAGTCGTAAGACTACGCTGTTAATAGCGTACCATTTTTACCTTTTATATACGGAACCCTAAAAATAATATAGGAGACAATTATAATAGGCAAATAATTTCGGTTTAATGTTGGAGTAAACGTGCGGTACTTTGTTTAGTCGATGTCCATTGCACTTAAACAAATGAAGTAATTTTCTGGCATGAACCTCTTGGCCTATAACCTTCGGGGCATACGGGTGCTCATTGTATGATAATATGACAGTTGATAATGACTGTCAAATTCTAACCTCCCATTTATGAATGTATAGCACCGGAATGATCACAACACCGCCCACGGTTAAGTCTAACAATGCCCTGTGATAGTAACGAGTAATGGAAACATTATATGTTATTTATTTATGTGCAATATGCCAATGAGTGATAGTAGTCTTTTAATAAGTTTTGGTTTCCGGCTTAGACCTACCTATATCTAACGTAGATGTTGGTAGACACCCTATACGAGTAGAAGCAAGTACACGTACCAAATTTTCGCGAGCAATTTTTTTCGCAAAATTAAATTTTGTGCCAAAATTTATGGTACAAGTTTTAATATAAAAAATTTAAACTGAAAAAAAATTTTTAGTATAAAGATCACAAAATATTGCATTGTCAGTTGACTGATAAAAATGCAAAATTACAGATACAACGTTTGAGTACCTATAACCGCTTTACCCCAAGAAATACATATACACAAATTAATTGCAAAATTAATACATGCTACTTACATCTTTTCCCACACCCAACTGAATCTCACGCACTACATGCACAAAACTTATGGATATAAAACTCAAACACTAATTAAATTAATCGATAGGACAAAAGAAGTTCAATAAAACCTTGCAATGTGAGGTCTTATTTATTCCAAAACTGAAGTTGGAAATTGAAAGATGATGAATATCCAATCCTTTTTAGGGTACCGAGCTAAATGGCAAAAATGGCTATTAGGACTACGCTGTTTAAACATGGCAGGTGTATTCTGTGAACCACTTTGTGATTTTTAAACAAAAATAAATGAAGTTTTGACTCTAATCAACGTGCGGGTTGTTCATAGTCAAGTCTATGACATATAGGTTCCTATTGCCGTTTTTCTCGAAGTCAATCTTTTTTGTAGGCCAGACAGTTCCAAAATGTCAAAATTTCTCCTCCAGAAGCTCTCTAGCTTCTGAATTCTGCTTTTGCTGGCGAAAAATGATTGTGTTATTCTGGCTAGATGTAAGTAACTGGTACGTTTAGTGGATAGCCTAATCTATGCTTGCTACTACGGAACTCAACATATGGGTGAGTCCGACTCGCACTTGGCTACTTTATATTTCATACATTTTATTGTAATTGAAAATCTAAACGCAATTAATTTATACCTCCATCAGCGGTAGATATATCCGCCTATTACTTCATTGTCCTTCTCCAACTATTACTTGATTATATTCAAATTTAATTTGGTCCGTTGGGTTTGATAACACTACACGCTCTGTTTGAGATAATAATGACAGCAAATTTAAATATTTATATTTCATAAAATGCTGGTTATTTTTTCGTAAATGATATATTATGTGAATCTCGTAGCTTGAATAATTTAATAAATTGGTAAAAATGTATGAGTAATATTTTTTTTATTCAGATACTTGCAGTCCGCCCCGGCTTCGCCCTCGGTAGGTTATGAAACCTATGGCACTTAGGGATAACGTGCCTATTCAACGGTGAAGGAATTTTTGAAATAGGTCTAATAGTTCCTGAGATCAGCGCGTTCAACCAAACATACAAACTCTTCAGCTTTATAATATTAGTATAGATTTATTATGATAATTCTAGTATGAGTCTGGGCAACCGCGGGCGCAGTGGTAACGTGACTAACGTTAAGTAAATGGTCCAGTGGGTGTGAGCTCTATGAGCGCTTACGTATATTAAGCAACCCCTGGTGCAGTCCCTGCTTGGATGGGTGACCGCAAGTGGCATAAAAATATCTCGAGCTCCTCCGTGCTTCGGAAGGCACGTTAAGCCGTTGGTCCCGGCTGTTATCGTTGATGGCAGTCGTTAAGCTATGTCAGATGCCTTAAGGCAGCTTGAAAAATCTGACACCAGTGTTGGCCACTTCCACATACGAAAAACAAAAACAAAACAAGTCACTAAAGGTATTAATGACAGTAGCTATCAAAATTATTCATGTTTAACCATCACTGTTATGATTGGTGGATTTTGTTAGTTGCTACCAAAAGCACCTGTCGTCACAGTGCCACCACCTGGGGAAAAAATAATTCCGATCATCATCTGCCTCACGTTATCCTTTACCTGGGGTCGGCGCAATATGTCTTATCTTTCCATAGATTTCTATTCTGTGCTGTGTCATTCCAGCATTTAATCCCACCCCACATTTTCAAGCCCACAGTTTCCAGTGATTGGAGCTACATATTTAGTTTTGTTTGTAACATTACACCGTCTTCGTCAACAAGTACGATGTCATCAGCAAAAAGCATGCAGCAGGGTGCCTCTTCTTGTAGCACTGATGTCCGATACTTCATTCTCATAATTCATGGGGGATCCCATGAATTATAAGAATGAAGTAAGAATTTCACGCAAAAGCCAGTGCTCTATAAAATAACAAGGATCAGTTATTAGAATTGCAATGAGGAAATGAATTTACGGAAACAGTAGGTAAAAGTCATTCAAGTAAATGGAATAGATTTGCAGATAATTGCAGTCTTAACCAATATGAAATTGGACAACAAATACTATATCCCGGTTAACTTGTGCAAGCCCATAAATTTTCATACCAAGTAATTTTCATACTTCAGATACTTTATAAGTCTATTCTGTAGGTCAATTCAAAGATACGAAAATAATTATTCTATGGGAGCTTAAAACTTTGTGACAATCTCGCCGGCCCATAAGTTGATATAACCAAGTTATAAATAAAAATTCTAACACGCTATATACCTATATATATTTTTGTCTGGGCAAAAACCTTATCTCCCGTTTTCCAACTAGTCCTTTCCAGGGCCATGTCCTGCCATTTCTCATTTATAGCACACAATTTGTCTTTACATCTCATTTTCGTAATTCCTCTTGAATGCTTTCCATCTAGTTCCACAATGAGAACTCATAATTTTTATTGACATCTCCGTACAAAAATCTTCAGTTGCTTCTCATCATCGCGCTCAGTGTACGCTAATTATCATTATTGACAGTTTATAAACCCTCTTTTTCCATTATTAAGCAATAATGAATAAATCATTGTGTATTTTATTATTTTAACAAACTTTTATTTTCACAATATATTTTTTACTTGATACCCTATCGAAAACATAAAATGAATACTAAAATCATTAAATCAACGAGAACTTGAATTGTGTGCTGACATATTTGTTTAGGGCGTACTTGGTTTTCTGTTATCTGGGTAATAGATAAAACCTTTTTATGAAACTCCAAGTACAATTTCACTTAATTCAGAGCATGTTTTTGAGCAAATGCACGTATATGGCATAACATTTGGGACATACACAAACAGTAGCGCGCTGATTACAAATGCGCTTATTACTTGAAACAAAGTGAGTTATGCGACCTTTTAGCAATAAGGCTTGAGTTTACAAGATAATGTTAATTGATTATATTCTCGCAAATTTTGAAACTGTTGCGAATTTGTGTGTGATTTGGATCGTAGATATAATTATGGAGAATGTAGTAATATCATTATTAAGGAGACAGCGTCCAAATTATGAGTCACATAGAGAGTCATGGAGTGAGCCATGCTCGGGTCCAAGATACTAGATTGTGTTCCACACTTTAATTCGACAATGTACAAAAGTACGGGATATCGGAGATACGGTCCCCTTCAAATGGAACTGGGTAAGGCACCTATCTAGACGGAGTGATAGCAGGAGGAAGGAAATAACCAAATAGGTGGCATAGAATAGGTAAAAGAAGTGGTAAAGTTGATATCGTGTACCCATCTCATAGAAGCACGTCCAACACTTCTTTCACCTATTCTAAGCATACAACTTGCGACCTTGAGGTCGCAGGTTACTACTGGATAAGAACAGCATGAGGCAGAGGCGGATGTCAGAAACGAAGAGAGGCTTATGCTTAGCAGTGGGCGTAAGATGAACCGAGATGATTATGATGATATAAAAAACTAATTTGTGAAAAAATTTGAAGTCTGTATCTTGCAGGAGATTTCTTGTAATCATTTTTGATATTCAATTATTATTATTATATTTTTCTTTTTTTTATATATTTGAGAAAGAGGAGTGATGAATGTATGTATTTTTGATATTGTTGGTCAACTTCGGAAGGCGAAAAACCACGAGGATTCCGTCACTTATGAGCTAATATGTCGTGGTCTATGTCATGTTAGTGGGTATTCATTGAGCTATCTCGTTCTGTCTTGGCCACATATTATTATGGAAATTTAGAAAAAGAACAGCACATCGTTGAGGACATCACTCTATAAAGCCTATGAATATGGAAGTCATCCCTTTTTAACATGTGGTCGATCTATGAAACTTAGATGTTGGATCGGATTGTAACATTGCATTAAATATGTAATTAGATAGCTTGTGTTGTAACTTAGTCAAAATTACTAAATCACTCAATCAATAGTGTGATTACAAACTGTAACATGTCAACCAAATCTTGATCGAGCTGTGGCTTAATTATGTTATGTTTATTATTTTTGTTCTGACAATGTTCCACGTTTGGTCAAAAGTACATAATTGTATATCTCTAAATCTACAAGCGGGCCACCGACAGAAAATACCAACTTTGGCGTAATCGTTTTCTGCTTATGTATTGTAAGCAGACTGTTATTTAACTAGTATAAAAAAAAACACATATTTGAAGCATAGTCACACACACTGGAGTGACATAACGAAAAATTTGATGGCATGAGTAGAACATGTTGTTTAAATCTACAAAACTTGAGATTTACCTAAATCTTATATTTTCTGGAGCTAGGAGTTAGAAAAATGCATACATAAATATTATAACGTCTTTATCCTTTTCGGGATAGATGGCCCACGGTCAATTAAAAAAAATACCACCCAAGACTCGTTACTAAAAAAAAATACTGAGGGATGAAAGAAGTTATTACTTAGCGGTACAAGAAAGACTGCACAGACATATATTATTAGCAACAGCAACAGCAACATCAAAATTTAATATGAACACAAAAACAAAAATTACATTATCTTTCAGTTCAAACATCACAAGTGTTTAACAGGCACCACAATTTACAGATTACGACAGTTTTATCAAATTGTAGGTCTGTCTTGTCTGTCATTATTAATAGTAGTTCCACTTCTGATCCTGACGCCGTGCAAAGATGATTACTGTGATCGACGAGAGAATGTGACTAATCATTTGACAGCCGTTTATACTCGTAGTGTTTCGTAAATATCACAAAATCCACGCCGGTGGTAATGGATCTATTTCATAATGAAATTCTGATGTTGGTGCCTTGATTTTGTTGGGCTGTGCTAAAACTCACAACAAAATCAAAGAATGTCTACTCTACTAATATGAGAGGAGAGATTTGATTGTTTGTTTGTTTGCATTGAATAGGCTCCGAAACAACTGGACGAATTTTCGAAATTCTTTCTTCTATAGAAAGCTTATTTATCTGCGGGTGACATAGGCTTAAGCGGCCCAAGTCACAGGAAAATTGCTAATAATCTATAAATGTAAACAGAAAAATCCGAAACCTTGCCCCAGCCAAGTATTAGGACGTACAGTCCATAACGTCACATCGTGGTATCTACCTAAAGATGCGATTCATTGCTTGTCACTTGAGCTTCTCCCGTTGCGTTAAGCCGTTGGTCCGGGCTGTCATCATTGATGGCAATCTTTAAGTCATGTCAGTCACCAGTAGGTAGCTTGAAAAATCAAACACCAATATTGGCTACCTACACACACGAAAAACAAACGTTGCCTGTCACAGTATCGAAATCACTTTGTAATCAAAGAACAATGAATGCGTAAAATATATATATACCTTATCTACAAAACGGGCGCGGTCATAGTCACTCTATCTCTCAATTTGTAAGCAAACTTGACACGAGCCACTGAGAACCAACTAGTTATGTTTCTTTGTTCGTCAAAATCTAGATGTATTAAAGAGATTGTTCTAATTTTGTGCCAGTGCTCTAAAAATGCTACGTTTGCAATAACGCGCGGAATTAAGATTCCATCGTGTAGCTTTTGTAATGGACCGGTTTGGTAATCGCCAGCTGGTATATTCGAGGTTTGAAGAAAATACTGCATACTAATAACTGCATATATACATACAAATTATCACGTCTTTATCCCTTGCGGGTAGGACAGAGCCCAAGGTCATAAAAGTTAAAGGCCACGTTTAGCGTATTAGTGGGCGTTGAGATGGAAAGAGTTTTCGAAATTGTGATGGTTTGCTAGCCGCATCGCCTATAACGGGATTTTTTAGATTTTTGCCCAATCCCTTGACCGGGTTTAACGGTCTGCACGCGGAAAAAAAGCATCTGGTAAATTCTATGTTTTTTTTCTTTTTCTCCCAAACCAGCATGGAAGCATGGAACTGTTATGTAGCTAAAGAATAACACGTTGCGGAAGAAACTAACCATTACTGTGTTGCGTGTAATAACTAGACACTAAAGGGCACAAGTTTGGTCCCCCAGCTATATTAAATAAGCTACCATTTAAGTAAGCAAGAGTGACTAGTCTCTGCATCCCGTCCCGCCTTCATGTATAGTTCACTATCCCGCCGCGTCTTTGCCGGCGTTTATATAAAGCCTATGTCTTTTTCAGTACTCTTAACTATGTGTACCTATGCAAAATTTCATGATGATCGTTCAGTGAATAGGGCGTGAAAGCGTAACAAATAAACAAACAAACTCACCTTCGCATTAATAATATAACATTTTAGGTTTTTAGGCTGATTTTAATATTACCAATAACTACGAATCTATTTAGTTTTATAACAAATATAGAATTGTATCCTATAAATATTATGAAAGTGAAATCTTGTTTGGTGTTTAGATGTTCATTAGATACGCAAAAACTACTGAATTGATTTGAATGAAATTTTACACTCAAAACTGTTGCTTAGAACATTTTACTAATCTTGATATTTATTATATCAGAAAAAGTTCGTTTTTTAAACGCAGGTCAATGCAAGTTTAAAGTATTTATTTATTTTATTTTATTTGGAAAACTAAACAGTACATACAAAATTTCTTAATTATATAACTACTTATAAATAGCAAAAAGCACAATTATTAAGAGAATAATTCGTGGTCCTTCGTGGTCCATTACTTATATTCTTGGAATTTGGGCAGAGTGTAGAGTTGTAGACATTTCGAACGGGTAATAATGAACAAAATCGTTTCCAGAAATCCCATTTGGACTGTAGCACACGACTCGTGACCTTTACATATATTACAAGTCAAAATTATGTTGGACTTGGTATATCTATGCAAATAATCTCAGCGTCTAGTTGCGACAAGTGGAAGTTTTGGATATCAGTAATTTACCTATATTTAAAGATAATTACAATAATTATTAACATAATGTCAGGAAAATAAATAATTAATACACTTTCTAATTGCTTGTTCTGAATTCCTGCAACTTATTGAAAAGCTTTAAAAAGCATATAACTATCTAAGTACCGTCACCTGTTTCCTAATATAATCTCATTTAAGTACTTATATATAATCTTTATAAGTAGGATATGAAATTATAGTTAAAAATTAGTCTTTAATTCTAGTTTTAAATAATAATATATAATAATTGACGACCTGTATTATTAAATAAGTGAATGTAATACTAAATTATATTTGGAAATGCTTTTTATTATTGTTAGTTTTAAATTAATTTAAATCTAAACGATAAATATAATAAGGCGAAATACCTACTTAGGAATCCTGTCAATACGCATTGTGGCTAGCAACCCATTACTATTTTGATTCCACGTTAGCGCCTGCCAACACGCTAAACGTGAGCTAGATAAAATATATATAACAATAATAATATACCTATATATATATACGGATGGTTCCCGCGTGGTTCCCGGCAGAGTAGAATAGAAGCACTCCAAGTCTTCCCGTGGATGCCGTAGAAGGCGACTTAGGAAACAAGCTAAACAAAGCTTATAAACATCTAAGAGGCATCTCCAACCCGTCTGGCCAGCGTGGAGAGTGTAGGCCAAATCCTCTGACAGCTCTGGCTATATGTATGATATATAATATATATGGCTTGGGAAGTGCAGAGAGGGTCGTGCTCCTGCAGTGGAGACTTACAAGGACCTGATGATGATGATGATATACAGATAAATCACACAAATTGAACTAGCCCCAAAGTAAGTTCTTAAGTAAGACTTGTGTTATGGGATACTAATTCAACGCTACTTTATTTTATAACAAATACTTAAATAGATAAACATCCAAGACCCAGGTCAATCTGAAAAAGATCATTTCCCATCTTGACCTGACCTGAGATCGAACCCGGGACCATCCGTGTCACAGGCCGGCGTGTTGACCGCTGCGCCACAGAGCTCGTAATAAAAAACGCGATTAAACCCTTTAAAAATAATTTAATTTAAAAGCAGTAGTGACTAACATGTTGCAAAAAATTGGCTTCTGTAGACATTTCCATCGGTCGAATTGTATCAACGCTGAGTGATCATTCACACAACATAAATGTCACAACATTTATGTTATACTAGCTTTTAACCGCGGCTTCGCGGCCCGCGTAATATATAGCCTATGTTCTTTGCGGTACCCTAACCTATGTGTATGCAAAATTTCATGATGATCGGTTCAGTAGATACGGCGTGAAAGCGTAACAAACAAACAAACAAATAAACAAACATTCAAACAAACTCACTTTCACATTTATAATATTAGTTGAGAAGTTGAGATAGTTGAGATTGGGAAGTTGGGATTGGGATTGGGACTAGCATTCGCCCGCGACTCAACTCGCGTTAGTGTTGATCTCTCAGGAAGAGTAATTTTTTCCGGCATGAAAGGTAGCCTACGACCTTCTCTATACTCCATCATGATGATCGGTTCGGTAGATAGGGACATCATCATCTCAGCCACAAGAAGTCCACTGCTGGACATAGGCCTCCACTAAGGATTTCCAATATGACCGGTTAGAAGCGGCCTGCATCCAGCGCCTTCCTGCGACCTTTATCAGGTCGTCTGACCACCTTGGCGGGTGTCCAACGCTGCGCTTGCCGGTACGTGGTCGCCATTCGAGAACCCTTCCGCCCCAGAAACGACGTAGAAGAACGAAGGTCACCGACATAGCTCAGCGGATTAGCTCTTTGAAGTGGCAGTAGGCGGGGCATATAGCGCGAAGGGGGTTAATCCTAACAAACAAATAAACTCACTTTCGCATTTATAGTATTAGTTGGGAAGTTGGGATTGATGGTGCCGTAAAGCAATAGAGCTGAGTATAACATGATCTGGAACACGCTTAGATGACGAGGAGGAGATATGGTATGTAACGATAAGTAGGTACTCGTATATTCTAATTATGTAGAGTGACCGCAATCTGCTCACTGAACTCATCAGATATTACCATGAAACACCTAACATCAGTGACCACATAAACATCTACCGACCACATCGTAACCTTAGAGCAGTTGACAACCTTAGCCTAGTAAAGTAGTACGTGATGATACCAGGTTTGTAAAGTTTGCGATGATTGATAGAGAGATGAGAGCTCTTATGTGACAATGATACAAGCCTAAATTTTTCTAGTACCATGTATGTTCATCGTACGAGAAAAACAACGTATATGAAGGTATATGGTTACATTACTATTTATTACTTTTATTTTAGGGTTCCGTACTCAAAGAGAAAATGAAACCCTTTTAACCACGCTTAATCCCGACACGTGTAAAGTAGATCGTACATGGCTTGTGCGATTTTTTTTTCCACTAACTATGTCATATTTCTTTATTTAGACTCAGATATTATAGCATTGTGAATGCTTAAAATAATGCATAGAAGGAAGAAGGGGGAGAAGTAAGCCCAGGCACAGATACTTCAAAGAAATAAAGGAAAAAGTGGGAAGTGTTTCATACCAGGGTGTTAAGAGATTGGCAGAGGATAGAGACAGATGGAGGGAGCTCCACCGACAAGATCTTAGCTCTTAAATTTTGATGATGATGAATGCTTAAAAATTCTTAAAATCTAATGTTATGTCAACATTTGCAATTACGTACTTGCAGAATATTTGCTGCAGAATCGAATGTATAGATCTGTGCCACCCGTTTGTTTCAAAACCCGGAATGATGCTCCGCTGTTTCGACATCGGTAATAGTACTCGGTGTAGCCTTATTATTATACATACACTCAAAGGTATTGTACCTACAGTCTTTCATATTTTTAATGTTTAAAGGGTGCGTATAAAATAGATTTTTTTACTATTATTCTCCTCTAAATATCAGCCAAAAACATTTTCTTGGCCAATTAGTTGTGAACGCTCGCTCACTTCGTTTACTCCTGTTTTGGTCACAAGAGAACCTAACGAATCTTATTTTTTTTTTATATTTAAAACTGCGGTATATATTTTATTGAGACTAAAATATTAACAACTAAATTTAAATTAAACATAACTGATTAAAACTAAATTAACCTAAAAAAAAAATATTCCTATCTAAAACAAAACTTACCTATAAAAACAAAAACCTACTTATAAATAAAAAATGTCCCGCAGGTCATTGCCCTGCGGTAATGTGCCCAGAAGACTGGCAGCATTGCCACGCTGAATAGCAATGCTAATTCTTTGTGCGAAATAGCTACCTGCGTCGACACTCTCGCACATTCCCATCTCCAGTGCCATGGAGATGGGAATGTGCGATAATCATGAAAATTCACTCGTCGTACACGTCTGTAGAACGGAGAAGGACATCACTTTCAAATTAAATTGATTTATATAAACGGATTCATATTATTCAAGAAATATTCCTTGATAAACAGATACCTTCCTCTATTATGGAATGCACCAAAGGCAACATCGTCGTCGTGAGCGAGTCGTGACTTATTTAGACTCGTTTGTCATTCAATCGTGTTACTTCACAGAGATGCGCAAAATCAATTAATTCTAACGGTTTGACAGTACTCGTGATCTAGTTATGAAAAATATTGCATTATAAATTCACGTGAGTATGACGAAAATACAGCAAAAATAGCCGGGCCTTAAATCTGAGACGTTTTCCGTCCAATTTCCGTCGCTATATTTCCATAAACAGTGAGTTTCAATAGGTATTTAAAAATGTCTATCGTATCTATATTTTACAGCAGACAGATGGCATTCATTCTTGTTTAAAAAAATATTTATCAATTTGTAATTATTGCTATGTAGATCGTATGATACAACTCACAGACAACTCTCTCAGCTGCCTCATAGTACATATTTTATGCTGTCATTATAGCAGAACACGTGCTCCGAAAACCAGAGCTTCGCATGCAACCAAGAAGACGCCTTAATAGAGTGTAAACATGTACAAATATAATGAACATCATGATTGGAGTATTGTTTAACTAAAGTTCCCAGCATTGCATTGTCAAAAGTTAGTAAATCGCTCCTGGAGCGTTTGCGGCGGAACTTTGTATACCGTAGTTGCCAAAAGTTAGCGAATAAGCCTGCTGGTGAGAAAAATATTATGTCAAAAGCTCCGTTCGTGTTACTGAATTTTCCTTGAAAATACTTGAGGATGAACGGTAATCTATGTCCCATTTAAAACCCCTGCGTGCGTATACAAAATTAACGTGATAGTGTTTCAAATTAATAAACAAATAAAATGGAAATAAATTATTATATTTCTCATAATAAATCTATATTCATTATTCACGTCTATAATTTTTATATCGGTTTTTACAATATATTTCGTATACAAGTTTGTTGAAACAAAAGACGATAAATCTATGATTTACATAAATATATTAGTTTATGCGTCACCAATTGTAAAAAATATGAGGTTATTGCCCTCAATATATTGAATATGAATAAAATAGTATTTTTTAATCCTACTTATGGTTTCGTCACCTTGAGCTGAGATATTGATGCTGACAGGTTTAAGCATTATATTTATATTATCTAATAATTTTAAAGCTTATCTTTATAATCTTATTAATAGGGATTATTAGTCAAAGTTTTTTCATTATTCTCAAGATATATCCTATTTTATCGGTAGTAGATATTCTCTAGTAAATCAAAAACCTTTAAAGACTTGGATTCTTTGTATGTACCTAGTTGCGTTGAAAAATCTAAATTCTGAAGAGTATAAGCTAGTAGATTTAAGCAAGATTGACTTTAAAAAATAATAAAAATAATAAGAGATGACTTTAAAAATAATAATAAAAAAAAATCTGTTTTTTCACTCGGAAGTATAAGAATTATAACATAAGGGTGCAACAAAGGGTGCATTATAACAAAAGGGTCTAATGACACACAAAAGTTTAAATCTGTGTTGGGGCATTGAGAGGTTATTGAGAAGTTTCGTTAAGCACGTTACCCGTAACACTTTATTACAGGTTATGGTGGTCAAAGAAACTCACTTACTAACTTGTTTACTTTTTATGAACAATTTGAGTGCGTTTGACCTGTATCTTACCTGATGAGAAGCAACAATGAAGTCTAGGGAGGTACACGCAAACTCAAATAATGTCTATTCACTCTTGTCTTGAAAATCCTTAAATTGAACGAGTCGGGAAACAGCGACGCGGGATTCTATACCTTCGCGGTTTGCATATAGAGGAGGTGGCGAATCTAGAGGTGCGATGAGCAGGAATATCGACGACCTATAGTTGGAATCCCTGCTCACGCCGTGTCTTCCGAAGATGGAGTAGTACAGGCGGAATTAGATCGTGCCGTTCCTGTGCACACTCCCCACCCAATGCAGATAGCTTTCAGGGCTTCGAGCTGATAGCGGGTGTATTCATCTCACAGACGGGAACAATACTCCATAAAGGAGTGGACTTGAGCTGTGTAAAGATTCAACAGCTAGCCTGGAGTAAAATGCCGTAGGAACAGGGAGAGGATGCCCAGACATAAATTCGAAAACAATACATCTCGCTTCCTCTTTTTTGGTAAATTTTAGACTCCATGGCGCAATGATAGTTTTAAAAATAAGCGGCGGCAACACCTGAGGCTTTGGTCCGATAACCTGTTATTGGCTAACAATGTGTCAGTTGTCAGTGCTTGTCAAATATTAACCAATGACATTCCTGTCCCTTTTCGACCCTACGACTCAGTGATGCGAACCGGTGGCAAGCAATATTGGAAACCCTCATTGTGATCGCGTTGGTGCTCGAGAAGCTCTGGGTTTGATTCCCAGGATAATACATTAACTTTTCATAGGTATATGTCTAACCGGCATTGTAATTTTGCCGCTAAAGAATTTGTTGCCCGGGGAATTCCACCTAGTGATGTGCCGTTTCCGGAAACGTTTCCAAATTCCCCAGATTTCCAAAAACATTCCCGGGAACGTTTCCAATAAATGGAACTGTTAGGGAAAGTTGTAATTTTATTTATGAGAAATTTTTTTTATCAATACAAATATATTAAACTTATGTAAATGCATTACTTGATATAGTCATATTACAAATATTTTCAATAATCTATAACATTTCCAAGAAATGTGGGAACATTCCCTGGAAATGTTTCCAAATTCTTAGGGAATGTTTCCTTGTTGCCGGGAACATTCCTTTGATGCCGGAAACGAGACGCGTTTCAGTAGGTTACGACTTATTAATAAAAAAAAAACATATATTTAATATTCAGATCTTTTATTACGTAAACATAAAGATGGGCTAATATCATTATACAACATTAATAATCAACAAGTGAATAAAATCAATAATTCATAACTTAAAACTAAAACCAACATTTTGAATAAAAATATATTAATTATTTTAAAAACAGTTTTATAAATTTGACATATTTTTTCATGGCTTTTTCTATATTTACTTTACATTATATGGTTTTTTATAATGCTAAGTTTCTTTTTTCTTTTATCAAGCCTTGTCCCGTAAGTTGCGGTTAGTTTCTATTATAATGTAAATAATTATTGAAAATCTAGAAAGTATTGATTTTGTAATATTGATGAACTTCTGTTCTTGTATTTCCAGCAATGGAAACGAACGTAATTCTTACGTTTCCTTACAAGTAGTAAGGTGTATATAAAAATAAATCACAAACTTAACTAAACAAACAGTAAATACTAAAAATCAAATAAAAAAAAAAATATTTAGGTAAACAAACCTTAAGAACTATTGTTGGTTATAAAATTACTTAGTCGCTATCATCTGATCCTGAACAAAAAAAGTTTCTTATGTCCCTTGGACGAGTCCTACTTGGCTTTGTAATGCCCGTAGACGTGCTAGGATTATTAATTAATTCTAATTCCTCATTTTCATTACCTGCCTGTAAAACATTTACATCTTCTAATTCAGAACAAAAATCATCTTCAGAGTTACATGTTGATATTTCTGAGGATAAAATGGTATCTGACTGAGTTATACATTTTTGCTTTATTTGCTTGTTTATCAATTTCCAATTATGAGATATAAATGTAAGTTTACCAGCTCTTACTGTATTGAGACGATTGCGCTTCTTTGTATGCATATGTGCAAAAGTGGAAAAAGATCGTTCAACTGCGGCAGATGTCGCAGGAACGGATAATATTTTTGTAGCGACGATTCCTAAACGCGTTTTCGAAAACATGGTTTCCCACCACGTTAACGGTGGCACTGATTCTGCCATTGTCCATATAAAGCTTTTTTCCCATAAGTTTGTATGATTTTTGTACTCGGCTAGCTCAGTTAATATATTTGCTGCTGTATGAAAACTATCACTGTCAATATTAACAATCAACTCACATGCATCTATATACTCTTGGCTTGATAAAACTTTACCCTGATCTCGAGGATCCAAAACTACTGCAGCTAGATGAATTGGTTTCAATGCATTTTCTTTTTTATTCTCTAAATTTGTCTGAAGGGTTGAAATGTCATCATTTAAAAGAATCTTTGCCTTTTCATTTTTAAATGTTTGTTCTAATTCCTTAAATGCTTGATACACAAGATGTACACAATAATAATCTCCTTCTAATTTGATAATCCATTTTACAACAGGTTCCAAAAGGTATTCAAGGTTTGATGATTCTATCCAAAAATCGTCGTTCAGAATATTATTTCTATTTTGAGTCGAAAATATACTTCTATTATTAATAACCATGTTTTGAATTATTATTTTTGATTTTAGAAAATTTTGAAGGCTAAACAAATAGCTTCCCCACCTTGTTTTTACTGGTAAATGAAGACTAGTACGAAGTGACTTTTCATTAGCAACTTTTCGAAATTCTGCATTTAAAATATGAGATTTTCTAATAGTTTTAATTATTGTTACAATATCCGAAAATAAATTACAAATTTTGGGAATTTTCAACACATCTCCAACAAAAAGGTGCAAAGTATGAGCTAAACACCCTGTCCAAGTAGTATGATTATATTTGATTTTCAAAAGTCTTCCAAGTTTAACCATATTAGATGCATTATCAGTGACTATAGCAAAAAATTTAGATGAATCAAATTCCTGTAGTGGGTTGTAACTTACAACCCGCTAACTAGTTGGACGTTGAGCGACGCTTGTTCAATCAACGTTCGACCTAGTTATTCAATTAAACGTGGTCATTTAATGAACGCGCTAGTCATTCAATCAAATAGCAGATTCAACCAGATGACTGCGACATATATAATTTTTAACTTTACAATTTATAAAAAAACATTCACACGATTTTTCTGACTAACACGGAAACGTTTCCCTAAAATTGGGAACATTCCCGGAAACATTTCCAGAAACGGAAATAAGGAACATTCCCCAGAAACGGGAATTTGGAAACGGCACATCACTAATCCACCACGTCTAGCATGCGGGGCCTTCTTTTTGTTTTATTTTTTTCGTGTGTGTAAGTGCTAAAACAAGAAGGAGTTTTTTCATAATATCAAGAGTTTTTAATAATGATTACGATGGAAATTGTAAAAAAGTTTACGCATATTTGTAAGAAAAATTATAGATTTTTATAGCTATATAACACTCATTCATTATAATTCGAGGTTAAAAACGAACACGTCTTAAGTGTTATTCATTACTAGACGAATCATATCATTCAACACTCGTGAGAATGCAGTCTAGTCGTTACTCACGACTACACATAGAAGGAAAAACCTCGTATCTGCAATTGAAAATCGCTATCATCTCATCGTGTTGCAACTGATCTATTTTTGCTGTGCATCCGTGGCGGATCCAGGATTTTGGCTTTTGAAGGGGCGTTTCGTTCCGTAAGGAAAGAAATCCAGTGGGAAAATTTTTTAAGTTGTCCAGTAAGTTTTATCGGTTTTACTCACTTTATAATTATGCTATAAAATCAATTAACAAAAGAGATACTACTATATTTATGGTAATCAATTCATAAACATAGCTAGTAGTAGCTAAGTAATATTCTGCAGCCATTTTGCTTGTGTTAAGTTGTAAACATCATATGTGTGACTTTAGTTTATTGATTTGAGTGAATGGGGCATATCTAGAAACAACTTCATATGTCAGGTAATTCTTCCAAGATATGCCTAATTCACTGACATCGACATGTTCCATTTCTAGGCTCTCTTCTTTTACATTCAACGAATTATACAAAACGAAACTAGGATATTATAATTAAAGGTACTCGTAAGTATACAATGAAAAAGAATTCACCACAGTTAAGATTTGAACCCACGTCCCTTAGTTATACTATACGCCCTTAGTAATAACTACACCACCGTGAATTTGAATCACTGCTTCGAATTCTCTCATCACATATTTCCCCGTGAAAACGTTTCTGTTCATCTAATAAGAATGAAATGGATTACCCCCCACTAAATAGTGGGTAGTATTACGAAGTATGTACACATGCTTCGAATGCGTCTTATACCATAGGGGTAATATCTGATGATCGAATTCCATCTTACCTGCGGCGATTTAATTTTTTTTTTTAGTTAATTTTTTTAAACTTATAAAAAAAACAATTATACACTAGGATAATTCAAAAAGCCAACTTGACCTGATAATCTACAATCTATATGGGGGATTCGCACTGGATCCGCTACAGTTCTACCTACATTTACTTACGAGTAGCATCGTAACTTTGTAAGTCTATAATCAGAGACGTAAATGGAAAAAGTTAACATGCGGCTCCGATTCTAAATGGAATCGAGGCATGATAGCCTGGTTGGAGATGGCAATCAATTTATTCTAGTCTAGATACATCTGGATTCTAGATTGAGCTATTGAAGGAAATTACCGTCTGTGAATTGTTAGTTGGATACGTACATACGTATAGTACAATATCATGTTAATGTCTATTTGTTTAAGTAACTTAAAAATAAAGTTAAGTTGACTTCTAACTACGGTTATCGAAATGTAGTACGAATTTTAATATTTTAATTTGAACTTTGAGTTAGGGAAGAACGTATTTAGCAATATTCGATGGTTATATACTTATTCTTTAAATTCCGGTTATATTACGGACTTAAATTTGTTACTACATACGTGCCAATACATATTTCAATATAGAGTATTTTTTTTTATTAAATGAGAATAGTTGGTTGGGGATGGGACATATATTTTGTAAACTTTTTAAATACCTACCTTTTATTTATGTGCGACATAAATGTCTATAGGTACCTTCTCATTTTGTAGAGTTAGAATATTCAGGTTCTAAAATATTTCGACTTGACACCTCCACGTATTTCTATAAAAAAGTTTCCTGGCAGACAGACTGGCGGGCAACCAGATGGTAGACCAGATTATAGGTAAGTATAAGTATAGACCCGTGTGGTTCCCGGCAGAGTAGAATAGGACCACTCCAAGTCTTCCCGTGGATGTCGTAAAAGGCGACTTAGGAAACACAAGCTAAACAAAGCTTACAAACATCAAAAAGACCTCTCCAACCCGTCTGGCCAGCGTAAAGGGTGTAGGCCAAATCCTCTGAATACTATGGCTAATATATTGTCGTGGTTGTACAGAGAGGGTCGTGCACCTGCAGTGGAGACTAAAAAAGACCTGATGGATGGATGGATAAGTTTATGTTTATCTATTTAGGTATGGGGCCTGAAAATAAGTCTTTTATTAAATATTTCCGATTCATTTATTTTTTCATGTAACATGATTCAAGATGCGATGGAATTTAAATATTTATGATTAATGCCCTTCGAGTAACACGGCCTCCGTACCGGACGGAGGGAGTGGGCAAAGCGACAATTTACTATGACAATTTTTCTGGCGTTTTTTGCGGGGGGAAATGTGCACACAAGTTTAGTTCCGCACACCTACATACAAAACTTAAACTGTCACTTGATAGTAATTATGACATTGTCACAAAAATGACATAAAAAAGAAAAAATAATTTGTGTACAGATGAGTCACACACAACTAACACATAGACATGCATATGCCTAATTTTGGCTTGTACCTTGACAGAGGGGAATGCAGCGTATGGCTACTCCCTTCCGTGTTGCTCGAAGTTAATGCCTAATAACTTCCGTTGTCTTATTCATCGAATTATAATGACATACTAATTTGTTGGGTTCTGTCTGGCGAATGTGATATTATTATACTGCTATTTCCAAAAATTTCTGGACAAAAAAGCAATAACAAGTAGATAATATTTTTTGCACCTATCTGATAAACCTGTATTTGATAGTTCAGGATAAAATAAAGTACACACTAAATATCATGTTAATGTCACGGTCCTACCGGTATATAGTGTTGGGTAATGATTCAAGTTTTTTTTACAGGTGTGTCCTCAAGTAAGAGGAGAACAAATTAGCAATTAAATTGTTACTTTATGCATTGCCGGTAATTATTGAAACCGATATGTAATTATGATTTGCATAAATGCTCTATTGAAAATTTTTGGCATTAATATCAGCATGAACATATTTTTAGTAATATTATTATTTCGCTTTTGTAATGTAACGGACAGCCTAAGTTATCATTATGTTAGTAACCTGCATCCCACCGCGAAGTAATATATTTATATATATATACATCATATTTTTTTAAAGATTTATCTGTACAAAATCTTAAAAAAATATGATACTAGTATATGTGAGAGAAGTTTCTCACGGTACAAAAGGTGCCAAAAATATGTTACTATACTATATAATATAGTTTTGCCAAAAAATTTTTCTCTAAGCAGCCTATCCGAATCCGTGCATACAAATATTACTATTATAGTATAGAAATATTTGTATGGATGTTAGTTAGTTAATAAAATCTTTAAAAAATGATATGGTTCCAATGCTGTCATTATAATAATATCCATAAATAGGAGCATGATATATAGGGCATCTCTTGCTATTTTTATTGTTCAAAATAATAAATAGATTTAAAAATCTGTTAGAAATCAAAGATTTTTTTTTATAATTGTATACTACAGTGAGTACCTATCTTTATTGAAACGTTATATTCTTATTGTTATATTGTAATTTTTATGTATGCAACATGAAAAGCTATGAGCGTTTCGGAACTACCACTGGTGAGAAGAATACGCTAAAAAAACCAATTCAGGCTTATACCGTAAGTGTGCATAGTTTTTTTTTTTTTTTTCAATATGAAATCGTAATGTACTAGGTGACAAAGCTCCACTTGGAGGAGTTCCCCAGGAAGTAACTCTGTCTGACTAAAACGCTTCAATCACTGATTTTAAAAAAATCCTATAAAGTAACGAGCAGTTTTTGGCCAGGGAAGGAATATACCTATCATCCCGGGAAAAGGTACTGTTCCCAAGGGATCGACATTTACATGAGCTGCGGGCTAACACTCGTATATATTAATAAATATACAAGAATTGCTCTAGGACAAGTTCACGTGTCTGTCACATTATCATCTGCTGCGCCACGAGGACATCCGGCGGCTAGGGTCGTTTTCTCGGCGAAACGTTATCAAAATAGAAGGGACCCCCGTGCGCCCTGGGCGGCGCGGCGGCGGGTCCACGGCGCGGATGTTCGAAACGGCTGGAAGCGAGCAGATTTGTTTTTAGAAATCAAATAAAAATACAGATTTGGTTGTATTCTAATAATACGAATAACTAAATAATACTAATTTGTAGGACTTATTGATAATATTTTTTTATTTTAACTTTGCAATACATAGCAAAATACAAGTAACAATTACCCACCACGGATGCACGCCCGCCGGCCGTGACGCAACGGGGCCTAACTTATCATCGTAACAATTATTATTTTATAATTTCTGGACTTTGTTTTCAAAGAGTGCTTATTCAATAGCCAATGACGTCTCACTCAGTCAGGACAAAAAGATTTACCAAACCATATTATAGGTGTCATATTAAAAATTCAGCACCTACATCATTCGTTTTTCTGTTATCTTAATTTTATTTTGAAACGATTAATTGGCCGGGAAATAAAATCAAGACAACGACGCTCATGCAAAAAGAGGTTGTACTTGAACAATATGTTTGTCCAACACTTGTATAAATTATTCCTATCTACTTTTCGTAAGCACTATTTTGTATGTCCTCAAAAGAATTGTGATAGTATACCAGTATCATAAGGTACCGAAACCAAGATATTTTCAATTAAATCCGCCACCATAATCTTTTAAAATTAACATCTTATACTACCGCTTTTAGACCTTATTTTTAACAGACGTCGAAAAGAAGGAGGTTCTCAGTCCGGCAAGTTGCTTTTTGCACGTTTTTACTTTATTGGTAATTCCGTAATTTATTAACCTATTTTAAATACTTAAACTTAACTAAAAAGAAATAAAACTATTAGATAAATACCTAACTAGATAAAAACAAAAAAAAGCTATAAATAAAAAATGTCCCGCAGTTATAATATTATTATAGCATAAGCATTGCCACGTTGGATGGCAATGCTTACCTATCCTCTGTCCAAGAAAATTGCCAGCCTTCTGGTTACCCGACACCTCAACCAGCTTTTGGCTCAAAACATTAAATGAATTATGAATTTCAAATTAATTTTATTTGAAATACGAATTGGTTTAATTTATTTAAATTTCACCATAATCGGTTAAGTCGGTATTTTCATCTAAAAGATTTTCAATTATCTTGTTATCATTTATATATTGTAATTAAAAACAGTGGATGTCATAAAATGCAACTTAGGAAACACTAGCTAAACAAAACTTAAAAGCATCAAAGAGACCTCACCAAGCCGTCTGGCCAGCGTGGAGAATTCAAGCCAAATCCTTTCACTGTTCCAGCTAATATAGGGCTCTGGTAGTACAGAGAGGGTCGTGCTCCTGCAGTGGATAGTAAAAAAGATCTGACAATGATGATAATGTTCAATTTAAAATAAAACGAAACATTTTACCTACATGCATAATAATTACATGAATCACCCCAAGGAACGAGACATTTTTTGAAATAAATAGCGAACTAAATAAAGGAAGGAAGTATCAAATATCAGTATCACACTGTCGACATTTAGCTCCGCGAAACGGTAACGAGTTTGCATGGAAAATGTTAATGCTACACAGCACACTGCACTCCTTATTTATTTAATTTTATATTTAAACCACAACTTTTTATACCAGTTGCCTCAGATTATAAAGCACAAAATTTTAATAGTTTTTCCTCAAGCGCGTGTTAAAATTTAGATTTAAATGTATTCTGTATGTCCCTTTATGTGAAGTGTTCGACAAAGCCGACAACTTTTAGTGATTTTCATGAAAAAATAGTTCATCAAACTATTAAATTTCATCCAAAGGGATCAATACTGTTCTTATTGATCAAATCTTATATAAATTAAATCCTAAAAATATTTAATTTATATAAGATTATGATATTTGTATAAAAGTAAAAGTACCCTAATGACATAATAATATAAACTACACTTATAAGTAAATACAAAAAAACACTTTGTAATCCCAGAACTAAAAACATCATCAAATCACATCATTAGTTATGATAAATAAATATATTTTGAACTTAGATAATACAAGATATTTCTAAAAATAGCCGTAAGTGTAAAAACACGAGCTCACTAACAGACACCTTCATAAAAACCTTAAACAAATATCAAGATCTCTTCACATAACTTACCATACAAAGCAGCGAATGTTTGGACATTTATCTCAAGTACACTTTTTGCCATGCTCCAGTTTTTACCTTAAATGTCATCGACATTGCTTTTTATGGAACACCTAATAGATGAAGCAGAGGTCTTAATTTGAAGGTTATTTTTTGTTTTGTTTTGCTAATATGCTGTAGGCATTACATATCTACGCGTATGCCATATTTGCAATATATATAATTTAGTGTATCAAATTGATTATTTTAACAATGACTTGTGTTAGAATCGGGAGATGCATCAGGACGATGTGTAAATTTTGAGTAACAACAATACCAAGAATTCAAGGTAGAAGAAATAAGTCTTTTTAACGAAGAAGACCTAAATAATTTAAGTCTTCTGCTCACACCATGGGCTAAGACAAGAAGCCTAAGTGTAGAAAATTTCACATGAAATCAAGTAAAGACAACCATATTTTTATAGTATAAATCACAAATCATTTTATTCCTTATACTTTACAATTAGAAAGAAATTCAAGAATGTAAATCATATAAGCACTAGTAAATAACTTTGGAATCATGTTTTAATATAATGAGAATCAGTCATGAAGAGAAAACGTGATTACCGCCAAAAACGGCCGTTTTGGCGGTTTTCTGATTCTCATAATTCTCACTGATTCTGATAATATTAAACATGATTTCAAAAATACTTCAGGTTATTTACTAGTGCTTATATGATTTACATTCTTGAATTTCTTTCTATTTATAAAGTATTAGGAATAAAATGACTGGCGTCGCTACTAGTGCAAGGCTAGTGTGCGGCCTAATTTTTTTAAATAAATATTTTGAGGTTGAGAACACCATTTTTCGATTTAGGGATCCGTTTTTTTATTTTTATTAGAGGTAAGTGTCCCCCTCCCCCCTCCATCTGCTAAACGGTTATA
Source organism: Rhodophaea formosa (assembly GCA_963082605.1). NCBI lineage: Eukaryota > Metazoa > Arthropoda > Insecta > Lepidoptera > Pyralidae > Rhodophaea > Rhodophaea formosa. The sequence goes on along the minus strand of OY720208.1, from coordinate 7,959,093 downwards.
TATGTATACGAGACCTGACGAGCACTTTTTCATAAACTGCAAAAATAACTTTGTCATTCATACAAACACTAAAAAAAAACAAAGTTATCTTTGCTGGCGAAAAATAATAGAGGCTAATCTAAGCCTGCTTCTACGGAACCCTTCATAGATAAGCTCAACTCACACTTGGCGATTATTTTTAATATCGTTAGTTGGCATTAGTTCTCAACGGAATTTTGTTACTCTACTACCACTATATTGATTTTTGCTGACATTTTATATGACACTCCGAGAAAGAATACAATCTAATAATACCTCACACTTTAAAATTGGCCAAGGCTACAAGAGGTAACGATGGAACAGACATACATACACATATACGCGTGAAAAGTCCAAGTTTTTGATCCTAATTGAACAGCTTTTTTCAAAACATTTTTTTAAAACTAAAATAGTGTGAAATGCCAAATATTGCTATCATGCTACAGAAATTAATTAATCATTTTACTTCAAAGTTTATTAGCTTATTAACATGTTAATTTTGTATAAACAAACCTAACTAAAACTAAAAATACAAATTATCCTTCCTAAAATAAAACTTAATTATAAATAAAATCCTACCTATAAAATTAACATAAGGTAACAATGTGGAATAAGAGTAATGATAAATCAAGCCTGTGATCCTATTAAAAGCTTGCGAAAATGCTTTTGTGGATTGATTGGTGGCTTTTATATTATGTGCTTTTAATAAAATTGCTTACACATATTCTTGTATGTCATATCATATTTTTATCCTTCCTACATTTGATTTTATTGATTACAGTAATTAAATATATCTCACACATGTTTTACTGCCTAATTCATTTTCCTGATGTCCTTACTCGATCAAAATAGATGTATGGAAAAATGGCATGCAAATAAATGCTAATCATAAAATACAAGGTGTTCTCGGCTACTCAAACCCACAATTACGCTGTTATATATTACGAAGTAGCAGCCCTAGCGAAGTATTGCTAAACTAAAGAGGCTTATACACAACCTCTAGTTTTACTAGTGGCAAATTTTCTTTTTATTATTTTTTACTATGATGAACAGTGGCGAACATAAACCATTTTTCGATTTAGGGATCCGTTTCCGAAATATTTGGTTTTAAAGTGCGAATTTTTGTTAGAGGTAAGTGTCCCCCCCCCCCTCTATCTGCTAAACGGTTATATATAAATACGTGAAAAAAATTACAGCAGTAGTATATATACTGAAGTTGAAAGAAAAACTATCAAAGCTGAGTACTAAGAACAAACTAAAAAGTTATAGGCAACCAACTTATAAACTGTAAAATTTCATACTATTTTCATTGTTAGATGTTTTTGGTCGTTAAACTGTAAGGTGCGAGTGTGAATAGTGTGAACTCAAAGTTGTCATTCGCAACTACGGAACCCTACACTGCGCGTGGCCCGACACGCACTTGACCGGTTTTTATTATCATTGTGGCAACCTTTATCTTATGCTATGTATGCTACTTATTCAATCAAGTTTTGTATGTTAAAATATAATGTATACCTGTTGTGTATGGAATATTGACCGCATTGAATGTCATGTATGTTTTCTAGTGGTCCGTTAAGAGTCACTTAGAAATACCCACCGCCACGTATAATGCTTAAACTCCTTATTTATTTAACACCAACGCATTAGGCGTGAGCCATATTTTTCATTATTATGCAAACGACACAGGCATAGGTAATTTTGTTGTGGGCAATTGCTCAGTTGTATAGGAATAATGTAACGCCATTGAAATTAGTGGCGTGTTGTTAGCGGTGAAATATAATTCGTGTCGTTAAAAGTCAATGGAGTGTAGATTAACTTTCAAATGATTTTTCAACTCGTTTGTCCCTACGCCTACAGCGATTACAAATCAGTTAGCCTAAAAACACGTGAATATTATCTCGCTGCAACTGCAAGATTACTAACAAAAGCGGACTTTTTAGTATCTGTGTAAGATGAATAATAAAAGTAAGTATAAAGGTCATGGGATGAGCGTAGATTATTGCTCAATCCTCAAGGTTCACCAATGGTCTAAAGAGTTAAAATAGCTACAGCAGAAAAAAAATTACTCATAGCCAAAATTAAAGAACCGAAACAAGGTGAGTGATTCAAAAATGAATGATCCCTTGTATTTTTTCCTTTAGGGTTGCTTTTTTTTTTCAAAATATGGTGCAAATTCGGAGTATACCTTTCCAATAAAGAAAATAATATCAAAATCGGACTACCCTGTAAAAAGTTATACATAAAAACCGGCCAAGTGCGTGTCGGGCCACGCGCAGTGTAGGGTTCCGTAGTTGCGAATGACAACTTTGAGTTCACACTATTCACACTCGCACCTTACAGTTTAACGACCAAAAACATCTAACAATGAAAATAGTATGAAATTTTACAGTTTATAAGTTGGTTGCCTATAACTTTTTAGTTTGTACTTACTACTCAGCTCTGATAGTTTTCCTTTCAATTTCAGTATATATGCTACTGCTGTAATTTTTTTCACGTATCTATATATAACCGTTTAGCAGATAGAGGGGGGGGACACTTACCTCTAACAAAAATTCGCACTTTAAAACCAAATATTTCGGAAACGGAGCCCTTAATCAAAAAATGGTGTTCTCAACCTCACAATATTTTTGAAAGACCTATTTAACGATACCCCACACAATAAGTAAATAGAGAAAAAAAATTACTCCCTCACTTGACTTGTATGGGAGCTACCCTAAAAAAATTTTTTTTTCAAGATTTTATTCTACCACTTTTTTGCCATGATTAATATACATACCCATACCAAATTACAGCTTTCTAGTACTTATAGTCTCTGCGTAAAACCGCGGACGGACAGACAGACAGACAGACAGACATGGCGAAACTATAAGGGTTCCTTGTTTACTACGGAACCCTAAAAAACAACCTATTACACTCCGGAATTGCCGGCAGAAGTGAAAACCTGAATTTTCGAGAAGATCACATGTACGTCTTACGAATTTTCAATCCGACGAATCGGTTGGTCACGTGAGTTGTCGCGAGTTTAACATTTTTTTCCCATTTATTTCGAAAAGTGCACAAAGCCGCTAAAGAAGTTTTCACTTCAAAAATATATACGCATCCACCACTTGAAAACCTCCCCCGTTTTTGTCAGTTGAAAATACCAACTTGAAAGTCACAACAAATACATGTCATCAACTAACTAGGAATATCAAAGGATAAAAAACACAAAATGGAGTTAATGCACCCATAGAAATGTTCAAGTACTCTGTGTATGTGGCAACTCCTTTACCTATGAGATGTTTCAGATAAATCGAGAGCGTCTGCCGCTGATCACGGCTCGTCAGGGCCAATCGGAACACGATCCGCGCCTGATGCTACACTTCCAACTTCCAAGTTTCCAAGCTGTTAAAATGCCGCTTTTATATATGATGTAAGTTATAACAACTTTTAAAAAAATATTTTCATTTACTGACTAGCCTGTTTTCCCATACGCGTCGACTTGATAGCCTCCTTCGGTTTTTGTCGGTTGAAAATACCAACTTGAAAGTCTTTTATACACGTCATCAACTAACTAGGAATATCAAAGGTTAAAAAACACAAAATGAAGTTAATGCACCCATAGAAATGTTAAAATACTGTGTATGAGGCAACTCCCTAACCTATGAGATGTTGCAGATAAATCGAGAGCGTCTGCCGCTTATCACGGCTCGTCAGGGCCAATCGGAACACGATCCGCGCCTGATGCTACACTTCCAACTTCTAAGTTTTCAAGCTGTTAAAATGCCGATTCTATATATAAAACTAACTTTTTCCCACGGCTCCACTCGCGTTAGTGTTGATCCCTTGACAACGTGAATGCAAAATTTCATGATAATCAGTTCAATAGATAGGGCGTAAAAGCGTGAACTTACTCACTTTCACGGCTATAATATTAGTTGGGATTAAGTTAAAACAACTATAAAAAATGTCTTTATTTACAAACTACCATGTCTTCCCGTACTTTTTTCCACGAAAATTATGGACTATGTTACCCGCTATTAATGTAACTTTCTATACGTGAAAGAGTTTTCGAAGTCATTCCAGTGGTCCAGTTTTTGATGTTAGCCATTACAAACAAACACAAACGCTGTCTTTCTCTATCGTTATGCAGTTTATTCATCAATTCTCTTAGCTCATGTAGAGCGCTAATTTTCCCGTTTCATCAATTTATCTCTTTATATTTACGGTTACTGAGGTTTATATTTTACAGCCTTAACCGTAAGGCTGCATTTTGTCAGTGTATAAACTAAAACAGTGCAGCATTTTAGCTCCCTCTCGCTTACGTGCAATTCATAACAAGTCGTGATAGTATTTTTATTGATGCACACAAGCATGCGCAAAGCATGCAATAGAATATTAAATTTAAATAAATGCTACATATTTTATTAAATTGGTTTCTTCACTGATCTGAGAGCTTCGAAGCTCTTCTTAAAAGAAGGTTTGTACAAAATATTTATATTTCATTTTTTGTTGTACAAAAAATATTACATTCCTTATATCTGGGAATGGGTCTTGCTATATATTTCTAAAAAAACACATCTGCTTATAAATATAAAATATGCTTTCCCATAGGACTACAGTTAGGTACAAGACTATTCATGCAATCCAGTGATCTCATTAAATTGCGTAGAATTCCATTTGACGTATTAAAGAAGCTATTATCATTAATTATCAATAATAATGAGTAAAATGTCAAATTGTTTTTGTCAATTCCTACAGTTACAATTCTACCAATCTCATACTTTGTTCAAATTGTGATATGCACAAAATATATTTCATTATATTCATGACATGTAACAGGGTCCAACTGACATCTACCTAAGGGTATTCGGATCCCAAGGCAACCTCACCTGCACGTGGTGCATCCTACTAAATGACGGACGAGGCTCTGGCGACCCACCAACTCGCACTGAACCAGCGCGGTGGGTTATGGTCTAAACCCATTCTCAATGTCTAATAATCCTTTGAAATGGCCCCAAGTGCTCCTGCAGTTGCTCCGTTCAAGACGGAGAGGGGAACAACGCAGAAGCAAGGGATGTGAAACATCTCTGGGTGAGATCATCATACCGTCAAACGACTCAAGCTACGGCCGCCCAAGGACAAGATGGTCTGATGATCTATCGGCTTCTGATACAAATTGGTCATCAATCGCAGGAGATAGAGATGAATGGTGGAAGAGAAGGGAGGCCTTTGCCCAGCAGTGGGACAGTATAGGCTAGTAAATATTTTATTATTATTTATCATATTGCATTAATTAATTTTAAGATATTAAAAAAGTAATCAATTTTTTCTATAAATTAGATGTAAATAATTATTTTTTATCTAAATAAATTATAACATACATATTGTCACGTCTTTTTCCCAAACGAGTAGAGTCCAGGTCTAGGAAGTCAAAGGCCACGTCTAGCTTGTGGGCGTGTAGGTTGAAAACGGAATATATATACGTATGAACGGCTGGCAACCCATTACTATTGAATGGGTTGCTAGCCATTTATACTTATATATCCTAATTCTAACTAATATCCTAATCCTAACTTCCTAACTAACATTATACATGCGAAAGTTGTTGTTTGTTTGTTTGTTTAATTGTTCGTTTGTTTGTTACGCTTTCACGCCCGATCTATTGAACCGATCATCATGAAATTTTGTATACACATAGGTTAGGTTATGTACTAGTATTATATTCTTAAATGCGAAAGTTTTTTTTTTATATTTGAGAGTTTGTATATTTGTTTGTTTGTTACCACTACACACTTTATCAACTGAACCAACATTTTTGCAATTTGGCATACACATAGGTTTGGTACAGAAGGATATAGGTACCTTTTATTCCGAAAATTATACACTAGCAAAGCTGCAGGTAGATGATATTAATAATTTATAACACATTATCCTTGACAAACAAATAAATAAATATTACATCACTATGTATGTCATTAGATTTGAGACAGTGACTACATAATTACTAAATTTACAACGATTGCAGCCGTAAAACTAAATACTGACTAATTTATTAATATTCCGCGTTTGATTTTATGACTGCAAATAAGCAACATCCTGTATATACTACCGAAGTATTAATTATTTACATCTAATAAAAAAATAATATTTTACAAAAATCTTTTACATATAAAGTTAAATTTATTCACTTAAAATGATTTAATTGATAATTTGGCAAGCTCCGTGGCGCAGCGGTCAACACGCCTGCCTGCGACACGGATGGTCCCGGGTTCGTTCCCCGGGCAGGTCAAGATAGAAAATGATATTTTTCGTTCTTTTTGTCAAATTGACTGGGTCTTGGATGTTTATCTATTTATATAGATAAACATTCAAGACCCAATCTATTATAAAATATAATATCGTTGAGTTAGTATCCCATAACACAAGTCTCGAACTTACTTTGGGGCTAGCTCAATCTGTGTGATATGTCCGTATATATTTATTTATAAAAAAAAAACACAGTACAGTCAAGGGCAGATAAACTTGACCCCCTACGATCTGAAATCTGTTCAAAGGTGGTCAGGTTTATCTGCCCCCGACTTTACTATGAGATATTAACCTGTTTACATTCTATAAATGAGACACAATCGTAAAACAATTGAAACAGACCACATTATAACCTGTAAGAAAATGATCCACCATTTAATATCAGCCTCTTCACATATATTATTTTTTCCCTCGCAATCCTAGCCTATGTTGGTTACATGGTTTCAAATTAATCCATTAAAATCCATGACCCGGATTTTTGTCTCTATTGTATAGTGAGGCCTAAATGTCGCTAGTCATCGTATGTAGAAGATCCTTATCCACATCCTATTGAAGTTAAATGTCATTAATATCATCAGTATTGTTTTATTTTATCAATCATCGTGGGTAAAACCGAGGATATAATTGATTATTAGAAAGAAATTGGTACGATGATGTTAATGGTTAATTAAATATTAATTTTCATTCATTTTTTTTCTTTTTTATTTTAAACATATAACGACAGAATTTTACAGCAAAGCCTTTTATATTTGTAGTTCAAACATAAAGAGTTTTTATCAGTTTTAAAATGTAAAGTCTAATATCATATAACATGTAAGTATATATTATAAAATATAACACAAGTCTCAAACTTACTTTGGGGCTAGCTCAATCTGTGTGATTTGTCCCTATATATTTATTTATTTATTATTGTAATCGAAAAGACATGCAATACATTTACATAAAAAACATAACACTAAAACGGTAAACAAATAAAATCCAGCATGTGTGCCACAACAACAACCAAGGTAATATAGCTCAGCGATATATTTGCTCGTAGAGCAAACCACTGATTTTCAGCTACCACCTCTGAGACTTACAGAGACACGTACCACAATACCATCGTAAATTAAAATAGAAATACCTGTACTATTTTGTTGAGCAAATGATTTTAAATAATTAGCTACACAAAAAGTACTTGAACGAAGTAGGAGTCGTATATCGTGCGTAAGCAGTGTTATAAAATAAGGTTCCTGGTCTACTTTGCAAATCACTCATGACTCGTAAGTGAGGTTGACCCAAAGCAGTCTTAATGTTAATTAAAAGCCATTTCCTAGAAAAGGTTGACATGGGAAAGTTACACATCCAGATGAGCACATAACCAACGTTCCTTACTAGGTACTTGGATAAATCTTGCAGCTCCGGACAGCATTCTATGTGTCTCTTACCTAATGTAGAGTGTTGCATCTTGATTTAATTCCTAATTAACACTTAGCAAATGCACTTAGATAATTACGATCATGCGCGGTTATGACAGATGCCTCTAGGCTGCCTGTTAGTCTGACAGAAGTGTGTGCCACTAAGACATTCAATATAGGAAAAAGTAGAATATCCTATATGAGAAATAGTAAGAATTGCAGCCGATTTCTAAATAAAAAGGGGTCCATATTTGATTAATTTATTTAAGCGTGTCTCCAACTGGTTCCTAAACAATGATATTTTTTTGTTTGGGATCCGTTTAAAAGCGTTTTTTGACTATTAAAACGCATATCGTCTTTGTTACCAAGCTAGCATTATTTCGGTTTCAAATCTCGTTATCTCGGTTGCATCCTGGCTCGGGCCCGCTTTCAATTTTGAGAAGGAATTTATTCATATTTCAAAATCTTGAACATTAAAACATTTCTTGTTCCTCAAAAGACTAACAAACAGGATTTTTGCATACAAGACGTTTAATGCATTTTAAATTTACATCTATGTATTTACATTTAAAATGCATAAACGTCTTGTTTATTACTTAATGTAACTAACATTTCGCGTGACAATGTAGCTATTGATAAACGTCAGCCTATTAACAAACAGAACGAGTATATCGACTAAACAACAAGAACAAATCACTTTCTCTATACACATTACACAAATCATTCATGATCTATACGGTCAGTACAGATCTATCATTATGCTTTGAAAAAAGTTAATTATGTGTTACGTTCACACCAAGGATGAACAGCGTATCATTATTGCGAAATGTAAAGTATTGCTGCTCGATTGATTTCATGAAAGGCTAGTTATGAGCAAATCATAGAGTGCATTTTGGGATTCGTAAGCTTGGCCTCGTTAACGCAGTTGTTAACTTCTGCGGCACGGGAAGCACCAGTTTTAATTCCTGGCGCGGGCTTATAACCCGCGTATACTTAACTTTTTTAGGTATTTTGTCGGCTATTCTTTACCTACTTAAGGAGGGTTGGCGTCAGACAGGACGGAAATGTAACTTTCGCCAAATTATCGTAAAACGGGAAAAACTGAGGATTATATTTACGCAATGTTCAATAGTGACATTGTAATATTCTGATATCTATGGTGCGCATGCATTAAGTAGAAATGTTTTTGTTTTTAACGCAACTAAAAATTTACCATTTTTAGAGAGGTATATTGCTTTACTTATGCATTAAGGTGCATTTCTACCAGATGTGTATGCGATGCGTAGATGATATTAATAGAATCGCTTCTTTTACCTAGCCTCGGTCAGCGCAGCTCTGGAGGATTTATTTATTTTAGCTTAGCAGAGAGAGATTTTTCTACGCACAAAACAAGCGAGGGATGGGTGCAATGAATTTGTGCAAGAGATGTGTGCGATAGATTTGTACGAGATTTGAATGCGAGGGTTGCGTGTTAGACAGCATTGGCATAGTCATACACCGCATATCGGCGCACAATTTAACAGCGTCGCTAAAATTCTCTATTTCGTCCGTCTGTCGCGCTGTCCGACTGTCCGGCTTTTCTCCTCTACAGGTTGCTTAGCTCAAGATTTTTTTTCTAGATCTAAGACTAAGATGTTTGCCTTACAGGTTGAGGGCCCTCTGCTCTCTCCTCAAAAGTCCGGTGAAGTAGCGAAAGCTCACTTGGAGCTAGCAAACTAGCTATACCATTCAAAAACAACTCACAGAGCCACTAATTACTTAAAATTCATTTCATTTTAGATAAAAATGCTTACTTTTCATAAGCTTTAATAAAATGTCGAAAAGAAATCATTAAATCATTTGGAACGCAATTTAAAATGATTACTTGTCAATATAAATCATCGGATACAGCTCTAATTCTAGGTGACGGTTTAAGTACTATTTTCAAGTCTAGATTATAAGCTATTAGCCGATCTGTCACACATGCCTAACCCAAATTTGGTTTCGAAACTTTTAAAAGGCATTACTTAAGATGGACTTAGCGGTATTTATCAAATATCATCCTGCACTTGCACGGACGAGTCAAGGAGATGTTAATGTCATCTTCTAATTGTCTTAGAGAATGTAGTATATACAAGTATATTGGAATAATATTACGAAAATTTTCGATTATTAATCGTGGTTAATTATAGGTCGTCCTCTTGCCTGTGTAAGACACTGACATTTCTTTTAGAAATAATAATTTTTGTTCGAAATATTTTAGTGTTACTTGTTCTTATTTTGGTCAAGCCAAACCAACTGCACTCACCAACCCATTTGCCATGCGTGGTGAGTGTGGTAAAACTTCCCCAATGATGAAAATCGTTTGGGGGAGGCCCGTGTCCAGCTGTGGACTTTTTGCGGCTGGGATGACGGTGATGACTTTAGTCTTGGAGAAAGGAAAACACGAATATGTCAGCTGCTTGCCTCAAGGAAGAATTATAATATCGATCGAGTAAAGTTGCAAATACCTGGAGGCTTTCTCCATTTTTATTTTTAATCAAACTCATAAATGATAAGTCAATTTAGCAACTATTTTCAAAGTATAATAAAAAAGAAAATATTTATTTCATGCATTTTCTCCGTACCAATTATACAACTCTACTTCGATGACTTGCTGCAGTTGACTCATACATTCATATTTTCCTTTCTTCAAGGAAAAACTCAATAGCCCAGCAGTGTTTTGAATCAATATCCGTGGCGCAGCGGTCAACACGCCTGCCTGCGACACGGATGGTCCCGGGTTCGATCCCCGGTCAGGTCAAGATGGAAAATGATCTTTTTCAGATTGACCTGGCTCTTGGATGTTTATCTATATAAGTATCTATTATAAAATATAGTATCGTTGAGTTAGTATCCCATAACACAAGTCTCGAACTTACTTTGGGGCTAGCTCAATCTGTGTGATTTGTCCGTATATAAAAAAAAAATCCGACCCATACGTATCTAAGTATCTAGGAACATCTTTCGTGGATTACACTTAGACTGTTATTCAAAAAATGGTTTTACGCTAAGCAGTTAATATCAAACGTCAATTTTAAAAATTTTGGAACTAGAATCTGATATTTATAGATATTTTTATGCATTTAAAATGCTGTTCTGTATAAAAGAAATAAAATTATTTTTAATTTCCTCATAAGTATCTCGTTTGTTATAAATCAGAATAGCATTCTGAATGCATAAAATCACAAGAAATTGTGTTTTGTGTAGCTTTCTACATATTAACTGATTTTCAACTTCATGTAAAAAAGGTTAAATCAAATACCACACTTTCAATGGTGCAGTAGTTATGTTAGGTAACGTAAACCCTAATGCGTATTAGAGGAATGGGATATAGTGGAGCTTGTTAGAGTAAAATTTTTAAATGTGATGGAGAAGTTCGACGTAAAAACCGAACCGCGGAGGCCTAATTGGTAAGGCATTAACCAATGTTATAATTAACAAAGATGGAGGTTCAAATCGTGCCCGCGTGGATCATTTCCCATTTTTTTAAAGTTTAATTTTAAGAGCATTCTTGAACACATGCATTTTCCTATACATCCTTACAGACAAACGGTCAGTCGTACAATCATACATCAAGACTATTGTCGCGTCGGAAGCGTTGGGAGTATTTAAAAGTCAAGGTTGCGCTGGACCAATGTTAACTCGTGTTATTTAAATACCAGTACGGCGATGCGGTCCCTTTCGAAACGTCGCATTTTTCTTTTAAGGACACGTTATGTTTCTTATTCTTGATTCAGTGACGATATTGCAGAGCAAATACATGTTTTAAGCTGTATCAAACTTCCTACTTCATGTCATTGACTTATTTTATATATATTTTTTTTCTTATTTAACCTATTTTATCCCACTGCTGGGCAAAGGTCTACCCCATTTCCTTCCAGGACTCCCTGTCTTAAGCCTATTTTGATGAGGAATGATCACAATTGACTTGTATTACGATGTGTAACTTGACCCTCGACATTCCCTTAAAGAGGTGACTCAGGTCGTCAATATGAACAACTCTTTCTATGGGGCCAATGCTGGGAACCTGATATTTTTCATTTTCCTATACTAATTGCCCGGGCGGTTGAACACTTTTGTATAACTTAAAATGTCGAACATTTTTATGAGTACCCAGCTTTGATCTAATAAGAAAAGTTGTTCATATTGAAGGGCTGAGTCACCCCTATAAGTGCTTCGGAAGGCATGGAAGGCTTCGTTCGCAAGCCGTTGGTCCCGGCTATCATCATTGGTGGCAGTTGTTAGCTATGTCAGATGCCTCTAGGCAGCTTGAACAATCTGACACCAGTGTTGGCCACTTACACACACGAAAAACAACAAACCTCTATATGGATATGTCGAAGGTTAGTTTACACGCTGTATAGGACACGTTAGCACCATCATGGTGCGAATAAAACCTTCTGATCAAAACGAAGTAGTTGAAGATGCAAATGTTACATTCCTAATCGTTAATGCTCGAAATTTTATATTAGTACGATAAATTCCAATCATTTGCGCAAGGAGATGAAATAAATGACACAATAGTGTTAAATCTCAATCGTGAATTCGGTTTACGATGCTATTAATCTATAAAAATAGTCGAAACCTAGTACTTAACGTTTTCTCAGCCTTTGCTGCCTTTTAAACCAACACAATAATTGTAAGTAAGCAGGTTACTCATAAACTTACATACTAATTAATGAAGCAATCAACAAGCAAAGATACCGAGTCATTATCGATTCTGCAAAGGCACTGATACGTAAGACAAGAATCGATTCTAGGTTTCCATGCCAGTGCGGTTCACTGAATGACAATAAGGCTAAGGTGATGTTTGAAAACAGAACACGATTTCAACGAAAGTGAATTATGAGACGACACCGATAAGTGTCATTTGGTTGGAAAAGAAAACAGCATAAGAACAAAGTATTAAGAGATTTTTATTTAATAACAAACGTCAATGTTACGCATAAAATTTGTATGGAAAATTTATGCGTAACATACCTTTATGCGAAATAATTTTATGCGAAACAACTTTTATACCAAAAAAAGTTATGCGTTCGGATAGTGAACCACAAACGTCATCGTGTAAGACTTGGATTCATTAGTAGGTGCTTGTAATTACATGTGTTGGTTAACTGAATATACTTATTCCTAGATGAAGAATGCAGAAGCTTCAGAATACCGCCTGGTACGTAGTGCCTGTAGACCTCTAGCTAGATCAAACCAAACTCTTACTAGCCAACGAATCACAATGAAACAAAATTAACACATAACTCCTTATTTCAGCGTGATCTGGGTTTCTTTCTTAGCTATAGTGGCTCAGAGCCCATCATTCGCTTTTAAGATTGCATGTTAGTTTATACTGTCTGCTTTATGTTTAAATACTCAAAATGAAGTTCATGCAAATGTTTTCTACATTTGCATGCCCGGGAATAAAATGGAGATCCTCCCGGTAGTTCTTTCCTTCTTCTTTACGTCAACCATCTTTTCGGTGCATCATATGCTTATTTGTTTACTTTCTTTAGAAGTGCTCAAAAATGTGTCGTAAGGTTAACAAAGTAAAAATTAATTTCAAAGAATGAGAATGCAAAGAAATTAAAATAGAAAAATTAGTTAATAATATGTTTCAAAGTAAACAAACAATCTTGTTTATTGTGTTTGATAATTGTAAACGAAAGATAATAAATCTTGTTCAGGAAACAACTCGTGTAATTGTAATTTTACAACACTATTTAAACATAGAACATTAATTAACCCTTAACGTGAGGTCCGCGGCATTGAAAATAAAAATTAAGTTATAAGCGATCAATACAATTTGTTTAGTTGTCAGGGATAATTAATAATTATTTTAATAATCTAAACAAACCTTGATCTAAGAAATAAAATATGAAATCGTGAGTACACTCGGTAATAAGTTTATAATTCTAAGCTCTTCATCTAAGCGATTGTAAGAGAGGATGATTATCACCATGATTATCACCTTATTGGTCATATGTTCACCATTGAGTTTAAGTTCCTATTAGGGACCTTCTATGTCCAAGATATTGCTTAAAAAGAACGTTAATGTAGAACAAACCTAAAAAAGTTATTATTTAATAAAAATTACCATTTTAATGATTGGTTGTTATGAAGGCTTCACTACTCCTAAAATGTGAAATAATATATAAATCAACTTCTCGAACAAATACTAAGGTATTTTATGCTAATAAAATTGTTAATTTAAAATAAAACTACAAAAATGTCCTTAGACGCTTTATGAATCTGAGTATATAAATAAGCTACAACATTTTAGTGGTCCGAGATTAAATCAGTAGGCACTAAAGTTAGCTGCGATTAGGATAATAATCTTCAAGACATATGTGTCGCCATTCGGATTGAATATAGCATAAATTACAATGCAATAAAGTAATCGAATAAGCCACCGACTGGATAATAATTTCTTGTAACTGGTACAAGTAAAAATTAGAATTACAAAGTTGCCTGTCATCTGACATCAACATTTTTACGATAATACCTATGTCATACCAAATTGGATGATATAAAAACATAAATCGATAAAATCGTCGCAATAAATTAGTCGAATGATTCCGAAATGTACTCATGTTTATACAAGATGACTAGTTTTAGACTTGGCTAAGTTTTTGTACTGCAACTGTACATTACATAAATCTCTCCATTGGGCATTATTGAATAATCATATCCCATAAACTGTTTCTGTAAAACGGTTAAAGAAAATTTTGATGTAGGCGACGCGCTCATTGACACCCCTACCCCGTACAATTTAAATAATGCAAAAACAATATTTCCAAAAATTTCTGATTTAAACTTTATAATGAAACTAGGTACCTGATAGTAGCAAACAGAATCTATGTATATTACTTATTGTTCAAACAATGAAAAATATAGTTTGTTTGTTTAAATTTCTCCACTAGTTTTAAAATTAGTTCTATTGAACATTGGTAAACTTAAAATTAAATGCATATCAGCATAAAGCATAAATGCATGTCAGCACTCTTCCTTAAATTTTATACGTTATTTATTTATATTACGTTACTTATATAACTTAACGTTGTTAATATAAATCAATTATATGACCACGGGAATAAGTATTCCGTCCATATTTAAATCCTCTATTTTTACTCAATATGCCTAAGACTTAGACATACACATTGGTTGATTTGCACATTTAATAAATTGCAACTTCTACTTGAAAATAAGCTACGAGCATACTTGGTCAATTGCTGTCAAGTCAATCCGCACATTTCCATACATTTGAATATCTAGTGGAATTTGATGGCCAGCCTTATACGTCAGCGGCTAACTGCTTGGAAATTGTGCTATTTGTTTATAAAATTCCGACAACTTGTTTTCCCGTTTATTTATTGCCCTGCCCTACTCCTGATAAGGCATCGACATCATGTTACAACAATAACTTTTCATAAAGCAAGCCCTTTCGGACTTTATCAGATACATTAGCAATATTATGTTCTATTGTCTTTAATGTTTGCCGCATTATGTCAAATCATACTTAATATGTCACCATATCAGTCAGTATTACATACCATGTTCTTAATACTGACTTATATAAGACATATGCCTATAGTCTAATAACAATGCCTCTGATTCCAAAACAAGTATCTAATTCTTAATTACTACTTGGCATAACATCAAATAACAATATTATCAGATACAATAAATAAGTCTCATACGGGTTGGATAAAACACAAAAGCAACCAACTGTTTAAGCGATGTTTTAACTATACGACAGACATATGTATTGCTAGGCGTATACAAATGTGGGCACTTTGTCAAAGGAACATCGAAAAGTCACTGAAGAGCGTTGATAATTCATTACTCATAAACCAAAACTTACTCTTAGTAACCTACAATCAATAGGTAGCATTTAATCCACTTGAAGATCTATTACTTGAAACTTACGTATATCATAGAACAATGATTCATGTTATATCGCTGACGCCAACATACCTTCACTTCCAACTAGGGCTGTTACAATTTCAATTTATTTATTGCATTAAGCCGTGTTCCCGGCAGAGTAGAATAGGACCACTCGAAGTCTTCCCGCGGATGTCGAAGAAGGCGACTTAGGAAATACAAGCTAAACAAAGCTTATACACATCAAAGAGAGCTTAGTAACACATCTGGCCGGCGTGGAGAGTGTAAGCCTAATCCTCTGACTGCTCTGTCTGACTAATATATGGCTCAGGTAGTACGGAGAGGGTTATGCTCTTGCAGTAGAGACTAAAAAAGACCTGCTGATGATCGCATTTATATTAGACTATCTGTTACCCGCGGCTCCGCCCGCGTAAAATATAGCCTATGTCCTTCTCGGTACACTAACCTATGTGTATGCAAAATTTCATGATGATTGGTTCAGTAGATATGGCGTGAAAGCGTAACAAACAAACAAACTCACTTTCGCATTTATAATATTATTTGGGATTTGGGATGGGATTGGGATTAGTTGGGATTGGGATATTACATCAGCTCTTACAATAATGTCACCGCACTGTAATTATATAAGGTGGATACAATATGGACCCCGTCGGGCATTACAATTGTAAAGTGTACACTATGTGGGCGTTTTTTTATGCATATGACAATACAAATATGCAGTCATGGAAGTGGATTTTCGTGTATGCAGGTGCTATAATAAATGTATGTAAATTAAAACGCATCTATTTGTAACTGTCTCAGCTTCTAGAATTACATTCTTTATGTTGTCACCATTTTTACATATTTTATCATCAATAAATCTCGCAACAAATAATATTTGTTCTTATGTAACATTCAGTAAAACGGTCGCTAAGGCCAAATCTGGCCTGTACATCATCATCATCATTCAGTTGTTACTTACCTGTTTAGTTAAAGGAAATTTTAGATGGGCTACTTGTGGGTATTGTAGGTAAGTTCTAAATATAAATTTTAGAGTAAAAGATGAGTAATATGCAGTGATTTTACCGTCTCGATTCATCTTATTTTCTGATTATTGTGTTATTAATTACAATGTGGAAAATATTTATGATAAATCTCGCGATACGAGTACTAAATTTGCTTTTGATCAGACAAATATTTTAAGTAAATAAAAAATAAATATATAATAATATTAAAGTGATAGGGCAGCGTGTTGCGAGCTATTGGTAAGTAACGATACCGTGGACCCGAGTGCTTCAGGGCGTCGTTCAGAGCCCTAACCTCCGATGTGTCTCCATCAGTTGAGGCGAAACCTCAAGTGGGCTCCTTGCTCTCTAAGCTATGGCTTTCCATATTTGGCCGTGTAGAGAGCAGTCGTGTGAGCTATTTGCTCCAGGGATGCTAATATTAAAGCACGCATGACGCAGCATACCCCTCGACACCCCTGAGTTGGGCGCCTTAGAGCAATCGAATGGTACCGGCAGCCGACAAAAAAAGTATCGGGTGGCGCCCGCCAAAGGCGCTATCTGCAGCTTCAAAAACTTGACAGGCGCCATACAGACGCAGTGAACGTTGATGCATCCCCTGGAACTGCTGTTTAATTTTGTTACGCAGCAAATAAAGTATACGAATAAACATTTTTTTTTTCATTCTTGGGTTTCTATGTATTGTACTACAATATAAAAAATGTGATATGGTTATGTTTTGCACTACTTAAAATATTTTCTTAGTCAAATATTTTCATTTACTTTACAAAATCTCTTGTTAGTACCGCAAACCATTTGCCCGGGCAGACTATACGCTATGGCCGGGTGCTAATTTAGTTTTATTAGTGAAGCGATGACAACAGAGTAAATATAAATATAAAACAATATAAACGCTGATAGCCCTGACAGGTTTTAAAGCTGAACCAAAGCGTTATTGGTGATCGAGTTTGATCGATCGGTATCATCGTAATTGGCTGGATAAACTTGGACGGACGATTACAACATTCTGCGAGGAATGTGCAGGAAGCAATCGTGAGGAAGTGCCTTCGCAGCTGCGGGCTGTGAGTGGCACAATAATTTGTATTGTGCTAGTAGAGACTGATTGGAATGAGAGTTATATATAGATCATTCGGTTTGTATTAAGTTTTGATGTACTTATGAAGCTTATCTGAAATAATAAATCTACGAAATTATGCATGGAATTGAGTAAAAAATATATACTTGCAATAAGTCTAGCTTCATTTGGAATTCATATTAAAATTTGCTTAACTAGATTAATAAGAGGACAGATCATCAATTTTACGGATACTTACAAAATAAGTCTATTGTCCAAAGCCGAAGTTATAAAAAAAAAACTTTCTGACTGCCGCGCTTTTGGCTGTCAATTGTAAAAATCTTTTCACAATTTTGTTCGGTTTATGAGTTCTTGTAAAAACAGTACGTAAATAAAAGTGTAAAAGTGCTTATTGTGACGGTGTTTGTATTTTTATATTGGATAGAACGGGTAATAAACAGTCTGTCGCTCATGCCCGTGTTTCATTGACGTACCACTGGCGACGAGTTGCGGAAATTATCACTTTTCTTTAAAATCACGCGTGTGTAGTGTTGATAGCCATGTCTATCGGAAAGATAGAACCCTTTAACTTAACTTCCAAACAGTGGCCGGCATATATTCGCCGTATAAATCAGTTTATAAAACTCAATAAGATTGCAGATGATTTAAAAGTGTCGATGCTAATAACCGTGGTTGGGGAGGAAACATACGCCCTGATGTGTGATTTGTGTTCACCTAGCTTTCCGGAAAACAAAAGTTATGATGAGTTAGTGAAACTTGTGACCGATCATTTAGAACCGCAACGATCTGAGATTGCCGAGCGCCATGTTTTTAGGTTACGTAGGCAACGGCCTGGTGAGTCCCTCACGGAATATCTACAAGCGCTAAAACACCTTGCAGCTACATGTAATTTCGGCAAATGTGGCTCGTGCTCGTCTCTTGAAGAAAATCTACGAGATCAATTTGTGTCGGGGTTAGCGAACGATGCAATGCGTTCGAGAATTTTCGCTGAGAAGAAAATATTGTACAAAGAAGCAGTAGAACTGGCGCTGGCCCTCGAGGCGGCAGAGAAACACGCCGAAGTGAGCGGGTCCACGACGGCGATGGGGACAGACTCAGCTGGGGCGGCGGTTGGCACGGCGAGCGAAGGCTTGCACTATGCGCGCGGCGGGCGAACCGGCCTGCGCGGGCGGCCGGCGCGCGCGCCCGGCGGCGGCAGCGGCGGCGGGAGCAGCTACAGCGGGGGCCACGGCGGCGGCGCGCCGGCCGCGAGGGCCTGCTGGCGCTGCGGCAAGCCGCATACGGCTGACAAGTGTAGATTCAAACAATATAATTGTGATGAGTGCGGGCAAAAAGGGCATCTTAAAGTGATGTGTAAAGGAGGACGCGGTGGTAGTGGAAGCCGACAGAATTTCGTGAGTGACGACTCGGATGATGGTATGTTCAACATTGCTGTGGCGGTTGGAGGTAACAAACCTTATTTTATTAAACTATCCATCGACGGCAACATGATCAACTGTGAAGTGGACACTGGTAGTCGAATTTCGGCAATAAATAAAGAAATGTTTTTAAGTTTGTTTTCACATAAAAGGATTAAACCGGACAATTTGATTTTACGTGGTTATTCTGGATCCCGCATTGAGTCATTGGGTTTTATTGAGGTAGAAGTTAGATTTAACGATGTGCGAGCTAATACTTTGCGACTGTATATTATTGAGGGCGGCGCGCGACCCCTCATGGGGCGTGATTGGTTGCGTGCATTAAAAATCACTCAGATTAACCTCAATGAAATCACCATTGATGGATGCGTGAGCCAGCTGATCAGAGAATTCCCTGAAGTTTTTTGTGACGAACTAGGTACTTGTAAACAACCTATTCGATTACAGCTGTCAGATAGGGAACCGGTTTATGTACGGGCGAGACCGGTGCCTTTAGCACTGCGTGCGCGGGTTGAGCAGGAGCTAGCTCGCTTAGAGAGAGATCAGTCGATCTATCGTGTTGAATATTCCGACTATGGAACCCCGATAGTCCCAGTAGTGAAAGCCAACGGGGATATTCGTATTTGTGGGGATTACAAAATTACAATCAACCCAAAACTAAAAAGAGACCACTACCCGCTACCGCGAATTGAAGAGTTATTTGCAAACCTCAGTGGAGGGGAGCAATTCACAAAAATCGATTTAAAACATGCATACGAACAATGTCTTTTATCTGAGGACTCGCAGCCCTATACGGCTATAACTACGCACGTAGGGACATTCATTTATCGACGAACACCCTATGGGTTATCATGCATCCCTGAAAAGTTCCAAAAAATAATGGAGGAGACTTTACGGGGTGTGCCAGGATGCGTAGTATTTTTGGACGATATCTGTGTAACGGGACCAAATAAAATTCAACATATAAAAAATTTGAGAGCTGTACTTGAAAGGTTGCGAAATATGGGGCTTACAGTTAAGCAGAGCAAATGTCGTTTTCTCCAAGACAGTGTCAACTACCTAGGGTTCATTATTAACAAAGAGGGTTTGCGACCTGATCCCGCCAAATTGGAGGCCATTTCCAACGCGCCTAAACCAGAGAATGTATCACAACTTAAGAGCTTTTTAGGGATGCTCAATTATTATGGGCGGTTCATTCCGAGACTAAGCACTATACTTCAACCTTTACATCAATTATTAAAAAAAGATGTTGGTTGGAAATGGGACTCCGAGTGCGACGAGGCTTTCGCTTCAGCGAAGCGATCACTTCTGAGCGAGCGAGTGCTAGCGCATTTTGAGGAAGGACGCGAATTGGTGCTGTCTGTAGACAGCAGCGCATACGGACTAGGCGCAGTGCTAGCCCACCGATACAGCGATGGCAGCGAGCGGCCAGTCAGCTGTGTGTCGCGCACACTCAGCGCTAGCGAACGCAATTACAGCCAACTGGACAAGGAGGCACTAGCTATATTGTTCGGAGTGATAAAACACCATCAGTACTTGTTCGGTAGACGGTTTACTTTACGCACGGATCACCAGCCCCTAACATATATATTTGGAGCAAAAGGAGGAATTCCTCAAACGGCGGCCAGTCGGTTACAAAGGTGGGCCGCACGTTTAGCGGCATATGATTTTTTAATAGAATATGTGCGATCGGCGGATAACGGTCCAGCGGACGCCTTATCACGGTTGCCACTAGCTCGGGAGGGTCGCTCCGCGGAGGCTGACACTGTGGAGTATTTAAACTTAGTTGAAGATGCGCTGCCAATTTGCTATAAAGGTATTGCAAAGGAGACTGACCGCGACAGCTTATTATGTAAAATTAAAGGCTATGTAATGTTTGGTTGGCCGTCGAGCCCGAGTTGCGATGAAGAAAAACCATATTTCGCCAGGAAATTAGATATGGTCGTAGATCAAGGATGCATCCTTTACAAATATAGGATCGTGGTCCCTCAAGCTTTGCAAAAGAGGATTCTTAACGAAGTACACGAGGGCCATCTTGGTAGAAATAAAATGAAAAGTTTAGCACGAAACTATATTTATTGGGCAACCTTGGATCGCGATATTGAGGAACTAAGTAAGTCATGCGCGGCGTGTGCAAGTGTGCGTGACGCGCCGCCGCGGTCGCAGCTGCACCCCTGGGAGTTTCCGCTGCATCCGTGGCGGCGAGTTCACGCGGATTTCGCGGACTGCGGGGGCGTGCGCTATCTCATTATGGTAGATGCACACTCAAAGTGGATAGAGGCCGTACCGATGCGTACTACGAACGCAGAGTCTACTATAAAAGTTTTAAGAAATATTTTTGCTCGTTTTGGTTTACCATCGCAGCTTGTGACCGATAACGGCCCACCATTCTCATCTAGGGAGTTTAAGGGTTACTGTGAGAATAATTACATAAGGCACTCAACTTCGGCTCCTTACAGGCCCCAGGGAAACGGCGCCGCAGAAAACGCGGTTAAATCGGTTAAAAAGGCTATCAAACGAGCAATTTATGAGGGGAAAGACGTAAGTGCCGCACTTAGTATATTTCTTTTGCAATATCGTAATTGCGAGCACTCCACGACGGGTGTATCACCGGCAGTAGCATTGCAAGGGCGCAGGCTTCGCAGCCGACTTGACGCGCTGCGGCCTGATGTGGCGTCAGTAGTCTGCGACAAGCAGGAACGACGTATCACACGTGAACCAGGTACTAATAGGGGATTTGAAGTAGGCGATGCGATCTTAGCTCGTGATTATGCTGGAGGAGGGAACAAGTGGGTTTCTGGTAAGGTCATTAGGAAAACGGGACCGGTTTCGTATGCCGTCGAAGTGGGAAATGGGGTTCAATGGCGTAGACATGCAGATCAAATTCTTTCGTCAAACCGTCCTTCAAATACGGGATACTCTCTGTCGCGAACGAGTGCCGTATCGTCAGAAGAAGTTGTAGGTCCGGAAGCGGAGCCTAATAAGCCTGGGGTCGATAAGAGTGCCGATGAGGAGTCATTTGAGGACGCGTCCAGCGGTGAAGAGGGTGGCAATGACAACAACTCTGAAACGCGCAACCGAGCCGGACAATCGGCTCCGTCTGAACGGTCATCTGCATCAATCCCGCCGACACCGGTGGGCGCGTCCGCAAGAGCATTGCGTGCACATTATCGTGCGAAGCAAGCTCACCTTTTGCACAAGTAAGGGATGAGTTAAACGTGTTCCAGTAAAAGGTTAAATATGTAATATTTAGTTTATAGTATATAAGTTGTTAACTTAGTGGGAAGAAGTGTGACGGTGTTTGTATTTTTATATTGGATAGAACGGGTAATAAACAGTCTGTCGCTCATGCCCGTGTTTCATTGACGTTAAAAGCAGCAAAAACAATAGTTTTGAAGTGAAAGGTCTAAGTCGTGCGAGCAGTGCTTTATACATTGGTCCAAAACGTGCCGGATTTTTATGTGAACTGGAATTCCCATCCAACAATTTTTCCCCGCATCTTGTCGTCAAAGGATCAAAGAAAGTGTTGCTTTACTAGTTCTTATGTACATCGGCGATCGGCTACTACTTGGAAGTAGCATTGGCCGTAAATCAGCAAGTATCAGCGACGCATTAAGTGGTCAAGAGGCGGGGTGGTTGTCTGTGTCTCATTAGATCAGGCCGGACGGCTACTACCTATATGTGGTAAAATTAATAGGGTCCCGTCAGAAGCTAGTACCTACGACGATTGACAGACAAGGTAGTGTCTGTTTCGGCTAAACATATCCAGGCGGCGGCTGCTTATCGCTAAAGTTTGCTGCAAATAAGTTTGCGGCCAATAATTAGCGACGACGCTTTGACAGCTGGTGAAGTTATTGGGAGAATAAAGAAAGGGCAGAAAAGTAACAGTTCAAAGTGCTATCGGAGGAGCAAATTCAACTACTTAGGTCAATTTGTGTATACATGTGGTGTTGTGCAGTGTTGGTGCCTTATGGTTGCATTAAAGGTACATCAGGACAACCGTAAGTACTTTATTTATCATTGCAGCTGCGAAGTTCCACCATCTCAAATAAAAACAAAATATGGACATATAGATCAACATTGAGACAGTTTTAGTTTTACAAAAAGTTAAATGTAATAATTCATAGTTATTTGTTTTGTTTACTTGTAAGTAAGTAAGTTTACCTAGATAGATTGTTGTATACCTAGGTTTTGTTAAAGTTCATTTTCCAATAAATAAATAAAATGGAGTCCCATATTAGAATGCAAAATGATCTTCATGATAGAATTAATAAGGCAAAAATTAACTTTAGAAAATCTCCTAAAGATAGAATTACTAAAGAATATGTCAGCAGTAGATTAGAATCTCTTGAAAAATTGTGGTCTGAGTTTATGCAGGGTCATACTGAGCTAGTAAAAATATGTGAGCCCAGTAAGTTGAATGACTCAGAATATGTTACAAAAGAAATTTATGACACAACAGAAGTGGTATACACTGAGCTTAAATGTGAATTACTTAGATTGTCAAAGAGTTTCACCTTAGAAAATGTAAGTCCACAGTTAAGTGATGAAAAGAGTGCAGCTATGCAGCCTAGCCTAAAATTGCCAAAAATTATAATTCCTAATTTCACAGGCTTATATACTGAATGGACTTCATTCCGAGATATGTTCGTGTCATTGATCCATAATAACAATACTTTAGACACGGTACAGAAGTTGCATTATCTTAAGGGGTATTTGGGTGGCGAAGCTGAACAGCTGGTTCGGCATATACCCGTATCAAAAAATAACTATAATTTATGCTGGAAATTACTTGAAGAGCGCTATAATAATAAAAAATATCTGTCACATTGTATACTTAAACGGCTCTTGTCCCAAAGAAATGCTACATCAGAGTCCGCAGGGTATCTCAAGGAGTTATTAGATACATCTACCGAGTGTTTGAGTGCTTTGTCAAACATTGGTGTAGATGTTTCAACATGGGATATAATTGTAATTCATATACTTACTCTTAAATTGGACCCTGAGTCCCGTAAACAATGGGAATTGAGTGTCACTGCAAACACTGCTTCAGATGACCTGCCTACACTCAAGCAATTCAAAGAATTTCTGACGTCTAGGTATAGGGCCCTTGAATTTGTAGAACCCTTTAAGCGGACAGACTATAGGACATCAGTGACACAAAATAATATTAAAGCAAGGGCATTGTATACATCAGAGTCTAGTTTGCTGTGTGAATACTGTACAGGCAATCACAAGTTATGCTTTTGTAAAAAATTTATATTAGAAAATTATGACAAAAGACATGAGTTTGTAGCCAATAATAGAATTTGTTATAACTGTTTGGGCGGTAATCACTCTGTGAAATTTTGCAAAAACCCAACCAATTGCCAGACTTGTAACAGGCGCCATCACTCCCTTCTTCACCCACCAAATACTTCTTTATTAGTTAACCAGGACAATACATTGCCAGAGAATTCACCCAGCACCAATATCAGTAATGATGATCCGATAGTTTCTTGCTTTGGTCACAATAATATTCATAAACAAATATTGCTAGCAACTGCTTTAGTTCGAGCTCAAGGTAGATCAGGTGAGCATCAGGTTATTCGAGCTTTAGTTGATCAAGGGTCACAAGCTTCCTTCTTAACTGAAGCAACAGTTCAACGATTAGGTTTAAAAAGAATTCCTGTGAGAGGAACTATATCGGGACTCGGAGATAATAATTCAGCTGTCTTAAAATATCGGGTTTTGTTGAGAATTCGGTCTATATCTGATCCTAGTTTTGAATTAGAAATTAGTGCTTATGTGTTAAAACAAATAACAAGTTATCTTCCATCCAAAAGGGTAGTTGCGCTAGCTGGTCTTAACTTAAAAAATATATCTTTAGCAGATCCGAATTATGATTCTCCTAATAAAATTGACATTTTATTAGGTGCAGATGTTTATAGTCAGATAATCCAAGATGGCCTGATCAAAGGAGAATCTGGATGTACCGTAGCGCAGCGCACCTCATTGAGTTGGATTTTGTCTGGTCAAGTAAATGCTGTAGATTCTAACCAAAATGTTGTGGCTATGCATGGGTATGTAGAGGACGAAATATTAAAACGTTTTTGGGAATTAGAGTCAGATAAATCCATTATAGGTAAAATTAGAACACCTGATGAAGATAAATGTGAGGCATTTTATACCAGTACAACGCAGCGAGACAAAAATGGTAGATATGTAGTTAGACTTCCATTCCGTGATGATAATCCTCCCTGTAATGGTGGTAATTCTCGTGAAATAGCGATAAAGAGATTGAAACATTTGGAAAGAAGATTTAATAAAAATTCTAAATTAAAAGAGGATTATTCAAATGTTATAAATGAATACTTACATTTAGGCCACATGGAGTTAATCTTGCAACCAGACACAGACATTGATAAATCAGTATATTTACCGCATCATGCAGTTATCCGTGAAGATAAAGCAACCACTAAGACTAGAGTAGTCTTTGACGGCTCATGTAAAAATTCAAATGAAGTTTCTCTAAATGATTGTTTATTGATCGGACCTACAATGCAACCGGATTTAAGAGACCTTATTATTCGCTGGAGGTCATATCCTGTGGTCATCACTGCAGATATTGTTAAGATGTATCGAATGATTAAGGTCTCTGAAGAAGATACCAATTATCAACGCATTGTATGGAGAGAAGATCCTGAAGATAAAATAGAAGATTACAAATTATTAACAGTCACTTTTGGTACTTCATCTGCTCCATTTTTGGCAGTACGCACCCTTCATCAGGTAGCTCATGATGAAGGGGATGGCTATCCTTTAGCAGCCAAAAGAATTGTAACAGACTTTTACATGGATGACTTGATGAGTGGAGGACAGTCAAATAATGAGGTTTTGCAGATTTATAAGGAAATGACAACAGTATTAGGTAATGGAGGATTTATACTACAGAAATGGTCAAGCAATAGAGATAAAATAATTGAAGAGATAAAAACATCACAAGGAAAAATAGAAGAACAAAAGGATAAGTTGGAGATTAAAATAGATAATGTGGTCAAAATCTTAGGGCTTACCTGGTGTAGAGGAGAAGATGAATTCCAGTACTCGGTGTCTTTGCCTCCTGTCTCTGCACCTATAACTAAAAGGAAAATAATATCTGATATAGCTAGGCTATATGACCCACTAGGTTGGATGGCCCCCTGTGTAATAATAGCAAAAATACTTATACAAAAACTATGGTTGGTTGGGATAGCATGGGATGATGAAGCACCTAAAAATATATTACAGGAATGGTTGGCTTACCGTGATGAATTATTGCAATTGAAAAAATTTCGAATTCCTCGATGGTTGCACATAAATACCAATACTTCCTGTATTGAATTGCATGGTTTTTGTGATGCATCTCAGGCAGCCTATTCAGCTGTTGTTTATATTAGGACAATTGATAAGTTAGGAGAAATCAATGTATCAATAGTAGCAGCACGAACGAAAGTAGCGCCAATCAAGCAAATCAGCATACCTCGTTTAGAGTTATGTGGAGCGGTATTGTTAGCTAAGTTAATTACAGAAGTAGCAAATATTTTGGATATTCCTGTAACTAATTTAAAGGCTTGGACAGATTCCACAGTGGTTTTGGCTTGGTTGAACAAACATCCTAGCAACTGGAAGACGTTCGTGGCAAATAGAGTTTCAGAAATTTTGACAGTTCTTGATTCAACTCATTGGTATCATGTTGGCAGTAGGGAAAACCCCGCTGATTGCGCCTCACGGGGCTTGAATCCAACATTGTTTACTGAAAATGATTTATGGAAACATGGCCCACTCTTTTTAAAGAAGGACATTATTGATTATGAAAAACTAAAGGATAATAGTACTAAGCTAGAAGAATCGGTGAGAATTCATTCACATGCAACTTCAATTGATTATTCAATCTTAGATAGGTATTCAAAATTAAACAAATTGCTAAGAGTAGTTTCTTTTTGTAGACGGTTTCTACGACGTTCTCATTCCAATATTGTACACAAGAAGGAGCTGGATGACGCTTTAAAGTGTTGTGTGAAAATGTGTCAGTCAAAGCATTTTTCTTTAGAGTTGGCTGAAATAAATAAGCATGGTTGTATTGAGTCTAAATCCAGTAAAATTATTGCATTAAGTTCATTTATAGATCAAGAAGGTATACTTAGAGTTGGTGGCCGAATAGATCAATCTAATTTGGATCTATGTGTAGTACATCCTATCCTTTTGCCGCATGATTCTAATTTTACGCATTTGATTATCGATGATGCGCATTACCAAACGTTACACGGCGGCCCAACTCTAATGCTAAATTATTTGCGCTCCGCATACTGGATAATTAGAGCTAAAAACGTGGTCAAGCATTACGTACGTCAATGCGTCACCTGTGTACGACAAAAGGCCCTAACTCAAACACCATTTATGGGTTCTTTGCCTGCTGCGCGCGTGACGCCGGCTAGAGCATTTTTAAGAAGTGGTGTTGATTACGCGGGCCCTATTAATTTAAGAACGTCTAAAGGTCGTGGACATCATTCTTATAAGGGTTATGTTTGCCTTTTTGTTTGTATGGTAACTAGAGCGGTACATATTGAGGTTGTGAGTGATTTATCATCCAAAGGATTTTTGGATGCATTTCGTCGTTTTGTTTCCAGAAGAGGGCACTGTTCAGAGTTGTATAGTGATAATGGAACAAATTTCGTTGGAGCAGAGAAAGAATTAAAAAATCTATTTGTTTATGAGAAATCTTCTATGCTAGAAGAAGTAGTTGAAAGTCTAGCGTCTAACCATACTACTTGGCATTTTATTCCCCCGCGGGCACCTAACTTCGGAGGACTATGGGAGGCGGGAATTAAAGCCACTAAATTTCATATTAAAAGAGTAATTGGCGACAGCACTCTAACATATGAAGAAATGTCCACTCTCTTAAGCCAGATCGAGGCATGTCTTAATTCACGCCCTATATCTATAATAAGCAATGACCCAAATGAATACTTACCTTTGACACCCGGGCATTTTCTGATCGGTGAATTGCGGCACTAGGGGTTTTCGTAGCTGTCCTCCCCAGATTACCGCAGGTAGGTATGGGTCCTAAATAAAAAAACACCTTGTAAAGAACAAAGTAATTTATTTACTTAATAAGCCCTAAAATCTTTGCGGCCGCCTCGCGTCTCAGAATGAGGGGAATAAGTGAAGGGGGAACACTGGCCTGAATATACGCATCCCCCGGTGACCGCTGGCACAAGCGTCTCCTGGCTCAGTCTGTCGATGCCAGTCTAGGTTTTGCAAGCGGAGATAGACGTAGCTCAGCAACAACAGCAAGCTTGTCTTCCAATGATAGCCCAAGCAGGTAGGTAGGTGTAGACTTAGGTCCTGGAATGCCAGAAACAAGGTGCCTTAGCAGGGCGTCACCGAACACGTTGAACGGTCCAAAGGTCACAGTGTCCCAATAGAAAGGAAAATGGGCAGTGCTAGCGTTAGAAGCTAATAGAAACACTTTAGAACACCTTACACTAGTTTCACTATTAATATAATGCAAAGGAACTTACCCCAGCGGAATCTCAAGAACAGTTTACGATCTTTTTAATATAGGATTTTAGGAGCGAGTGACGCAGCCGTCACGTCCAAGTGTCCGTATCGCTCTGAGGCAGGGGATTTCCGAGCGCACCCGAATGAACGATTCGACGGCACTCGGCCGTCGTCGGCGGTGATGCCCGTAACAGCCGAAGCGCGCGCGCAACCATTCGCTTGAATTTGCAAAATATCAATAATTTTCTTTTTAAATGTTTAGATTATATGTTAGGTTTTATTGTAAATAGGCTAGATTAAGTTTTTATTTTTCTTTTATATTTTTATTTAATATATTCTTAGGTTAATTAATTTTACAACGTTACAGTACCCCGGGTCAAAGCGAAGGATTTTGCGTGCTAACATGCAAAATCCGCTGAACTACAAAACTAAACTAACCATTACTACAATCATCCTTCACTTTCATACTTCACGCTTAACATAAGGAACATAATGTCATCAGATCTCATTCAGGTATGATCCAAGACCCTTTTTCAAAGAGAAACAATTGTAAGATCAATTGTGCTCATATAGTTAGTTTCAACGTTCTCAATATTAAATTTCTTATTGAGTACGTAAAGTTTATATCGTAAGTTATTAAATGATAGTACTGATATAAATAACGTTATAATATATTTTAGTTTATATTTTATAGTTAGTAAGTTTTATGTCTTTTATATGATAAGTTCCTAGATATTTACCTTTCATATCCTCTAGTTCATAAACAAGTGGAGACTTTTTGTTTATAATTTTAGATTTAACAAATTTAGGGGCTAGTTTTTTATTAAAATATTTGTCTTTGTCACTTTGATAGAATGTCCTACTCCATACAAAGTCACCTAATTGGAACTCAGCAGGTTTCCTACGTAAATTATATTGAGTACAATTCCTACTGTGGGCTTGTAGAAGCAAGGATTGCACCTTAGCAAAGGTATTAGATAAGGTACCTTTAGTCTCCGCGTAGTGATCACGAGGTTGAAAAATAAGATCATCGTCGTTTTCAGTATCGATGTAGTATGAACCACAAGTAACCAACTCACGTCCATAAACCAAAAATGACGGAGTAAAGCCAGTAACTTCGTTCACGGAACTATTTACAGCAAATTGAATTTTTGGTACTAGTAAATCCCAGACTCGTTGGTCGCTAGAAATGAATGTCGATATAGCCGTCATGATAGTTTTGTTGTAACGCTCCACTGTATTAATATGTGGTGAGTATTTGGGAGTAAAGTGTAATTTTGGAACCTTATATTTTTCGAACATCTGCTTTAGGGTAGCGCTTACAAATTGTTTACCGTTGTCGAGAATTACTGTAGAAGGAATACCATGTATTAGGAATACTTGATCCTCTAAAATTCTAGTTACGGTTTCAGCAGTTGCACGTCTTATTGGGAATAGTAGGCAATACTTACTAAAACAACACGTGACTACCAATATATAACAATTTTGCTTCCTAGTTTGCGGTAGAGGTCCTACAAGGTCTACGCTGATAGTTTGGAACGGCCTCGAGCAACGCTTAGGCCGACCCATTTCACCTAATGGAGCATGGTTTTGATGTTTGTGTGCTATACAAGTGTCACACGCAGATATAGTTTTCACGATATCAGAATGCATACCCGGCCAATAATATCGTAAGCTTACTCGTTTAAAAGTTTTGAATATTCCAAAATGACCAGCTGTAGGTTCTGAATGGTTTTTTAGTATAGTGTCTTGTCTAGACTCGGAAGGAATGACTTCTTTCCATTCAAAGTCCTTGTGCAATGGATGTTTAGTCTTCATAAACCGAAACAGACGGCCGTTTTTAATGGAGTAATTAGGAAACGATATAGGAGAACTTTGGCAACCGTGCCAAATATTTAGGTACCATTGATCACTAGTCGTAGGAACTGAAGTAGAAGTATTAGTAGGGGTATTGTCAATGGCAGAGACTTGACATGCTCGAGATAAAGCGTCAGGTATAATATTGTCAGCACCGCGGCGATGTCTAATTTCAAAATTAAAAGTAGACAATCTTACACCCCAACGAGCTAATCGTCCTGTCGGGTTATTTAGGTTCAGAAACCACTTAAGAGCTGCATGGTCAGTGTAGACTATAAATTTATTCCCGTTGTCGAGATAGCATCTCCAGTGTTCTAGTGCCACCAATACAGCTAGGGCCTCTCGTTCTGTAATACTGTAGTTTTTCTCAGCACCCGTCAAGGTCCTACTTGTGTACGCTACAGGATGCTCGACTCCGTTTATGGTTTGGGTTAGTAAGCCACCAACACCATAGTCGCTTGCATCTGTATGCACTTCAAAGGGTAGGTCAAAATTAGGGCACGAAAGGATTGGGGCAGTAACCAACAGTTCTTTAAGTTTAGAAAAACACTCATCAGCTTCTTTCGACCAAACAAAAGGGTTAAGCTTTTTGTTGGTAGCAGTGAGCTTATTTAGGGGTCCTGCTATGGTACTAAATTGAGGAACAAATTTACGGTACCATGAAGCTATACCAAGAAAACGTTTCACCTCTTTTTTATTAGTAGGTGTAGGATAATTGACAATAGTCTCAATTTTAGCAGGGTCAACATGTAATCCCTTAGAATTAATTACGTAGCCCAAGTACTTCAATTCACTTCGGAAAAATACAGATTTCTCAAAATTGATTGTTAAATTTGCTAAAATTAATTTTTTATATACTTTTAGAAGTAAGGAAATATGAGACTCGTAATCCGGGCTCACAATAACTATGTCATCGATATAAACGAAGACAGAGTTTTCAAATTCAGGGCCGTAGAACAATGTATCAACTAGTCTCTGTTGAGTAGCGGGAGAGTTGGTCAGACCAAATGCCATCGTTACGAATCTGAAGGTTCCGCGACGAGGAATATAGAACGCAGTCTTGTTTCGGTCACCCTCTGCGATAGGTATTTGCCAAAAAGCTTTAGATAAATCTATGCTGCTTAGGTACTTAGCGTTCTTAAGATTATCTAAAATTTCGGAAATGTACGGTAGTTTGTAGGCGTCTTTCTTAGTTACCGAGTTAAGTCTGCGACTATCAAGACAAAACCTCAGTTTACCGTCTTTTTTAGGAGTTAGCAACACGGGAGAAGACCAGGGGCTTTCACACTCTTCAACAACACCCAAAGCCAACATTTTGTCAAGTTCATCAGACAAAATGCGCTGATTTTCTGGTGAAATACGATAATATCTTTGCCTGATAGGTAAGGCGTCACCAGTGTCAATGTAGTGTGTTATGAGATTAGTTCTTCCTAGACCTCGCACCTCAGTAGAAATGCTCCTAAACTGATCTATGACATTGTCAGCAGTTACACGTTGAGGTTCGGTTAGTTCATGATAGGGCTGTAACTTACTAGACGGTTCAGTAGTGGTTGAGATTTCATTTAAATCAGATATTCCATTACAGAGTGATATAGAGTTATGATGTTTAGGGAATAAGTTAAATTTTGTCCAAAAATCAAAGCCAAGTATCAAATTTAATTTTACCGAAGGGACTATGTAAACTTTAATAATATGGAATTGATTTTCAAAATGAATAGGAAGAAAAACATATCCTTCAGCAGATAATTGCTCTCCTCCAGCAGCTGTAAATGTTTTACTAGTATCAGTTTGAACAGTAAGATCCAAAGAAGTAAGATGTTTATGAGAATTATTGCCGAGAATAGTAACTGTAGATCCGGAATCCAGTAAACCAACAAGTTTAGCGTTTCCTACTTTAATTGTAGCGTACGGACGCAAATTATCCGAAGTGTTTTTGTTAAAGACTGTTGTAATAAAATAGCTGGAAAAATAAACTCTAATAGTTGAAAGCCAATCTTGCCATTCATCGCTATTGAATTTTTCATATTTATTTGTAGCTTTAATAGCATTATTATTATTATTACAGCAGCCCTCACTTATTAGTTTTTTGAGTGACATTTAGTACAGTCAGGGTATTTATAATTTTTGGTTCCACATTTGAAGCAGATGGGGAATCGCTCAGCAGAACATTCGCCCAACGAATGTGTAGAAGTTCGACAACGTGGACAAAAGATTTTTTTAGTGTTTACATTTGTATCTATAGCAGCTAAATTATTTGAGTGTTTGTTAGTGTAGTTATTATTAAATTGATTTTTGTTACTGTAGTTAGTATTATTGTGTTGATTTTTATAATTAGTTTTAGAAAAAGTTTGATTTTGATTGCTTTTAGGATAGTTAAAGTTACTTTTGTATTGATTAGTGAATTTAGATCTACTAGTGCTTGGTTCAGAAAATCTTGTAAATGCTAGGTCTGGAGCTAATGTACCACTAGACACACTAGGTGGCTCTTTAAATTGTAAGGTCAAGGACTGAATTTTCTCAAAGTTCTTACACACCTCTTTTAGATTTTCAATTGTATCAATAGAAGTAGTGTTGGAAGCTAAAACAGTTGCGTAACAAGGCCTAATATTATGCATAAGGATGCTTAGCTTATCGTGTTCGGAGACGTTGTGAGAAAGTCTAGAGAACAATTCGGTCATTTTAGCAAAGTAAATGGTAATGCTTTCAGTTTCACCCTGAGTTCTATTACGGATTTCACTGAGTAGCCTATAATCGTAATCAAATTGACTGAAGTCATTAATAAGTAATTTCATTAATTCATCCCAAGTGGAAACCGAATGTTTTATGCTACGATACCAATGTAAAGCATCTCCTGTAAATACTTCCGTGGCATAGGACAATAATTTGGATGAGCTAATATTTCTAGCGATTCGATACTCTTCTACTCTCTGTCTAAAGGCATGGACACAAGATTTGCCGTTATACTTTATTTTTTGAAGATCATTAATATGCAAACGATCGCAATTCACTGAAACGCTAGGTACGTTATCCGATACAGGCGAGGATTGCTCTACCGCTTCCACAAGCTCACTGGTAGGTTCAGTAGATTTATTTATTACATTTAATTTGTTTATGTAGGTAGCTACATTTTTTGTTAACGTTTTGACTTTTTCATTAATTTTAGAATCAGAGCAATCAATACGTTTTAGACGATGGTATAAGTGATTACTGAGTGCTGTAGTACGTTGCAAAAGATTGTAATCATACTTATCTTCAAGAGATTTCATACGAGATGATAGTTCACTCAACGAGGTAATAATACCAGTAATGTCTGTGTCTGGGTCTATACCCGATTCACCAATATCAGAAGTTGGTATCAGAGGAGTTAATTTATTTATTTGTTTGCGAAGTTCAAGCACGGTTGACGCAGGCTCTTCACCCCTTATAAGCACCTCATAACTAAGCTCATTTTTATTTAGTAAAAAGAATTTAATTGGGTAAGTTCCCATTATTATATGAAGTTTACGTTAGGTACAATAAAATCAACTAATTTCTCAATAGATGGTGTTCTTTACAACTCAGAATACTACAAATAGCTACGTGTAGGTGATAGAAAAGAATAAAGAAAGAATATAGTGATAGATAAAAGAAAAAATAAAATGAAACAAAAGAAAAGAAATGAAAGTAAAAGATTTAGGAAATCAACCAAAATAAAAACAGAAGGTACGTTACTTGCGAACTGTTACGTAAAACGATAGAAAAAGTATATTAACAGACTTCAAAAAAAAACTTCAACTTTTTTTTTTTATTCACAGTACCTTTTGAAATTTGGTGTTTCAATCATAAATATAACTGTTTGAAGTATAAGGTATAAATAAATTGGTTTTATTAGACTAAAACTTATCTCTATTTTTTTTTTTTTTTATATGAGTACTTTACAATCCTATTCTTTATTATTTAACAACAACAATATGATACGTAACAGTTACAACAATTAATAGATGTTAAAGTTAAGAAATAGGAATTTAGTAACAATATAAGATCAGAATTATGTACGTACCAGTTCGCCGTTGATAATCACCTCACGTTCACAGCTCCAATTCACAGCTAGAGTATTTAAAACGGCTAGACACTTAGGAAAGTCTGAGACGCGATTAGGCCACAAAAGAAACACGTTAAAGGCGCCACTGCGGCACTAGGGGTTTTCGTAGCTGTCCTCCCCAGATTACCGCAGGTAGGTATGGGTCCTAAATAAAAAAACACCTTGTAAAGAACAAAGTAATTTATTTACTTAATAAGCCCTAAAATCTTTGCGGCCGCCTCGCGTCTCAGAATGAGGGGAATAAGTGAAGGGGGAACACTGGCCTGAATATACGCATCCCCCGGTGACCGCTGGCACAAGCGTCTCCTGGCTCAGTCTGTCGATGCCAGTCTAGGTTTTGCAAGCGGAGATAGACGTAGCTCAGCAACAACAGCAAGCTTGTCTTCCAATGATAGCCCAAGCAGGTAGGTAGGTGTAGACTTAGGTCCTGGAATGCCAGAAACAAGGTGCCTTAGCAGGGCGTCACCGAACACGTTGAACGGTCCAAAGGTCACAGTGTCCCAATAGAAAGGAAAATGGGCAGTGCTAGCGTTAGAAGCTAATAGAAACACTTTAGAACACCTTACACTAGTTTCACTATTAATATAATGCAAAGGAACTTACCCCAGCGGAATCTCAAGAACAGTTTACGATCTTTTTAATATAGGATTTTAGGAGCGAGTGACGCAGCCGTCACGTCCAAGTGTCCGTATCGCTCTGAGGCAGGGGATTTCCGAGCGCACCCGAATGAACGATTCGACGGCACTCGGCCGTCGTCGGCGGTGATGCCCGTAACAGCCGAAGCGCGCGCGCAACCATTCGCTTGAATTTGCAAAATATCAATAATTTTCTTTTTAAATGTTTAGATTATATGTTAGGTTTTATTGTAAATAGGCTAGATTAAGTTTTTATTTTTCTTTTATATTTTTATTTAATATATTCTTAGGTTAATTAATTTTACAACGTTACAGAATCATTACTGAGTGTCCCCTGCTTTAATTACGAAAACGCAACTATAAGTTCTTTGAAACGATGGCAATTAGTTCAAAAAATGCTGCAAACTTTTTGGCGCCGTTGGTCAAACGAGTATTTGAATCATTGTATGCAGAGGTATAAGTGGGTGAACAAGGTGCCGGAACCGGAGGTCGGTAGTATCGCATTAATTAAGGAGGATGATTTACCTCCAACTAGATGGCTTTTAGGCAAAATAGTGGAAAAACATACAGGTTCTGATAAGGTAACTCGTGTAGTTACTTTGCGCTGTGGTAATGGTTCGTACTTGAAACGCCCCGTTTCCAAGCTGTGTTTTTTACCTGTCAATTAAAATCATTTGACGATGCATGAAGCATGTTAAAATATTTGTTCTTATAAGTTAACATTATCTCTTTTTTACATTATAAATTTTAGAGTATTAATTTAACTCTTTACATTTCAAGTATTGCTATCTCAAAAGAGGTATAATTAAGATTTATATAGATGCCTGATTACATGCAATTGTAATGTTGTTTTATTATAATTTAGTAGTTTATTTGTTTGCTGTTAAGCAAACAAACAAACAAGCATTTAATTGTATTAGATTTTCTGTTTGTTAAGAGACTACAACTCACCAAGGAGTAAGATCATCTGCTACGCTGAAACTTCACGGTGGGCGGATAGTTAGGAAAGGACATTCTGTCCTTGGTGGGCGGTATGTCCAAAGCCGAAGTTATAAAAAAAAAAAAACTTTCTGACTGCCGCGCTTTTGGCTGTCAATTGTAAAAATCTTTTCACAATTTTGTTCGGTTTATGAGTTCTTGTAAAAACAGTACGTAAATAAAAGTGTAAAAGTGCTTATAAGGTGGTTTTCTTGTTAAAAGCAGCAAAAACAATAGTTTTGAAGTGAAAGGTCTAAGTCGTGCGAGCAGTGCTTTATACACTATATTTAAATAAAACAATTTTAATACGGTTTTTATCGCGTTTATTACATTATTTATACACCTAACGTTTTAAGCATTTTACAGTGTTCGTGATTGCAGGTAGACTAAGTTGACATTTGTCTAGTATGTTATAAGATCTGCAAAATTTACCGCCTAAAATAATCGTCTAAAATATTACTAGCGCATAAAATATATATCAAAACGTTTTGATAATCCTCAAGTCCTTGCAAAAGAAAACAGATACATTCCAAGAATGCGTGAGGCTATTGAAATTAAAAAACATCCTAATTTCAATAGAGAGGACGGTTGGCAGTTACCACCACCTTGGGATCCAGTCATCAATTTAATCAAATCAATCAAACTGCAAGACCTTCAGACACCGTGAGCCAATACTGCGTACATCGGGAACGTTATCAATGAATATTTTAGGCGGTAGATTTTGCAGTTCCTATAAAGTACTAAACAAATGTCAACTTAGTCTACCTGCGACCGCGAACACTGTAAAGTGCTCGAAACGTTAGGTGTATAAATAAGGTAATAAAAGCGATAAAACCGTATTAAAATAATTTTATTTAAATGTGTAACAATCGCGAAAACATAGAATAAGTCTATATTTAAAACTGCACATTAGTCTAAGTGTCATGATCATCATCAGGTCTTTTTTTGTGTCAATTGCAGGAGCACGCCCCTTTCTTTACTACCAGAGCCATATATTAGTCAGTCAGAGCAGTCAGAGAATTTGGCCTACACTCTCCACGCTAGCCAGACGGGTTGAAAAGGTCTCTTTGGTGTTTTTATGCAATAAGAATTTAAAATTGCGTTGTATTTAATAATCAGATGAAATTAAATAATTGTTTGGTTCATGTTTATCACATTATAGTATTCGGTAGCCCGTATTTGTATTAGTATTGTATCGTAGTATTTGATAACCATGCTTTGAAAGTTGCTGTTAAAAATGCTGTTTTAGAATACCCTTTCGCATTTATAAAAATTTCTATGCTCAGACATTTAAGTCAAATTCTTTTTATATTTGAGGCACCTATTAGATAATACAATTTATTTAACGACCGCCCTTCTCTCGGTAAATGAACAAAGACTTCGATATTAGCAACGAAATAACTTTAGATTTACCAATGCTGTTCTCATTGGATGCCCAATGAAATAAACTATTAAATGATTACTCTTAACACTAAGTTTTATCTTAATGACTACAATAAAACCAACAAGCTCAAGTCAACCTTTCAATATTTCAAAGTTGTTTTCATGTTGAATGTTTTAATATATCTAGGCTAACATTATAAAGCCCCTCTTTATAATGTTAGCCTAGATATATTAAAACATTCACAACATTTGTGTTTCTTTGTAATGCTTATACTCAAAACGTCGAGACTGATTGAAAAAAATATCAGAAGCGAGAAACAAGCCTTGTATTATTTAAAAAAAAAACATTGGTGGTTTTCGAAAATTGCATTAATAACTCCGGTTACGACAGACGGGTATTGCCAGGGGCCCTGGAATTCTTTGTGATAATAGTTACCTCTATCAATTAAGGATATATCCAGTTATATCCTCACCTTAGATGCTTCGTGAGCAGACTCCATAGTACGAAAATCAGCTCCGGGAACATCCTAAGGCTGAATCGCGGGCCACCATCCAGACGAGTCACCAAATTTATTTTTAAGCTGTCTTAGCATTATCTTGTTTTATTTTCAGCCAAGATACTCCAAAAACCCGGGTCCGGAGGCCGGATTTTGTCCCTAAATAGACCGAGCAGACTCTGACGAAGGCAAAACTGAAACCTGGCGGACGAAGGCGCGGAAAACAGCTAGTAAAGAATGAATACGAGTGAGATGTTTTTATCTCTTACGGGGTAGACAAGCAACTGGTTAGAGGACCGATAAGTACACTGACAAAGAATATAGTGCATATAAATATATCCCAAAAGTGAGAATAAGGATCAAATTCTATATTAATATTTAATTTTTGCTATCTAAGCCAGCAGAGATGCCATATGAAAATATTGTATTTTAAAGTGCATATTAATTAAGTAAGTAGCTCAATATTATAAAGCATATAAATTAAAACTGATAACACTTAGTTTATCTTAATGGCTGCTATTAAACATCGAAAGAGCGTGGGTCAGCTATTCAATATTTCAAGATGGTTGTTTGGCGCGTTGTGATTTATTTAGCGCCTTTTCAATTAAGTGCATCCAATCAACACTGATCTTTACGGGGCCAGACGTTTTTTGACAATAATGAAAATAAAAAAATGCTCTTAAACAGACCTTGAAAGAATGTCCAGTATTTTATCCAGAAGCTCGATAAAATGAAGTACATAAATTATAAGTGTTAACACTAGGGTTAGTTTAATGACTGCTATAAAGCATCCATCGAGCGCATGTTTGCCAGTTGCCACTCAATATTTCAAAATGGCTTCTCGGCACGTCGTGATTTATTTAACAATACTCTGACTACTCTGGCTAATATATGGCTCTGGTGGTACAGAGAGGGTCATGTTCCTGCAGTTTACACATGTTTATAAAGCTTGACGCCTTTTAACAATGATGGAAATGACAATTCAATACGATAGTTCACTTTTCACTACATATTATAAAACAAAGTCCTTCGCCGCGTCTGTCTGTCTGTCTGTCTGTCTGTTCGCGATAAACTCAAAAATCCATGCAGTAGGGATTTTCATACGGTTTTCAACAGTAGATAGGGTGATTCATGAGGAAAGTTTTAAGGTATAATACATGCCCGGGCGCAGCCGGGGAGGGCTGCTAGTAATGGATAAAAAATAATTTGGTAATGAATCGTACGACGAAGATTATATTAAAATATAAAGTGAAAAAAAAATGCTCAAGAAAAGACATCGATGTATTTTTAGGTAAGTATTTTATTAAAAACTCCATTAAAAAAGCACATAAATTATGACTGCTATGCTAACTAGTGTTAGGTTAGCTTAATAACTGCTTTAAAGTATCCATCGAGAGCATGTTTCAATTAAATATTTCAAGATGGCTTCTTGGCACGTCGTGACTTATTTAGCAACTCATCAATTAAGTGCATCCACTCGATTCACATGTTAATAAGGTCAAGCGTTTTGTTACAATAATGGAAATATCAAATCATTGTCACGTTCATCATCATCATTTTTATCGGGTCTTTTTTAGTTTTATTTCGCTTGTGTTTCCTAAGTCGCCTTCTCAGACAGAAACCACACGGCATTACTTCTCAATCCCTTGTGAACGAGACATAGCTATCTATGTTTTTCCAGTGAAATTTCACTGATTGTAGATGTGGATACAAAAACTGCCAGACTGAAATAGAACTGGGCGGGATAATTCCGTCGAAGGCGCACAGAAAATAGACAAAAATAACAACGTTTTAAAGTAAAGGTACAGCCAGACCGAAAGAGCAAAGAATAGAGACTAGTGAAGAAGAAATCGTAGTCTGTCCCCAGAAGTAAGAAAAAAGTGCGTGTCGGGCCACGCGCAGTGTAGGGTTCCGTAGTTGCGAATGACAACTTTGAGTTCACACTGTTCACACTCGCACCTCACAGTTTAACGACCAAAAACATCTAACAATGAAAATTGTATGAAATTTTACATTTTCGAAAACATTTTATAACTTTTTAGTTTGTACTTATTACTCAGCTCTGATAGTTTTCCTTTCAACTTCAGTATATATACTACTGCTTTAATTTTTTTCTCGTATCTATATATAACCGTTTAGCAGATAGAGGGGGGGGACACGTACCTCTAACAAAAATTCGCACTTTAAAACCAAATATTTCGGAAACGGATCCCTAAATCGAAAAATGGTGTTCTCAACCTCACAATATTATAACTCACTCACTCTAACCTCATACCCACACGATGGGTAAATAGAGAAAAAATAAATACTCCCGATTTTTTTCTACCACTTTTTTGGCATGATTAATATACATACCTATACCAAATTACAGCTTTCTAGTACTTATAGTCTCTGCGTAAAACCGCGGATGGACAAATAGACAGACAGACTATAAGGGTTCCTTATTTACTACGGAACCCTAAAAAACCTTTAGACGGAAGGCGACATAGGAAACACAAGCTACACAATGGTTCAAAGAGACCTTCTCAACCAGTCTAGCCAGCGTGGAGAGTTTTAGGTCAAATCCTCTGACTGCTCAGGCTTATATATGGCTCTGGTAGTACAGAGAGGGAAAGGATTCTAAAAAGACCTGATCATGATTTACAATGTAATGTAATAAAATAATGAGTTAAATATCGAATTTTTTTGGTAGTTTATGTAAAGTGATAAAAAAAGAATCTTATCATGTTTACATAACTACTCATAAACGAGGTACTTTATATAAAAGAAATCAAAAGTTTGGAAGTATCCTAATTTCATAATTATACTCAAAATATTTATGTATTAAATATAGAAAAGCTTCCTGAGAAAATGTACTGTCCGTCACCAAACTGTTTTAATAGACCATTAATTGCGACAATAACAGACAAACGTAGCGGCAATATTTTTGAAAGGTCTAGTTCTCATAGTTTTAATGTCACTGCCCAAATAGTGGGTGAGTCGGTGCGGATTACTGAGGTGTTACAGTGATGTAATTAGGATGACAATACAAACACGCATTGCTGGGTTGCGTAGGCGCAATTGTTCAAAATAAAAAATCTAGTTCTTTTATTATTCAAAACATTAAACAATAAAACTAACTTATATGAACTAAAAACTAACAATTAAACCTACCTAAGAAATAAAATGACTTATAAATAAAACCTAGCTAAAAATAAATAAAACTGGCCAAGTGCGTGTCGGGCCAAGCGCAGTGTAGGGTTCCGTAGTTGTGAATGACAACTTTGAGTTCACACTATTCACACTCGCACCTTACAGTTTAACGACCAAAAACATCTAACAATGAAAATAGTATGAAATTTTACAGTTTATAAGTTGGTTGCCTATAACTTTTTAGTTTGTACTTAGAACTCAGCTCTGATAGTTTTCCTTTAAACTTCAGTATATATACTACTGCTGTAATTTTTTTCACGTATCTATATATAACCGTTTAGCAGATAGAGGGGGGGGACACTTACCTCTAACAAAAATTCGCACTTTAAAACCAAATATTTCGGAAACCGATCCCTAAATCGAAAAATGGTGTTCTTAACCTTACAATATTTTTGAAAGACCTATTTAACGATACCCAACACGATGGGTTTGTATATGTAACTACGAAGTATAGCTATTCTGAAGCGTTTTTAAGGCAACGCAAGCGGGTTTCTGTCTATTATTTCGCCTATTTAAATTATGCTTTATTGGTAATATCAAAATCTAAAACAAATACACCCCCATTTTCAATACATTTGACTATATTTTCAAGGTAAGTATCATAAAAAACCTAGTTAAATATGTTCAATGTATATCCTAATAAGCCTGCCGGTCATAATACTGCATGGTAACGATCAGTTAGCTTGCTCTATGTGTGTAGCTTGTAGAAAAAGCAATTTTATTGCTTTATGAATTTTGAGTACTGTAATAAAAAGATATTAATCTGGTATGGCCATATCGAGAGAAGGGATGCCGATCACCTGGCTAAAAGGATGCTGCACTTAAATGTGTCAGGACAAAAAGGAAAGGGAAGGCCGAGAAAGTCGTGGAGGGCATGTGTGAGGAATGATATGAAGGAACGGGGAGCAAGTGCCGATATGGTTGGTAACAGGAAACTTTGGAGAGAGTTGACATACAGAGCCGACCCCAAATAGGGAAAAAGGCAAGGAAGAAGAAGAAGAATAAATAAATAAATAAATAAATAATAAATAAATAAATATATACGGACAAATCACACAGATTGAGCTAGCCCCAAAGTAAGTTCTTATGAAAGACTTGTGTTATGGGATACTAACTCAACGATAGAATATTTTATAACAAATACATATATAGATAAACATCCAAGACCCAGGTCAATCTGAAAAAGATCGTTTTCCATCTTGACCTGACCGGGAATCGAACCCGGGACCATCCGTGTCGCAGGCAGGCGTGATGACCGCTGCGCCACGAAGCTCGACGATATAATAAAAAGATATCAAGCATAAGTAAAATAAACATGACTATAATAATCATATATATTCCAGTATACTATAGACTATAAACTTCCATGCTGGTTTGTGAGATAAGGAAAAACATAGAATATACCAGCTGCCTTTCTTCCCGCGCAGACCGTGAAAAACGGTCATGGGATTGGACGAAAATCTAAGAAATCACGTTATAGGCGATGCGGCTAGCAACCATCACTATTTTGATTCAGCTTCCCACCTTATTACACACTAACACGCTAAACGTGGCCCTATGGGTTTTATGACCTTGGGCTCTGTCTAAGGGATAAAGTGATAAGTGATAAGACATCATAATATGTATTTATAATAAACATAAAATCAATAGAAACTCACTATATAGTCTCATGTGA
The DNA here is from genome assembly GCA_963082605.1 of Rhodophaea formosa. Taxonomy (NCBI): domain Eukaryota; kingdom Metazoa; phylum Arthropoda; class Insecta; order Lepidoptera; family Pyralidae; genus Rhodophaea; species Rhodophaea formosa. Next base: position 7,916,159 of record OY720208.1, on the reverse strand, counting down.
ACGATCTCTTACCAAATGTTAAGGAGGTTCCAAAGTGGAGCCCGATGGTCCAGTGGGTGTGAGCTCTATGAGCGCTTACGTATGTTAAGCAACCCCTGGTGCATTCCCTACTTGGATGGGTGACCGCAAGTGGCATAAAAATATCTCGAGCTCCTCCGTGCTTCGGAAGACACGTTAAGCCGTTGGTCCCGGCTGTCATCGTTGATGGCAGTCGTTAAGCTTTGTCAGATGCCTTAAGGCAGCTTGAAAAATCCGACACCAGTGTTGGCCACTTACACATACGAAAAACAAACCAAATGTTAAATGTCATAATCAATTTAGTTCTTACACTAAGGTACATGAGAAAGTGACTTATGACCTTTCTCATGTTATACGGTTTTGTTCACAGCGATAAAAAATCAATCAATTATTATTAAGACAAAAAGGAACATACAATTAAACACGTCTTAAAACATGGCTTCAAAGGAACGGCCTCAGTAGCATAGTGGTTACACGCATGCCTGCGGTGGAACCAGGTTCTATTCCAAGTGTGGGTAAATAGGAGTACTTCAATTGACGGGTCTGCGTCTGAGAATTGGATACAAGCAGGCAGCTGGCTGTAAAAACTTTAACTCACAATATGAATGCTGTCAGAATAGCAAAATCCAGGGTCTGACGCATCACGTGTCCAATTGATGTATTCCGCTTTTAGAAGTCGGTTTAAAAACAACATATCACATTGTATCTCAAGTTGATGGTCACATTCAAAAATTTAACAAAAAACAAAATTAAAAACACGATATGCCATAGTTTCGCTCGAGTCAATGTTATTATTCTAACAAAGCCTCATATCAAGCCCATCTCTTCTTCTTCCTCGCATCAATCTTCTAACAAAACTGTTCACTATTTATTATATTCAAAATAAAGTATATAGTCTATAGTCTTTTCAATGGCATAATTAAAAACACGACATAACATAGTATCAATCGAGTTATATAAGTATTCCTTATATTTTACAAATCCCTTCTTCTTCGCCTCTATCTACAAATAATGTGTACAGAAATTTAGATCCTATGATAAAATATTGCTTATACATATAGATATTGTTTATACAATGTTGTTTAGTATATGTATAATAAAATTATGTATATTTGTAAGTAAGTTTATTATTATATAATTTTATATATAAGTAAAGATTTTATCTACAGCTCTGCACTAACTCTGCACTTACTTCTGCTTCTTATTTTATTATTTAATTAATATGATAAAAATTAAGTCACCTAACCCACGTCTTCATGGCACCAGCTGAAAATCAGCGCTGTAGCACCCCGCTAGCAGCATAAAGCTGAGCTGGCCACCTTTTCGTCAATTTTTATTTTAAATTTGCTTAGAATTGCTAATGATTCATTTGTTGTTAGATATGTATTTTGCTTAGAATAATAAATCTCCAGAAACCGCATTGGCGTATAAAACTGAGGAACAAAAAGATACGCTCAAAGGACCTGAGATACGCTCATGGATCGTCAATTGACATTTGTCATGGCGGCCGGCTAACGTGTCGGCGCTCTTCAATTTTAATTTCATTATGCCGTAATGTGCAGTTCCCACATGCAGAATTGCAACTGGACGTAACAACAAAAATGACGAGATCACATTTCACGTATAATTAAACATCTACGAGCTATTTAAATCATTTACAGATAAAATTTTACAAATATTATTTTGCCAAAGACAATGTCAAGTCCATATGACGTTCATTGTAAAGTGTTGCTGCTCTATAAAATATTTTTCCCCAGTATGTTAAACTTTATTTTAAGATAAAATTTATGTAAGTAGTTTAACTATTAACTAATTATAACGTTTTGAGGTGCATTTAGTCAAATAAAGTATTTAATAAGGAAAATTTTCAGTAGAGTATATTGAATGATCTGATTTATTGTGTTAATTAGGTTATTCATTTTATAAATGTCTCTCAGGAATAACTCAATATTTATTCAAATGTTTTTAGCAGCTTAAAGGAGTATAGATCACAATAGTGACGTCATTTTTGGAATCCATATTGGCGGACGCGACTTTTCATAAATAATCGAGTTGGGTGTCATTTAATAGGTTTTTGGGGTGTAGACGTCAAATATGGAATCCAAGACGATGTAGACGACTTCTCATAAAAAAATTACTTGGGTGTCGTTTTATAGGTTTTTGGGGTGTAGATTTCCAAAATTACTGCTGTTTTGGAAGAATTCCAAACTGGCGCGAAAATCTATTACCTGCAAAACCTGTACAGCGACATCTATGTCGATTTTGCATGAATGATTGCGTCCACCAATATCTTAACTGACATCATTTTCGAAATCTACACCTAAAAATGTACATAACGATACCCATGTTGATTTCGCATGAAAAGTCGCGTCCGCCATCTTGGATGGCAAAACTGTCCTCATATTCGAAATACCCACCCTGAAAACCCCATAGAACGACATACATGTTAGTTATTTATCAAAAGTCGCCTACGCCACTTTGGATTACAAAAGTGACGTCACATTTTAAATTTACACCCGGACAAAACCCATACAACGATATTCATGTCGAGTTCACAAGAAAAATCTGATCCGCCATCTTGAATTTCAAAAATGAGGTCTCTTTTGTGATCTTTACCAGTAGCTATTTGAAAAAATATTCATAAGTCAGGCTGTCTTACGCCAGAGTCGTTTGTCCTAAATATTTCAGGACTAACTAGTATGCACACTTTTGTACGGAAGTGCCGAAATTTATTTTTGTTTTTCGACTGTTATTTTAATTTATGTATACTATAATAAACTATAACCGTAGTTCGATTTATTACGGGTATGTCCCTTCCACGTTGTATAAAAACTACTAACAAATTAACACGAGTGTTGTTAATGTGGTTTCCAGGAAAATGTTGTCACTCTTTTGCAGGTTTTTATAAATATCTAAATGTTATTTTATAGGAATAAGTCGTTATATTACGTTCAAAAATATCACATTAACTTACTATCTGTGAGATTTGTCCGTATATATTTATTTATTTATATTTACTAAAAAAATTACAAATTTTTTTCCCAAGTAAATGGTAAAAACTTATAGTCTAGCAACACTAAGCGGGTGTGAAACGCGCGGGCGCGGGGGGTTATGCCGCGTTTTTGGACTCAGTCTGACGCATTGAAAAATGACAGATGAATCCTTCTGGAGATTTATTATTCTAAGGTATTTTGTCGAATAAAGATTTTCTTTCTTCTTGTTCTCGGCGTCACTTGTTGGTTGACTTGTAGATAATGCCTATTCCGAATATTACTTGATTGAAATTAAGTTTTTAAATAATAAATAGATGCAGCCTGAAAAAGGCCGTCGTGTAATATAAGGAAGATGAGCTTACGTTCCTTTCCGCGTTAGATCTTGTCTGTCACGATTCGTTCGTGAGGGCTAAATACTTTGCACAGCATTATTCAGATGTTTTATAAGTTATCTATCACGTACCTGTTAGTTTGGAATGGTGACATGGTCGTATATAGGCTGATTTTGAACCTATGAGCTATATTGAAATCTCGGAATCAGAATCCCAATTGGAATACAGAATTGCAAGAAAAAAAATATAACGAAAAAAAAATTTGTTCTCCTATACATAAACATACTGTGGGAAGTCAAATTAAATTTTAGTTTTCACCATTTTTTCTAACATTTCTGTATTCCTTTAGGGATTCTAATTCTGAAATTTTAATTTATCTCATAGGTTTAAAATCAGCCTGTATACTGCCAATATACACTTTGTTAAGATGTAAAAGTTTATTTCTTAATTAATTTTATTCGAAATATACGTAATTCGTTTTCTCACAGGTAACATTGTCAGAATATTTCTTGGAGAACATAAAACAAATGAGTACGAATCGACCACTCGCAATTTAGAGAGGTCCGTGATTTTGCTTGTCGATAGGAATGTTTGCGTCTTAATTTTAGGGTTCCGTACAAAAAATGAAAAACGGTTTAGGTATTATGACCATAATTAACGAGAATTTTACAAGAATGCACATTTTCCTATGTAGACGAGTCTAGTCGTTGTTGGCACCAAACTTAATAAATCTATTTGATTAGGTTAGATTAGGTCGAGTAAGTACTTTTCCAAGGGTTCCGTAGTCGAATGGTTAAAAGAACCCTGTCAGTCTGTCTGTATTTCCGCATGTCACTCAATTCCGTAACTACTAAGATTCCAACCAATGTTAAAACTTGGTAGGTAGGTATTCTGCAAACCGCTTTATTTTTTATATAAAAATTAAACAAATAGGAGATTAGCTCCCCATTCATGGAACTGAAAGTAACAAATTTCTAAAGTAAATGTGTGCCCCCTTCCTGTAATTTTTAAAATAAGAGATAGAAATGTCTAAAAAATATAAATGATGTAGATTTCAATATATAACTTCAACAAAAAATTATTTGAGATAGATAAATTTAGCAGTTTTTGCGATATAGCACATTTTCTTACACCATGTCATCACTTTTAGAAACATATTTTTTTTTTGCTGGCGAAAAATTATAGTGGTATTTTAGCTAGGTGTAAGCAATCGTTATGTGGACTAAGGTTCGGCTGGCGCCTATTCCAAAATTAACTGATTAAATTTGTAAATGGTTAAAAGGGGTAATAATAAATTAAATTTATATTATCTACTTTTGAGTTAAAGTTTGTTATGATTAAAGTTGGTTTCCATTTTTTTTTATATAATTTTATTTTTCCCACAGAATAAGAATCTGAAGCAAATATCACCTGATAATTAACAATTGAGAGTATCTCTAGCCGATGTTTAGGTGTTTTATTTATGCCAGGCGCTTAGACTTTTTGCTTGACTTTGGTTCGGTGAAATTGTTTATTGGTCAAGTCGTAAATCTTGAAGGAATAATCATCATCATCATTTTGTGACACGGTAAGTTGACCATGCACACTCTGGTGTCAGAGTTCTTCGGAACAACCTCTCGGCCTCTGACGTGGTGCCTTTAACGACTACCAGATGGCAGCCGGGACCAACGGCTTAACGTGCCTGCCGAAGCACGGAATCATCTTTCTTATCAGACAATCAGGAGATTCATGCCTGAAATGTCCTAACCAAACTAGAAGCAACTTAACAAAGTATGCTTCCCGTGGGAATCGAACCACGGCCCCCGGGTCAATAACGCAAACGCCTTAACCACTGGACCACAGAGGCTGTTAGGAAGGAATAATTTAAGATCTAAAAAAATCTGTGAAGACACTATTTCTTACAGATTTGATTGCAAATAACGCCTACTTTTCATTTTTTAATCCGTTCGCTTACCTTTGCTTATCAAACTATTCATAGACTCTACAAGGTAGATCTTGCTTATTAGTTATTTCCATTACTTCTTGATATTAATTGTGATGTGTCCCAGAGAGTAATTTATCCTGTTTTTTAAAGGAAATCAACTAATTTGATCAGTATCGCTTTGTAATGCAAGTAATTTTTAAAAATAGGTATTCCTACCTACCAAAGCAGGTGCACATGATATTTCTGTATTGTGAGGTGCAAATCGTTTTTATTCAATTGTACAGAAGCTTCAATATTTCCATACTTAAAATTTCCCACACACACACAAACACTTATCAGCCATTAGAGGTCTGCTACTGGACATAGGCCTCCTTAAGGATTTCAGGCATTGGGGATGGGGATTTTGCCGTACTCACAATGCTTGGCAAACAGATGGTGAGCGCAGTTTGTGTGGCTTATAACGGTTCCAATGCGACTGCCTATTGAAACCCTTTTTTTTAAGCGAGGGAAACGTAGGAATTTATTGGATCTGGAGAACGAGTTAAGGGTATTTGATATAAGTACCTACTACTTACTGGGATGGATTGGGGATGGGAGAGTAGCAGCTTGAGACGCGTACCCGATGCCATATCTGCAACCACCGGACAGGCAATTGTGGATGACACCCCGGACCATATGACACCCTATACCAAAATGACCCATTCTCATGCTTATTTTGAGGTAAAGACAGATTGATTCATGGAGATATAAATATTATTTGTTGCCTCTTGTGCAAAATTTGTCATTTTATTTTGTTATTTTACTAGCCAGACTTAAATATAAGAAAAAAGAGCAAATTTTGTTGAAATTTTCACAGCTGCGAGTGCCAATCTAAAGAGCGCCTATCGTTATTAAACTGCAAAGTGTTGTCTAACGACACCAAACCATTTTTTAATAACTCTACATGTTTACTGTTTCATGAATTCAAGATAAGTCATACATATACTATCGGTCCGAGTTTAAAGTTTTATAGGTGTTATGTAATATTTACCTAATTACGTGAGCATTATATTGAATCCAGAGGTTAGGGAATATATAAAAATATATATTTTACATCGGGTTAACAAGGAAACTGCGAATATATTGCAGATAAAATTAATTTAGGAATTTTTATTTTGTATAGGTACTTACATTTAAATTGCTAACTTTTACGCCTTGAAGGATGTTTCTTATTAATATTTAGCATACCTTTGTTTTTACTTTAGTAAGTTCATAATTTCTTAATATCTTAAAATAACTATTTTATGAAATAATTGTATATTATTGGTAGTACATACCTAAGTTTAATCTTGTAATACCTACATTATCTAAGTGCTGTTGATTCTGTCAAAGTAGATGACACCCGCTGTTAATAAAAATACACAACTTTCGAGTGTACTTTTCCTGAGGATATAATGTCATATTTTACTCGTATCGCTATAGAGTATACGATAGCATGTGGTCCCAACCCCTTAATCGTACGATTTGTTCTCAGAGACTCACATAGATGGCGCTACTCGTTACCACACAACATTGTATCTTCCGTGTTATGAGAATATAAAAGCATTATTCACAAAATATTATGTTAATAAATTATAACAATATTTTTAGCATATTATTTCAAAATTACACCCCAGTTTTAGTAAGTTTAGGCTAACGCAGATTACCACCATCTGGTATCGAGTGGCAAGCAACTTTGCAGCGCTCATACATTCGCCTACTTATCATCTCCTAAATTTGTGTGCATTTCCCCAGCGGAAAAGTGTTGAATAATAAATGTTGAATATACTAGTTCGTTAGTTCAAAGCTGCCTTCGAATGTTTATCGATGAATGAAATTCGTGTATTCAATAATTTTTGAGAAATTCATCAAAAACATATTACGGAATTTTGTCAGGGATCCAAAATTTTATTAGTAGAGCAATTAGTTAATCATAAGAGATAAATGTTTATGCATAAATGGACTTTGTGTGTCATAGGCCTCCGAAGTTATTCAAAATGCCGCTGGGGAAATGTTCGGCCTTTTGCTGGATCTCATAAACGGTTTGGAATACGGTCTTGGATTTTTTTACACACATTGCTATTAATTTGTTTATAACGCCTATAAAAACAGAATCCAAAAAAACACAGCCAATTAATAAATATATACATAAAAGTAGGTATTTTGGTTCTAGTAGCTGAACTAAAGGACCTAATGGAAAGGTTTAAACGTCTATTTATATATTAGAACTGCCTCCAACATCTGCGAAAGTATGTTTGTAATAGAGTAAGTATAAAAAAAGATACATAAAAAAAATGTCTCACGGACATCATGATTTTGAATCCGTCTATTGTAGGAGTTTTATATTATGTGGCAAGTTGTAACTTATTTCAATGGTTTGTTTATTTATTCATCTATACGCATTCTAATAATTAGCTTATTCCAATTAGTAAAAAAGAAAAATCGTAAAAAAACCAGTGGCACTTAGAACTTAGTTATAAACCGACCAATTTCGGATGGCTATGAAAAAGCGACCGCTCAGTACAAGTATCTTACTTCTGAAATTTGCAATATTACTGACGTTATTTGGTACAGACGCATACTCAATACATAAGCATTTAGTTAAAATAGATGCTTAAATACATATTGCTTATTATTTAGATTTACTCTTTTAAAATAAGTATTTAGTAAATAAGTATTCGTGCGTATAGGGTAAAACAGTACTCTATTACTAAGACTCCACTGTCTTTCCATCCGTTTGCCTGTTTTTCACCAGGCCGTTTTTTATGAACCGTTATAACTAGGCTGTTGAAATTTTCACAGATGATGTAGGCACCTATATTTGTTGCCGCAAACAACATTTACTAAAAACGGAATAAAGTAATTATTTAAGGAAGGGCTCCAATGCCAGAAACCTGATTTTTGTCGCTTTTCTGCCTGATATTTTATAATAATGGTACGGAACACATCGTACGCGAGTACAACTAGCTCTTTGCCGGTTTCTATCATTCGTAAGCATTCTAGTTTGTATATAAGTTCTTATGGTACCTATTTTGTATATTTCTATTATTACTGATACCGAGCAACCGGTAAACGTGTAAAATATTACTGAGCTGTATAAAAACAATTTTTACCAGAAGGTTATTTCTGTATGGTAGACAAATCCTGCATTTATCATCTAAGAAAAGAATATATTGACCGTCTAACAGACCTTAGTTTTTCATATTAGCAAATTTCCCGGGACTTTGTGCTCGTATTATATGGCCTATGTGACCCGCAGCTAAATTAGCTTTATATAAGTGAAAGAACTTTGAAAATCGGTCCAGTTTTGAAGTCAATTGTATGCATACATAAAAAACAATCAAATCTTTCCTCTTTATAGTATTATAGTAATAGTATACATAACAGATTGACGTTTTAAATTTGTATCATTATTGAAAGTTAAAGTGAGGTATATACAGTCTCCCATCTACAAATAACTACAAACAATTTATAGATTCATACTGTAAATGAGACTTGTGTCCGCGCCTGTACCTCATTTATAGTGGTATTACATAGTAATGTTTGGAATGACAGCAATTTATACGAAATGGTCGCTTTTACATAGCCATCCGAAATTGGTCGGTTTATAACCAAGTTTTAAGTGTCACTGGTTTTTTTACGATATTACTTTTATTACTAATTGGATTAAGCTAATTATTAGAATGCGTATAGATGAATAAATAAACAAACCATTGAAATTAGTTACAACTTGCCACATAATATAAAACTCCTACAATAGACGGATTCAAAATCATGATGTCCGTGAGACATTTTTTTTGTTGTATCTTTTTTTATACTTACTCTATTACAAAACATACTTTCGCAGATGTTGGAGGCAGTTCTAATATATAAATAGACGTTTAAACCTTTCCATTAGGTCCTTTAGTTCAGCTACTAGAACCAAAATACCTACTTTTATGTATATATTTATTAATCATAAGTGGCTGTGTTTTTTTGGATTCTGTTTTTATAGGCGTTATAAACAAATTAATAGCAATGTGTGTAAAAAAATCCAAGACCGTATTCCAAACCGTTTATGAGATCCAGCAAAAGGCCGAACATTTCCCCAGCGGCATTTTGAATAACTTTGGAGGCCTATGACACACAAAGTCCATTTATGCATAAACATTTATCTCTTATGATTAACTAATTGCTCTACTAATTGAATTTTGGATTCCTGACAAAATTCCGCCAGGGAAACGTTTCTCTGGCGTAATATGTTTTTGACGAATTTCTCAAAAATTACTTAATACACGAATTTCATTCATCGATAAACATTCGAAGGCAGCTTTGAAGTAACGATCTAGTATATTCAACATTTATTATTCAACACTTTTCCGCTGGGGAAATGCACACCCTAAATTTGGTCCAATATTTCTATGAAGTTGGCAGTCTATTACGTTAGTATTATAATCTCTTTGACGATAGGTAGACAGAATTTTATTGACAATAAATCTTCGCAGTCACATTATGGTTATTAAAAATTATGTACTATTGTACTCTGTTCCAATAAAAAAATACTTTTTCACCAATCTATAAAAATATATCTTCTTTACTATTTTAATTTTACTTTAATATTTATAAAAATAATCTTCTTTACTTTAATATTTATAAAAATATTTGATTTCAATGAAATCATACTATATATCTATTTGCATAAATGAAGCATCTAAATATAATATTTTAACTTTGCAGGGGATTACAATGAAATTGACACTTACATTAAGTACTTTACTATTATGGGTACTTATTTACTTGGAATTTTATCTCTATACTCTACATATACGGTAAATTTCTACGGCAAAACATGAGAGTTGCAGCTCTCCAAAGACTTTGCCATTAATTAAATAAATAAATAAATATATACGGACAAATCACACAGATTGAGCTAGCCCCAAAGTGAGTTCTTATGTAGGACTTGTGTTATGGGATACTAACTCAACGATACTATATTTTTATAACAAATACATATATAGATAAACATCCAAGACCCAGGTCAATCTGAAAAAGATCATTTTCTATCTTGACCTGACCGGGGATCGAACCCGGGACCTTCGACCCGGGACCGCTGCGCCACGGAGCTCGTCAACCATTCATTGTTTGCTCAGTTAGTCCTTATCAGGCATATGCGAGTTTCCTGTTTCTCCAAGCCTGGCGCACACAAGCAACGCCTTAAGCTGAGTTCCGTCCATCCTGGGGCCTCTGGGCCCTTTGGTTATGTTTGCCACAGGTAAGGACACTCTGCACTCACATCAAAAGTCCGGTGTCCTTTCAAAAAAACTGGGTAAATCTCAATATTATGAAATTAAACATTAATAATTAGGTATATTTTATTGAGAAATGCTTTACTTAAATTAAACTTTGCAACTTAATAAATTAGGTAAATTAATTACATGTATTTACAAAGGCTTTGGAATTCTATTCGAAATAAATATAAATTTACTGGCCGTTTCTTCGTTATTTTAAACATATAGCTTACAATTCTTGATATGTACAATTCTAAAACAGTGGATTACCGATTTTTAATAGTTTGATTGTGAACTTAAGTACTTACTTCCTTAAGTTACTACTTCCTTTTTTGAAGTATTGACTGGGTCAAATTTCGAATTCTACCGTACTATCGTACAATATTAGGTTGAGCAGAAAACCACGAGTAAGGTATTGGTGATCGTAAAGTTTTTGCAAGCATATATGTAGATATTCATATTTTGATATAATATTATCATTTGTTGCACTGAATTTTCACTCCGAGATAGCAGTTAAATACAATACTATACATAACTTCACGTATATACAACGTGTTAATAAAAAAGCGCAAAAGCGCAGACACCCTAACTTATTATATTTTAAAGAATTATAAAAATTATTACATTTATTTTTCACTGATTATTACCGACGATATTAGCTTTGTTTTCTAGATTTCATTGCAAATTAGAAAGTCTATGGTAATTACGCGCGATATATCATGCGACGATGCCGCTTCGTGTGCGCTGCATAATTAATCACGGCGTATTTTTTTTTTCAACAAACACAGTTTGAAAGATACAAACTTCTAAATTGGTAAAACGTGCATACCCAAACTTCTCTAACTTTTAGAATAAGAGAGTGAAAATCAAAAATAAAATATGCTTTAGATCTCAATGAACACTTTCAACAAAAATTGACTTGAACGACTTGAACTTCAAGTCAATTTTTGTTGAAAGTGTTTGAACGATGATAGATATGATGAGATGTAGAGCTTTTTCATAAACTGCAAATACAACTTTGTCATTCATAGAAACACTAAAAAAACAAAGTAATCATCACAAAATAAATAGTAATAGATAAATTATAGATATTAAATATTTTGGCTTGCTTAGGAAGCTTGTTATTACGGAAGCCCGACTCTCATTTGGCCAATTTTTAATAAATTGTGGAATCGATTCTACTCTCGATTTAAAACAACAAACAAATATAAAGTTTTGTAATTTTTCATTAACACGTTGTATAAGCATAAGAACGAAAATGAGTTAAAAATATCCATCAATATGCCGTTGGTATAACATACGTAACATTTTTAGTCTTTATTCGGCAGCAGTGTTATACACACATATTTTTTTAATAAATACGACAAAAGTGTTACAAATAATTTAAACATATTTAATTAAATCTATAAGAAGTAGGAAGGCGGTAGCGGGTACGTCGGCAAAGGTCCTTCCAAGTCGAAACCCTCAAAGTCTGGCCGGTGGGGACCGACCTTGGAGTACACTGAAACAAACGGAAAATGAACAATGGCAAATTGTTATCTCACCTTAATTGACCATAATAATGCTTTGTCTACATTTGATTAAAATTACGCACGGTATTGTTTCGCCTTTTGAAAGGGTGTTTTTGCCTGATTGGTGGAACTAGCGAACAAATATAAACTTGTATGTTTTTCGGGCGTTTTTATATTCTGTTCATTATGTTTGTCACTACAAATTTTAGATAACCCTAACTTAAAATTACAGACGGTATTGTTTCGCCTTTCGAAAGGGTGCTTTTGCCTGATTGGCGGAACTAGCGATAGTAAATTTACGGACGGTACTGTTTCGCATTTCGAAAAGGTCATTTTTCACAATAATTATTAGTATATAGGTAGAAGAAACGAAAGGCATTCTTTCGCTTTTCGTAAGGGTGTCTACTAATGTTACCTGACTTTATATTTTCAGTTCATGATGTTTAGGTGACACTGATTTGCAAAGATCAATAACAAATAAGAAGCAAAACTGGTTTTAACTTTTCCACGCGGAAAGATTTTAGTTTAAGTAAGTCCAATAATCCAGCAGACTAAGGGCTGTTTGCTAGAAATAGGCCAAAAGTTAGCGAGCATTTAGGTCCAATGCACTATATTTATAAAAAAAATATACTCACAGTAAGGAGGAGGTAAAGACGGGTATCCCTGAGGACTATACCGTTGCTGATGTATTTCCACGGGGACCGGGATGGGCCTCTCAATATATTGTATCATAGGCTTGATAGGCGCCACTTGTACCGGAGCTTGCTGGTGATGCACTGTTGGAGCCGTTTTGGAGACCACGGCATTGAAGCCTCTGATTGGATCGGCAGTGTAGTCGACTGTACGCACTGAACCATCTGGCTCTACTAAAGAATATTGACCTGAAATGTTTAAAAAAACGGTTAATTTTTTTACTAAAACTGTAAATCATAATAATAAAGTTATCGAAAGCATGAGAAAAAATCATAAACTCGAAGTGAAAACTGCATTTTTAGATGGGAAAAACCTTTGAAATCGCGACGCCGTTAACGAAAAAAAAAACATTATGTATATAACCTTACCTATATACCTACGTTATGTATATAACACCTTATGTGTTCAACGTGTTTATGAAAAAGCCTGAAATTAGTTTGCTCAAAATCGAGAGCAGAATCAAAATAAAGAGAGTCTAAATCTAAGTAAAACCAAAAATATATTTTAATTACGCTGTGATTGAGCATTTCCTGCTGAATTATAATATCTATGGCATTATTTAACTCTATCATGCGGCGACACGTGACGCAGCAACGTCACCCTAGATCGCGCGTAATTAATTATTTTTCAAACACAAGAAAACAAAAAGTTAATATCTTCGTGAATAATCCGCGAAAATAATACCTATTTAATGATTTTTATAATTCCTTTCTGATAAAAATAAACATGGATGTCTGAGGTTCTGCACTTTTTCATAAACACGTTGTATATAAAAGCATTTCCTGCACAATACAATAGTTTCTAATGATTCAAAAATACACACGTAATTATTTAAGTTTTCAGTTCTATCGGCTCCCGGAGTACCACTGTATTTCTTTTTTGAAGATATCTTTCTGGGTTATTTAGAACAAACTTAAAGTTTTTATAATCGCCATAAGTTCTTTTAATCCCATGGCTTTTGGTAACCTCTAATTGGGCTCAATAAATTAGGGATCAAAATTAGTGTCCAATTTTTTTCATGTTTTAATTCGAGTTTAAACTACCAACCCATGATAGGGAACGTTGTGCATCTATTATTTTGCAAAGTTTCTAATACAAAACTTTTGATAACAAGTTCTTAGTAAACACGTGCTTGCACTTTATCATAAGGAAATGGAGGCAAAGTTTTACAAACAACGAGTGATATTTGCAAACACGCACTAGATGACGATAATATTTGAACATTTGTACCGTTGATAAAAAAAATCTCTTTTTTGGGTACCGAGAAGGACATAGGCTATAAATTACGCGGGCGAAGCCGCGGGTAACAGCTAGTGTCATATATTTGCACAAAGAATAAGCATTGCCATTCAATGTGGCAATGCTGCCAGCCTTCTGGGCACACTTCCGCAGTACAGTGATTTGCGGGACATATTTTATCTATAGTAGTTTGTTTATTAACATAGATATTTTATAGCTTTATTTTATTTTTAGTTAGGTTGAGTTTTAGTTTAATATTATAAAATGAAATAAATAATTAAAATTTGATGTAATTTCTATATTTAGGACATTTATTTTTTGTAATGATAATTATCATAATGATGATACGGCTAAAAATAAAGATATTATTGAGTTGAGTTGCGCAGCGTTGGACACCCACCGACCAGGTGGTCGGACGACCTGACAAAGGTCGCAGGAAGGCGCTGGATGCAGGCCGCTTCCAACCGGTCATATTGGAAATCCTTAGGGGAGGCCTATGTCCAGCAGTGGACTTCTTGCGGCTGAGATGATGATGATGATGATGATGTTATTGAGTCTGTGGCACGTGGTTTACCCGCTTAAACATCAAGAGACCTCTCCAAACCGTCTAGCCAACGCGAAGAGTGTAAGCCAAACGGTTTCCTCTTACTGCTCTGGATAATATATGGCTCTGGTAGCACATACAGGGTCATGCTCCTGCAGTAGAGACTAAAAAAGACCTGATGATGATGATGAGGTACACTTTCTCACCTTTGACGACATCTCCGTCCCTCGTCTCATGCTGTGACTTGACGTCGCCCGTTGAGGGATCAGCTACTCCATAATTGAATGCGTATTTAGGCTGGTCCTGCTGGAAATTTAAATATTATTTACATTTATATTTCAAATAATAAGATAAATCAATGCATTCAAAGAAAAATCTTATAAAAATCTCATAATAAAATGTAAATGATTATATCTTTAAACTTTATTTTTGCCAACACATTACATTTGTTTGTAGGTATAAACAGTAAATACAGGCCTTAGGATAAGTCGAAGCCAACCCATTTGGGAGACCATCCCTGAACTAGACGGTATGGGTCTGTATCTCTATCTATGCAAGACAAGTCTGCCGGGCAAATTTAATGACTATTAAATTAATAAAATCAGGCAGTTTATACGACCAGTCATATAAAAAGGGTCGGTCTATATTTGGTAGTTTTGGTTAAAGCACTCATAAAAGTAGTTTCATTTTGATTTGACAACAGTTTACTAAGCCTATATAAGAATATTTAGAAAAGTCATTAATTTATTTAAATTACAATAAATCATAACTATTACTCTCAAAAGGCCGTGTAGTATTCTCGACGGCTTTTAAAGTATATAAATGTTCATAAACAAAACTCCAAATCTACCAATAATTTTTAAAACTAATTTAAACACTACAAAAAGAATATCGCCATTTAGATCCACAATATATTATTTAAAAACTCACATAGAAGTCTGAGCGCGCGCCTCCAAAAACAGAAAACTTCGGTTTCGCATTCACAACACTTGTTAAGACGATCACTAATAAACACTTACACCAACCCATTTTTTACTACGAGAAATAACTAAATTTAACACGTCCAAGAAGGTTTACGACTGTTCCCAGAGTAGCACAATAGAGGGTTTGCAGGCATTTATATCTGGCCTTATTTGCCAGAGAGTGCTAGCCTTGTAGTGGCTTCCGAAAAGGCATCCAGTAGGCGAGTATATACGGGCGTTGCCACACCACGAGCGAAAACGAAAATTTTGATAAATCGCACACGTTTGAAATGCGTTTTCCCGCACGTGAACTACAACAGGGCGCTATCTTTGGAATAGGGGTATTAAACGGAGAATTTTTACTTAAAAATCGTGACCTTTACTAAAATTGACTTCTAGACGTTGTGTTGTAAACACGCATCTTAATCAACCCCACCAAAAAGACCGGACTCTTTCGGTTGCTTTATGCATATTTTGTGTGGAAATCAAACGCTATGGAGTTCCGCCGTGCTATTAAGAAAGTCGCCTCAGATGTCTTTTCAGCTACAATCAAAATGATGGTTAATTTTGTCTTGGACTCACAGGCAGTATACATAAAGCATGTAATTTGCCACTTAAATTAAGGGGATGACTTAGACCGTCATAACTAGTCCTATGGGGCCAATGCTGCAGCTCAAATATTCTTTTTGACATTTATTTGTATGGAAATGTTCGTTTTATTTCGAGTTCCTAGCACAGTATAAGATTAGTTATTAAATTTGATGGGCAAAAGCACCCCTGTAAGGGATTATCAGTGGTAAATTTTCATGGTCTATAAACATTTTAGTCACTTTTAGAGAAAATCATAGAGAGCATAAATGAATGAAACTGTAGAATAAGAAGAAGTACTACAAGAAAAGTAAGCGTGGTGTGGCGAGAGCCTTAGGGCGAAGAAAAATTCGCAGGCTACAATAGATCGTATGTGGACTACATTGCGACATTACGATTTTATGGAAGCCTTTTAGAGACGTATGGTGTGTGACCTCATCGATAAGGAAGATGTTATTCATCAGACAATAGTGTCAGTGATAATAGCAATCGGATAGACTTCCTTTTTCATTGGTCTGAGATGTTTAGGATATAGCCTCTACTGTGATATTTTGTGTAATTTTCTTTGTTACTCTTGAAAAAAATGAAGCTCATCTTTTGATATTTTGCATTAAAATATTGTTTACTACTATAATTGAATTTTATTTAAATTCTATGAAACTATGTTCTTTAAAAATAAAGTATAATTTACATACATTAATCAAAGAATGTATCAATATATACGATAATACTGATTTTATATTATGTTTATAATTTTTGCTAAACGAAATTAAAATTTAACTTGTAATTTCCAAACATAACTGAGAAACACAGAACTATAACTCAAGCAGAGAACCTACGTACTAATAAATATACATATATCAAATAATAGGAAACGTCACTGTTATTTTCTAATCTATTTGATACTAAAAGCCTTTATCTATTCATAAACTTTTGAAATGTGACCCGCCCGACGAAACTGCATCTAAATATTTGCTTAAGCAATATCTTTCTTAATAAACATGTCGATTGCCCAAATAGAATTTAAATATGCTGCTTCCTACATATGCGCTGGCACATTTTTAGTCAAATACCCATTAAAAAGAATACTAACAAATAAAAATATCAAACAAGTTTTGGCTTTGTAGCTTTTGCATAGTTGAGTCACACACATATCAATAAAGATAATATATGTGCAGATACCTTAATTAAAAAAAAGTACTAAAATTATTGATAGCACTTATTCGGAGGTCGATTATTGTAAATATTCAAAATTGTCATAGGTAAATGCCTGAAAAATAAACATATCCCTCGCCCAAGCGTGTTCTCGGTAGCATCCTAAGATAAGGTTCTTTGAAGACTGGAGTCTCCTATTAAGACAGGTCAACAAACTACTAAAGGGTTAGTCACCATTTAGATAGGTGATCACATGTACCATATGTCGAGCGCATTCGTATTTCAGATCATTCATTTTGAGGTAGTTAAGTTCTGGTTAGTCTGGAAGTCGCTAAATAGACGAAGGACTGGTGTTGGAAGATGCCGAGATAACCGGGTAAGGTGGGGTTTCTCTAGCAACAATCAGTGCAACTGCGGCGCTGTTCAGACGATCGCCCATCTCATGAATTGCCCCAACTGTCCTACTTCCTGCACCGTTGAGGACTTGATGGAGGCTATCGATCGCGCCATCCAGGTGGCCAAATTCTGGTCTAATATAATATAAAAATAGATATAGCCTTTTTGACTCGAAAAGAAGAAGAAGTTCAAACATCTGTTAACAGTGTTGGCCACTTACTGAGCTGTTCCTCATCCCCAATCCATTCGAGCACATCCCAAATACCTTTACGCCATTCCCCAGACCAACAAATTCTGAACTTTTCCCCGCTTAAAAAACCGTTTCGATAGGAAACAGATGGCTTAGGAACCGATACAAGCGAAACAAACTGCCCTCACCAATCCGTTTGCCAGGCTTGGTGAGTATGACAAAGTCACTCAATGATCGAAATCTTTGTGGGAGGCCTATGCTCATGTTGAACTTTTTGAGGCTGAGTTATTTATGATGATTTATTATTTTGCAGCTTCGTACGACTCCATCATCTATTGGAAGAGATGTGACTTATTTTAGACCAGAAACATGGCTCCATCGAAATATTTGATGGACAATTTATCGCTTTAAAATTTTTGAGATTTAGACGCCTCATATGTTGTCAGGTATGTCATCATTAGCTCGACATTTTCTCAAGTTTTTCCTGCACATCTCATCATTCCGATCTTAACCCAAATCCCAACAATAGAATTTCACCCCGCGTTGCGTGCGATCCCACACTATGTCACAAGTTGGCTATTAGCGTACATGCATGACAATATTCCATGCAACACTATGTACCTATGGTATCAGTATGACAGTATCGTGGGACTATCTTGTAGCTGTTATAGCGTGTCCTTCATGTAACAGAAAACCGGACAAACAGATTGACTGACATCTGTATTTGGTATGACATGGCTTAAGACCATTTGAATATAAGATTGAACTATTAGATATCTACATAAGTAACATTTCACTGAAGGTTTTGTGTGCAGATCCTGACCATTGTTTTTTCTATGCAGTATAACTCATCATCATCATCATCAGGTCAGTCTCTACTGCAGGAGCATGACCCTGTATGTGCTACCAGAGCCATATATTATCCAGAGCAGTAAGAGGAAACCGTTTGGCCTACACTCTCCACGCTGGCCAGACGGGTTGGAGAGGTCTCTTTGATGTTAATAAGCTTTGTTTAGCTTGTGTTTCCTTAGTCGCCTTTTACGACATCCACGGAATGACTTGGAGAGGTCCTATTCTACTCTGCCGGGAACCACACGGCGAATGCAGTATAACTATTAAGAAGTAATGTTATTTATGATAATATCATATACTTTCCTCTATATTAATATTAAGATAGGATGTGGTATACCCTTTGATTATTTATGGTCCCATAGAGAAAAAAATACACTAAATACACAATTAAAGAAACAAACAAACTTAATAAAACACACTTCTTCCTTGCAAAACATTTTTAGCCAGTGTTTACCCGGAGTGATATTAGAATTCTAACGATACTCCATTTATAAAAATCTTTTGAAGTATTTAAGAGTTATTGGGGAATAAAGAAACTCACGGACATATCAAATAGTAAGATTGTTTTAAGTCGTAGCTCTGTCCGTGGTACTCCGGGTGGCTCGCGGAGTCACTCGTTATAAGTAATTTGTAAAGTGTTTAATAAAGTATAGTAAAGAAGAACAACACGTTTATATTTGCTGCAATCCCGTGTAGTTTGGATAAACCACCATCGTATACTAAATTATCCAATTTTACAAGTACATACCTTAAATGAACTTGTAAAACAAAAATCAAACAACAAAAATCCAGCATTGAGTAAAAATTTAGTAGTTGCTTAAAGTTATTTGCTTATTCATTAAAAATTTACACAAGAAATCCTCTAATCGGGCATGACTAATGTCCATCATTGTACGTACACAGACTTCAGTTCCGCCAATGGCGGGACATCCTACGAGGAACCATGGTATAACACTCTTATCAAATACACACTGTGAGACTGTCGGAGTTTTCCTATTATAGATGCAAACTTGGTTGTAAGAGGACCCTGAACGCGCACATCTCCATACAAACGGAAAAAGGGAATTGTGGCAATATTTGTTCATTTTGGTAAAAAATTAAGGATTCGATCAATCAATCTCATTATAAATAAATATATACGGACAAATCAAATAGTAAGTTCTTAGGTAAGACTTGTGTTATGGGATACTAACGCAACGATACTATATTTTATAACAAAGACATTATAGATAAACATCCAAGACCCAGGTCAATCTGAAAAAGATCATTTTTCATCTTGTCCTGACCGGGGATCGAACCCGGGACCATCCGTGTCACAGGCGTGTTGACCGCTGCGCCACGGAGCTCGTCAATTATAGTCATTATAATCTACGTAGGTTCTTATACAGCTTGGTAATATTATCAATATTTCTGTTTTTTGCTACAGTCTGGGTAATTCAGTTAACACATCCTTTCGTTTTACCGTAATTCAGGGACAGAAATTATAGTGAATGTGAGAGACTCTTTCTAATGATAACTCTTTAAAATAAACAAATTACTAGGACTTGCCATGATTAATTTATGAAAAAAGGTTACACATATTTCCTTTGTGGCCTAATGGTCATCATGCCAGGCTGGCACACCGGAGGTCCTGAGTTCGGTCCCAGATCAGGTCAAAATGAAAAATTATCTTTTTCAGATTGATCGTTTACTGTTCGAACCCAACTAACTTAACATGGTATAGTAAAACGATTTCGGATAAGACTGGTTTACTAAATCTGTCTATAGGTACATTAGTCTGATAAAAATAATCATAAAGGTTAAAGTGTTAATAACGAAATCAACAACTACAAGATTTGATCATTATCTTCGTATTCAAAATAGCCTTACTAAAATTCCCACTGTCCTTTTGTCCTATAAGTAAATTACGCAATTCACACATGGACGTTGATCGAGTGATAACAAAACGTTTACGCGTTTTGTTTCTTATTCCCAAGTGTGAAACAATAAAGGGCTGATATGGCCATTACAACTTTGAACATTGTTGTGGAGGTTGCTGGGTAACCTCTGTTAGAACTACAAATTATTTTAATTACCGCCTGTACCAACGTCAAGTTTTACACCTTACAAAACACGAATGATTATCGTAAAATATTAAAATATCTCCAAATACATACCTACACTACTTACTACGTATGACCGTTCTATTGTTGCCTACTGTAGGCTAAATGGCTAGACTGATTTTGGATTTTTAGGTGTCATTAGATTCTTTTTTTCCCCAAAATGTCATAAGCTATTTATTGTAAGCAAAAAATCAATATGGCGGATATAAACTGTCCAAACGGCAGTTGGATATTTTATATTTTTAAATAATGCAACTTGTTACCATAGTGTAGGAAGGTCTTTGTTTTGGGCTGGCTGAGATATTATCTCAATTAAACGGCATTTTGTTACAATCAGAATGAATAGCAGATGCCGTGTTTTTGTAGTTTAAAATTTTTGTTTCCTTCCTTCTTTGATAAGCGTAGGATGTGTTAAACAACTCCTAAACTTCATGGTCTCTGAAGTGTAGTTTAAGGTGTGTTGTGGTGTACCTTTATATAGTAGCTATGCAATGCGTATTAATTATATCGAATTTGTTTCTTTAATATGTATTTATGAAATTTAAATATACTTATTTTACACAAGATTACATTTAAAGTTCATCCAAAAACCACGAGGGTTTGTCCGAATGCACTGTGATCTGCATAAGTTAAGTAAGGTGCTTCGCTAAATATATCAACTAGTTGTTTTCCCACAATTTCGTCTGCGTAAATAAAAAGCTGTAACTCGTTTCGTTTCTGTAACCTGTTCTCATTTTTAAAGATGTAAGATGACAAACAAACACACAAATTCATTTTAAGCTTCCGAGCCTTTAGCACATAATTATGTTATGTATATAAACAGAAGAATCAGTAGATGGAAACAGATATATACTATGTATTTGTATCAGCGTAGGTAGTAAAAAATACGTATTGATAAGTAAGTCCAGATGTAGTAACCTGTGGTAGTAACACAAAGCTTCATGGCGTCTTATTACATATTATATCGGCTATCAACATTATAGGTATATAGCTTGGCAGCTTTAAGTGTTTTCACTAATGTACCTTTAGTCAGTTTAATAATAAGTGTTGACAGCAAACCATAAAATAGCCCCCCCCCCCCCCCCCCCCTCCTCTTCACATAATCGCTGTGGACTCTGTCCAATCATGTGACTCCCTTATCCACGTCAGCGCCTAGATTTATATTACGTGTCTTTTTGATAATCCAGCATTGGTCTCACCACTGTCTTGTAAACTTAACCTTTGGTTTTTACGCGCATGCTGTCCTGTCCGGGGATTTGTGTAAGGGGTCATATAAAATAGTGATCTCCATTTGAGATATGCAGTATTAATTTTATGGGTACCTAACTGTCTACAAGTGCATTTATAGTCAGCACGGAGCCGAGGTATTTGAAGCGTGATACTTTGTACTGTTTTTCAACGGAAAGTTCATCAATAAGTACTTAAAATTTCCTTGCAAATTTTCAAATTAGCTTATTATGGGGCACAAATAGTCAAATCTTTTGCTTACGTTAATTTAAAAGCTTTATTTTTTACAGAACCGTTGTATTGTTTAAATGTTTCATTGGTGTTTCCATACGTTCCTGAAATATAGAGTTTTGACGATTCGTAAATATTGACAACTTAGTGATCTTTTATAGGATTTTATCATATAGGATCACTCGGTTGTCAGTAAATCAGTTAAATCAAATGTTTAAAAGGTTCTTGTTTTTAGAATCTCTCTCATCATCATCATCATTATCAGGTCTTTCTAGTCTCCACTGCAGTAGCACGACCCTCTCTGTACTACTAGGATCTCTCAGTTGTCATTAATTACCTTTACGGAAGCCTAAAATATATAATCTAGAAAATTATATATGAATAAAAGTGTCTTAAATTTTCTAGCCGCATTCATCTATTACTCTTTGAACAACATTGTGATACTAATAAAATTAATTTAATATACCTGGATACTTATCCAGGTTGCATGAGGATGCAACCTTTACGAGCTTTAGCTTAGAAGCTGTGAAGCTTCATCACCTTATGAAAATATATGAAGCATGATAATAACACAAAAATATTTCGTCAACTTTATTGACAACACAAAACACAACTATAAGAAACAACAATAATAATACAGTATAATTATCAGGTACTTCGTAAAATTACTTAACAATAAATATAAATAAGGCAACAAAAGTATTTAATAACAACGAGGTCGAGAACTATACTTTGATATTTTCGTATAAGTTCTCAAGTCTCATAACAGTCATTAAAAAAAATAAAGTAAATTCGTTTTATTAGGAAACTATAAAAGAAATGACCCTAATAACAGTCGACTTAAATAATAATTACATCACAAAATAACAATTAACACGTTGAACGCCGAAGGGAAAAGGATGTTGTTCCGTTTAGGCCATGGGGGTCACCGGTGAGCCGAAGGGTGTTGTTCCATTCAGGCCGTGGTGGTCACCGGTGAGCCATCGGAGGCCTTCACTTCAAACGCGATTTACTGGCCGAAACGCAACGATACTATGCAAAAACGTTACTAAGGTGGGCCGCTTGGCCCTGTAGAATATAAGAATCGGCTTGGTTTTTGTGTACTGGTAAACACTTTGAAATTTTTTGCAATTTTTTGGCAACTTATTAGGGTTGTACTGAACTTCCATAGCAAAGGTATTTTTAATTATTAATTTGGATACTTAACCCATATATGCCCAGAACTATATTTTTATTTGGTTCCTTATTTGCCTCGTGATTCGAAAACGAATCAAAAATTACGTTTTCATGAGAGTTCATTATCTTTCGCGTTTCGTTCGGAAAGTGGTTTCTACTACCATCTATGTCAAGGTTAAGGTATCTTCTTCTAGTAGTAATTGAATATACCAACTAGACAAACGTTAAATTCTCATAATGAATCAGTGCAAGTTGTCACCTGTTTATGACGTGCAGAAATCATGACGACTTTCACAAAAAAGAAGAAATTATTCAAATTATATCTTATTTAGAGGTTTTGCGTAATCTATGATAAAGTTAAATAGTTTCTAAATATGTTTGTGTAATTATAGAAACTAAATGGTTGAATTTAAATACCTAAAAGCTGTATATAAAATCAGTGTTTCGAAAACGAATCATCGGGCACTTCCCATACATTTACTATGAGTAACGAAAAAACAACATTTTTCTGTGTTTATTTATTTTTTAATTACATATTCATGAATCTAAAATACTGACAAACAAACAATTTAAGCCAAATTTAGGGAAACATATTTAGGAACTAACTTTAGTAATGAAACGCTATAAAACATTTGGCTTGTAAGTTGACTTGAAGCTTTTGGCATGAAGTAACCTTGACGGTTACTTCATGCCAAAAAAAACCGGCCAAGTGCGTGTCGGGCCACGCGCAGTGTAGGGTTCCGTAGTTGCGAATGACAACTTTGAGTTCACACTGTTTACACTCACACCTTACAGTCTAACGACCAAAAACATCTAACAATGAAGATTGTATGAAATTTTACATTTTCCAGTACATTTTATAAGTTGGTTGCCCATAACTTTTTAGTTTGCACTTAGTACCCAGCTCTGATAGTTTTCCTTTCAACTTCAGTATATATACTATTGCTGTAATTTTTTTCGCGTATCCATATATAACCGTTTAGCAGATAGAGGGGGGGGACACGTACCTCTAACAAAATTTTGCACTTTAAAACCAAATATTTCGGAAACGGATCCCTAAATCGAAAAATGGTGTTCTCAACCTCACAATATTTTTGAAAGACCTTTTTAACGATACCCCACACGATGGGTAAATAGAGAAAAAAAAATTACTCCCCCACTTTACTTGTATGGGAGCTACCCAAAAAAAAATATTTTTTCAAGGTTTTTTTCTACGACTTTTTTGCCATGATTAATATACACACTCATACCAAATTACAGCTTTCTAGTACTTATAGTCTCTGAGTAAAACCGCGGACGGACAGACAGACAGACAGACAGACAGACAGACAGACAGACATGGCGAAACTATAAGGGTTCCTAGTTTACTACGGAACCCTAAAAACGTCCGATGTTGCGTTTCGACTAGCTAAGGCTGCAAGCGGAAGATCATCTTCTGACTCACTGTTTCCATAGTCTTTATTCCCATGAAGCATCAGCTCAGCAGGAGCCAGCAGTTGTCTACGTGAAAAATTTGTTTGTTTTGGGAACATTTAATTTTTTTGTAGTGGGGCGCGGGGTGGGCCGCCGCGTGACCCCGTGGCCTGCGGGGAGGGATTTACGAAATTCCTTTCATTCGGGCCACGGGGATCACCGGTGTGCCTAGTTCAATATTTCCATATTTTACAAAGTAATTTAAGAAAAAATGAAAGTATATTGCCAAATAACATATTTCTAATCATTTGGTACAATAAAACGATATTGTGAAAAATTACGGAAAACACTATTTCTCTTTGGCCTGAATGGATTTTGTCAGTAGGCCCACCGGTGGGCCGTTGGGCGTTCAACGTGTTAAGTACTTATTTTGATTTCTACTACAATTTTTTGTGATTTTCTAAAGCCACCAGTAATTATAAACTGAAACGGAATCCCTGACATACTGAGTGAACAAACAAGATGGCTGAATATATCAAAAACAAAGTGCTCTGACAAGTCAATGAGAGCAACAATAAAGTAATAGTACGATATACTTTAAACCAATAACAAACGTACAAAGAAAGTCTCAGAATAGTTAAAACTTGTGCTATTTATCCGAGTGACTACTCAGAAGGAGGGAAATAATGCATTTTTTTTTTCATTTATATCCTTTACTAGCTTCATACTGTAGATCATAATTCAAGCTACGCTTTGGTGTATCATTATTTCGGTTTATCAAGTCACAATAGGCCTTCTTAGAAAAATATCAGGCACTCAGTAGCTTGAAATATTTCTTATTAGTATCAGTATGATTACTGGCATCTTTCATGAGAAATCTGGCATTTCAAAAGTTACCTAGTCAACGTTTATGAATGGCTAAAATGGGCGGCTTCGTGTTGTGAGATGGGGGCAGTCTTGTGGACGACAGCGTTGAAACCGTTGTGCTTGTCAGCGGTGTAGTCCACAGTTCGGATGGAGCCGTCAGGTTCGACCACTGTGTATTGACCTGGAATTATTAAAAATATCATTTGATACTGATATAGCGCCATGAAGTGAGTTTGAGAAATAGATGAGGCAATAGAAAACAAGTCCATTGTATCAGATTAAAATATAGTACCTCATACCTCCTCTCTCTCTTTCGGGACCTACTCTAGGGACCTTAATTAGCGTCATTACGCTTATTTAAGCTTATTATTCATCTAATTCAGACTAGATGAATCAACCCCAAAAATATAAGGATTAAATTATTATTCAAACATTTGACACTCTATTACGTTAGTACTATTATTAATTCTGTGACTCTAAGGATAATTCTAATAATGAACTACAATTAGTTCCTTTATCATTAAATTTAAGTTTTAAATATCAACAGTGCAAAACATTATCAAATAAGGATAGTATGATATCTTTGTAAGGATTTCCAAGAAAACCAAATATTTGGTACATATTTAATATTTTTGCAAATACCTTAAAAGCCTGCTGAAGACTTTATTAGGTACTTGATTATGTCAAAGTTTATATTGCTAATAATATATTATTCGTCTTATTTGACTTTCCGAAAAAGAAAACAGGGTAAAAGGCTCACCATATGGCACCCGTATTTAGATTTAACGATTTATATGGCTCAGTAGTACCGTCGCCTTTTAATCGCGAATTTTCGAGTTCGATTCCTGACTAGTTCAAATGAAAGCAATATTTTTCAGATTGATTTGAACATTGCATGATTATCTGTTTAAGTATCCCAACTATATTCTAATCCATACGATTGTTAGTTTGTTTATTAGTTTGTTATGCTTTCACGCCTTGACTACAATCATCATTAACTATTCCGGAAAAATTAATGGTTGCCGAGAGAACGACATAAACGCGCCCACACCTCACACAATTTTTAAAAATTGTATATCACTTGCTCCACAGAAAGATACAACAATTGTATGTTTTGGACGACTTACTTTTAACAATTAAATAACAAAAACTTTTTCCAAAAATTTACAAAATAGTATAGAAACTGCATGAATTCAACTAGCGTAATCATATGGTCCATTTAGTTACTTTATCTACATAATAATGTAAAGACTTAGTGATGAGTTGATGACATAAGTAAATCTCATTACGAACCCAAAACAGTAGTATTGCGCAAGCGCTCCCAACATTGTTTGAGAAACAATGTAAACAACGGAAGTAGGAAAGGCGGAAACTAACGTAGGAAGGACAGTGAAAATTTAATTATTCAATTACGACACCCTCAGACCTATGAAAAAGTTAAGACGTGGCTCAATTATACAATACGCCTGTTGTTATGCTTGGCAGAAAATTATAGTACGAAGCGTAGTGACAAGTTTTAATTTTGTTTGAAGCTAAATTTACTAAGTTAATTATAAATTACATGTAATAAAGGAAAAGGATAAATGTTAACTTTCACCATATTATCATTAAATTATATAGGGTGGAATCGAATTCTTTAGCATACGTAAAAAAAAATTAGGTACATGTAAAAGCATTTCTTACGTCAACATTAAATCGCTGGTTGTGTGTCAGTTATTTTGCGTAAATTTCACCGACTGACTAATTTTATACTGTTAAAATGAATTTATTTTACAGCATTATTGGAAATCCAATCCGTCGTCGTTGATGGAAGTCGTTAAGCTATGTCAGATTCCTTTAGGCAGCTTGCAAAATCTGACACCAGTTTTGGCCACTTACACATATGAAAAACAACAAACAAACAATCCTTTGAAACAATAACATGTTGCACATTATATCTATTTCTGAAAGTTACTTTAGGTTTTTTCTAATACAGGTAACTAATAGGTTTCCCAAAAATATTTTTTGTTTTGTGTCTTTACTTTTTATTGAGCTTAGTGATTACCTTTGACGACGTCGCCGTCGCGAGACTCGTGGTGGGTCTTGATGTCGCCGGTGTGGAAGTCGTTTACGCCGTACTTGAAGACGTATTTGGGATACGCCTGGAAAGCAAACAAATTCAAAATTAAAAAATTGTTGTTCATCTGAAAATTAAATTATAATAGGTAGTTCATCGGATATGAATATGGTTTTTGATTCATTAGTAACTAGTAATGTTCTAATAAAGATAAACAACGATCATGGAATATCTTTGAGAGCTTTTATAATATTATAATAATAAATAAATATAAAGGGACATATCACACAAATAGAGCTAACCCCACAGTTAGTTGTGAATTTGTGTCGCAGGCTACTAACTCAACGATACTATATTTTATAATATATACTCGTAAAGATAAACATCCAAGACCCAGGTCAATATGAAAAAGATCTTTTTCCATAATGACCTGACCGGGGATCGAAACCGGGACCCCCGTGTCGCAGGCTAGCATCTTGACCGCTGTGCCACGGAGCTCGATATATACATAATTTATTTATTATTATATAGAATTTGTATAATAATATCCATTTACATCATTAATAGGAACTAAGTCAGTCTCGGTATGTTCGACATACGTGTAAATCTAATCATAAAGTAGAAAATTAAAAAACCTTTAATTATAGTTTTTGGTTCCGGCCGGTAATATTAATATTCAAAAAATAACGAGAGAATAGAACTAACTATAACATCAAAATTGTCAGTCGACTATTAGTGATTAAAATTCATGTAACTGTAACATGCGATATCAGTAAAATTATGTTACCGTTTCGTTCCCATGTGCTGTTTATTGTTTGTCATAATGTCTCATCATATGAACGTACCTACGCTGTAACGCTGAGGTGAGCTCTACGTGACTGTATAACTGTATATAGTTTTAAAACGATCAATTTTTTAAATATTTTACTTGTTATACGAAATTTGTTCCAGACAGAGGAAAATTATATACGGTGTTACTTCTGAAATCTCTTTACTTTCTGCCCACGTGCTGTTAACAGTATGTTTACGTAACTTGTCTGTCACGCATGGTCATTGTGTTATAAGCGGAAAGCGAGGTAATAGTATCAAGTGTGTAATATGTACAATACTGACGAGGGTGACGCAATTGCAGCTAATATGGTCTTCTTTTCAAATAGGAACTTAAGGTTCAATTCATACCAGCGCAGAGTCAAAGCGAATCGAAACGATGTTATTATGGCAAACGCACCTTCGTAATGCTCATTATCCTCTGAAATTAGTAGTAGGTAGCGCGAAATTCGCGCGCAGTCTTGTGTATTCACTCGTCATTTTTTCAATCTCAAAAGGAATATGAGCGTTAAACTGTTGAGTTAAAGATGAGTTTGCCATATTAAGAACGTAAGACTCTGCGCTTGTATGAATATGATTTGACCCTAAGAGTTTGGGAAATTTGTCAGGAATCTGCTAACAATAATACTTATTATACGTTTTATTATAATTTGTTACGGGAATAATTACAAAGAATTGCACTTTTCCCATAGATGAACTATAACTATGCTATCTGAAAAAAAAATTTTGCAACCCAACTTATAACTTTAGAGATGCGCATGGACAAACATATGACCATATGTACGTCCATTTATGACATTTGACACACATGTTTAGAATCTGGTTTAAGCATTCACAAAAACTGAGCAATTCTAAGAATACTACATAAAGTCAAATTGATAACCTCTTTTTTTAAATCGGTCATAATTAGAGAGTATAAAACCTTTTTCTTACTATCAACTTTGAATTCATTGGCATGTGATACATTTTAAGAACCTCATAAATTATGAGGCTATAAAAAATCGCTATGTACTTTAAAATTAGACCAACCCCGAATGTTACTTGTACTATGTCAAACACCAGTTACTGGCTAAGGAAGTTCTTCATACTTCATTGAAGTATTACCTATTCCTCGTTCACACACGATTGGGGTTTTTGACCTAATTATGTATTACGTTGCAAAATTCAGTAAATATTAGAAACTGTTTTAAAATTTCGCATGATCGTAACCAATCTATCGTATAATTGTGTTTCATTTAATAATAATATACAACTTAATTTTAATTAAATTCTTTAATATCTCTAGATAAAATGCTATTTTGTCACCCATCGCACCCAAGTCTTCGTGGGGATCTCCCACGATTGCGTAAGCGCAAATGATTACAACGTACGATACAACAAATTTTTAATTTAACTTTTCTAAACGTTACTCGTAATGACCTAATGTAGTGCATGAGTGACGCAGTCGGAGTTGAAGAAAGTGTGCAAATGAAAGCGCAATCGAGACGTAATGTGGCAATTGGTCGCTGCAGTGGTCGATGCACATGGCCTGCCATAGATATGTCCAGTAGGTCATTTACACGACAACTACAGTACAAGTACATGCTATACTACATACATACCTGTCGGTAACGAACAAGGGCAATGTATCTCACATCATCTTGTCGCTTAAAATTGGGAGGTTATAAGTCAAGCTGTCTACAAATTTTTTGGTTACGGAAACCATCCTCTTATTTTGTAACTAAACCACGAGAAAATTTACTTCTAACAAACTGATTCACCGTGAATATTTAATTATGTTTATTTATTTATTGACTGACTCCAAAAAAAGGAAGTTATCGATATCGACCCGCATGTATGTAATATGGTCAGAATTACATGAGTTTTATATATGTTATCAACTTCTAAACACGTGTGCCAAAGTTCTGTGTATGTATGTTTGTATTATCGTATATTTGTATGTTTGTCCGCACATATTTCAGAAACTATAAGTAACGTTATCAAAATACTTTTTTTGTTGGACTCCGTATAATTAATTCAACTTAGGGAATAATGCATATTTTATCAATATCGGTCCAGTAGTTTTTGAGACAGAGTATCATTAATATCAGTCATTTGGAAAAAATGAAGTCGGTTCATTTAATAAAAATTCTCGTATTGTTTTTAAATTAGTATCACCTTCGTCGTAATTAATGATAGTCTAGTTAATAAAGTAACAAAACATATAGACTTACATAATAGTCGACATGTTCATCCTCGCTGATGTGGTGGTGGTCAAAGCCAAGTCTGGGCTGAGCTTGTCCTGAGGCTGCTGCATGGGAATCCGCCTGGTGGTTCACTGGTCGCAAGAATGTGAAGTATCTGCCGTGCGTACATGCCACCAGCGTCAGCGCTATCACCACAATCTGAAATTAACAATTTTCAAGTTTAGATAGTGTAATATTGAGTTTGACATAAGTGAAGTCGGGTTGGATCGGATGGAATGCAAAAAAGGAAATTGTACCAAATTTATTTCTGTTTTGTTAATTATATTCAACTATGTACTATATTTAGACGACCGTGTGCGTGGCGAAATTTTTGACAAAAAAAAATGACATCGCCATAAAAATTGACTGGGAGGTTGAATATTTTATGTATGGAAATGTATTATTTTTTAAATTTGAGTTTCTAGCATTTGTCTCGTAGAAAATCGTTCATATCGACTGGCTGAATCACCCCTTTAAGAGTCCAAAACAATCAAAATTTCGCCTTGTATGAAGACAAGTTAAACACGACAGTGAAAACTAGTCCTACTGACCTAAAATTATATATATTAAAAATCCTGACAAAATTCAAATATCTACAGGATTATCGTGCACCAAAACTGGAAAAAAAATATTCAAGACTTTCATGCGTATCAATAAGCACTGGTAGTTGACCTAAGATCTGAACAATGATCATGCATATTTCGATGTTGTCTGACATAATATCACAAGTTTCCGATCTGAAACGTAACTGATGGCCTAGAACGTAAGTAATGGTGTAAAATTAAAAAAATGACCAAAATTTCATTTTGGACAAATGACCTTGTGTGCCAATGAAGCGATGGAAAACATGAGCGGACTTGGCGTTTTCTTCGCTTTTCCCTAATGCGGACTTGGCGTTTTCTTAGCTTTTCCTAATGTTTTATTGTTGCTGCTAAACTTTTTTTATTAAATTATTCATAAAACTGTTTCCAATTTTCAACAAACACTAGAAAATAAAAAAATAATATTATGCTTTTGCAAATATCATAATAAGTACACGGATAATAAAAGTTTGAATACAGCTTAGTATAAAACAATGACTTAGATAATTTGCACTTTTACACCCAAACGCCTGTTACGAAGTCCTCTACCTGTAAAAGACTTGTGTAACTCGTTAGCTCATAATCATAATGTAGTTACCTTTTTGTTGCTTTTTGTTACAAACTAATGTCTTTATTGAAAGTCAGTTATGTTGCTGGACATACTATCTGGGACGGTGTAATTCAATCATACGGAAATTACTATCACTATCATTACATATTATAAAACAAAGTCCTCCACCGCGTCAGTCTGTTTGTTCGCGATAATCTCAAAAACTACTACACGGATTTTCATGTAGTTTATACCAATAGATAGAGTAATTCATGAAGAACCTTTATATGTATAATCCATGCCCGGTTGCAGCCAGGGAGGGCTACTAGTTTAAACCTAAAATAACAAAACAGTATTAAATAACAACGCATTAAGAAAAGGATTCAATCCAGAGATCTTTAGCATTTAGTCGTAAAAAACTGAACATCGGTTTATCGCATTTTTTATTTCTTAATCGTACTAATCTTGTTGTTATCCCTTATGAACTATAAATACTTAAAGAGCACCTTTATAAATCAAAATAGTCGTAAACTCGTCACCCATTGATATGATTCCAAGTATATTAGCTAAACTCCTTGTTAACTCGTTTTCTGCACAGGAAAAAAGCAGTTGGGACATTTTATGCTTTTCCATTTTCCTGTACCAGCATGAACGATGACATATGCAGCTACCATAATTATGCACTTCGCTAACCTCCGCTTGTTAATCTTCCGTGAAGCTCTTATCTAAGTTGAGGAAATAACACGTGCATTAAAACAATACCGTTACTTAAGAATGTTTAAGTTATCTTCGTCGCTGTCACATTATACGGACGGAACAGTAAAAATATAATCCCGGTAGAGCTTAACCTCAGGAAATATCTCAAAACGATTGCTGTTGTCATGGTATTATAGTTTCACAAACATTAAAATTCACTGCGAATAGGTACTATCTTCGCCAACGATTTCTTTATTGCATCACTTTACATAATATATGCCTAATTAGAATCTTTGTTCTATTTTTTACCCAACTCTAACTTTGGATGACATTCTTGGATTTGCGATATACTCATATGAAGTATTTTCGTTATGAGAATTATAACTCCCTCCTGCATATTGATGTTTAAAATACAAATTGAAATTAAAAGTATCCTATATTTATTTGTGGAGTTACAAAAAATTAAAATTGAACTGTATGATGATATGAAAATAGTAGCTGTAATGAAGTACGTATACAATAAGATACGTACCTCAGAGCTAGTACGTACATAAGTACGAGTTCATCATAACGTTTTTGCAGTCAATAAAGACAAATCATCGGAATCATCTTCAGAAAGTGACAAATGCTAGCAAGTTTTTTCACTCGCACCAATCAGCAAGAACATCTTCAATTGTGAGTGTGATCAATGCACGCTCGGAACAAAGGGGACTTTTTCACTTTTTCCCAGCCACTTTCAATACTATAGCTCTAATGGATACGTGGAATGTTTTCTTGTGGACGCTTCTGCAGTTCATTGCAACTAAACACTTTTGTTTTCACTTGAACAGACGACATTGCATAAGCAGTGTGCAGGTACAGCAGGAGGAAGGTTATGACCTATGCATTAGTAGTTATTAAATTTATCTACATGTTATTTCATAATAGGAAACCGTAAAATTGAGCTTTTATTCAAATACAGCATTTAAGTGTCATGTCCATAGATATCAGAATATTTACGTCATGTCAAAAACTTATGCGTCAAGAACTTTAATATAAGAACTTCAATAATACTGTACAAATTTTAGTCCATTATATATACTGTGTGTTATATATTTAAAATGATTAAATGTAAATCAAAATAGAAGTAGGCCTTTTTTAACGAAGAGTAGAGGGAAGACGGTTAATATAATGTAACAGTTGAAGTGGCTAAAAATATACATAGCAAAATATGAGGATGTTGTCCTGAGTCGTAATAGATTGGAAAAGATAACTTGTGGTATTTAAAACGTTATTTTATTACATTTTACTATTAAATGTGATCCTTTGTTTTTTGTTATGACATTTCTCAGACAAGATATATATTACGACCCGAAAACAGGATGTAAGGATTAACTTTTAACGTAGGTACTGAACAATCAGAGGCCGAGAGGCGGTTTCGAAGAACTCTGACACCAGGGTGTGCATGGTCGACTGACCGTGTCACCTACACGAAATGATGAATGATGAAGACAAAATTTATCGCTAGTCACATAACCGTATTATTTTAATACTAGCAATTTTCCCGCGACTTCGTCCGCGTGAATTATACCCTATGTACCCGCAGATATATTAGCTTTCTATTGGTGAATGAATTTTTAACAAATCTTTCCTCTTTATAATAATAGAATAGATTAAAAATTTTGGGAAGTTTTTGGTGGGAAGTCAAGGGGTTCAGTTGTCGTTTGCCTTACACAATTTTGCAAATTGATTTAAGTGGACTTTATAATATGAAATTGGTGTAGTTTGGTGTTATAAATGCTCGTGCTCGAGAACAATTTGTGAAATAGTCAAAGTAGACTGTTAAATGGACTCGTATAGATTTGTCGCCAAAATCTCCCACGAGTGTAAATATTCTGATATCTATGCCCACGAGGCTGCCAAAGAACATACGCCATCTTTGATGCCACATACCGTACAACACCGATACTTAGTATCTCATTATACTGGACATTGGCAGAATCACTGAAATCTCGGTGGAAGCCATAATTAAAAAGAAGAAGAAAATTTTTGGAACAATTTAGATTAAAAACGATTTGTTGGTGTCCTGCAGTATACCAAAGTTATTATTTGAAATAACTTTTTATTCGATAGTCTTTAATCGGAGAGGAGGCGCGAATTATCAAAAAAAAACACGGCTAATACGAGTGTTTTACAATATAAAGTTAACATCTTTATTTAGGCAAATGTGTTACCATTTAAACTTAAAACAAGTCACAAAAAACTACCGAACCAAATTAAATATAGCCTATGTCACGCAGGAAGTCTGTAAATAGGTACCATACACATTCAAACCTAATTCAAACCATAACATCAACCATTATAAACCACCATGAGCTCTAAAACCATACACTATGTTTTGGGCGGTCGTGTAATACTTTATCTGAAATGATAAACTTAAATTATCTTGTAGTGAGTAGTAAGAAATTTTTGCATAATAGATAAATTGAAATGCACTTTTCGTCTCGATATGAAGTACACACAGAAAACGCGAAATAAACTTATTCGATTGAAGAGCTGCGTAAGATTTCTTTGCAACTCTACTCTTTTTGCTCGAACTGATTGTACCACAGTGCAAAATAGAAAAAAAAAACTT
Source organism: Rhodophaea formosa (assembly GCA_963082605.1). Taxonomy (NCBI): domain Eukaryota; kingdom Metazoa; phylum Arthropoda; class Insecta; order Lepidoptera; family Pyralidae; genus Rhodophaea; species Rhodophaea formosa. Next base: position 7,880,911 of record OY720208.1, on the reverse strand, counting down.
TTAGGACATAAAATTATTAAACAACCTTATTAATTATGCTGTCTTTGATCTTGTCCTTTTTTTCAGAACCACCGCCTCTTTCTTTATTTCATTTTTTATTATTATTATCAATTTATTCTTATTATTTCAGAACATCATTGTTTACTGAAAAATAGATATTAATTTGTTTATTCTATTAATTTTAAATCAGTACCTATCATAATCGTTATGGGGCTAGTTCTTATCAAGTGTTTTATAATATTCATCATCCTATTTATCGATCATCTTACCTTAAGGGCCATTTCTCCTTCTTAAAAGCACTGCGTCTAACAAATCACAACACGTGAACCACAGAAACCAGTGCACCGAGTGTAGCAAGTGAAACCGCGCGGCCAATTTATATGTGGTGCCAGGGTGGTGGTAGCTACCCGAATGTATAACATCCGATAATGTAACTATGTTTACAGATGATACCGATTATAGAAAATTATAAATATTTTATAGATCAAATATATAACTTAACAGAGTTTTAGTAAATTGCTCAAATATTTCGAGACAAATGAGATAACTGAAATCTTGGATCATGAATTATTTCCTATGCTTTATTTACCCGCATTTATTTTTTCTGCGCTTTTAGTTATGTATCAGTTACGATATACATACGCCAAAATTCAATCTATATTAGTAATAAATAAAAAAATGTATCTGCTAACTGATTGTCATCTGTCCACAATCAATCAATTTATCAAATTGTATTTACATGCTGTTAAAAATGGCTGAAAAGGACCTACGAGGGAGCGTTTTTATGTTCGCGGAATGGAGGGTTATAATTATAATACTTTGTACATCCCAATTAGTGATGTGCCGTTTCCAAATTCCCGTTTCTGGGGAATGTTCCTTATTTCCGTTTCTGGAAATGTTTCCGGGAATGTTCCCAATTTTAGGGAAACGTTTCCGTGTTAGTCAGAAAAATCGTGTGAATGTTTTTTTATAAATTGTAAAGTTAAAAATTATATATGTCGCAGTCATCTGGTTGAATCTGCTATTTGATTGAATGACTAGCGCGTTCATTAAATGACCACGTTTAATTGAATAACTAGGTCGAACGTTGATTGAACAAGCGTCGCTCAACGTCCAACTAGTTAGCGGGTTGTAAGTTACAACCCACTACAGGAATTTGATTCATCTAAATTTTTTGCTATAGTCACTGATAATGCATCTAATATGGTTAAACTTGGAAGACTTTTGAAAATCAAATATAATCATACTACTTGGACAGGGTGTTTAGCTCATACTTTGCACCTTTTTGTTGGAGATGTGTTGAAAATTCCCAAAATTTGTAATTTATTTTCGGATATTGTAACAATAATTAAAACTATTAGAAAATCTCATATTTTAAATGCAGAATTTCGAAAAGTTGCTAATGAAAAGTCACTTCGTACTAGTCTTCATTTACCAGTAAAAACAAGGTGGGGAAGCTATTTGTTTAGCCTTCAAAATTTTCTAAAATCAAAAATAATAATTCAAAACATGGTTATTAATAATAGAAGTATATTTTCGACTCAAAATAGAAATAATATTCTGAACGACGATTTTTGGATAGAATCATCAAACCTTGAATACCTTTTGGAACCTGTTGTAAAATGGATTATCAAATTAGAAGGAGATTATTATTGTGTACATCTTGTGTATCAAGCATTTAAGGAATTAGAACAAACATTTAAAAATGAAAAGGCAAAGATTCTTTTAAATGATGACATTTCAACCCTTCAGACAAATTTAGAGAATAAAAAAGAAAATGCATTGAAACCAATTCATCTAGCTGCAGTAGTTTTGGATCCTCGAGATCAGGGTAAAGTTTTATCAAGCCAAGAGTATATAGATGCATGTGAGTTGATTGTTAATATTGACAGTGATAGTTTTCATACAGCAGCAAATATATTAACTGAGCTAGCCGAGTACAAAAATCATACAAACTTATGGGAAAAAAGCTTTATATGGACAATGGCAGAATCAGTGCCACCGTTAACGTGGTGGGAAACCATGTTTTCGAAAACGCGTTTAGGAATCGTCGCTACAAAAATATTATCCGTTCCTGCGACATCTGCCGCAGTTGAACGATCTTTTTCCACTTTTGCACATATGCATACAAAGAAGCGCAATCGTCTCAATACAGTAAGAGCTGGTAAACTTACATTTATATCTCATAATTGGAAATTGATAAACAAGCAAATAAAGCAAAAATGTATAACTCAGTCAGATACCATTTTATCCTCAGAAATATCAACATGTAACTCTGAAGATGATTTTTGTTCTGAATTAGAAGATGTAAATGTTTTACAGGCAGGTAATGAAAATGAGGAATTAGAATTAATTAATAATCCTAGCACGTCTACGGGCATTACAAAGCCAAGTAGGACTCGTCCAAGGGACATAAGAAACTTTTTTTGTTCAGGATCAGATGATAGCGACTAAGTAATTTTATAACCAACAATAGTTCTTAAGGTTTGTTTACCTAAATATTTTTTTTTTTATTTGATTTTTAGTATTTACTGTTTGTTTAGTTAAGTTTGTGATTTATTTTTATATACACCTTACTACTTGTAAGGAAACGTAAGAATTACGTTCGTTTCCATTGCTGGAAATACAAGAACAGAAGTTCATCAATATTACAAAATCAATACTTTCTAGATTTTCAATAATTATTTACATTATAATAGAAACTAACCGCAACTTACGGGACAAGGCTTGATAAAAGAAAAAAGAAACTTAGCATTATAAAAAACCATATAATGTAAAGTAAATATAGAAAAAGCCATGAAAAAATATGTCAAATTTATAAAACTGTTTTTAAAATAATTAATATATTTTTATTCAAAATGTTGGTTTTAGTTTTAAGTTATGAATTATTGATTTTATTCACTTGTTGATTATTAATGTTGTATAATGATATTAGCCCATCTTTATGTTTACGTAATAAAAGATCTGAATATTAAATATATGTTTTTTTTTTATTAATAAGTCGTAACCTACTGAAACGCGTCTCGTTTCCGGCATCAAAGGAATGTTCCCGGCAACAAGGAAACATTCCCTAAGAATTTGGAAACATTTCCAGGGAATGTTCCCACATTTCTTGGAAATGTTATAGATTATTGAAAATATTTGTAATATGACTATATCAAGTAATGCATTTACATAAGTTTAATATATTTGTATTGATAAAAAAAATTTCTCATAAATAAAATTACAACTTTCCCTAACAGTTCCATTTATTGGAAACGTTCCCGGGAATGTTTTTGGAAATCTGGGGAATTTGGAAACGTTTCCGGAAACGGCACATCACTAAATTCCCAATCAATGGCAAAAAATAATATTTTTCCTTCAATATGTTACTGGCTCTACGTGGAAATGCAGATATAATTTTTGTACGATCCTTCAAGTATAGAATGGATCATTCATCACATTACCAGTACATTTTGGTTTGTACCTTGATAATTAAAGTACAAACATAATAAGCATTATAATGGGCAACTACTTTTAGTACTGTGTTCCCTCGAATTTATCTTTTGTGTTCTATAGCGACTTTTGGGCAAGTTAACTTATGGGCCACAACCATAGGCGGCGTCAAAGTTGGCGAATTTATATACGGAAGGAGCGACAGCAGTTTCGCCAATAGCGACTAATTGTATATATTTTTTATCATTTAGTACTTTGGCATTTCTCAGTTTACATGCAGGTAGGTTAAACATTAAGGTTATATTAAATTCTTGAATCAAAACTAACGTAATGGTCACGACACGGATGGTCCGGGTGACGAGCGCCGTGGCGCAGCGGTCAACACGCCTGCCTGCGACACGGATGGTCCCGGGTTCGATCCCCGGTCAGGTCAAGATGGAAAATGATAGTTAGTATCACATAACACAAGTCTTACTTAAGAACTTACTTTGGGGCTAGCTCAATCTGTGTAATTTGTCCGTATATATTTATTTATTTATTATTTAATCTTCAGAGGTTAAGTGTATTTAGATTATTTTTGTGAAAATGTGAGTGAGGTCTTTCCCAAATACATTGCAAAATATAGTGAATTTTCAAAGTCGGTTAAATCACAATATGTCACAAATACGCGAAAATCATAGCTGATTTCGTAAGCAGCCTACTTTCGTCCAATTGTGTCGGTTACGAACAGTTGGCGGTAACAAGCCTGCTGTGGTAACACGGACCCTTAATTTAATGGCTCTAATATAACTTAGCGCCATCACACACTGCTGCATTGATATGCAGCGGGCGTAGCCTATAAATGGAACATTAAGATAAACACCTTGTAAAATAAATTAGGCATTAAACGTGCGGAGGGGATTGAACTAAAATAGAAAAAGGTTTTGCTTTCATGACATTGCTTCGCCAAGTAGAGAAATTAAATGGGGATGGCAACTGTCACGTTACAGTTTAGTAGGGTTTTTTTTTTAAGTATTGTTTTACGGCCCTGGATACAAGTCCTTTAGAGCCTTTCTTCATTTATTTCGCCAGTTGGCGAGTTATTCTTCTTGGTTGTCAACGAAATGATGGTGTAATTCATTTCGTTGTTTTCACGGAGCTCCTGGCGACAACTCTTCGCGAATCCACTGGTTTCATCATTGACGACGCAGCAAGGCGGACAACCACCAGCCCGCTATGTAAATCTCACTACAGCCGCACAATGACAGTCTATTTTAGTTATTCTACACATTGTTCATAAATATGGGCATTTATGTTCCGATACAACTGTCAAATGTATGGACCTTTACACTAATCAATATTTTTCTTCATAATCAGACCAAATCTCGTGACATAAACTATTAAATTGTTTATACTAGCTAGTTTCCCACAAATTGGCTTATATATTTTATTGTTACTATAACAAAAAATATTATTGTAGGTTATGTTTGCAAAATACTTAAAAATCTTTTGATAAGGGAACATATATGCATTTTATACATTTTTTTACGAAAGGTTTAATGTTTTGTCACTATTCTTATGCACTAAATAATTGCATCAAAATCGTAAAAGAAATTAACGTACGCAGCGACATCTACAATAAGCTTTGCGCTGCCATCCCTATTGATGAGAAACTGAAAAAAGAAAATACTCTTCCAATTTTATCATCAATTTATGTCATATATATAAATTATTAAAAGAACATCACACAAGTTGAGCTAGCCCCACTGTAAATTGTGAACTTGTGTCGTACGATACTAACTCAACGATACAATATTTTATTTCGAATAGATACCTTAATAGATAATCACCCCTAGACCCTGGCCTGATCTGAAAAATATCGTTTTCCATCATGACCTGGCCGGCGATCAAACCCGAGATCCTGCGATTGAAGGAAATTTGCGGTACCGCTGAGCCAAAGAGGTGGTCACTTCGTCTTCGTCTAAAAATAATGATTTTCTTTATATCACTCTCAATCAAAGAACTAATTAAACAAGTACTTAAATATTTAATCTCTTTGGTTTGAATGTTTCAGTTGCAATACTTTTAATAAAACTTTTATTACAATCATTTCTAACGTTTATGCTTTTACTGCACATCTTATAATATGTAGCACATTTCCTTTGATATTTCTTAAGTTTTTACATAAAGTTATACTTTATTATCACGGCTACTTTTTCTTTCGTGTTAATGACTTATAATGTTTATATTTATTCATGATCAGGCATCTGTAATAGCGGCTTTTTATTATTGTAAATAAAATATTAAGAAAGGGCCTTAAAGATAAAATTATATATTATCCTACATTACCGTTGATCGGAAAATAATCTGTAACAAGCTGAGTGATGCTGTAACCGCTATGGTATAATTTCATTGTAATATTATGCGAGAACTTAAATTATGTATAAGTACAGAAGGAAATTGCATAACTATAAAGAAAATAATTATAACAAAAACTGTTCTTAATCTTCTTATTTTTTTATCTTATCTTATCTCCCATGCTGTTCTGAGAGAAAAAATAAACTTAGAATGTACTTGCTGCTTTTCTTCCCGCGCACAAGATTGTGTGAATTGTGAATAGTAAGTTAATTAATTTCACCTTTTTTTAAGATAATCGCCATCATCGATTTAATATTATATTATTATATACTCTTTCATACCGGTTTGGTCTTAGTGGTTTGGGAGATAAGAAAAAAACATAGAATATACCATCTGCTTTTCTTCTCACGCAGACCGTAAAAGCCGGTCAAGGGTATGCTAGTCTGAGAAAAAAAATCTCAGAATGTAGTAGCCGATTGAGGGAATGGCTAAAAATCTTAGGAATCCCATCAATAGGCAATGCGGCTAACAACCCAATCACTATTTTGATTCCGCTTACGCCCACTACGATGCTAAATGTGGCTTTTGAGTCTTATGACCTTTGGCTCTGTCTACCCCGCAAGGGGTAAAAAAATACGTGAAGTTATGTTTGTATCAATTTACTACAATTACCGTGTAGTAAACTTTATGAAATTTATAGCGATTTCTAAGGAGGCCTATGTCCGTCATTGGACGTCCCTGGTTGATAGATAGCTAGAAACATTATGAAGAACGAAAAAGTAGTCAACTGTAACGAAACAAAGATGGAAGTTAATAACTAATATTATGCAAATATATGGGGACAAATCACACAAATTGAGCTAGCCCCATAGTAAGTTGTGAACTTGTGTGGTAGGATAGATACTAACTCAATGATACTTAAATTTTTTTAAAGGTACTGATTTTTTATCAATTTAATTTGTTAAACATCCGAGACCCAGTTCAATCTTAAAAAAAGATCGTTGTCCATCATAACCTGGGCAGGGATCGAACCCGAGACCACTCTAGTCGTACGCTCGCGTGTTAACCACTGCGCCACGGAGGTCGTCAAAAAGAGAAGTACTTGCTGCTATGAGGAGTACCTACCTATCTTCTTCTATATTTTTATTTTATTATCTTCGATACAGTTAGGAAACTTTATAAGACGAAATAACTAGGTTATTTCGTCTTATAAAGTTTCCTAACATATGTTGTGGATTCAATTCCTGGCATAAAGAAAAAATAGCCAGTACATACTTTTGTGAACCATTAGGTAGCAAATAATCTTGCAATAATGGATTGTAATGCGTTTCGCTTTATCTACTACTATTACGTAGCTATTATACAAGCTTATGTTACCAACTCATTTGATTGGTCTTACACGCTTTATTGGTGCTGGTATAAAGGCGATTAAAGTAATTAAGTGCAAACAGTGCTTATTGTACCGAGATAGAAATTACGTTATAAAGAATAAAATCGTCATAAAGTTACATTAATTATAATCGTACTTTTACATCAAGTGATCTTAAAGCATAGATATCAGTGAACCCGTATTACTCTGTATTTTACTTCTTAGAATTGCCGTCAAAATGTGTTCATATAAAGTTCAGTATTTTTTTTCTTAAATCGAGCCTCAAAAATATTATTCAGCCATTTATTTCAACATATAAAAAAATACTACTTACCTCAAAAGGTAAAAAAATATGAAATATACGAAATGATTACCTTTTGCCCGCAGCTCACGTTAACTCCAGTTTTTCCGGTTTATTTTTTTATGAGAGGTCTGTAGGTAACCTTATTTCTTTTTCCGTTTTGCAGACAACGTTTAGGCAACATTTCATGATGATGGATTCAGTAGTTATGGCTTGAAAGCGTTATAAAAAAGTCACTTTTACGTTATTTATCTTAGTTATGAGGGATAGTCAGGATAAGGATTACTTTTTATTTTTAATTCTGAAACACCATGATGAAAACAAAACTGTGGGACCCCAACCCAGTGAAACCGTGTATTAAAATAAAATACCTAGGAGATTTTTAACATGTCTGGCTGACTCAATGTATAACATTTAACGATGATACCTAATCCTAATGTATTCTTCGCATATGCATCAGGTATTTCATGAATTCCATGCAAGCAAGTCAATCATCTAGACTTATAATAGTAGCGCATCTAATGCAGCGATGGTACAAATCGTGTTTGGCAAAAGTAACAATGGAATTTCAGTAATGATACTCGTATCATTGTTAACATAGGTACTTTGTTTCCAGTATGACCTAACGACTTGCCTTGTAGTATTTTTTACGAGATTGTACATTACAAATCCAGGAGTATACAGACAATCTCATCTTTATTTCTCTCGGGAATAACAAAGCCTGAGACCAAGAGACCCAAAGGCCACGTTTAGCGTGTTGGTGAGCGTGCAGTTTAATAACGGAACCTTAAAAGTGATGGGTTATTTATTAGCCGCAATTATTCCTTAGATTTTCAGTCAGTGCCTCAACTGGCTTCTATAGTTTGGGCTACAAGAGAAGGAGCAGGTGTTTTGTAAGTTTTTTTACTCAAGAGAGGAGCTAGTTTCAGGTTTAGTTTATCTCCATCTTATTACTCTAACTGTGATGCAGGAAAATTCAGTATGAATATCGTCAGTGAAACGTGTAATTAAAAACATAGTATACACATCTATACTAATATTATAAAGAGGGAAGATTTGTTTATTTTGTTTGTTTGTGTTCTTTGAATAGGCACCCAAACTATTGGCAAATTTTCAAAAGTTTTTCACCTATAGATTAATTCATCGGTGGGTGAAACAGACTATAATTTACACAAACGAAAACGCGGGAAAATTGCAAGTGAACAAATAAAATTATAACTGATTTAAAAAAAGTAAACTGCAATATCTTGGTTTGGCTTATATAATTGCTGTATGAATTATCCAATACCCTACTATCCTATAAGTGTCTGTAGCGGTGATTTTATTTATTTTCCTTGGTTCAACCCCGTATTGTTTTGATCATATCGCTTCATGTTAATCCAATCAGCTGATTTTGTGCACCATCTTTAGAATGAAGGTTTTCATAATTGAATTTTCTCTCAGGTGGCGACACTGTGACGAGAGGTATTTTTGACCGCTGCTGTCAAAATCCACCAATCATGTATAATCATCAGTTTTAAGATTGGTGGTTTTTGACAGCTCGAACTCTCAACACAGTGCCGTGGGGGAAAGATCAATTTTGAAAACCCCTACGGAGGCCGTGTTGCTCGAAGGAAAACCCTCATTATCGGTGTATATCCTCTTCTGACCTTCGAGCAACACGGCTTCTCGAAGCTTCTGACCGAAGACATGAATAAAAATTGCTTAACTGGATAATTTCGTGGCACTATGTGTAGATGTATAAGCTCTCAAACGTAATATAAAAAATTCAACCATAAAATTGTCTATGATACATAATTGTCAGTTTGTAATTAATATTACTTGGATAAATATTGTGATTTTTATTCTTATATTGTATTTGTAAGTTATATAAACGCTTTATATTTGTAATTAACCTTTGAAAAGGGTAAGAAGTTGTTATTATTTCATAACCTGTAGCATTTTTTTAATCATCCTAATATCTAATTTGTGTTTACAGAAATAACGCTATGTATTTATTTTAATCTATACTTACATTGCAAATAATTACCTACCAGTCAATCTCTAATTGCTTTGTACAATAACTTACGTACCTACATATATTTATCGGTCAATATCACTTGAAGTGCATTAATGCACTCCAAGGGTTATATTTTTAGTTGATATAAACCCTCAAATTTATCTTATTTTTTTATATCTATTTGGTACATATCTACAACAAAATCCATGACATATACCCATTAAATCTTCTTCCTTACCTTTTTCCTATTTGGGGTCGGCTCTGTATGTCAACTCTCTCCAAAGTTTTCTGTTATCAACCATATCGGCACTAGCTCCCCGTTCCTTCATATTATTCCTCACACATTCCCTCCACGACTTTCTCGGCCTTCCCTTTCCTTTATGTCCTGACACATTTAAGTGCAGCATCCTTTTAGCCAGGTGATCGGCATCCCTTCTCTCGATATGGCCATACCAGGTATACATATACCAATTAAATATTCTGTTTAAACCCATTTCGTCACACCGGATACATAAAGCTACAAACACACTGTGACAAGAATTACTTTCGCTATGTATGAAACTCAGTGATATAAAGCAGAGCACACTTAGCAATTTACATAGAGCCATTGATAGAATAGCAAATAGAGATTCAACTCTATTATAGATCTTTGTTCCTCAAGTAGATCACACGTAAGTGTTACCTAATCGCGTATCTATTATCTTGATTGAATGAAAGAAGCAGTTTGTTTATGTAATTAACACTATCTTCAAATTGGGCTTCGATATTTCATTCGTGAGTAAGCAATCAAGAATTTACAATTTAACAACATTTATACTCTTAACTTTACGTAGTGAGAAAGTGCATCTAGTTATTTAATTATATTCATCAAATTTTGATTAACGATTTTATAGTGTAAAGTATTTTAAAATTTAATGGTATATCTAAAGTAAAAATAGAACGGATGAAGAACTATGAATTTATAAACTCCTATTTACCTCATTGATCATCTTTTTTGTTTATTTCTTGTATTTCTTATTAATTATGATTGAGTTACGATATCTAAAGTATAAGAATTTTAGTGTAAAGATAGAGAAATGAAAAAAAATCTGTAAAACACTCAGAGATTAAACATTTATTTTCAAAGAAACTGAAAAAAAGCACATTCCATAGAACCTTATCATATATCTGTTGTTTTAGATAATTAGTGAATACATTTAAATTTTTTTAAGGGTAAGCATGAATTTTTCAAGGACCTGTTTTGCCCACATTTTAATTAAATCATTTGAAAGCAAAAGGGGATATCACTTAAAATTGTGTTCTGCGATCTTTTCATAACGTATTTGTCAAAAACGGCCACTTTTGGCGAAAACGCTATAGTGGTGTAATCCATACTTGTACTATGTTAGATATAAGCTAGTTATTCAATAAAGTATATCCAGTCGCATCCCAACTCGGTTGTTTGAATCATCTCCGAACACACTTCCTTATATGGCGACCCTGCTCGGTCGGCCACACGCGCGTCGTGTTACGCATTCCTTTTCCATAAGTGACATGTTCTAAATAATCATGGAAAGTTTTCTTCACTTTAATTCGGACTTACAACTTGGTGTTCTCCTGCAAGAAGAGTGTGCTCCCACTGGTATCCCGATAAAATGGGTGGCTCCGAGTCCAAAAGCGAGGAAGTTATAATAGCACAGAGTGCAGTAGGAGGAGGCTCTAACCAGGCCAGTACCTTACAGCAGCAGATAGGGACAACCAACATTTTACTGCTTATTACCCTTCTACTTGCGATGATCGCATTCCTGTACGGCGTGTACCGTGCGTTTAAGCGGTGCCTTACCAAGAAGATACAGCGCGAGGTGGTGCATCATTTCCTGTACCGTCGGTCCTGGCGCAGCCGCAGTGGTGCAAAAAGAGACTTTCCAGAGCCAAACGCAGTAGTGTAGTGAAGTGGAATAGTGAGAAAAGTGCGGCCTATACATTCGAGGTATTTCCTATATTTATTTTATAACGAAATGAGCATGACGTCAGCGACTAGCGGTAATAAGTTTAAGTAATATGGACTAATGGACACATAATTTTTTCTTACATTTTACATCTTTACGTGTTTTTGTTTTCAATATAATAACTTTTTTTTTACATACCTTTACATGGCTAGTATCAGTTTAGATTATAATTATTAAATGAAAATAAATCTATCTCTTTCCTAAATATGTGATGGCCCTTAGTGAACTAGATGAAATATACAATAGAATAAAATATATCAAAGAATATTTAATAAAAATCGGGCCTAGTCGCCGCACTGAGAAAGTGAGAGAAGAAAAATGTTTAGAAGCTAATGCCTTATATGACGAATTTAACCGTATTATTGAATCGATAGAACCCGAATTAGAAAATAAGGAAATTTCAGTAAAAGATATTGACGAGATTTGTAAATTAAGTGCCAAAGTTCAGTCTTTACGTGACAAAATAAGTTATATTTGTTGTGTACAAAGTTCATCGAGCGAAAATATAAACACCAACATGGAAAAATTTGAGCTAAAAACTGCAATTGCTCTATTGCCGGTTATGACAGGAGATGAAGAGGTTACAAAGCAACTTATAGCAAATATAGAGATGTATAGTAATATGTTGCAGGATGGTGGAAAACCGACTTTAATTAATTTTGTACTGAAATCCAGGCTTTCCGAAGCTGCGAAGCTTCGTTTGTCACAAAGTTACGACTCTGTTTCAGACCTAGTCAGGGACATGCGAACTCTTCTTCTTGCTAGGAAGTCCGACACAGCGATTCAGCAAAAGTTGCAGAAGGCCAAGCAGAATCAGCAGACTATTGAGGAATTCGGTAAGAGTATCGAAAAAATGTTTGTAGAATTAACTATTTCGCAGGCCAACGGAGATTCAGCAAAATACAATATCTTAAAACCTATCAATGAGAGAAATGCTATAAAAAGATTCTCCGATGGGCTACGAAATTCGCGGCTAAGCACAATTATAGCAGCACGGAACTACGACTCATTAAAGGACGCCATCCGAGGTGCCATGGACGAGGACATGTCATCAACTTCGTCCGAAGGATTGATTTTCAACTACTCAAGAGGTAGGTCATTTTTTCGTGGTAATAACCGAACATTTTCGAATCGCGGCGGAAGACCAAGTCGTGGTCGTGCATCTTTTGTGAATAGTTATAACAGTGGTTATTCCAATAATCATAATTATCAAACGAATCAGTTGCGTAATTCTCAGCCGAACAGTCGATCTACTCGCGGTAATAACTTCCGTGTTTTTCGCGGCCACACCCGGTCGAACTATAGAAACGGGTATCAAATTAACTTAGCGAGAACTGATAACGAGACATCGCCGGCCATTGATCAATCAGAGAACATGTTTTTTCGTAAACAATTCTAATCATGCAATTTGCGCATGCAATAATTTAAATTCGGCATCATTTTGGCTTTTCGGTAAGGAATGTTTCTGGTTAATTGATTCTGGGGCTTCGTTGTCAGTGGTGAAATATGAACATATCGCCTCGAGCAACATTCCATTCCATAAAGAGGTGATTCGTATAAATGGAATAGGAGGAGAAATTTATTCTGAAGGTTTTGTTTATTTAACGTTATATTATAATGGCATGAAGTTTAACCACAAATTTTTCGTAATTAAAAATTTTCCCTGCCGGACTTATGGAATAATTGGTCAAGATTTTCTTACTCATTTTAGGTGTACTTTAAATTTTGAAACAAATACTTTAGTTTTGAAAAATAATTATGATTTGTGTAGTTTGCCCTTACACATGGGACAAATGGGGTCAAACAATTTTATTACCCTTTCCCCCCGATGTGAGTCAATTCACTATGTCCGAACTGATTTAGAAGGTGAGCTTGTAATTAGACCCAAAGAATTATGTGATGGTGTTTATTTAGCGAGTGTTATTGTAACGCCCAAAAATAATGAAATTCCAATTAAGATATTAAATACAAGAGATGAAATTGTGCATTTGAGTTATTTCACACCGGATATTGATTATTTATATAGTTATTCAATTTGTTCTTTTGAAAGTCAAAATAACGATGCTAATCGTGTCAAAAAATTGTTTTCTTGTTTAGACTTAAAGCATTTAAATGTAGAAGAAAAAATATCGATAGAAAACATTTGTGCCAAATATACTGACGTGTTTTTTTTAGAAGGAGATAAATTGGGTGTTTCAAATTTATATAAGCAGGCAATTTATTTGAAGGAAAATACAAGCCCTGTTTATGTTAAACAGTATAGACTTCCGAAGTCTCAAAAAGCAGAAATTGACAAACAGGTAGGAAAAATGTTAGAGGATGGAGTGATAGAGGAAAGCACGAGTGAATGGTCTAGTCCAGTCCTTCTCGTACCGAAAAAACAAAATAGTTCAGGTGAAAAGAGTTGGCGGATTGTGATTGACTACAGGAAACTAAATGAAAAAATTAAAGATGATAAATTTCCGTTGCCCAATATAGTAGATATTCTAGATTCACTTTCAGGTTCCGTATATTTTACACATTTAGATTTAAATCAAAGCTATTACCAATGTGACCTTGAACCAGAGAGTAGAAAATACACTGCGTTCACAACTGACAAGCAATATCAGATGACACGACTTCCAATGGGGTTAAAAATTAGTCCTAGTGCTTTTAGCAGGTTAATGACAGTTGCTATGTCTGGTTTACATTATGAAAAGTGTTTGATTTATTTGGATGATTTAATATGTTTTGGACGAAATTTAGACCAGCACAATAAAAACTTGATTGATATTTTTAATAGATTACGCAAAGTTAATTTAAAGTTAAATCCCCACAAATGCCAATTTTTAAAGAAAGAGTTATTGTATTTAGGACATGTGGTGTCATCTAAAGGTATTTTGCCCGATCCCGAAAAAACTAAGGTAATACAGAATTATCCAAAACCCACTAATTCCGACGAAGTCAAACGCCTAGTTGCTTTCGCGAACTATTATAGAAAATTTATTCCTCATTTTGCAGAAATTACTATCCCGCTTAATAAGTTATGCCGAAAAGGAGTGGTATTTGAATGGAATTCTGACTGCGAAAATTCTTTTAAATTAATACAAAATAGTTTAATCACCCCACCAATCTTACAATATCCAAATTTTGATGAAGAAAACGAATTTATATTACAAACTGACGCTTCCGGCGTAGCCATAGGCTCCATGCTGTGTAATAAAAATAATTTACCTATCGCATACGCCAGCCGATCTTTAAATAAAGCGGAATTGAACTATCCAACAATCGAAAAGGAATTACTGTCGATAGTGTGGTCCGTAAGGTATTTTCGACCTTACTTGTATGGTAAAAAATTCATTATTAGAACAGATCATAAACCTTTAATTTATCTTTTTAATATTAATAACCCATCTAGCAGATTGTTAAAATTCAGATTATGTTTGGAAGAGTACGATTACAAGATAGAGTATGTGAAAGGGGCGAATAATGTAGCTGCAGATGCATTATCTCGCATCGTTGTGACATCAGACGAATTGAAAGAAATGAATAGGCATGTGATGAATGTTTTGACTAGGAATATGAGAAAACAACAAGAGGAAGAGAGAACTAAAGTATGCAATGTGTCGGCCGATAACATATCTACCAACGATCGGATTGATCACCCGAAAGTTATAGAGATGCTTAAAAAGCCGAGACACTGCACTGAATTGATAGTGAAGAAGTATGAGTCGAAGAAAAAATATAAAAAAAATGATATAAATAGAGAAGGCTCGTTTACCTACATAACTAAAGAAGGAAAAATATATGTAGATCCAGTATCTTTATCATGTTCTGCGCGAGACGCGTTCGTGAAAGAGCTGGAATTATTCTGCAAGAAAATAAACGTCGACGAAAGATATATAATAAAAAATAAAGAAAGCGCTTATATATGTGAAATTTTAAATAAAGAAATAAAAGAGAGTTTAACGTGGTCCGGGCCGCGTATTTGTGTTATAAAAGATGTGATAAAAGTAGAGAATGATGACGATAAACGGGTTATTATCAACGACTTTCATTTATTGCCCACAAGTGGTCATGCTGGGATTAGAAGAATGTTGAATAATATAAAGAGACGCTATTTTTGGACTAATATGGAAAACGACGTAAAAAATTTTGTGCAAAAATGTGATAAATGTCAAAAGCAAAAATATTCCCTACCAACTAAACAGCCGATGCAAATTACAACAACCGCAAAGTCAGCTTTTGACAAGATATTTCTTGACATAGTAGGTCCCTTAGAAAAAGATTATTTCGATTTTTCTTACATTTTAACCATTCAGTGTGAACTCACTAAATATGTAGAGGCCTATCCACTTGAAACAAAAGATACGGTAAGTGTTGCAAAAGCTTTTGTTCAAAATTTTATACTTAGGTATGGCGTTCCCCGTGAAATAGCAACCGATCGAGGAACCGAGTTTATATCCAACACCATGGCCGAGGTATGTAAATTATTGCATATTGACCGTATTTCTTCCACGGCATACCACCATGAATCATTAGGATCCTTGGAAAATTCTCATAAATCTCTTAACGCATTCCTTAGAATACAAACTGATAATAATCCTAGGTTGTGGAGTACATGGGTACCATTTTGGTGTTTTTCTTTCAATACAACTATCCATACTGAAACCAAATATTCACCATTCGAACTTGTATTTGGCAAGCAATGCAATATACCTAGCAATTTAATAACTGATAATGTAAGACCTCTATATAATTTAGACAGTTACCCTTTAGAACTTAAATATCGTTTGGAAAAAAGTCAATATGATGCTCGTTGTAATTTAATTAAAAGCAAAACAAATAGAAAATGTAATTACGACAGCTATTTGAAGCCTATTACTTACAAGGAAGGAGATAGATTATTAGTCAAAAATGAAACTGGTAATAAATTGTGTAATATCTATACTGGCCCATATGAAGTTGTCGAAGATATAGACCCTAATGTCAAAATATTGAAGGACGGGAAAATAGAAATAATTCATAAAAATCGTACAAAAATGTATTTTTCCTAAATTGTTTAGAATCAAATATATTCTTTGTAATAATAAATATAATTTAATATAATTTTATTGTATAATCTTACCTAATTTTAATATTATACATATTACAACTTCATGCGCATGTGTTGGTAATAAATAATACATTAATGTATGTTTTATATAAATAATTTTAATGAGTAACAAAAATATATGGGTAGTTTATTGTAGTTACATATGGAAGTGTATATTCCTAGTATAAAAAAAAAAATACATGTAATCATTTTTTTTTTCACCCCCTGTGGGCGTATAGTGGTGTAATCCATACTTGTACTATGTTAGATATAAGCTAGTTATTCAATAAAGTATATCCAGTCGCATCCCAACTCGGTTGTTTGAATCATCTCCGAACACACTTCCTTATAACGCTAAATAAAAAAAAACAAAAATCAAAACGTTTATTCAGAAAATAGGCCTTTGCAGGCACTTTTTCACGTCATATCATATTTAAAATTATCTTATTAGATAATATGTATTTATTAATTGTTGTTCTAGTACATGCATCAAAGAAGCCCCTAAGGTCAGAGTGAAACAATGGCTAAACAAATACCAGCCATTACCAAACCAGTTACCGCCTGCTGAGAAACTACCACCGGGTGGCAGTCTGCCCTGGCCAGTCTGGAAGTCTTTAAATAGACTGCGGGCTGGTGTTGGCAGATGCAATGAAAATAGAGCAAAATGGGGTTTCTCCAGCAATACTAAATGCGACTGCGGTGCTGTCCAGTCTATGGATCACCTTTTGGTGTGCCCAGAAAATCAAACTTCTTGCACTATGCAGGATCTCAATGAGGCAAACGAACGGGCAATCATAGTTGCGAAGCGCTGGTTAAAACATATTTAATATGTACAAATATTGCCATTCTACGACTCGATAGAAGAAGAAGATTAATTGTTCAAAAGCTACAGACTACTAGCGTTAAATATAGCTCCACGTTACGTTTAGACAGTAGTTCATAAAATAGTTTAAAAAGCTGCAAAAGATTATCTTGAGCCTCGCAGAACAAAATTATAAGTGAGTAGCTGTTACCCGCGGCTTCACCCACGTGATATATAGCCTATATCCTTCATATTACCTTAACTATGCAAAATTTCATGATGATCGGTTCAGTAGATAGGGTGTGAAAGCATAATAAACGAACAAACTCACTTTCGCATTTATAATATTAGTTAGGATTGGGATAGTCAGTATTAGTATCTCCATTTACTTTGATATTATTTATTTCAAACGGGGGCAGCACTGGATCCCGTAAAATTCGTGCATCTCCTGAACAAGAACGGTGATGTTGATTCATATGTTTCAGGATACCAAGTACTTATGTCTGGTTCTATAACCAATAACCACCATCCAAAGAGAGCACCGCATTGCTTGGCTTGCAAATGTGCATCGACTGGCACCATCCTATATGTCTGCGAATCCGGGCATGTTCTGTGCAATAACTGTCAAAAAATTGGTGAGCCATTTTGCTACTATCCGCTTTGCACTTAGTGAGTAGCTAATATAAATTAAATCCTTATACCAAATAGTCATAGCGTTACAACCTATTACAGTCCGGGAGGCGTAAGCTGAGTTTTTCATTTGTGTGAGTAATCACCAAAAGTTGGGTCAGACAAAAAACTTTTAAAAATACCTATATGTTATTATGTATCGTTCATGTCTTTAAAATAGCTATTTAAATTACTTAATATTTCTTTTGCTTGGCTATTTAAAGATTTTCGTATTCTTCTTTTAATTGTGTTTGCAGCCATTTTACTAATAAATCAAACACAGGAACAAAATATTAAGAATGAAATACAGTGCAAGGGTAAAGTGTGTGACAAGTGCGCGGCGGAGATGTGCTGCGCTTTACGCCGACTCTCACACAAATGCCAAGCTCAGCTTAAGCCTCGCGAACTGTACAAACTTAGTAGTTATTTGTTTTTCAATATAATGGTACCGAAAGAATGGAAAATAAAAGCTATAAAAGATTTTATTTTCCATTCTTTCTGTACCAAGCGTATCAATATTTTACGTCTTCTGTTTATTGATACAATAAGGCTTTAGCTCCATATCGATGTATCCGCTGCCGATCAGTTCAGCGGTGGCAGTCAAGGAAATGTTCGCGTATACGCGCCCCTTGGAGAAGGGGAAGCCCCGTGGAATACTTTGGAAAGGCACTGTCATGTTGTAGAAATGATATGGACCCTGCAATATGAATTTACTGCTTTAACCACATATTAGATTAAATTTAAAGTGTGGAAGAAACTAAAATTCGATTCTAGTAGTAGAGTATAACTTTATGTGAGTAGTTCGTTATTATTTTCAGTACCTAAATATTTAATTAACTGCTTACTGTGAAATTGTAATATCAAAGTTTGATAATTCAATTTCACAGTAAGCAGTTATTTTAGTTCTTTTTATACCTAGAGATCAACACTATATTTATTCTCTTCTCTCTTACCGAAACGAAAGGACATTTTTGATTCAAAACTCTGCCTTGTCTCATAGGTGCACCAAAAAATGAGTCCTTTTGAATTAAATCACAAACTCCAAAATGCATCTCAACGAAACTGCGCTTGTAGACGTTCGTCAGGAGTTGGTAGAAATAAAAATCAACCTGGAAGAATAAAGGGTGACTACCTTTCTTACCCAAGATGGCAAAAAAGCTACAATATGCCTGAAGTGCAAGTAAAGTAACCATACCTAAACATAAATGTTAAAAATACGGGTCAATTTGTTAAAAAAAAAACATTACGTCGATGGTAATAAAAACTCAGTTAAAAATTAGTACTTACAGTGACGTTGTTGCCAAAAGGATTTAGGAAATGTATGTGAAAGTCGACATAGTACAGATAGTCATGACGTCCATATCGCTTTGAAGTTAAATTTGCGTAGAGTATATGTTTGGTGTCAAAGTAAGTCACTTTTGGATGTTCAGTAATCAAAAATAGTTTTTTCTGTAACATATTAAAGTTATATAAACATATCCTATCATCAGCCATGAATGAAGGATGGTTAGAATACTCTTTAAGTCCAATTTGACTCAAATAAGGTCATTTTATTGATCCGTACCTTCTACCAGTTAAATTAAAAATAAAACATCATGAGGAAAGCTGCACAGTAGTAGGTCGTTCACTAGTGATGGTAGTAAAAGTGAAGGCTTTTTGCAAAATACTCCATTATTCCCTCTAAAATAGCCATAGCTTGCGTTTTTTTTTTCCCTAATTCTCTACAATTTAATTTAATTTAATTTTGTGTTAATGTATGAACAAAAGTAAAAAAAAATAATTTAAATATTACCACATGTTTTAAATATTACCACTAGTGTCTTATGTTACCCGCTGATAAAATGTAGGTAAGATTCTAAAGATAATATAATTTTAAAATTCAGATTTATAGTTTTTGAGTTACATAATGTTTTCTTATGTTTTCGTGATTGTTACACATTTAAATAAAATTATTTTAATACGGTTTTTATCGCGTTTATTACATTATTTATTTGTACTAGACAAATGTCAACTTAGTCTACTTGCGACCACGAACACTGTAAAGTGCTCGAAACGTTAGGTGTATAAATAATGTAATAAACGTGATAAAAACCGTATTAAAATAATTTTATTTAAAGTTTTTGAGTTTATCCATTACAAACCACACAATAATCTAATCTTTCCTCTTTATAATATTAGTGTAGAAGTATAATATTGATGAGCAAAATAAACTTACACTGAATGAGTCGCAACATAATATTACATTTGCAACATAAAGAATATGGATCAAAGTATAAAAAAATATCGTCTTCATTTTTATCCTTAAAATTAATAAATAACTAAACTAAAATAACACAAAAGCCGTTTAGCCTGAACTGATAGTTGACGGAAATTACTAAATTACGGAGCGGCTTGTGACTAAATTGATTAGTTTTATCGAACATAACCATATGACAATTAGAGGCAATAAGCCCTTATTGCCTCTAATTGTAAACGGTTATGTTTTTGGATGAATAATTATCCCAATCCCATCCCAACTAATATTATCCCACCCAACTAATATTATAATGTTAAAGTGAGTTTGTTTATTTAGGTATTTGTTTGTTACGCTTTCACGCCGTATTTACTAAACCGATCATCATGAAATATTGCATACACATAGGTTAGGGTACTGAGAAGAAAATAGGCTATATATCACTTAAATAAAACTGGGTATAAATAATTGAGCCTAAACTTCTCCTTAAAATGGTGACACATCCCATGCCATCCGAATAGCTAAGGGACTAACGAAGAGGACTCAAAACAAGTAGCATAATTTCAAAAACTAAAAACTCAACTGCTTATATTGATGTTTTGCTGAATGACGTCAAATAGCCTATGACACTTCAGGGAAGAATGCGAATCTAATGACCACCTCACACTTCAAAAGGTCAAGCCGTTTAGGCTACAGGATGCAGCAATGGAACATATATACTTTCCTCTTAGAGCATTAAATGCTGAAAGACTTTCCCGCATACAACGTGCGAAAAACATTACCCTTCTTCTGGGTGGTTGAGTCGGAAAAGCTAACATCTGGTTTTTTTTACATCTTTTCGCAGCAATGTGTATTCATAGCTTGCTGAGTGAAAATACTAATGTGAGATTTTCCCCATGCTCTAAGTCCCCCATGTTCCTCTTTTAAGTAGAAGGAGCCGTATAGGTAAAATTATTCATATCCGGTCAGTGATTTTTATACCTGGCACTTCCGTTTCGTTTATATCTAAATAGCTGTCCGTTTTATCATATTGCTTTATTATAGGTAATCATCATGAAGTTGTATAAAACCTTTGATGATGACGATGATACTGATCAAACATTTGAATATTTTTTAAACTCAAATGTTTTTTTTTAATGTATAACATTATTTAATTATATTATTAAATAATTAATTTAATTTATAATGATTTTTACAAATTAATTAATTTGAACGATTAAGGTGGCTTCTGCTCAATTTAGACATGAGAGCATATAATTTATGAATTAAGAAACCTTTTACACGGAACGGAACAAAAGATTAACAGAAAAACCATATCTACATTTGGTCCCTTATAGTCGTGGTAGAGCTACACTATTGGCGAAATTCAATTTTGCTCGTCAGGGGCAGTACCACATTACACTCAAACAAAATAGTAACCTTTGAGTGGGGAGAGTAAAATAAAAGGCCAGAATTGCTCTTTACACACCCCTGTTGTCCATGGGCAGTGGTGATCACTTACCATCAGGCGATCCGCTTACTCGTTTGCGTCCTATGTCATAAAAAAAACTGTATAAATCTACTGTCCTTGGTTTTTATCAATTTAAAAAATATGATGTAAAAATATATTCTACAGATGCAAGTACTGATCCAAAGCAGACTCATGATGAAAAGGAGCAGAGAAGACATTCCTCTAGACGCACTAAGGATCTGAAGCGAGCTGTGCCAATGAGGAACTTAGCCTGTGGTGACCACGAAGAACCTGCTAAGGAACTAAGTAAAGGTAACACATATTATCTCGTTTTAAATCCCTTACGGGGCTTAAAACGAGACTACGACCCTACTTACACACAGCATTATGTCTTCTTTATCAGGTTTTTTTACTGTACTACCAGAGCTTTAGCCTGAACAGTTAGAGGATTTGGCCTACACTCTCTACGCTGGCCAGACAGTCTGGAGAGGTCCTTTCGATGTTTATAAGCTTTGTTTAGCTTGTGTTTCCCAAGTCACCTTGTACAACATCCACGGGAAGACTTGGAGTGGTCCTATTCTACTCTGCCGGGAACTACACGGCTAACACAAAGCATTATGTAAGTAAATACAGAGGCCACGTTTAGCGTTAACGTAGATTCTTAGCCCACTCTCAATCTCTTCTACTTCTGGGGTGATGTTGATTTCAAGGTTTTCCGAGTTTCATTCCTGGTAATGATGTATGAGAGCCCGGATTCCGCTATTATGACAGCATTTAGATTATACCAAAAACAATATAATACTAACGTATAGAATGCAAACCCTGTACGAAAATATCGGGCCAAATTAAGGCCTGCCACAAAGTAGGTATAATTAGTTCGTCGCCACAGTAAGGCGCGCCTGCTGACTTTTTTTCCACTCTTCATTAGACGGCATTATTCCGCGTTAGCCCAAACTCACTAATGCTGAGATATAACTTATAAATATGACTTATGGCAAAAAAAAAATATTTTTTTTATTTTGGGAATAATGCTTTATTTTATACAATTTTAGAAAAATTGACAATTTTTACAGCCTTGGGTGGCTCTAGAACTGGAATTAACTGAACTCCAATTACGTGTGGAAATTAAGTAGTAGTAATTTGCCCGCGCTGGGAATCAAACTAAGAGTCTCTCGCATAGCAGACTAGAAGCATAACCACCGCGCCATAAAGGCCGTCTCGAACACGATTAATATATGAGCGAATTCATACCAGCGCACGACGCTTTATGAATTTCACAATACAAACTTGCGAAGAGCTCCTAGGTCCAATGTAGATAGCCTGATTAGGAACAAAACTCTTAAGTATATTTTACACATCTGTGATATTTTCATATATTTTAATATTAATTGTAAAATATTTTCACAGGTTTCATAAAAAGCAAGAATGAAAGTGATTTTAAAACATCAATTGAATACAAAAATTTTGATTACTGTGAAAGTAACTCCGGTTCAGACACCACTATGAAAGTCAACCTGAAGACCAAGAAAACTCGCAGCAGCCTTACTTCCCAAAGGAGGGAAACGATTCCCAGGTTTGAAACCTATTCTCTCTCGCCTACGACAGATAGGATATGACTGTTGCACATTGAGATATAATACTAGAGAAGCTACGTTAAACATTGGCATTGTTCCATTTCTCAAATTTATAGTAGATTGTTATACAAGGGTTGTAAGTGATCAATTGCACCTAAATATCTCAGGCGCACTAGCGAGCGAAGCGAGCGAGGGCGCTTATAGTTCCGAGTGTGAACACTCTACTTTACATCATGAATGCGAGGAAAAATATATTCAATTTGCAACAATTAATAAAACAAGAAAGTGCGCGTCAAACCCTTTTTTTTATATGGCCTTGCACTCTTCAGCCTTTTGTGGTGGCCAGTGCGCTTGTTTTAAGAGTAAATTGATGAGTATTATAGGATCCGTCGCGTGGAGCGTGGCCGCCTCCGATTTTCAAATTTACTTACCTCCCTAAGGATGTAAATCGAACTTACAACCCGGATTTTGAATTAAATACAACCTCCTTACAGAGCAGCGCTAAAACAATAATGAAGCGTCCAATCATACATATATGAATATCTCAGCGCTATATTTGCTACTCTCACGCGTTTCCATAACAACATGTCAACATAATACAAAATGGCGGGAAGTAATTAAACTGACTTTTTTTGTAAAAAATAATGTACTTCATATAATATAACGCCAATTCTTCTCGTGGATGTCTAGAAGGCGACTTTATCACACACAATTGATTGGCAAATTACCATTTCACAATCAACATTCGTCAATGTTTCATTACGCAAATTAATGCTTTAACAAGGACATCAAAACGCAAACATGCATATGACAAGCAGCCATTTCAAAAATGCATTATTAATTAAATTTTTAAAAGACATACTGACATGTCAACAAGTTACAAAACCAAAAATAATATTTCACAAATAATTTGTTTGACTAAATTTGAATTACAAACTTTATGTTTACTAAAATTTCTATTTGCTTTTTTCAAATTAAATTTTATTAATTTATAAATCTAAGTTCTAACCTCGTTCTAACCTAACCTTACCAAAACTCGATTAACAAAGAATAGTCGTTTCTGGTCAACCTACCCCTAGTTTCCGTTAACCAGTCCCTTTTTTACACCATATTCCTTACCTTCAGAGACGATTTTCACAGAACTATATGTCATAAACTGTGTATACACTGTAAAGTGCTTGAAACGTTAGGTGTATAAATAATGTAATAAACGCGATAAAAACCGTATTAAAATAATTTTATTTAAATGTAATAAAGGAGAATTGAAAATTTCAATTCTGTTACAAAATTGTTTTGCTAACCGTATCGATGGGGTTTCTTTCATCAAGTTAACCCGATTATATGCTCACCGTATTGATAAGGTTACCGTATCGATAGGGTTACAATATTAACATACTTACCATATCGATGGGGTTTTAGAAAACAATTCAATGAAAACCCCTATCAGAAACCGCTGTTAAGGTAAGCGGTTCCGGTCCCATCATAAGTTCTAACCTAACCAATATAAGTCGAAATGCGCTGAATTCGATTAATAAAGATAAGTCGTTTCTGGCACTTCTTATGTTTTTAGTATGAAAATTTAAGAAATGATATGGTGCCATACTAATAATATCTTTAAACTAGGTAACTTTATTATTAAAGAAAAATTGGTCAATAGATCTTTGTCGTTTAAAACGTAATTCCTTATAATTCTTTTGCAAAATGACAATATATGAAGAAATTACTTAATGAGATGTAAAGTTTGTGAAACATAAATAAATGGAACGTTGATTTGCGAAATTTGTTTTTCATTGCTTGTTATCTGTAAATTTGTTCAATAACTGTTGATCAACCAAAGGGGAACCTTAGGAAACACAAGCAACGAGGCCGTCAATTACTCACGTGATGTTTTTAAGCACTTTTTAACTATAGACGTAGGTAATTTGACTTCGGAATTGTTAATATTGACTGCTAAATTGGCAGAGTCCTCTAGTCTTACCAACTACTTAGTTCTTAGCTGAGACAAAGATGTGGATAGGTATCCTGGACATTAGTAAATTAATTCGTTATACAAGATAACTGTAGTAGATGGTTTTGACGATACTAACAAAACCACAGAATACAACGGCAACTCGTAGTGTCTCCCGCAATACAGCACACCCCGCACCTCTCCCCGTTCTCGGGTGTCTGTTAGCTTTGAAAAGAGAGTTAGCTGCTACTGGTTGCTAGCCGCACATTACGCAACTTGTCTACGTACGTTAGTACTTGAATTCATTTTGCGGTGGCGACCCTGATTATTAACTCGCACATTAACGTGTGCACTGATGTGGGTTTCTATTATAGAAGTATTGGGCATAAAATATTGCTCCGCTCAAGGCATAATAACTATGTAACATAACTATGTCGTTGTCGTTGAGCTAGTATCCTACGACTCTACGACACAAGGTCACAACTTACTGTAGGACTGGCTCAATTGTGTCTCTTTATATTTATTTATTAAATATATCTATTAATCATTATTATACATACGTATATCTATTTTTTTTTTCAGACCCATACTCTGTCCGGACTGTCAGAAGATGATAACAACTACAACGTTATACCAGCATTTCCAATTTGATCACTCAAAAGTTCCAACTATGTGTTTGCCTTTCAACTTACCTCAGGCAGTTCAAAGAAAGATATCCAATGTGACCCCAGAGCCGCAATGTGTCGCAATATTTCAGCCAAAAAGGTATGCTGTAGCCTTAAATAATAACTGTCAATTAAATTTTATTAATAATATTGATTGCGTTAAAATATCGAAAATTATTTATCTATACATAAGCTTATCATGATGCTAAACGTCTTCTATGCTGGTTTGGGAGAAAAGAAAAGGCATAGAATAACTACCCGCGCAGTCCGTAAAAAAACAGTGCAATGCGGTTAGCAACCCATCACTATTGTGATTCCACTTTTCATCTTAACACACTAAAAGTGGGCTCTGTCTACCTAGCAAGGGATAAAGGCGTGATTATATGTATGTACAAACGGTGAAAGAATTTTTGATTTCAAACTCAAAAATTCTTTCAATTGAACTAAACAAACTCTTTATAATAGTAGTAAAGATTAATCATTAAAAAGGGATGACTTTTAAGTTTTCAGGGCCACTAGGTGGGCAGAAAGCTTCCACAGTGTTTCTCCATCGGGTTGTATATAGCTAAGGATTTGAAGCGGTTGGTCTGATCTTCTTTATTTCTCCTGCAAAGTGTGCCATTAGGTATGCTCGAGACGGCCAGCTTCCTGGGGAGTCCATTTGAAGATTTACTTATACACAATCTCCTAAAAGTGTGAATTAGAATTTTTCTAAATAATTCATCATATTTTTTTTCAGATTGCGTAAATCAATGTTGTCTGGAGATAATTTTCCATTATTGTTGATGATAGCAAAAATTGAAACAAATCAACATAAAACCAAAACAATGAAATGTGCATGTTTTCAGCACTCAAAGATTTTAACTAATGTTGGAACACAAACAGATTGCGCTGACACTGACTCTAAACAAGAACTTTGGAGAAATAAAAAAATTACAGTCAATTATGACAAACACACTTTGGATGAATATGATACTAATGAAGTTTTGGTGATTTGGATAGTCAAAATAGAAGATGACGATAATATTTACAGTGTAAGATTTTTATCACTGACAGACTGCATTTTTATGTTCGGCTATTTTAGAATAAAGATTTAATAAATTGTAAGACAAATAAAGATAAAATTCATAATTTTATTAAATTCAACAGATTGCACTTTCGGACGAAAATAATACCTACAGCTACAGTTATACCGGAAAGGCTATCGACATCAAAGATGAACAACATGCCCTAAACTATAAAGCAAAATGTCTTATCTTACACCTCCAAGCTATCAATAAAGTGACACGTGACCAGTTTTTGTATGCTTCTATTACTATGATACCTCAATTTGAAAATAAAGATATTAAAAATTAAAGTTGCATTTATTTAAGGAAACTGAAACTGTTCACAATATTTTAAAGCATCAAATTCATTCAATGAATGACGAGCCTTCCTATTTTTATTTTCAAAATACACGTGAACTTTATCTTCTCCACATTTTTTTGGAGCTTTAAGTTCATTGTCAACAAATATTTCGTAATCAGGGCTAGATTTGTACTTATTACTACTCTTAACATTCTTACCGAGATCTTCAAAGGGATTGTTTGTTTTTTTATGATCATATATTGGAAAAAATGTGGATGTTGTGCTGTCAGTATTTTCATTAGTTTTTATCGCGCACTTGGATGATTTCGGCTGTTCAGAGGAATTAATTAAGTCTGCAGTGCTCGTTGATATCACTTTAACGCTCTTCAATTCAACCCTGGAATATAAAACACAATCAACATGCAATATTATGCACCACAAAAATATGATCAGTATTATTTTATTTATTTTCATATAAGTGGCAAACCTCTCGTGAAATTCTAACACTATATTGACATTCAACTACGATAATAATTGTTATCTATGTATATATATTCATCTGGTTGAATCTGCTATTTGATTAAATGACTAGCGCGTCCATTGAATGGGCGACACTTAATTGAATGACTAATGCACAACTCGTCAAGTCGTTGAATGTAACGTTCAACGTTTTGACTGAACGTCATATAGCGAAGTCACTGAATGGGATATAGCCGACTTTGTAATGTTTGGTGGTAGCATGGTTTCCAAAGCTTTACTTAATCTCATATTTTTGGAAACTTTTCGTAGTTTACAATTAGCCGGCGGCGTAATTATAGTTAAATCCGTGCTTTCATACTATTTTTACAAATAACGCACTTATAAGTAAATTTAATCGAAAAAATATCAACACAGTGTTATCTGTGGCAGCTGTTTGACGAAATATTTGTTTTGGTGACTTTTGAATCACCTGACTGATTTTATGTCCGCTCTGTTCAAAGGGCAAAATTGGACAGAACGGACGGAAAGCGAAAATTACTCGCTTACTCATCACGAAATCTCGAAAACTACTGAGCCAATGAATTTAGCAGGAAGGTAGATTGTGACTAGGAGACGTCAGCTAAAAACGGATTTTTGGGAATTCTATCCCTATGTGGATGAAATAGGGATTGGCAGTTTGTATGAAACTTCGTAATTTTTGAAGAGAGACATGACATTTTTGAATTAGTGGTTAGTACAAATAATTAATCTATTAATTGAATTTTAATAAATTGCATCCTCGGGGGTGCAGATTTATATTATTATTAGCTTTTACCCGTGGCTATGCTCACGTAGACTAAACAGACGAGATTGGTTTTTTAAACTTATTTTTTTAAATATCTACTACAAATGTAAAAATTCGAAAGTTTGGGCATGAATGAGAATACGTGTAAGGATATTAATCTCTAGATTTTTAATGAAATTTAACTACACGGGTAGAATACAACTAGGAATAATAAATATGGTACTTTCTGAGATTTGGAACACCTCATGGTCAACACCATAATGGTCCAGGTAAACTATAAGAAATATATAAATGACGCCTTAGCAATAGTTATTCAACATGATGAGCATTTTTTGCTGAAGTATTTAATTTGAAAATTTGGAACACCTGACGCAGAACCATAATGGTCCAGGTAAACTATAGTAAAAATATAAAAATGACGTTGTGGCAAAAGTTGTTCAGCCTGAATAGTATTTTTTAAATCGAAGATTTAGAACATCTGATACATTACCATGTCAAATTTTATATCGACAATTTTACAGAGTCACACTTTCCACTGGGACAGAGTGCGTAGAGTGCGATTAGCTCATATTACTGTAGTAAATGTGTAGTACGTAGTTTTCAGCCCATACGGCAAAACATGAGTTTGCTGTCTCTCCAAGCCTTGAACACACAGGCAACACCTAAAGCCGAGGTCTGTCCCCCCCCCAAGGCCCTTTGGAGATGTGCGATAGGTTGAGGGCACTTTGCCCAAACCTCAAAGTTTGGTGAAGTAGCGCAAGCTCACTTAGAGCTAGCTATATAGTTTTCTTCTTAACGTGTCGGTGGCTCAAAAAATCTAAAAGAATCCTATATTTTATCCCTCCAGTATTAAGAAACAGCCAATGCAATGCCATACAATTTTATAACAGTGCTACAAGTATTTTCTTATGTATGTTTAGTTTGTATTAAGGTATATTAATATGCCGGAGTCATAAAGTCCACGCGGACGAAGTCGCGTGCATCAGCTAATGTTTGGTATAAAGGTTTGATGTTTGTGCATTCGTAATTAAAATCAATGAACTTATCTCAACATTTGCTGGAACGAAACGACCCTTGGTGATAAGAAACACCGCACTTCAAATTAGAATCTACCCACTAGATTTTATATAGCAATACTAGGCTCACCCATATCCAGAATCATCAGCATAATACTTTACATGGATAGGATTCCCATTCTTATCCTCGTAGAAGTATTTGCCTACTATAGTCCCATTAGGATAGGTTTTTTCGTCCCTCAGTTCTGTTTTATCAATATTTTTTTTAGTAACAGGATAGCCTGAAATAAATTTAAAATTATACGTCGATAACACCTTTATTATCAAAGTATGCTGTATCAATTTTGTACTTGTAATAAACTCATTCATTGGTCTTACCGTTAATAACCCTTATATAGGCACATATAATCAATACATTCCTTAGGTTCCAAGCTAAAGTTAGTTTTGGTTGCTTCATATCTTTATATATATTTAAAAATAAATAAACGAATTGCACTCTATAAAGACGGTAAGTGTCAAAGTGTCAAGGTGTCAAGCAATAAACAACAAACTTTTTCATAACAACAAGAAATCCAAAGAGAAGTATACCAAAATGTAAAAATAAATTTTCATTGTGTGATTTTATTTCCTTTTTGTCTTGTCAGCAAGTCACTCCTTTTTAACTTACTTCCATTTAAGGTGGAGATCGCATATAATCAGATTTTGGTTGTTTTAATTCTATATTCTCAATTATTTTCTTACCAGAATGTCTTTGTGTTGGTCGTATAGACTTAAGTAAAATTTGATTCTTAGCAATTTTTTCCAGCTTAACTTTTCTACGTAAAACACTATATTTTTGCATCAGTTCAACATTTTGGAAGTGTTCGTTTTAAAAGCGAAACAAAACTTATGTCGCATCTGACTACGTTATATAATAGGTATTATTTAATACTTTTTTCTTATGTGTCCTAACACTGTATTTTTGACAACAATTGTTACATTGTGTTACAAATTCGAACTGGAAATATCGGTGTGATACAAAAACATCTATTCAATTAATTTGTTGCAATTATTTACAAAATCTTCAGAACATGTTCATTTTGTCACATTTTGTATCTCTATGCTTTTTACTTATCATCATCATCATCATTTCGGTAACACGGTTAGTCGACCATGCTCAATCTGGTGTCAGAGTTCTTCGGAACCGCCTCTTGGCCTCTGACGTGGTTCCTTTTACAAGTACCAGATGGCAGCCGGGAACAACGGCTTAACGTGCCTTCCGAAGCATGGAATAATTTTTCTTATCAGAAAATCAGGTGATTCATGCCTGCAATGTCCTAACCAAACTGGAAAACAACTTAACAAAGTATGCTGCCCGGGGGAATCAAACCACGGTCCCCGGGTCAACAAGGCAAACGCCTTTTAACCACTGGATCACGGAGGCTGTTCGTACTTATGAAGGTGGGGTTCATTTGTCTTTGCTAACTTTTAAAAACAACGGTTTAACGATTTCACCGTAAGTGTAGTAGTATGTTTGTGTAAGCATGTACAGCAAACTTGTTGAAATAAAACAAATTACTTTAAAATTTTTATGTCTTATTCATAAACTTACTAGTTGCATACATCTATCTAATAATCTATAACGGGCAGTATTTCATTATTTGGCATAGAATAATAATTCCTCTGGATTGGTAGTTTGGTGAAGTAGGCACTCGGTTTATTCCTGCTGGGTCTTCTGGGCCGCGTCCACGTCACAGAAGACTCTGTTGGTTGTGCTGGCATTGGCTCCACTGGTTTTGCGACAGGGTAAAATATTGGGTCACTCATCACTCTGAAAAATGACATTATGCTATAATTTAAATTTACAAAAAACAAAAACCGACTTCAACCCTATCAATTTGTTTCAATAAGTATAAACCGACCGGCATACGTGTAATTTTTTTTTTGTTTTTGTGTATATTTTCAAAAAGCTCTCGACACATTTCGATAAAAATTTAGTAGGGCCATTTGTAAAGTATTACCTATCGAAAAAAATAGAATTTCTAAAATCGGTCTAGGCGTCTTCGAGAAATCGGGGAACATACATAAAAAAAATATTCCGACGAATTGAGAACCTCCTCCTTTTTAAAGTTGGTTAAAAACAAAAAGGATTTCAATGTTCCCATACAAATCGCCCGGGCGGTTGCAAACTTTTGTATGGAAATGCTGAAATTTATTTTTGTTTTTTGGCTTTTATTTTAATTTCATTATACTAAAGTGATTTAGTATAGCCCGTGGTACGATTTATTACGCGAATGTCCATTCCACGTTGTATATTAAATGCTACCTTAGGCCATACCTGACCTTTTTAGGGTTCCGTAGTAAACAAGGAACCCTTATAGTTTCGCCATGTCTGTCTGTCTGTCTGTCTGTCTGTCTGTCTGTCTGTCCGCCCGCGGTTTAACGCAGAGACTATAAGTACTAGAAAGCTGTAATTTGGTATGAGTATGTATATTAATCATGGCAAAAAAGTGGTAGAATAAAATCTTGAAAAAAATTTTTTTTTACGGTAGCTCCCGTACAAGTAAAGTGGGGGAGTAATTTTTTTTTCACTATTTACCCATTGTGTGGGGTATCGTTAAATAGGTCTTTCAAAAATATTGTGAGGTTGAGAACACCATTTTTCGATTTAGGGATCCGTTTCCGAAATATTTGGTATTAAAGTGCGAATTTTTGTTAGAGGTAAGTGTATATCCCCCTCTATCTGCTAAACGGTCATATATAGATAAGTGAAAAAAAATACAGCAGTAGTATATATACTGAAGTTGAAAGGAAAACTATCAAAGCTGAGTACTAAGTACAAACTAAAAAGTTATAGGCAACCAACTTATAAACTGTAAAATTTCATACTATTTTCAGTGTTAGATGTTTTTGGTCGTTAAACTGTAAGGTGCGAGTGTGAATAGTGTGAACTCAAAGTTGTCATTCGCAACTACGGAACCCTACACTGCGCGTGGCCCGACACGCACTTGGCCGGTTTTTTCTTGGTCTAATGCTTCCCTCCCTTAGAAAAAAAATATTTAAAAAGCCAGAAATCTTGTATGAAATTTTGTCACTTGAACCCCCAAACAAAGACAGGAAATATATTAAGATTTCAAATTTTTTATGGGTTACTACATCGATTAACTTAGCGTTTTGTCCAAAACTTTTGCCAAAACGCTTCATAAGGGCTCTACTCACTGATGCGTTTTATCGGCCGGTAATACGGGAAGCATTATTGTGATAATGCATCCTGATTGCTTGCCACACAGCTGCTTTGTTATGTTCCATATTACTTACATTTTCGTATTATTAGTAAGTTAGGTATTATCTTTATTATCGTACATATAGTCGGTTTTGCCTCCTTATATAAAATGTACAACCATTGCTCCTGCTCAAGTCCTACTTTTTTTTGTTTAATAGATAATATCTCTGTGTTTCTTCCAATAATTTATTTAAAAATGAGGGCAGCAATAGGCCTCTAAAATGTTGGTAAGGCCTTTAAAACTTCTTATATCTCACCGATATCCCTTTTCGTCCGCCACGTATTTGAACCTCTGCGGCTGTCCTCTCGCGTCTACGTATCCGTAACTCCCCACAACTGTGCCATTGGGGTAACGCTCTTCAGTGCGGTATTGTCCATGTCCAGTCGCAGGGTCGAAGCTGTCGTAACCGAAGGAATATGTTCCGGGAACACCTTAAGAAAAAAAAAGGTTAAAGGGAGCAACGATATCTATGCCTTAATTTTTTTCTAGTATGTTTTTTCTTTACTCCCAGTCCAGCGTGGAAGTGACCGTTAAGTACTTGTTCATATTAGGACTAAACTAGAGTGATGTTATTGCATGGCACGGGTAGCTGAAATATTGAGCAAATAATTATGAAATTATTTTATTAGGTCTTTCTTACTAGAGTTAAAAATCACAGATCTGTTAAAAATCTATCACAACTGTATACCAATTTTGGATGATAGACTCAATTAATAAAGTACTAGGGGTTACGTTAAATTAAAAGGCTAATAATAAAAAGGGACTTAGAGATCTTATCCTTTATAAAAATTATTTTAAAAACCCTAAAGTACTACTTGTACGTAGTATTTTTTCTCCGAGGAAGTACTACTGCTTACCATTAATATTTGTAAAGTAATAGCTTGGCATAGGCTCAGCTGAAGTCAGTCTCTTTTGCCTGGGCGCTGATATGATTCGACTCTCACACAACAGTGGGATGGTCAGTAGTAAAGTCTGAAATTTTGAAAACATTGATAAAATTACTTTAGGACGAGCATTAGGATCTATTCATACACATGCAGGCCTAGCTGTGGCAACGAGGATGTTCTGAATAGCACACCATCAGATGTAGCACTGCGACGTCGACCTCGAAAACCCGCTGAAATAATACTAATACTTGAAAAGCAGCAACAACTGATATATTGTGACCCAATCACAGCTTACCGGACCCTATACCTCAGTGCTGCTTATTTCAGAACACCCTTATTAAAAACATCTTTTTATGAGGCCAATGCCTTAAAAACATAGGTAATATTTATTCTTTCTCCTCATGTTAAGTACAAGGTATAAAGAAAAGATAATATCACTTAAAAATTCATCGGTACACAGGGACAAGTAAGCGATATCCCGTAGTCTAAATGGGTTCTCAAGAGACTTTTATTTTTTTACACATATAGGGAGTCTGACCAAGGGAGGCCATTGAACACATAACATCTTTAGATTATCTGTACGCACATGGGGTACTTACTAGAATCGCTCGATTATCCAGAAAAATGTGATTTTAGTATGGATTAAGTCTATGGGAAAATTAGTCCTTTGAAGTGATCTGTTCAAAAAGTCAGTCAGTCACGTAAAATTCTAATTTTCACTTGCCTCCATTAATATGGCAAAATATCATCACAACAAAAACTTCATCAATTAAGATTTAAATTACCTAGTAGGTATATTAGCATCGTCAGCTTGATTTATATTGTACATTTATCAAATAGTCCGGGCCGGTGTAGCTCAGTGGGATCTGATATCAAGATAAAAATATATCATTTGTCAAACAAATGTATACAACGTAATAGTCAGCTCAATTAAGGAAATCAGACGAGTTTTTATTTCGAAAACCATGTGGAATAGACACGTTGTTACCATGTACTATAATTTATGATTTTCTTTTTAATATTTTTGGAAATCGTTCTAATTAATAATCAATATAATTTATGTTACCTTTATAACTTACCTAAATTTAACTTAATAAAATCCTAAAAGATTTGATACAATCGAACTTATAATAAGTATCAATCAATATCTGTGACTCTATCAGTCTTGAGTTTAAAAAAATTTTAATCCTGTGCCAAAACGTACACTTTTATCTATAAAATAAAAATGTTTATTTTCCCAAACATTGCATTATTTTACTTCACAACCTAATTTATTAAAAGTATCAATTATCATGCAAATACAGACTATAGTTTTAAATTTTCTAGAGCAAATGAATAGTGCCTAGATACTATTTACATGCAAGTTTATACTCGCAGCTATTGCGTGCGTCAAAAATGCAGGGTTTACAACTAAAACTGGTTCAAATTAACTTTTTTAATCCATAAGATAAGAGACTTGATATTTTTAAACGCATTTTAAAGTATCTTACCTTTATTTTTTCAATTTTGTCTACGTTTTAGTAATAAAATTTGAAGGTAAGATATTTTAGAACAATTTGCTTATCGTTATCCTTACCTTAAACAAAGTGTCCATGTTGGTCACCGGAAACTGCAATCGCGTGCAAACCACAATCCGCAATCGTCCACAAGGCTCGAGTCTCATGTGCGGACTCCTTTTTGTGGTATATACGGCAGAAACAACGGTCGGACTCGTAAACTTTGTGGGTGCGGACAGTTCCCATATCCGTAGAGCGAGGTTAGACGATGCGACACGACGATATTGTCGGACAATTTGTTTTTTATTCATCTTAAAACATTTTGTTTATCTTTTTAATCATGGAAGAAATTATTGAGATATATTGTCCTTTTTATCTAAATAAATAAATTAAGTAGTTTCAAATTCACTTATTATAAGTAAGTTCATATACATTGTATATTTTTGACAAAGTATCTTAGAACATCATGGCATAAGGAACGCGCGTCCGGCCTCAAGCTACTCTTTACTTATCGCAATTAATCTGAGCAAGTACCATCCCCAAAACCTTTATCCCCCTCGCGTCCCCCAGCCCAACAAACTCCTATACTAAGGTAATATGTATTTAAAACGGTTCCTATAGGCAGCAGCTTCGGAACCGAAATTAGCCATACAAACTGCGCTAACCAAGCCTTCTGGTGGTGAATATGCAAAACCCAGTTCCCGGCGGCTCCGCTATGCCTGACACGAGTAACGGTCAAAGTAAAAGGCAGGGCAGGGTGTGCGAAGAATTTTCTTTAGAGATTTGGCTATCACCCCCTAACGAAGACTGGCCCTAGTTACACACAACTTTCCACAACTAGGCTAGCAGGATTTAATTAATTAAGCGCATTTTAATGTCGGAGGCCAAGATCCACTTCGGGTCGCTGAGCCAGCGAAGTAAGTAAGGCTAGACAAGAAGGTCGAAAAAGTGAAACCAAATAATAAAATAGGTTAAATATAGTGGCGATGTATGGGGTAGGCCTATGAACATACAGTATGTTATGAACATACAGTATGTTATGAACATACAGTAATATAGACTCCAAAAAATGTGTTTGTCTTTCTATATATGTGTTTGTCTATGGGTGTTAGTGTGTGGTGTTTATTTACATAAAACTCTTTGATGAAATATTTTTGTTGGCTCATAGTGATGATAAAAAATTGAAATCGGAAGAGGAATACAAAATAACCACATGGACTTCACATAACGTCAGTCGTAACATGTAAAAAAACTCACTGATGTCACGCGATTAGGATAAGTCCTTTCAAGAAAGTCCGCGCACTAGATATGGCGCGCGACCATGGTGGGCTAACTTGCAGCTTTATAGATCCCACCCACCACATTCGTGGCCAGGATTTTGAACTGCTGTTAATTTTTTATTGCGTTGAAGATACATTTAAAAGTTTTCTTGCTCTCTCTTGTATAAACACCTAAATGTTAATAATTAATCTAATTGCTACAAGTATATTTATTGTACACTATCGTATCACGTTTTAATAGTATTGCAATCAAAGATTTAAAAAAAAATCGTCCTTTCATACTTCTATGATTGCAATAGATATTTTATATAACTTCCATATAAATATTTTTGCAAAAATATTAATGATTTTTGTTGTCTTTTTGGAGAAAAAAATATTTTCCTCTTT
Organism: Rhodophaea formosa; assembly: GCA_963082605.1. Classification (NCBI taxonomy): domain Eukaryota; kingdom Metazoa; phylum Arthropoda; class Insecta; order Lepidoptera; family Pyralidae; genus Rhodophaea; species Rhodophaea formosa. The sequence continues at coordinate 7,844,127 of OY720208.1, read as the reverse complement.
TTTAATGCGATGCTGTCTCTATCGAAGGAAATCCTAATTTTGAGGAAATAGATTTTCAAAATTCCATATATCCTATTAGATCCTACTCCCACAACATTTCAGTTCATTGTGTGGTTTGAGACATATTCAGCATTTTAGTCTAATTATCCTTTTTCTGACTTAATATATTATTCACTTCATTCAAATATTATTAGAACATAAAAAGCGAAACAGTAAAATTTAAAAAATATTTTAGTAATCCAAAACACATTTCGTTCAGTTCTTGGCAATTCACAACGCCTCCGATTAACTTTATAAGCAAAGCAACAACATAAAACGTAATAAAAAGCCTCTTTTACTGCACCAATTACCTTTAAGTTAGCCCAAAAGTGGCGATCAGAGTAAATTAACGTCTCTATCAAATGTTTTAAGACGGGTTAAAGTAATTAAAGGTACATAAATGTTGTTGTAAATTGACTTATCTGGCTTTATGTCACAGGCTGTAATTATTGGCACCCACGATACAAGAAGTATGGTAAAAATATTACTTAGGTAAACAGTATCATAAAAATATCACACATACTGCCAAAATACATATAATTTGTATGATGCTTGCTTTTCATGTGTGTAAGACAATGATAGCAGACGGGACCAATCCTAAGCATAGCGAAGCTCGAGAATTTTTTGTGCTACTTGGGATCCCAGTGAGGAGATCAGGCCTGGGGTTGCTTTACTTGTATAAGCGCTAATAATGCGCACGCAAACTAAGACATCGAGTTAGATGATAATATTTTAATGTTATCTTTACCTTTATTACGGATATTTACAAAGCATATCGACTTGATTATAATAGCTCAATGCATATGCTTCTTCTACTCTTACACTACATTTGGAATGCTCAAGTTTTTTGCTGCAAACTAACGCAATACCCACTAAACTATACTATGTATAAGAAAATAAGACAACAAAAAAATATATATGTTAAAGCCAGCATCTACGTATAACTACATACTTATTAAACGTAGTTATGGGATGGATAGACATAAATCTCCGAATAAGTAGGTATTTGTTGACATAAAAATGCATAAAGTACTGTTAGAGTCGCCTCGATTGATTGCAATAACTTGACAAGTTTTGGGTCAACTAACATATGACACTTTTGCATTGACTAAGTGTTAATCTAACTGTTGTTGTCTGTTATTACCATGCATCATAAGAATTTTAACAATGGATAAATATGAGTGGATGGATAAACAAGAGTTTTAAGTAAACTTTCGTACATCAACTAAGGTACATTTAAACGTTAAAATTATGTATGACTTTTAAACCTGACGTATAAAGTTTATTCAAAATGTCTTGTAAATTACTTACATAAGTCTTGTTAATTGTAGCTTTCACACTAGGCTCAATTCGGGCATTTGGATGAATGTAGATCTCTCGGGATGAAAAGTATTTTTTGTCCTGCTCTGGGCCTTACAAAGTGAAAAGAAAAAAGTAACAGACAGGCGGAATAATATTAAAAGTGAGTAACATTAAAAGTGCGGAATAATTGTGAGTGAAGATTTTGGATTGAAAATATTCACTCACAATTTTGAACGCGAGTCTAAAAACAGAATATTGCTTAAAATGTTTATTTTTCCGTATTGATAAATACATAACAGTAATAAAGTTACACATCGTTTCCTTAAAAAGAAATCCAAAACTTGTTTCTACTGTCTATAATGGGATTTATTGGAAGCATTAAGTTTTAAATTAAGGCACTATCGATCGGGTCTTTGAACTTGCCTACTGTTTATTCATAAGGTCATTTATTCATTTTTAGGGTTCCGTAGTAAACTAGGAACCCTTATAGTTTCGCCATGTCTGTCTGTCTGTCTGTCTGTCCGTCCGCGGTTTTACTCAGAGACTATAAGTACTAGAAAGCTTTAATTTGATATTGGTATGTATATTTATCATATCAAAAAAGGGGTAGAAGAAAATCTTGAAAAAAAAATGTTTTTTTAGGGTAGCTCCCATACAAGTAAAGAGGGAGTAATATTTTTTTTTTCTATACAAACCCATCGTGTTGGGTATTGTTAGATTGGTCTTTAAAAAATATTGTAAGGTTGAGAACACCATTTTTCGATTTAGAGATCCGTTTCCGAAATATTTGGTTAGAGGTTTGCAAATTTTTGTTAGAGGTAAGTGTCCCCCCCTCTATCTACTAAACGAATATATATGGATACGTGAAAAAAATTACAGCAGTAGTATATATACTGAAGTTGAAAGGAAAACTATCAGAGCTGAGTACTAAGTACAAACTAAAAATTAATAGGAAAACAAATTATAAAATGTACTCGAAAATGTAAAATTTCATACATTTTCATTGTTCATGTTTTTGGTCGTTAAACTGTGATGTGCGAGTGTGAACAGTGTGAACTCAAAGTTACAAGTAGCAGCTACGGAACCCTACACTGCGCGTGGCCCGACACGCACTTGGCCGGTTTTTAAACATGTTGATATTTTTCAAAATACATTAAGTATAACAAACTATTTTTTTTTTTCAAAGTCAGCAATTTGGTCTTCTATATCCCTATTCAGATTGATTGTTAATTTCCTGGTTAAAGTGATATCTCAGACTACACAATCGTAAGACAAGTAGCATTTGGTATACAAAAAAATTAAAAATCTTGACTGCAATTTTTTGACAACTTGCCTGCACGAAGTTTATTGATTTTTTGTCGACGTTACATATCCTATGGCACAACGTAGGTAACTTCAAAATCGGTCAAGGCGTTTGCTACAGGAAGTGGGCATGCATACGCGTGAAAAACATTACCGTGTTTCTGCAGGCCTATTTGCTAATTTTTGACAACTACGGTGTACATCATTTTCGTGGTAACTTCAATGTTCATTACGGCTTCGGTATGAATGACTATTTTTATTTATGATATGAAAACGGTAATAGATGCTAAAGTGACAGTCAAATCGTTCTACACTGAGTTAGCAAATCGGCCTGCTGGGCGGGTTAGTCTGGTAAAAAAGAAGATAAACACAAAATATTTTTGGGCTTCCCATACAAATTCATTTACAAACTGGTCGGATTTCTATGAGAATATTTATTCCTGCCTTTCAAAAATATCGTTCGATAAGAATTTTGTAAAAGAAATACGACAAGGAGCGGATACATAATGGAGTAGATAAAATTGAAATTTATTTCGACAACTTTACAAGAGTTCTTTGGCCTCGATCTTGATTTTTATTTATTGCATTTGAGCGCAAGCTTCTTATACATAAATTTATGTACATTTTATTCTCTTCTTTATCACTTATTGGTAGACAGAGCCTAAGGCCACTAACCCTGAAGACGACGTTTAACGTCTTGGTGGACGTAAGTTGTAAAACATCAAAATGGCGATGAATTGCAAGCTGCATTATCTATTGACATGATGTTAGAGATTTTTGCTGATTTCCTTGTCTGGGTTCCATGGCCTACGCGAAAAGAGATAAAGCCAAAGAAAATCGTTTTTTTTTTTCTCCCAAACCGCATCCACAAGCCTAAAACAAGATGGAGCTTCTATCCAGGAGTTTTGAACATGTTCTGGTCTTGAGCTTATGTCAAATTTGTAGCGTCATCTATTAGTTACAGTGAGTAGAACTGTTAAGGGGATACAATTGGCACAGTAGCGACGCCAATCATTTCATTCCTAATACTTTACAAATAGAAAGAAATTCAAGAATGTAAATCATATTAGCCTTAGTAAATAAAAAAGTATTTTTGTAATCATGTTTGATATTATCAGGATCAGTGAGAATTATGAGAATCAGATTACCGCCAAAAACGGCTGATTTTGGCGGTAATCACTATTTCACTTAATGACTGATTCTCATAATATTAAAACATGATTCCAAAAATACTTCAGGTTATTTACTGAGGCTTATATGATTTACATTCTTGAATTTCTTTCTATTTGAAAGTATTAGGAATAAAATGATTGGCGTCGCTACTGTGCCTAGTGTGGCCCCTTAATATAAACATATAGGCATGTTGATTTGTTGCTATATCTTAACACTTCATAGGGTTAAATATGATATGAAATTGAAGAAACAAAGTAGATACCAAATAAAACAATAGTGATGAAATATAATTTACTTAATTACAAATCGTGTAGATACTTACAAAATGGTACAATGGACTCCATAAATACTAAATACAATAGAATACTCTTAAAAAATAGAAAAATACTTGTACTTCAGATGCTACTTAACCAAATGGCAATTGACATACCTAACGTATGCGCAAATATCCATAAATAACAAACAATCAATACACTTGCCCTTTTCAAACCACATGGTAACATTACCCCTACTTATACTAACCCTGTGTCTGTCTTTGCCTTCTTATAGTTATAATAATATAAGTTGTGGTAAAGTATTGTCATCTATAGTTCCTTCGTATAAGAAAATAGTGAGGTAAACAAATTATTTATAAAGAAGAGCAACTTCGTAATAAAGACTCCATTAAGATATTATGTAACTGACGTTTATTACCGCTATAACTAGAGGTTGTTAAACTTTATTTTTCTAAATCCACTCGAGAGCTCAAAAAATATATTCCTCTCAACATAATAAACATAATAATCTATAAACATAAGACACAGAAAAAAAAATTATCACAAGTTAGACATTAACGTTTTAGTATCTAATGAATTTGAAGGGAACGAAAATAGAAGTGAAGTATGCAACAATCAATGTAATAAGTAGAGATCTGACCAAAAGGTTTTTATGGACTCTATCTATACCCACAACTATCTTCAATTTAAAAAATTACTATGAAATATGAATATTTAATTCACCTGTGGACATATGAAACAAACGCATTACAATTATAGAACTTTAAAGCAATAGCTAAGTTGTTTGTCATACCAACTCACTATTTTCTCGTCAGGAAGGCACTATACAAGGTATTGGCATATCTAATAAGAGTAGGTAGGCTTAGTGTAAGCCGTAAGGTGAATGCAGGGCGATGGCCGGGGCAGCGTAATGCACGGGGGCTGCCACAGCTACTTGTTGCTGAAACAAAAAATAAATAATTAGAGAAGTACATCTGTATTAGTTTTTTTTAAGGCCAATGTCCAGGAATAGACGTACCTGACTGCTAGATAGATAGACGTTTTGTATATGGATCATGTTCTAAAGGGAGTACTTATCGAAATAAAGTGAAACTACTCGTATGCATAGGTTAATATTTTAAACTTTTTTCTTTTTCGCTTTCATTTATAACTTTTTTTGTTTGAATCGGATATATTAAGTCTTTATTCTAATATAATATCTAAATTTTCTTTACTTGCTATTTCCAAATCAACTCTTTATTGCTTCGAAACGTATTTCTTAACAGATTAGATATGCGTACTATTGAATAAAGCAAGATTTTTTGTTTCAAATAATGCGTATCGATCAATTCAAGGTGAAGACTACTCAAGCGCGAACATTTCTCGTTTTTACTCAATCCCAGTACGCATTTTTCTTTGTTATTTTTTAAACCTTAAGATTACAAATTTCTATTGATGCTTCTTTGAATGATATTATAATAAATAAATAAATATATACGAACCAATCACACAGATTGAGCTAGGTGCAAAGTAAGACTTGAGTTATGGGATACGAACTCAACGACACTATATTTATAACAAATACATATATAGATAAACATCCAAGAACCAGGTCAATTTGAAAAAGATAATTTTTCATCTTGACCTGACCGGGGATCGAACCCGGGACCATCCGTGTCACAGGCCGGCGTGTTGACCGCTGCGCCACGGAGCTCGCCCTCGTCCATATTTGATCTCTAATTTGAAAATAATTTGTTTCGTCTGATCAATGACTCCATAAAACATATGAATATAAAATCTGGAATTTACAAGTGTTGCCTGCATTACTGGTTGATTTGATATTCAAATACGATATTGTTTATTATTGTTATAATTGTATGAGCATCTATACGTAATTTTATCTTCCATGGTAGAAGATGACCATCCTTTTCCTTACAAAGGACTTACTAATATTATCCTAATCCTAATATTATAAATGCGAAAGTGAGTTTGTTTGTTTATTTGTTTGTTTGTTTGTAACGCTTTTACACCCTATTTCCTGATCATCGTGAAATTTGCATAAACACATAGGTTAGGGTACTGAGAAGGACATAGGCTTATACATTACGCAGGCGGCGGCGGTGGCAAGCCGCGGGTAACAGCTATTATAAAATAAAAGTCACTTCCGCTGTGTTTTCGCTAAAATCTTTTAAACTGCTTTAAAATAACGGATTTTAATGCAATAGATAGAGTTATTAATAAGGAAGGTTTTTAAGTATAATAGAAACATTCATACATGGGAGGGCTGTAAGTACACTTTAAATACATACTAGCTGTTGCTGCGGCTTCGCCCGCGTGATATATAGCCTATGTCCTTCTCAGTACCCTAACCAATGTGTAGTAGATTGAGTGTGAAAGCGTAATATTTTAGTTTAGGATTAGGATTTGAAACACACAAAAAAAAGCAAGAGTGCATTTGAATAAAAAAATAAACGCCTACTTTGCTAACTTGACTTTATGAGAACAATAATCTCGGAACCTGTTAGACTATTGCGCAAAATCCTGAAGGAAGCCAGCCGGCTAACGGGTTGCGCGCGCCGCAAACTAGTTCCGCGTACAGGTTTTGTACAATTTATCTTCAATACTATTACACCTGTATTAAGGGCCGCACTAGGTCCACCTAAAACGGCTGTTTTTGGCGGTAGTCACTAGTTTTCTTAATGATTGATTCTCATAATATTAAAACATGATTCCAAAAATACCTTAGGTTATTTACTTTGTCTTAGATTATTGGCTATATATGGCTTAGATTCTTGAATTTGATTCTATTTGTAAAGTATTAGGAACAAAATTATTGGTGTCGCTAGCGGACCTATTGTGGGCCCTTAACTAACTGTTACTATGGGCTTCAACTAACTGTAGGGCTACAGTTCTTAGCGTCCCATATTATCCATGATGTCGTAAATATTTTAAATTCATTAACAAATGTAAGTACGTATAATTTGCTTGGTATTGAACTAGCAATAATTTACATTCACGTTCTTAAAATGAAAACGAACAACTTTTGTTCTGTAAACAAGTCTGAAATCAAGAAAAATAATGAGCTTTTCCATAGTACGTTGAACACATACCGATCCAAAATGTATGGATCAGCTGATATTTTTTTCTCGATATCAGGCTTATTCACAGAACATTTTTTTTTATTTTTATGTTGAGACCGTGAATTAAAATTATCGCTAGCTCACTGTTCAACACTTTGTTTATGTTTAAGGAAGATGTGTATAGGTACTTATACTTTTTGATAACTTGAAGACCTGTGAGTACGGAAGTCTTCAGTATTTACAAATTAAAAATTTAAAACATTCCACCTTCGACTTGAACTTATCTTCCACCTGACCCAGAAAATACGGAATTCGTTTTCATGACTGTACCAATTGTTAAAGCCTCACATCAGCATTCTTAATAATCATATTTAACTAAATGCTATCAATACTGACTGTTCAGGGTATCTCATTGCCACTTACTACGTACAGTTAAATTTTATTTCCAAAAAATTAAACTGCATTTAATTCATACAGCCGTTTGGTGGCTACGATTTCAAACACAGACAGAGACTATCAATTTCAGATATACCTTACTATAATATTATCGTCCAAAGATTTTTAGGCTAACTTGTAAGAAATCAAACAATTGTTATATTATATCAAGTTCGTTAAAACTGTTATGTATTTTACTACCTCATCCATTGTTATATTATGACATCAGACCGACATTAGAAGTACATTTGAATGTATCTAACTATCCCAAACCATGACAAAAGACACAATATTCCGTTTTGCAACCTGAAATATGGTTTATAAAATTTTCTTGCTAATAACTCTAGGCCCGATATTACACAAAGTCGTTTTCTCTGGATTGCGCGGCGCTTGCGCAAGCGGCGGCGCGTGCTCTTATAAGGAAACCAGCCGGTCGGATCTTGGCCGGCATATTTTACCAAATTTCCCTGATATGGTCGAATGTTCCGAGAAGCATTTGATAAACGTACGAGTAATATGCTAATCGCACCTTTTTCCTAACTAGTTCATGGTTTTTAACTTGGCATGTTGTTAGTCATAGGCACTGAATACCTATTTAAGTAAAATGTTTGCCACGTGCTACTGATTATGGACAATTTCTTCTGTGAAAGAAATTTAAAAAATGCTTATTTAAATATCCATTTAAATTACATGGTTAATTTATTTATTTATTAAGGCGAGTGAAAAATAGCCGACCGAAATATCGTTCAACTTTTAAAGACACATTTTGTCCAGCAGAATGACAGGTGTGACCACAGAACCATAACTACGATCTCTTGTCGAACTGGCACAACAAGGGTTCCGTACAAAAAATATTAATGTTTAGTTCCAATAACTAATTTCTGAGAATTGGCTTCGTGCCACATTTCATGACTCTAGGTCAACGGAAACTTCTCCAAAGGTATCCCTTGCAATTTTGAGCAAATTTGTAACATTTTCGCCAGCTATATTTTTTGATTGTGTTGACTTAGAAGTTTGATTTTTTTCACAGTTTCAAGTGACAGCAGATTTAGGATTACTTGAAGTAAAAAATACAGGAGAGTACAAAATTATGAAATAAGTTTAAACTTATCTCTGGATATTGAACATTACATACTTATCGAGTGTATCGATTTTCTAAGATATGTAAGAACATCCAAATAGTCAATTACACAGGAAAAGATCAACATCATGAGCTTAGTTCGCTTGTCAAAATAAATATTATTGCGCCTTTTTGTTAAACTCTGTTAATTTATCTTACCGGATGTACCGCATGTCCCGTTTTATGGACGACTGCATTGAACCCGTTGTGGTCGTCTGCGGAGTACTGCACGGTGCGCGTTGAACCATCGGGTTCTACTAAGGAGTAGCTTCCTAGAAAACAGATAAAAAAAGTATCTCTCTCTAGCTAAGTATGTTTAGTGCATGCACCACTGCTATAGGTACTTTTACATATATACGATAACAATCAGCAAAATGTTATAAGTACAACGGGCCACATAGAAAAGTATACTATCCTCATACTACCTATTGGTACTATTATACGAGTATTATTGGTAATATTAAAAGAAGAGTGGCTGCTGGTAATCGGGTAAATGGGGCATTGCATTCTTTTATGAACAGTATGAAGATATCCTACAAAGCCCGACTTGCTGTTCATGAAGGGGTGTTAGTACCAACTCTTATGTATGGCAGTGAAAGTTGGGTATGGCAGAAAAGGCACGAAAGTAGAATAAATGCAGTTGAAATGCGATCGCTAAGAAGTATGTGTGGTATAACTTTGAGAGATCGGGTAAGGAATGACGTAGTGCGGGAGCGATGTGGAGTGAAAGATGATGTAGTGACTAGGATTGAGAAAGGAATGTTGAGGTGGTTTGGCCACATTGAAAGAATGGATGAAAGAAGAGTAACAAAGAATATTTATAAAGCCAGTGTGAATGAGATAGTTGGCCATGGTCGACCTCGTCGAACGTACTGCGATCACATTGCTGACGTTTTTAAGAAAGGAGATGTTAGAAGTACCCGAAACCGAAGAGCATGCATGGGAAGAGTGACGGGTTTAGATGAGGCTAGAGGGATTTGTCAGGATCGTAGCAAGTGGAGATCCATGGTCTGTGCCTACCCCTATGGGAAAGAGGCGTGATAATATGTATGTATGTATGTATGTTATTGGTGGTATACTTTTCTATGTGACTCACTGTACAACGAGAGCGCACTATGCGATTATTATTGCCCCCAGTTCATCGGTGCATGTAGGTAACTACTCCGTTTACCTCTCTCTCATCTGAACGTGGTTGCATTCTCAGAGAGGGCTTTGAAGCACGGTGTCCACTTGGTCGGTTTTACCTCTGCATCTATAACTAGTGGCTCAAACCTCGCGAATCATATAACAGTACACTTCACAGTCAACTTAAGTCTTAAGCGCCATCGGCCTTAGCCACTAGTGATGATTAGGTGTTTTTTTGAAGAAGTCATAAAACTGAATCGACAAAAAAACATTAATAAATTATTGAATAACGAGAATCGGTTGAGCAGTGCGATCTGCAGAACAAAACAGCCGGGCACCTAGACATACGAAAAAATTTTTGGCCAAGCTAAAACAGAGACGCTTCGCACTCGCTCAGCCTACTACATACCTCTGACTACGTCTCCATCTCGTTCTTCTTGCTGTGATTTGATGTCACCAGTGTGAGGATCTTTGACACCGTAGTTGAACGCATACTTTGGATAAGACTAAAAGAAAAAAAAACAGTTCAGTTTTAAAGTCAAACTGATTGAAAATTGCAGACTAGTAAAGAATATGAAATGTATAACTAGTTATTAACTAAGTACTAAGTAAAAAAAAGAAAAATAATTGGCTTTACTAAAGAAGTCGAGTGGTACCATAGTATAATTACGCCATACTCATCTTTCAAACCAAAAGAGCCTAAGCTACGAGTATTCGGAGTCAGATGCCTTTAAGCAGTTTGAAAAACCTGATGCCATCGTTAGCCACTTACACATGCGAAAAACAAACAAACGAAAAGAGGATAGGAGTGTAATTATAAATAACTCTTCAGTAGAAATGGAACCTTAACGATAAATTAACTCTTTGGTTCGGATAAACTCTGGACTTATTGTTCCAACCTAATATCCACGAAGCAACTTTTTCAAGATTTAAGAATTGACCCCTTAAGAAAATTTGATCTGAACACATTACAGGACAGTGAAAGGCTATAGCAGTTATAACAAAAAAAACTTCATTGTGTCTCGTTAAGTGTTAAGTACAACCCATTACTTGACACTTAACGAGACACAAGGCCCTCTTTATCATCAAGGATCTATAATATGGATAACTTCCAACAATACTTACTACAGGTTCAGCATGCACCGCCACCGGCGCGTGGACAACTGGTGCGTGCACCACTGGCGCATGCGCCAACAGAGCCCCGTGGAACTGCGGAGCCGCTACGGCTGCACCCACACACGCTAGCATTAATATAATCTGTAAAATATATAAACTTCATGGGGTTTTTTCAAAAGATTGTGTAACTAGCTTCAAGTGAGGTTTTGCTACATCACCAAACTTTTGAGATAAGGGCAGAGTACCCGAAATCTGTAAAGCGAATATCACCGAAGGGCCCCCAGGGGGGACGGATTTCGGCTTTGCGCTTTGCATGATCGAACTTATAACCCGGATTTTCAGTTAAATACAACCTTGAGCTTGAATGATGCAAAATATTAAAATGGCTTCGTAACAAGAGTTGCTATTCATTTTTAAGACTATGTGATGGTAAAATTAGATTTCTTAAATTTTCATTCTTTTGAAATGTAATTTCCTAACCAATTTTAAACAAAATTAATATATCGAAATCAGATTTGATAAAGGTGTCCTTCATCATCAGGAACATTTTTAAAAACTCTTAATGCAATTTTCCTATTCCACCGACAAAGCTTCACTTCAAACTTTTATGTTCAAATTTCAAATGATTTCCATTAATTGTTAGCGAAAGATGAAACTCGGTTAGTAACTACCTGGCACTGCTTCTGAGATGGTTATTTAGGCCGAGCACGCAAAAAATGGTTAGGTACTATAACTAGTTTTCAGATTCTCGATGAAATGCTTCGAGCAACACGGCCTCCGTACCGGACGTACCGGACGGAAATGAAATGACATTTAATAACTGTTACAAATTTACATATACAAACGATGAAAAACGACGAGCTCCGTGGCGCAGCGGTTACCGCGCCAGCCTGCTACACGGGGGTCCCGGGTTCGATCCCCGGTCAGGTCATGATGGAAAACGGTCTTTTTCAGATTTACCTGGGTCTTGGATGTTTATCTATATGAGTATATATTATAAAATATAGTATCGTTGAGTTAGTATCCTGCGACACAAGTTCACAACTTACTGTGGGGCTAACTCAATTTGTGTGATATGTTCCTATTTATATATTTATTTATTTTATTTATTTAAACACAGATTTAAGAGTAGTCTTTACATATGTGCTCATAGTTGAATTGACATTTTCAATTGACGAATCAACTTCCCAACCAGCAGAAAATAGAAACTAATATTAGGATCTAATGAAAATTGATTTCTAATATTACTGTTATACCTAATTGAAATTTATAATAATTGTCTACTTCACCGTGAATATCTGAAACGCTAGAAGCACAGAGATAAAAAAAATATCATATGTGACTAGTAGCCTATATATGTATTTAAACAGTTTCCTGAAGTGAAAATTGTGTCGTCAATATAAATAAAAATATACAAACAAATCACACAGATTGAGCTAGACCCAAACTACGAGACTTGTGTTATGGAATACTAACGCAACAATACTATATTTTATAACAAATTCATATAATTATAGATAAACATCCATAATCTAAAAAAGATAATTTCTCATTTTGACCTGACCGAGGAACGAAACCGGGACCGTTGTGTCACGGAGATCGGATCGTCAGATGTCAATATGACGAAACATTTACTATAATAATCAATGCACCTACGACTTACGCTAAATGACAACGCAACGTTATCTTAGCCATTAAATAACAGTAATACTTAAAAGACGTAACAAAAGATAACAAACGTAATAGATCGTAAACCGAAACAACTGATTATTTTGTGAAGCGTTGTGCAACTCACCCGCATGGCTGTATGCACTGGACGCGGCACTTGGAGCTGGCTGCGAGAGAGCACTAGCCTTATAAATATAGGGCCCCTCCAGTGCACTTGGCTACATGCACCTGCATAGGGCCTCTAAAATGTACCTAAGCCTAAATTTTAGGCTTTAGTTGGATTCATACATTTCACGTTGACAAATCAATTATCTAACCTAACATTATAAAAGAATAAGTATACTTAGTTATGTTTACTGGTTTGGAAAAGATAAACTCAAACGTTTTCTTTCTTTCTTTCTTTCAACTGTAGAAAGCTATTTATTCAGCGAATAATTTACTAAACAAAATGATTAAAATTCTTATCCTGTGCTTATCCTGTTCCATGTGATGTGTCATCCTCCTAATTAAAATATGAATGTATAAATAACCGCTTCGAATGAACATAAGTAACTTAAGTAAGTATACGATGTTATAAATGGACGACGAAAAAAAAACAGAAGCATTTTTTTACTAACATAAAGTTATTTTCCTGAAAAATGCCGTCGAAAGTCGGAAGTGAGCTTGTAAGTATGCATAAACAAGGAGGTATCGTTATTTAAATAAAGACGCAAAATCGAAGCACTAATCAACTGAGCTATGTCAGTGACCTTTGTTCTTCTACGGATCACTTTATTTCTATATTTCTCTGATTGGATCTCGTAGAGAAACATCGATCGAGCATGACTCACTACATAGCTCTTTGAGCAACTTCGAGCTTTCTTATGACGCCCAATAGCAAAGAACCACATTTAGGACCTGTAAGCCATCATTGGTAATACTTGGTATTGGTTCCAGACATTCATCTTTAGGCATTGAGTTATTTGCGAAAAAAACTGCCGAACTCCCCTATCGTTGTCCAAAGCAGTAGGATTTGCCCGAAAACCTCGTCGTTGAAACTAAAAAATCCAATCTGAATCAATTGTCCTTTTCATTCCAGGTATTTGAAGGCATCTTCTTGAGTAGCGGTGAACAGTTTCGGAAATATGATGTTTCCCAATCTCACACCTTTATGCAGTGGAGCCCTTGTACACTGCTCCTTTACTTCGAGTGACATTATGGCGTTGCTGTATAAGCACTTCACAACTTCGATATACCGATGACCGATGCGACATCGCTGGAGGGACAGAAGTACGGCCCATGTTACCATCATATCTATATAGGTCTACATATATCTCAGTATATCAATATCCCCATTTCTATCGAGATTGCAGAATGCAGCCTAATAAATAATGATCTACATGTTGACCGACATAAAGCATAGGTGATTTCGCAACTAGAACATATCTCAAGCAGCCGCATTTACAGCTAAAGTACTAGAAAGTACATGTTAACACTTAATTGGTCTAAGCTATTTGCTCTATTTACACGTTCAAGTGTTTTTGTGGAGTTTTGAGTTATTAAGGTGAAAATTTTAGGAAATACTAGTCATACACTGGTGAATAAATTAGAATTTTATCAACTAGCTAGACTTTAATTAAACCATTTAAATACTAAAATGGCCATTTCTGTCAATCAAAAAGAAACTTTTTTTTTAATCAAACAGGTAAGTAACAAGTAAAACATTACATAAGCCCTTAGATATGTACCTTTCAGACTGACATACATACATATGAAATTTTATAAGTCTTAAAAATGAATATCAACTTTAGATTTTTTTAATAAGAAAAAAAGTTATCATGCTCTTTAACACTGACAAAATAGTCAATATTTTTTCTCAACTGTTTGCTTCTCTATAATGATCTTTACCGACATGGAAGAAATTCTAGAAATATGATAATTTTATACTTTCAGAGGATATAACTACGATTTTTAAATTTTCAGAGAAGCAACATTCGATATTCATCTATCTGCTAATTTTTTTTCAATAAAGAAGTTGAAAAAGAGTTTTTTTTTTGACGCTGTAAAACATGCGTGAAGTGACGTAAACGTAATGGGTTCAAACGTCCAATTTTTCTGCTCCTGCAACGGAAGCGTCGACAGAAAGCACATTAGAGGTGCTAAAATAGTTAGTAGGCGTCGACAATCATTTTATATGGTTCGTATTCGTCATTTTATTACGTGTTAAATGAAATACTGTCAACAGCAACTCAAACATACCGCTATCTATGCGTCGCTGATGCGCTGGAAAGGAAATGATTGAGCTATTACACAAACTAAGCTTTACCTTTATTAAGAAAAGTGTATTTAACCATCGAAAATGCGGTTATAATATTTTGCAATCACTTGATCGATAAAATAATAAAAAACTAGTCCTTTCCCTACATATTTCACCGAGCATCGTTGAGGTGATTTTCAAACCAATCACAAAATAAATCATGTCGAAATGATCGATCGTATACTTGATAGCAAGTCCACTTGGAAGATGGTGCAATATAGAGTACATTCTTATAGCTAGATAGACGCATGATAGGGAAAAAACAAAAAAAAAAAACACATAAAAAAAACTTATACTAGCATGGTTGTATTCTTATATAATAAATAATATCTGGCCTCTCTTTTATACTAAAAAATCTCTAATTTTTTGCCAGTCAAAACTGCGCCGAGCGCAACTATTGTAACAAGGTTCTTCAATTAAATAAGAAAAAAGACTGTACCAAAAAGTTGTATAATATTTAAAAAAAATCGGCTTAGCTCTCATAAGATACCTTCACTATACTGATATGGTATGATTAGACCAGACCATAAAAAAAAATAAAAAAAAAACAAACAAACAACACATAACACTGCACATTTGTGCAGTCGTTTTAAAAGTGCCTTTTGTTGACAAACTTTATGAAAAAGCAGCTTTATCCCGCGTCTTCACTCGCGTTAATATCTTTCCTTCTAGACCATTACTTTATTCTAGAATAAAGGTAGCCTTCTCAGTACTCCAGACAACGCGTATGCAAAATTTCATTATTATCGGTTCAGTATTTAAAGCGTGAAATTAAAAAAACCGGCCAAGTGCGTGTCCGGCCACGCGCAATGTAGGGTTACGAATGACAACTTTGAGTTCACACTGTTCACACTCGAACCTCACAGTTTAACGTCCAAAAACATCTAACAATGAAAATTGTATGAAACATTACATTTTCCAGTACATTTTATAAGTTGGTTGCCTTACTTTTTTAGTTTGTTCTTAGTACTCAGCTCTGATAGTTTTCCTTTCAAAACTTCAGTATATATACTACTGCTGTATTTTTTTCAC